>CANJKZ010000056.1:3790000-4990000 GCA_947471745.1 Closterium sp. Naga37s-1 | reverse complement strand
GACGGCGCGGCAGAATTCAGGAGCAACCAGATGCAAACCTACCTCACGCAAAAGGGGATCGAGCACCACATTTCTCTCCCCTACGCGCACCAGCAGCAGGGCGTAGCTGAGCGGACGAACCGCACGCTAATGACGAAGGTGCGCGCGCTGATGAAGCAGTCGAAATTGCCGCCGATCTACTGGACCTACGCGATGCACCACGCAGTGCGGGTGCACAACCTACTCTCGACCACCGCCATCACCGGCAATCTGTCCCCGCACGTCAAATGGACCGGGACCAAAGGGGATACCTCCATGCTGCGCGTATGGGGGTGCATGGTTCAATACCGCCCGCCGACTTCAACCATCGGCAAATTCGCCAGCCGCGCGCGCTGGGGGATCCATCTCGGCATCAGTCACGAGTACAAGGCGTGGATCGTCCTGGACCTCCTCAGTCAGAAAATCGCTCACGCTCGCGACGTCATCTTCTACGAGCGCCTCTTCCTCGACCAGTTCCGCCGCGACGAAGAAACGAACGCGAACCGCGTCTACGCGAACGATGGGCACAGCTACGCAACGCCCGAAGACGAAGCCGCTGCAGCAATCTTGGAGCAGGACACGAGGGGCGAGTTCGTGTGGGAAGAACGACGCAGCAGCGACGACGACGACGACGATTCCTCGGGAGGAGGAATGGGCGCAGCAGGCGGAAGCGGAACAGGCGGAAGCGGCAGAGGCACAGCACCACCAGCGCCTCCTGAACCAGAAAGCGATGACGACGACGTACAGGAAGTCATCCCGCAACGTCGCCACGACAGCACTATCTCAGGACTGCAACTGCTCGGGCTTCACACCGCAACTTCGAAGGCGCCACGTGTCATCGAGCCCCGTAATCCGCGCGAAGCTCTTTCTGGACCACACAGCAAGGAATGGCGCGAAGCAATGAACGCAGAGATCAAGGCACTGGAGTCACGAGACACCTGGGTGCTAGTCGACCGCGCGGCGATCAAAGGCGCAAGAATCCTCTCGGGGAAGTGGGTCTTCCGCGTGAAAACCGCAGCGGACGGAACGATCGAGCGCTTCAAGGCGCGTTGGGTGGTTCGCGGCTACGATCAGAGGCATGGCATCGACTTTGACCAGACGTTCGCCCCAGTCAGTCGCCATACCTCCGTTCGAATCCTGCTCACCATTGCAGCTGCAAGGCACCTACCACTCCGCCAGATCGACGTGAAGAACGCGTTCCTGTACGCGTTAGTGGACGCCGTGATCTACGTGGAGCAGCCGCACACCTACGGCGGAGGGGACTCACGCGTGTGCCAACTGCGCAAGTCACTCTACGGGATCAAACAGGCTCCGAGGCTGTGGCAGCAGTACCTGCACAACATCCTGCTTGAAATCGGATTCAAGCAGATGCCGCACGATCCAGGGATGTATCGCCGCGAATTCCGGGGGGAATACATTCTCCTCACGGTGTACGTCGACGACCTGCTTTACACAGGCTCAAACAACGAGCTTCTCGAGCAGTTCGAGAAGGCCTTGGCAGGGCGCGTCGACATCACGTGCAACTACGAGGTGAAGCAGTTTCTAGGCCTCAACATCTCCTACGCGCCTGAGGCCATTCATCTCTCAGCAGCTAAGTACGCAGAGGAGTTAGGGAAGCGGTTCAACATTTCACCTGCACCTCTCTCAACTCCTTACCGAACTCCCGGACCGAACCACAAACCCGACAACAAACCCCTATCCCCTGCTGGGATTCAGACTTACCAGCAGCAGTTGGGATGCCTCCTCTTCGCCTCTGTCACCTGCAGGCCAGACCTCTCGTACATCGCCAGTCAGCTGGCGCAGTACTCACGCAAACCAACGGCTGAGAATCTTCTGGATCTGCAGCGCGCCCTTCAGTTCTTCGTTTCAACGCCCAAGATTGGGCTGTGCTACTCAACTGCACCAACTCCATCCTTCAACCTCATCGGCTATGTGGACGCCGATCACGCAGCAGACCCCGATAATCGACGGTCCAGGACTGGCTTCCTGTTCCGACTCGAGCCAACGGAACCAATCTCCTGGAACTCGCAGAAGCAGGAGCTGGTTGCCCTGACGTCAGCCGAAGCGGAATTCATCGCAGCAACCGCAGCAGTTCGCGAAGGCCTCTACTTGCAGGAACTCCTGCAAGAGGCGAAAATTCCAGCTTCGCCCACATTTCGCCTTCACTGCGATAACCAGAGCGCGATTCGCATCGCGAACAAACCTGGTTTCGTCAACCGGACCAAGCACATTGCGCTGCGGTACTTCTTCGTGAAGGATGAGGTAGACAAGGGCAAGGTCAACTTGACCTATTGCCCGACCGGTGACATGGCAGCAGACTTCCTCACGAAGCGACTGCCACGCCAGCAGTATCAGCACTGCTCCGAACTCAGCGGCGTGGTCAAGCAGGTCAAGTCGAGCTGCGGCCAGGAGTGAAGGGGGGTGTTACGAATAGTAATACTTGAATATTACTGTGCACTCCTCACCGCAGCAAAGAGAAGCACGCAGTATCGCGAATGAACGCGAAGCGTCAGACGGTTGGAAACGACTCGAAGCGTCAGACAGTTGGGACGCATCTGAACCGTCGGAGCAGACAGCATCAGGCAGCTGCAGGCAGGATGGCTTCGGCGGGAACAGTTTCGTAACTGTTCGCGCCGCACGGTTGGGAATGTATTTGAATAAGGGAATGTACCCCTTAGAGTACATGGCTAGCTAGGTCGTTTCATCTCCGCTGTACTCATATTTATATTTGCTGTATTTGCATGTTTTATTCATCTCAAGCATTTACATTCATTCTGCTATTGAGGTCAAGGGCCCACCAACATCACTTCTCTGCGTGCGAACCTTCCTGACTAGATCCTAGGCCACGATCAACTTCTGATCGCAGCAAGTCAGCACGTGGCAGAATTCGCGTGTCGCAAGGGTAAAAATGTACGCGGTATTTCAATTTTCACTGAAATACATTGCAGTTTCGATTATAAGACACATATGTCTTATCTCGTACACACAAATAGGTGTCGTATAAAAAGGCTAGCCTGTTTATAAGAGACACCCGTATAATAGACAACCCCTGTCTACTATTCAACACTGTCTTAGGGCGATGACGGTAAGGAAAAGGAATTTTCCTTACAATCTGTTACGACTGCCATTGAGTGATCGAGCGAGAATTGCACTATCGAAGCAAGAGTACAATGAGCTAAGGCATGAGCGAAGAATATATAGCGAAACTACAGTGGTAACGGTAATGGACTGGTTGTCGCGCGACGGGCCTGGGACTGAGGTTTGGGGGAATGTCGAAGCGAAGGCCCGGAGCGCGGGTTACCCGCCGAGCCGTGAGGTCGGGGTGCGGGGGTCGGGAGCGCGGGTTACCCGCCAAGCCGTGAGGTCGGGGTGCGGGGGTCGGGGGTCGGGGTCCGGGGGTCGGGGTGCTAAGGTGACTGTGGTGCTACAGTGGTGGTGGTGGTGACTGTGGTGCTACAGTGGTGTACCCGCTGAGCAGGGACGCTAAGTAAGGAAAATGAATTTTCCTTACACTATGCTACACTTGCATAAACATGGTAAAACAAGTTCAGTGGTAAACTCTTGACAAGCCACCATTTCCATCCATTCTTGAAACAAGAGGGGAAGCTGCTGCTACCAAATAGCACTTCATTCGAATGTGAGGTACACTTATGAAAATGACAGGCTAATGCACAGAGCTAGTCAAGCGAATGCACCATCCCAGGCCTCCATTAAGGACAGTAAACTACACTTTTACGTGTTGGTGGCGCGGGTGTAGATGCACTGTGTGGCGTGCGTGGACACAACACGGATGCTGCCTCGCGACAACAGGTCCTTGATGGCCCGCCGAGCCAAGGAGCCGTTGATCTGGAATTGGGGGGAATGGATGTACAACATTATTTTAATAAGTAGCTTGCAACAGTTGAAGACGAACAGGAATAAGACACACTAATAAACGTGTCCTGCTCTGGCCATACAAGGAGTGGACTCCACAAACAATGGACACGGAGGAAGGGAAGAAGAGGGCCGGGACGAAGTTAGCTGGATAAGTGCTGTTAAGAAACCATCTAATTCCCAATATACCAGGATAAACAACAAAATAAGGGAATGAAGACGAAACATCAGTAGTAAGTCAGAAAGCAAGATACTCACGCGCAGGCGGTCGCAGAGCACGGAGGAGGTGATGAGCTTCGTCTTGGGGATTTCGGAGAGCATCTTGTCGTACGTGGCCTGGTCGAACAGCACCATGTTGTTCACCTTCTCCTTCTGCTTTCCCTTGCTCCACTTCTGCTCAGGGGAGGGGAAAATAAGTGGAGATTAATCAGTCAGATGAGATCACTCAAACCTTGTTCTCCGTCTTGGCTCTTCTCTTGTCGTACGTGCTCTGATTAAAGAGCACCATGTTGTTCACCTTCCCCTTATGCTTTCCCTAGCTCCACTTCTGCTCACGGGAGAGGCGAAAACGTGGAGATGAATCTGTTGTATAAAACGACTCAGAACCGTATTCTCCACTTTCCCCTTTCTCCGCTTCTGCTCAGGGGCGACGCAATCACTCCGGACAAGCACTGCCAAGCGATGCTACGCAATGCCAAGCTTTGCGAAGCAAGAGAAGATTCCTGGGCTCAAAGGAACGCCATCAAAATCTCCTTCGTCCCCTAAGCGAAAACAGAGAGGAGGATCGGGCTAGACCGGCAAGAAGCGGAGAGAAAACATAACCTAAATGTTCCCTGCACTGTCTTCAATAAAGTAGGTGACTGTGCGGCACACGCTCCATCATTCAAAACCGGGTAGGCGATACTGCTGCTGGAAGCGAGAGAGACTGCTCCAATTCTACGCGATCCTCTGCGGCTACATGGTTGAGGCCCTTCGAAACCCTAATCTCATCATGTCCTGTTGTCTGCGAATTCAGCTTCTCGGAACACACGAATGCCTCCATCTCATTCACCCGCTACGCATACTGGGCGGAAATAATCTTAGCGCCAGAATCTGGGCATGGCGTAACAAACGTAACGTCATTCTGTGAGCTGGTGAGAATTGTCACGACATGGTGCAACCCGTCGTAACCCTCGCTACATTCGCTTTGAATGATCGTGGTGTGAGTCCTAGGTAGCAAGAAGAAAGCAGGAAAACAGCAAGCGGAAAAAACGAGAAGAGAAGAGACGGAGAATGATGCGACGAGTTGAACTTCGGGGAATTCGGCTGTGGATAACACGCAGATTTCGTGGCACGGAACGTGAAACAACACGAACCTTTTTCTTCTGCTTGCCGCCTCCGGATTTGGCGGGCTTGGCTTGAGCCTTATCGGCCTTTGCGTCCTTCTTTGGAGCCTGATGACAGAGAGGAGAACGGGGAGGTGACGAAACGGGGACAGCGGCGGGGGAGGACGGACAGGAAGAGAAGAGCACGGAGACTCAGAACAGAACAACTCGTTTTCTCAACGAACAGATGACTCGAGTCCGCCGTATTGAATAACGCTGAAAATGGCGATAGGCGTCAGCTAGTAGAAGTTTGGACTAATCGGCTACGGGTAAGAAATACTCGCGCAAAACTCGCAACGTAATAGCTTGCAGTGGAAGAAACACGCGGCGCGGCTTTGAAAGACTATCAGGGCTGAAGCGTTTAGGGAGGCGTACCATGGTGGGAGAAAAGGAGAGACAGATTAGGAGGTGCGGAGGAAAAAGAGGTAGCGATGGTGGGAGGCGAAGGAGATGGAGGAGGCGGGGGGGAGGGTGTGCGAAAATGGAGAGCGCGCGCAAGCGGAAGGGGGAGCGATGGGGAACAGAGAAGTTCCTACTGCAGGTGTGAAGCAAGCTCCAACAAAAAGTGGGAGCAAAACGGGATTCTGGTCTTCGTGAAATACCCTTTCTCGAAAGAGAAATTTCGCATGGATCGTGTAATAGTTATCCAATATCTAGTAATTTGCCAATCACGCATATCACGCATAGCGAAAGTAGCTAAATCAGGACACTCTCATTTGGGTCCTGCCAGCAGAGCCGCACGCACCGACCCAACGCGTTTGAGCAACTTCCATTTCCATGACGTGGCAAAGCATCTACACTCATCGGCGGCCTTTTTGGTGTGTGATTCTGACGTGGCGCCAGGTGCAGGTAGCTGAACGAAATCCGAAGCCTCCGCAACAAAGCCAAAAAGCGAATTTCAGAATCTCAGCCTCAGGACGCGTCACCTGAAGCGGATCGGCCCCAAATCGGCCGATCCGCACCAATCGTCAATTCGAGCCCAGGCTTGGCAGAGATCGGTGCCCATGGGCTGCGTAACTACGGCGCACCGATATACAGGTGACAGGTTCGGTAAGGCAGGTTTCGGGGTTGTGGTACACCCAACCTGCGAAAACATCTCTGTTGTCGTGCGTGAAATTCGTTAAACAAAACCCACTGTTAGCGACGTCGTGCAGTTACAACGCAACTTCAAGCGAAGACGATCGATCTTGACTGTCACTCGTGGCGCGAAATTCCACACTGGGCCAACCGATCTCACGATCGATGTGTGCACTTCGCTATATCGATCGGGGCTCCCGTAGGTGACAGGGTCGTGTGCACACTTTTACTGTACATTCGTAAACTCTGGCGAAACTTTGTTACCTTGTTGATTACGACACTACAGTGCTACACCCCGGGCACAAAACCGATCTTTCAGCCGATCGATCCGCTTCAGGTGACGCGTCCTCAGGTCGGGTTGAGCTGAAGCATAGAAGTTCCTCTCGCCGAACCGGAATGAAGGTGTTGGAAGGTTAGGTAAGCTCTATGCCTAGGTTTTCCCGCCTGATTCCTTCCGGTATGTCGTCAGCATGCTTCTTTGCTTCACTTTTCCTCACTCACATGAAGCTGACTTGAAAGGTTTGGTGGTTCTTCCTTGTTTGCTTTCTTATTTTCCTTCTATGCAGAAACAGCATTTCCCTGTCTAGAAGGGTCTGTTAGTATTCCCAAGGTTCCTAGGGATCACCGTTACGGGCTTTTGACGTTTCCCTAGTGACCTGTCTTAGTCATCTACGCTGCTCGACTAGGTATTGACTTGACACAGCCCACGCATATGCACCGAGTCAGTCGCTAGGATTTTTCGCCAAAACGAGAGTGGCGGCTGAAGTACAGTAAATATTCAAAAAGCGTGATCAGCAAGAGAAGCCATGGAGTTGTGTGGATCGATAGCTCGGCCTCCTGCGGGGAGCTCATTGTAAGGGATTTCTGTAGCAATGATTGCCTTTAGGCCTTAGTACGATTATTACTCCAGTTTGAGAGGGCTGATCGCTAGATTTTAGAGACAACTCTTGGTTTGCCGCATCCTACATTAGATTCTCGGACGCTCCTTTTCTCATTTATCATACGTGTGTCTGGTCGCATGTTTGCAAACACCTTCCTTTTCAAGCACGATCCTCGCTGTGGTTCCAGGATCAGTTATTTTGCCTGAAGCTCACCAGCCTCGCCGCGCCTTATCGCGATACGTCATAGCAATGCAGCCAAGTATCCGGTTCTTCTCTTCCATCAACTTCTGTCGATTCTGTCCTTCATTTTCCCGTCACGCCCTTCCCAAACAGAGACCAAATCATTGGCCCCAGAAACATCGCGGAGCGACGAGGGTCCAGAATTTCATCATCACAGTGCTCTAGCAGATCCCTTATCTGTAGCCGTGCTCCGATTTGCCATCAGAGAGCCGTGCGGAACGTTGGGGTCTGTAGCACCAGACTGAGCAGCAGCAGCGTACTAGAGAATCAGCGACGGGGTTTCTGGGGACAGCAGTTACAGCAGCAGCAAGCAGTAGCACCAGGGAGGGGCCGCAGGAGAGATGCGGGGAGAAGGGGAGGGTTGGAGCGAGAAGACGCGCATAGGAGGAGTCGGCTGTGTTGCTCTGCAGCTTCGTCTGGAGATGAGGAAGCTTCCGTTCCAGGGAACGGCGCAGCCAGCAGTCCTGAAATGCCAAGGTCAGCTTTTTTTTTTCTGTGTACGGTGTAACGGACTTCGAACAATCTTCATGGCCTCGTTCGGCCGCTGTTGAACAATACAATGGGGTGAACTCGAGAAGAAGGAAAGTGCTGGCCATGTATGTTGGGGCAGCATGATCTGCATGATTCAATGAATGTGAGAAATCGATGAGACCATGACATCCGTCGAAAAGGTGATCGTTATTCCAGGAACGCGAGAACCATGAACGGCAAAATTGGGGGTGGTGGTCTGCAAATTGAAAGCACGCGACTACGAATTTTGTTTGCGTCTTCTGAATGCTTCCCGTACAACCCTGTGGTTCTTCATGATATTGGGGGAGATGGAATGGAACTTCAACGAGAGTCTTTGTGGGGGAATCAAAAGAAGGGAAAAAAAAAAGGAAAAAAATGCTGTGCTGGAATGAGCGGAGGGAGGTGGAATGGAACAGATGCCAGTTGTCTCGGCTCCTACGACCTTCCGCTCCCAATCTCCTCTATTGCACTCTTGCATCTCCCCGTCGCAGCATGAGCACGGTCGAGATGGAGGTGCTCTCTGATTCCGACTCGGATCGAAGAACTCTTTTTCACCCCCCGCGCACCCATCACTGCCCCTCCCCCCACCCCATCCCCTGACTTTTCATGCCTTCACTCATGGCAGCATGAGCACGGTCGAAATGGAGGTGCTTTCTGACTCGGACTCGGATTGAAGCACGCTCTTCCACCCCCCTCGCACCCATGTCTGCCCCTCCCCCCACCCCATCCCCTTTCTTTTCATGCCTTCACTCATGGCAGCATGAGCACGGTCGAGATGGAGGTGCTTTTAGATTCGGACTCGGAAGAGTTTTTCGCCAGCGAGGCTGACGACGATCCTGACCGTCCATCTCGAGGGCTGAATTCCATCTCGGAAGCCATTGAAGCCATCCGACGTGGCGAGGTGAGCTAGAGAGGGAGGCAGTGTGGGGGAAAGAACGACCCTGACCGTCCATCTAGAGGGCTTAGTTTCATTGAAGCCATTAAAGCCATCCGACATGGCTAGGTGCGCTAGGGGGAAGCAATGCCAATGAGGGGGGAAAGGGGCAATGGGGAAGGGAAGAGAGGGCAGATGGCGAGGATTGGAAGAACGAGGAAGGGGGGAGAAGGGGGGAGGGGGATGTAGGGGGCTTGTTGCTGGTGAACGACGAGGACAAGGAAACAAGGGTGAATTGACATGGTGTTTCCCCTCTCATCCCGCCTTCGCTTCTCACTTTCGGCCCACCTCGTCCTCCCCTCTCTCCAGATGGTGGTGGTGGTGGATGATGAAGATCGCGAGAACGAGGGCGATCTGATCATGGCTTTTTCCGCCCCACCCCGTCTTCCCTCCTTGCCTTCTCCTCTTCCTCCTCCATCGCAGATGGTGGTGGTGGATGACGAGGATCGCGAGAACGAGGGCGATCTGATCATGGCAGCGCTGCAGCACTTAGACCCCTTTCCCCACCCTCTACCCCACCTTCCTAATCTCCCCACAGATGGTGGTGGTGGTGGATGACGAGGATCGCGAGAACGAGGGCGATCTGATCATGGCGGGCGCGCTCACCACGGAGGCGGACATGGCCTTCATCGTGCGGCACTGCAGCGGGCTCGTGTGCGTGGGCGTGGCGGGGGCTGTCTTGGATCGCCTGGAGCTGCCCCTGATGGTTAGGAGCCAGGAGAACGACGAGGCGCTGAGGACTGCTTTCACCGTCTCTGTGGTGAGTGATTGGGTGGGTGTGGAGGGGGAAGGAAAGGGGGACATCTGTGCTGAATGAACGTGTTGGAGGCTGTTCTGGATCGCCTGGAGCTGCCTCTGATGGTTCTGAGCCAAGAGAATGACGAGGCGCTGAGGACTGCCTTTACTGTCTCTGTGGTGAGTGCCTGGGTGTGTGGAGGGGGTATGTGTGTCTGGTGAGTGAGAGCATGTGTGGTAGTGTGTGCTGATTGTGTGGGTGAGCATGATGGTTCTGGACCACCTGGAGCTGCCTCTGATGGTTGGGAACCACGATCTCAGGGAACCACAACGGGCGGCATTTATGCCTAGAACTGAGCCAAGGCAGTGTGTTTTGTTTATTGGCTCCAAAGTTGCAACTCGTCTCCTTCCTCTGTCACCTCTCAGGACCTGAAGCTGGGAACCACAACGGGCATATCGGCAGCAGATCGAGCCAAGACGGTGCGGGCGATGGCAGACTACTCGAGTGAACCCTCTGACTTCCGCAAGCCTGGCCACATCTTCCCCCTGCGAAGCAGAGAAGGTACGGCGCTTCTTTATGAGTTCTCTGTCTGAAGCTACCACTGGCATGAGCAAGTCAGAACAGCTCATGCAGGCACCGGCAGGCAGACTAGTTGAGTGAACCCTCGGACTTCCGCAAGCCTGGCCACATCTTCCCCCTGCGGAGCAGAGAAGGTATGCACTTATTGTTTGTTTAGTCAACTCAAAGTCGTCTCAGTACAGCGCTTGATTTGGGATGCATAGCCTGAGTGAGGGGCACACTGGAGCACCCGTAAGCCCCTCTGTGCTGGCCTGGCAGCACGGGCTGCCTGCCCCCTGTGGTCTGCGGTGTGAGAGAGTGGATGGGGTCACTTGATCGTATCATAATGTATCACTATCATGCCTTATTGAATGAAATGTCTCCCCTGTGCTCGTCCTGCCTCTCATCCATCCCCCAGGTGGTGTGTTGAAGCGAGCAGGGCACACGGAGGCAGCAGTGGACCTCTCAGTGCTGGCGGGGCTGCCTCCTGTGCCTGTGGGCATGGTGGGTGAAAACGGGTCTTTCATACAATATATCATATCTCAAGTCCCCTGTGCTTTTCACGTCGTCCATCCCAGGTGGTGTGTTGAAGCGAGCAGGGCACACAGAGGCAGCAGTGGACCTCTCAGTGCTGGCGGGGCTGCCTCCTGTGGGCGTGCTCTGTGAGATCGTGAACGATGATGGCACCATGGCCAGGATGCCGCAGCTCAAGGTGTTTGCCCGCCAGCACAACCTTTGTCTCATCTCCATCGAGGATTTGATCAGGTATGTTGGGGTACAGTGCGGTTGAATCCGGTATTGTACAGTACGGCTGGGTGCGTTACTGTGCAAGGCAGTGAACAACAATGGCACCATGGCTTGCTCCAAATGTTTTCCCGCCAGCACAACCTCTGCCTCATCTCCATCGAGGATTTGATCAGGTATGCTGGGGAATGCGGTGCGGTTCAGTGAGGTTGAATCTGGTACAGCTAGCATGCCGCAGCTCAAGTTGTTTGCCCGCCAGCACAACCTCTGCTGCATCTCCATCGAAAATCTAATCAGTTGTGCGTGGGAGCCACATGCATTTCAGGACGGTCCAGTGCAGTCCTTGACACACTCCCTTTCACCCTCTTCCTGACACGCTCTCTTCATCACCCTCTCCCCTTCACCCCCTCCCTTTTCACCCCCTCCCCGTAACCCACTCCCCTTCACCCCCTGCCCTTCACCCACTCCCCTTCACCCACTCCCCTTCAACCCCTCCCTTTCACCCACTCCCCTTCACCCACTCCCTTTCACCCACTCCCCTTCACCCCCTCCCCCTCACCCACTCCCCTTCACCCACTCCCCTTCACCCCCTCCCCCTCACCCACTCCCCTTCACCCACTCCCGTTCACCCACTCCCCTTCACCCACTCTCCCTCAACCCCTGCCTTTCACCCACTCCCCTTCACCCACTCCCCTTCACCCCCTCCCCTTCACCCACTCCCCCTCAACCCCTGCCTTTCACCCACTCCCCTTCACCCACTCCCCTTCACCCCCTCCCCCTCACCCACTCCCCTTCACCCACTCCCCTTCACCCACTCCCCTTTAACCCCTCCCTTTCACCCACTCCCCTTCACCCACTCCCCTTCACCCCCTCCCCTTCACCCCCTCCCCTTCACCCCCTCCTTTTGGACCCACTCGCCTTGACACAGGTACCGGCGCAAGAGGGAGAAGCTGGTTGACTCGAACAAACCCTCCATTTCACCCACTCCCCTTCAACCACCCCACTCACAGGTACCGGCGCAAGAGGGAGAAGCTGGTGGAGCGAACTGCAGTGGCACGCCTGCCCACCCAGTGGGGCGTGTTCAACATCTTCAGCTATAAGTGCAAGCTGGATGGCATAGAGCACGTTGCTATGGTCAAGGTGAGCCGCACTCCACCGCATCAAACTGCACATCACCGCATCAAACTGCACTGCAGAATGCCGCCTGCCCACCCAGTGGGGCGTGTTCAACATATTCAGCTATAAGTGCAAGCTGGATGGCATAGAGCATGTTGCTACGGTCAAGGTGAGTGTGAACCGCACAGCATCTTTACCACTCTGAACCGCACTTTACCTTCAACCAGTGTGATACGCCCCTGCTTCTATCTTTGTCCAATCGACCACTCACAGTTTCTTTCCACCACCCCACGGTTCTCCCCACCTCTCCTTTCCACCACCCAGCACGGTTCACCTCGCTAGGGTGAGATTGGCGGCTGGGGTGGATGGGTTGGTGCGAGTGCACTCAGAGTGCCGAGTTTGAGGCATTGTCCCCACCCCACCCCACCACCTATCCACCACCCATCCACCACCCCACCCCACCACCCATCCACCACCCATCCACCACCCCACCCCAACCTTTCTTTCATGTCCTTCCCTCCCACAGACGGAGGAAAGCATACTCAGAGACGGAGACGGAGACGGAGTGTTGCACTCAGAGTTCCGACGTTCGAGGTGCCTTGCATACTCTGCCGCCCCTTACCCCTCCGTTCCGTTCCCCTCCTCTTTCTGTGACGCACAGGGCGAGATAGGTGACGGGGTGGATGTGTTGGTGCGGGTGCACTCAGAGTGCCTCACCGGAGACATCTTTGGGTCCAGGCGCTGTGACTGTGGGCCACAACTGGAGCAGGCTATGAAGAGGATAGAAACGGCGGGGCGGGGCGTGTGTGTGTACCTGCGCGGGCACGAGGGCAGGGGCATTGGGCTGGGACACAAGCTTCAAGCATATAATCTGCAGGTACGGGTGGTGTGTTGCTAGGGCATCAGGGAAGGGGGGAATTGGGTCTAGGTGGTGTGACTGTGGGCCACAACTGGAGCAGGCTATGAAGAGGATAGAAGCAGCGGGGCGGGGCGTGTGTGTGTACCTGCGCGGGCACGAGGGCAGGGGCATCGGCCTCGGTCACAAGTTGCAAGCATACAACCTGCAGGTATGGGTGGGTTGGTTTGTCGTGGAGGGTGGGCCACAACTGGAGCAGGCTATGAAGAGGATAGAGAGGGCTGGGCAGGACGTGTGTGTGTACCTGCGCAGGCACGAGGGGAGGGAGGGGCATCTGGCTAAGACACAAGTTGCAAGCATATAACAGAGTCGCTATTGAGGATTCTCTAAAGTGACTCAGATGGTGTGATGTCAGGGGCGGCTGCGACAAATATGAGGAGGACGGGGATGGCAGGGAGGGGCGTGTGTGTGCATCGCATCCCCTCCCCCCTCATCCGTCCCCCTCCCCCCTCCTTTCCCCTTCCCGCGGGACACAGTGGAGGCCAATGTGGACTTAGGACGCTTTTGAGGATTCTCAAAAGTGATTCCCGCGGGACACAGTGGCCAATGTGGACTTCGGACGCGTCCCCTCCCTCGATCGATCGTGCAAAATCGAGGAGGATCGATCCTCCACCGCACTAAAATCCTGCGTTTTTCGATTTTTTAAAACTTTTTGAACCGAGCGCAGGATCGATCCTACGCAGGAGGGAGGGGACACGTCCTTAGGCTTTTTATACGCCCGCAATCCCCTCGTCTCATCTCTCTCAACACTCCTGCCATGTCCCACCGCATTCCACCCCCCCTGTGCAGGACATGGGGCGGGACACAGTGGAGGTCAATGTCGACTTGTGCTTTCCAGCTGATACCAAGTTGGTCTTGATACGTCTCGAAATCCCTCTCATCTCACCTGCCATGTCCCCTCACACATTCCCACTCGTGCAGGACATGGGGCGGGACACAGTGGAGGCCAATGTCGACCTGGGCTTTCCGAATGCCAGCAATCCCCTCCTCTCATCTCTCTCACCACGTCCACCATTTCCCACCGCATCCAACTCCCCTCCACACAGGACATGGGGCGGGACACAGTGGAGGCCAATGTCGACCTGGGCTTTCCGAATGCCAGCAATCCCCTCCTCTCATCTCTCTCACCACATCCACCATTTCCCACCGCATCCAACTCCCCTCCACACAGGACATGGGGCGGGACACAGTGGAGGCCAATGTCGACTTGGGCTTTCCAGCT
Organism: Closterium sp. Naga37s-1; assembly: GCA_947471745.1. NCBI lineage: Eukaryota > Viridiplantae > Streptophyta > Zygnematophyceae > Desmidiales > Closteriaceae > Closterium > Closterium sp. Naga37s-1. The sequence continues at coordinate 4,975,811 of CANJKZ010000056.1, read as the reverse complement.
GATTCCAGGGAATACGGCATTGGCGCACAGGTGAGGGCTTGTTGCGCAGGTGAGGGCTTGGTGCGCAGGTGAGGGCTTGGTGCGCAGGAATACGGCATTGGCGCGCAGGTGAGGGCGTGATTGATGTCCAGAGAGGAATCGGCGTGCAGATGGGGGCTGGTCACTCTGGTATTAGCTCTCGTTCAACCATCCCCGCTTCCTCTATTCCCTGCTCTCACCATCCCCTCTTTCTCTCACTCTTCTCTCACCATGACTCCGCCCAGATCCCACCCACCCGACCTGGGAGTGATGGCAGCGTGCCTCATGACCAATAACCCAGCCCAGCCCACTGACCTGGGTTCCCTGCCTCTCTCCCCGGTCCACTTCTTTCTCCGTTGATGGTACTTCTCCTCACCTTTTCCCTCCATCCTCGCTCCACTCCCCGTCAGATCCTGCGCGACCTGGGAGTGAGGACGATGCGACTCATGACCAACAACCCTGCCAAGTACATCGGGCTGAAGGGCCACGGTCTGGCAGTCACGGGAAGAGTCCCCGTGCTCTGCCCCATCACCCCTGTAAGCACCACCGCTCCAAATCTAACCACCACCACTCCAAATCTAACCACCACCGCTCTAGCTCAGACCAACACCACTACGGTCTGTGCATTGGACCAACTCCCCTTTGCCAAGTACATAGGACTGAAGGGCCACCACGGGCTGGCAGTCACAGGAAGAGTCCCCGTGCTCCGCCCCAGGGATTTTTTTAGAGTTCTCAAAAAATCCTGGCAGTCACAGGAAGAGTCCCCATGCTCTGCCCCATAAGCCCCATGGGGAGGACGTGAGAGCATGCTGAGCTTGTTGCAGTGATGCTTATTCTCTTCCTCACTCTCCCTCCTCACCTCAAACCGGGCGTATCTTGAAAGACATGCTTGGGTCGGACATGCCTGGGAGCAGGTATTGCATACTGAGCATGTATGTTACGATGACACTCACCCTTGCGCCCACTCCCCTCTGCATGCAAAAGTACCGGACATATCTGGAGGTGAAGAGGAGGGAAATGGGCCATGTCTGTGCTTCGGACATTCCTGGGAGCATGTCTATGCTTCGGACATTCCTGAGAGCATGTCTATGCTTCGGACATTCCTGGGAGCATGTCTATGCTTCGGACATTCCTGGGAGCATGTCTATGCTTCGGACATGCCTGGGACCGCATGCACATGTTCTGATGACTCTCGCCCTTACCCTCACTCCCGTGTATGCAGGAGAATCGGGCGTATCTGGAGACCAAGAGGAAGAAGATGGGTCACATCTATGGGTCAGACATGCCTGGGAGCATTGCAGGGCTGCTTCGAGAGGAGGAGGCTGCTAGGCGTGCACAGCAGAAGCAAGAGGATGAGGAGAACAAGGAAGGGCAGGAGAGGAAGCAGGGGCAGACTGACGGGCAGGTGAAAGGGCAGGAAGATGGGAAGGAGGAGCTTCTGTTGCACCAGCTGAATGGGGCGAGTGTGGGAGGCGATGGGAGTCCTTTGGAGAGCACTGCATTCAACACCCCAGAAGATTGGAGCTAGATGCTTTCGCGGATTGACGAATGGGTAATTTCTTGGATGGGGCGAGTGTGGGAGGCGATGGGAGTCCGTTGGAGCGCACTGCATTCAACACGCCAGAAGATTGGGAGCTAGATTGACGTATAAGTCGACTCCTTGGTCACTTATCCAATAGGCCGACAGTGGGGGGCGATGGGGGTTGTGTGGTAAGCGTTGCGTTCTACTCGCCAGAAGAATGGAGCTAGTAGATGCGGCAAGGATGGAGCACAGCTTTGAGGCGCCTCAAAACTGGGAAGGATGGAATGCAGCAAGTGCCAAGAACGCTGCTGGAATACCTTTGTTACAGTGCCTTGGCAGACGATGCATAGTCTTTAACGATACAGTGCAGAGTAGAGGGATCTGAGCTTGCTGCAATTCAAGAGGATTAAGAATGTTGTTGGTAGTGAGAGAATGTTGCATGGAGGAAGGCTTTGTTTCATTGCACTGCTTCCTACCGCACTGCACTGCGCTGCATTTTGTTGTGTTGTGGTATGTTGTGCCTGCACGCATTGAACCACCCACCCCACATGCAACCCCTTTCCCTAGTTTTTCAACTGTAGCGTCATCGCCCGGATATAAGACATATATGTCTTATCTCGTACACTACTCAAAATGCTTGGGTTATCTTGTATTTGGGGCGGTTTAGGGTGTCTTATCATAAATGGACAAAGAACCGTTTAGAAGATACCCCCTCACTGTACAATTGCCCCTAACCCCTACACTGGCTTGGCTTAACTCGTACACACAAATAGGTGTCTTATAATGAGGCTAGCCTGTTGATAAGAGACACCCGGATAATAGACAACCCCTGTCTACTATTCAACACTGTCTTCTATCCGGGCGATGACGGTATCAGATTTGGAGCGGCTTCCATGCACCTGACGTAACCTTTGCACATAAAAGTTACATATTAACACCCCATACTAGCAGCACTGCAGGCTCACCTGCTACCAGATTGGGGGAGCAGAATTCACCAGAGCAGCTCTTTATGAGATGCTCGGATCTTTTTGTGCCCAAACAATGCTAGACATCATGCTGCTGCTCACTAGCACTCAATATTATCACATGTGAGACAGGTAGAGAGAGTTGTATTGTAGGACTTAGGCTGGAAGAGGGGGAGGGGAGAGGATATAGCTCCCCTCATTTGCTTATGACATTAGAATGCATAAGACAATAGAAAAGCATAAGGCAGGTACAGCAACTCCTGCCTGCTACCAGATTGGGGGAGCAGAATTCACCAGAGCAGCTCTTTATGAGATGCTCGGATGTTTTTATGCCCAAACAATGCTAGATATCATGCTGCTGCTTCAGAATGTGATTCTTGGCGTTGCATGAACCGTCACATCACATGATGTGTCATCTCGCCACTAAGTCTTCGAATCTTCAGAAGCGAAACACATGACGAATGTGGTCCCTGGATATGATACCACTGCATATACTGCAGTTACATGCCACCATTTTCGCCACCCCTCGTGCCTCGCCCAATTGTCATGATGTTGTGCACCACCCATGTCATCACCACTTCAAACTGCAGATCACCGCTTCTGACCGCACACACAGCCACTTGAATCACCATGGAAAGCTGTCCAGGCCAATCTCGTTCGCTCCCAGGTACGGCGGGAAAGTCAACGCACATCACCGCTTCAAACCGCGCACGGCCCCAACAATTACCAGAGAATGCTGTCCAGGCCAATCTCGTTCGTTTCAAGGTACGGCGGAACGTCAAGGTCCCAGAACGGAGCACCGGCGTCACCACCAGCGCCACCGGCACCGCCGCCACACACTTCATCGAGCCCAAAAGAAAAGGTCTCGGCATCAAGCTCAGACACTGGAAACTCCTCCTCTTGTGCTGCTGCTCCCTGCAAGCCTGATTCCTGGAAATCCGCTGCGTCGGCTTTGACAGCAGGTGCTGCAGGGGTGGTGACAGCATGGCATGAGACAAACTCGGGTGCAGAAGCAGAGTGAGTGAGAGGCTCTGGGAGGAGAAAGAGGAGGTCTGAGTCGGTAGATGGGGTGGAGGAGGAGAGGGGATTTGGTGAGGCGGTTGAAACTGGGGCAGGAGAAGTGGTCTTGAGTTCAGGTGACGTTGGGGCAGATGAAGGGGCAGATGAAAGTGCGGAGGAGAGGTTGTTGCAGGAGGATGATTTGGTGCAGGATGAGATTTCCGAAGCCACTTCGCTCAGAATGCTGTAACGCAAACGGGGTGTAGATACATAACAGAAAAGGAAGGGCAGGAGAACGGACAACTTAGGAGCAGTTTCAAGCAAGAATGGAGGGAAAATGAACTTCAAAAAATGAAGAGGCTGTGGACGGAATGGGCGATGAGAAAACAGCCACGCAAGGCACGAGGATAGCCAGAGGCACATAGGGCGGAGGCAGTATACCTTTCGGTATCGCTGCAATAGCCCTGCATGTACTTGTGCGCCTTGCTGTTCTTCTTGGTGCGCACTACAGCGGGTATAGCGCCACCAGCACCACCTGCACCAGAAATCGCCGGCCTTCCGCCACCTCCGCCCGCGCCCGCGCCAACCGCGGAAGACCCTGCGCCCAGAACGTCCCCCACTCCGCCCTCCGCGGAGTCTTCCCCCGCGAAGTTCGTCTGCGCCTCCGCCCCGCGGATGGCGCGCGCGGCTGCGTCGTACGCGCGGGCGGCGTCTTCCGCGGTGTCGTAGGTACCCAGCCACAGGCGCACCCCGCGCGCGGGATCGCGGATCTCCGCCGCCCATTTCCCCCACGGGCGCTGGCGCACCCCCCTGTACCGCTGCTGCTTCTCCTTCGCGTCGGCTTTCTTCCCCTTCCCGACGCGCAGCCTCGCGTGCATGGCCATCGCGCCGGCAGCGCTGCCGTCAGAGCTGACGGCCGGGCTGATGGTCGGCATGCCGGCAGCAGCCGCCGCCGCCGCGAACTGCTGCGCGCCGCACTGGCCTTGCGCCGCGGCGTACTGCATGTACAGGAACTCCGCCGCGCCCGGCGGCATCTGCGGCGACATGTGCGCCGTGGCATGCGGGGAAGGCAGCGCCGGGAGGTATCCCATATGCGGGTTCCCCATCCACTGCATGGGTGGGTAATCGAACGGATAGGAACCCACCGCACCCGCTGCGGCGGCGGCGGCGGATGCGGCGGATGCGGCGGCTGGGGGAGGACTAGCAACAGGGGAAGCCGCAGAGGGGCCTGGAAAGAGGCGAGTCGCAGAAGTCTGCATGCCGCCCATGTGTCCGTAATAGGCGCCGTAACCCGCGCGCGCGAGGTGGTGCGCGGGAGGAAAGCCACCCGCCATGCCGACGGCAATCCCGTTGGGAGAGAATGACGTCATCCCGCGATACGCCGCAGCCGCGCCAGCGATGGCACCGGCGGAACTTGCGGCATTCGCGGCGGCGGCAGTTGCGGCGGCCGCTGCGGCGGTAGACGCAGCTTGAGACGGCGGCGACGGAGGCGACTTGCGCTTCTGATAGGCGCTCCCCATTATGGCGGGCGGCGCGGCATATGGATGGTAGGGATTATAAGCGTATGCGCCAGAAGCGGGGGCAAATTGGTGCATGTACTGAAGCGGCTGACCGGCCGGGAAATTCGGCGCGAAAGGCGGAGGGACGAACGGAGTAGTAGAGAGGCCGCACGGGGTGACGGCGGTAGCGGTGCTGCCCGGTGCCGTGACGTTCGTTTCGTTGTCGCTCTCCGAATCGACGCCGTGCGCGATAAACACCTGCGAGTTGCAAAGAACGGACACATAATAGAGGGATGAAGGGGGCAGTGGCAGAGAGGCCGCATGGGGCGACGTCGGTAGTTGCGCTCCCCGGTGCCGTGACGTTTGTCACGTTGTCGCTCTTCGAATCGACGCCGTGCGTGATAAACACCTGCGAGTTGCGAGTGACCGGAAAAAGGGGGGGATGTGGGGGACCAAGGAGGGGGAAAGGACGCCGTGACTTGCGTCTCGTTCTCGCTCTCAGAATCGACGCCGTGCGAGATAAACACCTGCGAGTTTAGAGTGACCGGAAATAAGAAGCCGCGTGAAAACCAAGGGCAGGATTACAGTATAGCGTCGTCAGCCCAGGTCAGCAATCTCCTATCGGTAGCAAGTACAGGGAAAGGTTGCAGGAGAACGGGGAGGAGGGATGTGGGAAGGAAGGGGGGGAGGGAGGGGGGATGTGGGAGGGAGAGGGGGGAGAGGGGAGGGGGGCGGGGAGGGGGAATACCTGCGGCGCGGCGGGCTTCACCCATCGCTTGGAAGCGGGGCTGCAGCTCTCGTCCTCCGACGAGTCGTCCGTCGCGTCGGGATCAGTGCGCACCACCCGGCCGCGCTTCGCGCACGCTTTCTGTTGTGGACGAGGAGGGCGGGGAGGAGGGTCAGAGGGGAAAAGAGAGGGAACGAAGCGGAGGAGGGAGGGGTGGGGGGGGGAGGGGGGGGGGGGGAGGAGGGGGTGTGGGGGGAAGGGTGGGAACGACAGGAGGGCGAAAAGAGAGGGAACGACAGGAGGGCGAAAAGAGAGGGAACGAAGCGGAGGAGGAAAATGAGACGAGGTACTGAAGAGGAGAAAAACGCGGATACGATGGTGAGGCACGGGTCGTGGAGACATGTGATCTAAAACTTACTCGAGTCTAACCATAACGCGAACGAGAAAATGCAATTGAAGAATGCAGCAATTCGGGACCTCACAGCTATCATGCGGAAGCTATACCGGCTACTATCTAGCCCTACTTGGTGCAACGAATCTTGACAAGAAGTTTACCTTGACCTTAGATCCAGCGTAGTATTCATCCTCGATAGAGGTGGACGCGCTATTGACCCCAGAAACAGTTCGGGTCACGCTCTTTGTGGTGAAAGCTCTGAAAAGATGCTTATGAGCTCCAGGCATTCTAAATTCCGCGATTGAAGGTAACAGATCCGTTTCGAAGAAGAAATAATAACTCAAAAAAATCGTGTCTAATCGTTTTAGAGTAATCGTCAGAGTTATTAATCGTTAAGAACAGGTTGACGGAACGCGAAAGGTGGGAGAAGAGGGCAGGGAAGGGGGAATCACAGCTACGCACGAAGGCGAGCTGGAGAAAGAGGGATATGCAATACGTCGATTTCATGCTTTATTGCTGCTACTGAGGCACGGGAAGCAAGCAAGCAGGCACGCATACCCTAGAGCCCAAGGAGGGCAGGCAGACCACACAACAGCATCACACACAAGCTCTCAGCAGCAGTCTAATTGAAATTCGTTAGGTTTGAATACATCTAACTTGGGTGTGGTTCGGTTGATTAGGTGCACAAGTGTGTGTCTTTGTCGTAGAGCTGGTCCTCCCCAGTGAGTCGCCGCGGACAGCATGCGTCCGCGCAAACCAAACCCCGCGTGCAGTGAGTTCTTCCCGAGAGAAGACAGGCATGGAGGAGGGGGCAGGGGGGAGTTTCTGTTGCTGATTCTGCCGCGGCTATTCCGCGGGCATACTTTACTGTGAAGCGGAAGATTGAGTTGAGTTTGGGGGAGGGGGGGTGGGGGAACTCCGCCTGGCCCTGGACTGTCTGGGGATAATGGGAGATCGCTATTGGATGCTAAATCACGCACTTCGGGGAAGTGAATAGGGGGTGAACATTCCGCTTTGAGTTCGCGATTGGCTGATGGAAAAGCTCGCGGACGCGAGTACTGGGATGTTCGCGCATCTCTCAACTCAAATTCTCGGTCCTCCTGAAGCAGGGTCGGTGTGCGACACTTGCCTCGATGATGCCACCCAGTCGAGTTGCGCTGCGGGGCAATCCCCGTGGCAACAGAGAACGACAAAAGCATGGGTTGAACTAACGAACGAATTTAGCCTTGTTTGTTGACAGATACGGGAAGAGGATGAATGGCGGGATGGACTGGCTTCCCCCAGTTCCCCATTCCCAAGATAATCGCAGTTCGGTTTGTCTGGGATGATCCCCGCGCGCTTGGATGGGATGACGAAAGGGCCACACTGACGGGATTCGGTTTTGTGGCAGGGCAGGAGAATCCCGCCAGGCCCCAAGGAGGGATGTGATGTGCGCACGGTGAAAGCACTTTCCTGTGTGATTTGGCTGGAAGGCGCTCAGGATAACGTCAGCATGTTGCGGGTGTGGATCTGAAGTGGCGTTGCTGGGTTGGCAGCAGCAGATTACTGGCTGTTAGAGCGAACCACATTTCACTTTCGCATGCGTTATCTACCACGTGGTACTGATGCCACACATCCACCATCCGATGGTGTCTACATCTCTTGGAGTCCTGAAACGCCCAAACATTTCGGAAACGCGACCAACCATACCCCCTATCACGAAGTCCAATCTGATCCTGACTAGAAACGTAAAGTAGTAGGTCTGTATGTGCGTTTTGCTGAGGGGTTTCTACCTTCATAACGTGTTCCGTCACAAAATTCTGGAAGCCCGGAACCACCAACGTTTAACGACCGAAACGAAAGGGTACTTCGTGAGATTACACCCTGTTCCCGTTTTGCTGAGGGGTTTTTCACAGGCACCCTTCACAGGCTTTGGCTTTCTGCGACTGACACCCAGAGATTGAGGGACTATTAGTAGACAGCATGCAGGTTCTCAAGTACGAGACTCGCACTTTGTATTCGGAGTAGTGTTTAGTTATATTCCTGGTGTGCCCCGACGATTTTCGACAGTACGCTGGGCCCTCCTGAGCACATTTCCTCCACGTTGAAATCAGCCCTACGAAAACGTTTGACGTAGGGTATATACTCCTGTGTGAGCGATTAGGGGGTGTGAAAGATGGACAGGGTTGCTTCCTTCTCGTGGAAGATGACATCACCTTGGCGGCGACAAGAAACCAGAAGGTCATCCACCGTTTGTCCTTCACAAAACTTGCAAGCAACCCTGGGTGCGCAGCAAACAAATGAAAAACAATGTACCAGTTCGTCTAGTGAGCAGGTCTTTCACGGGGTAATTTCTACGCTCTGATTGCTCTCGTTCAAGACAACTCGTCGAGCTCCCTGCAAAAGATGACTGAATCCATACTTAGACGAGCTGGCTGTACTGCTAAAGCATCAACCACAACAAGTACTGCATAAAAACAGTTTTGCAAGAGTCTCGTCTGAAACACTTAAACATCCTACAAGCCACTCGAGCATCAGCCTACGGATCAGTTGTCCAATACAAGCACGTGGCAAGAAATGGTGCCATGTGAAGTCGCTGCTTCTAGAGCTTTGCTTCTGTTGAGAACTAACAGGTGGCAACTGATAATTCGCAAACGCACTGTGCTGTAGATCGAGAAGGCACAAACCTGCTTCTGGAGAGGTTTCCTGAGATCCTTCTGAGCCTGATATGGTTTGGGGTGTACTAAATACAGTTATAGATTAAATACATCATTTGATGTAGTTACGGGTGCCATTAATCGAGGTAGCGAGGATTGCACTAAGTGTCAAACGAGTACAAAATGTGAGCGAAGGCATGAGCGAACATTTATACGCGAAACATGTAAAACGGTAACGCGGTGCGTGCGAGCTAGCTAGTGCTATGCTGACAGCGAGGTTCGGACTAGTCCCAAAGCGTAGGTCGACATTGTCGGGCCAGCAGTGCAAGGTTAGGTGAAACAGTGCACGCGAAGTTGGCGAAGCCGCGTTAGCAGTAACGGGCGAACAACGGATGCTGCTATACGCGGTGTTGCCGGTCTTAGTAAGGAATGTCGATAAAATTCCTTACACTACCCCCCCTCAAGAAGCCCCCTCCGCTACGCGAGTGCGTGGATATCGCGGAAACCCCGGCTCCTCAGGCACACTTGTAAGGTAGGGTGGTTTTTTATGTTGGCTAGGGACACCCAGCTATCCTCAGTTAGCGTGGGATCCTTCCAGCGAACGAGGAACTCGATCCTCCCGATTCCCGAGCGGTGTCGAATCCGATGGCTCATAATCTTTTCGGGCTCGATGATCGGCTCCGGTGCAGGGCGAGTCATGGATGGCGGGGGGTGACGAGGCAGTTGGCTTGTGGTTGGGATGTAGGGACGAAGCAGAGTGACGTGGAATGATGGGCTGATGTACCAGTCGGTCGGTAACAGTAGATGGGCGGTTACTCGCGTAATCGTGTGGCTGATTTGGAATGGGCCACAGTAGCGAGGTCGAAGTTTTGGTACGTCGGGCAGTCGCAGATTTTGCGTGTCAAGCAGTACGTAATCTCCTGACTAGTACGTGACTGGGCGGCGGTGGCGGTCAGAGCTGCCCTTAGCGATGCCATTTGCTTCTTTAATTGCTTCTGTGGCTCTGGTTCGGGCAGCTTGCAGAATCTCGGCGAATTGTTGTGCACGTGGCGTTGGGTTGTCCGGACTCGGCGTCATGAACACTGTAGGGTTTTGCCCGTAGTTCAGATAAAACGGGGACTGTTGCGTCGTTGCTGACGCGACATTATTGTACGCAAACTTGATCGGTGGCAACTGCTGCTCCCAAGTTGTCGGGTCGTCGCACGTGGCGCGAATCAACTACTCCATCGTCTGGTTGGTCCGCTCCGTTTAACCATCGATCTCGGGGTGGTGCGATGAGCTGAACTGTAGCCTGGTCCCGAACTGCTCCCAAAGATTCTTCCAGAAATTGCTGGTGAACTTCGTGTCGCGGTCGCTGATTATCGCGGCTGGTATCCCGTGCAGGCGTACGACGGATGCGATGAACAGGCGAGCAGTTTCATCGGCTGAGATCGACTTATTGCACGCAGCGAAATGTGCCATCTTCGTCAACTTGTCAACGACGACCATAACCGCGTCGTTACCCCCAGGGTTCGAAGGTAACCCTATGACGAAATCCATGGTAACCTACTACCAGGCGCGCTCGGGCGGTGGAATCGGCTGCAACTGACCCGCCTTTCTTTTTCGCGATCTCTTCATTACCTGACACGTGGGGCACGAGCCCACGTGCTGCTGTACGTCGGTCAACAGCTCCGGCCAGTAGTAGTACCGCTGCAGTTGTTGTCGCGTTTTTTCTACCCCAAAATGTCCCGAAGTAATCCCGTCGTGTGCCTCCAGTAGTAATAGCTCCCTCAGTAGCGAGTATGCGGGTACCCAAATGCGGTTGGTGCCTGTTTTATGTAACAGACTCCTTTTGCTTCTGTCAGTTGCTGCGAATTTCCAGTCGTGAAGAATGGGTCGGTGCGGTATCCATGGGTGAATACGCCTGTTTATAGCGAGTTGGTTTGGGCACGTAGGATGGCGTGGAGTTGGGCGGTAGGACGGGTGAGTGCGTCGGCGATATTTGATGCGCCTTTTTTGTACGTGACGGTGTAGTGGAAGTTGGACTCCAAATAGTCCAACTAGCGAATCTGTCGTGGGTTGAGATTCGGTTGGGTGCGGAGGTACTGTAGTGATCGGTGGTCTGTCCGTACTCTCACGTCGGCGCCAGTCAGATAACATCGCCACACCTTGAACGCGTGCACGATCGCCAGCATTTCGCAGTCGTGTATTGGATAGTTGCGCTCGGGCGGGTGAAGCTTGCAGGATTCGTACGCGATTGGCTGGAGGCCGTTCCCGAAATCCTGCGGTAGTACCGCTCCCACAGCGATGTCACTCGCGTCTGTGACGAGCTCGAACGGACGGTGCGGATCGGCAATGTGTAGCACGGGCAGCGAGCACAAAATTTTCTTGAGGGCCGAGAAGGCAGCTTGCTCTTTCTCCCCCCACGTGTACTCAACCCCCTTCCTCAGCAGGTCGGTCAACGGAGCAGTCAACTTTGCCATGACGGGGACGAACCGGCGTACGTAGTTGACGAACCCCAAAAAACTCTGCAGCTCAGTCAAATTTGTCGGCGCGTGCTACGCTTGAATCGTCGCGATATTTTTCGGGTCTATTTCCACTCCGTGAGCTGAAATAATGTGACCTAAAAATTACAGTCTGTCCTGTAGAAACTCACACTTAGAGGCTTTTGTCAGTAGGCGGTTCTCACTCAGTATTTGAAAAACTGCTTCGATGTCCTGTAGATGTTGTGCTCTGTCGGGGCTGTAAATCAGTATGTCGTCTAAGTAGACGATGACGCACTTATCTAAAAGCGGGCGGAATGTCAGATTTATATGACAGAGCTACTGTAGGCTATAGTGGGGTAGCACATATGGGGTACAGTTTTCTAGGGTTTGTATTTGTACCCAACTTTCCCTTAGTCATTCTCATTCTTCGTTTCTTCTCATGGTATCGAGCAGGTTCCCTAGTGGGAACTATTCCTAGGGCCCACCACCACGAATTTTTTTTTTTTCCTGCCCGGAGCGCGCTTCGCTCAGGCCCGAGTCGCGCCCTGTGTGCTCTCCCTACCGTCGAGCCCTCGCTAGGCCCCTCACGGCCCCGTCGCGTCGCCCTTAGCGGCCCCCTCACGGCTCGTCGCGCCGCCCCCTACGGCCCTTCGCGCCGCCCTTACGGCCCTTCGTGCCGCCCTTACGGCCCGTCGCGCCCGTCGCGCCGCCCTTACGGCCCCTCGTGCCGCCCCTTACGGCCCCTCGCGCCGTCCCTTACGGCCCCTCGCGCGGCCCCTTACGCCCCTTACGGCCCCTCCCGCGGCCCCTCACGGCCCCCTACGGCTCGTCGCCGCCCTCCGCGGCCCCGCCACCTACCTGTGCGGCCCCGCCACCTACCTGTGCGGCCCCGCCACCTACCTGCGGCCCCGCCACCTACTAGCGGCCCCGCCACCTACCTGCGGCCCCGCCACCTACCAGCGGCCCCGCCACCTACCCGCGGCCCCGCCACCTACCTGCGGCCCCGCCACCTACTAGCGGCCCCGCCACCTACCTGCGGCCCTGCCGCCTCCTCTCAGCGGCCTCGCCGCCTCCTCCCAGCGGCCCCGGACGCCGCCCTCTCAGCGGCCCCGCCGCGCCGCCAAGCAGCCGAGCCGCCCAGCCGCCGAGCCGCCCAGCAGCCGAGCCGCCCAGAAGCCGAGCCGCCGAGCCGCCCAGCAGCCGAGCCGCCGAGCCGCCCAGCAGCCGAGCCGCCGAGCCGCCCAGCAGCCGAGCCGCCGAGCCGCCCTGCAGCCGAGCCGCCGAGCCGCCCAGCAGCCGAGCCGCCGAGCCGCCCTGCAGCCGAGCCACCCGAGCCGCCCTGTCCGGTAAGAGCAGCGCCTCTTTCACAGCACTGCCCTCACCCTACTGTTTGCGCTGCTAGTCTACTGCTGTCATGGCTACCCCTAGTGTCCTCGCTTTTGACGCTGAGGGTCGGGCCATTGACTTTGACGTCTGGATAGATGACCTGCAGCTTTTCTTACAGTGCGACAGAGCAGACGGCCTCTCCCTCTTTGACCTCACTTCTGGTGCCTCCCCTGCCCCCGCTGCTGATGCTGACGCCACTGTTCGCTCACAGTGGGCCACGCGCGATGCTGCTGCACGTCTTGCTGTGCGTCGCCACCTGCCTACCTCTGAGCGTGCGCACTTTAGCCAGTACAAGAGTGCTCACACCTTGTACGACGCTGTAGTTGCGCGCTACTCCTCCCCTGCCACTGCTGCACTGAGCCGCCTCATGCTACCGTACCTCTTCCCTGACCTTGCTGCCTTTCCCACAGTCGCTGACCTCATTACGCACCTCCGCACTAGTGACACTCGCTACCGCGCTGCGCTTCCTGCTGAGTTCTGCGCCAAGAACCCCCCCCCCATGTACATCACCCTCTACTACATAGTCACCCGGCTCCCTGACTCCCTTCGCGTAGTCAGGGACCACTTCCTCTCAGTTTGCCCCACCACTCTCACCGTTGACCTCCTCGAGAAGTCCCTCCTAGCAGCAGAGAAGAGCATAGTCGCTGTAGGAGCCTCTCGTGGTGACCCTCGCACCCCCATCTTTGAGGGGTGTTCCCCCTCCCCCCTTTTGCCCTCTGTTGCCTCTGCTGCTGCGGCCGACCTCGTTGGGCTTGAGTCGGTCGGTGCAGCGTCTACCCCTAGCGGGAGACGCCGCCCTGGCAAGGGCAAGGGGGGCAGGGGCACTGGAGGAGCTAGCGGGGGCGGTGGAGGCGGCGGTGGAGGCAGTGGAGGGGGTGGGGGTGGCGGTGGGGGTGGTGGTGGGGGTGGAGGTGTCGGTGGCGGCGGTGGAGGCGGAGGCGGCGGCGGCGGTGGCGGTGGGAGCGGAGGTAGCGGCGGTGGAGGAGGCAGCGGCGGAGGAGGTGGAGCTGGTCGGGGTGGCGCTGCGCAGAGGGTCGGCTCCGGTGGTGGTCAGCGCCAGCAGCAGCAGCAGCAGCAGCAGCAGCAGCAGCAGCGCACTCGTGACATCCCCCCCCCTCAGCAGCTCCGTGAGTGGTACGCTGCACGCCAGCGGGGTGGGGGTACTGGTCCGTGCACCTACGTCCTCCGCACCGGCGACCGCGCGGGTGACCAGTGCGGGGGTGCGCACTCCACCCAGCGCTGCTTTGGCCGCCTGACGGACGCTTGGCGTCACCAGTTCCCTGAGGCCACTGAGATCCCCCGCTGGGGTGAGCTGTCTAGGGCGGGTGTCGCTGTCTTTGACCTTGACTTTGATGCTATTCTTGCTGCTATGTATACTGTGACTATTAGTGATGAGGGTGACTGTTACCGGTGTTTTCCGCCCGACCCGGGCATTGAGACTGCTGCTCTCGGTACTGGTGAGGCTGCTGCTCTAGGTGCTAGCGAGGCTGCTGCTCTAGGTGCGTCTGCTCCCTCAGGTGCTGGTGAGTCTGCTCTCTCAGGTTCTGCGTCGGCTTCGGCCTCCCACACCTTCACCCTTGACTCGGGGGCTTCTCGCTCCTTCTTTCGAGACCGCACCACACTCACGCCGCTTGGCCGGCCAGTTGCGGTCTCTCTGGCAGACCCCTCTGGGGGTCCTGTCCTTGCTCACTTCTCCACTGTCCTCCCGTGTCTGGCGGCCCCCTCTGGCACCCTGTCTGGTCTTTACCTCCCCTCGTTCTCTACGAACTTGGTGAGTGGTGCTGACCTACAGGATGCGGGGGTTCACCAGTTCACTCCTGCGAGTCAGCGGGTGACCCACTGCACGGACGCTCGGACTGGCCGACACCTGGCCACGTTTACCCGTCGGCCGGGGTCGAGCCTGTACACCCTGACCACTGCGTCTCCTCCAGTCACTGCGTCTGGTCAGGTAGCTGCGTCGGGTCAGGTGTTTGCTGCAGCGTCCAGGTCTGGTCCTGAGTCTGCCCCCTGTTCGTGTCGCCTCTTGTCTCACGAGACTCTCCTCTGGCACCACCGCCTTGGTCACCCCTCCCTGCTTCGTCTCCGAGGCATGGCCTCCCGTGTCCTTGTCTCTGGTCTTCCCCGGTCCCTCCCTCCCCTTCCTCCGGGGCCTGGCCCTACCTGCGTCCCCTATGTCGAGGGGCGGCAGCGGGCTGCCCCAGTCTCCTCCGACAGAGGCCCCGCTGCAGACGCTTCACATGGACGTGTGGGGCCCGGCCCGCATCCGTGGACAGGGTCACGAGCGCTACTTCCTGCTGGTGGTTGACGACTACTCGCGTTACACCACAGTCTTCCCCTTGCGCAGCAAGGGTGATGTCACTGAGGTGTTGATCGACTGGATCCGCGCAGCTCGTCTCCAGCTTAGGCAGAGCTTCGGCTCGGACTTTCCTGTTCTGCGTCTGCACTCTGACAGAGGTGGAGAGTTCTCCTCTGGCCTTCTGCGAGCCTACTGTCGTGCACGAGGCATCCGCCAGACCTTCACGCTTCTGGACTCTCCACAGCAAAATGGGATTGCTGAGCGCCGCATTGGCATGGTCATGGACGTCGCCCGTACGTCCATGATGCATGCGGCTGCCCCCCATTTTCTGTGGCCGTTTGCGGTTCGGTACGCGGCGCATCAGATCAACCTTCACCCTAGGGTCTCCAGGCCGGAGACCTCCCCAGCTTTGCTGTGGACGGGGAAGGTTGGCGATGCGTCTGCGTTCCGTGTCTGGGGATCTCGGGCGTTTGTCCGCGACTTGTCTGCGGACAAGCTGTCCCCTCGTGCTGCTCCTTGCGTCTTCCTTGGCTTCCCCCCTGACGCGCCAGGGTGGCAGTTCTACCACCCCACCTCTCGCCGTGTTCTGTCCTCCCAGGACGTCACGTTTGACGAGTCGGTCCCCTACTACCGCCTCTTCCCCTACCGCACTCCGTCCCTCCCCCCACCACCGCTCTTCCTTGTGCCAGGTCCCCCTCAAGTAGACCCCCTCCCCCCTCAGGGTCCTGCCCCTTCAGGTGTGTCCCAGGTAGACGCAGTCGAGCCTGTCGAGGTTACTGGTGACTCTGGTGCTGCTGAGGGTGCTGAGCCTGGGGGTGCTGCCTCTGGGGGTGCTGAGCGTGTGGGTGCTACGCCTGGGGGTGCTGAGCCTGAGGGTGCTACTACTGGGGGTGCTGAGCCTGGGGGTACTGAGCCTGGAGGTGCTACTACTGGGGGTGCTGAGCCTGGGGGTGCTGAGCCTGGGGGTGCTGAGCCTGGGGGTGCTACGCCTGGAGGTGCTGAGCCTGGGGGTGCGGAGCTTGAGGGAGCTGGGCCTGCTTGTGTGGCGTCTGGCGGTGCTGAGCCTGGAGGTTCTCCGGGTGCTTCGTCTCGGCGGGAGCCACTCTCTCCACAGGAGCTGCGCGAGTGGTTTGCCCGGCGCTGGAGGCGTGCTGCTGGTGCTGGAGGTTCCTCGGCTACTGAGGGTGCTGGTGCCGCGGGTCCCGGAGGTGCTCGTACTGGGAGTACTGGAGCTGCTGGGCCTACGGGTACGACTGGAGCTGGAGCTGCTGAGGGTGTTGATGCTGAGGCTACTGCTGTCGGTCCTGGAGGCGGTCCTGCTGGGGGTGCTCCTGGTGCTGCTGGAGGTACTGGAGCTGGAGGTGCTGCTGGCGCTGGTGCTGCCGCTGGGGGTACTGGTGCTGTCCCTGCTGTGTCTGGAGTCGCCGCGCGGCCTCGGCCGTACTTCGTTCCGCTCCTTCAGCAGGTTCTTGGTCTCTTGCCTTCTACTGGTCCTCCTCCTCCCTTAGAGTGTCCACAGCCTGTCCTGTCACAGTTACAGTTACAGCCGGCCTCCCCACTGCCCGCTCCTTCTCCCTACACTGGTCCTACTGGAGGTCTTGCCGAGCGTCGTGAGCCTGCGTCGCGTCCTGCGTCGCCTGTCCGTACTACTCGCGCTAGTGGTCGTGGTTCGCGTCAGCGTCCTCCTCCTGTCCCTGGCACGCACCGGATGTCTCTGCGTCCGTCCACTGCTCCTCTGCGTGCCCCTTTGCCTTCTCCTCCTGAGTCCTCTCTTCCTGCTCTTCCCGACCCGGAGTCGGACTCTCTTCGTGCTGCCAGTCCTACTGTCATGCGTCTCCTTGCTACTGTCGTCACTGACCCTTCCTTTGCGTCCACTGCTGCGTCTGCCCTAGTTGCTGAGCTCGTCGACTTTGCTGCTCGCTGTCGTCTAGACTACGCTGCTTGTCTTGTCGCTGAGTCTGAGTCTGTCTGTCCTCCGTCCGTCGGGGGTGAGTGTGCCCTTGGCACGGACGTCCTTGAGGACAGGCAGGAGGAGTTCCAGTGTTTGGCTGCTGCTTCACCTCATCTCGTGTCCGTACTGCTTACCCCTGAGGGAGACCCGGATGCACTTGACATCCCGACTCCGCGCTCTTACGCGGAGGCGATAGAGGGTCCCTACTCCTCTCAGTGGCAGGCAGCTATGGACACAGAGATGGCTTCCTGGAAGTCCATAGGCACCTACGTTGACGAGGTTCCCCCGCCTTGGGCGAACATCGTCAGTGGCATGTGGATTTTCAGGGTGAAGCGGCCGCCGGGTTCTCCGCCTGTCTTCAAGGCGCGTTACGTGGCTCGTGGCTTCAGTCAGCGGCAGGGAGTTGACTACTTTCAGACCTTCTCTCCCACCCCGAAGATGACCACTCTTCGGGTACTGCTGCACATAGCTGCTCACCGCGACTACGAGCTGCACTCTCTTGACTTCAGCACTGCTTTCTTGCAGGGCAGCCTGCACGAGGAGATCTGGCTGCGTCGCCCACCTGGCTTCACTGGGTCTTTTCCTCCTGGCACCCAGTGGAGCCTCCGGCGGCCAGTCTACGGTCTCCGCCAGGCACCGCGTGAGTGGCACGACACACTGAGGACTACACTTGCGGCTCTTGGGTTTGCTCCCTCTACTGCCGACCCGTCGCTGTTTCTGCGCACCGACACTTCTTTGCCGCCGTTCTACATCCTCGTGTACGTCGACGACTTGGTCTTTGCCACAGCTGACACTGCTGGACTCGCCCACGTGAAGTCCGAGCTGCAGAAGAGAGACACGTGCACAGACCTGGGTGAACTGCGCAGCTACCTTGGCTTGCAGATCACCCGGGACAGAGCACGCCGCACCATTACCCTGACTCAGTCACACATGGTGCAGCAGGTCCTTCAGCGCTTCGGCTTCACGTACTCCTCGCCTCAGGCCACTCCTCTGCCTACTCGCCACTCGCTCTCAGCTCTGCCTTCGGATGAGTCCGTAGAGTCGAGTGGCCCGTACCCAGAGCTTGTTGGCTGCCTCATGTACCTGATGACCTGCACACGACCTGACCTTGCATACCCTCTTAGCATTCTCGCACGCTATGTTGCTCCTGGGAGACACAGACCGGAGCACATGGCTGCAGCAAAGAGGGTGTTGCGCTACTTGTGCAGTACGTCGGGCATGGGGCTTGTGCTTGGAGGGCAGAGTCCAGTGGTCCTCACTGGGCATGCAGACGCTTCTTGGGCTGACGACCAGGCTACGCAGCGGTCGTCACAGGGTTACACCTTCAGCCTTGGTTCCGGCTCTGTTTCGTGGCGGGCTACCCGCTCGTCTTCTGTTCTCGGCTCCAGTTGTGAGGCTGAGATCTACGCCGGGGCCATGGCTGCACAGGAGCTTCGCTGGCTCACCTACCTGCTGACTGACCTCGGAGAGCCGCCTCGTTCTCCTCCAGTGCTGTACGTAGACAACAAGGCCATGCTGGCCTTGTGTCGAGAGCAGAGACTGGAGCACAGAACGAAGCACATTGCTCTCCGCTACTTCCTTGCTCGTGAGCTACAGCAGCGTGGTCAGCTGCGGCTTGCGTACGTGGCCTCTCAGGCCAACACTGCTGATATCTTCACCAAGGCACTTGCGCCTTGTGATCATCAGCGTTTCTGTACTCAGCTGGGCCTTGTGCCCACCTTGCCTCACTTGGTCACCCCTTGACCTTGTTTGTACTGTTGCATATATATATACACCTGCTCTTGCTTGTCTAACCTTATATATATATGTAATCCTGCATGTGAACTGGCCTTGTGGCCTTGAACTTGTGCTCGGAATGTGTGGTGACTTTGTGATCCACCCTGAGCTTGCTTTGCTTTGCTTGACTGGTCTTGTGACCCCTTGTTCTCCCCCACTTTGCCTATGGGGGTGTGTCAGATTTATATGACAGAGCTACTGTAGGCTATAGTGGGGTAGCACATATGGGGTACAGTTTTCTAGGGTTTGTATTTGTACCCAACTTTCCCTTAGTCATTCTCATTCCTCGTTTCTTCTCACGGAATGCCTTGTTCATCGTCATCTGGAAGGTGGCCGGGGCGTTAGTCAGTCTGAAGGGCATGACTGTGTATTCGAAAGATCCGCAGCGTATTCGAAAGGCTGTCTTGGGGCAGTCGGGTGGGTTGACGCGAATCTGGTGGTAACCCCCTCTAAGGTCGATTTTCGAGAAAACCTGGGCTGTGCGCAGCTGGACGATCAGTTCGTCGGCTCGCGGGATGGGGTATCGAGATTTGATGGTAACCCTGTTCAGTGCCCTGTGGTCTATGCACATGCGAAACCCCCCGTCCTTGCGTGGTCGATTGCGTGAACCGGCACAATCACTTGGTGAGGGTCGGTTGGGTCGGGCGAGCGGCGTGACCTGTCATTAGAGGGCCCGTCTGCTACTGACTCCCAGCGTTTCCCAGCTGCTTGGTCTGTTTCTGCTGCTCAGCTTCCCCCTTTCCCTTAGTGTTTTCCGGGCATTCGTTCTTACGCTGTCCCGGCCGATTGCACGCGAAGCAGCGCCCTTTGAACGGTGCGGCAGCGGCATTCACGGCGACGGCACGTATCGTAGCGCCCTCGTTCGTCCCACGAGATCGATGTCCCCAGTTATTGCTTCCGTAGGACCCCGGTCTCGGCCGGCGGAAAAAGTTGAGCTTCTCCGCCATGGCGAGAATCTCCTTAAAATCAATGACGCCGTGGAGCTGGATTTCCTGGGCGATGTCGTGCTTCAGGCCGCCGATGTAGCGGTCGATACGCTCGCCCTCGTGCATGTATCCCACTTGCTCGCACAGCGCCAGAATCCCGCTAGTGTAGTCATTGGACGGATCCGAGTTGGCGCCAAGTGCGGAGCCTTTGACGCGCCCCGATCGAAGCCGCAACTGGCTCAAATCAAGCGCGCAGACCCTCGCACCACGCGTCCCACGTGCGATATCGGGGCACCTCCACGAAGTACGACGGCGCCCAGGGTCCGGTTTGTCCTTCCCGTGTCGGTAGAGTCGCGTAGTCGTTCGGCTTCGTGACGATGACGTGCCACCAGTCTATGGCGGGTCCTCGCAGCAGCGACACGGCGTAGCGAATTTTCGCCGTATCCTCCGAGACGTAGTTGGCATCGAAAAACACGTTCATCGTGAACAACCACGCTTGAACGGTAGGACCACCCCGTTGACTCGGGTCAAAACATGGCAGACGCTGCGGCTTCAGCGGCATCGGTGACGGCATTGCCGAATCGTTGATCGGTGCCGAAATCGTGACGCGCGGTTGGCTTCGGGCCACAATCGTCGCCTCGGGGTGTGTCGCGACGTGGTCGTGGTCTCCACCGTGGCGGACGACGCCATCACTGGCCGCGCTCGCGGGTTGCCCCACACTTCCGTGTTGTGATGCCTGTGGTACGAGCTGTACCGGAGTGCCAGGTGCTTGTGATTGCGCTTGCTGTGCTCGTGCGACGTCATTTTGCAGAGACGTGCGTTCTACCATCAACGCCGCGATTTCTTCAGAGCTTTCGCGAAGTTGCTGCAGCAGTTTGTTCAGACGCTCCTGCGTGAGGGTGGAGACGTCGATGTGCTCGGCCATTGCGAAGGGCGTCGGCTCAGCTTAGTCTAGGCACAGTCGTGGCTGCACGCGTTTACGAGAGAACGTGAGGACAACGGCTCCTAGGGGCTAAGGTGAGTGAGTCCCTTCGAGTGAAAAATCAAAAGTTGATTTCCTGGGTTGCGGAGATGCGAGGTCCGAAAGAAAGAAGCTCTGAATACCAAGTGTTACAGGTGCAATGAATCGAGGTAGCGAGGATTGCACTAAGTGTCAAACGAGTACAAAATTTGAGCGAAGGCATGAGCGGACATTTATACGCGAAACACGTGAAACGGTAACGCGGTGCGTGCGAGCCAGTTAGTGCTATGCTGGCAGCGAGGTTCGGGCTTGTCCCGAAGCGTAGGCCGATACGGTCGGGCCAGCAGTGCGAGGTTTGGTGAAACAGTGCGCGCGAAGTTGGCGAAGCCCCTTTAGCAGTAACGGGCGAACAACGGCTGCTGCTGTATGCGGTGTTGCCGGTCTCAGAAAGGAATGTCGAGAAAATTTCTTACATAGTTCAATCTAATGCACAATGCAAGGACTATCAATACATCCACTTTCATATAGTAACTACGTGGATGTGATTTCTTCACGTACTGGATGTGTCTTTGGAATTATGTGTACATCGGTTTGATGTACCGTATTACCCCGGATAGTAGCGCATATACGCTTATAATAAAATCAATTTTTTTAGGGGGTGCACTTGTAATTGAGGAAAGGGCATAAGAGCATGCGCTTATAAAATGGAAAAACTGAATTTTGTTTGTAAGGGTACCAAATCGAAGCTCCTTTTTAGGCGAATTCGCCCATCAAACGTTCACGTTGGTTTCGTGCGAAAACAGCAGCGACTCAATATCCCACTGCACAAATCCTGTCCAGGAGCAACGCATCTGCCAACGGTGACTCGGAAGCTGCCGTGCGGCCCAATCCCCTGTCATGCGATGCCAGGCAGGGACAGCTCATCCGATCCCTCTAGAAGGGGGTCGAATATTCCCTGCCACCGCAGCATGTGTGCCACCCATTTTAATCCTCTGCGGGTTCAGGCTGTGGGGGTACCCGTCTATCATTGACGAGGAGGGCGAGCCGCTTCCCCGCAGGGGTCCCGTGTGAAGTCCATTTCTTGCTCGTTTTGAATCAGTTTAGCATGTTTCGCCCGCCAGGCTGCGAAAGCCATGGCGGAATTCACTGGCACCCACTTCCTTTTCAAGAAGAAGCCTAGGCCCGCCTTCCGTGTGGACGCTGACGGCTGGTATAGCCGTCTCCCACCATCGCCCCCCGAGCCACCGCAGCCTCCGGCGCCGCCTGCGCCGCCATCTCCTCCGTGTCCTTCTGCACCTCCAGCTCCACCTGCTCCTCCGAGTCCACCCGTGTTTGCCGGCCCATCGAATCCTCCCGTGCTGACGCTCCTACACCCGTCGGCGTTCGACGAGTACCTGTCGTAACCTGACAGCAAGAAGCGCCCCGACGTCTGGGTTTCAGCTCCGGCCCCGGCACCACGATGGGGCCAGCCTCAAGATTGTGCGTGGGACGAATCTGCTGTGGGCGCTGACGACGATGTGCCCGACACCGAGGCTGGCACCGAGGCCGGCACTGACACTGGCACCGACACTGACACTGGCACCGACACTGGCGCTGAGGCCGGCAACGCGGTAGATGTGTTTCCCGAGGGTGCCCCGGGCGGCGAGGACGACGATGGTGTGGAGTATTGGTCGCGCGACGGACTTCCCGAGAAGCTCCCTATTCCTACGTTTCCTCCGGTTAACCACAAGCCCCCCTACCCCTCTTCTGAGAACCGTGATTCCCGCCCCCCCTCTCCCAGGCACAAGCCGTCGCAACATAGGCGCAACGCTTATACCGCGCAGGAGAAGGTGCAATGGATTGGGCGCATGGATGTGGCGGTGTCGTTGCGGTCGTTGTCGCGCGAGTCAGGAATCCACCGCAAGTGTCTCACGGAGTGGAAGAAAGCCGCCGCCATGCTCAAGGAAGCGCACTCAGCGCGGAAGCGGATGCATGGGCGCGGGAGGTCATCGTGGTACATGCCGATGGAGCTGAAAGTCTACGCGAGGCTTCTCGAGTGGCGCCGCAAAGGAACTGCCGTCTCCGTCGGTCGCCTGCAGGAGTGGTCGAAGGAGTACACGAAGGTTCTGTTCCCCTACGTGAAGTGGAAAGGCAGCCAGCGGTGGTCGGAGCGGTTTCGGAAACGGTGGAATCTGAGCGTGCGCATGAAGACGAGAATTGCCCAGAAGACCGCCGAGCGTAAGTGCCGAATTACAGTACCGTGTGCTTGTTGTGTTTTTCATTTACAGTCGTCGACTAACCACTGCCTCTTAACATTGTCCGTGTGTGCGCAGACGTCGCGGAGCTGTGCCTGTCTTTCTGGCAGTATGTTCGTGACAAGCGGCGTGAGCGCGGCATCGAAACCCGTTGGATTATCAACGCCGACCAGACGCCGCTGTGGCTGGAGATGCCCGCCACGACTACTGTGGACGAGACGGGCGTTCACTCAGTGCCCATCAGGAGCGGGGGCTACCAGAAGGAACGCGTGACCGTGATGCTGGCGTGCACGGCGGACGGCGAGAAGCTCAAGCCGTGGGTCTTTTTCAAGCGTAAGACGGTGCCGAAGGGTGACTTCCCGCCAGGTAAGAATACACCACGGTCAGCAGATGTTTGGTTTTCCAGTCGTGATAATAACGACTGTTTCTCGGCTGACTGTGATATCGCAGATGTGGTCGTGGCGGTGCACCCGAACGGCTGGATGGACGCCAACGGCGTCATGCGCTGGCTCGAGGAGTGCGTCAAGCCCTTCATCTGGCCTCGGTTCGGCAGGCAGGCGAGGAGTGCCATGGTCGTCCTGAGAAGAAACGAGGAAATGAGAATGACTAAGGGAAAGTTGGGTACAAATACAAACCCTAGAAAACTGTACCCCATATGTGCTACCCCACTATAGCCTACAGTAGCTCTGTCATATAAATCTGACACACCCCCATAGGCAAAGTGGGGGAGAACAAGGGGTCACAAGACCAGTCAAGCAAAGCAAAGCAAGCTCAGGGTGGATCACAAAGTCACCACACATTCCGAGCACAAGTTCAAGGCCACAAGGCCAGTTCACATGCAGGATTACATATATATATAAGGTTAGACAAGCAAGAGCAGGTGTATATATATATGCAACAGTACAAACAAGGTCAAGGGGTGACCAAGTGAGGCAAGGTGGGCACAAGGCCCAGCTGAGTACAGAAACGCTGATGATCACAAGGCGCAAGTGCCTTGGTGAAGATATCAGCAGTGTTGGCCTGAGAGGCCACGTACGCAAGCCGCAGCTGACCACGCTGCTGTAGCTCACGAGCAAGGAAGTAGCGGAGAGCAATGTGCTTCGTTCTGTGCTCCAGTCTCTGCTCTCGACACAAGGCCAGCATGGCCTTGTTGTCTACGTACAGCACTGGAGGAGAACGAGGCGGCTCTCCGAGGTCAGTCAGCAGGTAGGTGAGCCAGCGAAGCTCCTGTGCAGCCATGGCCCCGGCGTAGATCTCAGCCTCACAACTGGAGCCGAGAACAGAAGACGAGCGGGTAGCCCGCCACGAAACAGAGCCGGAACCAAGGCTGAAGGTGTAACCTTGTGACGACCGCTGCGTAGCCTGGTCGTCAGCCCAAGAAGCGTCTGCATGCCCAGTGAGGACCACTGGACTCTGCCCTCCAAGCACAAGCCCCATGCCCGACGTACTGCACAAGTAGCGCAACACCCTCTTTGCTGCAGCCATGTGCTCCGGTCTGTGTCTCCCAGGAGCAACATAGCGTGCGAGAATGCTAAGAGGGTATGCAAGGTCAGGTCGTGTGCAGGTCATCAGGTACATGAGGCAGCCAACAAGCTCTGGGTACGGGCCACTCGACTCTACGGACTCATCCGAAGGCAGAGCTGAGAGCGAGTGGCGAGTAGGCAGAGGAGTGGCCTGAGGCGAGGAGTACGTGAAGCCGAAGCGCTGAAGGACCTGCTGCACCATGTGTGACTGAGTCAGGGTAATGGTGCGGCGTGCTCTGTCCCGGGTGATCTGCAAGCCAAGGTAGCTGCGCAGTTCACCCAGGTCTGTGCACGTGTGTCTCTTCTGCAGCTCGGACTTCACGTGGGCGAGTCCAGCAGTGTCAGCTGTGGCAAAGACCAAGTCGACGACGTACACGAGGATGTAGAACGGCGGCAAAGAAGTGTCGGTGCGCAGAAACAGCGACGGGTCGGCAGTAGAGGGAGCAAACCCAAGAGCCGCAAGTGTAGTCCTCAGTGTGTCGTGCCACTCACGCGGTGCCTGGCGGAGACCGTAGACTGGCCGCCGGAGGCTCCACTGGGTGCCAGGAGGAAAAGACCCAGTGAAGCCAGGTGGGCGACGCAGCCAGATCTCCTCGTGCAGGCTGCCCTGCAAGAAAGCAGTGCTGAAGTCAAGAGAGTGCAGCTCGTAGTCGCGGTGAGCAGCTATGTGCAGCAGTACCCGAAGAGTGGTCATCTTCGGGGTGGGAGAGAAGGTCTGAAAGTAGTCAACTCCCTGCCGCTGACTGAAGCCACGAGCCACGTAACGCGCCTTGAAGACAGGCGGAGAACCCGGCGGCCGCTTCACCCTGAAAATCCACATGCCACTGACGATGTTCGCCCCAGGCGGGGGAACCTCGTCAACGTAGGTGCCTGTGGACTTCCAGGAAGCCATCTCTGTGCCCATAGCTGCCTGCCACTGAGAGGAGTAGGGACCCTCTATCGCCTCCGCGTAAGAGCGCGGAGTCGGGATGTCAAGTGCATCCGGGTCTCCCTCAGGGGTAAGCAGTACGGACACGAGATGAGGTGAAGCAGCAGCCAAACACTGGAACTCCTCCTGCCTGTCCTCAAGGACGTCCGTGCCAAGGGCACACTCACCCCCGACGGACGGAGGACAGACAGACTCAGACTCAGCGACAAGACAAGCAGCGTAGTCTAGACGACAGCGAGCAGCAAAGTCGACGAGCTCAGCAACTAGGGCAGACGCAGCAGTGGACGCAAAGGAAGGGTCAGTGACGACAGTAGCAAGGAGACGCGTGACAGTAGGACTGGCAGCATGAAGAGAGTCCGACTCCGGGTCGGGAAGAGCAGGAAGAGAGGACTCAGGAGGAGAAGGCAAAGGGGCACGCAGAGGAGCAGTGGACGGACGCAGAGACATCCGGTGCGTGCCAGGGACAGGAGGAGGACGCTGACGCGAACCACGACCACTAGCGCGAGTAGTACGGACAGGCGACGCAGGACGCGACGCAGGCTCACGACGCTCGGCAAGACCTCCAGTAGGACCAGTGTAGGGAGAAGGAGCGGGCAGTGGGGAGGCCGGCTGTAACTGTAACTGTGACAGGACAGGCTGTGGACACTCTAAGGGAGGAGGAGGACCAGTAGAAGGCAAGAGACCAAGAACCTGCTGAAGGAGCGGAACGAAGTACGGCCGAGGCCGCGCGGCGACTCCAGACACAGCAGGGACAGCACCAGTACCCCCAGCGGCAGCACCAGCGCCAGCAGCACCTCCAGCTCCAGTACCTCCAGCAGCACCAGGAGCACCCCCAGCAGGACCGCCTCCAGGACCGACAGCAGTAGCCTCAGCGTCAACACCCTCAGCAGCTCCAGCTCCAGTCGTACCCGTAGGCCCAGCAGCTCCAGTACTCCCAGTACGAGCACCTCCGGGACCCGCGGCACCAGCACCCTCAGTAGCCGAGGAACCTCCAGCACCAGCGGCACGCCTCCAGCGCCGGGCAAACCACTCGCGCAGCTCCTGTGGAGAGAGTGGCTCCCGCCGAGACGAAGCACCCGGAGAACCTCCAGGCTCAGCACCGCCAGACGCCACACAAGCAGGCCCAGCTCCCTCAAGCTCCGCACCCCCAGGCTCAGCACCTCCAGGCGTAGCACCCCCAGGCTCAGCACCCCCAGGCTCAGCACCCCCAGGCTCAGCACCCCCAGTAGTAGCACCTCCAGGCTCAGTACCCCCAGGCTCAGCACCCCCAGTAGTAGCACCCTCAGGCTCAGCACCCCCAGGCGTAGCACCCACACGCTCAGCACCCCCAGAGGCAACACCCCCAGGCTCAGCACCCTCAGCAGCACCAGAGTCACCAGTAACCTCGACAGGCTCGACTGCGTCTACCTGGGACACACCTGAAGGGGCAGGACCCTGAGGGGGGAGGGGGTCTACCGGGGGGGGACCTGGCACAAGGAAGAGCGGTGGTGGGGGGAGGGACGGAGTGCGGTAGGGGAAGAGGCGGTAGTAGGGGACCGACTCGTCAAATGTGACGTCCTGGGAGGACAGAACACGGCGAGAGGTGGGGTGGTTGAACTGCCACCCTGGCGCGTCAGGGGGGAAGCCAAGGAAGACGCAAGGAGCAGCACGAGGGGACAGCTTGTCCGCAGACAAGTCGCGGACAAACGCCCGAGATCCCCAGACACGGAACGCAGACGCATCGCCAACCTTCCCCGTCCACAGCAAAGCTGGGGAGGTCTCCGGCCTGGAGACCCTAGGGTGAAGGTTGATCTGATGCGCCGCGTACCGAACCGCAAACGGCCACAGAAAATGGGGGGCAGCCGCATGCATCATGGACGTATGGGCGACGTCCATGACCATGCCAATGCGGCGCTCAGCAATCCCATTTTGCTGTGGAGAGTCCGGAAGCGTGAAGGTCTGGCGGATGCCTCGTGCACGACAGTAGGCTCGCAGAAGGCCAGAGGAGAACTCTCCACCTCTGTCAGAGTGCAGACGCAGAACAGGAAAGTCCGAGCCGAAGCTCTGCCTAAGCTGGAGACGAGCTGCGCGGATCCAGTCGATCAACACCTCAGTGACATCACCCTTGCTGCGCAAGGGGAAGACTGTGGTGTAACGCGAGTAGTCGTCAACCACCAGCAGGAAGTAGCGCTCGTGACCCTGTCCACGGACGCGGGCCGGGCCCCACACGTCCATGTGAAGCGTCTGCAGCGGGGCCTCTGTCGGAGGAAACTGGGAGGAGTGAGGGGCAGCCCGCTGCCGCCCCTCGACATAGGGGACGCAGGTAGGGCCAGGCCCCGGAGGAAGGGGAGGTAGGGACCGGGGAAGACCAGAGACAAGGACACGGGAGGCCATGCCTCGGAGACGAAGCAGGGAGGGGTGACCAAGGCGGTGGTGCCAGAGGAGAGTCTCGTGAGACAAGAGGCGACACGAACAGGGGGCAGACTCAGGACCAGACCTGGACGCTGCAGCAAACACCTGACCCGACGCAGCTACCTGACCAGACGCAGTGACTGGAGGAGACGCAGTGGTCAGGGTGTACAGGCTCGACCCCGGCCGACGGGTAAACGTGGCCAGGTGTCGGCCAGTCCGAGCGTCCGTGCAGTGGGTCACCCGCTGACTCGCAGGAGTGAACTGGTGAACCCCCGCATCCTGTAGGTCAGCACCACTCACCAAGTTCGTAGAGAACGAGGGGAGGTAAAGACCAGACAGGGTGCCAGAGGGGGCCGCCGGACACGGGAGGACAGTGGAGAAGTGAGCAAGGACAGGACCCCCAGAGGGGTCTGCCAGAGAGACCGCAACTGGCCGGCCAAGCGGCGTGAGTGTGGTGCGGTCTCGAAAGAAGGAGCGAGAAGCCCCCGAGTCAAGGGTGAAGGTGTGGGAGGCCGAAGCCGACGCAGAACCTGAGAGAGCAGACTCACCAGCACCTGAGGGAGCAGACGCACCTAGAGCAGCAGCCTCGCTAGCACCTAGAGCAGCAGCCTCACCAGTACCTAGAGCAGCAGTCTCAATGCCCGGGTCGGGCGGAAAACACCGGTAACAGTCACCCTCATCAC
Organism: Closterium sp. Naga37s-1; assembly: GCA_947471745.1. NCBI lineage: Eukaryota > Viridiplantae > Streptophyta > Zygnematophyceae > Desmidiales > Closteriaceae > Closterium > Closterium sp. Naga37s-1. Next base: position 4,947,531 of record CANJKZ010000056.1, on the reverse strand, counting down.
TAATAGTCACAGTATACATAGCAGCAAGAATAGCATCAAAGTCAAGGTCAAAGACAGCGACACCCGCCCTAGACAGCTCACCCCAGCGGGGGATCTCAGTGGCCTCAGGGAACTGGTGACGCCAAGCGTCCGTCAGGCGGCCAAAGCAGCGCTGGGTGGAGTGCGCACCCCCGCACTGCTCACCCGCGCGGTCGCCGGTGCGCAGGACGTAGGTGCACGGACCAGTACCCCCACCCCGCTGGCGTGCAGCGTACCACTCACGGAGCTGCTGAGGGGGGGGGATGTCACGAGTGCGCTGCTGCTGCTGCTGCTGCTGGCGCTGACCACCACCGGAGCCGACCCTCTGCGCAGCGCCACCCCGACCAGCTCCACCTCCTCCGCCGCCGCCTCCTCCACCGCCGCTACCTCCGCTCCCACCGCCACCGCCGCCGCCGCCTCCGCCTCCACCGCCGCCACCGACACCTCCACCCCCACCACCACCCCCACCGCCACCCCCACCCCCTCCACTGCCTCCACCGCCGCCTCCACCGCCCCCGCTAGCTCCTCTAGTGCCCCTGCCCCCCTTGCCCTTGCCAGGGCGGCGTCTCCCGCTAGGGGTAGACGCTGCACCGACCGACTCAAGCCCAACGAGGTCGGCCGCAGCAGCAGAGGCAACAGAGGGCAAAAGGGGGGAGGGGGAACACCCCTCAAAGATGGGGGTGCGAGGGTCACCACGAGAGGCTCCTACAGCGACTATGCTCTTCTCTGCTGCTAGGAGGGACTTCTCGAGGAGGTCAACGGTGAGAGTGGTGGGGCAAACTGAGAGGAAGTGGTCCCTGACTACGCGAAGGGAGTCAGGGAGCCGGGTGACTATATAGTAGAGGGTGATGTACATGGGGGGGGGGTTCTTGGCGCAGAACTCAGCAGGAAGCGCAGCGCGGTAGCGAGTGTCACTAGTGCGGAGGTGCGTAATGAGGTCAGCGACTGTGGGAAAGGCAGCAAGGTCAGGGAAGAGGTACGGTAGCATGAGGCGGCTCAGTGCAGCAGTGGCAGGGGAGGAGTAGCGCGCAACTACAGCGTCGTACAAGGTGTGAGCACTCTTGTACTGGCTAAAGTGCGCACGCTCAGAGGTAGGCAGGTGGCGACGCACAGCAAGACGTGCAGCAGCATCGCGCGTGGCCCACTGTGAGCGAACAGTGGCGTCAGCATCAGCAGCGGGGGCAGGGGAGGCACCAGAAGTGAGGTCAAAGAGGGAGAGGCCGTCTGCTCTGTCGCACTGTAAGAAAAGCTGCAGGTCATCTATCCAGACGTCAAAGTCAATGGCCCGACCCTCAGCGTCAAAAGCGAGGACACTAGGGGTAGCCATGACAGCAGTAGACTAGCAGCGCAAACAGTAGGGTGAGGGCAGTGCTGTGAAAGAGGCGCTGCTCTTACCGGACAGGGCGGCTCGGGTGGCTCGGCTGCAGGGCGGCTCGGCGGCTCGGCTGCTGGGCGGCTCGGCGGCTCGGCTGCAGGGCGGCTCGGCGGCTTGGCTGCTGGGCGGCTCGGCGGCTCGGCTGCTGGGCGGCTCGGCGGCTCGGCTGCTGGGCGGCTCGGCGGCTCGGCTTCTGGGCGGCTCGGCTGCTGGGCGGCTCGGCGGCTGGGCGGCTCGGCTGCTTGGCGGCGCGGCGGGGCCGCTGAGAGGGCGGCGTCCGGGGCCGCTGGGAGGAGGCGGCGAGGCCGCTGAGAGGAGGCGGCGGGGCCGCAGGTAGGTGGCGGGGCCGCTAGTAGGTGGCGGGGCCGCAGGTAGGTGGCGGGGCCGCGGGTAGGTGGCGGGGCCGCTGGTAGGTGGCGGGGCCGCAGGTAGGTGGCGGGGCCGCTAGTAGGTGGCGGGGCCGCACAGGTAGGTGGCGGGGCCGCACAGGTAGGTGGCGGGGCCGCACAGGTAGGTGGCGGGGCCGCGGAGGGCGGCGACGAGCCGTAGGGGGCCGTGAGGGGCCGCGGGAGGGGCCGTAAGGGGCGTAAGGGGCCGCGCGAGGGGCCGTAAGGGACGGCGCGAGGGGCCGTAAGGGGCGGCACGAGGGGCCGTAAGGGCGGCGCGACGGGCGCGACGGGCCGTAAGGGCGGCACGAAGGGCCGTAAGGGCGGCGCGAAGGGCCGTAGGGGGCGGTGCGACGAGCCGTGAGGGGGCCGCTAAGGGCGACGCGACGGGGCCGTGAGGGGCCTAGCGAGGGCTCGACGGTAGGGAGAGCACACAGGGCGCGACTCGGGCCTGAGCGAAGCGCGCTCCGGGCAGGAAAAAAAAAATTTCGTGGTGGTGGGCCCTAGGAATAGTTCCCACTAGGGAACCTGCTCGATACCATGAGAAGAAACGAGGAAATGAGAATGACTAAGGGAAAGTTGGGTACAAATACAAACCCTAGAAAACTGTACCCCATATGTGCTACCCCACTATAGCCTACAGTAGCTCTGTCATATAAATCTGACACGTCCTTGACTCCTACCACGGTCATCTCACGGACGAAGTGAAGGAGAAGTTCGTCGACCTCGACATCGTTCCGGCGGTGATCCCGTCGGGCTGTACGGCGGAGGTACAGCCCCTCGACGTCTCGATCAACAAGTCCTTCAAAGCAAGCATCCGCCAGCAGTACCAGACCTGATTTGAAGAGGACGGCCAGGAGCGGCTGACGCCTGCAGGTAAGAACCCCACCGTTGATCCCTAATTGGCTGCTCCGTTTCCCGGTGTATACTGTGCTAACACCATCTCCCACACTCTGACTTGTGGTGCAGGGAACATCAAGAAGCCGCCCCCTGCGGTGGTGCTCAGGTGGATCTCACGGGCCTGGAAGGCCGTGCCACCAGAGCTGATCAAGAAGGCGTTCCTCACCTGTGGCATCAGCAGTGCGCTTGATGTCAGTGAGGACAACCTTGCCATGGCGCACAGGCGGAGCCAGCTGACCCATGAGGTCGACGTCGATGACGAGATCGTCGCCAACGGCTTCTTTGGCAACAACTGCGAGGAGCCGGAGTCTGACGACGAGTAGATTTCTAGTTAGGGGTGTAATTTTTAATGTGTAATGAGATTAGTGGTAGAGAGGCATGTGTAGAAATCATGTTAGTGTAGGTAAAAATGTTAAGATAAAAAAAAAAAACAGTGGAAAGACTACCCCCTGTGGGGAGGGGATGCGCTTATAAAAAGTACATGCATTCTAGGGGGTGCGCTTATAATTGAGTACTGGCCATAAGCGCATGGCTCCAGATAGAAGCGCCGGCGCCTTTAATCAGGCGGCGCTACTATCCGGGGCGATACGTACCAATACTCCATAGGAACATATCCTTTTGGAAATATACACATCCGTTTGAAAATGAACGTTAATTAGGCAATCACAAACAAAAGGTTTCTATGCAATTAAAATTAGTCACAATATGATCGAAAACTGAGTGACCTCTATAAACCTCATTCTGTCTTCTCTACTCTACAGGAGGCGGTTGTTACATGAAAGTGTATAAGCCGTTTCCATCTCTAAGTTAACTAATCCATCATTAGCAAGAGTACATCTTAACAAAAACTGGCATGATCCAGAAGAGTAACGCCCATGTCAGCTCGTGTAACTCATTGACGCCTTTGATGAAAGAACGCTCTTCAAGCTGAAGCCTTTCTTTCTCCCTGCTCGTCCTGCTTCTCCCAACTCGCACGCACTCCCGTCAGCATCATTCGTTGTGTCAATCCATGCACTAAACTCGTCTGCAGCAGCCATGGCCCCTGACTCCAAGCCTCCAGAAGCACCCCTGGCATAGTCCCTTTTGGGTCCTAGCACAGGAGAGCTCCATATTCTAGGCGATCCCAACCCTCTACTACTGCTGCCCTTGCCACCATTGCTGCTGCTGCTGCTGCCGCTCTTTTGGCTGCTGCCTGTCTTGAAACTGAGAGACGCTCCTAAGAACGGAGATCCAGAGGTCTTCTTGGCTCCACTGTTACTCACACTCCCCATCTCACTATCCTCCGTGGCATTACCCTTGCTGCTCGTGCCGTTACCACTCTTGCTGCCACTGCTCCCACCACCTAAGGGAAAGCTTCCAAAGCTGTTGCTACGAACCAAGCGGCCTCCCATAAAAGGCGAGGAAGAACCCTTCTTCTCTGCACCACCGGACCCACCGTTGCTGCTGCTACCGTGGCCGCTGTGACTACTGTGGCTGCTGCTTCTCTGGTAGAGCTCGCCACTCTTCCCTCCACCGAAACTGCTTATAACATGCTGTGCACTGTAGATCTCCCCGCTCTTCCGAAAGTCATGGTGCGTGCCATGCCCTCCCCCCCCTCCTCCACCACCACTCTTCCGCATGAGGAGGCTACTGACAATGCTGCGACGCCTGCTGTGGGAATCTTCAGCGCCAGCCTCCTCCATCCCAGTGTTCAAGTCCAGGTGGTCTGGGAAGGCCGGTGGTACATGCAGGTCACTAAACGGCTCAAACATTGTGTGACCGTTACCCCCCCCGTCCTCACCACTGCTGCCTTGCCCCCAAGCGCTCACACCACCCTCATCCAAGTGTCCTGTCCCCTGGTTTGCTGCCTCTACGTCCTCTCCTCTTTCACCACTGCCCTCTCCACTGCTGCTCCCTGAAACCACCGCCGCTGTACCCCATTCTCCTGCCCACCCTTCTCCTTCTGCAACAGTTGCTTCTCCCTCTGTCAGTGCTGCTTTAGGTTTGGATGGCAAGATCTGGCGGCGTCTGAAGCTCTGCCCCATCTTAACAGACCCTCGCAGGCGGGACAGCATCGCTGCTGCCGATGCCACTGCTCCAGGAGCCATTCTTCCCCGACTGCTGCTGCTACTGCTGTTGTTGGTACTGCCGGTGTTCATATCGCATTTATTTTCAAACTTGGTCCCTTTTTCCGTGGCCTCACCCCTTGATTCCCTTTCTTCCTCCTCTTCCTCCTCTCCCTCCTCCTCCTCGTCCTCTTCTTCCTCCTCTTCCTCTTCCTCCTCCTCTTCCTCTTCCTCTCCCTCCTCTTCCTCCTCCTCCTCCACCTCATCTACCTCCTCTATCTCCTCTACCTCCTCGACCTCCTCTTCTGCACCCTCCTCAGTCCCCTCCTCTTCCTCCACCAGCTCCACCACCTCCTCAATCTCCCCACTCATATTTCCCATTCCCATGTGACCCCGTGATTGCTGATTGGTGTTCACGCCGATACCAGCACTTAAAACAGAGCACGCCCCAAGGGAAATCCCTGTGTTACCCACCCTTCCTACTCCACCCATTTCTCCCAGTGCTCCCACTCCTCCTGACGATACAAACGCACCCCCGAGGCCAGCAATCTTAGCGGCTGAAACCATCGAAGCTGGGAGCACCACTTCTGCTTCCTGTGTTGATCCCCCTGCTGCTGCCTGTGCTGCTGCCTGTGCTGCTGCCTGTGCTACTACTGCCTGTGTTGATGGTGCTGCTGTCTGTGCTCCTTTCTGTGCTGCTGCCGCCGCCATCTCTCGGTTCCCATCGAATTCAGCAGCAGCAGTAGCAGCACGAGCGGCACCGGCACCAGCACCGGCAGCAGAGGCAGCAGCAGCAGCCACTGCTGCAGCAATCAGAGGGTCAGCAGCAGCAGGCGAGTGCGAGAGAGGGAGGGGCTTGGTGTGGGAGAGAATGGAGCGAGCAACGAGGGCAGGGGGGGCCCGAGAGGAGGAGAGGCGTGGAGAGCTTGGGAGACGCATGAAGCCTCCAGTCTTGCTGCAAGCACTTGTGGTGCCAGGAGTTGTGGTGCTAGGAGTTGTGGTGTTACCGGTGGTGGTACCAGCAGTGGTGCTTGCAACGGTGCTCACAGTCGCTCCTGCAGTTGAGCTACCAGCCTTGCTCCCAACAGTGGTGACAGGGTAATTACTGCTGCTAAGAGTGCACCCCCTTTCGCCACTTCCTCCCTCCACCTCCACACTAATCCCCTCCTCTCCACAGGTCTCCCCCCCCTCCCCTTCAAGCTCCGCCCAAGAGGACAGGAACGGGTTGCTGCTGGAACGAGGAATGCAGCTGTTGCCACGGTCACGGTCAGCAGTCAGAGACTGCTTGGGCATCTCAGTACTGCCCTCGCTGCCCTGTAAGGCTTCCTCAACCAAGTCCTCTGGATCACCATTGGGTTCCCAAACTGGGATGAATGAAGACACGGGTTCTTTCAAGCTGGGCAGGAATGGCTTTTCGGGCCACTCAAAGGTCATCTCTTCTGGCTGAACGGGCCCTTGTTTCAATAAGGGTTCTTCAGTACTGTAACTGTGTTCCTGCTGTAAGGGCTCCAGGATACTATCCAGGAAGGGATTGTAGGGAGAGAACCCCAGGCTTGCTGCTGCTGGTGCTGCTGTAACCACGTCGATGGCAGCAGCAAGTGGGGCATCAGGCGAGGCATCAGTTGGGGCGTCAGGTAGGGCAGTGAAAAAAGGGTTCCATGGCTGGTCCATGCACGATGTTGCAGGCAGGGGGAAAGCAGTGGCGGTGTTGTCATCGCCACTGGCTGTTTCAGGCAGGGGGCAGGCGGGAATAGCAGCAGCGTCGTCTACTGCTGGGCTATCAAGCGAAGCGGTCAGGTGCAGAGGGAGAGGCCGAGTGGAGGGAGAAGGAGAGGCAGGGGGGGATGCGGTGGGAGTGACGAAAGGAGATTCTTCTCCTTGGTTCTTGACAGGAGTTGCAACGGGGCCTTGAGATTGCAAGGTAGAGATCAGCTCCTCACATGCCTCCTCACGCTCCTCCTCACCCGCCTCCTCACCCCCCTCCTCACATGCCTCCTCACCCACTTCCACACACCACTTTACACACGCCTCCAATGTTGCTTCTTCACCTATCCATTCTCCTGCCCCTGCCCCGGTTTCTGGGCCTGCCTCTCCCCCGTTTCCTGCTTCTACTATGCGGTCTTCTTCTCTTTCCACTTTAGCTTGTTCTGAGATCCCATCCTCTTCCCCTGACCCAGTGTCTCCCTCTGTTATATCTGTCTCTGCCTCTGCTTTCTTTTCCTCCTCCTCACCCCATTCCACCTCCTCTTCTCGCCTCTCCCTCTCACCCCTCTCCTTTTCAGCCACCACCTCAGCCAACTCTTTCATCAACCATTCCACATGCTCCTCCAATTGCCTCCTCTCCTCCTCCCCATCCCTCAACATCCCTCTCAACCCCTTCACCTCCTCTCGTACCGCATTCACCTCCCCTCTCCCCCTCTCCCTCTCCTCCACTGCTTCAGCCAATTCTCTCATAAGCCTCTCCACACGCCCCTCCGCCTGCCTCCTTGCCTCTTCACCTTCCCGCACCTTCCCTCGCAATCTCCTAACCTCCTCTCTTATCGCATTCACTGCCCTTCTCTCCCCCTCCCTCTCCGCCATCTCTTCTGCGAGCTCCTTCATAAGCCATTCTAAATGCTCCTCCGCATGGCCCTTCTCCTCCTCCCTCACTCGCAGCCTCCCCCGCAAGTCCTCTAGTCCAATCCTCATTGCCTCCACTTCACCTCTCCCTCTCTCCTTCTCCTCAACAGCCCTTGCCAGCTCAGCAACCTTAGCATCCAGCTCAGCCACCTTACTGGCCAGCTCAGCCTTGAGCGCTACAATCTCCCCCTCAGTCTGCCGAACCTGCTCCTCTGCCTTGATCAGCTGCTGCTCCAGTCCCCAAACCTGCTCCGTCGCCTCGGTTGCCTTTTCCTCTGCCTGGAAAAGCTGCACCTGCGACTGATACCGAGCCTGATTCCAAGCCTGTTCCCAGACCTGTTCCCAGACCTGTTTTCGAGCCTGTTCCCTCGCCTGTTCCCGAGCCTGCTCCTGAGACTGCAGAATCATCATGGTGCTATCGAGAACCTGTCCCACTAGGCCCACCACCATTGCCTCTACCTCCTCCTGCCTCCTCTTCCACTCGTCCCCTACTGGCACTCCATTCTCAAGTTCAGATTGCTGCACTTCATCCTGAAATTCATCAAGTTCATTCTGCGGTTCACTTGACAGCACATTCTTGACCTCATTCTGCACCTCCTCCTGTGGCTCACACAGCAGTTCACCCCCAGACAGCTGCTCCTTCTCCTGTGCTTGATCCACGCTCTCCATCGCACCATCCAGCATCTCGCACACCAAAGCCACCACTACCTCCTCCACCTCCCGTACCCCCTGCAGTCCTCTCAACCCCTTGTCTGCTCCCATTTTCCCCCCTTCCTTCTTTGTCTCTTCCTCCTCCCGATCCTTCCCCATCTTCCCCTTTTCCTCCCCTTGCCTCTCCACCCGTCCCTCCACCTCCTTCCTCCCTCGCATCTCTCTCACCCTTTCCTCGGCATCTACCAACGCTGCCCCAGCAGCAGCAGCCTTCCTCTCAGCCTCTTCAGCCTTCCCCCTCGCCTCCTCTGCTCTCTTCTCCGCCTCCTCCCTCTCCCTCACAGCAACTCTCGCCCTCTCTTCTGCCTCATCCACTGCTGCCAACGCCTCACTCGCTTTCCCCTCTGCCTTCCTCTGCTCCTCCTTTGCTCCTCTCGCCCTCTCCTCTGCTTCCTCCGCAGCTCTCTCACTCCTCCTCACTCTCTCAGTCACTTCCTCTACTCTCTCCCCTGCCGCTCGCACACACACTCTCAAAGCTTCACACTCCATCCGAACCACCTCTTCTGCTTCTCTCGCCCTCTCCACCTCCCCGTCTAACTCCTCCACTCTGCCCTCAGCAGCTTCGGCCCGAGCCTCAGCTTCGGCAAGCTTGGCTTGGGCCCGAACCAGCAGCTTCTCTGCTTCCTCCGCCTTCTGTTCCTCCTTCTTTAGAACAGCTTCAAGCTCGTTCAACTCTTCCCTTAACCCTTCAATCTTTACCTTCAATATAACCACCTGCTCCTCTGCTTCTTTCACCCGCTCAGTTGCATCTTCTGCCTTCTTTGCTTCCACCTCTGCTTGCGCCCAAACCTCCGCTAACTCATTCTCCATTCTCTCTGCCTCTTTCCGAGCCTCTTCCCGAGCCTGCTCTTGCACGCTCTCCACCTCCCGAGCCACGCGAGCCTCAGCTTCGGCAGCAGCAGCCTCGGCTCTCATAGCCCTCGCCTCCTCCCTCTCCCTCCTCTCCCTCTCCTCCCTCTCCCTCTTCCTCAACCCCTCACACTCCCTCCTCAACTTCCCACACTCGCCCTTCAACGCATTACACTCCTCACTCAACCTCTCAGCTTCAGAAGTCACCAACCCCAGCCACTCCGCCTCTTCCTCCTTTGCTGCCTTTCTCACCTCAGCCCTCAGATCCGCCATTCTCCTTTCCAGCATCGCTTTCTCCCCTGCCAAAGCCCGTTCAGCAGCAAAAGCTCTCACTTCTGCAAGCCTCTTTTCCTGCAGCATGCCTGCCACTGCCTGCTCCTCCGCCCTTTCAACCTCCGCCCTGATTCTCTCCGCAACCCCTGCTGCTTTCTCTGCTTTCTCTTCAGCTGCTGCGAGCTTTTTCTCCCATGCCTCCGCTTCCTCTTTCAGTTTTGCTTCCCATGCGTCCCGTACCTCTTTCAGCCTTCCTTCCCAAACCTCCCCTTCCTCTCTAAGACTCCTCTCCCACATCTCCCGTTCCCCTGCCCAATTCCTCTCCCGTTTTTCCACTTCCGCTGTCAACTCATTATTCCAGGAATAACGTTCATGTGCCACCCTCCTCTCCCTCGCCCTCCCCTCCTCCTCCCACGCTCTCTTCTCCTCCTCCCACCGCTGCCTCTCAGCTTCAATCCGCCTCTCATACTCTTCCCGCTCCTTCCCCAACCTCTTTTCCATCTCAGCAATACTCGTCCGAGCCTCCTGCTCAGCCTCGGCAAGCTGCATCCGAGCCACCCTCACCTGCTCCTGCTCCGAGGCTTGCCGGGCCACAGCAGCCGCCATTGCCTCAGCAGCCGCCGAGGCTAGCTCCGAGCGAAGCGCCCGAATCTCCGCCTCAGCCTCAGCAGTCCGAACCTCTGCCAAACCCAAGCGCTCAACACTACCATCTGCCCGTCGCATCTCTCTCTCCCTTTTCTCCTCCGCTTCTGCTGCCCGTTTCTCTGCCCCTGCTGCTTTCTTCTCAGCTTCCGCTACTCTCCTCTCTGCTTCTGCTGCCCGTCTCTCTGCCTCAGGTGCTCGCTTCTCTGCCTCTACTGCTCTCTGCAAAGCCTTCCTAGCTCGAGCAATAGCCTCTTCCGCCTTCTTACTCTCCCTCTCTGCCCTCTTAGTCGCCTCAGCCACGGCCCTATCAGCCTCTCGCTTCACTCGCTTGATCTCGTCCGTTCGCGCCGCTCCAAAGGCTGCTGTTCCCCCACCTCCGCCCGACTGCCTTCTAACACCACTGCTGCCAAAGCTACCAACACCAGCAGCAGCACCAGCAGCAGCGCCACCAGCTCCATACCCACGGCCGGTTTTCTCATCGGACTTTCTCAAAGCATCCACCTGCTCCTTTGCTTTTGCTGACTCGTCCTTTGCCGCTGCCAGCTCAGCGCTCAGCCGCGCGATCTCCGACGTGGCGCTGTCCAGGTCAGCGCGCAGCGCCGCACAGTCAGCACGCAGAGTAGCGCACGCCGCCTCGCTTTCATCCGCCCGTTGCCTCTCGGATTCCAAGGATAGCCTTGCTGCGTCAAGGGCCTGCTGGGTTGACTGCAGGTCTAACTGGGTGCTTTCTAGTGACGCCTTTAACTGCGTGTTGGCCTCCTCGAGAGATGCCAGATTCTGTTCCAGGGCCTGGGAGGAGTGAAGAGGGAAAAATGAGGAAGACAAGGAGAATGAGAGAAAAAAAGGGGGAAAACAAGATAGCCGTCCCAGAATTCCCATAATTGGGTATTGCACCTGCAGCTCTTCTATTGTGATGGGCAATCGGGGCAGCACTGTAGCCAGATCCGCCCGCCCACAAGCTACCTGCAGTTCTTCTGCTGTGATGGGCAGCTGGGGTGATAAACCCCGTTACCTTCGTAGAGACTCCCACCCGATGTTCTTCCTGTGGCTTTGTGGCCGCATTGAAACCCACCTGCAGTTCCTCTGCTGTGATGGGCAGGGGGGGGCGGCACTCTAGCCAGCTGCACCTGGAAAAGGAAGAGCCTACATTCCACTCACTACAAACCTGCAGTTCCTCTGCTGTGACTGGCAGCGGGGGGCGGCACCCTAGCCAGTTCTGCCTGCAGCACCTCCTCTGCATGCACCGTGCCCACCCAGCCGGTTTACAGCAGGCGACTTTTGAGTCGACTCAAAAGTCTGTTCTGCCTGCAGCAGCGACACGTGCTGCCTCAGTCGCCGCACCTCCTCCGCATCCACCGTGCCCAGCTGGTTCACTGTGGGCCAATGGCACATGCAACCTTGCTGCTTAAACAAACGACTTACAGCTACCTTCCCAATAAGCCCCACCCGCCTCATTTTCTTGCCGTGACTCTAGGCCCCTCTCACAACCCACCTGCAACTCCTCTGCTGTGATGGGCAGAGGGGGCGGCACTCTAGCTAGTTCAGCCTGCAGCAGCGAAACGTGGTGCCTCAGCCGCCGCACCTCCTCTGCATCCACCGTGCCCAGCCGGTTCACCGTGGGTCGGTTGCAGATGTTGCGCGCACGGTTGGCATAGCGAAGGGTGTTGAGACTCTCCTCTACGTTTGAATCCGTGGGGCTCACGCAGGCTGCGAAGACAAGTGGGAAAAACAAAGGAGAAAGGCGAAAGGAGGGAAGGTGTCAGTCTCAACAGGCAAGCCACCATGCCCAGTCGGTTCACGGTGGGTCGGTTGCAGATGTTAGCAGCCTGGTTGGCATAGAGAAGGGTGTTGAGACTCTCCTCTACGTTTGAATTCGTGGGGCTCACACAGGCAGCGAAGAAATGGAGGGAAGGGGAGACGCAGCAAGCGGAAAATGGTGAGGAGAATGATGGAAGAAAAGGAAAGGGTAAGACGTTCCTAGCCCATAAATCTCCATCTCATTCAGCTATCCGTACTTTTGACTGTGACTTAAAAAACAGTGTGGCTTTTGAGGCACCCGTCTCATTCAGCACTCCATAACTATAAAACCGGTGTGGCAGAATTCGTCTGAGGCACCTAAGAATCAGTGTGCATCTAGATCTGTGGCGCCTCAGACCTAGCAGACAGCACAGCTTACCTATCATGACAGTGCGACTGTTGCCTCCGAGGGAGTCCTGAAACATAGGGTGGAAGGACAGTCGCACATAGAGAAGAGTGGGATGAAGTTAAGAGCAGTTTAAAGGATGGTTGAACCTTGTTCCAGAGTGGCTTTGAGTTGACCCGGAAGTCACCAGAATAGTGGGATTAGAGCTGAAACGGGCATAGGGATGATAAGATCGCGTTCGGATGGCGAGAAGGTTCGCAGCAAAAGAAGGAATTTATGTTTCTAGCACACAAGAAAGCATTTTCAGTTTGTGTAGCAAGCAACACACAAGCACAACACTCAGTCACGGCTTGAACACCCTTCACACCTGCAGCAGCCGCGTCAGCTTGCTATCTCGATACGGAACGTGCACCGGGATCAACGCTGCTGTAAACCCTGCACCTCCTCCCCCCCCTGCATCCTTCCTCCTCTTCTCATCGCTGCTGAGCGCACTGATCACGTTGCCTAATGCCAGGAGACCCCTGTTGATGTGAATGCCTGCAGGGGGAGGGTGGTGGAGGTGGGGGTAGAGTATCAATCTATGAGTCCACAAAAAAGGAATCTCTGCTGAGCGCACTGATCATGTTTCCCCAACACCACGAGACCCTCATTGATGCGAATCATTAGAGAGCATCCAAGCTCACTTCAGCTAAACACCCTCTAACTTGGTGTGTCTGAGTCGTGCGCTGCCTGCCAGGTCCACCGCATACACATTGCACCACATTGCCTGCCTGCCTGTTCAAACCAAACTTCTCTCCCACATTGCTCTCTCAGATCGCATCCTCGTCTTCTTCCCACATTGCAATACCTCCTCTCTCTCCGTCCACTCTCACCTTCTTTCAGCCGAGCGCCCTCTGCCTTGGTGCATTTGATCCATTCGCTGCCCGCCACCCTCCATCCCAAATGCACTCTATTGCTTCATCAACCCCACCTCTTCTCTCACATTGCAACACTTCCCCTGCTCACTCTCTCACCTTCCTTCAGCCGAGCACCCTCTGCCTTGGTGCGTTTGATTCGTTCGCTGCCCGCCAAGTCCACCAGATGCATTTTCGCACACAGATGCTCCTCATCCATCCGCCCGACCCCAAACAAAGCATTTTCGTCCTGCCCGAACAGCGCCATCCCATCGGCTTTCCCCGCCCCATCTCCGCTTTCAAGCGAAGCTCTCCCACTGCTGCTGGAAGTGCCACTGGTGCTGGCGCTTAGGTAAGTACTCGTGGCGGTTGTCATGCTGGTGGAGAGACGAGAGGTGGGATCCAGTGGGACTGCTCGTCGTCTGAACTGATCCACGAATATTGTGAATATGGCGTGGGAACGACTGGTGGGAAGAAGGGAAAGGACGAGAAGAAAGGGAGAGAGAAAGGGGGGAAGGGGGTGATGGGGAGATGTGGGACCAGCGGGACTGCCCTTCGCCTGAACTGGTCCACGAATATTGTAAAGACGTGGGAACGACTGGTGGGAACAAGGTGAGTGGGTTAAAGAAAAGGGGAAGGCCGAGAAGAAAGTGAGGGAAAGAGGGGGGGATGGGAAAGGGAGAGGAGAAGAAGCAGGTACTCCTCCTTAGGAAGAATCGAATATGATGGTACGACTGGTGAGAAGGAGGAATGCTGATAATGGGAAGACTTAGAAAGAAGTGGGAATCCACTACCATCCCGTCTGCACATAAACCCTACACAGACCCACCTGGACCGCTGGTTCAGGTTGTGACTGCCTGTCGCCCGGAACAGCAGCCCATGCTCCAAGCACGCTATAGCCTCGTCCCGTGTGGTAACCACCTGCTCTGTAACCCCTGTGAGGGACACCCCTCCCGGCAGCTCCCGGATCGCCACAGTCTGCCGAGGCGGCGGCGCCGGACCTAGGGGCGCTGGTCCTGAAGGGGAGGCTCGGGCCGCAGCAGCGGCAGCAGCAAGGGCAGCGACGGTGGCGGGCGAGGCGGAGGAGGGGGTGGAGGTGGGGAAGGGAGCAGCGAGGAACTCTAGAAGGTCGTGTATATCGTCCTTGTGGATCTGAGTGGGTGAAGTGAAGGGGGCAGCGGAGGAGAACGGAAGGGGGGAAACATGAAGCAACACGAGTAGAAAGAGGCATGCTTGACCGTCAGTGCACTTACCATACCAATGTGAGTCAAACAGTATCAGAGCTTTGTTCGTCTCTGGCCCCAGCCACTGACCCCACTGAACCGTAGTGGGCGAGATCTTCTACACGCTGGAAGAGAGATTTGACCTCCCGCCTCGCCACGCCCCCTCCCTTCTCCACCGACGCTGGACTCACAGCCCCTCTTTGAGTTGACTAAAAAAACCCACTGATCCCTGCTGGCCCCTCTGACCCCACGCACCCCACGCACCTCTATGAGAGAGACTCGGATCTGGAAGCGAGAGCAGTGGGCGAGGTCCTCTACACGTTGGAAGAGGGAGTTCACCACCCGCCTCGCCACCCCTCCTTCCTTCTCCACCGACGCTGGACTCACAGCCCCCAATGCACTGCCACTTGTGGTGCTCCTCCCCTCCCTCCTCTCACCGCTGCCGCTGCCACTGCTCCCACTGCTCCCAGTGCTGCTATTGAACTTGTTGGGGCTGCCACTCATACTGTCGCTGCTATTCAGACTCTCGTCCTTGCCAGTGCTGGCACCACCACCACTGGTGCTGGTAGCTGCACCGCTGCTGTCTGTCTCAGCAGCAGCAGCCGTGCTCTGAAGAGCTGTGCCCATGGTGTACGTCTTGCCTGACCCGGTCTGCACGCTCACAATGGATGGATGGGAAAGCAATGAGAGAGGGGATGGTTTCATTAGCAGGAGTCATTGATTGGAAATCATTCTTCTCACTTCGAGCAGCAGCCGTGCTCTGGAGAGCCGTGGCCATGGTGTACGTCTTGCCTGACCCGGTCTGCACATTGAGGAGGGAGACAAGGGAGAAAGATGGGGAGAGAAAACGGTTCTACTAGCAGCAGTAACGCTTCAAAGCCGTCATGATCATCTGCTATGGAAGCGGGGGTGTGTGATGGTGCCATCAGCAGAGCAGCAGCACAAGCAGTAGCCGTGTGCGAAAGTGCAGAGTTCTGCCCATGCACGGGCTACGCAGTGTGGTGTGAGCGTTTTAACCCCCAACAGGTGTAGCGTTACATACCTCTCGCCTGCCCGTACGCGGAAACCGCAGCTTTGTAACCAACAGGCACTATCTTTCTCACCTGTCCACACGCGAACACAGAAGCGTTGTAGCCATCAAAGAGCCCGCGCACAAGGGGCATGATGCAGTCGGCAAAGAGCTGCGACATGGGCGGACCCGTATGTGAAGACCGTATCCTTGTATCCATCAATTGCACTCTCTCGCATGCACCAGTCACACTGGCTCACCTGCCCGTATGCAAAAACGGTGGCGTTGTAACCATCAAATAGCCCGTGCACGAGGGGCATGATGCAGTCGGCAAAGAGCTGCGACATGGGCGGGCCCGTCCCTCCGTACACATAGTCGTATGTGAACACCCAGTCTGGCGAGACATGCACCTGGTGGGGGAGATGGGGGGCGGATGCATGACGGATAGAATGTGACACTGCCCTTCTGTCCCTCCGTACACATAGTCCTATGTGAACACCCAGTCTGGAGAGGGGAATGGCATAGTAAGAGGGGAGGCAAGAGAGTGGGAGGAAGGCAGGAACGGGGGTGGGAGGCATGAAGGGGCGGGGACGCATAAGGAGCACGTGGGGGAGTAAGAGCAGGGGGGAGAACAAGCGGGGAGGACAAGGAGACAATTAACGCTGGCAGCAGGATTCGATCCCGCACCTCTGGTTTGCCTCCAGGCGGGACCTTGATGCACTCCACGCATCTAGCAGCCATTTCGTGCGGCACCATAGGGCGCACGTTCACTGCCACAGTCACTGCCGACCCCACCGCTGCTGCTGTCCCTCCTGCTGCTGCTGACGTTGACACTGTGTCTGCTTCCACCTCTACTGTTGCCGGTCCACTTGCACTCGTTGCAGCTGTTGCAGAGTCTGCTGATGGAATCACTGCCGCTTTTGCTGATGGCGCTGCTGCTGCTTCGGCTACTGCCGCACCCACTGGTGCTCCAGCTATCAGTCTTGCCGCCTCCCCCGTCGGCACTACGGCTGTAGCGGTTGTTTCGTCGTCCCTTTTTGCTGTTGCTGCAGCAGCAGCAAACTTCACTGGCCTGATTGCAAGCAATGATCCAGCCACTGCGGACCCTATCACCGATGTTAGGTTTGCAGCAGCTGCTGTTGCCCCTCCTGCTGCGGTTGCTGCTGTTGATGGTGGTGGCGGTGCTGCTCCTGCTGCTGCGGCGGCTGATGCTATTAAACTTGCTGCTGCTAATGGTGCTGGTGCTGCTGGTGCTGCGGGTGCTGCAGGTGGTGCTGGTGCTGCTGGTGCTGCGGGTGCTGCGGGTGCGACGACCGTGGGGGCTATTGGCCCAAGCTTTCCGGTCGTTACTGACACCCCTTGCCTCATTGCTTCTGCCGACTTTCCCGTTGGTCCTTCTCCTGCTGCTTCCCCTCCAGGCACTGCAGCATTTCCCACTGTGATCCGTGGCAGTCCTGTCTCACCAAATCCAGTTCTCTCGTTAGGCCCCTTCGTTACAGTCATCCTGTCAACCCACCCGCCTGTGCCCACTGAAGAAGTCCTTCTAATCGACGTGCCTCCCTGACCAGTTTCTTCCGCGGATGCTGCCCCACCTCGCCTCGCCCCTCCTTCCTTCCACCCATCTCCACCACTCGAAGCTTTCACCGCTATCCCCGTGTCTTTCCCCTCGGCCTCTTCAGCCCACGTAGGATTGCGATTCTTCGTCTCGACTCCCACCACGCTCGCCTTTCCACTGCATCTGCTGGTTCCACTGCCACCGCTATTGTCACTGCCTCCGCTGACCCCACCACTACCACCACTAAAGTCACTGCTTCCACTGGCCCCACCACCACCATTCTTCTCACCACGTATTCTGACGCCACTACCACCGATACTGTCACTGCTTCCGCAGCTAACATTACTACCACCACCGTTATTCTCACCCTCGCCGCTAGCCCCACGAGCACTATCTCGTGATCCTGCGAGCTTTTCCAAACCTGCTGTGACTTTCACGCCTTGACTGCGGCCCTGCCAGCTCAGCGTCGGCCGCTCCGTCCGCTCCTCCCGCTGCAGCTCGAGAGAAGGAAGGCCGTTTCGCTCAGGACGTGACGTCACGGGTGGTACAGGACGTGCCGTCACGGATGGCACGGGGCTCTGCTTTCGATTCCGATCGGGGATAGCGCTCACGACGGGTGTGGGACTCGCTTTCCGCTCCGGTCGCGAGAACGTGGGTGTGGAGCTCCGCCTTCTCTCTGGTGGAGTAAACGCGGGCGTCGAATTCGTCTTCTTCGCTGCTCGTGACGCCGTTGCGGTCGCTCCATCAGCAAGCTTCGCGCTGAATGCCGGAACGAATGAAGCAGCCACCGCTCGCATGGCTTGACCGGCCGAATCGGTTCCTGAATCTGTAGCTTCCGCCAAAAAATTGGACACCGTTGGACCCAAGGACTTGAAGCTACTGGGTGGGGAAGATGGCGGCGTGGCGGGTTTCAGGACAGGCGGCGGGATAGCAGTAGACGGTTTCAGTGCAGGAGACGGAATTGAAGTAGACGGTTTCAGTGCAGGAGAAGGGATAGAAGTAGACGGTTTCAGTGAAGGAGAAGGGATAGAAGTAGACGGTTTCCTTGCAGGAGACGGGCAAGACGTAGACGGCTTTTGTGCAGGAGTTGGGATAGCAGTAAACGGTTTCAGGGCAGGAGACGGAATACCAGTGGACGGTTTTACAGTATGAGAATGGATGACTGTAGTGGGAGCTGCTATAGGAGCCGGTGTTGTATAGGGTGCTACAGTTGGTGCTTTACTAGTAACGCGGCCTTCCCGTTTTCCAGGAATGTCCCTTCTTGCGTCCTTTCCCAAACCTTCCTTCGGCTCCTTATCCGGGCTGTCCTTAATGAGTGCCGTGGGAACCGCCGGAAACTTCAGCGACCGGTTTGCTCCCCTGTCAAGCGGTGTCGGGGATGCCGGCTGCCGTCTTGGTGACGGAAACCGTCTGGGAGACGGTAAGCGCATTGGCGACGGGTGCCGTTCCGGCAGTTTAGACGGTGGAGTTGGATTCCCTCCTGGGAGCGGCCGGCTACTGCCCGCTTCTGTGGGAGACGAGCATGAAGATTTTGGACCTGACCAGCCGAACCGCTCGGGTGATGCGGGAATCGCGGTGATCGCCATTGCACTCTATTAGGACCAATACTGACCCTCAGAAGCAATGGCGGACCCCTGCTGCAGGACGGACTGTTAAGCTTACTAAGGACTATACCTACTAGGTTGGCCTCCTAGTAGATACGTTATACTGTATTCTGGCCTACCTATCAGCTGCCAATGTTATCTTGACGACAGACTCGTCGACAACGTCAGTTTCTTGAAAGAGCGCCGACATTATGGAAGAATTGCACGAGGAACCTAGACATTGAGGCTCCGTCAAGCATGTTATAAGTTCTGATTAAACGTTATCTGAGCTGAATAAGCATGAGGTCGTCAGTGCTGTAGCTTAGTAGAGGGTGGTTGGGTTTTGCGCTATGGAATTGAGTTCCAGACGAAAGTGAGCTTTGAGCGACGAGAAACTAGACAAGGCGAAGACGACTCCGTTGCGGAGGCGATGAAGGCCTCGGTGGTGGTGTGGAGATAGCAAGTGCAGATTCTTCTACGTTTTGGGCGCGAATATTGAGAGGGATAGAAGGGAGGAGAGAGGAACAACAGGACGGGAGCAGCGATGTGAGGTGAGGAGCGATTGAAAGGGGACTTTGGGATAAGCAACTGCGGGAGAATGATGCGAGGGAGGGAAGGACTCCATGTTGGTATCGAGAGGTGAGGTGGAGTGAGGAGCGGTTGGGTGGGGACTGGGAGAAAGACCTCAAGCGCAGTCCACAGGCTTCGGAGAAACTCGAATCGCCTACATACAATGCTGTCACCGCCAAACCAATTGTTTGACCAAATTTGTCCGCCTGAGTTTTCCAGCAACGGCTACCTTCGGCATTCTAATTATGAGTCGCCTTACTTAAAGCCCGAAGTCAGCATGGCAAAGCGTTTTCTGTTTATAGGGCTTGAACTACTAGTTTCCGAGTAGCGAGAACTGTATTCGTTGAACCCCCACTGGCGAAGCAACACACATGTTCGTCACACATATTTGGGGTCGACAAGAGGCGCTTTGGCGACCAGGCATGCGACCCGTCAGAGGCCAATGAGCCGAAACCACTCAGGATGGTGGAATTGCTCCAGCAGGAAACGAGCACAAGCAACGCAACCAATCAGAGAAGGGGAAACAAAAAAACGGGGGGATACAACTCGGTGATGGGGTGAAAAAAGTATGGAGTGTGGTTGGTAGAATGGGAGTGCAACACCAACCACAAACTCTGTCAAAATGACGATCTCGAGTGAGCATCGATCAATGTCACCAGCTGTATGCACGACTACCAACCGTGAGACAGAGACAAGACAGGAGGATACAGCAATAATGCGCAACGCGCCAGCCGTTTATCCCGCGTCGCAGGAGAAGGCAACAGCCGTGTTCCCAGCCGTGTATTCAGACGAACGTATTGGCGAGAGCGAGCACGAGACAGATGGACAGAAAACAGGACCTGCTTTGCGTACAGAAGGTTTAGAGTCATACACGTTCATACGAGCCTTGCCCCTTGCGCCCGCACCTCATCTAGACAAACACTGTGCCATCAATCGGCCAGTGCCAACGATTCGGCCTAGTGTCCTTGCGGTTGGGGTGACGGACAAGGGAAGTTGCGTATGTGAGCTAGAGACGGCGCGTGGAAGGGGGAACAACGGCAAAACGCGCGATCACGGAGATCAGGGACAGACAACGTTTGCGAACCGCAAGGACAATCGGTAAGGGAAGGGAGGGATATCCGTAAAGGGAAGCGTGGGGAGTTAGCAGAACTAAAAGCTGATGGGAGCCACAGCCACGAATTCACAACAGCTGTGGTTTCAGAGTACGCTCACACGTGAGCTTCCACGCGTCGCAGTGGTTTGGCGAATGCGACATAACACGCATGGCAGGGCCGAAGCAGTCCTTGCGAGGGAAGGGGGGACGTCAATAGTCGAGGAAGCAAAACCGGGATAAAACATGTGTTCGTGTGTAGCTGGAACTGCCAAGCGCACCGCATGTGATGTCTCTCTGCCGCCACAGAAACATGCGTCACAGCTCCACTTGGATCTTCGTCCGCGTCACTGCTGTTGCTCTCAGCGCTTGAGAGGGTGTGCTGCAAATGTCAGGGCACCTGTTTACTACGCTGCTTCTAAGCATGCGTAAGCATCCTGGTAGGCACAGCAGCACAAGGGGGTCACACCCTTTGCATTTTCCAAATTTCCAGCTATCCGAAGAACGTATCGCTGCCGTTGAATCTTACCTCTCTTTCATTCCTGTCCCATTTTCCAGGTATCCGAAGGACGTGTTGCGCCAGCAGTAGGGACTACTGTCATGGTTAGTCATCCATCCATCTAGGCGGCGGCGAGAACAGAGCGACGAGGAGCTGCTGCCTAGGCAGGTCAGTTCTCAACCAACCATCCCTCTCTAGTGCCCCATGCTTAGCAGTGCGAGGTGCTGATTCATTGGCTGAGTCATTTGCATGGCACATCATCACCTGTTCCCATCCCCCTCCCTGCTTTTCCCCATCCCCTTCCCTGCTTCCACCCATCCCCTTCCCTGCTTCCCCATGTCCCCTTCCATGCTTCCCCCCTCCTCTACCATTCTTCCCCCCTTTCCCTTTACCTGCTTCCCCCCATTCCCTTCCCTGCTTCCCCCCCTCCCCTCCCCTGCTTTCCCCCAGTCCCCTTCCATGCTTCCCCTTGTCCACTTCCCTGCTTTCCCATGTCCCGTTCTCTGCTTTCCCCCATCCCCCACACTGCTGCTTCCCCCCGTCCCCTTCCCTGGTTAGAGTCAAACCCTTCCCTGCTTCCCCCCCTCCCCTCCCCTGCTTTCCCCCATCCCCTTCCCTGCTTCCCCCCCTCCCCTTCCCTGCTTCTCTCTATCCCCTTCCCTGCTTCCGCATGTCCCCTTCCCTGCTTCCCCCCATCCCCTACACTGCTGCTTCCTCCCCTCCCCTTCCCTGCTTTCCCCAATCCCCTTCCATGCTTCCCCATGTCCCCCTCCCTGCTTCCCCCCCCCCCCCCCTTCCGCGCATCCCCCCTTCTTCTTACCTGCTTTTCCCCCTATCCTCTTCTCTGCTTTCCCCCATCCCCTTCCCTGCTTCCCCCCCTCCCCTTCCCTGCTTCTCCCTATCCCCTTCCCTGCTTTTCCCCCTATCCCCTTCTCTGCTTTCCCCCATCCCCTTCCCTGCTTCCACCCATCCCCTTCCCTGCTTCCACCCATCCCCTTCCATGCTTCCCCCCCTCCCCATCCCTGCTTTTCCCCATCCCCGTCCCTGCTTCTCCCTATCCCCTTCCCTGCTTCCGCATGTCCCCTTCCCTGCTTTTCCCCCTATCCCCTTCTCTGCTTTCCCCCATCCCCTTCCCTGCTTCCACCCATCCCCCTCCCTGCTTTCCCCCATCCCCTTCCCTGCTTCCACCCATCTCCTTCCATGCTTCCCCATGTCCCCTTCCATGCTTCCCCATGTCCCCCTCCTTGCTTCCCCTCATCCCTTTCCCTGCTTCCCCCCCTCCCCTTCCTTCCCTCCCCCCATCCCCTTCCCTGCTTCCCCATGTCCCCTTCCCTGCTTCCCCCCCCCCCCTTCCGTGCATCCCCTCTTCTTCTTACCTGCTTCCCCCCATCCCTCACCCTGCTTCCCCCCGTCCCCTACCCTGCTTCCACCCATCCCCCTCCCTGCTTTTCCCCATCCCCTTCCCTGCTTCCCCCCATCCCCTACCCTGCTTTCCCCCATCCCCTTCCCTGCTTCCCCCCATCTCCTGCCCTGCTTCCTCATCACACCCTTCACTGCTTCCCTCCATCCCCATCCCTGCTTCCCTTCCCCACTTCCCCATGTCCCCTTCCCTGCTCCCCCCCATGTCCCGTTCCCTGCTTCAGTCGTTGCCAGGAGTTTGTAGCTGGTTTTCCATTTATTCGACTTTCTCGGGCACAACAGCTCAACGCACCGCTCCCTTGGTAGGTCAGTGATCATCCCGGCTTCCCTCGTACGCAACAACTCCCTGTTCTTGGCTCTGTCACCCCTGCACTTTGGTTTTTTGTGCACCACCCATATCAGGGAGCCTCCTAAGCAGCAGCACTTTCTGCTCCCGCCATATCTCTTCATATTTGAGTCATCTGTCCCTGTTGGGCAGCTAGATGCATCAATAAATATATCTTCCTTCCCCACATTCCACGTGGGTATCTCTCTCACCCACCATGTACTTGCATACCCTTTTGGTAGTGTAGTTTCCCCCGTATGGCCAATGTGCGTGGAGCAGGTGTACATGCAGCAGCGCAAGCATGCAAGGATGCCACGAGGGGCACCGTGAACATATCGAAGCATATGAGGCCTCTGCTGTGCGTTCTACGTGTGGGATTGTCCGCATTGTTTGCTGGCGAGACTATGGCGACACCCGACGACGTTATTCATTTCTTGGCAGAGGCAGCACCAGATGCGATGCAGCGACTCATCACAGCAGGCCTAGCCGCAGGTACGTTGGAAAATGGTAATGGGACATGGCATATTAGATGCGGAGCTCAATCTGGTGAATACGAGATGTGTGTGCTCCTTCTTTCGTGAACCCAATTCCACCCAGATCCCGAGTCAGAGCGGTCGGAAACGGGCTCCATGGTCGAGTTGCACCGTCAGGAGTACGGTCGTATTTTCAAAGGGCGCGTTTAGGGAGGCTACGAAAAGGTTACAGATCTGCTGGGACGACCGAACGTAGTGCTGCCCGGAGTCAAGTTTTCATTTCCGATTATGCGGCTAGATCATCGCGGGAGACCTAGGCCTGTGGAGGGCCTGTCTTGGGGAGGAGCCAGGCGTGGCAAGGCATTTTCTCCACACCGCCAGGGAGGTAAAAAACTTTCTCTGCTTTGAAATACTAACAAATAGAAAGATGTTGAGGCACCATGCAGTCTCTGTCCTTCTATTTCCACTCCATAAATTGTACCTAATCCCATTGCTCTCGATGGTATGCAGAAGGTCTCGGGGTGACGGCTGGCGTTGAGACAGGGGACCATGATGTGGTGGAAATTGGGACGGATCCACCTAATGCAACGGCGCAAGACAGCTCTGAAGGTCGAGCTGGTGATCAAGAGTGCATACACGCCAACCCCGACAACGTACAGCAACCATCACTGACACCGACGGCGACAGATGGCACGCCAGAGGACCTGTAAGCATCTACCTTGTTTGAATATGTGGTCAGCACATGACCGCGCAAATTATCCCATCACATGATGATATGTGCACCACCCCATCCCGTGTCGCAGGCAACCGCGCTCGATCGCGCGTGCATCAGTCCCCAGGCGCTGGCCCAACGCACCAAATGTCGATGAGATTTCTGAACAACGGGTATGTCTTGTCGAACCGCGTACACTTGTTGGATTCTTCAAGAGATGTCGGTTGGTATGCTCGCATCAACAGACATGCAACGGAGCCATGTCTTTGAGGTCCTGGAAATTTTCATGGGCATCTGTGGGCATGTTTTGGAGATGTGATGCGTGCTCCCATGGTGTGGAATTTTGGTCATGCACCAATCGAACCGTAGAGAAAAGAAGAGCTGGGGTCGGGGCACGTGTGCCTATACTCCATTCAAAATTTGTAGGAGCCTTTGTGCTGGCCGGAATGGGGTACCAACAGATGTGGGAGTTCAGCCGCAATTTTGGCATCCCATGTCCCGGAAAAGGCACTTTCTATAAGTATCTGGGGGATGATAATGGGTTGTGGAACACGATTCTTAGGGAGGCGGAGAAATCGATGGCCGCGGTGCGAGAAGAGATGAGCAAACGAGACATACCTGGGGAATGGGTAACGGTAGATGGTCGGTGGTCACATGTCCGAGAGGGCGAGTGGTGTACCGTGTCATTCATGGATGCTGTTACGCGGAAGATATAGTACTGTGTGACAACAAGAAAAGGGGTGAATGATACATCATCTGTGCGATTGGAGCGAGTTGCGTTCGACAAAGGAGTTGATGAGCTGGCGCTGTTGGGATTTGATGTGGAAGGAATCATTTCAGACCAAGGGACGACATTCAGAGGTGCTGGGACAGAGCGGAAATTGAACCATCAGGTGGATTGGTGGCACGTGAAGAAAACGCTCACAAGCTCTTCTGCAAAGAGCTTCAGGATGCCGTGCGGGTGCCGGTAGCCGTGGACAAGGCAAGCTGTATTGAGGAGCTGTGGTTGGCTACGGTGGAAGGGCTGCGGCAATGGTTGCGAAAACGGGGTTTGGAGAAAGAGGCGAAGGCATCGCTCAAATCGGCTCTTGTGCAATCGGTCTGCACAGCCATGGGCACCTTTGCCTACGTGCACATTACACCCGATGAAGCAAAGTGGAAGTTTCCGGAGCTGAGAAATGTGCGACGAGTGGGGGGGGAACAGGGGGTTGTAGAGGTCCCTGTGACTTATGCTGAGGTGCGATCTGGTCCAACAGGAGATAGGCGGACCACTACAATCGATGAAGCGGTTGACGAAGCGGAAATGGGCAACGCACAAGTTGACGTGCAGTGGCCGGATGTGGAGCTTTGGAGTTACGATTTGCATCCAGTGCACGGCGCGCGACCCTCGTCTGTGGCAAGTGCATTCATCGTGCATGCACATGCAGGTGCAGGCGATGTCTCACGGTCAATCGGTGGGACGACTCCTTGGGCCAACGCCGACGATGGCATTGGTAAGAATGCTCACAAAAGTGAAATTTTAACTACTCATGCAGATTGGTTACTCATTCATGTTCCCCTCCAATATTGTCGTTCACCAGGAGACGATGGCATGGGTGGTTCGAACCCACCCGTGACTAACCCTGCAAGCGACAACGTGGATGCATTGCACGATGGTGATGCAGTAGAAAGCGGAACCGGACAGGCTTTGCCTCGGTGGGTTGGGAGCCGGAAACGAAAACGGGGGGACGATGAGGTACACGCAGGCGATGAAGAGAGTACAGTGGCGCAGCGCTTCGGATCGCATTTTTTCCATGTGATGATGCACGCCGGGAGGATGAAGGAAGCGGGCACCCCTATGACTCCTGATGATGTGGCGAGGGAGATTGGGACGGCCCCAAACCATTGGGCGGGTGACCATTCTGGGTGTGGAAAGTTTGGTGGTGTCCCGCCAATGTGTGTTATTGAGAACTGGGGGAGGGAATGTACTCTTTACGCGCCTGGGTCAGAAATGCACAAGGCGGTGCGGGCTTGGTTCGAGAAACGGTTGTCGCCGGAAAAGGTGAAATCCTTTGTTCACGGAGCCAACAGCTCGGTCAATGAGTCATTCCATTCTCTGATCCTCAAATACGCCCCTAAGTGTATTCGGTTCCAGGATAGTCTTGTGCCACGGGTGGCTCTCGCTGTCTTGCACTGGAATAACTCGATGGATAGATTGGTCACTTCCTATCACACACGGGTACGGCAAGTGACGCGGGTGCGTCGGGGCAACAAGGATCGAACACTAGGACCGATGGATTGGTCGTGGGTTGATCGGATCATGGCGGACTGGCAACGATCGTTAGGGGATGGTGTCGACGATGATATTATTGAAGATGCATCTAGGAGCCAAGACACGGAACAGCAGTCCGCTGACATATTTGATTGTGGGGGCCACCCATCTGTACAGCAGCCCGCTACACCTGTGCGACGTAGTGGGAGGGGTCACGGTCGGTCATCGATGCATGGTGCTGCGAAGTGCAGTCTTCTAGGTGAGACTAGTTGCATATTTGCGACTTATCACACCCTATCTCATCATTTGGACCAACAATTCCTGTTTGTGCTACTGTTACAGGTGACATCACCAACTATCCTCAGTAAACGTCCACGACACACCTATGGGATGCAAAAAGGTCCAACATTATCATTTTGGCTGCCACACCGCATCGCTTCCGGCATCAACAACGCCCATGTGCTCGCCCCTGGTAATAAGGAACCCTACCATTGTAATGCTTTATCCTCAAAGGTGAACACTAGTGGCCTTCAAATCTATCCCCCCCTCTCCTCTCCACGCTTCATTGTCTCCCTCATGCCCTTCCCCTTGACAAACAGACTTTTCCTGTTTTATCTCCCCATCCCCCATCCCTGCGATACATCCCATGTCAGCTCCTATAATTGGTCCCGCCAATGCATGGAGTGCCGCTGCTGCCGTACTCGCAGGGGGCAAGGGAGGTGGCAGGGCGGCTTTTCCTGGTGGAAGCCTCGGCCCGCCGGGACGTCTGCCGCCTAGTGGCAAATGACACCTGGTACAGTGCAGGTGACTCTGAAATGTTGCAGTTGACCTTTTGGTGCTTTTGGCATCTGCACTAGTGCATGATATTCCAAGCAACTTCCCCATTCTCTCCACTTCCCTCTCCTCTCTCCCTGCTCCACCGACAACTACCCCTATCCTTACCATGATACCTAGTAGAAGCCCTCTCAAAGACGATCCCCTTGCCTCTTTCCCACCTCCCTCTCTCCCTTCTTTTCCCCCCTTCCCCACCAATCCCCACTCCCCCACGTTCTGGCAGCCGTTGGACGCAATAAGCAGTGAGAGCCAGCTTGTCAATCCTCTGCCCCTCCTCCCGGTTCTCGGCTCCCTTGACAATCTTCGTCTCCTCTGCCCCCCACCCCACTCCCCCCACAACCCCCCCCCTCCCCCCTCCGCAAGTCAGCCATTGCAAAGCTAAAAAAGGAGACCCCTTTGAAATTTCCCCTCTACCCCTCCTTACATTTCACCGACGCCGCCACCCCCCGCCAATCCTCTCTGCTGGGTGTACCTGGACATTTTCAGCTCCACCGTCCCGCGTCGCTCCGCTTGCATCTCACAATATATTGGTGGAATGGCTCCCCGTTTATAGACAACAGCAAGTTGTTCCTCTAAGGGGGTGTCATGCTTGGCGAACTTACAGGTCATTCGTAGCGGTTGACTACGATGTTGTGAGTTTTATATTGGCAAGTGTGCTTCACCGACGTGTAGTGCTATTAGCCGCCTGAACCGTGATTCATGAGCTGTATACTCACCACGTATGGCACCCCTTTACACAATTACCGTACAAATGTTGGATACTAAGCTTGGGGTTGGCAATGTTCCCTATGTTAGGTTGGGGATAATCTTACACAGCTGCATACAAGAACATTTCTTCATCTTGTATTATGCGTAGGAGCTTGGTTCAACACTGAGATATGGCATACTGGTACAAGGATCATACATTGTACATAGTATCATCGGTGGTAAAGCCCATGCGCGCTATAAACCTCCTGCACAAAGCAGGGCACGACCAGCCAGTCAATTCAAACATCCAGCTCACACTGTCTTGTGGAGGTACTTGGGGCAGCGTGCCTTGCGCATGCTGGCAGGCTACAGACAGCCATGATCACAGCTCGCAACCAGTGCAATATGCGGCACACAGCGACATGTCGTGCACAGTAGCCTGACTTGTTGTTGGAGGCCAGATGTTACAGCTCCCAAGCTCTCCTTACACGCAGGGGCGCCTTTCCAGCTAGTGCAGGGCCTTATAGGGCGCTGGTCAGCAGAGGGTGTGGGGCAAGGTTTGTTGCTGAAGGCAGTCTTGAGAGGAGGCTGATACTGCTCCTGCACCGCGGCGTGGCTGATCCATTCGTAGAGGAAAGGGATGGGGGGGAAGTAGGGAAGGGGATGGGGGGGAAGTAGGGAAGGGGATGGGGGGGAAGTAGGGAAGGGGATGGGGGGGAAGTAGGGAAGGGGATGGGGGGGAAGTAGGGAAGGGGATGGGGGGGAAGTAGGGAAGGGGATGAGGGGAGACAGCGAAAGAGGTTCCTGATACTGCTCATGCACCGCGGCGTGGCTGATCCAGTCGTAGATCTGCTTTTGTGCATGCGTGGGGGTGGGGAGCGGGGCGAGGGAGAAGAAGGGAGTGAGTGGAGAGCAAGGTATGAGCATGGCAGGAAGGACAGTGCACAGGCGTGGGATGGGTTGTATTGAAGGATGAGGACATCACCTGGAGATAGTGCATAGGGTATGGGGTAAAGCAAGGGTGGGGATGGGGGGAAGAGGAGAACGGGATGGGGGAAAGCAGGGAATGGGATGGGGGGAAGCAGGGAAGGGGATGGGGGGAAGCATATGTGGGGATGGGGGAAAGAATGGAAGGGGATGGAGGGGGAGCAGGGAAGGGGATGGGGGGAAGCAGGGAAGGGGATAGGGGTGAGCAGGGAAGGGGATGGGGGGGAGCAGGGATTGGGACATGGGAAAGCAGGGAAGGGGAGGGGGGGAAGCAGGGAAGGCGGTGGGGGGAAGCAGGGAAGGGGATTGGGGGAAGCAGGGAAGGGGATGGGGGGAAGCAGGGAAGGGGAGGGGGGTAAGCAGGGAAGGTGATGGGGGGGAGCAGGGAAGGGGAGGAGGGGAAGCAGGGAAGGGGATCGGGGGAAGCAGGGAAGGGGATTGGGGGAAGCAGGGAAGGGGAGGGGGGGAAGCAGGCAAGGGGATGGGGGGAAGCAGGGAAGGGGACATGGGGAAGCAGGGTATGGGATGGGGGGAAGCAGGGAAGGGGACATGGGGAAGCAGGGAAGGGGATGGGGGAAAGCAGGGAAGGGGAGGGGGGGAAGCAGGGAAGGGGATGGGGGGAAGCAACCAAGGGGATGGGGGGAAGCAGGGAAGGGGATGGGGGAAAGCAGGGAAGGGGACATGGGGAAGCAGGGAAGGGGATGGGGGAAAGCAGGGAAGGGGACGGGGGAAAGCAGGGAAGGGCCGCGAGCTTTAATACATTTAGCGAGCTAGCCGAGCAAACTAAAACATATGTGATCAGTTTTACCTACAGAATAGAGGAACTTTTGAGGTGAGCTTAACTAGCAAAACAAAAGACACAAATAGCTGCACAGAATTCTCACTGAATTTCAAAATCTCTGTATTACGACAAGGCACTCTGAGCACACGCTCTCAAAACCAGAACTCGGCTTTGTTAAACCATATTCTCCCGGACAAAACACCCTAGGGTATAGCTAAAAATACAGGGAAAAAATGTGGGGGGGGGGTCTCCTCATAGGAAAAAAATACATAATACCCGGGTCTTTACATATGGCATATTTTTGTGTGAGTGTTTTTTTTAAAAGACAACATGGGTTATTTGAGAAAAGCCCTTAGGATCTTTGCAGGGCTAAACTCTGGGTAAGAACAGTGTAATAGCGGAAGCGTTTAATGATAAGTTCTTGAACCACCTTGCGCTGGTATGTGAGGGCAAAGTAGATTGATCAATCAAAGAGATACAAGGCTTTGATAAGAGTATAAGGAAAGAGATACAACTAACAACAGTTTTACTGTTGCTGTTGCGGTTCGATACAGTGACGACTCGAGCAAGTGCTCAATAACGAGTCAGTTGTTTGTCCTTGCTGTCGCGCTGTACTTGTCAGGTCAAAGGTTGCTGACCTTTGACTTTCGCGTAACCTCCAGCGGTTGCTTTTCTTCTCAACCTCCAAGTGTTGACTCGCCGATGCTTCGCTGTACTTCGCCTCGTTTACGACTTATTGTTTCGATACACAACAGAAGCGCTCAAATTACTTGTTTCCAACACTCCCCTTCGCTTCTGGAGTATCGCTGCTGGTGACGTGGCTTTGTCCAGTCAGCAGCATGCAGTACTCGAACTTCTGTTTTCCGAGTTTCTTGGTCAAGTAATCAGCTGCCATCTCAGACGTGGGGCAGTAGGACAGCTCGAGTCTCCCCTTCGCGATTTCGTCCTTCACGAAGAAATATCGTAGTGCGATGTGCTTCGTCCTGTTCGCGAATCTGCTCTTGTTCGCTATGCGGATTGCTGACTGATTATCGCAGAACAGGGAGAAGCTGGGTAACTGGGCCAGCTTCGCCTCCTCCATCAGTTCGCGAAGGTACAATCCTTCCTTGGTGGCTGAGCAGAGTGCAATATATTCTGCTTTAGCTGAGGAGAGAGCAATTAATTCTTGTTTGCTCGACTGCCACGAGATAGGTCCGATAGGCTCGAGTCGGTAGATGTAGCTGGTGCGCGAGCGCCTGTTGTCAGTGTCGCCGGCGTGATCAGCGTCGACATAGCCGATTAACTTAGGTGTTGTAGTTCCGGTCTTGTGATAGGTTAGGCCGATCGTCGGGGCGCTGACGAGGTAGTGAAAGGCGCGGTCGAGCTCCGCTAGGTGTTCCGCTTCAGGTTTCTTGAGGTAGGTGGCGAGTTGGCTTGCAGAGTATGATAGATCCGGATGACAAGTAACAGCTGCGAAGAGGAGGCATCCCAGCTTTCTCTGATAGTCGGGTATGCCTGCGGGCTTGAGCGGAGCGGAGCCTTCCTTGTGACTTCCGGTGGTATAACGGTATGGCGTGGAGATGGTGGTCGGAGTGAGTCCGAAGCGTTTGGCGATGGTGTCGTTGTATTTCGCGGCGCTGAGGTAGATTGCGCTTTCCTCTTCTTGAATGTTGAGGCCGAGGTATTGCGTGACGGTCGATGACACTGTGAGAGTAAGATCCTGCTGTAGCTTCCCTTCGAACCAGGTAGTAACGCTGTCGGTCGAGCCAATGTAGAGTAGGTCATCTACATAGACGATCAGTAAGATGTAGTCGTCGCCTTTCGTGAGCCGGTACATGCCCTGGTCGTGCGGTAGTTGGCGGAATCCGATGCGGATGAGTCTAGCGTGCAGGTACTGTTGCCACAGTCTCGGGGCCTGTTCAATACCGTACAAGGATTTCAGCAGCTGACAGACTTGGTTGGGCTCTCCGTTGGAGCCGTGTGGTAGTTCGGCGAAGATTTCGGCGTCAACAGGTGCGTAGAGAAATGCATTGGCGATGTCGATTTGCCGCAGCTTCTTCTTCTTCATGGCGGCTATTGCGAGGAGAATTCGCAATGAGGTATGTCGGCTGACCGGAGCGAATGTTTCGGTGAAGTCGCGTCCGTGCTCTTGGTCAAAACCGCGCACGACCCAGCGCGCCTTAAACTTGTCGATGGTGCCGTCTGCCTTTGTTATTACACGGAAAACCCATTTTCCGGTGAGTACCGTTTTGTTGCGTGCCACGCCGATGGGAACGACTTTCCAGGTGTTCCGTTCTTCCAGCGCTTTCAGCTCCTTGTCCATGGCTTCGCGCCATTTTTCCCTATGCTCCCCCCCCCAGAGCCTGCTGAACTGTGGCAGGCTCCTTAGGAATCGCCGTGCCGTGAACTGCGGTGACGAGGCCGAGTATCTGGAGGCCACTCTGTGTGTAGCGGGGAAGTGTCGTGTCCTTGGGATAAGCTGCTTCGTCTCCCGCTTCTGGGTCAGGTATGAAATTGGGTCCTATGCGTTCTGCTTCGTTGGTGTTGACTCTTGCAGGTGTAACGTAACCGTTGTCGGCGAAGTGGTAATATACTTCGGCGTTGACGCTTTCGTGAGGATTTTCGTCATCCATTGGGACATCGATGGAGCAGTAAGGAAGAGGTCCGGCTTCCTCCGAGGCTTCATCCACGTTCTGCTCGTCCCAGTCAGCTTCGTCTGCTGCCGAGGCGAAGGCTCGGTCACCATGAAAACCACCTGTGGGGTCCCGGTCTTCTTCCAGGTTGGCAAGGTACGTCGGAAGTGTGAGTCACTCGTAGAAAATGACATCACGTGCTGCTACTGTTTCCTTTGAGTGGACGTCGAAAATCTTCCACGCGTTGTAATTCTTTTCAATGCCTAGGTGTAGGCCCCACTGTGCGCGTTGGGAGAATCGGCCGGCTCGTGCAGCTGGGGGTCGGTACTGTACCATGCAGCCGAAAACTGTCAACATTTTTGTGCTGCCCTGTTTTCCTGTCCACAGCAGATGTGGTGATGCGTTGTTCGGGAGCGATGATGACGAGAGCAAGTTGTGCAGCATGACATCATGGTCCATTGCTTCGGGCCATTGCTGGTTGGGTAACCGCATGCCACGTAGCAGCTTGCGCATGGTGTTCTAAAGAGACCTGTTCATCTTTTCTGCTACGCCTTGCTGTTGGTGGGCGTAGGGAAGAGAGATGAGCCGCTTGATGCCTCTCTCTGCCAAGTACTGCTTGAACCTCTGTGAGGTATATTCTCCTCCCCCGTCAGATTGAAAGCTCTTTAGCTTAACTCTTGATTCCCGTTCTGCTACTGGGAGCCAGGCAACGAAGGCTTCGAAGGCCATGTCGCGGCTTGGAAGGTTGAGATGCCAGACATAGCGAGTGGCGGTGTCGATGAACGTGATGGTGTAGCTGTATGCTCCTTGTCCAGGTTCGCGTTTGTACAGGATGTCGCTGTACACTTTCTCCAGAGGCGTGTAAGTTAGAGCACTAGGATTGTGATGAGATACAAACGGCCGATGCGGTAAGTCGGCTTCGGGGCAGGTAAAGCACGTTCCGCGGGCTCGTCGAAGTTCGCTTCCGTTGGTTAGAAGCAGTGAGTCTTTGTTGAGCACGCCCGCTGTGATTGTGTTGTTTAACACCGTGTTGCTTGGATGTCCCATTCGTGCATGCCAGATGTCTTTGCCAGCTCGATGTCTGGGTGAGCGACGGTATAAGTCGGAGTTGGAGTAGAAGCTTGCGGTGAAATCTGCGCTTCGATGGACTTCTCGTGGTGTTGGATTCAGTTGCTGCGTAGGAGTCGGTGGAGTGTCGTCGTCGATTGGGGCTGGTGCAGTTGAAGGGCCCGCGATTGGTGCCGATGTTGTCTCTGCTGCTGCTGGTGTTGTCTCTGTTGCTGTCGATGTTGTCTCTGCTGCTGCCAATGTTGTCTCTGCTGCTGCCGATGTTGTCTCTGCTGCTGCCGATGTTGTCTCTGCTGCTGCCGATGTTGTCTCTGCTGCTGCCGATGTTGTCTCTGCTGCTGCCGTATGTTGAATCGTTGCTAATGCCCTTGTTCATTCTGCCTCAGGTATGGTGTGCGAATACCAGAAGCCACTCGGACTGAACTCGGGATCAAGATCCGGTGGATGTGTCCAAGATGTAAAGTTGACAATGGCGTCGCTGTCAGCGGTGCCTAAGTCCGGATCGAAGTCGAGGACGAAGACGTTGTTCTTCAACACCCGATGTAGAGTCTGAATCTCCCGTGGTACAGCTTGAATTCTTGGGCGGTGCTGTATGCTTCGAGGTGAATGCCTTTCGCCATCAGCTGACTGGCATTGAGTAAGTTGTAGTCGAGTCCCTCCGCAATTAAAACTTTCGATATCTGCAGTATAACGTTCGTCTCCCGTGACTGAAGTTGAACTACGCCTTGTCGTCTTGTGCGCAGGTTTTGGTTGTTGGCCACGGTGATGACGACTTCGCGTTGGAGTTGATGTTCTCGTTGGACGAAACGGCCAGAGGAGCACATGTGTTGTCCGCAGCAACTATCCAAGAACCAGGTATCTTTCCCGGACGGCTCACTTTGGGCGATGGCTGCGTACGCCGGGTTCGGCTGAAGTGACTCACGGCGAGGGGTGTTGTTGTCGAGTTGCTCTTCCGGTGAGTAATGCGGTGGTGACTCGGTGATGCAAGAGTCAGTTAATCTTGCCATGCAGCTGATGATGTTTCTTGCTCCTTGTGCAGATTGCGTCATTGATGTCATTGAGGACTGCAGTTGACTCGTGGGGTACGCTTGTGTGGACGCCACTTGACTACTTGAGGGACAAAGTTGGCGTCGCGGCGACGTTGACTTCTGTCGATTCGGGCAGTGTGTGCGAGGATGACCAGGCGTCTTGCAAATATGACAGAATGGAGGTACGGGTTTTGGTTGATGCCGGTTGTTGTTGTTGTTGTTGTAGCGCCGTTGAGTGAGGAATGCAAATTTGGGTACTGATTTCTTCTTGTGCCGCTCTTCTTGCAGGTCCATGTCTTGCTGCTCAGCGTGAATCTCGGCGCAGAGTGCTACTTCGGAGATTTTTCCGTGGGCTCGGAGGATGGCTCGAGTGGAGCGCCATTGAGGACCGAGGCCGCCGATGATGACTGTCACGAAGGCGTCTTCAGATATTGAGCCTTCGCATCGAAGAAGTTTGTCGCGTAATTTGCGACAACGGCTGATATACGCCATTCCCTTTTCGCCAGGCTTTATTTCCACTATTGTCAGCTGTGCCATTAATAGACTTTGATTGACGCTGTCTGTTGCTTGATACAGGTTCTTCAAGTGGTTGTACGCAAGTTCGGCGGAGTTGCCGTATCCCCGATAGGACCGGATGTTCTGCTGCTGGTTTGGTGTGATGTTGTGCAGTAGAATTGTGTACGCCATCATGGACTGATATGTGTACTGCTGCTTGTCATATTGCGTCCCGTGTGTTGGGTATGGCAGGGACCCGTCGAAGAATCCAAGGATTTGTGCGCCTTCCATCATCAGCTCGAACTCGAATGACCCAGGTAAAGAAATCCTTTCCGTAGAATGGCCTTGACGTTTGCAGTTTTAGGACGTGCGCAAACTGCGACTGAGCTTGAAGTGCATCCAATGTCTTCTCTTGCTCAGGTGAAGGCTGCTGGCGCGGCATGAAGCTGACGGAACCGCGCTGGGGTTCGTACGGGGCGAAGGTAGGTTGCTGTTGCTGATTTCCTCGCGCGTAGGATGAACCGTCGAGGCTCATCGGTGTCACATTGGTCTCACATCGTTGTTGTTGTTGCTGTTGTTTGACTGCGCAGGTGCCCCTTGCTGGTGTTGTTCGTAGAAGGACATGAAGGAGAAGAACTTCTCCATCATGCTTGGGTCGAAGCCTGCGGCTTGATTTGTGGGAGTTTCGGTGGACCCAGCTGCTGGTCTTGTTGCCGTGCCCTCCTCTGTCTGTAGGCTAGAAGCAGGAGGTGGGGTAGGAGTAGTGCCGGGAGAACCATTAGAGGAACTTCTTTCCTTTTGTGTTGCCATGCCTTCTATTGTTGTAGGTGTCATGATAGTGGCTGAGCTTGCCCTGACAGCTCTCATACCATGTTGGGCTGAGAAAAGCCCTTAGGATCTTTGCAGGGCTAAACTCTGGGTAAGAACAGTGTAATAGCGGAAGCGTTTAATGATAAGTTCTTGAACCACCTTGCGCTGGTATGTGAGGGCAAAGTAGATTGATTTAACAAAGAGATACAAGGCTTTTATAAGAGAACAATGAAAGAGATACAACTAATAACTGTTTTACTGTTGCTGTTGCGGTTCGATACAGTGACGACTCGGGCAACTGCTCAATAACGAGTCAGTTGTTTGTCCTTGCTGCCGCGCTGTACTTGTCAGGTCAAAGGTCGCTGACCTTTGACTTTCGCGTAACCTCCAGCGGTTGCTTTTCTTCTCAACCTCCAAGTGTTGACTCGCCGATGCTCCGCTGTACTTCGCCTCATACGACTTAGTGTTTCGATACACAACAGAAGCGTTCAAATTACTTGTTTCCAACACATAGGAAAAAAATGCACAATACTCGGGTCTTTACATATGGCATATTTTAGTGTGAGTGTTTTTTTAATTAGACAACGTGGGTGATTTGATGGTCGTTTTAAAGCGACGGTGCACATTTGCCACCCAAAACCCAGAACCCTGGCGAACTGTTACTGCGGATGGAAAGTGTCCGCACGAAATCCTGGTTTTCGCCAGCCAGCACTTTCGCGCTGGCAAGCCTGGTTCAAAAAAAAAACTTCTGAACCCAACACTGCCAAAAGTTGCCCGTCGCTTTAACATCACTGCCTGAGGCGCGAATGTGAGTTTCGACCGCGAACTTCATCACCCCCACGAAAATGCCATGTGGCACCTCTCTGGCCACTTGCAACGGAAGATTCACCAGCACGTGGCGACAGCGAAATAGTGGGAGGGGGAAAATCTCGACAGATTGTAAGTGAAAGTACCGCGAAATTTCATCGAGGGAGAAATTCTCGCGATATTTTCCTATATTGCAGCTACTCGTTAATGGCTATACCGTAATAACGAATCCGTAAGAAAAGGGGGGTGTTATAGAAAATCACCCAAAAGGGGGGGTATGGTAGAAACGAGGTCGCCCATAGCACCCAATCCGCACAAGCTACCCGGGGGTGTACTATCATGGGGGGGTGTTTTGTCTGGGAGAATACGGTACATCTAATCAAGGCAAGTGCTATGATTCAGAGCATCCTGAGGCCTCCGGGCAACACTTGAAAAGTTAAAAAGATGCCCTGATTTTTCAACGCAAAAGTATATGGTCATCCTGAAGTTTCAGGGTACCTATAGGCGTTTCTTGATACCTCTGGGCAAAAAATCGCAAGACCCTGATTAGTAACGCAGCGTCGCAACTCAAGGTGCATGCGATAAATAAATGTGCAACATGGCAAAAAATCATTCGTGCCAAGGCAGGACCAGATTCTGTGGGGGAAACAAACACAGTTCCTCCCTTCTCCCCACACCCCCCTCCCCCCTCCTTTATTCGCGTTAGAGCGTTCCTCGCTTTCATCCTGACGCTTCAGGGCAAAATATCACAGTCATCCTGAAATTCAAGGCAAAACATTTGACATCATCCTGAAGTAACTGTCAAAGTAGGCTCATAACTCACACCTTAGTGACCTAGGGTTTAGCTAGGAAGGGTGAGTATCGAGAGAGAGAGAGAGGAGGCGTGGCGGCAGTTGCTGCAGTTGGGCCACGCCCTCAACCCCCCCCCAACTGCTGCATGCGCAGCAAGGAGAGGGAGGAGGCTGGCGCTGTAGGTGCAGCCTCCCCTTCACACCCTCCGCCCCCCCCACCAAACTGCTGCACGAGCAGCAGGGAGAGGGGGGGGGGGAATGGTGGGGCGGAATAGGGGCTGCTCCGCTGCTGCAGATGCATGCGCAGTGGGGAGCAGCCGGGCGTGCACTGCAGCAGGGCGCACGGGGCGCGCGGCTGACAGAAACTGACGCGCGCCCAGGGCGCGCATCGGGCAGGAACCGACGCGCAGCCGGGGCGCGCATCGGGCAGGAACCGACGCGCAGACGGGGCGCGCATCGGGCAGGAACCGACGCGCGTCCGGGGCGCGCATCGGGCCGGAACCGACGCGCGCCCGAGGCGCGCATCGGGCAGGATAAAACGAGAGATCCGCGGTGGGCCCATGGGGTAGTTAAAAACAACAGGGCAGGATCTTACGTACTCTGATACCATGTCAAGGTGAGTATCGAGAGAGTTGTTTGTCAAGCAAAAGAGGGGTTTCACTATAGCAAACAAGGAACATATAGGTGAGAGAACAAGAACAAGAGGTGCACCACCAACAATGAAGCAATAACTACACTACACCTTCAAACGATTATATACAATATGCCAACATATTTTGACAGTAACAGGGTAAAAATCAACATCATTACTGTAGAGACAGCACAGTATCAGGCAGACGAGGCAACCACCAAGCAGCAGAGAGTCAACCAGCAAGCAGGCCGCCATGTAGGCAGACAAGGGAGCAAGCAAGCCTGTGAGCAAGCAGACGAACGAACAGGCCAGCAAACACACAAGTATTCAAGCAATCCCACGGGCAAACAGACATCCAAGTGATTCTGCCCTTTGCCCTACCCGAAGAACATCCTGGCGTCTAGTCCAGCCCTCTACCCTTGACCCGCCCCTGGCTCTAAGCCTGACCCGCCTGCCATTTCCCCCCCCTATCACCACCTCTTCCAGCCCGTATCTCTCCCTCTCAATCTCCTTCTCCCCCAGCCCTCTACGTCCCCCAGTCCTCCGCCCCATCCAGCTCATCCTCGAGGGTCTGAGCTAGATACCCTAGGCGCGGAGCCCAGGGGTCAGCCATGGACTATGTGTAGGCTTCTTCTACAGCCTGGTTGTACTTGGCCAGCAGGGTTGTTGCTTGGCAACGCTGCTGCATGACCGACCAGTGCTGGCGGTAGTGGCAGTAGAGTCATAAGGTACAGGCATGGCAGGTGGTGGCTACAAGATTGCCTAATTACGAATGCAACCGTAAGGCTAAGATTGCAAGGCCATTAAGCAAGCAAATAAACCAGCAGGCAGGCAAACAAACCGAGCAAACGAAGCCACACCATCAGAGTGTGTGCACACTGAGCACCATACACTAGGGCGCCCCACCAGGACTGTGCCTGAGCCACTAGGCCTCTGGCACCCCACAACCCTCCCAATCTTGGCATTCCCCTTCCTGCTCCTCACCATGCCCCTATACCCCTCCCCTGCCGCCGCCCATCCTCCCCCTGTCACCGACTTCCTTCCTCCCCGGCCTCCTAAGCCGCTCTAGCAGGAGCCTGTCGCTCCTCATGCTCGTCCTCCTGCATCTGCCACAGGTCCCCCAACCGGGGGGGCCACGGGTCCGCTGCCGCTTGAGGGAATGCGGCTTTTGCTGCCCGGTTCGACTTGGAGAGGAGGGAAGTCGCCTGGCTGCGTTGGAGCATCACCGACCACCGCTGCCTGTAGTGTGCGTTGAGGCGGGCTGCGGTGGTGGTGAGGCGCCCCTGGCGGTACTTCTTCGCCGCATCGGTAGCCAACATGCGGAGGAACTGTTGGGTGTCGTCCGCCAACGCCCCGTAGGTCTCAACCGCCAGGTCGAAGAATCCGACATAACCAGGAAGCCCCTCATAGAGCCTGTGTTTTGCTTGCGACGCCTCCTCAGCTGCCCATCCCGGCGGCTTCCGTGCCCTCACATCCCTCCTCTGTAAGACTGGGTCCGTCACAGTCACGTCAGTCGCCCAGGTCCCCCCCGATTCTTGGTCCCTGACGGCGTGGTCAGCTCGATTGCTCAGGACAGGGGGAGAGAAAGCGGTCGTCTCATGTAAGGTTTTGTACCCCCCTTCCTGCGCCATGCGAAGAGCAGCGAAAACCAGGGCATTGTGGGTGCGCACAGCATCCCCACCGTCGGCACAGCGAAGCAGGTGGTTCGGCAGACTCTTGTCGGCTATCTTGGAGTTGTATCTCTTGCAGGGGCAGACATCCGCTACCGGTAGTTCCATGCCAAGGCGCAAGCCTTGTGCTATGGAGAACTGACCAGGGGAGATTGAGAGGTCAGCCCTCGTGGGCACTGCATGGAGCCAGTTGCCTGCTCTCACTCCTTTCAAGCTAATGAGCCGAATAGCATGGCTCCGGTCCACCCCCGGCCTATCAGTCACCGTATCCGCTAGCACCTCCTCCGCCCGCGTATGGTTAATGGCCTTGGAGAGCCCCAGCTGTAGGTTGCCCATGCCCTTGGGGTTCTCCATGTAGCTGCGTAGAACCGCTGAGGCCTGTGCTGGGAGCCTTGCCTCGAGCGGGGCAGCGGGTTCACCCGGGGGGGAGGTGGGGTCCATGTCGGTGAGAGCAGTTCCCCGGCCCTGTGAAGTAGGTAGTCTGGCAGCAGGTTCAGCTGCTGCAATAGAAACAGCGACGCTGCAGTCGAGGCCAGGTATGCTGCTGGGGCTTCGGAGATGGGATCAATGATTCCCAGGCCCCCCAGCCAAACCGGGAGCGTTGCCTGGCGCCACAATAGGCTTTGATGCCGTGAGCCCCGCTCCCACCAATGCCTCGCTCCACTCCCTCCATTCCGTACGGGCCAGTGCCTCTGGTGGTGTTGTGCGAAGTAAGTACGAGATGCGGCGGGAGATGCTACGAGATAGCATGAGTAGGGCGTGCTGCGGGTTGAGTTGGGAGACCAGGGGTAGCGACGCAGCTGCCTCCGTAAGGGCCGCCCGAACCTGGTCGGTGGAGAAAGCCTCGCTGCCGATCGGGCTGCCCAACACATTTAAGCCGCCTGGGTGGACAGGAAGACCGTGTGGCAGGTCGTCTCCCCCTTCCTCCCGCACTTCGTACCATGCCGCCGACTTAGCAATGTTCCACCGTAACCCACATGAAGCAAGTTCCGTTACGACCGTGTTGAAGGCCACCGCACGCTGCTTTGCGAGGCCCGACGATGGTGATGTCGTCAGCATATGCCACTATTGCCACCTCCGGGACGCTCGTAGCCACGCTGAGTAGTGTAGGCTGGATCGCCGCCGCAAAGAGAAGAGATCCCCTTGGCGAACACCCCTGGAGCTTTGGATGTGTTCCACTTCCAGACGGGGGTCCACTAACAGCCGCGAGGGGCCATTGTAGAGGTTTCGGACGAGCGGGAGCAGCGGGTTGAGAGTAAACCACTGGAGGGCGGAGGGAAATGACGCGCGTTCTACGCTGTTGAAAGTGTTCTCTACATCCAGCTTTAGGGCTATGCGGGTCTCATCATCTCTGAGGAGTAAGCAAACCATGTGGATGATACACTCTGCACCTCCAGGGACCGCTACGCCGAACTGAACGGGGAGGAAGAACTCTCGGATTTTCGGGCCTAAGTTGTGTATCGCCGCTTTTGCTACCACGCGGAGTAATCGCCTATAGCGATCGGTCTAACTCCTCCCCCAAGCTTCTCTAATGCTATGAGCCGGGAAGGGAGTAGAAGGTCGCGGACTGGTTGGCTCTGGAAAGAGCTGGCAAGGCGATTATCTACGTTTGCAAGGAGCAGTAGGATCTCCTTATTCGCCAGGGTTGGGTCTCTCAGGTGTTCGAAACAGCAGCCTAAGGGCCCCGCTCCTACCCCATTCAGGCACTTTTCGAGGATTTTGCGAAGAGCATCGAGTGGGATACTGAGCTTGGAATAAGTTATCCCGGTAACCCAGGCTGGTGTTGGAGTGCTAGAGGACGGGTGTTTCGCTCGCAGAACAGTCAGCGTTGCCAAGTTCGGTTCGGCGAGGGGGCTCGTGCGTAACGCTGCAACTGCTTTCGAAATGTTACCTTTTTTAACCAAACCCTCTGCCCTCATGCAAACCCCCTCGTCATCATTTTGGTGCCTTAGCGGAGCACCTGTGTCGGGGATGGTGCAAGCAGCCTTGAACAACCCATCCCAGTCTCCCAGCTAGAACTGATGCAGCCGAGCCTCAATTGATGCCCATCGACTGCCAGCGACTGGCTCTGGTGGCATGAGCAGTGTCAGCCTTGGGAGGTATAGTAGGATCGCCCATGCACCTGGGCATTCAGGCTTTGTTGACAGCCGCAGGAGTGGTGCGAGGAGGCACAGGCAGTATTTATCCAGCACCTGGGGTGGAAGCCGTCTGACTAGGTAGGGTTGGTCTGTTCGTTGGAAAAGATCCAAGGTCCATGTGCCTGCTATCTGCCATATGGCATCATCCTCTACCAGGGTGGCTGGCGATTTCACTTCGTTGGTTAGTCACTCCCACAGCCTGGGATGTTACTCCGTCCACTC
Organism: Closterium sp. Naga37s-1; assembly: GCA_947471745.1. Lineage (NCBI taxonomy): Eukaryota > Viridiplantae > Streptophyta > Zygnematophyceae > Desmidiales > Closteriaceae > Closterium > Closterium sp. Naga37s-1. Next base: position 4,906,404 of record CANJKZ010000056.1, on the reverse strand, counting down.
CCTCCCCGGCGCCTCTCGCTCGATTCCGCCCTCTTCTTACTTCCTCCTCGTTTTCCAGTGAAACCTCTTCCGACTCTGGGCCTGGTTCCTCTCCACACATCAACTCTGGATCCCCGTTCTCCTCAGCAGAGCCGGCTTCGTCCCCATTGCCCACAGCCTCCGAACACTCCGGGCGGTCGTGACGTTCCTGCCAAGGGCCTGTACGTGCTTGGATCTCAGCTCCCCCCAGACGAGCGACACCCCCGCGCCCTCCCCCCCTCGCCTTCCGCGGCCCATACCGCGCAAACCCCGGCCTACCACCAGCGCCGATCAAGCCGTGGCCTCTAGTCCCGCTCTCCCCGCCGTCATCCACGGCGTATGGCCTCCCCTTGGAGGACCCCACGTGATAGTGCCCAGCCGAGCCGAGTGACGAGTGGCAACGCCTTCTGCCGCTGGGGCAACAGGGCTTGGCAGTGAGTGCACGCGTGCTCCGTTGTCCTGGTTAGAGGCGGCTGCTCTGCTTGGCGGGTTGCTGTCGACTCTGTTGCTGCCTAATTGAGTCTGGAAACCCCCCTTGCCTCTTGCGTGTGCGTAGATGACGACCGATGCGTTCGCTCCGATGGCGGTTGCCCTTGCAGAAGCCAGGCCATGAGGGGTCCCAGGGAGCCAGGTCCCAGCCCTGCTCCGGGCCGTCTCGGCGCTGGCTGGGCACGCAGCTTCTTCTTCGACTTCGCTCGTACAGCGCCAGAAGAAACGTCGTTCGCGGGTCCCGGAATCTCACCCTCCGCCTGGCCGTGCTCCTGCCTGTTTGCGGCTGCGGCGCACGCAATGGCAGTCGTCGCGCCTTCCGCCACCGGGGCTCCGCCCTGCTCCCCAGTCGTAGCAGACACCACCGCCGCCAGCACAGCCGCCGTTACCGGTGCTGGTGACACGGACAACACCACCTCCTCGGTCTGCTCCGGATCCGCGCCCGGCCTCGTCTCCCTAGCCTCCGGCTGTGCAACCCGTGGGGTGGCAGAGGTTGAAGTTGAGCCGCCGCCAAAGGCAGCGGCAGAACCGCCAGTAGGCACCGGGCCGACCGCCGTCTCCGCTGCAGGCACGGCAGCAGGAGCTACCTCAGGCACCACTGCAACCGCCATCCAGGGTAGCGCAACAGCCACCAGCTCAGTCTCCACTACGTCGTTTTCCCCTGCCCCTCCAGCCGCAGCAGCCTCGTCCCTCGATGCCCCACGTTCCTCCGTCACCTCTCCTCCACGCCCCAAACCCTCCGTCAGTACCGGCCTCGCCGTCGTTCCATCGGTATTTGTATGGCGGCCCCCCTGTGCAGCGTCCATGGGAGCCGGTGACGCCTCCCGCCCAGCCTCCTCCCCCTGCCGTGGTTCCTGGTGTGCCCCCAACTCGCATCGAGCAGCGCGTGATGCACGTGGGGACTTGCTTGACGCTCCTGTCGAATGTGCTTGACCAGCTTCACGTGACCCTGGTGCGGCGGGAGGTGCAGATCGAGGCGATGCAGCCGGCGGAGCAGTCGGCGGCGGTGTCGGCAGCGGAGGAGTTGCAGCATTACCTCCCTCTGATTGGCTTTGTGCCAGGCTCCCCTGGGGCTGCCCTCGGGCCCGGCCCTAGAGCTTTGGCGCGGCTTGCCGAGTCTGCCCGGGGGGACCCGCTCGACCTTATGGCAGCAGCCGTGTCCGTCCTACGCTGGCTAGACGGGAGGTTGTGTTGGATCCTTGTTGAGTAGCGCTCGCCTTCCCCTTGCCAGCCCCCTTAGTGGCAGGCCTGGGTTTGGGCTTCCCCATGGCAGTGTTGTCATGCCCGGGGGTGTTGTTGTAGTTGTTGCTGTTCTATGGCTGCATGTTGTACTGCCCCTTGTTATTATGCCAGGCGCTTTTCCCTTGTCACCCCTCATGCGCGGCCGAAGGCCGCGCCGGCGAGCGGCGGCCGCCGGTTTTGGAGAGTGAAACGAACTCGCCAGTGAAGAATGAGCTCACTAGGCATGGATCTAGGGCCTTTATACTAGGGAAACTCTGCCAAAATCGGCTAGGGACTAAGGACTAGGCTAGGGTCGATGAGATGGACGTCTGCATGAATGCTCGTGTCGCTTTGCACCTGGTCGTGCTAACTGTGGTTGCCTGTCGTAGTTTATCCCCGCTTCAAGCATTTAATCTGAACACTTGCGATGCATTCTGACCATGCAAAATCCACCGACCGTATCCAACCAGGGTGAGCTCGTGTCTGACGAATTGGTGGTGGGCATTATCGAGGAAGCGGTCAAGCGGCCGTCCTGCAGCAAGGGTTTCATCCTTGACGGCTTCCCTCGCACAGTCGTGCAGGCAGAGAAGGTGAGTGAAGCCAAATCGTTCTTACCGGTAGCACATATCCGCCCACATTCTCATCACGCTTGCATTCAACAACAGCTTGACTCGAAGGGTCAGAAGATAGGTCAAATGCTCAACTTCTAGGTTTCTATCAACTATTTTACAACAGAGAATCCGCGAGGGATGAAACATTTTTTTTCAAACGTGGCTTCTGTGTTTTCTGTTTCCAACAGCTTGATGCGATGCTGGAGAAGAAGGGTCAGAAGATCGATAAGGTTCTCAACTTCGACGTTCATGACGCCGTCCTGGAGGAGAGGATCATTGGCAGGTGGATCCACCCTGCCAGCGGACGCTCTTACCACACCAAGTTCGCTCCTCCGAAAGTTCCAGGAAAGGATGATGTGAGTAGATCTCTTGACGAAACTGTAGGGTTGAATAAGATTTATTTAACCACCAACAAAAGAGCGGTGTGGAATGATTAGGACGTCTCTCTCTCTCTCTCTCTCTCTCTCTCTCTCTCTCTCTCTCTCTCTCTCTCTCTCTCTCTCTCTCTCTCTCTCTCTCTCTCTCTCTCTCTCTCTCTCTCTCTCTTCTCTTTCTCTTTCTTGTTTTCAGTGTCTTGCTTTTGCGGTGTGGGGTGATGGGTAGAGCTCGTCGTCCAGTGATGGCTACCTTTTGTCCAACTTAGTGATGGGTTGGATATGCGTGGGCAGATGTGTGCCACCCGTGCCATTCAACCTCCTCCTCTCCCTTTATCTCTCTCTCCCCCCCCCCTCCCCCCCCCCCCCCTCGTGGCCTTTCCTTGTGGTTCTTGGCATGGGTGTGCCGAGCCTTGGTACCTCTTAAGCTGCCCCTTGCCAGTCTCTCCTTTTGGGGCCCCTTTGTCACCTTGCTTTCTCGCTCCTTCCACCGCCCCCCCCCCCCCCCCCCCCCCCCCTTTTTTTTTCTAGGCGTGCTTGCACATGATAGTGCCGCTTGATTTTCCTTCATGCTGCCATTTTTGTGGCTTTTCGTTTTGACATTTCCTGAGAAGGCTTGCTGACTCTTACTTTTCAAAGTACATCTTCATCCAAGAGCCCGTGATTAAAAACATCTTGCATGTCGTTTTTATTTATTTATTTGTTTATTATTATTAATATTATTATTATTACAATAATTATTATTATTAATCTTCTTATTATTATTATTATTAGGCACAACAAGAAATACATTTCAAAGCCATCCTAGCCTCAATCTAATGGTTCCCTGACCTCTTCAAAGCCATGATTTTAAGTATGAGAACTGGCCTTCAATTGCAAAATAATTGCAACGCTCGTTACCCTATTTGTGTAGGCGAATTGACTGGTTGGTTAGGAAGTTCAGTGTGCGACACACCCACGTTTTTGCCCCTGGAGAAAATGCAAAATATTTTGCTAATACATGAGACTGTTTGGGTGTGATGAGAAATTGTTGGTGTTGGAGCTTCGTCACTGGACCAAGTTCCGTGCCTCCCTGGTTCAGATTCAAACTTACGATTTGACTTTAGTCCACAGCCTTCACTTCACCCCTCGTCAAACTATCCGCCTCATTAACCAATCACAGGCGAGCTTTCCTCACCAACTTCCAGCCAATTTTCTTACTTGAGATCCTGGCTTTAAGTCCTTAGGCTGCTCCAGAGCCATGCATCCCCTGGTGCAATTCCCTATGCCCTTTCGGCAAGCGGGGGAAGGGGCATCGCCCTTGGTTACTCCTCACATCACGGGTGTGGGGCCTTGTCCACCGCGCCCCCGCATGGGGCAGGCGTTTGCCATGTGCCCGGGCTGGCCATAGCGAAAACAGATGCCCTTGAAGGCCCTGTTCTTGCATGACCCTTGTCCGCCACCCTTCTTGCCAAGTTCCCCGTTGTCGAGGCCGTTACCCCGCATGGTGCGATTATACAGTAACTCATTTGGGTGCGCTTCGATGCTGCCATTATTAACGCGAATGGAGTGTTAGCCCCGCCCTCGCTTGGGCAACGCCGACGACTTGGTAGGATGTATGGGAGTAGCAGTCGACCGTTCACAGTGGGAGAGCTGCTCGACAGGCTTCGTCAAGCTGTAGGGGACCGCTGTGGTGTTGCTGTCGACCAGGGAGCTCGACAGCTGCAACTGACTAGTCTGGGCGACGGGTGGGCCGTCGACCATGAGGGGCAGCTCGACCGGGAGGTCGACGAGTAGTCCGTCGACCTGCAGTTTGACTAGGAGGTCGAGGTAGCAGTCCGTCGACCTGACAAGTGAGCACCGGTCGACGAGGGGAGCTCGGCGACAACCGATGTCAGTTCTGGTCGACGGAAAGGGTCCATCGACCAGGGGGGAGCTCGACGGGATCTGTGGTCGACCAGGGGCACCTGGTGGTCGACCAGAGGGACCCGGTGGTCGACCAGAGGAACTTGGTGGTCGATCAGAGCACCTGGTGGTGTCCAGGTTGACCGGGTAACCTACTCTACGAGTTCCGCGGAGGCACGCGAATGTTGTCGAGGCCGCGGTGGCGAAGGCGAATTCGGGTTGGTATCCTGAAGTCGATGTGGCTCGTCAGGCGCAGACAACAGCTGACGGATACACAACGATGCAAGTCGGGCCAATAGTCTGCGCGCACCTGCAAGCGTGCGCACTGCTGTCTTCTACGGGGAAACGCTGGGCAGCCGCTTTGCTACAGCGTTGGCACGCCGTCTACCTGCACAATTGGCAGGTCGATCTTCTGCAGTGCTGGCGCGGCTCCTTTACGCAACGTTGTCAGGCGGTCGACCAAACTGTGCTGGCGGTCGACCAGGCTAGCTGCAGAGTTGCTAGGTGACTGATGTAGTTATTGTTGTCATTCCTTGTTTAACCATACTGTAAATCCAACTTTGCCTAGTGAAACTCTTGTCGATTTCTCCCGTGTATGCGCAAGCATTAAGGAACTAAGCAAAGCTACGATCACTCCTAGTAGTTCGTGCCAACCCCCGTAGTCTACCTCATTACCGTTGTAGAGTGCCTCTCCGCATGGTTCGGTGAGCGTGGAAGGCCCCGCAAATTACCTTCAGATAGGAGCCGACTTTTGCACCTACTAAGTCGTTCGTAGGCCGGCAGCAGCGTTAGTCGCCATGGTCGACCCCGTAGCCAATGCGGGCGTAGTGGACACCTTGGAGGCACGTTTGGCTAATGCGAGGAAACGCCATGAGGATGGCGAGTACTCGATGATCCCTTCGGCGATCGTCGAGTTTGGCATCCGGTCGCAGTGGGCGACAGAACACCCTTCCCGTCCTGCATCTCCTCGACCGGTGCGAAACGAAGGTGGCGTCGACGACAAGGTCGACGGTGGTGCACGAGTCAACGGCAGTGAAGGCACGAGGCAGAGAGGGGTGATCAAGGTCGACGGTGGGGTCGACAGGAGACAGGCACGAGTGCAGTGGTCGACGGCGGCTGCAGATAGCTCGCGTGCCGACGTCGATGGTCGACCTCGTTCTCCTTTACGAAGCGGTGGAGGGCTCTCGGCGATGACGCACGTGACGGCGGGCGGGATTGCACCGGCGTATGGCTACTTCAAGTTCTCGCCGGACTGGATCACCGTCGCACTGCTGCAAGGTCGACGGGACCTTATCACCTAGAGGGAGTCAATCGAACCTTAGCTGGAGGTCGCCGGGCTGAAGGGCTTCACTGACGGCACCGTGCCAATTCTGCCCGTGGACGATATCAAGCTACGCGGGGAGTTTTGTGCGGCTCACTTGCTCACCTTCATGGTCATCTCAAGGTGTTGCTCGCTGGTGGTGCAGCTAGCGCCCAGGAGCTGTCGAGAGCGACTGGATGCTGGTCACCAAGCATGGCACTTCATCCTGTCGACGTACCAGGTGAAGGACGACCTGTACATCGGGCAGCTGGAGGAGAAGATGACTCACATTCGGATGGGCGAGCTGGAGTCGGCGACAGACTATTGCAACCGTGCTCGACGGATCCTGGCTGAGATGCGGATGGCGGGCGCCGAATACTTGACGGCGTCCTACATCACCCACGTCCTCAAGGGCCTACCGCGCAGATACAACCTCGTGAAGAGGATGACGATGGTGCCCGGCACACGTGAGTCCCTCGACAAGGACTCCCTCACCAGCTACATCCTCCAAGATGAGGCGATGCAGGAGGCAGAACAACCCATGGAGCTCCTTCCGCAGGCAAGCTATGCTACACCGATGAAGCTGAATCAGCAGCAAGGGCAGCATGGGAAGCTGGGCGGAGGTGGTAGCGGAGGTGGGCGGTCGACGAAGGACGTTGACAAGAAGAGGTCAACGCGGGGCAAGGGCCGTGGAGGTGGTGATCGACATCGAGAGTGCTGGATCTACGGCGACCCCGACCATCTCTCCTTCGAGTGCCCCGACCGTGATGACAGCGACAAGGACGACAGCAAGGGAGGCCGCGGACGGTCGACCAGTCGTCGCCCCCGTCGAGATGCGAAGCCGAGCAAGGAGAAGTAGACGTCGAAGAAGACGTCGTCGACGAAGGATCTCGACAGCTCCAGCGGCAAGGGCCAAGGCGACGGGGAGGCGTCGTGCTCGATGGTCGGCGTGGTGGAGCCGACAGTCTCGCTGGCGCCGGAGGCTGGCGAGGACTTCCAGGCGGTGGCGGCAGCTGTGCAGGCCAAACCGATGGTGGTGCTGCTCGACGGCGAGTGCTCCGATAACCTGATGGGGACGAAGGTGGTCTTCGTCGACGTGGCGCCGAGCGATGGGGTGAAGCACGTGCGTGGATTCAACGGGGTGCTGCAACCTGTCGAGGGTCGCGGAACCGTCGCTCTGCAAGGGGAAGCCGGGAAGTGGGTCCTCATCCCCAACGTTCTCTACGTTCCGGGCGTCCAGGCAAACCTGCTGTCAGCTGGCCAACTGAAGGAGAGCAGAGTGCAACTACAGGGCGACGGCGACGAGATGCTGCTCGTTGCTGCGACCGGGGAGGTGCTCGGTCGAGCACGCTACATCGGACGAGTCCTCTGCACCGACCTTCGCCCTTGCTCGATGCGGTCGCCGTCGACCGAGGAGGTGGCTCTGCGGACGATCGTCTAGGCGACAAAGTTGACCCCTGACCGGCTGCATGCGAGGCTTGCGCACGTCGGCGTCGACACGATCAAGAGCTTGGCGAAGCATGAAGTTGCTACTGGGCTCGACATTACGCCGTCGACCGGAGCAAACCCGCTATGTGTCTCGTGCGTCGGGGGAAAGCTGGCGCGGCACACTTCCCTGACAAGGGCTCGGATGCCAAGGAGGCGCTGGTTGTCGTGCACATTGACTTGTGCGGGCCATTTCGGGTGGCTGCCAACGATGGCAGCTTGTACTTCGTGCTGCTAAAGGATCGCCACACTCGGTTCGTGTGGACAATTTCGGACGCCAAGAAGAGCGACGTGCTGCGGGAGTTCCAATAGTGGCTGGTGCTGGTAGAGCGGCAGACGAAGAAGACGGTACTGATGCTCTGCTCAGACGGAGGAGGGGAGTTCCTCGAGAAGGCGTTCACTGACTTCGTCAACGGAAAGGGCATCGTCCACGAGTTGACGTGCCCTTACACTCCGCAGCAGAACGACATGGCTGAGCCGGAGATGCGGAGGATGGGTGGTGCGTGGCTTCGAGCAAACCCACATGGTGGACTGTGACCAGACCTTCGCGTCGGTCGAATGGCACACCTCGGTCCACATTCTCATCTGCATTGCAACCGTCAAGCTGCGTCCGCTGCGACAGACCGGCGGCGGAAGTGGGTTCCTGTATGCCCTTGTTGATACCATTATCTTCCTCGAGCAACAACACGCCCCCGAGGAAAGCGACGGCGCCATCTGCCTCCTCCGAAAATCTCTCTACGGCATCAAGCAAGCGCCTCATCTCATGCAGCAGTAACTACACCGTTGGGATTTGTCCCGCTGCTGCATGACCAAGGGATTTACCGGAAAGAGTCTCGCGACAAATTCATCCTCCTTGTTGCCTACGTCAATGATCTACCCTACAAGTGCGACGACACGGAGCTGCTTGACTAGTACGAGGAGGAAATTAAGGAGAAGCTTGAGGTGACGATCAACCACGACGTCACGCTGAACCTGGGTCTCAGCGTTACCCAACCCGCCACCTCCATCCATCTCTCCGCCGCCAAATATGCGGAAACACTCTTGAAGATATTCGCAATCTCCCCGATCAACGTCCCCACCCCCTTTCGCACTCCTCCTCCAAATCACGAACCCGACACCACACCGCTCTCCATCAAAGATCATCGGCTCTATCGGCAGCGGCTGAGGTGTCTCACGTTCGCCGCCGTCACGTGCCGGCCAGATCTATCCTACGGTAAGCCAGCTCGCGCAGTACCTGCGTCGACCTGAAGGGGAGAATCTACTGGATACATGGATGCGGACCATGCGGGAGACGCTGACAATAGACGCTCCCGCACAGGCTCCTTTTTTCAACTCCAACCTGCTGGACTCATCTCGTGAAACTCCCAGAAGCAGGAGCTCATCGCTCTTTCATCAGCTGAAGTTGAGTTCATCGCCGCCAGCGCAGCTGGTCGTGAAGGGCTGTACCTGATGGAGCTTCTGCAGGAAGCGAAAGTGGCGATGAATGGGCACTGTGAAAGAACGAGGAATGAATGCACTAGGAAACAGGTGGGTACAAGTAGGAAAACCTAAAAGTGTTGTACCCCATATTATCTACCCCACTACAGCCTACACAAAATATAGCATATAAGTTTGACACACCCCCATAGGCAAAGTGGGGGAGAACAAAAGGTCACAAGACCAGTCAAGCAAAGCACAGTAAGCTCAGGGTGGATCACAACGTCACCACACATTCCGAGCACAAGTTCAAGGCCACAAGGCCAGTTCACATGCAAGATTATATATAAAGGTAAACAAGCAAGTGCAGGTATAGAAAGATCACAGTACAAGCAAGGTCAAGAAGTGAGCAAGTGAGGCCAAGTAGGCACAAGACCCAGCATCGTACAAAAGCGCTGATGATCACAAGGCGGAAGTGCCTTGGTAAAGATATCAGCAGTGTTGGCCAGAGAGGCCACGTAAGCAAGGCGCAGCTGACCACGCTGCTGCAGCTCACGAGCAAGGAAGTAGCGAAGAGCAATGTGCTTCGTTCTGTGCTCCAGTCTGTGCTCCCGACACAAGGCCAGCATGGCCTTGTTGTCTACGTACAGAACTGGAGGAGAACGAGGCGGCTCTCCTAGGTCAGTCAGCAGGTAGGTGAGCCAGCGTAACTCCTGTGCAGCCATGGCCCCTGCGTAGATCTCAGCCTCACAGCTGGAGCCGAGAACAGAAGACGAGCGGGTAGACCGCCACGAAACAGAGCCGGAACCCAGGCTGAAGGTGTAACCCTGTGACGACCGCTGCGTAGCCTGGTCGTCAGCCCAAGAAGCGTCTGCGTGACCAGTGAGGACCACTGAACGTCGCCCTCCAAGCACTAGCCCCATGCCCGACGTACTGCACAAGTAGCGCAACACCCTCTTCGCTGCAGCCATGTGCTCTGGTCGGTGTCTCCCAGGAGCAACATAGCGTGCCAAGATGCTAAGAGGGTATGCAAGGTCAGGTCATGTGCAGGTCATCAGGTACATGAGGCAGCCAACAAGCTCTGGGTACGGGCCACTCGGCTCTACGGACTCATCCGAAGGCAGAGCTGAGAGCGAGTGGCGAGTAGACAGAGGAGTGGCCTGAGGCGAGGAGTACGTGAAGTCGAAGCGCTGAAGGACCTGCTGCACCATGTGTGACGGAGTCAGGGTAATGGTGCGCTGTGCTCTGTCCCGGGTGATCTGCAAGCCAATGTAGCTGCGCAATTCACCCAGGTCTGTGCACGTGTGTCTCTTCTGCAGCTCGGACTTCACGTGGGCGAGTCCAGCAGTGTCAGCAGTAGCAAAGACCAAGTCGTCGACGTACACGAGGATGTAGAACGGCGGCAAAGAGGTGTCGGTGCGTAGAAACAGCGACGGGTCGGCAGTAGAAGGAGCAAACCCAAGAGCCGCAAGTGTAGTCCTCAGTGTGTCGTGCCACTCACGGGGCGCCTGGCGGAGACCGTAGACTGGCCGCCGGAGGCTCCACTGGGTACCAGGAGGAAACGACCCAGTGAAGCCAGGTGGGCGGCGCAGCCAGATCTCCTCGTGCAGGCTGCCCTATAGGAAGGCAGTGCTGAAGTTAAGAGAGTGAAGCTTGTAGTCGCGCTGAGCGGCTATGTGCAGCAGCACCCGAAGAGTGGTCATCTTCGGGGTGGGAGAGAAGGTCTGAAAGTAGTCAACTCCCTGCCGCTGACTGAAGCCTCGAGCCACGTAACGCGCCTTGAAGACAGGTGGAGAACTCGGCGGCCGCTTCACCCTGAAAATCCACATGCCACTGACGATGTTCGCCCCAGGTGGGGGAACCTCGTCGACGTAGGTGCCTGTGGACTTCCAGGAAGCCATCTCTGCGTCCATGGCTGACTGCCACTGAGAGGAGTAGGGACCCTCGATCGCCTCAGCGTACGATCGAGGAGTCGGGATGTCTGGTGCATCCGGGTCTCCCTCAGGGGCAATCAGCATGGACACGAGATGAGGCAAAGCAGCAGCAAAACACTGGAACTCCTCCTGCCTGTCCTCAAGGACGTCCGTGCTAAGAGCACACTCACCCCCGACGGACGGAGGACAGACGGACTCAGACTCAGCAACAAGACTAGCGGCGTAGTCTAGACGACAGCGAGCAGCAAAGTCGACAAGCTCAGCAACTAGGGCAGACGCAGTAGTGGACTCAAAGGAAGGGTCAGTGACAACAGTAGCCAGAAGACGCGTGTCAGTAGGACTGGCAGCACGAAGAGAGTCAGACTCCGGGTCAGCAAGAGCAGGAAGAGAGGACTCTGGAGGAGACGGCAACGGGACACGCAGTGGAGCAGTGGAAGGACGCAGTACCATCTGGTGTGTGCCTGGGACCGCAGGAGGACGCGGACGCGGAACACGACTACTAGCGCGAGCAGCACGAACAGGCGACGCAGGACGAGGCGCAGGCTCACGACGCTCAGCAAGACCTCCAGTAGGACCAGCGTAGGGAGAGGGAGCAGGCAGTGGGGAGGCGGGCTGTAACTGCGACTCAGACTGGACAGGCGGCGGACACTCTAAGGAAGGAGCAGGACCAGCGGAAGGCGGGAGACGAAGAACCTGCTCAAGGAGCGGAACGAAGTACGGCCGCGACCGCGCAGCGCCTCCAGAGCCAGCAGGGACAGCACCAGCACCCCCAGCGTCAGCACCTGCGCCAGTAGCACCCCCAGCTGCAGCACCGCCAACTCCAACACCCTCAGAAGCACCAGCGCCAGCGCCAGCAGCACCTCCAGCGCCAGCGCCAGCAGCACCTCCAGCGCCAACACCCCCAGCAGCTCCAGCTCCAGCCGGACCACCAGAAGACTCAACAGCCACAGCTCTAGTACCTCCAGCAGCACCTGCTCCAGAAGCACCGCCAGCAGCTCCAGCACCGCCAGCAGCTCCAGCACAAGGAGCACCACCAGGCCCAGCAGCTCCAGTACCTCCAGTACGAGCACCTCCGGGACCCGTGGCACCAACACCCTCAGTAGCAGCAGAACCTCCAGCGCCAGCAGCACCTCTAGCTCCAGCAGCACGGCTCCAGCGCCGAGCAAACCACTCGCGCAGCTCCTGTGGAGAGGGTAGCTCCCGCCGGGACGAAGCACCCGAGGGACCTCCAGACCCAGTACCGCCAGACTCCACACGAGCAGGCCCAGCACCCTCAGGCTCCGCACCCCCAGGCTCAGCACCCCCAGTCTCAGCAACCCCAGGCTCAGCACCCCCAGTCTCAGCACCCCTAGGCTCAGCACCCCCAGTCTCAGCACCCGCAGGCTCAGCACCCCTAGTAGCACCAGAGTCAACAGCTACCTCGACAGGCTCGACCGCGTCTACCTAGGACACACCTGAGGGGGCAGGACCCAGAGGGGGAAGGGGGTCTACCGGGGGGGGACCTGGCGCGAGGAAGAGCGGCACCGGGGGGAGGGACGCAGTGCGGTAGGGGAAGAGATGGTAGTAAGGAACCGACTCGTCAAACGTGACGTCCTGGGAGGACAGAACACGGCGCGAGGTGGGGTGGTAAAACTGCCAACCAGGCACGTCAGGGGGGAAGCCAAGGAAGACGCAGGGAACAGCACGGGGGGACAGCTTGTCCGCAGACAAGTCGCGGACAAAAGCCCGAGATCCCCAGACACGAAACGCAGACGCATCGCCAACCTTCCCCGTCCACCGCAGAGTAGGGGAGGTCTCCGGCAAGGAGACCCGGGGCTGAAGGTTGATCTGATGCGCCGCGTACTAAACCGCGAACGGCCACAGAAAATGGGGAGCAGCCGCATGGATCATGGACGTACGAGCGACGTCCATGACCATGCCAATGCGGCGCTCAGCAATCCCATTTTGCTGTGGAGAGGCCGGAAGCGTGAACATCTGGCGGATGCCCTGTGCACGACATTAGGCTCGCAGAGATCTTCCGGGGTGCCGGATCGGGAGCTGACGGCGAAGAAGTTGGTAACGTGGTAACCGAAGGAGGCGTAGTAGGAGTGCTCGGCGACGGCCATGAGCTGGATGGTGTTGTAGCCGGCGGCCTTGATGCGTGGCAGTACAGAGTTGGCGAAATGCACGTAGGAGGCCACTCGAGGCTCCTCCGAACTCATCCCCACGTGGGCCTCATAAATTCGCGGGGCGTCAGGCTTGGGGGGGCGCGGGCACTTGAACTGGTACCTGCAGGGATGGGGGGAAGAGGTTGGGAAAAGAGTGAGGTACTGCTGTGTGGTGGGAGGGAGTGTTGGGAGACGAGGCGGCCCTTCCCCCCACCCTCCTTATAGAACACCACTCCACAACCACCCCTTCCTCCCTCCCCCCCACTCTTCTTCGGCCCCCTCCTCCCCTCTCACCAGCCACATGGGCTTGCCCTGGTGAGTATTCTAGAAATCTAACAAACTCACAAACAACCGCTCTCTCTCTCTCCCCCTTACTCGTCATGCCATCCCCCTCTCCCTCCCCCCACCTCCCCCCTCCCTCTCACCAGCCACATGGGTTTGCCCTGGTACGTGATGCCGCCTCTGTCCGAGTGCAGACGCAGAACAGGAAAGTCCGAGCCGAAACTCTCTCTGAGCTGGAGACGACTGCGCGGATCCAGTCGATCAACACCTCAGTGACTTCACCCTTGCTGCGCAAGGGGAAGACCGTGGTGTAACGCGAGTAGTCGTCAACGACCAGCAGGAAGTAACGCTCGTGACCCTGGCCACAGACGCGGGCGGGGCCCCACACGTCCAGGTGAAGTGTCTGCAGCGGAGCCTCTGTCGGAGGAAACTCGGAGGAGTGAGGAGCGGCGCGCTGCCGCCCCTCGACGCAGGGAACGCAGGTAGGGGCAGGCCCCGGAGGGAGGGGAGGGAGGGACCGGGGGAGACCAGAGACAAGGTAACGGGAGGCCATGCCTCGGAGACGAGGCAGGGAGGGGTGACCAAGGCGGTGGTGCCAGAGGAGGGTCCGGTGGGACAGGAGACGACACGAGCAGGGGGCAGACTCAGGACCAGACCTGGACGCTGCAGCAAACACCTGACCCGACGCAGCTACCTGACCAGACTCAGCAGCCGGAGGAGACTCAGTAGTCAGTGTGTACAGGCTCGACCCCGGCTGACGGGTAAACGTGGCCAAGTGTCGGCCCGTCCGAGCACACGTACAGTGGGTCACCCGCTGACTCGCAGGAGTGAACTGGTCAACCCCCCCATCCTGTAGATCATCACCACTCACCAAGTTCGTAGAGAACGAGGGGAGGTAAAGACCCAACAGGGTGCCAGAGGGGGCCGCCGGACACGGTAAGACAGTGGAGAAGTGGGCAAGGACAGGACCCCCAGAGGGGTCTGCCAGTGAGACTGCAACCGGCCGACTAAGCGGCGTGAGTGTGGTGCGGTCTCGAAAGAAGGAGCGGGAAGCACCCGAGTCAAGGGTGAAGGTGTGTAAGGCCTGAGCCGACGTGGTACCTGAGAGAGCAGACTCACCAGCACCTGGGGCAGCAGACGCACTAGCACCTAGAGCAGCAGCCTCACCAGCACCTAGAGCAGCAGCCTCAATGCCCGGGTCAGGCGGAACACACAGGTAACAGTCGCCCTCATCACTAGTAGTCACAACATACATGGCAGCAAGAATAGCATCATAATCCAGATCAAAGATAGCAACCCCCGACCTAAGCAGCTCGCCCCAGCGGGGGATCTCAGTGGCGTCAGGAAACTGGAGACGCCAAGCGTCCGTCAGGCGGCCGAAACAGCGCTGGGTGGTGTGCGGGCCACCGCACGGCTCACCAGTGCGGTCGCCGGTACGCAGGACGTAGGCACAGGGACCAGCACCCCCACCCCGCTGACGCGCAGCGTACCACTCACGAAGCTGCTGGGGGGGCGGGGTCTCACGAGTGCGCTGCTGCTGCTGGCGCTGACCACCACCGAAGCCGCCCCGCTGCGCAGAGCCACCCCGACCAGCTCCACCGCCACCGCTGCCACCTCCGCCACCGCCGCCACCGCCGCCTCCTCCACCTCCTCCGCTCCCACCGCCACCGCCGCCGCCGCCTCCGCCTCCACCGCCGCCACCGAAGCCCCCACCCCCACCACCACTCCCACCGCCACCCCCACCCCCTCCGCCGCCTCCACCGCCACCTCCACCGCCCCCGCCAGCTCCTCCAGCGCCCTTGCCCCTCTTGCCCTTGCCGGTGCGGCGTCTCCCGCTAGGGGCAGACGCAGCGCCGACCGACTCGGTGCCAACGAAGTCGACGGCAGCAGCAGAGGCAACAGAAGGCAAAAGGGGGGAGGGGGAGCACCCCTCAAAGAAGGGGGAGCGAGGGTCACCACGAGAGGCTCCTACAGCGACTATACTCTTCTCAGCTGCCAGGAGGCGCTCCTCGAGGAGGTCAACGGTGAGTGTAGTGGGGCAAACAGAGAGGAAGTGGTCCCTGACCGAGCGAAGGGAGTCAGGGAGCCGGGTGACTATGTAGTAGAGGGTGATGTACATGGGGGGGGGGGGGGTTCTTGGCGCAGAACTCAGCAGGAAGCGCAGCGCGGTAGCGGGTGTCACTAGTGCGAAGGTGCGTAATGAGGTCAGCGACTGTGGGAAAGGCGGCGAGGTCAGGGAACAGGTACGGCAGCATGAGGCGGCTAAGGGCAGCAGTGGCAGGGGAAGAGTAGCGTGCAGCTACAGCGTCGTACAAGGTCTTAGCACTCTTGTACTGACTAAAGTGCGCGCGCTCAGTGGACGGCAAGTGACTACGGACAGCAAGACGGGCAGCAGCATCGCGTGTGGCCCACTGTGAGCGAACAGTGCTGTCAGCATCGGCAGTAGGGGCAGGAGAGGCGCCAGACGTGAGATCGAACAGTGAGAGACCGTCTTTCCTATCGCACTGCAGGAAAAGCTGTAGATCATCGACCCAGACCTCAAAGTCGACAGCCCGACCCTCAGCATCAAAGGTGAGAACGCTAGGGGTAGCCATGACAGCAGCGGCAGCAGGCTAGCAACAGTAGCAGCAGTAGCAACAGTAGAGGCGCGGCTCGGCGGTGCTCTTACCAGGGCAGGTGGGTAGAGGTCCGCAAGTGGTGGGGCAGGGCCGAGGCGCGCCGGCAGGGACGGGGCCACTACAGGGCGGCAGAGGAGTGCCGCTCCTCTCTGCAGGGCAGGGCCGGGACGGCGGCGGCGGCCCCTGCTGTCGGCGGCGGCGGCGGCGGTGGCGGCTCCCGCTGCAGGGGCGGCGACGGCTGCTGCTGCAGGGGCGGCGACGGCTGCTGCTGCAGGGGCGGCGACGGCTGCTGCTGCAGGGGCGGCGACGGTGGGGCGGCAGGGCCGTGAGGGAGCCGAGAAGGGGCCGCGGAGGAGCCGAGAAGGGGCCGCTAAGGGCGGCGAAGGGGGCACGAAGGGCCGTGAAGGGGCCGCGAAGGGCGGCGACGGGGCCGAGAAGGGGCCGTGAGGGGCCGCGAAGGGTGGCGACGGGGCCGAGAAGGGCCGCGAGGGGCCGCGAAGGGCGGCGACGGGGCCGAGAAGGGCGGCGACGGGGCCGCGAAGGGCGGCGACGGGGCCTAGAAAGGGCCGCCAGGGGCCGCGAAGGGGCCGCGAGGGGCCGTAAGGGGCCACGAAGGGCCGTGAGCGGGTCCGCGAAGGGCCGCGTAGGGGCCGCGAGGGAGCCGCGAAGGGGTCGCGAAGGGCCGTGAGAGGGGCCGCTAGGGGGGGCCGTAAGAGAGCGCGACGGGCCGCTAAGGGCAGGGGACGCGACGGGAGGGCAGGCACACGGGGCGCGACTCGGGCAGGAGCAAAGCGCGCTCCGGGCAGGAAAACAAAAATTTCGATCGTGGTGGGCCCTAGGAAACATTCCCACTAGGGAACCTGCTCTATACCATGTGAAAGAACGAGGAATGAATGCACTAGGAAACAGGTGGGTACAAGTAGGAAAACCTAAAAGTGTTGTACCCCATATTATCTACCCCACTACAGCCTACACAAAATATAGCATATAAGTTTGACAGGCACTTCACGTTACTCTGCGACAACCAGAGCGCAATCAAGATCGCGAACAAGCCCGGCTTTATGAATCGTACAAAGCAGATCGCACCCCGTTCCTTCTTCGTCAAACACGAGATCCACAAGGATAAGGTCAAGCTTACGTATTGCCCAACTGGTGACATGGCAGCTGATTTCCTGACAAATAAACTGCCACGTCATAAGTTCCAGCACTGAACCAACCTCTGCGGGATCTCGAAGAAATCACACGTGTCTCACCCAGGGCTGACGATTCAAGGGCAAATGCCCTTAATGCCCTGAACATTAAGGGTTGGGTTCGTCCCAGCTTCCGAAGTTTAAGGGTTGGCTTTGAGGGCAGCCCGTCCCCGCAAAGTGCTGGTTGTGGGCCTAACCCGGATTTCAAGTGCAGATCCCGCGGCTAGCCCTTATCGTCCCATACTAATACCTCCCTCCCTCCCATTCCCTCACCAGTCCCCCCACCTCCTCCCAGCCACTCCCCTCTTCCTTTTCCCATCCCCGTCAAATCCATCGACAAGTTTCGTACCTCAGCGTATTGCCTAGCTGGCTTTTAGTACTTTGCCTAGGATAACGGACCCGAAGAGATGCAGGTTTTCCTTAGCGAAAGTGCAAAAAAGTTGGTAGCCGTGATTTCAAGTGCCAGGTTTGCTCTCAGCCCGTAAATTTCAGGGCAACTTTTGGGGCACCTCAGCCTCTCAAGTTCTGGCTCCAAACCAATTGACAGCCCAGTTTCACCTTCAGGAATGAAGGGGAGTGTTGGAATAACTGAAAGGTTATTGTACACTAAACGAAATTATTGTCCTTATGCATTCGAAATGTACGATAACTTGCACCCAATTGTACCCTAAACAAGTTTTGTAATAAACATATTGCATACAGGGTTCGCGATTGACTGTTACGAGTTTGTGTAGGCTACCTATAGGCCCAAAAAAACCTCTTGCTCTAACGAGTCAGCTCTGTCAGAATGATGTAATTGTCTAGCCTGCAGTGGGGTACTCTATAGCGAGTACAACCCAATTAGGGTTTCCTATATGTATCTCAACTGCTGCTAGTGCAAACCCCTCTTTCTGCTTCTAAACTTCTTACTTAACATTCTAACATGCTATCAGAGCCTGTCCTTCCTCGGCCTGTGGGCCCACCAATCTGCTTCCGCTGCTACTCGATCTGTCGCACGCCCCGTGGCGTGCGACGAAATTTTCATCCCGCCGCGCGCCTCTCTGGCGCGCGCCCCGAGGCGCGCGGCCCCTTTTCTTCCTGGTGCGCCGGCCCAGCTGGACCTGCGCGCCC
The DNA here is from genome assembly GCA_947471745.1 of Closterium sp. Naga37s-1. Taxonomy (NCBI): domain Eukaryota; kingdom Viridiplantae; phylum Streptophyta; class Zygnematophyceae; order Desmidiales; family Closteriaceae; genus Closterium; species Closterium sp. Naga37s-1. Next base: position 4,888,325 of record CANJKZ010000056.1, on the reverse strand, counting down.
ACCCCGTCGACCCTCGCGTCGCCTCAGGGGACCCGCGCGCCACCCCCGTCGACCCTCGCGTCGCCCCCGGGGACCCGCGCGCCACCCCTGGAGCCGTACGCGACCCCCCCGCTGCCTCGTCGCGGCGCCCTGGGGAGCCGCGCGCGGCCCCTCGCTGCCCCGTGGTGGCGCCCTGGGGGCCGCGCGCCACCCCTGGAGCCGTGCGCGACCCCCCTTGCTGCCCCGTGGTGGCGCCCTGGGGGCCGCGCGCCGTCCCCCGCGCTCCTGCCCCGTGCCACCCGTTTTAGGGTTTGGGGGTGGGGAGTGTGGGGGTGGCGGTTGTGGGGGTGCCGGTTGTGTGCACCGTCCCCTACTCCTCCTCCTCCTCCGTCTCCCGCTGCTGCAGCTGCCGCTCAGGGGGGGTGGGTGTGTGGGAGCCGAAGGAGTGGTGCTAGGGGGGTGACGTGGGAGTGGAGCTAGGGGTGCAGCAGGGGGTGTGTGCTAGGGGCGTGGGGCAGTTGGCGGAGGTTGAGCGGAGGTCGCAGTCGTGTCGCCAGCAGCACCAGTAGTCCGGAGGCTACAATCTCCGGTAGTCGCCAGTCGCCTGTGGGTCAGTTGCTCCAGTCAGGAGGCTACAATCTCCGCGGAGCCAGTTACTCCTGTAGTCCGGGCCATTGCTTCGGTAGCCACTGAGCCAGCACCTCCTGTGTGTCTGCAGCTTCCGCCGTCGCCTCCCATCTCCTCTCCTCTCACAGTCCCTCCTCCTCCTCACATGCCCTTTGTGACTACCTCTAGCTTTACTTGGGCTTGTGAACTATTTTATGACTGCTTGTTGTGTTGATTACACCCCACTTTGGCTATGGGGGTGTATCAGGATGATGTAATTGTCTAGCCTGCAGTGGGGTACTCTATAGCGAGTACAACCCAATTAGGGTTTCCTATATGTATCTCAACTGCTGCTAGTGCAAACCCCTCTTTCTGCTTCTAAACTTCTTACTTAACATTCTGACAAGCTCTTCCCTCTCGACACACCACACGGACAAATCTTTCCGAAATGTCCCGCGCCTTATTTCGTGCGCTGTTAGATCTAGACTAGTTAGGTACAGAGGAGATTACAGGCGGATACTATGATCTACGGGTAGCACTAACACCCCCGCAGCATGAAGCGCCTTAGCGAGGAGAAACAGAAGCGCATCATGCAGCGAATAGCGGAGGGGCGTAGTTACCGCCAAATTGCTCAGGAGTTGGGAGTTTCAAAGTCTGCCATCCATGATGAGCTCCTCTGCCACCTCGGTCCGAAAACGTTCGACGAGCTACTGCCATCCCCGGCAAAACCTGGTCGGTCGCGCAAGTTACCAGAGCAAATCGCAAGGATAGTTATAAGGTCGATAGTGTCGGGTGAATCAAAATCCGCCGAGGCCGCAGCGGGAATGATATCCTCTTCGCACGGCATCAGTATCACGGGCGCCACCGTGCGAAACACTCTCAAGCGGCACAGAGTTAGGGCGATAGAAAAGCCGTCGAAGCCTAGATTATCCGCGAAAAATGTCAAGGACCGCAGGCAGTGGGCTAAGGACCATCAGCACTGGACGATCGACGACTGGAAACGTGTGGTTTGGAGCGACGAAACGAAGATCTGCCGGTTTAGTAACGACGGCTGTAGTTGGGCCTGGATTAGGGAGGACTGTCACATGGAGCCGCACCATGTGAAACAGACCGTCAAACATGGCGGCGGCTCCATCATGATTTGGGGGTGCATGACATACAACGGCGCGGGTTTCATATGCAAGATAGAGGGAAGAATGAACGGCGAGTTGTACCGTTCAATCCTGCAACGAGCTGCAACAGATTATTGAGCAATACGAGTTGGATCCCGAGACCGTTGTGTTCCATCATGACAATGACCCAAAGCATACATGCAAGATGGTCAAAACTTACCTAGCCGAGCAGCCGTCCTCTGTGCTCCCATGGCCAGCATCTAGTCCGGACCTCAACCCCATAGAACATCTGTGGGTTTACTTGAAGAAGCAGCTGCTTGCTTACCCCCGCCCCCCTGCAGGCATTCTCGAGCTATGAGACAGAGTACAAGTGGAATGGGATAAAATCCCTGCGGCTTGTTGCAGTGAGCTGATCGACAGCATGCCTAGGCGTGCGCGGGGTGTGCTCAAGGCCAAGGGTCGCTGGATCAAGTACTAGATTCTGCTTGGTTTGCATGTGTGACTGTAATTGTAAAAAATTGTCCTTATGCTAGTATTTGCCTATTCCTATATTCGCTGATTGTTTAACCGAGTTTATGGCCAACATGCAGCTTGTTTAGATGTACAACCCTTCGGGCTTTAACCTCATTTGGTCCAGTTATTAAGATTTGATCATCATGGCCACTAATGCCCATTCATGTCTTGAAACATGAACATGTGGACAATTATTTCGTCTACTCTATCATTCCCGTAGGTTCTCTTCTAGCGCATTATTTCATAACGAAGCAGCGCTACAGCACCAGTACCGCAATAGCTTTAGTAGCATGGTTTTCTAGGCCAGGTTAAGGGCGCGTTATTGGCTGTGTCAGGCCCGCTGACATAAAGCTTATGGACGACATTCATCATTCCATGTCATCATCGTCAAAATATACCAAAGTCCCAACATTTCGGAGCTTGGTGTCAAGATTCTAGACACCAGCCAAGAACGCAACCTAACGTGGGGGGGAGTAGGCTTAACGTATGAAGAATACGCTCAAGATGTCCACACTTCAGATGGTGCCCCTGTGCAGCGACGCATTCTTAAAGATGGGGGGTACACCTAACCACCGATAATCTCAAGGGGCGCACCTTCCACTGTTTTCGCGTTTCAAAGTTACAGGGCACTCTTTTAAGTATTTCAGTTAGATACTTAGTTGAGTGGGGCTGTGAATGACGCCTAATGCTCGAACTTGAAAAAAAAAACTCGTTATGCGAATCTAAGACCATAACCACTATTGCTAATGCTGTTTTCCTGTTGCGAATTCCATTACGCCACTTCTAATATTTTAGGGGATATGTAACAGACTCTCTGCAAAATCAATGACGCCCCACACAACCCTCGGTCAGAGATATTAAAAGGGTGCATACCAGTGTGTGCAAGGCTATGAAAATATACAGACAGAAAATAAAGGTGGTTATGTGTATTGGCAGCCGTAATTGGAAATTTCGTGTTTTGTAAAGTTTGACTGCCAGCACATCACTTTGGTGGGCTGGTGGAACACGTGTGCAATGCAACGTGGCGGGGAATGAGATTGACAACAAGGACGATCCGCATGACAGTGGGGTGGGGGGTGGGTTGAGGAGGGGATGGGCGCTAGAAGCACAGTTCTACAGTTCACGACGCTGAGATGTCAAGCGAGTGGCGAATCTCTCTGGTTTGGATCTGGACAGCCCCAGTGGACTTCGATGTAATTTCCGAATGTGGTGCAGTACAAATGTTCTCGATTACACCCTGTTTCTCGATGTTTGAACAATCGGGAGCCCCGGCTACAGTGCGCACGTGTGCTTGGATTCAGCGGGCTGGTGCTTGCAACCGAAATGCACTTCAGGAGAACGGTAGACAACGGTTTATGAAAACAAACGTGCTTTTGAGTTCGGTTTCGTGCGGCAAAAGTGCTTATACGGTAAGCTCTGGGATCAATTTGGACGCATTGATGTCAGTACAACCGGCTTGTCAATATGGCGAATGTCAGTGTGGCGCGAGACAGGGTGTAGATGCCGGCCATTTTCAGGTGCATGCCACTTAGCTTAGGCGCGCTATTCAAGTGCATGCCAGGTTGCTTACAAAATTATCAGGTTAAACAATGTCTCCCGTAACTTCACACGCTTTTCAAGATTCGATTCAAATTGGCACTAAAGGTCTGAAATAGATGCAATTTCGGGCTACGCAAATTGGAATCGGAATGGTTGGCTCTCGATGCTGCATTTTCTGACGTCACTCAGTGCAATGATTGCATTTCTGCCCAATTTCTACGCGAATTTCTGCTTCGCACCAACACTTCTTCAACGAATCTAATGCTAGATCTGTTGTACTGTTTACGCAGATGACGGTCGCTGCGCATGGCAAATCAGAAACCCTTCGTGAGTGTTTGTAAATTTTTCCTCTACCAAAATTAATGTTTTGCCGTACATGTATATTGATACAAGTGAAAATGAAGTGAGTAAAAATATGAAACCCTAATTGGTTGTACCCCCTATGGGATACCCCACTATAGCCTACACAACAGCATAAGCTATAATGTTCTGACACACCCCCATAGGCAAAGTGGGGGAGAACAAGGGGTCACAAGACCAGTCAAGCAAAGCAAAGAAAAGCAAGCTCAGGGTGGATCACAAAGTCACCACACAGTCCGAGCACAGGGTCAAGGCCACACTGCCAGTTCACATGCAAGAGTACACACATATATATAAAGCTAGACAAGCAAGAGCAGGAATATATATATATATGTGAGAGTACAAGCAAGGTCAAGAGGAGAGCAAGTGAGGCAAGACGGGCACAAGACCCAGCTGAGTGCAGAAGCGCTGATGATCACAAGGCGGAAGTGCCTTGGTGAAGACATCAGCAGTGTTGGCCTCAGAGGCCACGTACGCAAGCCGCAACTGTCCACGTTGCTGTAGCTCACGAGCAAGGAAGTAGCGGAGAGCAATATGCTTTGTTCTGTGCTCCAGTCGCTGCTCTCGACACAAGGCCAACATGGCCTTGTTGTCTACGTACAGGACTGGAGGAGAACGAGGCGGCTCTCCAAGGTCGGTCAGCAGGTAGGTGAGCCAGCGAAGCTCCTGTGCAGCCATGGCCCCGGCGTAGATCTCAGCCTCACAACTCGAGCCAAGAACAGAAGACGAGCGAGTAGCCCGCCACGAAACAGAGCCGGAACCAAGGCTGAAGGTGTAACCCTGTGACGACCGCTGCGTAGCCTGGTCGTCAGCCCAAGAAGCGTCCGCGTGCCCAGTGAGGACCACTGGACTCCGCCCTCCAAGCACTAGCCCCATGCCCGACGTACTGCACAAGTAGCGCAACACCCTCTTCGCTGCAGCCATGTGCTCTGGTCTGTGTCTCCCAGGAGCAACATAGCGTGCAAGAATGCTAAAAGGGTATGCAAGGTCAGGTCGTGTGCAGGTCATCAGGTACATGAGGCAGCCAACAAGCTCTGGGTACGGGCCACTCGACTCTACGGACTCATCCGAAGGCAGAGCTGAGAGCGAGTGGCGAGTAGACAGAGGAGTGGCCTGAGGCGAGGAGTACGTGAAGCCGAAGCGCTGAAGGACCTGCTGCACCATGTGTGACTGAGTCAGGGTAATGGTGCGGCGTGCTCTGTCCCGGGTGATCTGCAAGCCAAGGTAGCTGCGCAGTTCACCCAGGTCTGTGCACGTGTGTCTCTTCTGCAGCTCGGACTTCACGTAGGCGAGTCCAGCAGTGTCAGCTGTGGCAAAGACCAAGTCGTCGACGTACACGAGGATGTAGAACGGCGGCAGAGAGGTGTCGGTGCGTAGAAACAGCGACGGGTCGGCAGTAGAAGGAGCAAACCCAAGAGCCGCAAGCGTAGTCCTCAGTGTGTCGTGCCACTCACGTGGCGCCTGGCGGAGACCGTAGACTGGACGCCGGAGACTCCACTGGGTACCAGGAGGGAAAGACCCAGTGAAGCCAGGTGGGCGACGCAGCCAGATCTCCTCGTGCAGGCTGCCCTGCAAGAAAGTTGTGCTGAAGTCAAGAGAGTGCAGCTCGTAGTCACGGTGAGCAGCAACGTGCAGCAGTACCCGAAGAGTGGTCATCTTCGGGGTGGGGGAGAAGGTCTGAAAGTAGTCAACTCCCTGCCGCTGACTGAAGCCACGAGCCACGTAACGCGCCTTGAAGACAGGCGGAGAACCCGGCGGCCGCTTCACCCTGAAGATCCACATGCCACTGACGATGTTCGCCCCAGGAGGGGGGACAGCGTCAACGTAGGTGCCTGTGGACTTCCAGGAAGCCATCTCTGCATCCATAGCTGCCTGCCACTGAGAGGAGTAGGGACCCTCTATCGCCTCCGCGTAAGAGCGCGGAGTCGGGATGTCAAGTGCATCCGGGTCTCCCTCAGGGGTAAGCAGTACGGACACGAGATGAGGTGAGGCAGCTGCCAGACACTGGAACTCCTCCTGCCTGTCCTCAAGGACGTCCGTGCCAAGGGCACACTCACCCCCGACGGACGGAGGACAGACAGACTCAGACTCAGCGACAAGACTAGCAGCGTAGTCTAAGCGACAGCGAGCAGCAAAGTCGACGAGCTCAGTAACGAGAGCAGACGCAGCAGTAGACTCGAAAGAAGGGTCAGTGACAACAGTAGCAAGGAGACGCGTGACAGTAGGACTGGCAGCACGAAGAGAGTCCGACTCCGGGTCGGCAAGAGCAGGAAGAGAGGACTCAGGAGGAGAAGGCAAAGGGGCACGGAGAGGAGCAGTGGACGGACGCAGAGACATCCGGTGCGTGCCAGGGACAGGAGGAGGACGCTGACGCGAACCGCGACCACTAGTGCGAGCAGCACGGACAGGCGACGCAGGGCGAGACGCAGGCTCACGACGCTCAGCCAGACCTCCAGTAGGACCAGTGTAGGGAGAAGGAGCAGGCAAAGGGGAGGTAGGCTGCAACTGTAGCTGGGACGAGACAGGCTGTGGACACTCTAAGGGAGGAGGAGGACCAGTAGAAGGTGGAAGACCAAGAACCTGCTGCAGGAGTGGAACGAAGTACGGTCGAGGCCGCGCGGCGACGCTAGAAGCAGCAGGGACAGCACCAGAACCCTCAGCAGGAGCACCCGCCCCAGCAGCACCACCAGTAGCTCCAGAACCTCCAGCAGCACCAGGAGCACCCCCAGTAGGACTGCCAGCGGTAGTCTCAGCGCCAACACCCTCAGCAGCACCAGCTCCAGTGCACCCAGGACGAGCACCTCCGGGACCCGCGACCGCAGCACCCTCAGCAGCCGAAGGACCTCGAGCACCAGCAGCACGCCTCCAGCGCCGGGCAAACCACTCACGCAGCTCCTGTGGCGAAAGTGGCTCCCGGCGAGACGAAGCACTCGGAGAACCTCCAGGCGGAGCACCTCCAGGCTCAGCACCCCCAGGCGTAGCACCCCTAGGCTCAGCACCCCCAGACGTAGCACCCCTAGGCTCAGCACCCCCAGGCTCAGCACCCCTAGGCTCAGCACCCCCAGGCTCAGCACCCCCAGGCTCAGCACCCCCAGGCTCAGCACCCCTAGGCTCAGCACCCCCAGGCTCAGCACCCCTAGGCTCAGCACCCCTAGGCTCAGCACCCCCAGACGTAGCACCCCCAGGCCCAGCACCCCTAGGCTCCGCACCCCCAGGTACAGCACCCCCAGCCTCAGCACCCTCAGCAGCACCAGAGTCACCAGTGACCTCGACAGGCTCGACTGCGTCTACCTGGGACACACCTGAAGGGGCAGGACCCTGAGGGGGGAGGGGGTCTACCTGGGGGGGACCTGGTACCAGGAAGAGTGGGGGTGGGGGGAGGGACGGAGTGCGGTAGGGGAAGAGGCGGTAGTAGGGGACCGACTCGTCAAACGTGACGTCCTGGGAGGACAGAACACGGCGAGAGGTGGGGTGGTAAAACTGCCACCCAGGCGCGTCAGGGGGGAACCCCAGGAAGACGCAAGGAGCAGCACGAGGGGATAGTTTGTCCGCAGACAGGTCGCGGACAAACGCCCGAGATCCCCAGACCCGGAATGCCGACGCATCGCCAACCTTCCCCGTCCACAGCAAGGCTGGGGAGGTCTCCGGCCTGGAGACCCTGGGGTGGAGGTTGATCTGATGCGCCGCGTACCTCACCGCAAACGGCCACAGAAAATGGGGGGCAGCCGCATGCATCATAGACGTACGAGCGACGTCCATGACCATGCCAATGCGGCGCTCAGCAATCCCATTTTGCTGCGGTGAGTCCGGAAGCGTGAAGGTTTGACGGATGCCCCGTGCACGACAGTAGGCACGCAGAAGGCCAGAGGAGAACTCTCCGACTCTGTCCGAGTGCAGACGCAGAACAGGAAAGTCCGAGCCGAAGCTCTGCCTGAGCTGGAGACGAGCTGCGCGGATCCAGTCGATCAGCACCTCAGTGACATCACCCTTGCTGCGCAAGGGGAAGACTGTGGTGTAACGCGAGTAGTCGTCAACAACGAGCAGGAAGTAGCGCTCGTGACCCTGTCCACGGACGCGGGCTGGGCCCCACACGTCCATGTGAAGTGTCTGCAACGGGGCCTCTGTCGAAGGAAACTGGGAGGAGTGAGGGGCAGCACGCTGGCGCCCCTCGACACAGGGGACACAGGCAGGGCCAGGGCCCTGAGGAAGGGGAGGGAGGGACCGGGGGAGACCGGACACAAGAAGACGGGAGGCCATACCTCTGAGCCGAAGTAGAGAGGGGTGGCCAAGGCGGTGGTGCCAGAGGAGAGTCTCGTGAGACAGGAGACGACACGAACAGGGGGCAGACTCAGGACCAGACCTGGACGCCGCAGCAAACACCTGACCCGACGTAACTACCCTACCAGACTCAGCAACTGGAGGAGACGCAGTGGTCAGAGTGTACAGGCTCGACCCCGGCTGACGGGTGAACGTAGCCAGGTGTCGGCCTGTGCCAGCCTCTGTACAATGGGTCACTCGCTGACGTGCAGGAGTGAACTGGTGGACACCGGCATCCTGTAGGTCAGCACCACTCACCAGGTTCGTCGAGAACGAGGGGAGGTAGAGACCAGACAGGGTGCCAGAGGGAGCCGCCGGACACGGGAGGACTGTGGAGAAACGAGACAGGACCGGACCCCCAGAGGGGTCAGCCAGAGACACCGCAACCGGCCGACTAAGCGGCGTGAGTGTGGTGCGGTCCCGAAAGAAGGAGCGAGACGCCCCAGAGTCAAGAGTGAAGGTGAGGGAGGCCGAAGCCGACGCGGTACCTGAGAGAGCAGACTCACCAGTACCTGAGGACGCAGACACACCAGCACCTAGAGCAGCAGCGTCGTAAGCACCTAGGGCAGCAGCCTCACCAGTACCTAGAGCAGCAGTCTCAATGCCCGGATCGGGCTGGAAACACCGGTAACAGTCACCCTCATCACTAATAGACACAGCATACATGGCAGAGAGAATAGCATCAAAGTCCAGATCAAAGATGGCAACCCCCGCCCTAGACAGCTCGTCCCAGCGAGGGATCTCGGAGGCCTCCGGGAACTGGTGATGCCATGCGTCCGTCAGGCGGCCAAAGCAGCGCGGAGTGGGGTGCGCACCCCCACACTGCTCACCCGCACGGTCGCCGGTGCGCAGGACGTAGGTACACGGACCAAAACCCCCACCCCGCTGGCGTGCAGTGTACCACTCACGGAGCTGCTGAGGGGACAGGGTCGCACGACCACGCTGCTGCTGCTGGCGCGAGCCACCACCGGAGCCACTCCTCTGCAAAGACCCGCGACCAGCTCCACCGCCACCCCCACCGCCTCCACCGCCTCCGCTGCCTCCACTGCCTCCACTGCCGCCGCCGCCTCCACCGCCTCCTCCACCGCCGCCTCCTCCGCCACCTCCGCTACCACCGCCACCGCCGCCGCGGCCTCCGCCTCCACTGCCGCCACCGAACCCCCCACCCCCACCTCCACCTCCACCGCTACCCCCACTCCCCCCACTGCCTCCACCTCCACCTCCACCGCCCGCTCCTCCAGCTCCCTTGCCCCCCTTGCCCTTGCCAGGGCGGCGTCTCCCGCTAGGGGCAGACGCCGCACCGACCGACTCAAGACCAAGGAGGTCGGCCGAAGCAGCAGAGGCAACAGAGGGCAGCAGGGGGGAGGGAGAACACCCCTCAAAGATGGGGGTGCGCGGGTCACCTCGAGAGGCTCCTACAGCGACTATGCTCTTTTCTATCGCGAGGAGGGCCTTCTCGAGGAGGTCTACAGTGAGTGTGGTGGGACAGACTGAGAGAAAGTGGTCCCTGACTACTCGAAGGGAGTCAGGGAGGCGAGTGACTAGGAAGTACAGAGTGATGTACATGGGGGGGGGGGTTCGCGGTGCAGAAGTCAGCAGGAAGTGCAGCGCGGTAGCGAGTGTCACTAGTGCGGAGGTGCGTAATGAGGTCAGCAACGGTGGGAAAAGAAGCAAGGTCAGGGAAGAGGTACGGCAGCATGAGACGGCTCAGTGCAGCAGTGGAAGGGGAGGAGTAGCGCGCGACTACAGCGGCGTACAAGGTCTGAGCACTCTTGTACTGACTAAAGTGCGCACGCTCGGAGGTAGGGAGGTGGCGACGCACAGCAAGACGTGCAGCAGCATCGCGCGTGGCCCACTGGGAGCGAACAGTGGCGTCAGCATCAGCAGCAGGGGCAGGGGAAGCGCCAGAGGTGAGGTCAAAGAGAGAGAGGCCGTCCGCCCTATCGCACTGTAAGAACAGCTGTAGGTCATCTACCCAGACCTCAAAGTCAATGGCCCGACCCTCAGCGTCAAAAGTGAGGACACTAGGGGTAGCCATGACAGCAGTAGACCAGCAGTGCAAGGAGTAGGGGAAGAGCACGCAGTGACAGAGGGTCTGTGCTCACCGGACAGGGCTGCTCGGGCGGCTCGGCTGCAGGGCGGCTCGGCCGCTGGGCGGCTCGGCGGCTGGGCGGCTCGGCGGCTGGGCGGTTCGGCAGCTGGGCGGCTCGGCGGCTGGGCGGTCGGCTGCACGGCGGCTCGACTGGTGGGCGGCCGGGCGGCTCGGCTGCAGCGCGGCTCGGCGGCGGGGCGGCTCGGCTGCTCTGCTGCTGGGCGGCTCGGCTGCGCAGCTGTTGGGCGGCTCGGCTGGGCCGCTGACGTAGGGCGGCGGGGCCGCTGTAGAGGAGTGGCGGGGCCGCTGCAGAAGGACGGCGGGGCCGCTGGGTAGTGAGGCGGCGGGGCCGCGAAGACGGGCGGCGGGGCCGCTGCAGAGAAGCGGCGGGGCCGCAGTGAAGGGCGGCGGGGCCGCAACGAGAGAGGCGGCGGGGCCGCAGCGAGAGAAGCGGCGGGGCCGCGAAGTCGGGCGGCGGGGCCGCTGAGTAGGGCGGCGGGGCCGCAGTGAGAGGCGGCGGGGCCGCAGCGAGAGAGGCGGCGGGGCCGTGAAGACGGGCGGCGGGGCCGCTGAGACGGGTGGCGGGGCCGCAGTGAGTGGCGGCGGGGCCGCAGCGAGAGATGGCGGCGGGGCCGCGAAGACGGGCGGCGGGGCCGCAACGAGAGAGGCGGCGGGGCCGCAGGCGGCGCGAAGCCGCAGGTAAGGGCGGCGACGGGCCGGGGCGGCTCGAAGCCGCAGGTAGAGGCGGCGCGAAGCCGCGGGAAGGGCGGCGACGGGCCTGGGCGGCGCGAAGCCGCAGGTAGGGGCGGCGCGAAGCCGCCGGTGAGGGCGGCGCAAAGCCGCGGGTAAGGGCGGCGACGGGCCGGGAAAAGGGCGGCGCGCCGCAGCCGCTAGGGCGGCTCGACGCGACCGTAAGGGCGGCGCGACGGGCCGCTAGGTGCGACTCGACGGGCCGCTAAAAAAAAAAGGCAGGCGCGACTCGAGGCGCGCTTCGGTGGGCCCAAGGAACAGTCCCTAGGAGGGGACCTGCTCTGATTCCATGTGAGAATGAGAACGAGAATGGGTGAACTATGAAAATGAAGTGAGTACAAATATGAAACCCTAATTGGTTGTACCCCCTATGGGATACCCCACTATAGCCTACACAACAGCATAAGCTATAATGTTCTGACACATGGCGTTAATTACGTGTCATTAAATACACATGTAACGTATGATATATCCTTAATTACGGTAGGGTTAACTCCCTCTAACACTCGGGCATGTTTCTCGTGTTTCGGATTACCCTTTCCAAGTAACGCACGTCCCACTAGGGTTTGCTGAGTCCATCCGAGCCTTGGTGGATTCGAATCCACTAGGTGCCCCTCCTGGTGGAAGTCGTTTCCACCAGAACGCGGAGCCGGCGGAAGCTGTCTGCCCGGGGGCAAAAAAACTATTCCCCATCACGACCGGCATGCCGTTCGGGAGCCTCAACCCTAAAATTTTAGGGTTGATGCCTCCCGAGCCGCATGCCTTCCGGATGGGTTTTAGTCTTTTTCTTGCCCGCGGGCAGATCGCTTCCGCGAGCACGCGGAAGCGGTCGCGGATTCGCCCGTGTTTTACTGTTTCTGCTCGTATGAACCTTTGATTTGACCCGCGAAGCGTCCGCCACCTGCGCCAATAGTACACACCATTTAGCATTACAATTCGTTCAAAAAAAGTTGGTGCGAAGCAAAGATTTGCGCAGAAATTGGGCAGAAAAGCAATCATTGCACTGAGTGACGTCAGAAAATGCAGCATCGAGAGCCAACCATTCCGATTCCGATTTGCGTAGCCCGAAATTGAAGCTATTTCAGACCTTTAGTGCCAATTTGAATGGAATCTTGAAAAGCGTGTGACGTTACGGGAGACATTGTTTAACCTGATAATAGTGTACGCAACTTGGCATGCACCTGAATAGCGCGCCTCAACTAAGTGGCATGCACCTGAAAATGGCCGATTAGAGTCCCCGTGAAAAACACGCGCGCTGCGGGCCTTTGTAGAAAACTCACAAACCCCGGGCAAAAGGGAACTTATACTCCCATATAAGGACAATTGCATGAAGAGCGATTTTCTTTCGCTAATATTTGTGTCTCTCTGTCACATACGTACATTCGGACTACGCTGTCTTCAACTTCTCGTCGCACGGTTCGCCGCGTTGATCAGTGTCGCAGGACAAATGGGCACAAAAATACAAAAAAAAAATATGTTTAAGGCCGAAATGAAGCAACAAATTTTTTTTTACACTGTAAGCGAGATTAATGAGATGGCATCGTCGGAGCTCACGGGGAACTGCGCAACAGGATTTAGACGCAAGAGCGGTCAAGATAAACAGACAAACACAACTAAAAAATAATATTTAATAAAAACTTCCTTTTGTTTTATTTTCTCTGAATGTTCTGACAGGTTCGATTTGCGTCCTCTGATTCGTGCAATGATTCAGTCAAGATGCAAGATTTCCCGCCAAAAATGGGACTGTAGAGGAGGGGATACACCTAGGACTTATGTGAAAAATCTACTAGTTGCGGAAACCGGACTCTTTCAGGAAGGACCTCTAAGCCAGAACATTTGTAATTTCTCTATTCTTGTGCTAAGGACGCGTCACCTCCCTCGATCGATCGTGCAAAATCGAGGAAGATCGATCGTCCACCGCACTAAAATCCCGCGTGTTGCATTTAAATTTGTTTGAAAACTTTTTGAACCGAATCAAAAATCGAACCTGCGCAGGATCGATCGAGGCAGGTGACGCGTCTAAGTCTTTTAGGAACTGCAGGACTGTAGTTCATTCCCCAAGACTCCACCTCATTGCAACAGAGAGAAGCAACCAAAAGATTCAAAGGTGGGCAGGACGTGCCGTTACAGTTTTGTTCCAAAGCTCGACAACTAAGTTGGCGAATGCCGCAACAGCCGTCCATCCTCGGTTGACGCGTGCGTCGTGGAAGTTTCTCTGGAGAGTTGAATTGAGATCACTGGGTGGCCCTGTTTTGCTAGCAAGGATCAGTGCTCGGCCCCGTGGACGGCCTTGTCGACATCTGGGCAGGGCATCCCCTCCAAACGGGACGGGCATCCCCTCCAAACGGGAGCCAAACATGAATCCTATTGCTGGGCAGCATGAGTCGGGTCGGGACTCGGGAGTTGGAGCGTGTTCGAAGTGATTTTTAATATCCTCTAACGTCAGAGGATCGACGTCGGCAGACGTCGAGCTCGACGTCGATCGACGTCGAACGCGGCACATTGAACACAATGCCGGCGACGAACTTCCACTCAGGACACATGCCGGCCTAAATAGTAAAACAATTGAATTCAAACGAATTCTGGAAATCGCAAGGCCGTTTTCGCATGCGTAGACAGTGCCACTAATGGCTGCGAAACCCGCAGTACGAATCGTACAGCTTCGTGAATTTCGAGAATTCAATTCCTGTTTTTTTTTGTTGTTCTGTCTGATGTGGTCTCGTCATCACTGTACAGATGCGCTGAATTCCGTGCAAGTGTTGATGCTGGCGTAAGCAATTTCTGAAGCGTACTTTGAACACAAAAATGGCACCCCTCAGCTCACCTACCGTGCCAACAACCTCGACATCGATTTAGGGCGGGTCCGAAGTGAAGTCGACATCCGTCGACATCCGATGTTGACAAATCCTGACGGTTGGAACTCTCGATCCGAGGGTTGACATTTACCGACATCCATTCGACGCTTCACTTCGGACACGCTCTTTATGTCGGAAATTTGCAGCTCTTTGCAGCCCACTACCCGGGCAGAACTGTACTGCTTCTTGTGCTTGTTCCTTTGCTGGTGCTACTGTACCGTATTTATACTTTTTTGTCGTTTGTGGCTTTCGTAGCTGCACCCGTGCGCCACCTCGCTTTGTGGAAGCAGCGTATTTCGAACGAACACCTATCAGCCGAGTCAACCCACAAACCCCAGAGCGCCCCACACCTTCCCTTCATCACCCTCGTTCACGCTTATTGCTGTTACACCCTGAATTTCTTTTCTGTTGTGATGGCAGTTTCGGGCAAAATCAATGTTATGTACTACACCGCCTCCCAGTCTGGACGTCTAAATTCTGACAGCATAATTTCATGCATCGGTGTTTTTTTTTTTTTTTTTGACAGTTGTGGGACGGTGGTGGGTCTCATTTGCTTGATTTCTGCCAGCCATGTTAATGTCGCCAGTGGGCAAAGGGCAAGTTTGCACTTGTGCAGCAACGCTGCCGAGTGTACCATCCAGCTCGGATGTGCTCCCTAGGTGTGCTTTCCCAGAATCGCAAGCTTTAAACGATTTGATTTACGAATTTGAGCGTGGCGGTGTTTGCGGTGAAAATCTCTCTGTTACGTACAATACACTTTTACCGCAATATGGTTCTGCTATTAGTGTACTCTCAGAATCTGTGGATACTTTGTTAAGCAACATTTGTCCACCACGACACACGTGTCCTGCAGAAAGTCCATCGTGCAGATTGAAACACTTATGGTCACATGAAGTGCAAGGGCGGTTAATCCCAGTTTTGCAAGGTGGCAGGCAGGTGTGACGAACCTATATTCGTTGAGTGACTGCGATGAGATTTCGGTGTGTGCCGTGTACCCAGCCTTTCTCTGAACCTCTCCTCCTATTCGTCCGCTTGATAATGCTTCCACATCAATTGATGGTGGTGAAGAAAGCCCCCCACTTCGTCGTCTCGTCATCCCTTCACGGGCACCATTCCATTGTGCTGTGGGGTCGGTGGGGGGGAGGGAAGGAACGTGCCAGCGATGTCTGCGAAGTGGCGAACAGTCAAGTGCGTGTTACAGCAGAGTACATACCCTCATTTGCTTTCGCCAGTAAAACACAGTGCGCTATGGCACATCCATGCACTGACCTCGTCAAGCAAATTTCGCAACAGATTGAATTTCGTTGGGCATTTTTCTTCACAGAAATCCCCCATTTTGCGGCCAGCCTTGTTCCTTTCCACCACCTAGCCGCATCTGCTGCCAGCTACTGTACAAATCCTCCTCCCTCCTCATCTTCTTCATATCATCTCGACACACTTCCATGCCTTGGCTACTCCCTTCCCTATCTAAACAGTCTCATCTCATCACCTTTACGACACAGGCTCAGTACATTTTCCAGGCCTACTCTTGCAATGGACATTCTATTAGACCACTTGCTCACCAACGAGCGTTCGTTTCAAAGCACTTATTCTGCTCGTCATCAGGGCGACTTCGCACTCACAGCCTCCCTCGACGCCGAAATGGCAAATCCTGCACAAATGTGGCCATCGCCATCCGCATTCGCGGGAGAGACCCACCAAAATTGTCAAAAGTATGTTCCTGGTGGCGCCACGATTCCACCGTCAATGGGGGTGCCACCAGAAGCGCCGTCAACCCATGGGGAGTCCTTTTTCGACCTTCCCACGCTCGTCGCTGGCGAGTTCGTCGCGAGCGCAAGTGCTGCAGCGGCGTGCGTGCCAAACATCGCGGAAATTCTTTCAAACGGCGGCCAAATCAGCGAACGCCCCGCTGATCCGCGCCCTTCCGCGGTGGCTTATGCGGGAGAAACGATGCTGCCGACCAGCTCCGGCGCGTGCGCCCCGGCAGTGGAGCGCAATCAGCTCGAGAAAATGCCTCCCTGCATTGCTATGGTCGCGCAACAGCCGAGCTCTCCGCTCCGCGTGGCTTCTTCTCCACGCCAGCCTCACACTCCGCCTCCAATTTCCAGATGTACTCAGAAGGACGGGGCGGCGTTCTCGCCAGCCGTGTGTGACAACACGAACGACATCGCCGGTGCGGTCGCTGTGTCGCATCGGTCGTCGTGGCGTCGCAGCGAGGACGACGCGACACTTTTTCGCGATATTCTTCTGAAATGTCGCCACGCCACCTCCGGAAAACCATCCGCAGCAACCTCCGCCAAAGCTCCGGCTCCGACCGAGCTGCAGCCGCGCGGGTCGACGTGTTCCAGCCTCGGAGGAAGTGATGACGAGCTCAATTCCAAGCCAGCGGAATTGGCCGCATTGAGAAAGACTCCTACGCTGAAGCGGCTTCGAGGCCCGGATCATGCGGTCCCCGACATTCCTCAAGGCGCTTCATTTTCGCCCGAACGAATTGTTCCCGACTCGAGCGCCGCCACGATACCGCCGCGGCGGCCCATGGCGCAGCTGCTAATGGCGCGGCGCTCCGTCGCTCGGTCTATATCCATCTCTCGATCAAGTAATGCCGCGGCGGCCGCGGCAAGGCCTCATATTGGTCGATCCAACACTTCGCCTTGCGAGCGCCGACACGCGCCGAACGTCGGCTCGGGGTCTTCTAGTTTGTCGCCGGGAGCGCAAGAGACGGCCGCTGACGGCGGCTTGTCTTGGGGCGACGAATCGGCTGCCACTACTCGCAATTCTAGCAGCTGTCCGGATCTCAGCGTGCATAGGGGCGCGGCGGCGGAAGGTGACGCCTCACACCGTGGCACAACGTACGCCGGCGTTCAAATCTCGGCGGAGGAAATTAATGCAACGTTTTCGGTAGGAGCGGGCTCGAAGAGGACGAACGCACGCGGCGTTTCGAAGCTGAACCATGGCGGTTCTTTCGGTCAGACGGCCGGAGCTGCTGACCTGTCGTATTCCGGGGCGCTTCACACCTCTCAGCCGCCGGAGATTACGGCGCCGCCTAAGCAGCAAAGCTTGCTGGATATGATATCGGCTATGGAGACAGAATCCTTGGAAAAATCACAACACTTCGGGTTTCCGTCTAATGCAGCAGCAGCCACTGCTGCGAATCCCAACTCCGTTCTCGATCTGGATTTGGTTGAGCTGGCGCTGAAGAGCCATCCACGATCTGGCGCAGCCAATCAGGGATCTGCCGCGTCAGCACCTGCGGAGGCAGGGACAGTGAAGTTGGAAGGCAACGCAGCGGTTGGATTCGATACAAGCAATCTCGCTTTCGAGGTGCTTCAGTCACATTATCAGCTGCTGGAGAAAGAGCAGGAAATGGATCAACTTCGACAATGGCAGCAGCAACAGCAACTCCAGCGGCAACGACAACAGCAGCAAAAGCGGACAACCAATCGGCAGATCACGCCCAAGAGCATGAAGGAGAAACAACGGAGAGAGAAGATCAGGTCAGTCCTCTCCTCAAACTTGCATATGTATCGCCGTGTTCCCCCTTCATGACGGCTTGTTCCTTGTAATATGTACTTTGTTGTTGTACCAATATCTCAGTCTCCTTTCCTGACCTCCACCACATCCCTCGTCCCCAATTTCTTTCTTACAGTGGAGCCATGAACCGGCTCAGATTTGTAGCAGGTGGGCACGGGGACGTCACGTCCATGCTCAACCATGCAGCTGATTTTATTACAGGCCTCCAAGAAGCCAACAAAAGACTCAAACTGGAGGTCCTTCAGCAAAGGGTCGTCTGTCGGTGTAGCAGGCATGATGAGGGTGCATTTGCATGCATGGAGAGCTGAGCTACGGAAAGCGCAGTCTCTCAATTGTTGTGTATCATAGTACTAGTCCTATGAGCATGTACAGTATCCCATGCAGTAACTATCAAGCACACTACATGGTTATGGTTGCATTGCGTTGGTGTCCCAGATCTAGAAGACCCATTTGTAATGCATTGCCACATGTATGACAGGGCACTGTTGTAGGCTCATTTTTACTAGGGTTAACAGTAGGAAAAGAAAGTGAGGTGGAATCTTTGGCTTGCGAAGGCTGTTGTAGGCTCATTTTTACTAGGGTTAACAGTAGGAAAAGAAAGAGAGGTGGAATCTTTGGCTTGCGAAGGGGCTCTTTGTCATGAGGGGACTTTCAGTGTGAGGTTGCTAGATATGAGGCGTAGGCACACGCCCCACTGTGGTTGCACTGCACAGTTTGTTTTAGGCGATTGATTACCAATGTGCATGAAAAGAAATTTGCAATTGAAATATCAGGATATCAACCCTCCATTAATGGTGAGGGGAATGGTCTTGTCAAAGTACCGTATGTTTGGACAAGGAATATGCCAAATCACAAACAAGATCATGTAAACTACTAAGGAATAAAAGTACAATATCTTGTTGTGGGGATTCTGCTTTGAGATGCCCACAACAGCAATTCGAATTGGCGAAATCAAGGAGCAGCAATGTTGGCCTTGGCCTTGGGTGCAATCTCCTCCCCATCAGCAGTCCCTGCTGATGATCCGCTAACCTGCAGCTCCAATAGGGTCGCTTCCCATTCCTTGGCAGGGCCCTGGAGAGTAAACACAGCAACAGAGTAAGACAAGTTGTACATTGTATTAATCGCTAATATGAGCACATCATGCATGTTGCATGGTTTGGGGATTGGGGAGGAAACAGGCAGAAACTCCGGAAGTAAAAAGCTTACCTTCCAGGAGAGGTCCTGAGCCATGCCGTTGAGGATCATTTGGTCGAAGGCTGGTGTGCCGTACACCTTGGCTGCCCTCTTCACTCCCGCCGTCAGTGACGCAATGTCCTCTGGGAACACCTCCTCGCACTGAATAGTGGTGGGAGGGACCAGAGGGAGGGAGAGGGAAGACGAGGCTGAGAAGTGTGCAGTATTCAGGACTGGAGCTTGGTTGGGTGTGAGGGCGAGGGTGACTGAACAGGTTGGCGAAATGATCAGGGAGGAAGGGAATCGGAAGCTGGGAGGCGAGGTGGACCAATCGAGTGGGCAGGAGGGGCAGAGGCGAGCCGGGTGGCGGCAGACAATCTCCTTTCTGGAAGAAAATGCGGGCCACGAACGAGCAGAAATGTAACATTAGCGCAACACGCAGGTTCACCCAATTTGGGCATTAGTACTCACGTCAACGTTGAACTCGCCAATTTGGAACCCTGTCACGCCATCCTTGACTGTGTCAACAAGACCGCCCGTGGAGGCCACCACTGGCACCTGGTGGGACGCAACAACGGACGGTGGGCGAGGCGGAAAGACAGACGAAAGAGGGAGAGGGTAAGTTTGGAGGTACTAAACCAAGCGGACGGAGAGATGGGGGAGGAGAGGATGTACCGGCATTGGCTCAGCATTGGTTTCCGCGTTATGTCACTACTTCGCTATGCTTGGCGTTTGGGCGAACAACTTGCAGAAGGAAAATGGGGGGGAGGGTCATGTACGCTAAAGGATGACTCACGGTGCCGTATTGCATGGCGTGCAGCTGAATCAGCCCGCAGGGCTCGAAGCGCGACGGCACGAGCATGAAATCCGCGCCAGCAGTCATGAGATGCGCGAGCGGCACGTTGAACTTGACGACGCCGCGCGCCTTGTCCGGGTATTTCACCTCGAGCTGCTCGAGCTGCTTCTCCAGGTACTTCTTGCCCGTGCCCAGCACGATCACCTGCACGTCCTCCTTGAGAATCTCCGGGAGGGCGGCGGAGAGGATGTCGGAGCCCTTCTGCTCCTCCAGGCGCCCGATGAAGGCGAAGAGCGGCACGTCTGGGCGCACGGGCAGACCCACCTCGGCTTGGAGGGACTCCTTGAGGAGCGGCTTGACCTCCAGGACCTGATGGGGGGTGGAGGAGGACGGTGAGATTCACGCGCGAAACAGATTCACCCTAAGAGTTGGGGAATTCTTAGCACTTCGCGATGAATCCGCTGGAGGTAGACGCGCAGACGAGATTCAGAAAGTGTGACCCCGTCCAAGATTTATGTTTCCACCCGTTAAATTCCCAGTATTTTATTCCTTGGGGCAAGATCTGAAACCAGGTCCTCTCGAGAGCACTCACGTTGGAGATGTCATAGGGCGTGTCGAGGTACTTGTCCTCGCTCGAGTCCCACTCCGTGGTGTCCATCCCGTTCACAATCCCGCGGCACCCCACCTCCCGGATCACATCGTCCAGCTCAACACCCTTGGCCGGCCCGGACTTTAACTCCGCAGCGTAGTTCGGGCTCACAGTGAGCACCAGATCCGCCTCCTGAAAACCAGCCTTGAGCCAGTTGATCTTGGGGCCCTTCACGGGCTTGTCGGACTCGTCGTAGAAGGCGAACGAGTCGCGGAAGCCCTCGGGGAGGTTAAGCAGGTTGAAGTCGTCGATGGGGAAGCGGCCCTGGTACGCGATGTTGTGCGTGCAGAAGGCCACCTTCGCGCTGGAGAACTGGTTGTACGGCTTGTAGAACGCCCGCAGGTAGCACGGCACGAGCGCGCTGTGCCAGTCGTTGGCTACGAACACCACATCCTCGCCATAAGGCCCCGAGTAGTACTCGCTGTTGTTCAGGTTCAGGATCCGCGGGGCCTCAATAGCGGCCTGGCAGAAGAGGCTGAAGCGGAGCTGGTTGTCTTGATAGTCGGTTCCGGCGACGGGGCCGTAGACCTTGCTGCCGGTCTTGCCGTAGACCTTGGCGAGGAAGAGCGGGTGGTCGATGAACACGCGGTCCACGCCGCGCTTGTAGCAGTGGAAGAAGCGGACCGTCTCCACGCGGTTGCCAACCTTCACCTGCAGGACGGAAGGAGATATGGCGAAGGCGTGAAAGGCGGAGTTAATGGCGGAACAGTCGTGGTTCGAATGAGTGAAAGTCGAGGAGGTGGAAGGCATCAGTGGAGGTTGGTAGAGAGGAGTCTCATGGCAAGCGAGTTTCTACTGTGCGAAAGGAAGGATAGAGACTCGAGCTTACGTCAAGGGTGACGTCAGTGTCCCAGGCATCCTTGTACTGGTCGTAGCGAGGGGAAACAGTCATCACACGGTGACCGCGGGCCTGCCAGGAAAAACAAGGAACACGAGCACCGGTCAGTTATGTAATCAGAAACAGTAGCAACAGAGCACGAAGGCAATATGACATCGAGCAATATGCGAAGATTAGAGATGAAATGAATGATTTTGCGTGCAAGTGATCTGCTTACCGCAAGAGCAGGAGGCAGACCACCCAACACGTCGCCAAGACCGCCAGTCTTGCTCCAGGGAGCGACCTCAGCCGACACGAAGACGAGCTTCATTCCAGGCTCCACCTCGCACTTGACCACTCCCTTGGCGGATCCAGCCTCCTCCTTGCCGGCTGACACCGCCTTAGCGACGGTTGAAGCCAGGGAAGGGGTCTGAGCCGCGACATTGCCTGGCATTGCCCGGCCGGATCGGAGACCCTCGAAGCCGGCAACCATGAGCTTGGAGGCATCGGCCTTCTTCTGAGAGCTGGAGATGCCATGGCTGAGTTGGCTGGTAACTCCACGGCTGATCGTGGCATTCATGGCGGTGGCCATTGTGAGAGATTTGGAAGAAGCAGAGAAGGCAAACGGGAAGTTTGGCCTTACGGATTTCACAAAAGTAGCTCGAATAACCTCGACGGAGGAGGTTTATACGAAGGGAGCTCCTGGGATATGGGTCTCCGAGGTTGAGAGATTCAGGATGATGAGAATGCTGAACCTTGAATTCCCTGAATGCAGAAATGCATGTCCCAGTCCGTGTCTTGTAGATTTGGCCTCCTCACAGTCAGGAAAGCGGCGACCGTGGGAGGAAACAGATCGACGGTCAATACAGGCGGAGCTAGGGAGATCGATGGTCGTACGAGCTGTCATGTTGTGGGGATGGACTTCGTCCGCGTCTGGGCCTGACTCCTCCTGAGCCCAGTGATCAAACACATCAAGGAAACGGTTGGCGATTGATCCTGCTGGAAATTCTCCAAGAAGATGGGAGATTGACTACTTACTGGTCCCAAATGACGGCCACGCAAGAGCCCAGGAATGACCTGGCTTGGCCCCGGGATGAGTCGGATATGGGGAGGCTATAAGAATCTAGTGGGAGGAGGTGTCCGGCTGACTGGAGTTCATAAGTGACAGTAACGCGAGCCACGCTATATTGAATAGTTTTACGAGTCGATTCTGAACACGTGGACTTCCGAATTCAAAATAGTGCCAGGTGCGAGCCGCATCCTGCCTTTTCTGAGAGCCTCACAGCAGCCCCCTAACCAGGAACGGTGGAGCTCCGCACATTTCTTCTTTCAACAGGGGTGCAATGATCTCAAGTTCCATTTTCATTCTGTGGGATCTCCATGATTTAAGGATGCACCGCTCATAAGCAGCTTCGATTGTCCGCGACTGTGAGTTGAAGTACATGATATCGTATGACACCATCGCAATGCAATGAAAAGCCAGACACAGGATCTTCAAGCGTGAGACGCGGGTCACTGTTTCTGATCCAAACTTTCGCGGGAAACTCCAACATGATGAACAGAAAGCAAATTCAAGCTTTTCGTAGCTACCAAGGTATAATATTTACCTGTCCCTTGACCATATCTTCTCCCGAGAGCTACGCTTGCAGCGTGCACTGCAACCTATATTACTTCTCGCACTGAAGTCCGCGCAAACCAACGGAGCGAAGCAAGGATCTCCGGACAGAGACGTCATGGCTGGTCATGGAAACACCTTTTTCGATGAGCAGTCCGGCCACTGGGACGACAAACCATTGCATCGCGAAATGGCCGCTAAGGCCGTGGAGCACCTTCTAGCCAATGTTCCCGTAAAGGAAGGCACGACCGTTCTGGAAGTTGGCAGCGGTACTGGGCTTTGCTCCGAGATGCTCGCGGCGAAAGGCGTCAAAGTTGTCGGTGTAGACACGTCCATCGGTAAGACTTGGTCTTTTGTTTCTGAAACCAATGATTTCTCATTCATTCGCGTGATACGTTGAGCCGAGGTTTAAGGAAGTTGGACATTGTAGACGCGTCACCGATGTGTGAATGCGTTTACAGAAGTAGCTTGTTGCGGGCCTGATATCTCCGCTTCAGAACGCCAGAAATCCGCATTGCTTTCAGCTCAGAGCTCCCGTGAAGGATGGAATTCACGCTCATTGCGATGTTCAAATGGACGTGACTTTGAAAGGCATTAATTTCCGGATTCCGCTTTCATTGTCCAGGCATGGTGAATGCGTTTAATGCCAAGGCGGAGAAGCTCGGTCTGGCCGACAAAATGAAGTCCGTTCAGATCATGCTTACCTCGGACAAGACCCCTCAACAGCAGCTTGGGGACCTGCTACCAGCAGAGGGATTTGATGTTGCCTTCTCCCATCTCACCTTCCACCATGTCCCAAGTGAGTTGCTCGTTTCAGCCACATTCTATTAGCCAACACATTTGAGACGTCTCAAAAGTCGTCTACCAGCAGAGGAATTCGATGTTGCCTTCTCTCGTCTCACGCTCCACCACTCCCTGAGTCAGTTGCTCGCTTTAACCACATGGTTAACTCCAGGTCTTCCATTGACAAAATTGATTACGGTTTTCGATTCTTGGAGTAAAGACATTTCACGTTGTCTGCTCGTTGATGAAACATTTGTCCACACCAACTTTCTCCTCATGCTGGCTCGGCTTCCTTGTTCACCAGGTATTCCTGAAACTCTTCTTGCCGTGATGAGCTGCCTGAAGGAGCACATGGGGGTTGTCGCCATTTCAGACTTCGAAGCAGAACCCCATGCAGCCGAATTTCACCCCTCCAACATCCATGCTGAGGTGGAGAAGCACGGGCTGGATGTGGGGGAGCTGGAAAGGGATATGAAAGCAGCAGGTCTACAAGAAGTGAAGGTGCTGCGGCCATTCAAGATTGACAAGGAGGTGGAGAGTGGCGGGTCCAAGAAGTTCCAGTTTATTCTTGGATTGGGCACACGCCCTTGAGAATCAGACACTGTACAGTTTGCATTGCTGTTGAGATTCAGCATTGATCAATCTTACTGACTCCAACATTCGTTTGCAGGGAAGTTCTGTGCTGTCACAAGGATCTGTACACACGAGCATTGGATTAAACAAGCAACAGCACCTCTGCACGGAAAAGCTAGCCAAAACAAAAAACTGTATGAAAGACAGCTGCTGAACAGTCAAAAGCAGGAGGGAATCTCCAGGTCATGCCAAAATTGTTGTCCAGCAACGGGACGGGCAAAGGCCCTGAAGTCCAAGGGCTAGAATCAAACAGGGGTGTCAAAGATGGTCTCGATGGTTGATTGGAAAAACTTTGACGCAGTTTGCACATTGCTGAAGGCATCCGTTATGTACTCCCTGCCAAACAAAATGCAGGTGTTAAGGCCAGGGACAGCGGGTCTCACAAGATTCCGTGCTTGAACAAGCCAAGGTCTTGTCTGATTCTGGTCGAGGTCAGTGAAGGTGACATGGCTGCCGGTAGACACGACTCAGCAGACCCCCTACTGGTACGGTACGACAAGGATGGTTGGAAAATTGCAAGTACCATGTGGGAATGGCTTGTTCCTACTGCCAGTCACCGCTACAAGGCGAATATGCACATGATGATAACTTATTGTAAAAGGCTAGAGGGACATGGCTATGAAGCAGCGGAGACACGGAAACTCACCGGGGAGGGGGGTCGGAGCCCTGAGCCTCGTCCAGCAACCCATGCAGCTGTCTGAACGACCTGGTCATGTTGACGGGTTAAGAAAGACGTTAGCCACCAAAAGGAAACAAAAAGAGGAGGAGGAAATGGAAGAAGTTCAGTGGGAGGTTTAATTTATTTAAAAAAGAAAGCGTGGAACTAGCCGCAGGATTTGACAGGTTTCGAAAGTGAGGTCATACAGAGTTCCTATAAGCCGCCCCAACCCTCATCCATTTACACCTCGCTCCCTCCCCCCTACCCCACACTTCTCCCCCCCTCTTGCCCACCAGATGAGGTCCAGCAGAGCCCCCTCCCCTAGCACGAGCGCCAGGTCGTCCTTTGAAACGTTTCAAGAAAGCTCATCCGTCTACATCCTACTCCCCCCCCCCTACCCCACACTTCTCGCCCCCCTGCCACCCACCAGATGAGGTCGAGAAGCGCCTCCTCACCCAGCACGAGCGCCGGGTCGTTCTTATCCAGAAGAGAGGCAGCATTCTTGAGGATAAGCTTGAAGGTGCAGAGCTGTGGGATAGATGGCGGGTGGGGGGAATGGACGCAGAGCGGGTGGGAAGCTTATGGCATCCAACAGTCATGAGGTCTAGCAGCACCTCCTTCCCCAGCACGAGCGCCGGGTCGTTTTTATCCAGCAGAGAGGCAGTGTTTTTGAGGATGAGCTTGAAGGTGCAGAGCTGGAAGACGGATGGCGGCGAAGGGGGAGAGGGGCAGATTGATGCAAAGACGTCTGATTTGATGCGCCTCACTACTTATCCAGCAGAGAGGCAGCGTTCTTGAGAATGAGCTTGAACGTGCACAGCTGGAAGAAGGATGGTGGGGTGGGGGGGTTTAGATGCAGAAACGTTGAATGTGATGCGAAACACAACTAATTCAGCCGAGTGACGGCGTTCTTGAGGATGAGCTTGAACGTGCACTGAGGACGGAAGACGGGGTGGGGCGGTGGACGCAAAGAGGATTTGAAGGCTATAACACCCAACGCTGACGAGTTCAGAGGCTATCCTTGCATGGTATTGGTGGCATGGTGTGGGTTGAGCATTATTGCTTACCATTGTCTCATGAGAGATGCTCATGAGAAGGCTTCCTCCATCCCATAAGAAGGCATCCACAATCCCTTGTGCCTTGTACATTCCAAAAATTGCCACACTTCGTGTATCCTCCCAACCTCTATACTTTCTTACCTCTACCCCCTGCACTGCTACGCCCCTTACCTCTACAATTCTCTATATACCCCTCACACAATCCTCTATATACCCCTCACTGCTACAACCCTCACCCCTACACCCCTAACTGCTTCGTCACCCCCACGCCCTTCACCCCTACGCCCCTCACTACTACAACCCTCAGCTCGACGCCTCTCACCTCCACGCCCCTCACTGCTCACACCCCTCACCTCTACGGCCTTCACTGATACGCCCCTCACCTATACGCCCCTCAACTTTACGCCCCTTGACTTTACACCCTCAACTGAACGACCCTCACCCCTATGCCCCTCACCTGTGCGCCCCTCACCTCTGCGCCTCTCACTGCTACACCCTCACCTCCACGCCAGGAGTAAAGCCAGGGGCGAGGCAGTCAAGGGAGGCTTCCCGCACTCCTGCCTGCACTGACGCCAGCTCAGATGGGGTAGTGGAGGCCTCTGCAATGAAAGAGTGGATAGGACGGAGAGAGGGAGGAAAGAAGACGGTGTGATGGATGGCGGAAGAGAGGCTGTCAAGGGATGGTTCCTGCAATCTTGCCTGCACCGATGCCAGCTCAGAGGGGGTGGTGGAGCCCTCTGCAGTGAGTGAATGGAGGGTAGGGCAGGAGGAGGGAGGGGAGAGAGAGGAGAGGATAAACAAGAGGGTGTGATGGATGGTGGAAGAGAGGCAGTCAAGGGAGGGTTCCCGCACTCTTGCCTGCACCGATGCCAGCTCAGAGGGGGTGGTGAAGGCCTCTTCAATGAGTCCGTGGAGATGGGGGAATGGGAGCGGAACGGGGAAAGCGGGGGGCGAGAGAGAGAATAGGGTGCGTTGGCCTGTGCCTCTCTTCCTTGCGAGTGATTTCTGAGAATTCTCAAAAATCACTTGCGTTGGCCTGTGCCTCTCTTCCCGCACTCCTGTCTGCACTGACGCCAGGTCAGACGTGGCACTGGAGTGAGAACGGGGAGTGGAGAGAGAGGGAACGGAGAGAGGAGGAAGAGGCAAACTCAGCCTTGGCAGAAACAACGCGCGCAGAGGAGAGCACGAGAGGGTTGAGATTTGACCCGACTCACAGAATCCACCAACTCACGCACCCCTTAATGGACTTCACACGCACCAAGTCACACAGCGAGCTAGGTACTCACCGAACTCAGCCTTGGCAGCTGCAAGGCGCGCGGACGAGACCATGAGGGGGTTGAGGAGAAACTGCATCGACTTGCGCTTCTGCGCCTTGAGCCACTCCTTGGGACCCGCTGGTGGGGTGGGGAAGGATTGGGGGAGGCAGGGAGAAGTGTGAGGTGAATCAGGGAATGAAGGGGTGCGGAAGTGGGGAGAGGGGGAAACCAGAAGAAAGGAACCAGGAGGTGTTTGAGGCACCCAATGGCCTTGTGCTTCTTCAAGCTGCACTACTCCGTCGGCGCAGTGGTCGAAGCGTGGGGGAAGGGCGGATAGGGCGGATACGGCGGAAGGGCGGAGTGGGCGGAAGGGGGTAGAAGGCGGAAAGGGCGGAAAGGGCGTAAAGAACGGAAAGGCTGAGAGGGCGGAAAAGGTGGAGAGGATGGAGAATGAAAAATGCGAAGGGTCAATAAAGGGTCCAAGCTCCATCGCTCCTACAAAGCACGCACCCAGGCCGAAGGCTTGCGCGCTTTCAGGGGCGGCTGTCGCGGCAATCCCTAGGCTCAGTGCCACAGCCGCAGCGGCGGAAGCAGCTGGAGCGAGGAGAACTGACCGACGACTCACACCCGCCGTTTCCGCTGCTGCTGCTGCTGTTGCGGGAGAATGCTCTTGCGACGAAGGGTCAGAACCTCTGCCGTTGACAGAATCGTCAACGGACGACCTTATCGCCAATGACCTTCTCGAAAAGGCTGCTCGACCAGCGGCATTGGGAGTTGCTGGCTGACGTGTCAGCGCGTGCTGCACGGGGACGCGGCATTGGCTGGTAGCCGATCCGAGGAGAGAGGCCATGGCGTCAAAGCGTCCGTGAAATGCGGGCGGGAGCGCGAAGGTGGTGGGTGTGTGACCAGTTATTCTAGAGCTCAGCTCAGAAATAAGCCTTCCAGAGGATTCGCCTTCAGGTGAGACAAGGAAGCTGGTTTGGATTGGATGGAGGCTTGCGCAATTTGATCAGGGAGAGGGGAAGTGAAAAAAGTTTTCCTTCGAATATTTCGGAGGGGTCAGTCGAAATGTATGTGTACAAATACTGTCACTGTACCATCAACATTTGAACACGAATTTGGTGCTGCCCGCTCGGATTTCCAAGGACCCCTCGTCCGTAGTTCAAGCAGCTCAGGTTTGGAGGAGAGGAGGGCAATCAATCCTTGCAACAAGCAGCGGGACGATCGGAATGCTGAGCAGCGCCGCGTGTGGTGGGCTTTAGCCTGTACGTGTACAAATCACCCTGAGGGTGTGCCTTTCACGTCGCGTGGTAGTGGAATCCCAAGCACCCATCTCGGCGCCGTCATTAGCATGCAATCAGTACGCGCTCTCGCCCTTCCTCTGCCCGCCTTTTCCTATTGCTAGTCACGCGCGAATCTGATCATTTGCGCACTCTCTGAGAATATTGAAGGCCACAATTACCCTGCGATCGATGACCATTTCTCCCATACAGCTTCTTTTCCCGGTTGCAATATCTCGCTCGCCCCGCGTTCTCTCGCTTGAGTTTGCGCACGTCGCTCACGCACTGCCTCTCTCTCCTCATACTCACGCTCACGGGAAACCCTGACGTCACATCCAATCAACCACTCACCCTAATATCCGCACACTCACAGTCGCTCACCCTCTCCACACTCACACGCTCTGCTGCCCACTTCTGTTCGCAGTAAAGGCGCTTAGCTGACAACGCAGAGCGCTGCTTAATCCACGCGAGGTCACGCTGACAGTTCACAATCCCCCCTTCCCCTTCCCCTCCCCTCCCCCTTTTGCCCGCCTTTCCCCCCCATCAAATCCCAACCTTCATTCCCATGCTTCCCCCCACTCCGCCACTCAGGCCCCGTTGTCTCCCTCCTCTCTTTCCCCCCTCCACTCCCCTCCCTTCCCCCTTTCACCCCCGTTATTTCCAGGCAAAACTGCTGACGAGGCCGTGGATCGCCCACGTGGCAGAATCTCCAAGCGCAACAATCGCCCACCTCAGGATCCGTTCCTCCCACTTCCTCCAATCAGCCCTCAGGCCGTCCCCTCTCTCCACTCTATCTCGACCGTTGATCCCGATTCAAGCCCAGATCTCACCGTCCATCAGCCCAATCCGCAGCATCAGCTGCTACAGTCTTCTCCGACATCCCCAAGGCTTGCATTTGCTGAGCGCTGGGATGGAGCCATTGGCGTGTAGGGGGCTCAGCTCACTGCCTACCACCTCCTGTGCTAGCATGAAAGGCATGAGCAGTAGCAGAGGGATTGGCAGAGGCATCAACAGAGGCATTGGCAGCGGTGGTGGTTTAGGAGGCCAATTTAGCAGCAGCACTCAGTCGGCTGCATATTCTTCATCGCTGTCGTTGCTAGAGAATCTTCGCAGCAACTTCCACTCGAATAGCTTAAACGAACACCACCAGTCACTGACGAGGTTTCAGGGGTTAGGGTTTACGACCACCAGGCTTCAATACACGGGGTTTAGCACGAGAGGAAGCAGCGGTGGGTTTATTTCCCCACCAGCAGCAGCACTCGGCTCGACAGGCAACCGCCTTCTAGCCGCTGCAGCTGGCTGTGATAAACCCTTGCTGACCCGCAAACTGACGTCCTTCTCCTTCTCCAGCAGTTCCCGCCCTCCCAAAGACTTGGATGCAGAGAGGGATGGGCAGGGGCACGGGCAGCAGCAGGGGCAGGGGCAGAGGCAGGTTGAGGTGCAGGCGGTGAGGGGAACGCAGGGGATGGGGGAGGAGGCGCAGGGGGGTGGGGAACAGCGGCAGGGGCCGAGGAGAGCGGTTGTGAGCGGTGCTGGAAAGGGGAAGGAGGTGGGGGGTTTGGAGGGAGGAGAGGGAGAGGAGGAGGTGGAGAGCGGGAGTGGGGGAGAGAGTGGGATTGAGAGTGGTCTTGAGAGTGGTCTTGAGAGTGGTCTTGAGAGTGGTCTTGAGAGTGGGCTTGAAAGTGGGATCGAGAGCGGGAGTGAGAGCGGGAACGAGAGTGGGAGTGAGGGAGCGAGTGGGAGAGGGGCAGGGAGCGGCAATGGGGCGGTGGTGGTGGCAGGGGCAGCGGGCAAGGTGGAGGAGGTGGAGCTGCATGAGGAGGCGGTGCAGTCGTATGTGTCGTATGCCATGTCCGTCATTGTCGGCCGCGCCCTGCCTGACGCCAGGGATGGACTCAAACCCGTGCATCGGCGCATCCTGTGAGTGTGTGTGTGTGTGTTTATAGAGCCAGTGAGAGATCAGAGGGCAATGGGCGGTGCAGTCGTATGTGTCGTATGCCATTGTCCGTCATTGTCGGCCGCGCCCTGCCTGACGCGCGTGACGGGGTGAAACCAGTGCACAGGCGAATCCTGTGAGTGTGTGTTTCTAGAGCCAGTGAGAGGTTAGAGGGCAATGGGCGGTGCAGTCGTATGTGTTGTGTGCCATGTCTGTCATTGTCGGCCGCGCTCTTTCCAATGCTAGAGATGGATTCTCAAGCCAGTGCACTGCCGCATCCTGTAGCTGCCTTTGTTAGGCAGCATGCCAGTGTCTGCCGCATTCTGTGAGTGATGTTTTCCTGCTTTCCCCTGCTACGCTATCCACAAGCTGGGCCTGGCGTCATCTTGATGTCACTCTGGAGTCATCCTGTCGTCATCTGATGCTGTTCGTCCTACCGTCCCTGTCCACCTGAAACCCCCCCCTCCTCCCCCCCCAACTGCGTCTGCCTCCCCTCCCCCAGCTATGCCATGCACGAGTTGGGCCTGGCGTCATCCAAGCCTTTCCGCAAATCAGCCAGAGTTGTGGGAGAGGTGCGTCTGTCGGCCTTTCTGCCTGCCTAACAGCCTCCTCCTCCTGCAGTTACTTCTTCTGCTCCTGCCGCTGCTGCTCTGCTCTTGCTGCTCCCACTGTGTCTGCTGGTTTTATTTTTCCATTTTATGCTGGTTCGTTGGTCTGCTTATCAGTCGTTCTCCCGAAATCTCAGTTTTACCTGTCTCGTTAAGCATCTCTGCCCTGGCCACTTAACCAGCCCTATTTCCCAGCCAAACGATCACATCTCACCAGTGCTGGGGCAGTTTCCACCCACACGGCAATGCAGCTGTCTATGACGCCCTGATGCACGCATGGATTCTCTCTGCAACGTGACGCTGTCTCTCTTGCTCTGTCTCTCATCCCCCTTGCGCCCACTCCCATCACATCCCACAGGTGCTAGGCCGCTTCCACCCACACGGTGACACAGCGGTGTATGACGCCCTAGTGCGCATAGCACAGGACTTCTCTCTCCGCGCTTAGCCTGTGCTATCTTGCCCCTCCCATCTCCTTTGAGTAATGTGCATCCCACAGGTGCTAGTCCGATTCCATCCACATGGCGACACAGCAGGACTTTCCCATTGTGTTCCGCTGAGCCTTTTTTTGAGGCGCCTCAAAAGTCTTTCCCATTGTGTTCCGCTGAGCCTTTTTTTGAGGCGCCTCAAAAGTCTTTCCCATTGTGTTCCGCTGAGCCTTTTTTTGAGGCGCCTCAAAAGTCTTTCCCATTGTGTTCCGCTGAGCCTTTTTTTGAGGCGCCTCAAAAGTCTTTCCCATTGTGTTCCGCTGAGCCTTTTTTTGAGGCGCCTCAAAAGTCTTTCCCAT
This sequence comes from Closterium sp. Naga37s-1, assembly GCA_947471745.1. NCBI lineage: Eukaryota > Viridiplantae > Streptophyta > Zygnematophyceae > Desmidiales > Closteriaceae > Closterium > Closterium sp. Naga37s-1. The sequence goes on along the minus strand of CANJKZ010000056.1, from coordinate 4,856,625 downwards.
TGTGTTCCGCTGAGCCTTTTTTTGAGGCGCCTCAAAAGTCTTTCCCATTGTGTTCCGCTGAGCCTTTTTTTGAGGCGCCTCAAAAGTCTTTCCCATTGTGTTCCGCTGAGCCTTTTTTTGAGGCGCCTCAAAAGTCTTTCCCATTGTGTTCCGCTGAGCCTTTTTTTGAGGCGCCTCAAAAGTCTTTCCCATTGTGTTCCGCTGAGCCTTTTTTTGAGGCGCCTCAAAAGTCTTTCCCATTGTGTTCCGCTGAGCCTTTTTTTGAGGCGCCTCAAAAGTCTTTCCCATTGTGTTCCGCTGAGCCTTTTTTTGAGGCGCCTCAAAAGTCTTTCCCATTGTGTTCCGCTGAGCCTTTTTTTGAGGCGCCTCAAAAGTCTTTCCCATTGTGTTCCGCTGAGCCTTTTTTTGAGGCGCCTCAAAAGTCTTTCCCATTGTGTTCCGCTGAGCCTTTTTTTGAGGCGCCTCAAAAGTCTTTCCCATTGTGTTCCGCTGAGCCTTTTTTTGAGGCGCCTCAAAAGTCTTTCCCATTGTGTTCCGCTGAGCCTTTTTTTGAGGCGCCTCAAAAGTCTTTCCCATTGTGTTCCGCTGAGCCTTTTTTTGAGGCGCCTCAAAAGTCTTTCCCATTGTGTTCCGCTGAGCCTTTTTTTGAGGCGCCTCAAAAGTCTTTCCCATTGTGTTCCGCTGAGCCTTTTTTTGAGGCGCCTCAAAAGTCTTTCCCATTGTGTTCCGCTGAGCCTTTTTTTGAGGCGCCTCAAAAGTCTTTCCCATTGTGTTCCGCTGAGCCTTTTTTTGAGGCGCCTCAAAAGTCTTTCCCATTGTGTTCCGCTGAGCCTTTTTTTGAGGCGCCTCAAAAGTCTTTCCCATTGTGTTCCGCTGAGCCTTTTTTTGAGGCGCCTCAAAAGTCTTTCCCATTGTGTTCCGCTGAGCCTTTTTTTGAGGCGCCTCAAAAGTCTTTCCCATTGTGTTCCGCTGAGCCTTTTTTTGAGGCGCCTCAAAAGTCTTTCCCATTGTGTTCCGCTGAGCCTTTTTTTGAGGCGCCTCAAAAGTCTTTCCCATTGTGTTCCGCTGAGCCTTTTTTTGAGGCGCCTCAAAAGTCTTTCCCATTGTGTTCCGCTGAGCCTTTTTTTGAGGCGCCTCAAAAGTCTTTCCCATTGTGTTCCGCTGAGCCTTTTTTTGAGGCGCCTCAAAAGTCTTTCCCATTGTGTTCCGCTGAGCCTTTTTTTGAGGTGCCTCAAAAGTCTTTCCCATTGTGTTCCGCTGAGCCTTTTTTTGAGGCGCCTCAAAAGTCTTTCCCATTGTGTTCCGCTGAGCCTTTTTTTGAGGCGCCTCAAAAGTCTTTCCCATTGTGTTCCGCTGAGCCTTTTTTTGAGGCGCCTCAAAAGTCTTTCCCATTGTGTTCCGCTGAGCCTTTTTTTGAGGCGCCTCAAAAGTCTTTCCCATTGTGTTCCGCTGAGCCTTTTTTTGAGGCGCCTCAAAAGTCTTTCCCATTGTGTTCCGCTGAGCCTTTTTTTGAGGCGCCTCAAAAGTCTTTCCCATTGTGTTCCGCTGAGCCTTTTTTTGAGGCGCCTCAAAAGTCTTTCCCATTGTGTTCCGCTGAGCCTTTTTTTGAGGCGCCTCAAAAGTCTTTCCCATTGTGTTCCGCTGAGCCTTTTTTTGAGGCGCCTCAAAAGTCTTTCCCATTGTGTTCCGCTGAGCCTTTTTTTGAGGCGCCTCAAAAGTCTTTCCCATTGTGTTCCGCTGAGCCTTTTTTTGAGGCGCCTCAAAAGTCTTTCCCATTGTGTTCCGCTGAGCCTTTTTTTGAGGCGCCTCAAAAGTCTTTCCCATTGTGTTCCGCTGAGCCTTTTTTTGAGGCGCCTCAAAAGTCTTTCCCATTGTGTTCCGCTGAGCCTTTTTTTGAGGCGCCTCAAAAGTCTTTCCCATTGTGTTCCGCTGAGCCTTTTTTTGAGGCGCCTCAAAAGTCTTTCCCATTGTGTTCCGCTGAGCCTTTTTTTGAGGCGCCTCAAAAGTCTTTCCCATTGTGTTCCGCTGAGCCTTTTTTTGAGGCGCCTCAAAAGTCTTTCCCATTGTGTTCCGCTGAGCCTTTTTTTGAGGCGCCTCAAAAGTCTTTCCCATTGTGTTCCGCTGAGCCTTTTTTTGAGGCGCCTCAAAAGTCTTTCCCATTGTGTTCCGCTGAGCCTTTTTTTGAGGCGCCTCAAAAGTCTTTCCCATTGTGTTCCGCTGAGCCTTTTTTTGAGGCGCCTCAAAAGTCTTTCCCATTGTGTTCCGCTGAGCCTTTTTTTGAGGCGCCTCAAAAGTCTTTCCCATTGTGTTCCGCTGAGCCTTTTTTTGAGGCGCCTCAAAAGTCTTTCCCATTGTGTTCCGCTGAGCCTTTTTTTGAGGCGCCTCAAAAGTCTTTCCCATTGTGTTCCGCTGAGCCTTTTTTTGAGGCGCCTCAAAAGTCTTTCCCATTGTGTTCCGCTGAGCCTTTTTTTGAGGCGCCTCAAAAGTCTTTCCCATTGTGTTCCGCTGAGCCTTTTTTTGAGGCGCCTCAAAAGTCTTTCCCATTGTGTTCCGCTGAGCCTTTTTTTGAGGCGCCTCAAAAGTCTTTCCCATTGTGTTCCGCTGAGCCTTTTTTTGAGGCGCCTCAAAAGTCTTTCCCATTGTGTTCCGCTGAGCCTTTTTTTGAGGCGCCTCAAAAGTCTTTCCCATTGTGTTCCGCTGAGCCTTTTTTTGAGGCGCCTCAAAAGTCTTTCCCATTGTGTTCCGCTGAGCCTTTTTTTGAGGCGCCTCAAAAGTCTTTCCCATTGTGTTCCGCTGAGCCTTTTTTTGAGGCGCCTCAAAAGTCTTTCCCATTGTGTTCCGCTGAGCCTTTTTTTGAGGCGCCTCAAAAGTCTTTCCCATTGTGTTCCGCTGAGCCTTTTTTTGAGGCGCCTCAAAAGTCTTTCCCATTGTGTTCCGCTGAGCCTTTTTTTGAGGCGCCTCAAAAGTCTTTCCCATTGTGTTCCGCTGAGCCTTTTTTTGAGGCGCCTCAAAAGTCTTTCCCATTGTGTTCCGCTGAGCCTTTTTTTGAGGCGCCTCAAAAGTCTTTCCCATTGTGTTCCGCTGAGCCTTTTTTTGAGGCGCCTCAAAAGTCTTTCCCATTGTGTTCCGCTGAGCCTTTTTTTGAGGCGCCTCAAAAGTCTTTCCCATTGTGTTCCGCTGAGCCTTTTTTTGAGGCGCCTCAAAAGTCTTTCCCATTGTGTTCCGCTGAGCCTTTTTTTGAGGCGCCTCGAAAGTCTTTCCCATTGTGTTCCGCTGAGCCTTTTTTTGAGGCGCCTCGAAAGTCTTTCCCATTGTGTTCCGCTGAGCCTTTTTTTGAGGCGCCTCGAAAGTCTTTCCCATTGTGTTCCGCTGAGCCTTTTTTTGAGGCGCCTCGAAAGTCTTTCCCATTGTGTTCCGCTGAGCCTTTTTTTGAGGCGCCTCAAAAGTCTTTCCCATTGTGTTCCGCTGAGCCTTTTTTTGAGGCGCCTCAAAAGTCTTTCCCATTGTGTTCCGCTGAGCCTTTTTTTGAGGCGCCTCAAAAGTCTTTCCCATTGTGTTCCGCTGAGCCTTTTTTTGAGGCGCCTCAAAAGTCTTTCCCATTGTGTTCCGCTGAGCCTTTTTTTGAGGCGCCTCAAAAGTCTTTCCCATTGTGTTCCGCTGAGCCTTTTTTTGAGGCGCCTCAAAAGTCTTTCCCATTGTGTTCCGCTGAGCCTTTTTTTGAGGCGCCTCAAAAGTCTTTCCCATTGTGTTCCGCTGAGCCTTTTTTTGAGGCGCCTCAAAAGTCTTTCCCATTGTGTTCCGCTGAGCCTTTTTTTGAGGCGCCTCAAAAGTCTTTCCCATTGTGTTCCGCTGAGCCTTTTTTTGAGGCGCCTCAAAAGTCTTTCCCATTGTGTTCCGCTGAGCCTTTTTTTGAGGCGCCTCAAAAGTCTTTCCCATTGTGTTCCGCTGAGCCTTTTTTTGAGGCGCCTCGAAAGTCTTTCCCATTGTGTTCCGCTGAGCCTTTTTTTGAGGCGCCTCGAAAGTCTTTCCCATTGTGTTCCGCTGAGCCTTTTTTTGAGGCGCCTCAAAAGTCTTTCCCATTGTGTTCCGCTGAGCCTTTTTTTGAGGCGCCTCAAAAGTCTTTCCCATTGTGTTCCGCTGAGCCTTTTTTTGAGGCGCCTCAAAAGTCTTTCCCATTGTGTTCCGCTGAGCCTTTTTTTGAGGCGCCTCAAAAGTCTTTCCCATTGTGTTCCGCTGAGCCTTTTTTTGAGGCGCCTCAAAAGTCTTTCCCATTGTGTTCCGCTGAGCCTTTTTTTGAGGCGCCTCAAAAGTCTTTCCCATTGTGTTCCGCTGAGCCTTTTTTTGAGGCGCCTCAAAAGTCTTTCCCATTGTGTTCCGCTGAGCCTTTTTTTGAGGCGCCTCAAAAGTCTTTCCCATTGTGTTCCGCTGAGCCTTTTTTTGAGGCGCCTCAAAAGTCTTTCCCATTGTGTTCCGCTGAGCCTTTTTTTGAGGCGCCTCAAAAGTCTTTCCCATTGTGTTCCGCTGAGCCTTTTTTTGAGGCGCCTCAAAAGTCTTTCCCATTGTGTTCCGCTGAGCCTTTTTTTGAGGCGCCTCAAAAGTCTTTCCCATTGTGTTCCGCTGAGCCTTTTTTTGAGGCGCCTCAAAAGTCTTTCCCATTGTGTTCCGCTGAGCCTTTTTTTGAGGCGCCTCAAAAGTCTTTCCCATTGTGTTCCGCTGAGCCTTTTTTTGAGGCGCCTCAAAAGTCTTTCCCATTGTGTTCCGCTGAGCCTTTTTTTGAGGCGCCTCAAAAGTCTTTCCCATTGTGTTCCGCTGAGCCTTTTTTTGAGGCGCCTCAAAAGTCTTTCCCATTGTGTTCCGCTGAGCCTTTTTTTGAGGCGCCTCAAAAGTCTTTCCCATTGTGTTCCGCTGAGCCTTTTTTTGAGGCGCCTCGAAAGTCTTTCCCATTGTGTTCCGCTGAGCCTTTTTTTGAGGCGCCTCGAAAGTCTTTCCCATTGTGTTCCGCTGAGCCTTTTTTTGAGGCGCCTCAAAAGTCTTTCCCATTGTGTTCCGCTGAGCCTTTTTTTGAGGCGCCTCAAAAGTCTTTCCCATTGTGTTCCGCTGAGCCTTTTTTTGAGGCGCCTCAAAAGTCTTTCCCATTGTGTTCCGCTGAGCCTTTTTTTGAGGCGCCTCAAAAGTCTTTCCCATTGTGTTCCGCTGAGCCTTTTTTTGAGGCGCCTCAAAAGTCTTTCCCATTGTGTTCCGCTGAGCCTTTTTTTGAGGCGCCTCAAAAGTCTTTCCCATTGTGTTCCGCTGAGCCTTTTTTTGAGGCGCCTCAAAAGTCTTTCCCATTGTGTTCCGCTGAGCCTTTTTTTGAGGCGCCTCAAAAGTCTTTCCCATTGTGTTCCGCTGAGCCTTTTTTTGAGGCGCCTCAAAAGTCTTTCCCATTGTGTTCCGCTGAGCCTTTTTTTGAGGCGCCTCAAAAGTCTTTCCCATTGTGTTCCGCTGAGCCTTTTTTTGAGGCGCCTCAAAAGTCTTTCCCATTGTGTTCCGCTGAGCCTTTTTTTGAGGCGCCTCAAAAGTCTTTCCCATTGTGTTCCGCTGAGCCTTTTTTTGAGGCGCCTCAAAAGTCTTTCCCATTGTGTTCCGCTGAGCCTTTTTTTGAGGCGCCTCAAAAGTCTTTCCCATTGTGTTCCGCTGAGCCTTTTTTTGAGGCGCCTCAAAAGTCTTTCCCATTGTGTTCCGCTGAGCCTTTTTTTGAGGCGCCTCAAAAGTCTTTCCCATTGTGTTCCGCTGAGCCTTTTTTTGAGGCGCCTCAAAAGTCTTTCCCATTGTGTTCCGCTGAGCCTTTTTTTGAGGCGCCTCAAAAGTCTTTCCCATTGTGTTCCGCTGAGCCTTTTTTTGAGGCGCCTCAAAAGTCTTTCCCATTGTGTTCCGCTGAGCCTTTTTTTGAGGCGCCTCAAAAGTCTTTCCCATTGTGTTCCGCTGAGCCTTTTTTTGAGGCGCCTCAAAAGTCTTTCCCATTGTGTTCCGCTGAGCCTTTTTTTGAGGCGCCTCAAAAGTCTTTCCCATTGTGTTCCGCTGAGCCTTTTTTTGAGGCGCCTCAAAAGTCTTTCCCATTGTGTTCCGCTGAGCCTTTTTTTGAGGCGCCTCAAAAGTCTTTCCCATTGTGTTCCGCTGAGCCTTTTTTTGAGGCGCCTCAAAAGTCTTTCCCATTGTGTTCCGCTGAGCCTTTTTTTGAGGCGCCTCAAAAGTCTTTCCCATTGTGTTCCGCTGAGCCTTTTTTTGAGGCGCCTCAAAAGTCTTTCCCATTGTGTTCCGCTGAGCCTTTTTTTGAGGCGCCTCAAAAGTCTTTCCCATTGTGTTCCGCTGAGCCTTTTTTTGAGGCGCCTCAAAAGTCTTTCCCATTGTGTTCCGCTGAGCCTTTTTTTGAGGCGCCTCAAAAGTCTTTCCCATTGTGTTCCGCTGAGCCTTTTTTTGAGGCGCCTCAAAAGTCTTTCCCATTGTGTTCCGCTGAGCCTTTTTTTGAGGCGCCTCAAAAGTCTTTCCCATTGTGTTCCGCTGAGCCTTTTTTTGAGGCGCCTCAAAAGTCTTTCCCATTGTGTTCCGCTGAGCCTTTTTTTGAGGCGCCTCAAAAGTCTTTCCCATTGTGTTCCGCTGAGCCTTTTTTTGAGGCGCCTCAAAAGTCTTTCCCATTGTGTTCCGCTGAGCCTTTTTTTGAGGCGCCTCAAAAGTCTTTCCCATTGTGTTCCGCTGAGCCTTTTTTTGAGGCGCCTCAAAAGTCTTTCCCATTGTGTTCCGCTGAGCCTTTTTTTGAGGCGCCTCAAAAGTCTTTCCCATTGTGTTCCGCTGAGCCTTTTTTTGAGGCGCCTCAAAAGTCTTTCCCATTGTGTTCCGCTGAGCCTTTTTTTGAGGCGCCTCAAAAGTCTTTCCCATTGTGTTCCGCTGAGCCTTTTTTTGAGGCGCCTCAAAAGTCTTTCCCATTGTGTTCCGCTGAGCCTTTTTTTGAGGCGCCTCAAAAGTCTTTCCCATTGTGTTCCGCTGAGCCTTTTTTTGAGGCGCCTCAAAAGTCTTTCCCATTGTGTTCCGCTGAGCCTTTTTTTGAGGCGCCTCAAAAGTCTTTCCCATTGTGTTCCGCTGAGCCTTTTTTTGAGGCGCCTCAAAAGTCTTTCCCATTGTGTTCCGCTGAGCCTTTTTTTGAGGCGCCTCAAAAGTCTTTCCCATTGTGTTCCGCTGAGCCTTTTTTTGAGGCGCCTCAAAAGTCTTTCCCATTGTGTTCCGCTGAGCCTTTTTTTGAGGCGCCTCAAAAGTCTTTCCCATTGTGTTCCGCTGAGCCTTTTTTTGAGGCGCCTCAAAAGTCTTTCCCATTGTGTTCCGCTGAGCCTTTTTTTGAGGCGCCTCAAAAGTCTTTCCCATTGTGTTCCGCTGAGCCTTTTTTTGAGGCGCCTCAAAAGTCTTTCCCATTGTGTTCCGCTGAGCCTTTTTTTGAGGCGCCTCAAAAGTCTTTCCCATTGTGTTCCGCTGAGCCTTTTTTTGAGGCGCCTCAAAAGTCTTTCCCATTGTGTTCCGCTGAGCCTTTTTTTGAGGCGCCTCAAAAGTCTTTCCCATTGGGTTCCGCTGAGCCTTTTTTTGAGGCGCCTCAAAAGTCTTTCCCATTGTGTTCCGCTGAGCCTTTTTTTGAGGCGCCTCAAAAGTCTTTCCCATTGTGTTCCGCTGAGCCTTTTTTTGAGGCGCCTCAAAAGTCTTTCCCATTGTGTTCCGCTGAGCCTTTTTTTGAGGCGCCTCAAAAGTCTTTCCCATTGTGTTCCGCTGAGCCTTTTTTTGAGGCGCCTCAAAAGTCTTTCCCATTGTGTTCCGCTGAGCCTTTTTTTGAGGCGCCTCAAAAGTCTTTCCCATTGTGTTCCGCTGAGCCTTTTTTTGAGGCGCCTCAAAAGTCTTTCCCATTGTGTTCCGCTGAGCCTTTTTTTGAGGCGCCTCAAAAGTCTTTCCCATTGTGTTCCGCTGAGCCTTTTTTTGAGGCGCCTCAAAAGTCTTTCCCATTGTGTTCCGCTGAGCCTTTTTTTGAGGCGCCTCAAAAGTCTTTCCCATTGTGTTCCGCTGAGCCTTTTTTTGAGGCGCCTCAAAAGTCTTTCCCATTGTGTTCCGCTGAGCCTTTTTTTGAGGCGCCTCAAAAGTCTTTCCCATTGTGTTCCGCTGAGCCTTTTTTTGAGGCGCCTCAAAAGTCTTTCCCATTGTGTTCCGCTGAGCCTTTTTTTGAGGCGCCTCAAAAGTCTTTCCCATTGTGTTCCGCTGAGCCTTTTTTTGAGGCGCCTCAAAAGTCTTTCCCATTGTGTTCCGCTGAGCCTTTTTTTGAGGCGCCTCAAAAGTCTTTCCCATTGTGTTCCGCTGAGCCTTTTTTTGAGGCGCCTCAAAAGTCTTTCCCATTGTGTTCCGCTGAGCCTTTTTTTGAGGCGCCTCAAAAGTCTTTCCCATTGTGTTCCGCTGAGCCTTTTTTTGAGGCGCCTCAAAAGTCTTTCCCATTGTGTTCCGCTGAGCCTTTTTTTGAGGCGCCTCAAAAGTCTTTCCCATTGTGTTCCGCTGAGCCTTTTTTTGAGGCGCCTCAAAAGTCTTTCCCATTGTGTTCCGCTGAGCCTTTTTTTGAGGCGCCTCAAAAGTCTTTCCCATTGTGTTCCGCTGAGCCTTTTTTTGAGGCGCCTCAAAAGTCTTTCCCATTGTGTTCCGCTGAGCCTTTTTTTGAGGCGCCTCAAAAGTCTTTCCCATTGTGTTCCGCTGAGCCTTTTTTTGAGGCGCCTCAAAAGTCTTTCCCATTGTGTTCCGCTGAGCCTTTTTTTGAGGCGCCTCAAAAGTCTTTCCCATTGTGTTCCGCTGAGCCTTTTTTTGAGGCGCCTCAAAAGTCTTTCCCATTGTGTTCCGCTGAGCCTTTTTTTGAGGCGCCTCAAAAGTCTTTCCCATTGTGTTCCGCTGAGCCTTTTTTTGAGGCGCCTCAAAAGTCTTTCCCATTGTGTTCCGCTGAGCCTTTTTTTGAGGCGCCTCAAAAGTCTTTCCCATTGTGTTCCGCTGAGCCTTTTTTTGAGGCGCCTCAAAAGTCTTTCCCATTGTGTTCCGCTGAGCCTTTTTTTGAGGCGCCTCAAAAGTCTTTCCCATTGTGTTCCGCTGAGCCTTTTTTTGAGGCGCCTCAAAAGTCTTTCCCATTGTGTTCCGCTGAGCCTTTTTTTGAGGCGCCTCAAAAGTCTTTCCCATTGTGTTCCACTGAGCCTTTTTTTGAGGCGCCTCAAAAGTCTTTCCCATTGTGTTCCGCTGAGCCTTTTTTTGAGGCGCCTCAAAAGTCTTTCCCATTGGGTTCCGCTGAGCCTTTTTTTGAGGCGCCTCAAAAGTCTTTCCCATTGTGTTCCGCTGAGCCTTTTTTTGAGGCGCCTCAAAAGTCTTTCCCATTGTGTTCCGCTGAGCCTTTTTTTGAGGCGCCTCAAAAGTCTTTCCCATTGTGTTCCGCTGAGCCTTTTTTTGAGGCGCCTCAAAAGTCTTTCCCATTGTGTTCCGCTGAGCCTTTTTTTGAGGCGCCTCAAAAGTCTTTCCCATTGTGTTCCGCTGAGCCTTTTTTTGAGGCGCCTCAAAAGTCTTTCCCATTGTGTTCCGCTGAGCCTTTTTTTGAGGCGCCTCAAAAGTCTTTCCCATTGTGTTCCGCTGAGCCTTTTTTTGAGGCGCCTCAAAAGTCTTTCCCATTGTGTTCCGCTGAGCCTTTTTTTGAGGCGCCTCAAAAGTCTTTCCCATTGTGTTCCGCTGAGCCTTTTTTTGAGGCGCCTCAAAAGTCTTTCCCATTGTGTTCCGCTGAGCCTTTTTTTGAGGCGCCTCAAAAGTCTTTCCCATTGTGTTCCGCTGAGCCTTTTTTTGAGGCGCCTCAAAAGTCTTTCCCATTGTGTTCCGCTGAGCCTTTTTTTGAGGCGCCTCAAAAGTCTTTCCCATTGTGTTCCGCTGAGCCTTTTTTTGAGGCGCCTCAAAAGTCTTTCCCATTGTGTTCCGCTGAGCCTTTTTTTGAGGCGCCTCAAAAGTCTTTCCCATTGTGTTCCGCTGAGCCTTTTTTTGAGGCGCCTCAAAAGTCTTTCCCATTGTGTTCCGCTGAGCCTTTTTTTGAGGCGCCTCAAAAGTCTTTCCCATTGTGTTCCGCTGAGCCTTTTTTTGAGGCGCCTCAAAAGTCTTTCCCATTGTGTTCCGCTGAGCCTTTTTTTGAGGCGCCTCAAAAGTCTTTCCCATTGTGTTCCGCTGAGCCTTTTTTTGAGGCGCCTCAAAAGTCTTTCCCATTGTGTTCCGCTGAGCCTTTTTTTGAGGCGCCTCAAAAGTCTTTCCCATTGTGTTCCGCTGAGCCTTTTTTTGAGGCGCCTCAAAAGTCTTTCCCATTGTGTTCCGCTGAGCCTTTTTTTGAGGCGCCTCAAAAGTCTTTCCCATTGTGTTCCGCTGAGCCTTTTTTTGAGGCGCCTCAAAAGTCTTTCCCATTGTGTTCCGCTGAGCCTTTTTTTGAGGCGCCTCAAAAGTCTTTCCCATTGTGTTCCGCTGAGCCTTTTTTTGAGGCGCCTCAAAAGTCTTTCCCATTGTGTTCCGCTGAGCCTTTTTTTGAGGCGCCTCAAAAGTCTTTCCCATTGTGTTCCGCTGAGCCTTTTTTTGAGGCGCCTCAAAAGTCTTTCCCATTGTGTTCCGCTGAGCCTTTTTTTGAGGCGCCTCAAAAGTCTTTCCCATTGTGTTCCGCTGAGCCTTTTTTTGAGGCGCCTCAAAAGTCTTTCCCATTGTGTTCCGCTGAGCCTTTTTTTGAGGCGCCTCAAAAGTCTTTCCCATTGTGTTCCGCTGAGCCTTTTTTTGAGGCGCCTCAAAAGTCTTTCCCATTGTGTTCCGCTGAGCCTTTTTTTGAGGCGCCTCAAAAGTCTTTCCCATTGTGTTCCGCTGAGCCTTTTTTTGAGGCGCCTCAAAAGTCTTTCCCATTGTGTTCCGCTGAGCCTTTTTTTGAGGCGCCTCAAAAGTCTTTCCCATTGTGTTCCGCTGAGCCTTTTTTTGAGGCGCCTCAAAAGTCTTTCCCATTGTGTTCCGCTGAGCCTTTTTTTGAGGCGCCTCAAAAGTCTTTCCCATTGTGTTCCGCTGAGCCTTTTTTTGAGGCGCCTCAAAAGTCTTTCCCATTGTGTTCCGCTGAGCCTTTTTTTGAGGCGCCTCAAAAGTCTTTCCCATTGTGTTCCGCTGAGCCTTTTTTTGAGGCGCCTCAAAAGTCTTTCCCATTGTGTTCCGCTGAGCCTTTTTTTGAGGCGCCTCAAAAGTCTTTCCCATTGTGTTCCGCTGAGCCTTTTTTTGAGGCGCCTCAAAAGTCTTTCCCATTGTGTTCCGCTGAGCCTTTTTTTGAGGCGCCTCAAAAGTCTTTCCCATTGTGTTCCGCTGAGCCTTTTTTTGAGGCGCCTCAAAAGTCTTTCCCATTGTGTTCCGCTGAGCCTTTTTTTGAGGCGCCTCAAAAGTCTTTCCCATTGTGTTCCGCTGAGCCTTTTTTTGAGGCGCCTCAAAAGTCTTTCCCATTGTGTTCCGCTGAGCCTTTTTTTGAGGCGCCTCAAAAGTCTTTCCCATTGTGTTCCGCTGAGCCTTTTTTTGAGGCGCCTCAAAAGTCTTTCCCATTGTGTTCCGCTGAGCCTTTTTTTGAGGCGCCTCAAAAGTCTTTCCCATTGTGTTCCGCTGAGCCTTTTTTTGAGGCGCCTCAAAAGTCTTTCCCATTGTGTTCCGCTGAGCCTTTTTTTGAGGCGCCTCAAAAGTCTTTCCCATTGTGTTCCGCTGAGCCTTTTTTTGAGGCGCCTCAAAAGTCTTTCCCATTGTGTTCCGCTGAGCCTTTTTTTGAGGCGCCTCAAAAGTCTTTCCCATTGTGTTCCGCTGAGCCTTTTTTTGAGGCGCCTCAAAAGTCTTTCCCATTGTGTTCCGCTGAGCCTTTTTTTGAGGCGCCTCAAAAGTCTTTCCCATTGTGTTCCGCTGAGCCTTTTTTTGAGGCGCCTCAAAAGTCTTTCCCATTGTGTTCCGCTGAGCCTTTTTTTGAGGCGCCTCAAAAGTCTTTCCCATTGTGTTCCGCTGAGCCTTTTTTTGAGGCGCCTCAAAAGTCTTTCCCATTGTGTTCCGCTGAGCCTTTTTTTGAGGCGCCTCAAAAGTCTTTCCCATTGTGTTCCGCTGAGCCTTTTTTTGAGGCGCCTCAAAAGTCTTTCCCATTGTGTTCCACTGAGCCTTTTTTTGAGGCGCCTCAAAAGTCTTTCCCATTGTGTTCCGCTGAGCCTTTTTTTGAGGCGCCTCAAAAGTCTTTCCCATTGTGTTCCGCTGAGCCTTTTTTTGAGGCGCCTCAAAAGTCTTTCCCATTGTGTTCCGCTGAGCCTTTTTTTGAGGCGCCTCAAAAGTCTTTCCCATTGTGTTCCGCTGAGCCTTTTTTTGAGGCGCCTCAAAAGTCTTTCCCATTGTGTTCCGCTGAGCCTTTTTTTGAGGCGCCTCAAAAGTCTTTCCCATTGTGTTCCGCTGAGCCTTTTTTTGAGGCGCCTCAAAAGTCTTTCCCATTGTGTTCCGCTGAGCCTTTTTTTGAGGCGCCTCAAAAGTCTTTCCCATTGTGTTCCGCTGAGCCTTTTTTTGAGGCGCCTCAAAAGTCTTTCCCATTGTGTTCCGCTGAGCCTTTTTTTGAGGCGCCTCAAAAGTCTTTCCCATTGTGTTCCGCTGAGCCTTTTTTTGAGGCGCCTCAAAAGTCTTTCCCATTGTGTTCCGCTGAGCCCTGCCATGTGTCTTGTCCCTTCCATTCCGTTTCTGTAATCAACAGGTGCTAGGCCGCTTCCACCCACACGGTGACACAGCAGTCTACGGCGCCCTAGTGCGCATGGCACAGGACTTCTCTCTCCGTGCTTAGCCGCTCTTGCATCCCTTCCTCCTGTTCACGATCATCCCACAGGTGCTGGGTCGATTCCACCCTCACGGCGACACGGCAGTGTACGATGCCCTCGTGCGCATGGCGCAGGACTTCTCTCTCCGCGCTCCACTCGTGCACGGGCACGGCAACTTTGGGTCTGTGGATGCTGACCCTGCTGCTGCCATGCGCTACACTGAGTGCCGCCTGCAGGTAATTCGAGATTGTTTAAGGCCAAGACCACACCTCTAGTCCTACCAACTTAGCTTGTCCAATCTTTTCCACGCTCACTTACGCTCCCGCTCCCAGTCCCGTACTCATTCTCACATTACTCAAACTCCTCTCCCTTCGCCTATTCTTTCTCCCCCTTTTCTCTCTTCCCCTCTTTCCTTCCCCTCCTCCTTTGCAGCCCCTCACGGAGAAGATGCTTCTTGAAGACATTCTCAGCGACACAGTGAGCTGGGTCGGGGCTAGGCATGATGGGGGCTCTGGGGTTAAAGTCCATTATCACTTGCAGGCAATATCAGTTGCTGGTATATCGGGTTTGTTATGACTCAACTTGACTGACGACACATTAGTTGTGGTTTAGGGGGCGACCTTTTCTCGGGTTAGATATGCTTATGACCTTGTGGTTCACCTGGGCATGTATTGGCAATCTCTCTTAACCCCTCTCTCTCCCATCTCCACGCCCCCCGCTCCTCGCCCTGCCGCTCAGGTTAACTTTTCGCCCAACTTCGATGCATCAACCAATGAGCCAACAGTGCTTCCCGCGCGAATCCCCGTGCTTCTGCTCAACGGCTCTCAAGGGATCGCGGTACGTCTAGTGCTGCTTTCCGCACTCGTGTGATTTCTGAGGCAACTGAGGAAACACACGCTCGCATCCCTGTGCTTCTGCTCAACGGCTCTCAAGGGGTTGCGGTACGTACGCTGCTGGTCTGCCTTTTCTGTTGCCACAAGAAATTGTGGTACGTATGCTGCTGGGTGAAAAGAAATCGTTTGAGACGACTTCTGTACCTTTTCGCACCCCTCTCGTCCCCTCCAGTACCTTCCTAAACCCCTTCTCACTCCCTCACACCCTGTACCCCTTTCCTCACTCCCTCACACCCGTATTTCCTTCAGGTGGGCCTGGCCACCAACATCCCACCTCACAATCTGACCGAGCTCGTGGATGCACTCTCAGCATTCATCCACAACCCTGTTTGGCCCTTCCCATCCACTCCTGTACCACCCTGCACCCGTTTGCACCCTTCTTAATCCCTGTGCATCACCCTGCACTCCCCAATACCCCACCAGGTGGGCATGGCGACCAACATCCCGCCCACAACCGGACCGAGCTTGTGGATGCGCTCTCAGCCTTCATCCACAACCTTGCTTGGCCCTCCCCACATCCCCCTCTACCACCTTGCTCCCTCTTCCACCCGCCTGTACCACTCTGTATTCCCATGCACACCATGCAGGTGGGCATGGCCACCAACATCCCACCTCACAACCTGTCCGAGCTCGTCGACGCGCTCTCAGCGTTCATAGACAACCCCGCCATCACCACCGACGAGCTCATGCAGATCTGTCAAGGCCCGGACTTCCCCACTGGGGGAGTCATTCTGGGCACGTCAGGGTACGTATGCAGGAGAGGGAGGGGTGGGACATGACTCGGAGTTGCCCAGTGGCGCAGTAGGTGTGTTAGCTGTTGCCATGCTCCAACCCTGCCATCACCACCGACAAGCTCATGCTCATCTGTCAAGGCCCGGACTTCCCCACTGGGGGGGGTCATTCTGGGCACATCAGGGTACGCATGTGTGAGAACTGTATTGCTTGTGGAGTTGTGATTGAGATTGAGGAGGGCATGTGGGTGGAAGGCTGGCAACCCCCCCATCACCACAGAAGAGCTCTTCTGTCAGGGGGCCCGGACTTCCCCACTGGAGAAGATTGGTTTTGAGACTTCTCAAAACCAATCTTCCTACACGGAAGGCTGGCAACCCCGCCATCACCACAGAAGAGCTCTTCTGTCAGGGCCAGGACTTCCCCACTGGAGGGGTCATTCTGGGCACATCTAGTTTTGAGGCGCCTCAAAACTAGATTTCCCCACTGGAGGGGTCATTCTGGGCACGTCAGGGTACGTGTTTCATTCCCCTTCTTCTCTCCACTCCTCCGAGCAGCATGGAGGAGGCATACCGCAAGGGAAGGGGATTGATAGTGATGCTCGATCGAGCTGGGCTTGTTTCGTTGAGGCGCCTCTGAAATGGAGTTCCCTTTCCTTGAGTTGACTCAAAACGAGGTGACTTTTGAGTCGACTCAAAAGCTTGGTTTTTTTCGTTGAGGCGCCTCCGAAATGGAGTTCCCTTCTCCGTTTTCCTTCCTGGGCAGCATGGAGGAGGCATACCGCACGTGGAGGGGGTCCATAGTGGTGCGGGGGAGGGCGTAGGAGGAGGAACTGTGCACCTCTGTAATTAATTCCCGCTTCCCTCCCTTTTCCCCCCCGACCAGCATGGAGGAAGCGTATCGCACCGGGAGGGGGTCGATCGTGGTGCGGGGGAGGGCGTATGTGGAGGAGCTGGGCGGAATGTTCTAGGTGCCTCAGAGATAGATTTTGGTGTCCCTTCTTCTCCCCCCCCGAGCAGCATGGAGGAGGCATACCGGACGGGGAGGGGGTCGATCGTGGTGCGGGGGAGGGCGTATGTGGAGGAGCTGGGCGGAGGGGGAGCGGGGAGCAGAGGCAACCGGATTGGCATTGTCATCACAGAGGTGCGTGCTGGTGGGTGGTCGCTGAGTTTTGTGTCGACTCTTAGGCTTTTTGTGGTGGGAAGGGTGATAGTGGCGCAGAGGAGGGCGTGTGTGGAGGAGCTGGGAGGAGGGGAGCAGGGAGCAGAGGCAACCTGCTGGGGATTGTCGTCACAGAGGTGCGTGGGTGGTTGTGGGAAGTGAGACTGTATATGTGCTTGTTGAATTGTGAGCATCTCTCTCCCCCCCCTTCCCAAACAGCAAGGTGGTGGAGGGGGTGAGTGACATCCGAGATGAGAGCGACTGGGGGGGTCAGCTTGTGTTGATACCTTCTCCTCCCCTCATCCCACCCCCATCCCCTATTCAAACAGTTGCCATACCAGACAAACAAGGCCGCACTGGTGGAGAAGATGGCAGAACTTGTAAACAGCAAGGTGGTGGAGGGGGTGAGTGACATCCGCGATGAGAGTGACCAGGGGGACTCAGCCCTATTGCTGACACACCCTCCTCTCCCCACCCACTCCCCTTCCTCCCCACAAGCAGTTACCCTACCAGACCAACAAAGCTGCCTTAGTCGAGAAGATGGCGGAGCTGGTTAATAGTAAGGTGGTGGAGGGGGTGAGTGACATCCGCGACGAGAGCGACCGCGGGGGCATGCGCGTGGTGGTGGAGGTGAAGCGAGGGGCGACGCCCATGGCTGTGCTGGCTTCCCTGTACAAACACACTCAGCTGCAATCCCGCTTCAACTGCAACCTGGTGGGGTGAGTGGTGGTGGGCAGGGTGAGTTTGTAGTGTGATAGTTGGTTGAGGTGGTGGGGTGGCTAAGGGTGTCACTGGCGTGCCACCCCCATGGCTGTGCTGGCATCGCTGTACAAGCACACTCAGCTGCAGTCGCGCTTCAACTGCAACCTCGTGGGGGGAGTGACATGCAGTCTTCGATTGTGTGACAGGCTCCGACTGTTTGATAGGCTCTGACAGTTTGTGGTGGGGTATTGATAGTGGCCACTTCAGAACTGAGAGATGTTGCATATCAACCCATCCCCCTGCCCCCACTCCATCTTGCTGTGTTCCCCACAATCCTTAAAGGCAGGGTGCAACTTCTTAGGAACAGTTGCAGGACAAATATGGAGTGTGCGTAACGGGACCCTTATTGGACGAAAAAAATGGAATCTCGCACAAGACAAACCTCTCGCCACTGAACTGCCTGGGACTACCAATTTTCAAGCTATAATACCCTGAAGTTGAAGCTGATAGTTGGGCCACGGCTTTAAGAAGTAGAAAGCTTCAAGAAGCTGACTTCTTTTGGATCCTGCTCTCTTCCGCATCCTCCCCTGCCGTCCCTGCCGCCCCTGCCATCCCTGCCGCCCCTGCCGCCCCTGCCGCCCCTGCCATCCCTGCCGCCCCTGCCGCCCCTGCCTCCCCTGCCTCCCCTGCTTCCTCATCCCGACTTCCCGTCCCTGCTTCCTCATCCCGACTTCCCGTCCCTGCTTCCTCTCAGATGGTGTATGGAGAGCCCAAGGAGATGACACTGATGGTCTTCCTCCCCTCCTTTGCTCTCTCTCCTCTTATTCCTCTCACACCCATCCTGTCTTCCGCTCCCTGCTACTTCTCAGGCTGGTCAATGGAGAGCCCAAGGAGATGACTCTCAGAGACTTTTTCCAGGTGAGACAGAATGGTGCGGTTAGGGGAGCCCTGTGTCGTGCGTTTGAAATCACTTTTGAGAATTCTCAAAAGCGGTTAGGGGAGCCCTGTGTCGTGCGTTTGTGTACTCGCTCATGCCAAGCCTCGCCTCTTGTTCCCTGAGTTCTCTGCTCCGCTCTTGATCCGCTGCTCTTCCACTCTCTTTCGCCTGCCTCTCGGGCAAATAGAATACCCAGGATATGACAAATACGTTTTTTTTGCAAAAATTCTCGATCAGGGGAACCTAGAATTCGTTTGAACTCTGGTCCCGTTACCTCGATTCTTTCTCTCCCTTTGCCTCCCTACATCCAATTCCTTTTTCTCCCTCTCTTCCCTTGTCCCCCCAGCCGCCATTCCCCCACCCCCTTGTCCCCACTGGCCCCCCACATTCACATCTTTCTGGGCTTTTGTTGCTGTCATTGAGCAAACCAGATGCAATTTTCCCCTCGCTCTGGCCCCCATCCCCCTTCCCCTTCCCCCCACCCCCCCCCCCCCCCCCCCCCCTCCTCCCTTGTCCCCACCGCCCGCACGCGGAATCAGGTGTTTCTGGACTTCCGCTGCCAGGTCATCGAGCGCCGAACCAAGTTCCAGCTTCGAAAGGCAGAGGACCGGGAGCACTACGTGCAGGTACGTGCGGTTCGGCTTCCAGCTCCGTAGTACGTTCTGCATCCAGTCCGTTCTCCATGACTTCTCCATGTATTCACCATTTTCTCTTCCTTTACATCACCTCCCTCCCTCTTTCCCTAAAGTCACCACCCCTCTCCTCCCCAACGCAACCTCCCTTCTCCACCTCTCCACACACACCACCCAGGGTCTGCCCATCAGCCTCAGAAGCCAGGATCGAATGGTGGTCACACTCAAGGCTGCTGCCTCTCCTAGCGTGCCTTCACCTCTCATCCCCTCCAACCACCTGGGCGATTTTAAGGCACCTCGTTTTACCCTCCCCATTCCCCCTTCCAACAACCCGCAGGGTCTGCTGATCGGCCTGGGAAGCCTGGATCGAATGGTGGACATCCTCAAGGCGGCTGCCACTCCTTGTCTTAACCTCCCACACACCCCCTTCCCTTCCCACTGTTTCCCTTCCCACTGTTTCCCTTCCCCATCTCTGCTTATGCACCTCCCAGGGTCTGCTGATCGGCCTGGGAAGCCTGGATCGAATGGTGGACATCCTCAAGGCGGCTGCCACTCCCGCTGATGCTGCTGCCACTCTCCAGCAAGGTGCGCCTGCTTGCAACCCACGCCCCCCTGCTGGTCTGTTTCTGTGTGCATCTGTAAAGCGCCTGCCACTCCCGCTGATGCGGCTGCCACCCTCCAGCAAGGCGCGCCTGCTTGGAGCCCACGCCCCCCTCCCTCCCCACTTAGAACCCTCTCCCCTCCCCATCCCCCCTGTTCGTGGAGAAAGGAGGTAGCAGCATGTTTTATGCCTGGCTCGAATCAAGCCAACCTTCTGGGCGGAGGAGAGGGGAAGAGGATGGGAGCGTTGTTGACAATCAATGTTACCTACGTTCCTTCACCAAGGGTCTACGTTGCCAGCGAATTTCGAGGCGCCAAAAGCCGTCTTTTGAGGCATCTCAGGAAACGTTGCCAGCGCGTATCTTATCTGCAACGTAGTCAACGTTGTGTTGTGGGCTGCCAACCAACCAACCTCGGTGATGTGTGCCGGTGCGCCGCATGCAGCAAAAGCTTGCACACATCACCTCACATGTGAGGTGCAACCTCGGTTAAGCTTTTGCTGCATGCGGCGCACCGGCATGCTGCAGTCTGACTCGATCGAATGATGACTTAACGTGTTTTTTTTTTTTTTTTTTTTTCTACTTTCTGTGCTATCCCTCCATCCACTCTGCATGTGCTTGTGTGATGCATTCCTGAGGATGTGTGCTGCCGTGTGTGTGGCATGTGTGTGACGTGTGTGTGTGTGTGTGTGTGTGTGTGTGTGTGTGTGTGTGTGTGTGTGTGTGTGTGTGTGTGTGTGTGTGTGTGTGTGTGTACGTGTGTGTATGCACGGACGCTTCCCAGCCCTCGGCCTATCCCCCATACAGGCTGATGCTCTTCTGGGTACACCACTCCGGCGCCTCACGTCCCTTGAAGTACGTTGTTGCAACACCATTTCTTCCTTCAACAGTGTCACTCTCACATGCATGCATCCATGTACTCGTCTACAGTCACACTCACAGTATCCCTTTACCCGCTCCTCCAACCCTTTTATCCCCTCCTCGCTTCCCTTTCACCCCTTCTTCCCTTCCCATCCGTGCCTGTCCCACCCAACCCCTTCAGGTGTCGAAGCTGGAGGAGGAGCACACCCGTCAGAAGGCAGACTTAGCAGACCGGCAGGGCCTCCCCGTTCACCCGCACTCCTTCCCCTTCCTTTTCCCGCAACCAACTCCCCACCCCAGGTGCCTAAGCTGGAGGAGGAGCACGCACGTCAGAAGGCAGACGTAGCAGACCGGCAGGGCCTCCCCGTTCACCCGCACTCCTTCCCCTTCCTTTTCCCCAACCAACTCCCCAGGTGCCTAAGCTGGAGGAGGAGCACGCACGTCTGAAGGCGGACATAGCAGACCGGCAGGGCCTGCTGGCGAGCAGAAAGAGAATCCTGCAGACCGTGAAGTGAGAGGCCCAGGCGTTCAAAGACGATTTTGGCGGATTCTGAGACGTGCCAATCCCCTCTTTCATCCGAGGTGACTTATGAGTCGACTCAAAAGTCACTTCTGAGACATGCCAATCCCCTCTTTCATCCCCCTTCATCCCCCCCTCCCTTTCCCCTGCCTGTCCAACCCACCCCACCAACCCCCAAGGTCTCTAAGCTAGAGGAGGAGCACGCGCGTCTGAAGGCGGCCATAGCAGACCTGCAGGGGCTGCTGGCGAGCAGAAAGAGGATTCTACAAATGGTCAAGAGAGAGGCTCAGGCGCTCAAGGACGAGTTTGGGGGGCCGAGGAGGACGATGATAAAGACAAATCCCTTGTTGTCCTCCCTTCCCTTTCAACCCCACCCTTCTCCAGGTATCGAAGCTAGAGGAGGAGCACGCGCGTCTGAAGGCGGACATAGCAGACCTGCAAGGTCTGCTTGCCAGCAGGAAGAGGATTCTACAAACGGTCAAGAGAGAGGCTCAGGCGCTCAAGGACGAGTTTGGGGGGCCGAGGAGGACGAGGATAGAGGTGGACGGCACTGCAGGGGATTTGGATCCGTCGGATGTCATTCCTAATGACACTGTGCTGCTGGTATGTGCTGCTGGTATGTTTGCCTTGGGTGCGTAAGCTAGGGTGTGTGCTTCACACGGCTGTGGCGCTCAAGTCAGTCGTTCATTCAGAGCAACACATGCAGAGTCAGTCGGTCATTCAGAGCGACACATGCAGAGTCAGTCGTCTCTGTATCTCCCTCCCCCAACCAATCCACTCTCCTCCCTTCCAGAACCTAAGTGAGTGTGGCTATGTGAAGCGCATGGCAGCAGACACCTTCTCAGCGCAGAAGAGAGGCACGGCGGGCAAGTCAGGCAGTCAGAGAGACTCACATATCCCGTTTTCCCCTTCCCCAACCACCCTCGTTTTCCTCTCAGAACCTGAGTGAGCGGGGGTACGTGAAGCGCATGGCAGCAGACACGTTCTCAGCACAGAAGAGGGGCACGGCGGGCAAGTCGGGCGGCAAGCTCAAAGCAGATGATGCCATGGCGCGGTTTGTGGTGTGCCGCACTCACGACACCGTGCTGTTTTTCAGGTGGGCGTTGTTGCGGTGGGTCGGTGTGACGTCACTCTCTCGCGCTCTCTGTCTCTCAGTTCTGTCCACGTCCATGTGTCCCTGGGTCTCTCGCGCTCTCTGTCTCTCAGTTGGTCCACGTCCATGTGTCCCTGGGTCTCTCGCGCTCTCTGTCTCTCAGTTGGTCCACGTCCATGTGTCCCTGGGTCTCTCGCGCTCTCTGTCTCTCAGTTGGTCCACGTGTCTCTGTCCCTGGGTCTCTCGCGCTCTCTGTCTCTCAGTTGGTCCACGTCCATGTGTCCCTGGGTCTCTCGCGCTCTCTGTCTCTCAGTTGGTCCACGTCCATGTGTCCCGGGGTCTCTCGATCTGTGCTGCTCCGAAAGGCAAGTCGGGAGGCAAGCTCAAGGCGGACGGACGATGCCATGGCGCGGTTTGTGGTGTGCCGCACGCACGATACGGTGCTCTTCTTCAGGTGGGCGTTGGGTGGGGTGAGGTGTGCGTCCCTCTATCCCCCTCGTTCCGTCTCTCTGCTTGCATGAGGGTCGTGGTGTGCCTCTCCCATGAGGACCCCGAGGACCCCTCCCATGAGGGTCGTGGTGTGCCTCTCCCATGGCAGGCACCATGTGTGCTCTTCTTCAAGCATCTCTTGTGTGTCTCTATCTGTCTGTGCTTCGTCTTCCCTGCACTGCACTGCAGTGATCGAGGGGTGGCATTGGCATACACCATGAGGGCTGTCAGATCCCCGAGGGCTCCTTTTTTATCACGTGCCTGCTGCCTGCAGTGACCAGGGAGTGGCCCCCTGGAGATCAGATCACCATGAAGGGCTATCAGATCCCCAAGGGCTCTCGCACGGCCATCGCCTATGTTGGCAATCACTTTTGAGAATTCTCTTCAGTAATTTCGGTGCCATCTGTTTCTCTCTCTTCTGTCCTTCCTGTTGCTTCCTGTGCCTGCTGCACTGCAGTGACCGAGGGGTGGCCTACACCATGAAGGGCTATCAGATCCCCGAGGGCTCCCGCACTGCCATCGGCTCTCCCATCTCCCAGGCATGCCTTCCCGTTTCCCATCTCCCAAGCACGCCAACCCCCAACCCTTTCTCTTCTTCTTTTCTTTGCGTTGCTATTTACAGTGACCGAGGAGTGGCCTACACCATGAAGGGCTATCAGATCCCCGAGGGCTCCCGCACGGCCATCGGCTCTCCCATCTCCCAGGCATGCCTTCCCGTTTCCCATCTCCCAAGCACGCCAACCCCCAACCCTTTCTCTTCTTCTTTTCTTTGCGTTGCTATTTACAGTGACCGAGGAGTAGCCTACACCATGAAGGGCTATCAGATCCCCGAGGGCTCCCGCACGGCCATCGGCTCTCCCATCTCCCAGGCACGTCCCTCGCCACTACTACCCTGTGACTTTTGAGTCGACTCAAAAGCCTATCAGGCACGTCCCTCGCCACTACTACCCTGTGACTTTTGAGTCGACTCAAAAGCCTATCAGGCACGTCCCTCGCCACTACTACCCTGTGACTTTTGAGTCGACTCAAAAGCCTATCAGGCACGTCCCTCGCCACTACTACCCTGCGTGCCATGTCTTGAGTCGACTCGAAAATCCCTCTCCGCAACTATAGGGCTACGCCTTACTAATCCTGTTAAAGCCTACCGGTCACGCATCTTGCTCCCCCCTCTCCTCGCATTGCCTCCACCCTTCATCAGATCAGATCGTCCCTCTTCTCTGCAGTACACAGAGCAGAGGACTTTTCAGAGGACGCCTGTCTGTCTTCATGCCTCTTGCTCCTCCCTTCCTGCATGCCCCTCCCTCCTCCTCTTTCTCCCCATCAGATCATGCCTCTGCAGGACTCAGAGCGCATCACATCCATGCTGCCAGTGGGAGATTTCTCAGAAGACCCGTATCTCGACATGATGACCCGCCTATCCTGTAGTAACTCACCAACCACCTCCCCGTGCCCACTCCCTCCCCAAACACCTCCCTGTCCCCACTTCTTTTCCTCGTCCCCCCTCTTCCCCTCTCCCCGCCTCCCCCAATCAGATCGTGCCTCTGCAGGACTCAGAGCGCATCACATCAATGCTGCCGGTGGGGGATTTCTCAGAAGACGCGTATCTCGTCATGATGACGCACAGTACCCCAACCACTCCCTCCACTAGCCTTTTTCCTCAACCGCCTCCCCGCCCACCTTCTCCTTCCCACATCAGATCGTGCCTCTGCAGGACTCAGAGCGAATCACATCGATGCTGCCAGTGGGGGACTTCTCAGAAGACGCGTATCTCGTCATGATGACGCGAGGGGGCTTCATCAAGCGCACTGCCCTGCATGCCTTCAGCGACACACGCAAGAGCGGCCTGATTGCCATTCAGCTGGTGGGTCTGTGTGTGTGTATACGTGCATCACATATGTGTAAAGGGTCTGCCTGTCCATGCCTATGACCCGAGGGGGCTTCATCAAGCGCACTGCTCTGCATGCGTTCAGCGACACGCGCAAGAGTGGCCTCATTGCCATTCAGCTGGTACGCTGTGTGTGTGCATGCATCACATGACCGTCCATCTGTCTGTCCATGATTATCATGACGCGAGGGGGCTTCATCAAGCGTACTACTGCTCTGCATGCCTTCAGCGACACGCGCAAGAGCGGCCTCATCGCCATTCAGCTGGTGGGCCTGTGTGTATGCATGCATCACATGACCGTCCATCTGTCTGTCCATGATTATCATGACTCGAGGGGGCTTCATCAAGCGTACTACTGCTCTGCATGCCTTCAGCGACACACGCAAGAGCGGCCTCATCGCCATTCAGCTGGTGGGTGTGTGTGAGTGTATACATGCATCACATAAGGGTCTGCCTGTCCATGCCTACGATCCGAGGGGGCTTCATCAAGCGCACTGCGCTGCATGCCTTCAGCTACACGCGCAAGAGCGGTCTTATCGCCATTCAACTGCTATGTCCGTCGATGCGGTTTTATCTCCATATAGTTGGTGGGTCCTGTGTGTGCCAGGTGGGTGGGTCAAGTCAAGGTGAAGCAAGGAAGGAAGTTGAGCTCTAACAAGAAAAGCTTCACCACGTTCCTCCTGCGTTTTTTCCTATACACCTCACTGAATCCTCTTCCACCGCATCTAACGCCTCTCTACCCTTCCCCATCCACGTGGCACCCATCCCTTCTGACGGCCCGCAGGGCGACGGTGATGAGCTGGCGTGGGTGCGGAGGGCGACAGCCGGCGACTCCCTATTGGTCGGCTCGCAGTTTGGCAACATCGTTCGCTTTGCGTGCGACGACGACCAGTTGAGGCAGAGCGGGCGCACAGCGAGGGGAGTGAGGGCCATGCGACTGAGGGAGGGGGACATCGTCGCTGCCCTGGAGATCGTGCCATCTGTCGCCTCGTGAGTGGTTGCCTTTGCTGGCGTTTGCTTGCTGGCCGTGCTTCTGGTTGCTCACGGGCCACGGCCTCAGCGCGCACTCCCACCTGTTGCGTGCGCCGACCAGCTGGCTTTTGAGGCGCCTCAAAAGCCACCTGTTGCGACGATGACCAGCTGAGGCAGAGCGGGCGCACAGCGAGGGGAGTGAGGGCCATGCGCCTGAGGGAGGGGGACATCGTCGCTGCCTTGGAGATCGTGCCAGCTGTCGCCTCGTGAGTGGCTGCCAGCCGTCACCTCGTGAGTGGTTGCCTTGGGTTGGCCTCAGCTCTGCTCCACCTGTCGAGGTGCCTCAAGTTTCTTGGGGCGCCTCATGTATTGCCTTCAGCTGTTCACAGCGCAACTCTTTTCCGCTTGCCAGTCCCTTGCTTCCTTACACCAACCTTGCCTTGCTTCCTTCCCGCCCTTCCCCTCCTCATAGCGAATCCAAGGGCGGGGCCCCATGGATGGTCATGGCCACTCGTAACGGGCTGGGTTAGAAAGCAATTACGTCTGGCTGTGCTGTGCGTATGCTAAGCTCTTCTTTCTTCCCGGCCTTCCCCTTCTTACAGCGAGTCCAAGGACGGGGGCCCATGGGTGGTGATGGCCACTCGCAACGGGATGGGCAAGCGTGTTCCCACCAACCAGTTTGCCAACCAGCGGAGGGGGGGTGTGGGAGTGAAGGGCATCAAGGTGAGCTTGGGGGCGAATTAGAGTCTTGGGGTGAGGAGAATCAAGTGTGAGGGGGCGAAGTAAATGGATGGGAGGAGAATTTGATGTGTAAGGGTAGAGTGCGACTTCGATGTAGTGCTGGGATGGGCAAGCGAGTTCCCACGAACCAGTTTGCCAACCATCGGAAGGGGGGCGTGGACGTGAAGGGCATCAAGGTGAGCTTGGGGGCGAACCAAGTGGGGGAGGGGTTGATTCAATGTGAATTCGGTGTAGCGCTGTGCTGGGCAAAGTGCGTTCCCACAAACCGGTTTGACAACACCAATGTCCTAATCACCCCCCTCCCTCCCTCCTTCCCCTGCATCCCCTATCCCTCTCAGTATGTGAATCACGTGCTGCTGGTCCAGGGGAACGCAGTGATGTTTCTTTGCACTCGTGTCGTGTGTACCAGCAATGTCCCAACCATACCCCCCCTCCTCCCCCCACTTCTCCCCATCCCTCTCGGTGTGTGAATCACGTACAGTTGGGCCAGAGTGATGCACTGGTGTCGCTTTGCACTGGTGTCGCTTTGCACTCGTGGCGATTTGCACGCTACCCCAACCTGAACCCCCTTTCCCCTTGTACCCCTTTCCCCCTCCCCATTCTGCATCACGAGCAGTTGGGCCAGGGGGATGCACTTGTGGCGCTTTGCAGTCGTTGCCCTGTGTGTGTGTGAGAACAATGTTCCAGCCATCCCCCCCTCCCCACTAACCCCTTCCCCCCTCCCCTTTCTGCATCACGAGCAGTTGGGCCAGGGGGATGCACTTGTGGCGCTTTGCAGTCGTTGCCCTGTTGCTCTTTTGGGGTGCCTCACAGGAAACCTCACCTCAATACCTACCCACGCCCCCCCCATTTTCATCCCTCTAACTGGGTGCATCACGAGCAGTTGGGCCAGGGGGATGCACTCGTGGCGCTGCGTCTGGTGGGGGAGGGCACTGCTGACAGAGATGGTGAGAGGGTGGGGTGGGAGGAGCGGGGGAGGAGTTATGGGGGGGGAGCGGAAGGAGAGGGGAGGAGGGGATAAATGGGAGTGGAAAGGAAGAGTTAAATCTGGTGGCGCTGCGTCTGGTGGGGAGGCACTGCTGACAGAGGCGGTGAGCTAAGGGGAAGTTGACGAGCGGATGGGAGGAGTGAAGGATAGGACAGGCGCGGAAGGTGAGTGGAATCACTTTTGAGAATTCTCAAAGGTGAGAGGAGGATGCTGGTGCGTCCACACCGCCCCTCCCACTCCCCCCCAAGTCCTACTCCCCGTATGAACATTGCCCTTCCCCCTTCCCCCCCATACTCTTCAAGTGAGTGAGCGCATTTTCCTCTACCCCCGATCCCACACAGCCACTGGCAGAGCAAGCGAGGCAGCTTGTATCGAGTATGGGGAGTAAGTTACTAGTGGGCAGTGAGGGGGAATCATCAACTGGCTGGGAGTGCAAGACATCCCATCCCTCTCACTCCCTCATCCCCTCATCCCCCATCCCTTCTTCCCCTCTCTGTGCGATCTCAGCAGCCACTGAATCTACAGCCGAGGCAGCTTGTATGGAGTACGGAGAGCTATTAGTGGGCAGTGACGGGGGAATTATCAACCGCTTGCGAGTGCGAGACATCCCCATCCTCTCCCGCACCACACGGGGCTGCCGCCTCATGCGCATCGCCTCTGGGGATAGCCTGGCATCGCTGTCGCTCGTGCCAGGTGCTGCTGAAGGAGAGTTGGAGGAGGATGGGGTGCCGTTAGTAATGCCTGAGGGAGGGGTGAGTGACGAGGAGAGTGAGGAGGAGAAGGTGGAGGGAGAGAGCAGGGTAAAGGCGAAGGTGGTGTAGGGTGGGCGGTCAGATGGATGAGGGAGAGGAGGAGGAGGGAAGGGGCGCCGTTGTGGGGACAGCCTGGCGTCGCTGTCGCTGGTGCCGGGTGCTGTAGAGAGAGAGTTGGAGGAGGATGATGGGGTGCCGTTAGTGGTGCCTGAGGGAGGGGAGAGTGAGGAGGAAAATGTGGAGGGAGGGAGCGGAGTAAACGCGAAGATGGCTGGGATGTAGGAGGAGGGTGGTTGGTTGGATGGATAGGTGAAGCGCAAAAGCTCAGCAGCACAGAGCGTGGTACAAAGTTATGGGTCGAAGGGTTTAGCCACAGGTAAGTCTTTGAGTGTGGATTCAGTATGTGAGCCTTCTTCCTTTGCATCGCACACACCAGGACACAGGCTTGGGAAATGCTTTAGGTCAATTACCATACTTGGGAATATGGTGAGTGCAGTACAAATTCACGGACTTCACATACGGTAGCATCCATTCAATACGTGCTCAACGCAATCCACTGCAAGTCACACTTCTCTTGATAGGGCGTGGTAACCCGCGCTCCTCTTTTCCATACCTGTATTGTCACTACAGTACACTAATCAGAGTGAGAATTCCATGCAGCTTCCCCTCCATTACAACTACCAAGATGTGGCCCACAGCTTTTCCTCCTCCGGAACTACAAAGATGCAAGCGGCCTACCCTCAGTTGTGGCCAAAATGGGGCATTTGAATGGGCGCCGATAACCCTTACTTTCAACGGTAGTCCCACGTGCAGCAGGAAAACGGGACGAGAGGAGAGGCGTGTACAAGAGTACGTGCAGGTGGAGAAACTTCCAATGCAAACCCAGGCCCTCCTGTTCTTTCACTCACTCCTAATCCTGCACGCAAACAGCACAGAGAACGCCCACGGTTAGACAGAGATGTGGGGGAATCAGTGAAAGGGAGCCTAAAAAACAAAGCCCTGGCAGCACTGGTATGAGGGGAGGAGGGAAGGGATTGTGGCACCAAAGGGTTTTTTACCGTCCAGAATGCAAGACCCGACCATGAAGGAAGCTCCCAAGGCAGGGAGAGAGTCAGCACAGGTGGCAGGAAAGGCAGGGGATGGCAGGGGATGGCAGGGGATGGCAGGAGCAGCAGGGATGGCAGGGGATGGCAGGAGCAGCAGGAGCAGCAGGAGCAGCAGGAGCAGCAGGAGCAACAGCTCTGGCAACAGCGGGAGGGGAGAATCCTGGCATGTGGCCGTCCAGAATGCACAAGCAGTTTGTATAGGCGGAGCAAATGCAAGCAGCCCCCAGACCTGCCAACCAGTGCTCCCACCTCGGGTTACCTGACGCACTAAACAGGCGTATTACAGAGGTGGGAGCACTGGTTGGCAGGTCTGGGAGCACTGGTTACCGTACCCTCCATACCTGCGGCAGTTGATCGGACGACCCGGATGCGCCAGCAGCGGCGGCAGCAGCAGATGGGACCAGGGCAGGGGCAGGCGCAACGGGGGGTGGTGCAAAAACGGCAGGCGCAGCGGGAGCAGGGGCAGCGGAGGCGGGTCTAGCGGCAAGCGGGGCGGAGAATCGCGGCACGTGGCCGTCGAGAATGCGCGAGCAGTCGGTGTAGGCGGAACCGACGCCGCAGCCGGCGCCGAAGGCGAGAGCCGCCCAGCGACTCGTGGGGGACCCTGCACGGCGGGCGCGGGGAGGGGAGGTGGGGGGGGAAGGGGGGCCCGTGGAGAGGGGAGGGATGGACAGGAGCGAGAGCACGTGTAAAATGCGCGAGCAGTCGGTGTAGGCGGAACCGACGCCGCAGCCGGCGCCAAAGGCGATAGCGGCCCAGCGACTCGTGGGAGACCCTGGTTGGCGGAGGGTGGGAAACAAAAAGGCGACGTGCGGGGGGAGGGGAAGGGCCGGGGGAGGGGAAAGTGTTTGCTGCTACTCCCAATATGAACTTGGATCCAAGGGGTCATACGTGGTGACGGAAGGAATTGTTAGGGCGGCCAACCGGCTCAAGGGGCTCCCTCAAACCAAGACGGATCACTCACTAAAGAGGACGAGCCCGGTGGCGGCGCCCGCGAGCGTGCTGTAGACGACTCGGCGCAGCGAGAGGTCGACGCAGAGGTCCCATTTGTCGTCCATTAGCAGATCCTGCGCGCGCCGACTCGGAGCCGCCATGGCTGCTGTTTGCGATATTTTGGCTTTCCTGCGTTTCGTTTCGCTGTCTCCTCCTCTACTGGTTCCGTTCGACAGTGATAACCTTCACGAAACTCGCTGGCGAGTTCGCGAGTCCCGCAATCGCGCGGCCACTTCCGCGAAGTTCTGCTGGTCGACGCGCGACGCGATAAGCTACGTGGCTGCTCACGACCGGATCTCAGCGCCCTCAAATTTCGGTACAGGCCAGCGTGTGGTGGAGATTCACTGGTATTATGGAGTCGTGCGCAACGAAATCTGAGATTCGTGCGCAAATAGAGCTGGATCTCAAGGACTAAGGACTCGCGGAAACCAGCAGCAACTTCCCGGAGCCTAGCGCGACGAAAATATCGGGGCGCGACGGGGATGCCGCTGGTCAGAGCAGCTTCAGAACTAGGATACTGCCTGGCAAAATATGTTCTAGAGTCTAGGCCTGAAAGGGGGAAGGGGGAAGGGGGGGAAGGGGAGAAAGGGGAGGGTGGGGAAGGGGAGTTGGGGGAAATGGGGGGTACTTGTGTGGCGGGGGGAATGTTTGGGGGAATGGTTGGGGGAACGGTTGGGACAGCTGGTGAGGGAGTTCTGTTGCCTTTATTTTGTAGCTTGGAGTTCTTTTCCCTCGTTTATCTACTTCTAGTGAAGGATCTTGTGGTGGAGATGAATTTGCCAGCTGTGTGGGGTGGGAGCGACGCTTAGCTGTTCGTTATCTCTTGAAACCGCACTCAAGAAATATGAAACCGTGTAGAATTGCAAAGAACCTTACTGAACCCTATTCAGACGCCCCCTCACAAGCTTCAACGGATATGAGTCTGCGACATGAACGCATAGAACGTCCCTTTCCGCTTAGAACGGGTCATAGGTATTATTGACCGTGCTGCCGATCGATCAGTCGAATAACATCGACCAACTCGTCGCATTCGCGAATCGCGATTCTTCCAACAATGAAGTCCGTTTACATGCTACGATTTAGACAGCACCGAATACAAACGCCTCTTTGTACCCCTCACACATTCGCGTCACAACAGCGACCGCGCGCTCACGTCGCATGTTCGCCACTAGCGCGTCGTCGGAACAGTCGCATCAGCGTCGCATGGCAGCCCGGCGATAGCTCTCCCTTCAGGCGACAAGGGACCGATCAAATTCTCCTTCCCCGCTTGCCACTTCGCCATCCCTGTTCCTTCTCCCCGCGTTTCCAGCTCATATCCGCACAGCACCATCCCGCCTCCGATCCTCTGCCAATTGCGGTACCACCAACGGCAGCAGCGTTCCGCAGCGCCGTGCGCCTCGGCCTGCTGCTTCTGGGCGGCACAGCGGCATTCGCGGTGGGCGGCACCACTGTCGCATCTGCCGTCTTTGTCGCACTGGCGTGCCATCGCGGGATGGATGGACGGCCAGGATCCGCTCCTCGCGACTGGGGGGCGCTGTTTGATGGGGGAGGGGGCGGGGATGCGGGAAGTGGGGGAGGGGGTGGCGGAGGCGGAGGCGGAGGGGGAGGGGGAGGGGGAGGTGGAGGAGGAAGCGGAGGGATGGGGGGGGGATAAACAAGGAGGACCATGTTTTTCAAGTTCCGAGATGTATCAAGAAGAGGTGGAAGATGCTGGTGGGAATGGTGAGAATCAGTTAGGGGAAGCCAAACAGGGTGAAGTAGCAGCACCAGTGTACATCGTAATCCCTGCTCTTAACGAAGCATCAGCTCTCCCAATCACACTGCGCCACCTGGCAAAGCTCTCACCGCGGCCAGCCGGCATCATCGTTTCCGACGGCGGCAGCACAGATGGCACGCCGCAAGTGGCTGAATCTCTGGGCGCGGTGGTGGTGGCTAGCGAGAGAGGCAGGTCGGTTCAGATGAACACAGGCGCGTGGAAGGCAGTGCAGCTGATGCAGCAGATGCATGCGCGAGAGGAAATTTCTAGGAAGATGCAGCAGATGCAGGTGCAAGCAGGGGAAGCAGAGGAACTTGCTCAAAGCAGTGGAAGCAGTGAGAGAGGCAGGTCGGTTCAGATGAACACAGGCGCGTGGAAGGCAGTGCAGCTGATGCAGCAGATGCAGGTGCAATGCAGTGGAAACAGCACAAGCAGCGGCATTCTCTGTTTTGTTCACGCAGACACGCTCGTGCCATTGGATCTCGTCACACTCGTTAGAAGTACACTGCGAGACCAGTCAGTGTGCTGCGGGGGGTTTGTGCCCGTGGTGGCTGTGCCTGGGCGGGTCTTCTGGGGCATGTGCCTTCGGAACGTGGCCAAGACCTGGTATGTGCCATTGCTTGCTCCTCCACGGTATGCAGAGTTGCATGTTGCTGATAAGGTGGGCCAGAAGAACATGAGTAGCAGCGAAAGTACCACCCTTAACAGCAGCAGCACCAGCGGTGGCAGCGGTAGCAGCAGTGGCAGTGGTATTGGCCCCGTAACTGGTGAGTCTAGTGGTACGAGTTTTACATGGCTTAGTGGTATTGTTGCGTTCCTTCGGGGTATGCGCATGCTGTATGGAGACCAAGCCATGTTCTGCCGGGCACAAGACTTTGTGCGCATTGGAGGGTTTGATGAGAGGCTGGCCATCTTGGAAGATGCTGACCTGTCAGAAAGGCTTCATGTGGATGGCTGGCGGCGAACCATGCCAATTAGCAGAGATTCGCTAAGTGTCATTGGAGGGTTGCATGGTGATGACAAGCTGGTAATGAAACGTGGAGGTAGGATGGTTATGCTTTCCCGAGTGGTGGTTACAAGCGGGAGGAGGTTTGAGCATCTGGGTGCATTTCAAGCCACCTTTGCCAACGTGATATTAGCAAGCGCATACATATTTAGAGCTCCACCCGATGTGCTTTACAAGCTGTATAAAAGGCTATATTGTGATGTGAGATAGACGGTTGTATCTTTCCTTCCGAAACATACACTCCGACAGTTTATTGCAAATTTGCCGAGTGCTGGATATTCCATATTCACAGTCGAATCCGACCAATCATGTCACGCCGCTCAGTTCACACCTCAACAAGCTCTGCGTCCAGGCAGGACGGAACGCCAACTCACCACACGCGCCGAGACTCTGATTGGATGAAATCGAGGAAGAAATGCGGCCTAGGGCACCCTGGGAATCTCTTCCCTTCCCGCCATGCAGACAGGCGCGAATAGCTCAACGAGGTGGTGAAAATCCCTCCAAGTAAATCCCAGGGAAAATGCTCCAGAGCTGGACTTTACATGAGTCGTATACACATTCTGGATTTCATTGTTTGACGGTTCTCTGGATTTGAGTTTTCCCTCTGGTTCCCAAGCCGCGCTTGCAGCTCTGATACGTCGCCGTTGGAAGCGTAAAATTCATCGGACAAGAGCTTTCTGGCTCGCCTTTTTGCGTACGTTTTAGTCTGACTCAGAAATCGATTCTGTTGGCGGATCGGCGCTCTGGCTACTTCGACCGTCGTGGCGGAAGCGTCGTTGCCTTCGTCGTCTGAGGACTCGTCGTCTGCGGCGTCGATGGTGCCACAAGGTGCCGCGAAAATGAACTCCTTCGAGATCGAGGACAGTCCCTACAACAACGACAAGCGGCGGCGGTCAAACAGCCTCTTCGTGGTCAGTGGCTGTGCCCCTCGCTCTTCGCCCCTCGCTGCATTTCTTTGCTTCGATTAAGTCTGCTAGATGAACGCTTTCGAGGTCGAGGACAGTCCCTACAACAACGACAAGCGGCGGCGATCCAACGGCCTCTTCGTGGTCAGTCCCTCATTCTCTTGAGTTTTGAGGCTTCCTAACACCTAAAACTCATTCAAGCTTTTCGTTCACCAGTTTCGGGTTCCTGATGCCGGCTCGTAGCCAAGACTCAAACATAAAGAAACGAAACAGGCGTGCTTAAAATCTAGGCCGCCTAGATTCCTGAGGAACGGAAGGCCGCAAGTCGTTTCGCTGCTAGTCGTTTTGCAGCAACGTTGAGTCGAGAAGGGTTCAACCCAAACGCTGCCGACGGAAAACCTTCCGCCATATTTAATCGCGGTGAGAAGGAGGCGAAGTTGGGCGACAAGACTTTCGAGCTCATGCGGCATTCCACGCATACGAAGCGAATGCGGCATTTCACTTATAGAAAACGAATCCGGCATTTCACGCATACCTTTTCTAGGCGCCTAAAAGATGCGATGGCTGTGAGGAGAAGCCATGGTCGACATGAATGAACGGACGCGCCGTTCCAATCACGCCGGCTGTGAACGGCCGCACGTTTGACTCAAACTCCCCGCCGGCTGAGAACGGCCTCACGTTTGACTCAAACTCCCCGCCGGCTGTGAACGGCCGCACGTTTGACTCAAACTCCCCGCCGGCTGAGAACGGCCTCACGTTTGACTCAAACTCCCCGCCGGCTGAGAACGGCCTCACGTTTGACTCAAACTCCCCGCCGGCTGAGAACGGCCGCACGTTTGACTCAAACTCCCCGCCGGCTGAGAACGGCCGCACGTTTGACTCAAACTCCCCGCCGGCTGTGAACGGCCGCACGTTTGACTCAAACTCCCCGCCGGCTGAGAACGGCCTCACGTTTGACTCAAACTCCCCGCCGGCTGAGAACGGCCTCACGTTTGACTCAAACTCCCCGCCGGCTGAGAACGGCCGCACGTTTGACTCAAACTCCCCGCCGGCTGAGAACGGCCGCACGTTTGACTCAAACTCCCCGCCGGCTGAGAACGGCCGCACGTTTGACTCAAACTCCCCGCCGGCTGAGAGCGGCCGCACGTTTGACTCAAACTCCCCGCCGGCTGAGAACGGCCGCACGTTTGACTCAAACTCCCCGCCGGCTGAGAACGGCCGCACGTTTGACTCAAACTCCCCGCCGGCTGAGAACGGCCGCACGTTTGACTCAAACTCCCCGCCGGCTGAGAGCGGCCGCACGTTTGACTCAAACTCCCCGCCGGCTGAGAACGGCCGCACGTTTGACTCAAACTCCCCGCGGGCTGAGAACGGCCGCACGTTTGACTCAAACTCCCCGCCGGCTGAGAACGGCCGCACGTTTGACTCAAACTCCCCGCCGGCTGAGAGCGGCCGCACGTTTGACTCAAACTCCCCGCCGGCTGAGAACGGCCGCACGTTTGACTCAAACTCCCCGCCGGCTGAGAACGGCCGCACGTTTGACTCAAACTCCCCGCGGGCTGAGAACGGCCGCACGTTTGACTCAAACTCCCCGCCGGCTGAGAGCGGCCGCACGTTTGACTCAAACTCCCCGCCGGCTGAGAACGGCCGCACGTTTGACTCAAACTCCCCGCCGGCTGAGAGCGGCCGCACGTTTGACTCAAACTCCCCGCCGGCTGAGAACGGCCGCACGTTTGACTCAAACTCCCCGCCGGCTGAGAACGGCCGCACGTTTGACTCAAACTCCCCGCCGGCTGAGAGCGGCCGCACGTTTGACTCAAACTCCCCGCCGGCTGAGAACGGCCGCACGTTTGACTCAAACTCCCCGCCGGCTGAGAACGGCCGCACGTTTGACTCAAACTCCCCGCCGGCTGAGAGCGGCCGCACGTTTGACTCAAACTCCCCGCCGGCTGAGAACGGCCGCACGTTTGACTCAAACTCCCCGCCGGCTGAGAGCGGCCGCACGTTTGACTCAAACTCCCCGCCGGCTGAGAGCGGCCGCACGTTTGACTCAAACTCCCCGCCGGCTGAGAACGGCCGCACGTTTGACTCAAACTCCTCATCGGCTGAGAGCGGCCGCACGTTTGACTCAAACTCCCCGCCGGCTGAGAGCGGCCGCACGTTTGACTCAAACTCCCCGCCGGCTGAGAACGGCCGCACGTTTGACTCAAACTCCTCATCGGCTGAGAGCGGCCGCACGTTTGACTCAAACTCCCCGCCGGCTGAGAACGGCCGCACGTTTGACTCAAACTCCCCGCCGGCTGAGAGCGGCCGCACGTTTGACTCAAACTCCCCGCCGGCTGAGAACGGCCGCACGTTTGACTCAAACTCCCCGCCGGCTGAGAACGGCCGCACGTTTGACTCAAACTCCCCGCCGGCTGAGAACGGCCGCACGTTTGACTCAAACTCCCCGCCGGCTGAGAACGGCCGCACGTTTGACACAAACTCCCCGCCGGCTGAGAGCGGCCGCACGTTTGACTCAAACTCCCCGCCGGCTGAGAACGGCCGCACGTTTGACTCAAACTCCCCGCCGGCTGAGAGCGGCCGCACGTTTGACTCAAACTCCCCGCCGGCTGAGAGCGGCCGCACGTTTGACTCAAACTCCCCGCCGGCTGAGAACGGCCGCACGTTTGACTCAAACTCCTCGTCGGCTGAGAGCGGCCGCACGTTTGACTCAAACTCCCCGCCGGCTGAGAACGGCCGCACGTTTGACTCAAACTCCCCGCCGGCTGAGAGCGGCCGCACGTTTGACTCAAACTCCCCGCCGGCTGAGAACGGCCGCACGTTCGACTCAAACTCCCCGCCGGCTGAGAACGGCCGCACGTTTGACTCAAACTCCCCGCCGGCTGAGAACGGCCGCACGTTTGACTCAAACTCCCCGCCGGCTGAGAACGGCCGCACGTTTGACACAAACTCCCCGCCGGCTGAGAGCGGCCGCACGTTTGACTCAAACTCCCCGCCGGCTGAGAACGGCCGCACGTTTGACTCAAACTCCCCGCCGGCTGAGAACGGCCGCACGTTTGACTCAAACTCCCCGCCGGCTGAGAACGGCCTCACGTTTGACTCAAACTCCCCGCCGGCTGAGAACGGCCGCACGTTTGACTCAAACTCCCCGCGGGCTGAGAACGGCCGCACGTTTGACTCAAACTCCCCGCCGGCTGAGAGCGGCCGCACGTTTGACTCAAACTCCCCGCCGGCTGAGAATGGCCGCACGTTTGACTCAAACTCCCCGCCGGCTGAGAGCGGCCGCACGTTTGACTCAAACTCCCCGCCGGCTGAGAACGGCCGCACGTTTGACTCAAACTCCCCGCCGGCTGAGAACGGCCGCACGTTTGACTCAAAACTCCCCGCCGGCTGAGAGCGGCCGCACGTTTGACTCAAACTCCCCGCCGGTTGAGAACGGCCGCACGTTTGACTCAAACTCCCCGCCGGCTGAGAGCGGCCGCACGTTTGACTCAAACTCCCCGCCGGCTGAGAACGGCCGCACGTTTGACTCAAACTCCCCGCCGGCTGAGAACGGCCGCACGTTTGACTCAAACTCCCCGCCGGCTGAGAGCGGCCGCACGTTTGACTCGAACTCCCCGCCGGCTGAGAACGGCCGCACGTTTGACTCAAACTCCCCGCCGGCTGAGAGCGGCCGCACGTTTGACTCAAACTCCCCGCCGGCTGAGAACGGCCGCACGTTTGACTCAAACTCCCCGCCGGCTGAGAACGGCCTCACGTTTGACTCAAACTCCCCGCCGGCTGAGAACGGCCTCACGTTTGACTCAAACTCCCCGCCGGCTGAGAACGGCCTCACGTTTGACTCAAACTCCCCGCCGGCTGAGAACGGCCGCACGTTTGACTCAAACTCCCCGCCGGCTGAGAACGGCCTCACGTTTGACTCAAACTCCCCGCCGGCTGAGAACGGCCTCACCCTACACTCGAATCGCCTATCGTTTTTTTCCCGCTCCCACTCTTGCCTTCGCCCCCTTGCATCCCCCTCCCCCTCTTCTAGGCTCGAAACCTGCTGCAGCCTCCGAGGTGACTTTTGAGTCGACTCAAAAGTCACATCCACCCGCATCCCTCCCGTTCTCCCACGCCGGAAACCTGTTGGAGCCTCCGCCCTTCCGTGTAGCGTGTGCGGCGCGTTTGTCTCAAACTGTCCACCCCCCACCCAACCCCAACCTGGGTCTTCCTCCCTCCCCTTCCTCCACGCCGGATCCTGCTGCAGCCTCACGCCCTCTGTGTAGAGTGTGCAGCATCTTCTCTCTCAACCTGTCGAGGTGACTAATGAGTCGACTCAAAAGTCTCCTGCGGCAGCCTCACGCCCTTTGTGTAGCGTGTGCTGCATCTTCTCTCTCACCCTGTCTCCCCGCTCCTTTCCCCTCCCCTGGGTCTTCCACACCCCTGCGTGCCTTCCCCGTTGCCTGCAGCGAGCAGGCGTGTACCTGCAGCAGTTGCCAGCGCTTCAGTTCGCTGCCTTCCTCTGTGCTCTCCTCTCCACTTTTCGAGCCGACTCAAAAGTTCATCCCCACTCTTTGCTCCCTTTTTCTTCCAACTGCCTGCAGCGAGCGGGTGTGTACCTGCAGCAGTCGCCAGCGCTTCAGTTCGCCGCTTTTCTCTGCACGCTCGTTTTCCTCTGGGGCATCACCTTCGCACTCTCCCCCAACCGCCTGCCGTAGCTGCTGTTACTGCCAAACCTCCTGCAGCTGCCGTACCTGCTGGTTGCCATGTCTTACACGCTCCCCAGCTGGCACTGGGCCATCATGTTTGCACTCTCACCCAACCGCTCCTTGCCGTAACCGCAGTAGCTGCTTTAGCTGCTGAGAACAGGTGGCTGAGATTAGAAGAATAAGCCATGCTGGGGGAACAAGTGCTAGGATGTTAATTTGGGGGGGGGGGGGGGGGGGGGGGGGGGTAATGAGGAGGGGTTGGAGGCGGGAGGAGGGAGGGTTGGGTGTGATAGGAGGGTTGGGTGTGATAGGAGGGTTGGGTATTCAATATAAATTTCAAATATGAATATTTTTAAAAGCTGTAACGCTTTTCAAAATTTTGTATTTTGAAAGCGAGGCTGTTAGTAATGTAGGAATGAGCAGCGTCGAATCGCGCTAATCGCCCGTTTTTGAGTACAAAACGTGGGCTGGAGGTCATTTCCCTCCACCCACGTCTCTCATTTTCAAACGGTTTAGCACACTTTCCCGCCCACCCACCCCTTGGAACAGCGACAACTGTAGCGAGTTGTCAGCATTGTAGTATGTTAGAATTGCTTGGATTTCAATTGTACTAAACCCACTTGAAATGAGACGATGCCATGTCTACATGAAAGAAAGCAAGCTTTCTAAATGTGGAAGTGTTAGGAACCTACATGTATGTCAAGTATAACTGTGAAATACATTCAGGTGTGCAAGCCACCTTTACATATTTTTTATGTATGGATTTGTGTATTATGACACACAAAGCTTTGTTTGTGTATACTAAGTTCTAAAAGCTACACTAACCTTATTGAAATATTTCATAAACCAGCTGTTCTCTGTGACGTGCAAAACTCGTAACACTCTCCTTGTCAGCCGCCGAGTCTCTGCTCTCCCATACCCTTCCCCACATCTCGCCACTGCCTTTCTCCCTAATGCCCTCCCTGTAGTGTCTCTCCTCTCTTCCTTTTCGCTCTTCCTCCATCTCTTCAGTCAAGATATCCTGCTGCTGCTTCCTCTTCTCCCCATCTCCCTCCACCCTTCTCACTGCTTCTAAGTCTCCAAATGCCTCAGACCCCTGATCTCTAAGGGACCGAACCTCCAGCCTCGTCCCGAACCTCCTTCTGAACTTTCTCCTCAGCCTCCTCAACCTCCCCCCGAGCCTCCTCATCAGCCTCTCCAGAAGCCCCCTGCTCCTCGCCAACCTCCCCCAGCTCGTCCCGAACCTTCCTCCGAGCCTCATTCCATGCTGTGGCAAACGCACAGTCAGCAGCATCGATTGCTGACGTGGCATAATCCTCCACGTCACCATCCAGAAAGCCTCGCCCTGTCTCCCCGTCAGCTTGAATCGGCGCTCTCAGCAGCCTAGTCAGCAGCCCATACTCCTCTGCGCGTTTAGCCCGGGTAATTTCCCCTCGAAAAGTCTGCCCTAGTACACCATGCACCGCATCCGTGTTCTGTTGTATAGACATTGGAGTAGCAAGAAAAAACAGAGTCGCAAGAAAAAACAGAGTAGCAAGAAAAAACATTGGAGTAGCAAGAAAAAACAAACAAGTAGAATTTACATGAGACATGCAAGCAGAGTTCCATGCTTGCTACTCCCCCCACATGCACACAGCAAGCAGCAATGTATCCCCATCAATCCTCACAGCGAGCCTTTTGAATACTAACATTGAGGTACTTAATATAGACATTGAAGTGAGTGTAAGCCTCGTCAGCCGTCTGCAGCAGCGGGTGTGCGGCATGCAAGGACAGCTCCATGCTTGCTACTCCCCCCACGCGCACGCGGTATGTGTCCCTGTCCCTCCCATCCCCCATGCCACCCGCCTCTGCCAGCACCATGTGAAAGGCCCCCTCCCCATGCACTGCCTGTCCCACCTGGATTTGGAGGGAGGAGGGGAAGGGGGAGCAGAGAGGGAGGGGAGCGGGAAGTGAGGGGGAAGGGAGAAGGTCGGAGAGCCACATCCCTGCCATCCCCCATGGCCCCCCCCGCTGCCAGCACCATGCGAAAGTCCCCCTCCCCTTGCACTGCCTGCCCCACCTGAGGAAGGGAGGGAGGGAGAGGGGGAAGAAGGGGAGCGAGGGGGAGGTGAGGGGACGCGCACATGGTATGTGACTCTGTCCCTGCCATCCCCCATTGGCCCCGCCACTGCCAGCACCATGTGCAAGGACCCTTAGTTTTGAGTCGACTCAAAGCTGCCAGCACCATGTGAAAGGACCCTTCCCCATGCACTGCCTGCCCCACCTGATATCCCGTCCCATAGAAAACGCAACCACCTCCATTCTCTTAAAAAAAAAAAAACCCTCTCCCCCCACCTCTGCTGCCCCTAGCAGCCCTACCCTACTTGTTAGCCCGCCCATCTCCATCCTCTCAATGAAGCCCCTCTCCCCCCGCCCCTGCTGCTTCTACTGCCCGTAGCAGTCTCAATTCCCAGCTTGTAACGGCGAATTACCTGAGTAGGAGGGGTAAGAGGTCGACCATCCATCTCCATCCGCTCAATGAATCCCCTCTCCCCCCACCTCTGCTGCCCCTAGCAGCCCTACTTGTTACCACGAATTACCTGAGTGGGAGGGGTAAGAGGTCGCCCGTCCATCTCCATCCGCTCAATGAATCCCCTCTCCCCCCGCCGCTGCTCCTTGCCGTCGCGCGCCTTCAGGAACACCGAGTGCTGCCGGCCAATGGGATCTCGCCACGTCATGTAGAGCTCCCTGGATGGCAGGAGCAGGCACGAGGAAACGGAAAATGACAACAAGGATGAGTTCCTTGATAAGAATGGGAATGACCATCCTCGCGTCCATGTTCATCATTTTTATCGTCGTCCACGTTGACATGTGCACTCATCCCGGTCAAGGGACAAAAATGACCACCATCCTCTCGCACACATCCTCATGCCCGTTGATGCCCATGTTGACATGCACACACACACATCCCCCGGTCAAGGGATTAAAATGACCACCATCCTCTCACACACATCCTCATGCCCCTTGATGCCCATGTTGACATGCACAGCACACACATCCCCCGGTCAGTCAGCAGGCAGAAGGACCAATTCAGCTCCCCATGAAAGTCAAACCTACCCCAGGAGACACCTAGTCCAAGACACTGCCTAGCCTACCTGATCCAGGACCGTATGTGCAGTCTGTGTCTTCGCTTCCCTCCTCTCCTTCCCCCCACCACCAGCCTCGGATCCTCATACCCCTTGATCCCCATGTTGATATGCTCTATATGCACTAACTGGCATACTCACAAACTCCTTCCATACCTGATCCATGATCGTATGGGCATCTTGTGTCTTCTTTTCCCTCTCCTTCCCCCCACCACCAGCCTCGGATCCTCATATCCTTTAATCCCCATGTTGATATGCAAGTCTCGGTCACTCAGCAGGCAGAAGGACCGGTTTAGATTCCCGTGAAAATCAAATCGCGTGCCCTCCGCGCCCACGAAGTGCGGGTCGTTCTTCACTGTTGCGAGCGGGTTGCATTTGCCTCCGATATAAGACGGAGGGACGCTCTTTATAGTGTTGTCTACAGTGAATTTCATCAGGTTGGGGAGGAGTCTACAGGTCCCGGCTGTGCCGGCAACGCTGTGGGTGGTTGAGAGGAGAGAGGGGTGGGGGTGGGGGGTAGGGAGAGGGAGAAAGGGATAAAGGGATGGCTAGTTAGGTTAGGTTCGGTTCAGCACTCGATAGAAGTAATCGTTTGAACCACTCGTCTATACCACTCGTCTGCTCCACTTGTGGGATGTAGCAGCACAGCAGCACAGCAGCACAGCAGCACAGCAGCACAACAGCAGCACTCACGTTGGCGGCTGGTAATGGAAGAAGACACACTTGTCGGCCTGCGCGCACGTCTGGCAGCAGGCGTTCTCATTTGTGGCCTGCACGTGGATGGGGGAGGGAGAGAGAGGCGCAGGGGGGGGAGGGGATGAGCGGATGTTCGAGAAAGACAGATACGCGCATGCCGTCACAGCAGCATGACCTGGGCATGACGTGCGCATGACGTCATGACAGCAACGTGCAAAGTAGCAGGAAGAGTGAATGCGGAACGAGGGGAGGGACGGGCAGCGGAATCAGAGGGAAGTGGAAGTGGGTCGCGGAGGGCGGAGAAGCGGGTAGGGCGGGGAGGGCGGATAGGGAGGAGCGGGCAGGAAGGGCGGGAAGGGCGGAGAGGGCAGGGAGGGCGGAGAGGTCGGGGAGGGTGGAGAGGGCGGAGAGGTCGGGGAGGGCGGAGAGGGCGGATAGGGCGGGAGGGGCGAGAGTGAGGCGTACCGTGGTCTTGAGTATCACGGTGGTGCTGTCTATGAGCTGTCGGGGACAGAAGGGGTTGGGGGGAAGAGCGGTGGGGGAGAACAGGGGGAGGGTGGGGAAGGGCAGGGGAGGGCAAGGGAGGACAGGGACGAATGAGGGGCATGGTTCAAGTGGGACAACAAAGGAGAGAGAAGTTGGGGGGAAAGGGACGCGAGGAAGAGGGGGGGACTCTCTATGTTACCCGCTGTTACCTGCTGTTACCACTGTTGCCGCTGTCTCTGTTGAACCAGCGCTGTCACCGCTGTTCCCCGCTGTTGCCATCACTTACCCGCCGTTCCTGCTATTCCCGATCCGCCTTCTACCGCTACCATTTTGCACCGCCGTTCTCGCTCGTAATCGGTGACACCGTGTCCCTACACAGGACAGCCGCATTGCACCGTATTGAACCGCACTGTACCGTGCAACACCCACCTTGTACCGCTCGTAATTTATGTTCCCGTTTGAGCTGATAATGGTCGACGCCGTACCCCCCTAACAAGCCTAGCAAGGGAACCGCATTGTACCGCATCCAACCGCACTCCAACGTGCAACACCCACCTTGTACCGCTCGTAGTTCAAGTTGCCGTTTGCGCTGATAATCGTCGACGCCGTACCCCCTAACAAGCTTAACAAGGGAACCGCATTGTACCGCATCCAACCGCACTCCAACGTGCAACACCTACCTTGTACCGCTCGTAATTCATGTTGCCGTTCGCGCTGATAATCGTCGACGCGATACCCGACGACAAAAGCCACCTGCCCTTGGTGTAGCTGACGCAGCGTGACGTCAGACAGCCGCCCTTTGGCGTCATCACGTCGAGAGTGGCAGCGAGGGCCACGTGGCAGGGGGGGTTACTAGACGGGAGAACCGATGCGAGCAGGACGAGGGGGAGGAGAGCTGCTAGGGCGTGGCGGAAGGAAGCGAAGGGTGCGCGCGAGCAGCGGGGCAGGGAGAGCGGAATGGAACGCGGAAGGGGAGTGGCGCGCGGAAGGACAGAGCCGAAAGCGTGGGGAGCGCGATGATGAAGACGGCGGGGGCATCGGCGGCGCCATCGGCGGCGGCGGACGCGGCGGCTTCGGAGAGAATAGGGTGGGGAGCGACAGACGGATGGGGAAATGAGGGACGAGAAAAATGGGCGGTCCCGTGGCGTTCGCATTGGCATCATCACGACTTTTTGAGGACCTGATCACTATCGGAGGTGCCTTTGTTGGAGATTATTGCATCGGAAATTACTGCATAAATGGTCACTATATCAGACGTTACTGCCTCGGAAGTGTTACTGTGTGCGAAATGGCGACTGCCTCGTGCGACGGCAAAGAAAGGGACTGACAACCACGTATACTATGCGCAATGCTACAGGTCAGTGTTCCGTGGAACTGTGATCTGCTCCTAGACCTCATACAATCAGGAAAATTAGTGGTCCATATAACTAGATCCGATAAGAAGGTCGCTAACATAGCTACTGCTCTTGTGCCGAATCCTCTACTGCCGCATCGACTGCCGCATCCTAGTACCACAGAACCTTTAAACGAAGCTTCTAAAGCAGCTTCTAACGCAGCTATTAACGCAGCTATTAACGGCAACCAACGGAGCTCTCTTTTCGCAAGGCATCCTCGGATTCTCGGGGATCCTCGGGACACCTCGCGTCTGACCTCTCTTTTCGCAGGGCATCAAAAGAGCATGTCAAATTGGCTCGACTCATACTAAAGCTTCGTCACGAGTTCTCATCAGCAATTCCTAGCAATGACTTTCTCGAAATAGAAGGATCGAGCCAAAACCGAAGGCACGATAGTTCATCATCCTTACAGGGCCGTCCTAGATAGATCTCGTTGCCTGAGCACTACGCACATAGTACAAGAACAAGAGGTATAATGATAAGCAGAGCCGACCAGGGGCAC
Organism: Closterium sp. Naga37s-1; assembly: GCA_947471745.1. Lineage (NCBI taxonomy): Eukaryota > Viridiplantae > Streptophyta > Zygnematophyceae > Desmidiales > Closteriaceae > Closterium > Closterium sp. Naga37s-1. The sequence continues at coordinate 4,813,166 of CANJKZ010000056.1, read as the reverse complement.
CGCGATACAGTGACAGTGACAGTAGCTAACGTAAATCCTGTCTGTGCTGTAATTAAACGGCGCGGTCCCCGCACAAAAAGTGGAACTTAGCTGGCAAAGGTTCACAAATACATTGGGTTTCAAGTGGTTTCAGTACTATCTATACTTATTTTATTCGGTAGAAAATGGTTGAGTAGCCGTTCGGTCTCGAACCCCCTCAACGTAACACCAATCACCGTGCTGACTGGAAGTGTCTGGCCAACCCCAAGGTGGGATGAGCTGAACAGGATTCAGGAAATGCTAACGTTGCGGGCACCTACGGTACGCATTCGAAATAGTGGTCGCGAAATGCGCGCGAAAATGAATTTGCTGTTGGTACGTGTTGTTGGCGAGCAGCTTGGCGTGGGGCGACAAAACTCGAGGAAGAAAAGACGACGCTCACGAAATGTTGGCGATTTTATCGATGGAACTGTGGTTGGCGGTTTGTGGTCGGCCCTTCACATGGAGCGGCAGAGGCATAACGATCTCGATTTTGTCTCACCAGGGTCAAGTGAACAGCTTCAGGGGAATTTGCATGGAGCATCTGCGGTGTGGAGTGAGGTCCAGGGTTTGTCCCGAGGACAAATGCACCGATTGACCAATCAGGGATTGACCTAGATTCGAGGCAGCATTTCAAATTTCAACAGCGCCAGCCCCCACCCTACCACCAGCAGTATGGTTGGTTGGTCGCTCGTCAATGGTTTTGGCGGGAATGGGAGGAAACAGCTGGTTGGATTCTTCTGTCCCCCGACTGAACCGACTGAAACTGTCAGGATGATGTTGACACGGCCTGCAAGTGGGGAGCAGAGGACGGGTTGGTTTTTGTCAGGATGAACAATGCTGTCGGGAAACATACCCTTTACAAAGTTTCAGCTTCGTTCAAATACACTGAATTACAATCACTGTTTCACCATTTGAAACCAATCACTCATGCTGGAGCCATGTAAATCCATGCGAGTAAGTATACCTTTGGTAACTTGTCGGCCATACCTTTGGCATACCTTTGGTACCTTTGCCAGCCATGCACATAGGGCCTCTCCGAAAAATCGGCATTTTACCGAATGGCCAGCCGCACATTGAAATCTTCAATGCATGCAAAGTCTTGTGTTCAGCATAACATAGTTTGGTCCCATATACGCATGAGCACACTACATAGGAATGCCGCAATACCACTTAACCAGTCAAAAATCGGTTAGTTTTGTTACAACCCCAAATGGGACTTAGCGAATGATCGCTCAGGGTTGATCGCATAACAGTGTTGCAGCGGAAGTAGTGAACTTAGGTCAGAGTGAATGTAGATGACTGAGATTGATAATAGCATACATACATCGTGTTTATATAAGAATACAAGGGAATACGAAAAGACCTAGACTAGCCATGTACTCTAAGGGGTACATTCCCTTATTGCGGTGAGTTCAAACTGTGCGGCGCAGGAACCCGTTTCAAACCTGTTCTCGCTCTTTTCATTTCAAATGTTTCTGCCTGCATCGGTCTTGGTCAGACGGTTTCTGCGTCGCTTCAACTCTTCTGACTCCTCGACTTCGTACTCGGTAGAGTCGGCTTCTGCAGCACACAGGAATGCCTTCTCATACAACTTCATATCGCACTCCCCTTCATTCTTGGGCGCGGGAGGAGCTGACTCGCTTGACTACTCCGGTGAGATCCGAGCAGTGCTTGTACTGCTGACATGGCAGTCGTTTGGTGAGGAAGTCTGCTGCCATCTCGGTGGTTGGGCAGTACGCGAGGTCAACTTTCCCCTGGTCAATTTCGTCCTTGACGAAAAAGTACCGAAACGCGATGTGTTTCGTGCGGTTTACGAAACATGGCTTGTTCGCGATTCTGATGGCACTTTGGTTGTCGCAGTGAAGGCGAAAGGTGGGCGAAATTTGGATTTTCCGTGATCTGACAACCAGCCTCACATTGAAATCTTCAATGCGTGCAAAATCTTGTGTTCAACAAAACATAGCTTGGTCCCATATACGCATGCGCACACCACATAGGAATGCCGCAATACTACTTAACCAGTCAAAAATCGTCAAGCAAGCGGGTCGTTCAGTAGGGTCGGACCAAAATCATTCAGCTGGGAGCTCTGGGTGTGCCGGTACTGTGTCCACCCGGATATAAGCGCAGTCGCGCTTCTAGTAAATCAGGCGAACATTCAGGGTGCGCTTGTAATGTGGTAATTTTTAGAAGCGCATGCGCTAATTGAATAATCATACTGGAATTCAATGTTTTAGACATCAAATTGCAGCTCGCAATGCAGGGGTTGCAACCGTACTGATTGCAGGGTGTCATAGTATTGAAGAAATCGGCGAATCTGCCAGCGCAACACTTTGGGTGCATCCATGCACCCCAAGCAGCTCGGCGGTCCAATTATGCATGTATGCGGCGGGTAAGTGTGACAACTTCAATTAGCAAGGCCCTTCGATTGGTCTGGAATCTGCTAGCAGCAAGATTCCATGCCACCTATGGTTCCTCTACAGGGAAATTCGCACTTCCCTGCAGAGGAACCCGAGCCGCCATCACGAGAGGGGTCTCTCGTAGGTGTTATTCTGCTCATTCTCTCATCTAGTTTTGCTCGGCAGGCTGCCGTTTCTTCTCTTCAGCTACCATGGCGGACATCCCAGGCACCGCGTTCCTGTTTGGGCGACCACCAGACCGTCGGCCCCCTCGACGCTCTGCTTCAGGCGGCGGTGGGCTTCCGGAGTGGCCGCCATACCACCACGCCCTCCAGGGCCGCCTACGCCGCCTGCACCGCCTACCCCACCTGCTCCGCCGGCTCCTCCCGCACCCCCCGCCCCTGTTGTGTTTATGAATGGTGCTCCGGTAGTGACGCTTTTCATCCCCACCTCTGCCACGCCGGATCCTACAGAGGCTGAGAAGTGTCACGCAGAGGCAACGGCCGACGATGACGCCGAGGCAAAGGACGAGGAGGCTGGGGACGCCGGTGGTGCCGCGGGCATTGGTGTGGGCAGGGATGATGGACCGCCAGCGGCTGACGAAGATTGTCCTTACTGGGGACCGCCGGACGACTGCTGGTGGGACCAGTCCGCGGTTGGTGAAGATGATGACGTGGAGTACTCGTCCCGGGACGGCCTTCCCGAACATCTGCCCATTCCCACCTATCCCCCTTCGCAACAAAAAGCGACCGCATCCTTCTACCACGAACCGAGATGCCCGCCCCCCCTCTCCAAGGAATACGCAGACAACACGCAAAAAGAATTCGTGCACCGTGAAAGAGAAGGTTAAGTGGGTCGAGCGGCTTGCGGCTTGTGACAACGTCAGCAAGGTGGCCCGGGAGTCGGGTATTCATTGCAAGTGTATCACGGAGTGGAAGCGCCAGCTTGACGACCTCACCGCTGTCGCTGCATGTCGCAAGCGCCTGCACGGGCACGAGCATGCGTCGTGGTATCCTGACATGGAGCGGGAGCTCTACTCCCACTTCATTACCGCACCCACCAAGGGACTGGCGCTAAACGTCGGGCGCCTCCAGAAGTGGTCGCATGACATCATGAAAGGGATGCATCCGGGTGTCGTCTGTAAGGGATCGTACCGCTGGACGAAGCGCTTCCGCCGTAGGTAGAATCTGTCCATACGTGCAAAGACAAAGGTCGAACACAAACTTTCAGACCGTAAGTGCCTTGTTTTCACTCGTTGTTTCATAAGTATCATCCTATCTCGATGCGTATCCATCCCATGTGACTTATGGTTGTGTGAAATCCTGTCTCTTAATGACCCCCCCACCCCAAGAGTGTGAAATGCAGATGAACAACTTACGGAAATTCGTGCGCTTTGCTCGTCGCGTCAGGGGCATCGAGAACCAATGGATCATAAACGCCGATCAAACCCCCCTGTTTCTCGAAATGCCGGCCGACCACACCGTCAAAGTAATCGGCACGCACTCCGTTCCCATTCGAAGCGCCGGCTACCAAAAGGAGCGGATTACTGTGATGCTCGTATGCACCGCGACAGGAGAGAAGTTGAAGCCGTGGGCTTTTTTAAAACGCCAGGGAAATTTCCCACACGGTGATTTGCTTCTCTAAAGTCGGCAGTGTGCACGCCTATATCCGAATGCAAGCCTTCATATCGTCACCTTACCTTCGTGTGCGTGCATGTATTTACAGATGTGGTGGTGGCGGCTCAACCAAAATGGCTGGATGGATGCTGACGGAGTCATCAGGTGGCTGGATGAGACGGTGAAGCCCTTCACGCTTGCACGTGTCTTCTCATCTTCGACTCCTATCTTGGGCATCTGACCCCAAAGGCCCGAGCGAAGTACACGGAACTGGGCGTGGTGCCAGGCGTGATCCCGGGCGGCTGCACGTTGGAGGTGCAGCCGCTTGACGTCACCATCAACAAGTCCTTCAAAGTCGCTGTGCGAAAGCAATACCAGGAGTGGTTTGAGCGAGAGGGCATCATGAACTTCACAGCAAAGGGTGAGAATCAAGCCCCGTTGCTAGCTGAATCAACCCTTATCCCAAACCTTGACCCAAATCTCACTGTCTTCCTCAGAAAAAAACTCAAGAAGCCCCCACCCAAGGAGACGATGCGGTGGATTTCGAAGGCCTGGAAGGCTGTCCCTGCGTCGCTCGTCAAGAAAGCTTTTCTTACCTGCGGCATCAGCAACGCACTCGACGACTTTGAGGACGAGCTGTGTCTTCAGCACAGGCGCAACAGCGAGTGTCGAGAGAGTTTAGGAGAAGTGGGTTTGTTAGGTATAGGATGGGGTACAAGCAAGAGTGTCGAGGTGAAACCTATACCCCATAAGGCTAGCCCCAATATAGCCTAGACAATTTAATACACATACATGTTTGACACACCCCCACAGGCGACTTCACAAGGGCGAGTGCCTCAGTGTCAGCAGTGGCAAAGACCAAGTTGTCGACGTACACAAGGATGTAGAACGGCGGCAGCGAAGTGTCGGTGTGGAGAAACAGCGACGGGTCTGCAGTCGAAGGAGCAAACCCAAGTGCCGCAAGCATCGTCCTCAGTGTTTCGTGCCACTCACGAGGCACCTGGCGGAGGCCGTAGACTGGCCGTCGGAGGCTCCACTGGGTACCTGCAGGAAACGACCCAGTGAAGCCAGATGACGGCGCAGCCAGATCTCCACGTGTTGGCTGCCCTGTAGGAAAGCTGTGCTGAAGTCAAGAGAGTAAAGCTCGTAGTCACGCTGACCAGCAACATGCAAAAGCACCCGAAGAGTGGTTATCTTCGGGGTAGGGGAGAAGGTCTGGAAGAAGTCAACTCCCTAGCGCTGATTGAAGCCTCTAGCAACGTAACGAGCCTTGAAGACATGACCCTAAACTCGGCGGCCGCTTCACCCTGAAAATCCACATGCCATCGACTACGTTCGCCCAAGGAGGGGGAACTGCGTCGACGTAGGTGCCTGTAGACTTCCAGGATGCCATCTCTGCGTCCATGGCTGTCTGCCACTGAGAGAAGTACTCACCCGCGATCGCCTCAGCGTAAGAGCGCGGGGTCGGGATGTCTGGCGCATCCGGGTCTCCCTCAGGGGCAAGCAGCATGGCTATGAGATGAGGTGCAGGGGCTGCAAGATACTCAAAGTCCTCCTGCCTGTCCTCAAGGACGTCCGTGCCAAGAGCACACTCACCCCCGGCGGACGGAGGACAGACAGACTCAGACTCAGCAACAAGACTAGCGGCGCAGTCGAGACGACAAGCAGCAGCAAAGTCAACAAGCTCAGCGACTAAAGCAGACGCAACAGTAGACTCAAAGGAAGGGTCAGCGACAACAGTGGCTAACAGACGCGTAACAATAAGACTGGCAGCATGAACCAGGTCAGACTCGGGGTCCGGAACGTGCGGAAGAGAGGACGCAGGAGGAGACGGCAGAGGAACACGCTATGGAACAGAGGAAGGACGAAGTGCCATATTGTGCGTGCCGGGAACAGGAGGAGGACGCTCACGAGGAACACGGCGACCAGTACGACTAGGGCGAACAGGCAAGGCAGGACGAGACGCAGGCTCACGACGCTCTGTAAGACCTCCTGGCTGCTCAGTGTAAGGAGAGGGAGCAGGCAGTGGGGAGCCTGGCTGTAACGGGAGACCAGTAGAAGACGGGAGACTAAGAACCTGGCGAAGCACCGAGCCAGGAGGCGGCAGAGACGACGGTGACGGCGGAGCGAAGAACAGACGCGACGGTGCAGCACCACCAGTACCAGCTCCTCCAGCACCAGAACCTCCAGTACTAGTACCAGCAGCTCCAGCACCTCCAGCTCCAGAAACTCCAGCTCCAGCACCTCCAGCAGCTCCAGAAACTCCAGCTCCCGGGTCACTAGCTCCAGCGCCTACTGCTCCAGGGCCTCCAGCTCCAGAGTCAGCAGCACCACCAGCTCCGGCCGCTCCAGTACCTCCAACTCCCGCGCCTCCAGCCGCAGCGCCTCCAGCCCCAGCACCACCACGCCGACGGCGGCAGTGCTGAGAGTACCACTCGCGTAGCTGCTGCGGCGAGAGAGCACCTCCAAAACCTCCAGGACGAGTACCTCCAGGACCAGCTGTGCCAGCTCCACGAGGAGCGACAGTAGCACCAGCTCCGGCAGCTCCAGTACCTCCAGTACGAGCACCTCCAGAACTAGTAGTACCTCCAGCACCACCAGTCTCAGCAACTCCAGGCTCCGCACCCGCAGGCTCAGCACCCTCAGGCTCCACACCCGCAGGCTACGCACCCCCAGGCTCCACCCACTCAGGCTCAGCACCCCCAGGCTCCACCCACTCAGGCTCAGCACCCCCAAGCTCAGCACCCCCAGGCTCCACACGCTCAGGCTCAGCACTCCCAGGCTCAGCACCCCCAGGCTCCTCACGCATAGGCTCAGCACCCTCAGGCTCAGCACCCCCAGCAGCACCAGAGTCACCAGTGACCTCGACAGGCTCAACCAAGGGGAGTGGGTCTACCTGAGACACACCTAAAGGAGCAGGACCCTGAGGGGGGAGGGGGTCTACCAGAGGGGGACCTGGAGCAAGGAAGAGTGGCAGGGGAGGGGGAGGGGCAGTGCGGTAGGGGAAGAGACGGTAAAAGGGAACCGACTCATCAAATGTGACATCCTGAGAGGACAGAACACGGCGCGAGGTGGGGTGGTAAAACTGCCAGCCAGGCGCGTCAGGGGGAAAACCAAGGAAGACACAGGGAACGGCACGGGCGGAGAGCTTGTCCGCGGAGGTATCGCAGACAAAGGCACGAGATTCTCAGACCCGGAACACTGATGCATCGCCAACCTCTCCCGTCCAACGCAGTGTGGGCGAGGTCTCCGGCAAGGAGACACGGGGCCAGAGGTTGAGCTGATGCGCAGCGTACCGAACCGCAAATGGCCACAGAAAATGGGGGGCAGCCGCATGGATCATGGAGGTACGAGCGACCTCCATGACTAAGCCAATGCGGCGCTTAGCAACCCCATTCTGCTGCACAGAGGCCGGAAGCGTGAACGATTGGGTGATGCCCTCCTCCTGACAGAAGTCCTGCAAGAGGTCGGAGGAGAACTCACCACCTCTGTCAGATTGCAGACGTAGGACAGGAAGGTCCTGGTGGAACCGCTCGCGAAGCTGGAGACGGACAGCGCGGATCCAAGGGATCAAGACATCAGAGACCTCACCCTTGCTGCACAAGGGGAAAACCGTGGTGTAACGCGAGTAGTCGTCAACAACCAGCAGAAAATACCGCTCGCGGCCTTGTCCCTGGACGCGGGCTGGGCCCCACACGTCCATGTGAAGAGTCTGCATGGGAGCCTCTGTCGGAGGGAATGAGGAGGAGTGAGGAGCGGCGCGCTGCCGCCCCTTGACGCAGGGAAGACAGGGCGGGGCAGGCGAGTGCGGGAGGTGGGGCAGAGACCTGGGAAGACCAGAGACAAGGAGACGGGAGTGCATGCCACGGAGGCGTGGTAGGGAGGGGTGACCAAGGCGATGGTGCCACAGGAGAGTCTGGTGCGAGAGGTGGCGGCACAAACAAGGGGTGGCTACCTGACTCGACGCAGACACCTGACTAGACGCAGCTACTTGAGGAGGCCGAGTAGTCGGTGTGTACAGACTCGACCCAGGCCGACGGGTGAACGTGGCCAGGTGACAGCCCGTCCGTGCACACGTGCAGATCGCCACACGCTGTCCCCCAGGAGTAATGGCATTAACCCATTCATCCTGAAGGACGGCGTTGCTCACCAAGTTCGTAGAGAACGAGGGGAGGTGAAGACCTGACAGTGAGCCACACAAAACCGTCGAACACGGGAGAACAGTGGAGGAACGTGCAAGAACTGGGCCCCCTGAGGGGTCAGCCAAAGAGACTGCAACAGGTGCAGGGAGTGGTGTGACTGTGGTACTGTCGCGAAAGAAGCAGCGAGAAGCACCTGAGCCAAGCGTGAAAGTGTGCAAGGCCTCAGCAGGCGCAGTACCAGAGAGAGCAGAGTCACTAGCACCTAGTGCAGCAGCCTCTATACCTGGGTCGGGCGGCACACACAGGTAACAGTCACCCTCAGCACTAACAGACAATGCATACATGGCAGCAAGAATAGTATCATAGTCTAGAGCAAAGATATCAACATCGCGCTTAAGCAAGTCTGCCCAGCGGGGGAGCTTAGGTGCATCAGGAAACTGTGTGCGCCAGGCATCATCAAGACGGGAGAAGCAGCGGTACTCGGTGTGGAACTTCCCGCATGGCTGTCCAGTTCGGGGACTGGTGCGAATGACATACGGGCAGCGAACAGTACCCCCAGACGCCCCACGCTGAGCATACCACTCACGAAGCTGCTGGGGCGTAAGGGTCTCGCGCAGACGCGGCTGCTGCTGCTGCCTCTGACCACCTCCAGAGCCTCCCCTCGGAAAGGCTCCACCCCGACCGCTACCACTGTCGCTGCCACCGCTCCCACTGCCGCCACCACCGCCACTGCCACCTCCACCGCCACCACTCCCACTACTACCGCTACCGCCGCCACCGACGCCTCCACTCGCGCCACTACTCCCACCGCCACCTCCGCCACCTCCACCACCCCCGTCGCCTCCACCACCGCCCCCCCCTCCACCACCTCCACCACTCCTGCCGTCCCTACCCTTGCCGCTGCGGCGCCTCCCACTAGGAGCAGAAGTAGCGCCGACCTACTCAGCACCAAGGAAGTCAGCAGCAGCAGCGGAAGCATAGGAGGGGGCAAGGGGGGAGGAGGAACACCTCTCAAAGAGGGGAGTGCGAGGAGTGCCACGAGCAGCACCTACAGCAACAATGCTCTTCTCTGCTGCAAGGAGGTGCTTCTCGAAGTCGTCGACAGTGAGGGCGGTAGGGTCGAGGGCTAGAAAGTGGTCCCTGACTGTACGAAGGGAGTCAAGGAGGCGGGTGAGTAGGAAGTAGAGCGTGATGTACATCGGGGGCGGGTTCGCGGCTAAGAACTCTGCTGAGGGAGCGGCACGGTAGCGAACGTCACTAGCGCGAAGGTGGGAGATGAGGTCCTCAACTGTGGCAGAGGAGGACAGCTCGGGGAACAGATAGGGCAGGAGAAGGCGGCTGAGAGCAGCAGTGGCAGGGGAAGAGTAGCGAGCGACTATAGCGGTGTACAGGTCCTTAGCGGTCTTGTGCTGGCCGAAGTGAGCACGTTCAGCTAATGGCAGATGGTTGCGAATAGCTAGGCGAGCAGCTGCGTCACGGGTCTGCCACTGTGAATGAGAGAGGCTGTCATCTGTGTCAGGAGGAGCAACTGAGGAGCCAGACGCGTGGTCAAACAAGGAAACTCCGTCTTCAGCATCGGTCATGAGGAAAAGTTGCAGGTCATCTAGCCACGTGGCGAACTCTATCGGGCGGCTGTCAGGGTCGAAGGTAAGGACATTTAGTGTAGCCATGGCTGCAGCGGGCGCACGGGCAGCAGTGGCAGCACGCAGGCAGTAGAGGCGGCGCGCTGGCAGGCAGAGGCGGCACGTGGGCGGCAATGGAAGGGTGCGGGCCGCAAGGGCTGCAGACTAGCGGCGCGCGGGCAGGAGCAGCAGGGCAGAAGCAGTAGCTTAGCAGTGCAGCAATAACAGTTCAGTAACAGCAGTGCAGCAACAGCAGTGTAGTAACAGCGGTGCAGTAAAAGCAGTGTAGTAACAGTAGCACAGGCGGCAGCAGGGGCAGTGCAGGTGCGCGCGCTACAGAGCAGGTGCGCGCGCGGCAGAGCAGGTGCGCGCAGGCCTGGCGCGGGCTGTATGGGCCGCGCGTGGGTATCGCGTGGGCATGGCGTGGGCTGCACAAGCTGCGTGCGGGCCTGGCGCGGGCTGTGCGGGCCGCAAGCGGGCCTTGCGCGGGTCGTACGGGCTGCGCGCGTGCCTGGTGCGGGCTGCACAGGCCGCGCTTGGGCTGCGCGCGGGCTGTACTGGCTACGCGCGGGCTGTGCGTGGGCTGTACGGGCTGCGCGCGGCAGGGTAGAGCAGGGCAGCGCGAAATCGTAGGGCAGGGTAGATAAAACGGGCAGAAAAAAAAAGCTAACTGGTGGGCCCTTAAAAAAACGGTCCTTAGAAGGACCTGCTCTATACCATGTCGAGAGAGTTTAGAAGTGGGTTTGTTAGGTATAGGATGGGGTATAAGCAAGAGTGTCGAGGTGAAACCTATACCCCCTAAGGCTAGCCCCTATATAGCCTAGACAATATAATACACATATATGTTTTACAGCGAGCCCACGTCCATAGATGTGACGGACGATGTGGCTGCAGACAGCTTCTTCGCTAATAACACCACCGAGCCAGAGTCAGACGACGAGGATGAGGCCGACGATGAGGCCAACGAAGAGGAAGGCGAGGCCTAGACTAGACTAGGCTTAATATGACATTTAGAACATGTTGTATGCATGCCTTAGTATGTTATTCTTATGTGAAACAGTACACAATTGAAGCGCATGCGCTTGTAATAAGTTGAGCCTAAAAAGGGGGGTGTGTGTATAAACGGCAAGCCCTTATAAGCGCACTCACCCAGGTATAAGCGCATGTGCCAAATAAAAGGGTGCGCTTATATCCAGACACGGTAATGAAACACGAGCATCTACAAATATTTGGCTCCTGGCTTATCTTTATTTCAATGGCTATACATACACCCAAAGGTATTATTAGTTTTTGGCTCTTAAACTGCACTAACCTTATTGAAATATTTCATGAACCAGTTGTTCTTTGTGGCGGGTAAAACTTGTAACACTCTCCTCGTCAGCCGCTGAGTCTCTGTTCTCCCATACCCTTCCCCACATCTTGCCACTGCCATTCTCCCTAACGCCCTCCCTGTAATCTCTCTCTTCTCTTCCTTCTCTCTCTCCCCCCACCTTTTCAGTCAAATCATCTTGCTGCTTCCTCTTCTCTCCATCCCCTTCCACCATTTTCCCTGCAACTTCTTCTAAATATGCTTTGGACCGCTGATCTCTACCCTCCATTAGCAAACTAGTCACGTTTTCTTGCCGAACCTCCTCAGACTCCTCCCAAGCCTCCTCCCGAGCCTCCTCAACCTCCCCTTGAGCCTCTGTCACAGCTTCTCCAAAAACTTTCTGCTTCTCCCCAACCTCCCCAAGCACTTCCCTAACCTTCTTCCGAGCGTCATTCCATGCCGTGGCAAACACACAGTCAGCAGCGTAGATTGCTGACGTGGCATAATCCTCCAAGTCACCATCCAGAAAGCCTCGCCCTGTCTCCCCGTCAGCTTGAATCGGGGCTCTCAGCAGCCTAGTCAGCAGTCCATACTCCTCAGCTCGTTTAGAGCGGGTAATTTCCCCTCTAAAAGTCTGCCCTAGTACACCATGCACTGCATCCGTGTTCTATTGTTTAGTCCATCGGAACAAAAAGGGAAACAGAGAGAAAATGGGCGTCATATGATGACATTAACACAAGATGCAAAAAGTGGTTGTATGGACAGGGTATGTGCGGGGTCTCTAAGGTGTGATGAAGGGTAAAAAGAGAGAAAAAAAAGGGAGGGGGTCATACGGTGACCGCAAAAAAAAGTCACATGGAAGGGGCATGTGTGGGGGCCCTTTGGTGTGATGAAGGGTAAACAATGATGCATTGTCATCCCCATCCTCACACCACATTAAGCTGTCTAGAAACAAATTCAACGCAAACAGTCAAGCGTGAATAGGAACCAAAGAACACACACACATATATATATATATAAATACTTATACATATATATATATATGTATAAGTATTTATACATACACACACATACATATATATATATGAATCTAATAAATAATATTTGAAGTTCACTCACATTGAGGTACTTCATGTAGACATTGAAGTGAGTGTGAGCCTCGTCAGCCGTCTGCAGCAGCGGGTGTGCAACATGCAAGGAGAGTTCCATGCTTGCTAACCCCCCCAAGCGCAAACGGTATGTGTCCTTGTCCCTGCCATCCCCCATGGGTGTGGCCGATAGAAGCACCATGTGAAAGGACCCTTCCCCATGCACTGCCTGCCCCACCTGGGTGGGGGAGGGATGGAATGGGGGGGAGGGGGAGAGAGAGAGAGAAGGTTGGTATGTGTCCCTGTCCCTGCCATTCCCCCGTGGGCGCTGTTGATGCCAGCACCATGTGAAAGGAACCCCCCCCCTCCATGCACTGTATGCCTCACCTGGGGAGGGGAGCAGAAGGAAGGGCGAGAAGAAAGATGGCGGGAAAGTGGAGGGAGGAAAGAAGGAGACGGTGGGGGTTGCAGCAGAGGGTGGGTGTTGAACGGGGTGTTTTTGAGAATCCTAAAGAGCACCCAGCATGCAATGGCAACAGAGAATTGGAGAGGAGACGTAGCTTCAGGGTGAGAGATAGAGACGAAGGTAACCCAGGACAGTGACACATCCGTGGCTAACAGTTTGAGAATTCTCGAAAGCCATTTTTGGGGCTTCTCAAAAGTATCCTGAGACAGTGACACCTTCATTGTTACCTGGGTGGGGTTTTGAGTCGACTCAAAACAGAAACCAATTTTAAGGCGCCTCAAATGTAACCTGAGACAGTGACACCTTCATTGTTACCTGAGTGGGCGCAATCACTCAAAAAGCTTACCTCAGTGGGAGGGTTCAACGATCGCCCGTCCATCTCCATCCGCTCAATGAACCCCCTCTCCCCCCGCCGCTGCTCCTTGCCATCCCGCGCCTTCAGAAACACCGAGTGCTGCCAGCCAATGGGATCTCGCCACGTCATGTAGAGCTCCCTGGATGGCAGGAGGGGAGACAATGGAAAAATGCTGGTTAGAAAGAAGGCAAGAATACTGAAGGCAAGAATACTGAAGGCAAGAATACTGAAGACTGACACACAGTGCGGCAGGGTTCTTTTGAGAATTCTGAAAAAAAGCCCTGCTGGTTTGAAAGAAGGCAAGAATACTGAAGGTTGATACACAGTGCGCCTGGGGGTTCTTTCTAAGGATTTAGGGCATCGAAAGAATATTTTATCCATAGAATCTTGAAGTAACGCGCAGCATTAGTTACGAGTCGACTCAAAACAAGTTACTCGCATCATTCAAACCACTTGCACGTTCAGGTCAGTCAGCAGGCAGAACGAACGATTTAACTGAGCAGCCCAGCCCAAGACACCACCGTGCATACCTGATCCAGGATCGTATGGGCAACTTGCGTCTTCCGTTCCCTCCTCTCCTTCCCCCCACCGCCATTCTCCCGTCCTCATACCCCTTGATGCCCATGTTGATATGAAAATCCCGGTCAGTCAGCAGGCAGAAGGATCGATTCAGCTCCCCGTGGAAATCAAATCTCGTGCCCTCCGCACCCACGAAATGTGGGTCGTTCTTCACTTCTGCCAGCGGGTTGCAGCTGCCCCCGATATAAGACGGATTGATGCTCGTTTTAGTGTTGTCTACGGTGAATTTGTCCAAGCTGGTTAGCGGCCGGCAGACGCCGTTGCCGGGAACACTGGGAGGAGAGAGAGGTGAGAGAAGCGAGAGAGGTGAGAGAGGAGAGAGAGGAGAGAGAGGAGAGAGAGGATCGACGCTCGTTTTAGTGTTGTCTACGGTGAATTTGTCCAAACTGGTTAGCAGCCTGAAAACGCCGTTGCCGGGAACGCTGAGGGTGGTTGAGGGGAGAGGCAGGGGAAGCATGTACGTACTTATCGGCTGGAGCGGGAGAGCAGTGAGCAGCAGAGTTTTGAGACGTCTCAAAACTCGTCTCAAGTCTCAAAACTGGAAGAAGACGCACTTATTGGCTCGAGCCGTAGAGCAGTGAGCAGTGAGAAGCATTCAAGGGGAATGGCACTCGGGAGAGGGGCAGCACACGGGGGGAATGGCACTCGGGAGAGGGGCAGCACGCAGGGGGGCCAGCACACGGGGAGAGCGGCACAGCAGCATTCACAGCGGCGGCTCGTAGTGGAAAAAGAGGCACTTGTTGGCTTGGGGATGCATGTTTGGCGGATCGCAACACGTGGGCATGAGCGTTGAGGCACGGCCAAGCGAGGTGACTTTTGAGTCGACTCAAAAGGATCGGAACACGTGGGCATGAGCGTTGAGGCACGGCCAAGCATGGCAGCGAGCGAGCGAGCGAGCTGGCGAGCGAGTGAGTGGTGGAACTTGTGGGTCGCAAATCCATTCATTCACTCACTCACTCATTCCAAATTACTTGGTCATGGATGTGACTCCAATCAGTGAGCGAGTGAATGAGTGGGGAACACTCGTGGGGAGCAGCACAGTACAGTAGCAGCACTCACATCGTCGGCTCGTAGTGGAAAAAGACACACTTGTCGGCTTGCTCGCATTTTTGGCAGCACACAACACGTGGGCAGGGCCGTTGGGGCCAAGCATGGACAGGAGCGAGTGAACGAGTGGGGAAAGTTGTGGGATGGACACACACACTCACGGCGGCGGCTCGTACTGAAAAAGCTTTCTGGCTTGGGCAGTGGGGCAGTGAGCGAGTGAATGAGTGGGGAACACTTGGGGACTTTTGAGACGTCTCAAAAGTTGGAGCACTCGTGGGGAGCAGCGGAGTACAGTAGCATTTTTGGGAATTCTCAAAAGTGACTCACATGGGCGCCTCAAAAACAGTACAGTAGCAGCACTCACATCGGCGGCTCGTAGTGGAAAAAGACGCACTTGTCAGCTTGGGCGCATTTTTGGCAGCACGTGTTCACGTTTATGACCTGTATTGTGGATGGGGGAGGGAGGAGGAGAGGCCGCGGAGGGACGAGGGGTGGGGGAGGAGGGACGAGGGGAGGGGGAGGAGGGACGAGGGGAGGGGGAGGAGGGACGAGGGGAGGGGGAGAAGGACGAGGGAGGAAAGGGGAGGTAAGGTCATCGTAATACACATGATATGGACGCTACTGCCTGTCTTCGTAACTCATGTGACTCTGCCTGTGCAGAATGTAAGTGCGGATGAGAAAGAACGTGCTCGGATGAGAAAGAACATGCTCGGATGAGAAAGAACGTGCTCGGATGAGAAAGAACGTGCTCGGATGAGAAAGAACATGCTCCGATGAGAAAGAACGTGCTCGGATGAGAAAGAACGTGCTCCGATGAGAAAGAACGTGCTCGGATGAGAAAGAACGTGCTCGGATGTTTTTTTTGAGACGTCTCAAAACCCTGCCTGTGCAGAATGTAAGTGCAGATGAGAAGGAACGTGCTCGGATGTTCGATGATTTCAGGTGACTTTTGGTTCGACTCAAAAGTCACCTTGTTGAAAGATGTGCGCGTGATTTCACAGAGCATCTTTTGAGACGCATGGCAATGGGGGCGGGGAGGGTGGAGGGAGAGGCGTACATTGGTCTTCAATAACACGTCGCTGCTGTCTGTGAGCTGTCAGGGAGCAGGGGGGGAATGGGGGGGAAAGACAGGGAAGGATGGGGGGGGAAGACAGGGAAGGATGGGGGGGAAAGACAGGGAAGGATGGGGGGAAAAGACAGGGAAGGATGGGGGGGAAAGACGGGGAAGGATGGGGGGGAAAGACGGGGAAGGATGGGGGGGAAAGACAGGGAAGGATGGGGGGGAAAGACAGGGAAGGATGGGGGGGAAAGACAGGGAAGGATGGGGGGGAAAGACAGGGAAGGATGGGGGGGAAAGACAGGGAAGGATGGGGGGGAAAGACAGGGAAGGATGGGGGGGAAAGACAGAGAAGGATGGGGGGGAAAGACAGGGAAGGATGGGGGGGAAAGACAGAGAAGGATGGGGGGGAAAGACAGGGAAGGATGGGGGGGAAAGACAGGGAAGGATGGGGGGGAAAGACAGGGAAGGATGGGGGGGAAAGACAGGGAAGGATGGGGGGAAAGACAGGGAAGGATGGGGGGGAAAGACAGGGAAGGATGGGGGGGAAAGACAGGGAAGGATGGGGGGGGAAGACAGGGAAGGATGGGGGGGAAAGACAGGGAAGGATGGGGGGGAAAGACAGGGAAGGATGGGGGAGAAAGACAGGGAAGGATGGGGGGGAAAGACAGGGAAGGATGGGGGGGAAAGACAGGGAAGGATGGGGGGCCGCAGAGAGAACGGGGATGGGTGGGGATGAGGGAAATGGGTTGAGTGGGACAAGGCAGCAAAGGGGAGAGACGATGGCAGGAAAAAGAGTCGCAGAAACACATGCACAAAGACTCTATGTGTTGCGACTGTTACTGCTGTAACTGCTGTTACCGCTGTTACCACTGTAACTGCTGTTACCGCTGTATTTGTTCGTATCCGCTGTTACATGCTCTTACTGCTGCTACTGCTGTTCCCACTCCACATTCCCACTCTGTCATTTCATGCTGCCGTTCACGCTCATACTCAGTAACGCCGGGTCCCTTCCTACACAGCACAAACGCATTGCACGCACTAAACCGCGCTAGGCTGTGCACCACCCACCTTGTACCGCCCATGGTTCAAGTTGCCATTCGAAGAGTTCCGACTTTACAGATTTGAACCGCCCATGGTTCAAGTTGCCATGTCTGAACATACGCATACGCTACCGCCCATGGTTCAAGTTGCCATGTCTGAACATACGCATACGCTACCGCCCATGGTTCAAGTTGCCATGTCTGAACATACGCATACGCTACCGCCCATGGTTCAAGTTGCCATGTCTGAACATACGCATACGCTACCGCCCATGGTTCAAGTTGCCATTCGCGTTAATAATCGCCGAAGCCGTACCCCCTAACAAGCCTAACCAGGGAGCCACATTGTACAGCATCCAACCGCACTCCACCGTGCAGCACTTATTTTGTACCGCTCGTAGTTCATGATGCCATTCGCGCTGATCATCGCCGACGCCATACTCCCTAATACGACGAACCACATAGCACCGCATTAAACCGCACTCCACCGTGTTCTACCCACCTTGTACCGCTCGTAGTTCAAGTTGCCATTCGCGTTGATAATCGCCGACGCCGTACCCGACGGCAACAACCACCGCCCCCGGGTGTACCTGACGCAACGTGACGTCAGACAGCCGCCCTTCGGCGTCAGCACGTCGTTCGACTCAGCGCGGGCCACGTGGCAGGAAGTATCTTCAGACGGAAGAACCGATGTTACCAAGACGAGGGAGAGGAGGCGCAAGCAGCGGGGAAGGGACAGGAGAATGGAGCGCGGAGGGGGAGTGGCGCGCGGAAGGAGAGTGGCGCGCTGAAGGGGAATGGCGCGCGGAAGGATAGAACCGAAAGCGTGGGGGGCGCGATGGCGGCAGCGGCGGCGGTTTGAGAGCAAATCGAGTTGGGAGCGAGGGAAGAGGGAACATAGCTGGTCCCGTCGCGTCCGCATCGCCATGATAACAACTTGCTGAGTATATGATCACCTTTGGAGACCTCCCGTGTTAGAGATAATTGTATTGGAGGTTACTATATCAAAGGTCACTATATCAGAGGTGAGGGTATCTGAGGTTATTTTATCGGAAATTACTGAGCTCTGTATCAGGTTAGCGTATATGAGGTCACTGTCGGAGATGCTCCTGTGCGCGCGGTGGTGGCTGTCTCGTGCGACGGGAAAGCGAGCGACCGACAGTCACATACTATGCTATCATAGCATGATACTCAACGATAAAGGTCAGAGTTCAGTCATCACCAAAATGTTCCATGGCGGAACTTCAAGTTCGAGCTGCTCCCTGATCTTCTAAAATCAGGAAAATAATTGGTCGAACGAACGAGATCCAATAAGCACCTTCACGACTATGGATTCCGTGTTGTGCGGCCGGATCGTCTGCCGCAAATTGGATGCCGCATCGCCTGTCGCGGTACCTTCTTTCTAACGCAGCTTTAACGCGGTCCGCAGCTTTAAAGCTGAGCTTTTAACGCGCTCCGCAGCTTCTAACGGCGACCCGGGATCGCAGCTTCCGATGCACCTCTCGCCTGACCTCTCTCTTCGCAGCGCATTAGCAAGGGTGCATGTAAAATTGGTTCGAGTTCTTAGAAATCTAGTTTATGACCAAAGATCGTATCTGCGAATTCTCTCGTCTGCTCGCGCAGCAGCTTCGAAATACAGCAATGTCTTTCCCCAGAATAGGAGGTCTGCGCCAAAACGTAAAGCTCGTTTGCTCCTCATGTTTCAAGGAACGTCTTAGATCTCGCGCGAGCCGTGTAAACACACGCAAGATGCTTGACGGTGGGCCGAGCCGCCGAAGGGTGCTACGAGGCGATACCGTACAGCGAGGCGGTGGGATGGGCAGGAAGGATTCAAGCCAAGAACTGACGAAGCATGTGCCCATGGATTTGCTTGTGTTATGTTGGCGAGCAGCTTGCTGCTGAACGAAACTCACGAGGAAAAAGGCGACGCTCGCGAAATGTTTGACGAGGTCGTCAATGGAACTGTGGCTCCGGCTTGTGCTTTGCGACTTCTTGAGGGTGGAGTGGAGACAAAAAAGTCAAGTAGGGATACGCCAAGAACGATCTCGAATTCGTCTCACGAGAGTCAAGTGAACAGTTCGGGGGAATTTGGGTGGAGCAACTGAAAGTACTGTACAGTAATCCAAGGTTTTGAAGGGGGAAAACAAAGCACTGGTCGACCAATCAGGGCTTGATCTCTAGATCCAACCATTCACCGCCTCCTCCCTGAATGCGCGGCGGGGGTGGCGAGGGGGTGGAGGGGTTGCTCTGTCAAAGGTTTTGGCGGGGAAAGGGAGGAAAGCTGGCTGTATTCTGAACCAAACCGACTGAAACCGTCAGGATGAAGTTACAGGGCCTGCAACTGGTGAAGTTTTTGTCAAATGACCTGCACATTTCTGAGCCCGCACGAACATCGGGAACATACCTTTTACAATATTTTTGGAGCATTCACTTTGATTACGTTTGACTACACAAATTATGGATAAACCAATAGGCAAAGTGTACTTTCTACTACATACCTCCCATCACAATACAGGTTGAGGATAGGCGGGTTCGCTACTGGGCCGAGAGGAAGATCAGGACGGATAATCCGCCAAATTTGTCTCACATTGCAATCACAGCGAGCGGATTTCTTCCGTAGTCTCCTCTAATTGCAATACATAGGCACCAGAGTGAATTTTGACAAAAACAAGATAGTCTTATTATTATGTTTATTTGGGTATCTATTCTATTTCACATGCGTCATTAATGTACTACTTGCGCCTGCTAAAGAGACTAGTGTCTGGGAAGATAATTTGTATGCTTTGAATATATGCATATATTTACAAAAGGTGGTACAGTACGTTTAATTTGAGTTCCAGTCAGGTTCGCTGCTATTGGTGGCTGTTCAGGCTTGTCAGAAGCAAATCGGCATGCCAGAAACGCGGCTCGACCTGTCTGACCTCAACAATTTGGCGCCAACATGTGTAAAGCTCACCGTTGTAACGGCGGCGCAGAAAACCTCCAAGGAACTGGTGAGTCATGACTGGTCGCATGTGGTAACATCCAGCCGAAGTTATCATGGATGTCTATCTCGCTGCTGCACAAACCAAACCGCGACAAGGTCCAGAATATTTGCTTCTTTCTGACCTTGAACCCCAAGCTCCAATCGCGATTGTTCCTGTGCGGGTAAATTCACAGGCGGAGTCTGCTCCGCAGACTGGTTCCATTCCAACTCCAGCATATCCTCAAGGTCCGGCCACGGTTTTGCCTGGTGCTTTACGGTCAAAAGCGGTTAAGATATAAAAAACTATCTGTAACAAATTGTCTCCTACCGTACTGAACGATCTTTTGTGCCCCATCGGCCCACCAACCAATCAGTCTGCTCCTGATCCCAAAATGCCTACTTCCCGACCGTTGCTCTTCCCTAGAACCCATAGGAGGGCAAGCATTCTAGGCTACCGCTAACCCGTCATAATTCTTCTTGCAACTGTCTTTCACATGACCAGCGTGGTCGGCGGAATCTGGCGGCCTGCTCGTGTCCTTGTTGTTTCGTTCCGTTGTTTTTAAGGGCTAAAGCAAGAGGTTGTGGTGGTTACCACTTGTACGGACGGTGCGCTAGGAGTACTTCTCCCTGAGAGGTCATACCATTATACGCCGTAGTTGCATCCGCAACAAGCTATGCTAACTTGGATTTCACTCAACGGTGACTCATCAACAAGACATGGAGCAGACATGCGTGTTCGGTTCGCCTCTTTCCAAAGCACTTAGCAGTGTAAAGTAGAAACAGGATTCGTTCTATTGGGCCAATCTGGACGCTACATATTCGACGCTATAAAGCACCCGCTGTTTAGGAACAGGCCTCCAGCAGCATTAGGTTCACTCACTCTACAGCCATGGCTGCCAGCATAATCCATGTCGCTAACGCTAGGGAGCTAGTGCGAGAGGTAGAGGCTCTTTTTCCGAAATTGGACCCTCAGACAGACTGGGATGCTCGCATGGCCGCCCTGAAGCGCCTCGAGGGCCTCTTCCGAGGCGGTACGTGCTTCACTTTTGTCAGAGGTGCTGCAGAAGTAGCGGTTATCGTCATATGCTCTTTCTCTCACAGTTTCCCAGAAGCTAGCAATGTGACAGCCATTGTGGTTTTCATGTAGCTTTACGGCCTTCTGTTCTGTCCTTCCTGCCCAGGATACTACTCAAAATCCTCTTATTCAGTGGGCTGTGCAACGTCGTCCGTAAAAGCTGGAAAACACTCTCTGGCTTCGTGCCTTCCCTTGGTTTTGGTTCCCGATGCCCTGATGATCTGATGTCAGCCGCACGATCTGGAGTAACGGGAATATCGGCTCTGCTCCGGCAGCTGGTCATGCCGCACCTCGCCGTCCAACTCCAGGACGGCCGGTCGAAGATCATCAAGCAGGCGTGCAACCTCGTGTCAGCAATCGCCGAGTGCCTGTCCGGGGATTTCGAAGCATGCGCGGACATCGTGCTTCAGGTCAGCGATTCTCCCTTTCGTCACGCATTCTCGCAGCTGACACATGCCAGAGTAGCAATTGCGCTGCGGTAATTCCTCAACGATTTCTGAGTACCTGTCCGGAGCGCTCCCAAGGCACTTATCTCCTTTTTGCTTCGTCTGATCCACTACTTTCGCATTCACCTTCTACAAGTCACGGATCCGAGCAAAAGTACCGCTACGATATATAACTCAGGTGTCCGATCAGGTCGTTCGTGTGTCGGACCAGTCACAGATCATGTACCAGGGTCACCACCGCCAGGCCCTGCGCCGCGGTCAGTACTGGCAGTAACAGGTCCTGTATCACAGCCAAACCCTAACATGCTCTCCGTGTCACCTGTCTCCTGTCCCTCCTAGCCACCCATCAGACCGACTTACGAGCCTGCCGTCAGCACTAACAGTCACCGGTTATGTATCACGGCCAAACCCTTGCATGCTCCCCGTGTCTCCTGCCTCCCGCCCCTCCTAGCCACCCATCAAGACATGCTGACGTGGCTGGGGTCGATCGTCCGCTGCTGGTTTTAAGACTTCTGAAGACCAAACCCTAATCTTCTCCTCCTCATGTTTTCTGCCTCACCCCTTTCCGCCCACCAGGAGCTGATGAAGCTGCTCGGGTCGTCCGCTGCTATTCTTCTCCTCCTCATGATGAAGCTGCTGGGATTGTCCGCGGTTGGTATTGAGACTTCTGAGTTGCCAACCCTAGGCTGCTCCTTTCCATGCAGTCTGCCTTCCGCCAACCCTAACCTGCTCCTCCTCATGTTCTCTGCCTCTCACCCCTTTCTGCCCATCAGGAGCTGATGAAGCTGCTCGGGTCGTCCGCTCCTAATTTGAGTCAAGTTCAAACCCTAACCTGCTTTCTCTCATATTCTCTGCCTCTCACCCCCCTCCGCCCATCAGGAGCTGATGAAGCTGCTGGGGTCGTCCGCGGCTATCATGGCCGACTCAGCAGACTCCACCATTCGAACTGTGAGCTCGCCTCCCGACTTGTGTCCTCGCCTTTTCTGGTGCTATCTCTTTCTATCTCTGTCGTCTCTGGTGTTACCATCCCCGTCCCCGTCCCCGTCCCCGTCCCCGTCCCCGTCCCAGTCCCCGTCCCCGTCCCAATCCCCGTCCCAATCCCCGTCCCCGTCCTTGTCACCTTTTCCTTCCGCTTCCCTGTCCCTGTCACTTCCACCTTATCCCTGTAATGCCCCTGAGCGCTGGGCAATGTCCCGGACGCACCCTTGATGTCGTCCTGTGTTTGAATGGTTTCGTTTCTGTGTGTGTGTGTGTGTGTGTGTGTGTTTCTTATTACCTTGACTGTTGCAGGTGGTGATGCGATGCAGGCCCTCTCGCACGCTGAGCAAGGTCTTTGAGACGGCCCGGGCATCAAAGAGCACAGTCGTGAGGAGCAGGTGGGTGGATAAAGCACAGCCATTCAGGTCTTGAGGAGCAGGTGGGTGGATAAAGCACAGCCATTCAGGTCTTGAGGAGCAGGTGGGTGGATAAAGCACAGCCATTCAGGTCTTGAGGAGCAGGTGGGTGGATAAAGCACAGCCATTCAGGTCTTGAGGAGCAGGTGGGTGGAATACACTATGGAGGTTAAAGGGCGATATGTTGACGTGTGCGTTTGAGCAAGGTGTTTGAGACGGCCCGGGCGTCATAGAGCAAGGTATTGAGGAGCAGGTGCGTCTATAGAGCACAGGCGTGAGAAGCAGGTGGGTGCACTACTACGTTATGGAGCGTACAGAGTGACGTGCTGACGCGTCCGCTGAGCAAGGTGTATGAGACGGCCCGGGCGTCAAAGAGCACAGTCGTGAGGAGCAGGTGGGTGTATGGAGCACGGGGGTAGGGTTATGGAGAAGGGGAAAGGGAAGGGCAACAGGGCGATGGCAGGCTTAGGTTGTGGTGTGCAGTCAAAAAAGTTGCCATGATGTATTTTTGAGAGTTCTTAGAATAAGCCTGCTACTTCACCCCCGCATCACACACTTCCCCCACACACCCCTACACGACCCCCCATCCCCTCCCCCCTTGCCAGGTGTGCGGAGTACGTGCTGCTGGCGCTGCAGGTGTGGGGCCCACAGCGCGAGCTTGTTTTATGGTTCCCCTAGTCCACTCGCCCCCTCCACCCTGTCACTCTTCCCCCTTCCCCCCTCTCCCCTCCCAAGGTGTGCGGAGTACGTGCTGCTGGCGCTGCAGGTGTGAGGCCCACAGGGCGAGCTTTCCTAGTCGTTCCCTTACCCCTTATCATCCCTTATCTCTCGTCCTCCTTCCCCTCACCAACCCCCCCTCAGGTGTGCGGAGTACGTGCTGCTGGCGTTGGAGGTGTGGGGCCCGCAGGGCGAGCTGGTTACGCTGGTGGATGCGACTGAGAGCAGCATTCGCAGTGGCGTGCAGGATGGCACGCGGGAGGTGAGGGAGAGGGTGGGAGATGATGGGATACACGATGTGTGACACTAGGGAAGGGCACGAGAGAGGAAGAGAGGGCGAGCTGGTGGATGCGACTGAGAGCAGCATTCGCAGTGGCGTGCAGGATGGCACACGGGAGGTGAGGGAGAGGGTGGGAGATGATGGGATAAACGATGTGTGACACTAGGGAAGGGCACGAGAGAGGAAGAGAGGGCGAGCTGGTGGATGCGACTGAGAGCAGCATTCGCAGTGGCGTGCAGGATGGCACGCGGGAGGTGAGGGAGAGGGTGGGAGATGATGGGATACACGATGTGTGACACTAGGGAAGGGCACGAGAGAGGAAGAGAGGGCGAGCTGGTGGATGCGACTGAGAGCAGCATTCGCAGTGGCGTGCAGGATGGCACGCGGGAGGTGAGGGAGAGGGTGGGAGATGATGGGATACACGATGTGTGACACTAGGGAAGGGCACGAGAGAGGAAGAGAGGGCGAGCTGGTGGATGCGACTGAGAGCAGCATTCGCAGTGGCGTGCAGGATGGCACGCGGGAGGTGAGGGAGAGGGTGGGAGATGATGGGATAAACGATGTGTGACACTAGGGAAGGGCACGAGAGTGGAAGAGAGGGCGAGCTGGTGGATGCGACTGAGAGCAGCATTCGCAGTGGCGTGCAGGATGGCACGCGGGAGGTGAGGGAGAGGGTGGGAGATGATGGGATACACGATGTGTGACACTAGGGAAGGGCACGAGAGAGGAAGAGAGGGCGAGCTGGTGGATGCGACTGAGAGCAGCATTCGCAGTGGCGTGCAGGATGGCACGCGGGAGGTGAGGGAGAGGGTGGGAGATGATGGGATACACGATGTGTGACACTAGGGAAGGGCACGAGAGAGGAAGAGAGGGCGAGCTGGTGGATGCGACTGAGAGCAGCATTCGCAGTGGCGTGCAGGATGGCACGCGGGAGGTGAGGGAGAGGGTGGGAGATGATGGGATAAACGATGTGTGACACTAGGGAAGGGCACGAGAGTGGAAGAGAGGGCGAGCTGGTGGATGCGACTGAGAGCAGCATTCGCAGTGGCGTGCAGGATGGCACGCGGGAGGTGAGGGAGAGGGTGGGAGATGATGGGATACACGATGTGTGACACTAGGGAAGGGCACGAGAGAGGAAGAGAGGGCGAGCTGGTGGATGCGACTGAGAGCAGCATCAGTGGCGTGCAGGATGGCACGCGGGAGGTGAGGGAGAGGGTGGGAGATGATGGGATAAACGATGTGTGACACTAGGGAAGGGCACGAGAGAGGAAGAGAGGGCGAGCTGGTGGATGCGACTGAGAGCAGCATTCGCAGTGGCGTGCAGGATGGCACGCGGGAGGTGAGGGAGAGGGTGGGAGATGATGGGATACACGATGTGTGACACTAGGGAAGGGCACGAGAGAGGAAGAGAGGGCGAGCTGGTGGATGCGACTGAGAGCAGCATTCGCAGTGGCGTGCAGGATGGCACGCGGGAGGTGAGGGAGAGGGTGGGAGATGATGGGATACACGATGTGTGACACTAGGGAAGGGCACGAGAGAGGAAGAGAGGGCGAGCTGGTGGATGCGACTGAGAGCAGCATTCGCAGTGGCGTGCAGGATGGCACGCGGGAGGTGAGGGAGAGGGTGGGAGATGATGGGATACACGATGTGTGACACTAGGGAAGGGCACGAGAGAGGAAGAGAGGGCGAGCTGGTGGATGCGACTGAGAGCAGCATTCGCAGTGGCGTGCAGGATGGCACGCGGGAGGTGAGGGAGAGGGTGGGAGATGATGGGATACACGATGTGTGACACTAGGGAAGGGCACGAGAGAGGAAGAGAGGGCGAGCTGGTGGATGCGACTGAGAGCAGCATTCGCAGTGGCGTGCAGGATGGCACGCGGGAGGTGAGGGAGAGGGTGGGAGATGATGGGATACACGATGTGTGACACTAGGGAAGGGCACGAGAGAGGAAGAGAGGGCGAGCTGGTGGATGCGACTGAGAGCAGCATTCGCAGTGGCGTGCAGGATGGCACGCGGGAGGTGAGGGAGAGGGTGGGAGATGATGGGATACACGATGTGTGACACTAGGGAAGGGCACGAGAGAGGAAGAGAGGGCGAGCTGGTGGATGCGACTGAGAGCAGCATTCGCAGTGGCGTGCAGGATGGCACGCGGGAGGTGAGGGAGAGGGTGGGAGATGATGGGATACACGATGTGTGACACTAGGGAAGGGCACGAGAGAGGAAGAGAGGGCGAGCTGGTGGATGCGACTGAGAGCAGCATTCGCAGTGGCGTGCAGGATGGCACACGGGAGGTGAGCGGATGGCACGAGGGAGGTGAACGGGAGAGAGGAGAGAGGATGGAGCGAGGCAAGTGAGTGAGAGGTGAGAGGGTAACAAGGGGGGCGTGAGAGGGGATGAGAGAGGTCTAGGGAGGCGAGGCAGAGTGGGAGGTGCGGCAAAGGAGGGAGGTGCGGCAAAGGAAGGAGGTGCGGCAAAGGAAGGAGGTGCGGCAAAGGAAGGAGGTGCGGCAAAGGAAGGAGGTGCGGCAAAGGAAGGAGGCAAAGCTGTGGAATGGGGTGTGCCACTCTGATGTCTCCCGTGCCCCGCGTCCACAAACCCTCTCTCTCGGCCCGCGTTCACTTGCTCTCTCTCTCGGCCCACGTTCACTTGCCCTCTCTCTCGGCCCACGTTCACTTGCCCTCTCCCTCTCGTTCGCCCCACGCTCACCTGCTATTGCCCTCTCCCTCTGTTCACATGCCCTCTCCCTCTCCCTCCCGGCATTGTCTCCTCTCCCGCTGACTAACCAGGTGCGAGCCACAGCCAGGCGCAGCTTCCGGGAGTTTTCCCACTTGTGGCCGGAGAGGGCCGCCCGGCTGCACTCCTCGTTTGACATCACGGTGCAGAAGGTGAGGAGCTGGGGAGTTTGTGGAGGTTCTACGAAGGTGAGGAGCTGGGGCGTTTGTGGAGGGTATGTTTTTTGAGAATTCTCAAAAAACCTACGAAGGTGAGGGGAAAAGAAAGCGAGAATGGGCTGGTTGACAGTGTCCGCTCTACCCTCACTACCTAGTTGCACTCCTCGTTTGACGTCACGGTGCAGAAGGTGAGGTGGGGGGGAGGTGGTGAGGTGGTGAGGTGGTGAGGGAAGGAGGTTAAGAGATTGGGTGGTGCACTCGTCGGTTGTTGGCAGGATGAGAAGGAACGAAATCAAAAAGTGCTGACTAGAAGTGCTGACTCCCCTCTGGGCAGTGGAGTTTGTGCGCTGTCAGCACACTCCACTCCACGAGAGGTGGGCACACTCCACTCCGCAAAGGACCCTGCTTCCCGCCCCTCGCCAGTTCAATGCACTCGCTTCCTTCTCTTATCCTCCTGTTTCTCTTCTCCATTTCCGCTTTCCTCCGTCCCAGCTGTTGGCTCAGGAGGACAAGTCAGCAGCGCTGTCAGCGCACTCTAAACGGGACCCGCCTCCCCGCCCATCGCCCTCACGTGCGCGCAGCCCCCAGCCCATCCTGCCTCGCTCTTATTTCTCCTTGCTCCTTCCCCCTTCCTTCTTTCTCCTTCCTCCGTCCCAGGTGTTGGCTCAGGAGGACAAGTCAGCAGCGCTGTCAGCACACTCCAAGAAGGACCCGCCTCCTCGCCCCTCGCCCTCACGTGCGCGCAGCCCCCAGCCCATCCTACCGCGCTCCTCTGCTGCCCTCGGGAACCTCATGGCTGCTAGACGGCAGGCTGCCTCTGCTACAGCAGCTGCTACAGCCTCTGCCACAGCCTCTGCCACAGCCTCCGCTACAGCAGCTGCCGCTGCTACTGCCACTGCTGTTGCAGCCTCTACTACTACAGCTTCTACTGTTGGTGCGGGTACAACTCGTACGGTGGCTGTAGCGGAGGCTGCAAAGGGGGGGCTGGCGAGTCTTAGCTTGAACTATACAGCCGGTCAGCCTGTCAGGGCGGATCTCGCCTCTGCTAGTGCTGCTGCTACAAGCGGTGGTGGGGGAGGAGTGGAAGGAAGGGGAGGAGGAGGTGGAGGTGGGATGGGGCTGGTGCGGGGTGTGAGGCTGGGTGCACAGGTCACAGCTGCTGCTGCAGCAGCAGTGAGGGTAGTGGCAGGGGCAGGCGGAGGAGGAGGAGGAGGAGGAGGAGGAGGAGGAGGAGGAGGAGGAGGAGGAGGAGGAGGAGGAGGAGGAGGAGGAGGAGGAGGAGGAGGAGGAGGAGGAGGAGGAGGAGGAGGAGGACTCAGAGGAGAAAGAGGAGGGGCTGTAGCAGGGGGAGGAGCAGCAGGAGCAGCTGTAGCAGCAGATGTTGTGGGATCGAGGGCTGCAGGGGCAGCTGGGAGGGGAGATCGGATTGGTCCGCAGAGAGTGAAATTAACGAGTGAGACTGACACTGCTGCTGGTTCTGCCGCTGCTGAGAGTGATGATTATGATGTCGATTCTGCAAGAGACGGGGTGTCATCTGCGGAAGGTTCACCTGGGAGGACTGAGGCGAACCTATCCCCCAAGATAGTCCGCGTTTTAAACTTCGATTCTGCTAGCCGCACCACTGCTGCTTCTGCTGGTGTTCCTGTGGACAGTGTTCCTATGAAAGAGAATGTCCATGGGGGTTGGGGTGGAGGAGCAGAAGCAGGGGGAGCAGCTGAGGGAGGTGGTGCATGTGGGGTTGGGCCGAGGAGGCAGAGGCACAGCATTGCTGCATCAACTAATCTCGAGGGCTTAGTGCTTTCCCGCAATCACGAAGGGCTGCTGCCTTCAAGACCTCTGGGAACTGCTGCGAACCGGGTGGGGCGAGGGGCGCTGGGGGAACGGGAGGCGGAGGGGAAGGGGGGAGTTGGGGTGCGAACGGGGAACGTGAGTGGAGGCGGAGTTGGGGGAGGTGGGATTGGGGGGGTTGGGGTTGGGGGTGCTGGTGGGGAGAGGAGGGCGGTGCATGCGAGGAGGTCTGTTGGGGGGTTAGTGCGAGTGAGTGAGGAGGCTGGGGGGAGTATGGGTGAGGAAAGGACGAGAGCAGCAAGTGGGCTTGTTCGGCCTGGCGCTAATGCAGCAGCAGCGGGAGGAACAGCAGCAGCAGCAGTGGGAGCAGGCGCTAGCAGGAGAAGAGGCTCGCTACCTGGAGCCGTGCAAACAGCACATGAGCAGCAGCAACAG
This sequence comes from Closterium sp. Naga37s-1, assembly GCA_947471745.1. NCBI lineage: Eukaryota > Viridiplantae > Streptophyta > Zygnematophyceae > Desmidiales > Closteriaceae > Closterium > Closterium sp. Naga37s-1. The sequence goes on along the minus strand of CANJKZ010000056.1, from coordinate 4,784,434 downwards.
CAGCACCGTCAGCAGCAGCATGCACCACGAGCTTCTATGCCACCACGACACGCCAACCACTCCCCAACCCCCCCTGCTCGTGCACGGGCATCCCTACCTCCTCCTCCTGCTGCTGCTGCTGCTCCCAGGCCTGCTAGACGGAGTATAGCCAGCAGTTACGGGGCTGGCGGGATGGGGGCAACAGGAGGTGCAGGAGCGATCGGAGGGACACGTGGAACGGGAGGCATGGGAGCGAGAGGAGGAGCAGTAGGAGCAGCAGGGGGAGGAGGGAGGGATCGGACACAGCGAAATAAGCCGCAGCAGCATCAGGATGTGGGGGAGGAGATGAGGTTGAAGGTAGAGGAGGGGTTGCGGAAGGGTTGTGATTGGTCGAGACGGGTGGCGGCATTAGAGGCTGTGAGGGGGTGTGTGATGGGCGGAGGGGATGAGGCGGCGTGGGGAGGAGAGGAGGGAGATGGAGTGAGCCGCAAGGGTGTTCAGGCCGTTGTGAAGGTGCGTGCATGGGGTTGGGCAGTGGGTTTAGAGCGTGTTTATGAGTCGATTTTGAACGGACGGAAGAGGGGAAGAAGGGGTGAGCTGCAAGGGTGTTCAGGCCGTTGTGAAGGTACGTGCATGGGGTTGGGCAGTGGGTTTAGAGCGTGTTTATGAGTCGATTTTGAACGGACGGAAGAGGGGAAGAAGGGGTGAGCTGCAAGGGTGTTCAGGCCGTTGTGAAGGTACGTGCATGGGGTTGGGCAGTGGGTTTAGAGCGTGTTTATGAGTCGATTTTGAACGGACGGAAGAGGGGAAGAAGGGGTGAGCTGCAAGGGTGTTCAGGCCGTTGTGAAGGTACGTGCATGGGGTTGGGCAGTGGGTTTAGAGCGTGTTTATGAGTCGATTTTGAACGGACGGAAGAGGGGAAGAAGGGGTGAGCTGCAAGGGTGTTCAGGCCGTTGTGAAGGTACGTGCATGGGGTTGGGCAGTGGGTTTAGAGCGTGTTTATGAGTCGATTTTGAACGGACGGAAGAGGGGAAGAAGGGTTGAGCTGCAAGGGTGTTCAGGCCGTTGTGAAGGTACGTGCATGGGGTTGGGCAGTGGGTTTAGAGCGTGTTTATGAATCGATTTTGAACGGACGGAAGAGGGGAAGAAGGGGTGAGCTGCAAGGGTGTTCAGGCCGTTGTGAAGGTGCATGCTTTTTGTGTTGCCATGCCTGGGGATGTCAGTGTGTTCGCCCCATCACAGATTCCCCTTTTATCCCTTTTCCGCCCCTGGCAGCACCTGGACAGGGTAATGGAGCTGCTAGTAGCGGGGATGGAATTCGCCCACACCAAAGTCGCCTCCTCAGCTTTGTCCCTCCTAGAAGACCTCCTGCTGCACTGCCCGCCCATCCTCTTCCCTCCTCACCTCCACCGCTGCCTCCCTCCCCCCTCTTCTCTCCCCCGTGTTTTGCCCCTGGCAGCACCTGGACAGGGTAATGGAGCTGCTAGTAACGGGGATGGAATTCGCCCACACCAAGGTCGCGTCCTCAGCTCTGCCCTCCTGGAAGATCTGGTGCTGCACTGCCCGCCCATCCTCACCCCTCCCCACCTTGACAAATGGCTTCCCCCCTCTCTTCTCCCCTGCTTTCCACCCCTGGCAGCACCTGGACAGAGTAGTGGAGCTGCTAGTAGCGGGGATGGAGTTCGCCCACACCAAAGTCGCCTCCTCAGCTCTGGCCCTCCTAGAAGACCTCGTGCTGCACTGCCCGCCCATCCTCACCCCTCCCCACCTTGACAAATGGCTTCCCCCCTCTCTTCTCCCCTGCTTTCCACCCCTGGCAGCACCTGGACAGAGTAGTGGAGCTGCTAGTAGCGGGGATGGAGTTCGCCCACACCAAAGTCGCCTCCTCAGCTCTGGCCCTCCTAGAAGACCTCGTGCTGCACTGCCCGCCCATCCTCACCCCTCCCCACCTTGACAAATGGCTTCCCCCCTCTCTTCTCCCCTGCTTTCCACCCCTGGCAGCACCTGGACAGAGTAGTGGAGCTGCTAGTAGCGGGGATGGAGTTCGCCCACACCAAAGTCGCCTCCTCAGCTCTGGCCCTCCTAGAAGACCTCGTGCTGCACTGCCCGCCCATCCTCACCCCTCCCCACCTTGACAAATGGCTTCCCCCCTCTCTTCTCCCCTGCTTTCCACCCCTGGCAGCACCTGGACAGAGTAGTGGAGCTGCTAGTAGCGGGGATGGAGTTCGCCCACACCAAAGTCGCCTCCTCAGCTCTGGCCCTCCTAGAAGACCTCGTGCTGCACTGCCCGCCCATCCTCACCCCTCCCCACCTTGACAAATGGCTTCCCCCCTCTCTTCTCCCCTGCTTTCCACCCCTGGCAGCACCTGGACAGAGTAGTGGAGCTGCTAGTAGCGGGGATGGAGTTCGCCCACACCAAAGTCGCCTCCTCAGCTCTGGCCCTCCTAGAAGACCTCGTGCTGCACTGCCCGCCCATCCTCACCCCTCCCCACCTTGACAAATGGCTTCCCCCCCTCTTCTCCCGCGTGGCTGACACTGGGAAAGACCGTATGCGCGCACAGGCCGAGGGGATACTGGATTGTGCTTTAAACAGCTGGTTTAGGCGTGGAGATGGGTGTGGAGGGGTGAATGGGGGGTTGGGTGAGGTGGGGAGGAGTGGTGAGGGGTTGAGATGGGGAGAAGGGGAGGCTGTGCAGGTGCTGCTGCCGGTGTTAGAGAGGGCTTTGGAGGGGCAGAGGGGGCCGAGGGTGAGGGTGTGTGTGGTGGAGTTTGCAGAGAAAGTACTGAGGGGGAGGGCGGGGAGAGAGGAGGAGAGGGAGGAGGGGGGAGAGGAAGAGAACGGAGGAGAGGAGGAGCACAATGGGAGGCAGCGTGGTGGTAACGCAGCGGTCCGAGTCAGAAGAAGCACAGTGGAAGGTGCGCCATTGGTGTCAGGTAAGTGACGTGCTATGCGTGTTTTGAGTCGACTCAAAACACAGTGGAAGGTGCGCCATTGGTGTCAGGTAAGTGACGTGCTATGCGTGATGCTGGAGCGGGCGTTGGAGGGGCAGAGGGCGCCGAGGGTGCGGGTGTGTGTGGTGGAGTTTGCAGAGCAGGTGCTGAGGGGGAGGGCGGGGAGAGAGGAGGAGAGAGAGGAGGGAGGGGAGGGGGAGGACGGGGGTGAGGAGGGGGAAGGAGGGAGGCAGCGTTGTGGGAGTGCATTGGCTCGGGTCAGAAAGAGCACAGCGGAAGGTGAGCGTGAGCCTCTAGTTACGTCAGCTTAGACTAAATCTCAGTTTCCAGTGCCTGTTCCTTCGAAAGCGAGGAGTGATGAGTGGTGGTTTCAGAAGAAGTACTTCGAGACAAGTCGAAAGAGTTCCTTTCTACCCTCACCTGCTTTACTCGTTCGCTCGCTCCATTCTTCACTCACTCACACGGGAACGCACCCATGCTTCTTCCTCCCACCCTCCCTCCCATCCAGCCAAGAGCATCAGGCAGTGGGGCGTGCGTCTCCTCCCACTGCTCAAGGACCCAAAGACCCGCCTGCCAGCAGCGCGGTGTCTGGGGGAGGTGGTGGCACAGATCGGCCCTGTGTTCCTGGCAGCTCACATTGATTCGCTCCCTGACTCGGTACGTTAGGTTGGGCTCTCATGTGACATGTGTCTGTCTAGTGTGCATGCATCACTGCTCAAGGACCCCAAGACCCGCCTGCCAGCAGCGCGGTGTCTGGGGGAGGTGGTGGCACAGATTGGCCCTACCTTCCTGAGAAGCCAAGCCTCATAGACTTGCTCCCCGACTCAGTACGCTGGGTTGAGACCTCATGTGCCTGTCTAGTGTGTATGCATCACTGCTCAGCGATCCCAAGACCCGCCTGCCTGCCCTGCTCAAGGAGCTAACTGACTTCCTTTCGCTGCTAGAGAGTGCATCGCAGGCAGATTCTTTTGGCGCCAGAAAGCTCGACACGCACTGCCACAAGCTCCCCTGTCCATCCCCCACACGCACTGCCACAGGAACTGACGGACTTCCTTGCGCTGCTAGAGAGGGCAGCACAGCCAGATGTAGCTTCACCTCACAGTTTGCCTCTTCTCTCTGTCCCCTCTCATCTCATCCCTTGCACTGCCACAGGAACTGACGGACTTCCTTGCGCTGCTAGAGAGGGCAGCACAGCCAGTTGTAGCTTCACCTCACAGTTTGCCTCTTCTCTCTGTCCCCTCTCATCTCATCCCTTGCACTGCCACAGGAACTGACTGACTTCCTTGCGCTGCTAGACAGGGCGGCACAGCCGGATGTAGCGGTGGCTGTAGCAGAGTTTGTGCAGGGGAGTCAGATTCACGGGCATGGACATGGCATGTCGACAGCTGGGCCGAGACACGAACGAGCGTCGGGAGCAGGTACTGTTATGCTTGCATGTGTGTACATTCCTGGGGAGTCAGATCCATGGGCATGGGCATGGGCATGGGCATGACACACGGGCATGGGCATGATAACACCACGACAGCTCGAGCATCTGTAACAATCGCCGGCTCAGACATGCATGCAGCTGGGCTCACTCACTAAACGAGACATTGGGCAGGTGGTGTGGCCACTTGTAGTACACAGGCACAGTCACACACTCACACTTGCATTGCTAACCTCCCTGTCTCTCCCCTCCCCTCCTCCTCCCTCTCCCTATTCCCCATTGGTTACACCACTGCAGCTCGAGCATCGGCAACATCCGCCGACTCAGGCATGCACATAGCTGGTCTCACTGAACGAGACAGTGGGCAGGTGGTGTGGGAGGGGGGAGACGATGGGGGAGGAGTGGGAGAGCGAGAGGCATTAAGGGAGGATGAGGGATGGGAAGAGGGAGAAGATAGACGGGGAGGTGAGGGCGCAGGTGAGGAGTCTGAACAAGAGGAGGGTGGAGACGAGGGTGGAGACGAGGGTGGAGACAAGGAAAGGCGTGCTGAGGGGGAGATGTATGGTCAAGTGCCAATTGCGACTGGTGAGAATGCGGTGCAAGACGGTATGGACCCTTTCTTTGCGGCGCCCCAAACGATTCATGGTGAAGAGCCTATTGCGACTGGTGAGAATGGGGTGCGAGGCGGTATGGAGCATTCGTCTGAGTCCTCTTTCCTTTCCTTCTCGGTGGAGGAGGAGGGGAGATTGGGAGAGGATAGGGGAGAGAGAGGAACAGGGTCGCCTGGTTGCTCGGTGACATCACCCCTAGTGGGGATGCAGCAGGGGGGGCAGGAACAACAGCAAGAGGAGGAGGACGGGGAGGAGGAGCAAGAGCAGCAGCAGCATTACCACCACGACTGCCACCATCACCTGCAGCAGCAGCAGCAGCAGCACCACCACCACCACCATCCTCACCACCACCACCAGCAACAACCGCAGGTGCAGCAGCAGCAGCAGCACCACCACCACCATCACCTGCTGCAGCATCAACATCACCGGGACGAACAAGAGCAGCAGCAGCAGCAGCAGCAGCAGCAGCAGCAGCAGCAGCAGCTACGCCAAGAGCATGCCCTCTATAGCCCTGCTGCTCCTAACAGCTGCGGATCAGTCGACACCTCCTCTTCGTGCTCCCCTCGCCCTTGCTCCCCCGAGCCTTCTTCCTCCTCCTCATCAGGAGCATCAGCAGAATCTGCTGCCTCTGAAGCATCTGCAGAGGCATCTGCTTCGACAGCCGTCACCGACTCAGCAGTGGATTCAGCAGCCCATCACTTAGCTAAGCACGTCTCGCTAAGTTCTGCTGTGGACTCCCCGGGTGCAGCTCACAACCCCTCTTTTCTTCCAAGCTATGCTCCTCTTGCTACAGATGAATTCGCTAAGAGAGATGAAAGGCTGCTTGACCAAGGGCCATGGGGAGGAAGAGCGGAAAGTGGGGAAGGGGGTGCTTGTGCTGGTGGGGAGGAGTGGGTAGGGTGGGAGGAGGAGAGGGAAGAGGTAGATGATGCGTGGGTGGCAGCTGAAATCGCTGATGCCATGATGTGGGCGACCGGGAGAGAAGAGATGTTGGATGTGTGTGGCCAGGAGTGTAGACTTAGGTTGGGAGATCAAGACAAGTTCAAGAATGAGAAGGCTGAGGGTGGTGAGAGGAGGGAGGAACAGAATGAGATGGATGTTGTGGAATATTATTCGTCGCTTTTTGGGGTCCCCGGGGTTTTGGATGCTGCGATTGGTGCTCCAGAGGGCAACCTAGAACGAATTAGTTATGTGGTGAGCATGGCAGCAGCTGATTGGTGATGTGTAGATAGGTTGTCGAACTAGGTAGGACGGTACGATAGGCACTCTTTTATGTTGTGTATATTGTTGGATGAAATGTCCAAAGAAATGTCAGAACCGTATGAGTAGGTATCAAGTTTAAAGAAACTGATTATGTAAAATGTCCAGATGGTCCTCCTACCTGGTAACCTAATGACGTAATCTATTAGCTTATTATCAGAACCTGAATTCCACTTGAACACTATATTTGAAAGGGTTCTTCCTAACAGTTTAGAGAGTAACCCCTCTAGCGGAGCTCCCAGTAAAACCTGTACTGGCAGGAATTTTATTGTTGGAAACTGCAGGCTTGTTCAGCCTTGGGATCTACGTGCATCCCGCATCCTACGGCTAGTTCTCCGTACATTCCTGGGACTGCTGTGGGTTAAATTACTCGTCTCATCACCACCGTTTGCTGCTGCTGTAACTGGCTATTGTCGGCCGGCCGGATGTCTACCGGCGGGTGGTTCGACGCGATGAGCGTGCGACACTTCATCATGCAGGCCCTCGGGTTAGGTACGTGCACGCGATCGGTCGCTAGAATTACTTTTTGTTGTTGCAGGTGTTTTTGTTTGATTCTCGAACGACGCGATGAGCGTGCGACACTTTATTATGCAGGCGCTCGGGTTAGGTGCGTGCGATCGGTCGCTACATGCGATTTGTTGCTAGAATGACTTTGCGCGTCATGTAAATCGGCCGATTCGCAAGGCACATCTTCGCCGGCATGAGAGTGTGCGCGTCGACTCGACAATTAGGTATGGTTTGGTTCCGTCTGGTCAATCCAGCGAGCCCGAACCATCCCCGCGGCCTGGATGCGTGTTAATACTGATATCAAGCGCTTGTATACGCTGTTTCTGTTTTTCCCTTTTCTCCCTAGCGTTGCCTGTGTCGAATGATGTAAGTGAAAAGTGTTTCTTTTTATTTATGGCAAGATTTGTCTGGTCCTCTAGATTTTTGCAAGGATCTGAACCCGTATCGCTGTCATAGTAACTGCTAAGGTCCTGTTTCCCGTTTTCTAAAGGAAATTTGACTCAGGGAAGCGGAAGGCAAATTAGTACTAATTTCTGTGTTTTTTTGCAGCCCAAACATGACTAAATTCCCCCTTCAGTGAACCCTCCCGTGACTAACTTCGCAAAATATTATGGCACGAAACCTGGGTCTCGTAATGGCTTAAAGCTGTCTGTTACCCTCTCTCTGCCTTCCCGTCTCACTATTTTCACCCATAACACTCCTCTCTTCCTCCCTCTCCGTCTCCCTTCCCTCCCTCTCCCTCTCCCTCTCCCTCTCGGTCTCCTTCTCCCTCTCCCTCGTTCTGTGCCTCTCCCTCTCCCTCTCTCCCCTACCATTTCCCCTTCCCTCCGCGCTTCCTCCCTACATCCCCCCATCTCTCCCCTCCGTTTCTTCTCTCGCCATCCCCGCTGTTCCACGTCTTCCAGGCATGATAGTGACGTCAGCGCTGGTCATCTGGAAGGGCCTCATGTGCTGGACCAATAGCGAGTCGCCAGTTGTCGTCGTGCTCTCAGGCTCCATGGAACCCGGCTTCAAACGAGTAAGAGTTGCCCTGGCCTTATAACGAGTAGTATACACGGGCTTATGCACGTGTGCCTCCTCCCCTCTCCTAGTCCCTCTTATGGAATGAAACCCCCTTGTATTGTCATCGTGCTCGGGCGCTCCATGGAACCCAGCTTAAAACGCGTACGAGCTTCTCTGCGTTCGTAGCAACGTTATGGGATTGTAACGCTTACATGAAAGCTTGAGATGGACCAGTGTCGTCGTGGTGCATGTGTTGCATCTGTGCTAGTGGTGCATGTGTTGCATCTGTGCTAGTGGTGCATGTGTTGCATCTGTGCTAGTGGTGCATGTGTTGCATCTGTGCTAGTGGTCAGGGAAATCATTCCTCTCCCTTCCATGCTTCATCTCACGTCTCTCTCCTCCCTTCCTCTTTCCCTCCTTTCCATGTGCTGCGCGGCATTCTCTTTCTCCACAACCCCACGCCTCTCAAAACCGTCCCCCATCCTTTCTCCCCCCCCCTTCCCCCTTCCCCCTTCCTCCTTCCCCCTTCCCTCCCTCCCTTGCAGGGCGACATTCTCTTTCTCCACATGAACCCAACGCCGCTCTCTGTGGGGGAGATTGTGGTCTTCAACGTGGATGTGAGTCATGCCACGTGGATATGAGGCTTGCCACATAATGTTGGATCGCACATGTCGCTGCATGAACGTAACGCTTAAATGCAAGTCTTGCATGCTTTTTTTCTTTCCTTCCGTTTTCAACACTTACACTTGTATTAACTGAATTGGATTGTGCTACCATGCGATGCTGCAGTAACTTCTACATGATTAACTTTCAATAATAATAATAAAAAAGGTTCTCTCCCACTTTTCCGTGCAATACCCTTCCCTTTTCTCTTATTTTTAACACACACAGGGTCGAGACATTCCCATTGTGCACCGTGTGATCAAGGTACATCTGCTTTCCCAACTCCAAAACGTGCACATTGATTCACCCCATTCTCAGATGCATCATCACATTTTCTTTAGTTCTAACCTCAGTATCTTATATTGATGTTTTCTTTCTGAACCCCTACTTGTCTTTGACCATTTATACCATCCTTGGCTCAGAATTTCGATCACTGAATTTACTTTCTTGCCACTTGACATGTCACACTATTCTTCCCTCCTCTCGCACACCCTCTTCCGCCTCTTCACACCATCCCCAGGTCCACCAAGAGGCCGACCCTGACGAGTTTCAGGCACTCACAAAGGGTAGGCTGGAGGATCTTTTTTCTAACAGTAGGCGAGGCACCCTTGCTCTGAACGTCGCAGAAAATTCTGGCGCTCACTAAGTGTATGCCAGCAATTCGCATTCCCTCTTCGTTCCTCAACTCGTTCCGTTCCTGCTTCCCTCCTTTCACTTCTCTTCCTCTTTCCCGCATGCCTCTTCTCCTTCCTGTCTCCTCCCTGCCCTGGTGCCCCTCTGCTGGTGACTGTGTCTAACATGCATAGCGTGCACGTGTTGTAGGGTGTCTTCATGCTGCACCATGCTTGGTTGGTTTTGTTTAATAACTCTTGTGTGTGTGTGTGTGTGTGTGTGTGTGTGTGTGTGTGTGTGTGTGTGTGTGTGTGTGTGTGTGTGTGTGTGTGTGTTTGTGTGTGTGTGTGTGTGTGTGCGTGTGCGTGTGCGTGTGCGTGTGCGCGTGTGTGTGTGTGTGTGTGTGTGTGTGTGTGTGTGTGTGTGTGTGTGTGTGTGTGTGTGTGTGTGTGTGTTTTTCTCTTTTTGTGCGCCTGCAGGTGACAATAACGAAGGGGACGATCTGCCACTGTATGCGGAAGGGCAGCTGTGGCTGCGCAAGAAGCACATCATTGGGCGCGCCATGGGGTGAGTTGAACATCCATGGGGCGTGCACGGGGCGTGCATGGGGCGTGCATGGGGCGTGCATGGGGCGTGCATGGGGCGTGCATGAGGTGTGGTGGGATGGGGTAACTAGGTGAGTGCAGGCATCAGCTGTTCCTTTGCCCATGTGTGCTAATGCGCTGTGCCCCTTCTTTTCGCCGATGCAGGTACCTCCCCTATATCGGCTACGTCACCATTATCATGACTGAACACCCCTACATCAAGGTATAGTAATACAGTTTACCCTTTTTTATGATAACATCAAAGTAGTTCAACACAACATACCCTGTACATCCCCTCTTCCCCCATACTCTTACCCTCCCTTACCTCCCCCCGCCCCGCCCATATCTCCTGCCTCCATACCATATGCTCTCCCCGCCCTGCCCTCCCCCCCCTTCCCTCCTTCCTCCACACAAGTTGCACTTGCACTGCATTTGTTCCTCCTTTTTATTGTTCCTTCACTACACTTGTTTGCTTTGTACATATGTTGAACGCTTGTTTCGTTGCTTTGGTTCTGGTTTTAGGCATGTCAATGTTACTCGTGGTATTATGAAACGTCTCTGCCTCCATTTTGCCTGTCCCCTGCGTTGCAACTTACAGTTCATTCTCATCGGTGTTCTCGCTATTCTTGTCCTCACATCCAAAGACTAAGGGTGCATTCCTGTGTCGACACAAATGTCTCAGTCGCCTTTTAGCGGCCATTACTGTATTTTTAATTGGTCAGCATGAAACGCGCTGACGTTGCTGACGAATTGTAAACCGACTCGTCATTGTAAATAAATCGCACGCGGTTCGAAATGTCAATGCACCTGGGCATTCCGCACATCGAAACCACACCTGAGCCAAGTGGTTGAAGTAACAGGTGTGCAGTCATTTGTGACATCCAACCGAAAGAAGAAAGGTTTACAGTCATTTGTTTCATTTGTGAAATAGGAATTAGTTGCAGAGCTGTGAACTCATGTGGTTCATTTGATTTATTAAAATGTGGTTGGAATTTCCGTTTAGAATACCGTACGCGAGTATTGCAAAGGTATGCCGATATCTTCAGGATAATATGTCCGCTGCGAGATCAGGCTCCCCATTAGAAACGTGTACTTTGCATGAACGAAAAATGACTGAAAAAGCTGGACATTCTTAATTAATATGCCCTTCAAGGTTTCACAACAAATTCACCTACGGAAACCAAAAGAACGAAACCAGAATAGAAACATGGTACAGTGTGTAGTTTATACGGAAAAGGTCAATGGAGTAACCAGATTACAAATATGTAACCTGGACAGCGTTCGCGGCACGAGGAGCGCATGCAGTGGGGCAGTCGAGCACAACATTGCACTCATTCCTCCAAGAGATCGGCTTCGAACCCTTGCCGCACAGGCCAACGGGGCAAGTCCTCCTGCAGCAGCGATATGCCTGGGGTGCCTTCTTAGTGACGGGAACACCCTCGACCTTAAGGCAAGTGAAAGCGGGCTCTTTTTTGTCGCAGACCGTGTTGAACTGCTTGGCGGTGCACGCCTTACCGGCCTGCGAATGACAGTATGACGATGGAAAGGTCAGAACTGAAAGTCCTGTGCAGCAAGCAAACTCGAGGGAAGAGAAAGTACTTACAATCTTGTTGGCGAGGCAGCGACCTGTTGTGTAATTGCAGGCGCTAGCGGGCATCTTCTTCCTGCACGATTAAATCACGCACGAGACGATGCATGTAAGAAATGAAAACCCAACCGCAAGATCTGGCTTCAAACGAAGCATGTGAGGACGTCAGATCGAGGAGCTACGCTTTAATAAAGAGGCATTTGACAATCGGGTACATCAACAGAAAAGACGGAGCTGTCGCACAAACGGCTATTTGATGGACTAAACGGGAGGTGTTTGCTAAGTCTGTCGTACAGGTCGTAAGCAGCGCAGTCGTCGCAGGTGTTGGTATCGGGGATAATGCTCTGCAGCGTCCTGCATGTGGCGTAGAGGCCGCAAAGCTTGCTCTTTCTGTCCGGGCACTTGTCCTTGGGCAGACACGCGTTCCTACGAATCTGCCCGCTAGCGAACTGCGCGGAGACCAATACGATGAGGAGCGAAACCAGGAGGACGCGTGTGCTTGCCATGGCTGCCAAGAATGGATCTAGGGTTTGTCCCACAATATGCTAAGATGGAGAATGGAGTTGAGGCACCTGTCGAAAATGGTAATTGACTTGACGTTAGGGGAATCACTACTGGGGTGGTTGTGTGTAGTTCTAGATCCAGATGGAAAATGAGACGATGTTTTGAGAGCACTACGCAGTTGGGGCGTGGAGGTGCGGGAGAGGGGAGGTGCAGCACGAAGGGGGAGAGAGGAAACGCTTGGCGCTAAGCGACAAACGAAGGGAGACAAAAGACGTGCGGGCGATTTTCCGCTCGACCTGGGAGTCTCTGTCCCGCTACAGTGGCCACCTGTTCTGCTGCGTCACACCTGAAAATCTGGACGGGGGTTGTTGAGGGCATCAGTACGAGTGGGTTGGGTAGGCCGAGTGGGGGAAGCGCAGGTGTTCGGAGGTCAAAGAAAAGACAAACTTTCACCTGAAACGTCTGGGTTTCGGACTTTTGATGGATCTTTTTCGTCAAGGTTGGCATACGTTCTCACTGTGGTTCGTTAAACTCATTCGTTAGATTAGGCGATTTGATAAGCGAAGAGAAGTAGGTTACAAGTGAATGAATGGACGCCAAACACGACGCAAGACGACAGGGAGCAAACGAACACCAGTCCACTCACCGCAGCCTCTTGAACTGTCGCTTTACAAGGCAGTCACGAAATTCGTACTGTCAACTACAGATAGTCAATGTACAGCTGCAAACGTCAAGGAGGGAGGCACCAACTAAATATGGAATGGAGCTTCACATTACACAAATCGTCAATAAAATTGTTATTCAATACAGTACAGCACATCTTATTCAACATCTAACACTAGCTCATTAATGAGTCGAATATCATGACTATACCAGAACGTAGATGTGTTTCATACCGAGCTTTTTTTCACAAGGCAAGTGACGCAGGATTCATGAACCGTTTACACTCTTCGACAAACGGTCCCGATGTAGACTAGTTGGCTAAGGAAGTTGGAAGATGAAACTGCCAAAAAGAACCCAAATGCAGCACACATAAAACCCCCACTCAACACGTAGATGTGTTTCTATGTACAACACCTGATTTCTTCGAAATGAACATCCATTTAGCACTCCAATCTACCTAACACACTAGTGGTACTGATGGTGCATATGGTGCATTGCGATTGCTCTGCAGTCTATTGTGACATGTGATTTTGGCAAAAATGCTGGGCATTGCACAGGTGCAAGTGTGTACTAATCTTCCATTTTTTTTCTTTTTTCTTTTTGTAATTGATATATACTCCAAGTACAGCAGATGTATACAACAATAACAGTCGTAACTGTGCGTGAGAGGCAGCTACGTGGCTACCCCAGATTGACAACTATGGTGGTCTGTGATTGTTCCTCGGCAGCTGCCAGATGGCAGCAAACGCACTGTTCCACTTCCACTTCTTGCTGCTACTGTCCCTCAGTTTATCTACCAATCTTATCTCCTCCTCTCTTGCGCGCCGAAACGATCCCTTATTGTCCGTAGCCACTCGCCTCCTTCGTACATCCTCCTTTGCCCGCATGTACACCCTTGCATGTTGCCGGAAAGCCAGCTCAATCCTCCTCAACACCCGTTTCGTCCTGAACCTCCGCCCTCTGAAAGCAGCTTGACAGCGCTCCAACCACACCTGGTGGAGTGTGATGGCAATTATTGTCGCTTCTGGAAATGCTGAGCTGGAGCATGGTTTCTGGAAGAGAAGGTCCCCTAGCGACGAAATCGACCTCGAGCTGTTGATCATACGAAGAGCCCGTTTGAGTGCTGTAATCACCGCATGGATTTTGGGGCAGTCGTAGAGGCAATGTTCCAAAGTCTCCTCTCCCCCACAGTGCGGGCATTTCGGTTGTCCACTTAGAAATGACAGTCGTTCCCCCACCTGTAGGTTAAGGTTATGCACCCTTAACAAAACATCCCTTGGCCTGCTTGGAGTAGCCAGGGACTCTCTGACCGAGATTGCCCCTTTCCAATCAATCTTCCCATTCCACCTGCCCGACCACTGTTGCTGCTTCACTGATGCCTTTTGCCCTTTCTTCCACAGCTTTTTCAGCTGCCTCATCGGCACCACCTTCCCCTTCTCAAAGATCGGTAGAAGCGTGAAATCTCTTCCAGGCGGGATGTATCTCCTGCGATGAGAGCCAACCGTGCTAGGGTTTGATTGCTCTTTGTAGGAACCGTCTAGCAGCAGAGTCCGCCATGTCTCAGGAGCCGCTTCGAAGGCCTTCAGCGCCAGCCTAGCTGGTCCTTTCCCCCCCCAGCTCCTTCTCCAGTGACTCCATCCCTCTTAGCGTGGGAACTCTTTCCTTGTCGTAGCTGATCAAGTGTCCCAGCCTCATCTCCCACAAAGGTTTCGCGTCCTTCTGTCCTCCAACTGGTGTGGACCCTTTGAGGAGAATACGCCTGTTAAACACTATCCGCTCTCCCTCCGAAGCCTCTCGAGTAACAATCTCCGGCAGCTCCCCCAGCGGCGACTTCATATTTTTTTCGCACGCAATTTTCCACCGAGCACTACGTCCTTCCCATCGCCGCAGTAGTTTATCATGCGCGAAAAAGGACTCAATGCCCATAGGAAGCTCATCCGCCCACATCATGATCTCTTTCTTGAGCACGTTCTTCTCCGTGATCAGCAGCCCCACCCTCCTTGCCGAGAGACAAGCAAGGATCATCTCCGGGTCACATACTCCAACTCCCCCATCCTCCCTTGACGTGTGTAGGAGATCCTTGCTCCACAACCGGAACACCCTGTTAGCCATTGCCTTGTTCCCGGATACAAAGTTCTGGAACGTCTTGGAGAGCGCATTCCAGGTTACTGGCGGCGGCGGATATACTTGTGCTTGGAACGCCACCACCGACATAGAGTAGCCGTTCACCACCGCCGCTCTCGCCTTCGTCGGAAGATAATTCTTCTCCCATGTTTTAAGTTTTCCGACCGCGCTTGCCCCCGCCTTCTCCCACGTTGGCTGACAACATCCTGCCGGTGTTACCCAAATCCCCAGCAGTCTCTCTGCCTCATCCGCTCCCGCCCAACGGAAACTCTGTGGTCTGCATGAGTGCCTGTGCAGGTTATCGCCCAGCGGCAGGATGACTGACTTTTCCACATTCGTCTCCAGCCCCGAGGTAAGCTTAAACTTCTCCAGTACCTTCTCCGCCTTAATGATTTGCTCCTTCCCCTCCAGAATCAGTGTGGTGTCGTCAGCATACCCGATATACGAGAGACGTTCGTCCGCCTTGCTGAGCCCCAGATTTTTCCGCCACACCTCTTGCGCCAACGGTTCTACTGCGCAGAGGAACAGGTACGGAGCAAGCGGGCATCCCTGCCTTACCCCAGATAGTACTTCCACTCCATCTCCGAACCATCCGTTTATTAACAGCCGCGTCTGTGTTCCCTTGTGCAGACCTTCGACCCAGCCAACCAGCCGCTCCGGAAAACCCATCTCCCTCAAGATTTTGAAGGTGTAGTCCCTCGACACCAAATCATATGCCTTCTTGAAGTCAACGAGTAACAGAAACCAGTCCTTATTCTTGTTCCGAGCCGCATCAATCACATCGGCGATCAATCCCACTGCGTCCGTGAGTCTTCTCCCCGGCAGGAATCCGTACCGCTCCTCTGAAATCACCTTTCCCAGCACCTTCTTCATTCTGTCAGCAATCACCCTCGCCAGCACTTTGTAAGTGAAGTTTAGAAGAGTTATCGGTCTATAATTATTCAACTGATCCTTGTCCCCAGGGCCTCAGATTCGTTTTGGGTGACCCTGAGCACTCAGGGTCCCTTGGGGCTGTAACACTGATCATCAGGGTTGCCTGTGGAGAAACACTGATTTCTCAGGGTTGTTGAAAAAGAAACATTGATCAAACAGGGTGCCTTGTAAGAAAACACTGATCAGTGAATCTACAGCCACAATTAAAATAACTTAAAAAAAGCGAATCTCTTTGCGCCGTTTGGATCAGCTTGGACAGCCAATCTCTTTGCGCCGTTTTGCCTACCCAGCACGAAATACCCCGTTCAGCTGTATCTGGGCGAGCCGCATGGTGGTGTCGGTGCAGGGTGGGTACATGAATGATGACGGCGCGCAAAACAGCGAGCATCACGGAGTTTTTGGTTTCAGGGTCGTCTCCGATACAACACTGATTCGTCAGTGTCGTCAAACAGGAAACACTGGAAAATCAGTCCTTGGAAACATAAAACACTGATTCATCAGGGTTGTAAAAAGAAAAAGGCTGATAGATCAGGGTCACAAAAAAAAACTGGGGTCAAACTTCAGGAAATCAGGGTAAAATTCCTGAAATCTGAGGCCCTGCTTGTCCCCCTTCTTGTGCAGGAGTATCGTAATGGCTTCTTTGACATCGGTGGAGAGTGAAGCAGAAGCCGCGAAGTCCTTCGCCATTGCCATAAATCCTTTACCCAGCAGGTCCTAGTGCGCTTCAAACAGTTCTTTCGGCAACCCATCCTTTCCAGGCGATTTGTTAGCCGCCATCGCTCCAAAGGCTGCCTTCACCTCTTCTTCTGTCCAGTCAGCTGCCAGCTCCTCTGCTTCCCACTTCTCCAGCTTTTTCCCTTTTATCGGCTTCCAGTTCTCCTTAAGACGGCATCTGTCTTCTCCGAAAATACCCGCGAAGAAAGCCGATGCTGCCTCCAAGATCCCTCTAGAGTCCGAGACTGCGCCGCTCGCTGTCTGTAGCTCCGCGATTTGCGTGCTTTCCTTCCTCGCCTTTACCATTGCTGACAGATGCGGGGACGGCATTTCACTGGTGAGCTCCACCCGTAGTCCCGTCATCAGCTGCACCCGGTCCTTCTTAGCCACATGGTACTCTTTAAGCTGCACCTCTTTTTCTGCTAACAGCATCGTCATACGTGAGCAGGCCGGATTTCTCATCGATTCTTGCCGAAGCTCCGCCACCATATCAACCAGATGTGAGACCGTGGCTTTAACTCTTTTCCCCTCCTCCTTCATGTACGCGCGTAGCCCAACACCAAGCCGGGTGAGTAGTAACTCAAAACTGCTGCCCCAAATCGTTTGTTCCAATATTCATTGAACCCCCGCGCAGTCAAACGTTAATTGGTCCCAGCAAATAGTGTACATACACAAACATGCTGAATCAGGGACACTCAGCATGAACACATACACAGCACACTACAACAAACTCTTTATCCACCCATAGTCCGATTTCCCACCTACGAAACTTAACACTTCTCTCAATCCCTAAACCATTTGCAGCAATAAAGTGTACAGATGTACACCCAATACCACAACAGCTAAGAAGGCATTATTACCAAAAAATCCTACGATCTGAGACTCCTGTAGCAGCCTATCATGTACGTGTCAAGTCAAGCATAGCAAGGCACCATTACCCTCGCCACTGTAGACGTCTCAAAAGTAATCAAGCGTAACGCTGCCGAGACGAGCCGTGAGAAACCCCTGCTACTGCGGCTGCTGCTGCCACGCCCTGTGACATGCTCAGAGACGGCATCAGCAGCCCCTCCTGCCTCACCATCACCTCTCCTCTTCTCCACCGCCCCCCTCCCCCTCTTCATGAGGGGCCCGCTAAGCAACCAGATCAAGCATAACACGGTCGTGACGAGCCGTGAGAAACCGCTGCTGCTGCCGCGCCCTGTGACATGGAAAGAGACGGCATCAGCAGCCCCTCCTGCCGCACCATCATCACCCTCCCGTTCGCTCCCCTCCCCGCCCACCCTCCTCTCCCCCTCTTTGTGAGGGGCCCACTAAGCAGCCACATCAAGCGTAACGTGGCCGTGAAGAGCCATGGGAAACTGCTGCTGCCGCGCCCTGTGACATGCGGAGAGACGGCATCAGCAGCCCCTCTTGCCTCACCATCACCCTCCCCTTCTCCACCGCCCCCCCCCTCCCCATGCTCCTCTCCTCCTCTTCCTCGATACCACTCTCGCTCTCCACTCCCACGTGCTCGCCTCTTGCCTGCCGAACGGCATTTGCGATGTGACGGTCCAGCAGCTGAGTGATCTCCTCGCCCTGTGGTACAAGGGAGGGAGCAAACAGGTTAGAGGGGGATGCAAGGAGTGGATTGCCTGCCGAACGGCATTGGCAATGTGACGGTCCAGCAGCTGAGTGATCTCCTCGCCCTGTGAGGAGAGATTAGAGGGAAAGGGCGCAGGGTTTGGGGGTATTGCGGAATTGCTTGACGATTGGCATTCGCGGTTTGACGGTCCAACAGCTGGGTGATCTCCTCTCCCTGTGATTCCCTCGCCCTGTGTTTCCCTAGCCCTGTGTTTCCCTCCCATCATCCATTCCCACCCACCACTCCATCCACCCCCAACCTCACTCACCCCCTTGGTGGCAAACTCAAGCGAGCAGAGCTGGCTGTGCATGAGGTGTCTTTTGAGTCGACCCAACAGTCACCTCGGTGTGACGGTCCTACGCTGGGCGATCTCCTCTCCCTATGATTCCCTCCCATCATCCATTCCCACCCACCACTCCATTCACCCCCAACCTCACTCACTCCTTTGGTGGCAAACTCGAGTGAGCACAGCTGGTTGCGCATGAGCAGCGAGAAGTAGACTCGCCCACACTCGTCCCAACCCACTCACACCCCACTCACCCCTTTGGTGGCGAATTCGAGTGAGCACAGCTGGTTGCGCATGAACAGCGAGAAGTAGACTCGCCCACACTCGTCCCAACCCACTCACACCCCACTCACCCCTTTGGTGGCGAATTCGAGTGAGCACAGCTGGTTGCGCATGAGCAGCGAGAAGTAGACTCGCCCACACTCGTCCCAACCCACTCACACCCCACTCACCCCTTTGGTGGCGAATTCGAGTGAGCACAGCTGGTTGCGCATGAGCAGCGAGAAGTAGACTCGCCCGGGCTTGCCGGCATACTCTGCAATGTCCTTCAGCTCCGCCTCTAGCACGAGTGAATGGTCCTCCGGGTTCAGGAAGTGGAGCTGTTTGTTTGGGGAGCAGTAGAGTGGTGGAGAGAAGAGGGGAGTGCAGGGTGAGGAGGTGGCTTGCCGGCATACTCTGCAATGTCCTTCAGCTCCGCCTCTAGCACGAGTGAATGGTCCTCCGGGTCGAGGAAGTGGAGCTGTTTTGGGCAGGGGGTGGATAGAAGAGAGGGGAGTAGGAAGGTAAGGGTGTGAAGGCTTGCCTACGTACGTACTCTACACAGCACACCGACTCACCCCGTTGTGGTTGATTCCCACTTCCATCCGCTTGGGGAAGGACGCGGCAATGTCCGGGTGCGGGCGGAGGGGGAAAAACACAGACCCGCCGTGCGGGCTGTCAAGGATGATTCGCGTGAACTCACGCATCGTGCCCTCATGGTCCAGAGACCACTGCACACAGCCGGACGGAGGTGGGGAGAAGGGGACACAGCATTAGAGGGGAGGGGGAAGAACACAGACCCGCCGTGCGGGCTGTCGAGGATGATTCGCGTGAACTCACGCATCGTGCCCTCATGGTCTAGAGACCACTGCAGATGGGAACAAAGGGGGGGGAGAGGGGACAACATGCATGAGTGAGACACCATGGTTCTACACGGTTCAGTGCGGTTCAACGAGTCTAGGCGTATTGGACGGCACACGAAAGGAGGGATACGGATCGGATCACAAATGGGCGGCAGTCTTCTGGGCGGCACTGACCGTCCTGCTGGGCGGCACACTCACCAGCGTCTTGTACTGGGCGGCGATCTGCTTGGCCCACTCGTCCTCACTCATGGCGCCCGATACAATAGCCGGCACGGACTTAGTCATCAGCGCCAGCCACTCGCTGCAGGTTAAGAGGGACATGGGAGGGAGCGAGAGGAGGGGGGATGCAGATAGGGGAGTTTGGGGGCCTGTCAACCTTAGCCCACTCATCCTCGCTCATTGCACCCGATACAATAGCCGGCACGGATTTAGTCATCAGCGCCAGCCACTCGCTGTTGAAGGGAGAAGAGAGGGATGGGAGGGGAGGAAAGGAATCTCATCAGTCACGAGAAACCAGCTCTTGGTGGATAACGGCTACATTTCCGCGGGCGATTTGCAGCGCTGCGCTGCGCTGCCAACGCCACCGCGCCTTCCGCGGTGACGAGGTAGCGGCTCTCCATGTAGTCGCGGCGCAATTGCACGTAACAGAGCCACCACACCCAGTAACCCAACCCAGCCCAACCCAGCCCAACCCAGTCCAGCCCAGCCCAGCCCAGCCCATCCCAGTCACCCAGACAACCCAAGAGACTCACGGCGCGTCCAGCGGGTCGGGAATGACGCCAATTTCCGCGGCGATTTGGAGTGCGGCTAACACCACCGCGCCTTCCGCGGTGACGAGGTAGCGGCTCTCCATGTAGTCGCGGCGCAGCTGCACGTAGCAGAGGCGCACGAACTGGCGCTCCGCCACGTCAGCATCGGCGCGGTCGAACCAGCGCTTGCGCAGCAGCAGCTTGCAGACCACCTGCTGCCCGCGCGACTGCCCCACCTGCGCCGCGGTGCCGTAGTCGACTAGTAAGTCCGATATGTACGCGCTGCGGGGCAGCAGCACGTGCTCTGGCGTGGAGAGGGGGGAAGGGTGAGAGGAAACAGGGTGGGATGAGGGAGAGCGCTTGCGCAGCAGCAGCCTGAACACCACCTGCTTGTGATGAGTCGGTTTTTAAGTCGACTCAAAAATCGAACCAGCGCTTGCGCAGCAGCAGCTTGCACACCACCTGCTGCCCGCGCGACTGCCCCACCTGCGCCGCGGTGCCGTAATCGACGAGAAGGTCCGAGATGTACGCGCTGCGGGGCAGCAGCACGTGCTCTGGCATGGGGGGAGGGCAGTGGGGGCGGGGACAGTAGGCGTGTGGGGAAAGTACGGGACAAAACAGCAGCAGCAGCGAATTCAACCGAGCAGTCTTACACGCCTTGCAAACAGATTGCCCGTTACACTCACCCGCGACGGCTGGGGGGATGGCGGCGCCCTTCTTTCCGCCGGGCGCGGGAGAGGCGGAGCCGGCGGGGGCCGCGGAGCCGACGAGCGGGCGCGTGGCGCGGCTGGTGTACAAGGCGAAGGGGGAGGTGGCGGAGACCTGCAGCTTCTTACAGAGGATCTGGGGGAGCGGGGCGGAGAAGGGGGGAGCGGGGTGGAGAATAGGGGGAAGTGGGCGTGGGTGGGGAAGGGGGGAAAGGGGAAGCGGCTGATGCGCGGCTGATATGCATGGCGAAGGGAGACGTGGTGGGTCATTGTACAGAAACAGGGCGTGATCAGTTTCAGGGATGTCATGATTTCGGGTTACGGGTTCAGTGCTAAGGCATTTCGGGATTCGGGGCTCAGAGTTTGAGGGTTTTAACGGCTCACCTTGACCGCCTCTTCGGCCGTGGTCGTCGGGCCATAATGGATATTCTCCGGCGCGTCGTTGCACATAAACACGGGGAAGGCCCGTTTCAGGGTTCGGGACTCAGGGGTTAGACTTTCAGGGATAAGGCTTTATTGGTTTCTCACCTTGACCGCCTCTTCCGCCGTGGTAGTCGGTCCATAGTGAATATTCTCCGGCGCGTCGTTGCACAGAAAGAGAGTGGGGGGAGTGGGGGAGGGGAGACGGATTTCAGAGTTAGGGGTTCGGGCTTTATTTGTTTCTCACCTTGACCGCCTCTTCCGCCGTGGTCGTCGGTCCATAGTGAATATTCTCCGGCGCGTCGTTGCACAGAAACACCGGCACCACCATCGGGGTCCCCGTTAATAGCGCGCGAACCTCCTCCTCCCCCGGTATAGTCTCGCGCGGCCCGTGCTCCAGCCCGTGCTCGAGCGCCTTCCACGCCAGCCGCAGCGCGCCGAGGATTCCCGGGTCGCACTTGGGGTCGGCAGCGAGCGCGGTGAAATAGTCGACTAGGGGCGTCGCGACGGTGGTGGTCGGCGGGAAGATGTACGCGCAGTAGCGCATGAGCTCCCACGCCTTTATGCACGAGTCGCTGGGGAAGATTGGGGCGCGCGGGGGAGCGGGGATGCTTTAAGACGGGAATATGGGGAAGGGGGAAGACGTACTGTGCCGCATGAGCTCCCAAACCTCGATACACGAGTCCCTGGGGAACCGGGGGCGGGAAAGAGGGCGGAGCGGAGAAAGGAAGTGAGAGGGAGGGTGTGGAGGGGGAAGATGTACAGTGCCGCATGAGCTTCCCCCGCTGAGATAGTAGAAGGATGACGATGCAGAGGGGAAGGGGGCGGCGAGCGGACGAGGGGGAGGACGAGCTGTTTCTTTGCTTACCGATAATCATTCGCGCGCGTCTGCTTCTGTAACTGCAGAAATAGCTCGTCGCGAAGCAGCGGCTCTTCGCCAATCGTCTGCAGCACGCGCGCAACCAGCGCAATCTCCGCCGCCGGTGTCAGCCTCCCCGCGGGGCCTCCGCCGATGAACGTTGCGCCTCCCGCGCCGCTCGCAAGCCCCATGTAGCGCAGAATGTCCCCGAACAAGCGCGCGGCGGGCTCCTGCAGCGCGCGGTGCAGGCGGAGCATGGGATGGGGGAAGGGGTCCTGGGGAAGGGGGAAGGGGGAAGGAGGGAGGGGGAAAGGAGAGAGAGAAAGACGCGGATTACGGTTCCAATTCTTGGCGTCAGCAACGGGCGATACACACGCGCACGGCTGGGTGGGCATGCACTTTGCAGGGGAGTGCAAGCTGTTTCGCGTCAACCAAACTTCCACTGTATATCGAATAATTCGAGAAACGCACCGGTTGGAAGGTGAGCATATCGCGGACGGTGTAGGGCTCGGCGTGCATGAGCTGCGGCGGCGACACGAGCCCAAGCATCTGGCGCTTGGCGGCGGCGGCGTTGCGCAGGCGCGCCATGGAGTGAACGAAGACGTCCACCTGGCAGCACGCGAAGAGCGCCTCGACCGCCTCGAGATTGCCGCCGGGCATGAGCCTGGTGGGGCGGACCGGGGGGGGGGACGGCGGGCGGAGGGTGGGGATGGAAGGGGGAGGGTTGCGGATCGGCGGGGACACGGGGGAAAAAGGATTTGAATTGTAAGCCTTTTGATATGAAACAACTTGGAACAACGTGTGATTGAACTGTTCCACACGCGAACGTAGTCCACGTGCAACGCCCCGGATCCCATGACTCACATGACTTCGATGAAGGCATCTTTCGCCGACTTGGCGAGGAGCGGCGACGTGCTCATGGTTGTGAGTGGTGCAGTCAAGGGATTGTGGGTGCGAGGGAATGGCAGGCGCCTGGGGGCTTTCGAGTGCGAGTGATTCGTGTGCTTCAATCACTTTTTTCCTTATAAATCAAAATTGCAGATTTCTTCGCGGCTGCAAGTACAAAGGGGGAAGCTGGAAAGGCTTCGGCGCAGCTGAAAAGGCCCTAGGCAGTTGAGACACTAGCAGAAGGATTTGCAGTCGATCTGGCAGTCAGGAGTTTAAATGGCAAGTCGTGTGTTGGGAGGGGGAGGTCTATAAGCATATTATTAAATATCGACTTGAGAATCTCTACGGAGGCGAAGGCGCTCTTTCTTGCGTGAGTGTACGATAGAACGATGAACGGATGATCCAAGCTGGTCTGGGCTGGGCCGAAAACGTCGACAGATTGTGCTATCAACCAGGCTTGATGCTGGTGGGGCAAATAGGTGAGAGAGAGCAGACCCGACCCGAAGTGCTTTGCTTGCACCTTGCAAGCGCTGGGAATGGGGCGGGTACGGGGAACGCGCGCCGCCAAGGGTGCCAAGCAAGGGTTGATGCTGGCCCGCTATTGCTGAGCCAATGGGCGGGGTGACGGGGCGCCGATGACGAGGGTCAGTCAGTAGAACATACATGAGCACATGAATTTGTGGAAGAATTGCGCAGCACTGTACTACAGAAATACGCGGCTTTGGTTTGTGGTGAAGGTGGTGGTGCGAGGCACGCATTTTGTGACATTGGCGAGGAAGAGGATGGCATTTTGAGCCGAACCGTATGGTGCAATGTGTAGCGACTCGTGATTTTATGAACGAGGCGCGGTGTGACAAAGGCTCAAAACGAGGTTGGAGATGGGCTGGGAGGCGACGTCCATGCCGGAGTGACTTGTTCTGACCTCGTCCCCTCGCTATATGCACAGCCATCTGGCCGATGGAAAAACAGGAATTTCGAAAGTATCTCATTCTGGCCTTGTGGGCCTTGTGGGCTTATGGTACAGATTTACGCAAGTATCTCGTTCTGGTTGTTATGCTGTATTAACCTTTGTTTACTTCACCGTCCACTCATACATTTTTTTACCCCTCTCGTTATCAATTGTGATAACGTTTTGGTTTACACAACGTGAATTACAGAATTTCTAACTGATAACTTGTGAATGCGCACAAAAAAATCTGCGGCCAGAGTAGTCGCAAGTAGGTGAGTTCCCTTCAGTTCACCACCTTCAAGGACATGAGGAGAGGAGGAAAGGCCAAGGGCCCGCAGGCCACTCACAGGTGGGAACAACTGCCGCTCCAGAGGAAGCTGCTGTGTTTGTTCCTCCGTTGCATCCTCCTGACGA
Source organism: Closterium sp. Naga37s-1 (assembly GCA_947471745.1). NCBI lineage: Eukaryota > Viridiplantae > Streptophyta > Zygnematophyceae > Desmidiales > Closteriaceae > Closterium > Closterium sp. Naga37s-1. The sequence continues at coordinate 4,760,298 of CANJKZ010000056.1, read as the reverse complement.
CCGTCCGGCGGTCTGGTCTTCTCCTCCTCCTCAGTCTCCTCCTTCTGTCCGTCGCGACTTGATCACCCGTTGTCCTCCGCGTGCTCGTCACTCGTCCCCTGTTACTGACCTCCACACTGCCCTCCTTTGTTCGTCTCGTCGTCGTTCTCCTTCTCCTGTGTCCGTTCTCCCGTCTCCTCCTCCGTCCTCTCTCACAGCCCTCCCCACTCCTATCTCTGACTACTACCGCGCTGTTCGTCCTGTTGCCGCACGTGTCCTCGCCACCCTTGTCACCGACTCTCGTTTCCCTCCGTCGTCTGCCTCGGCTCTTACTACCGCTGTCGCTGAGTTTGCTGCCGCCAGCCGCCTTGACTACGCCACCCGTGTGGTGCCAGCTCCTCCCTCCCGTCCTCTATCCGTCGGGGGTGGGTTTGCCCTTGGCTGTGACGTCCTAGAGGACAGAGAGTCTGAGCTGGAGTACTGGGCAGCCGCTTCTCCCTCTGTGTGTGCCATGCTGCTCTCCCCTGAGGGAGACCCCGACGCCCTTGACATACCGACTCTTCGCACTTACCGCGAGGCAGTGTCAGGGGCGTGGGCCTCTCAGTGGAAAGCGGCTATGGACTCAGAGTTGGCGTCTTGGAGATCCACAGGCACCTACGTCGACGCAGTTCCCCCTCCCAGGGCGAACGTAGTCGATGGCATGTGGCTCTTCAAGGTGAAGCGGCCGCCTGGAGCACCGCCGGTGTTCAAGGCGCGCTACGTGGCTAGGGGCTTCAGTCAGCGTGAGGGAGTTGACTTCTTCCAGACCTTCGCCCCGACCCCGAAGATGACTACTCTTCGGGTGCTACTCCACATAGCAGCGCAGCGAGACTACGAGCTGCATTCCCTTGACTTCTCCACTGAGTTCCTCCAGGGCCGACTGCACGAGGAGATCTGGCTGCGCCGTCCTCCTGGCTTCACTGACACCTTCCCACCTGGGACCCAGTGGAGCCTGAGGCGACCAGTCTACGGTCTCCGCCAGTCGCCCCGTGAGTGGCACGACACTCTTCGCTCCACGCTTCGTGACCTTGGGTTCAGCCCGTCCTCCACCGACCCGTCGCTGTTTGTTCGAGCGGGTTCTACTCCTTTCTTTATCCTTGTCTACGTCGACGACTTGGTGTTTGCTACCGCAGACAGGGCAGCCCTGGCTCAGGTGAAGTCCGAACTGCAGAAGAGACACAAGTGCACTGACCTGGGTGAGCTGCAGCGCTACCTTGGCTTGCAGATCACCAGGGACAGAGCCGCTCGCACCATCACACTGACGCAGTCACACATGGTGCAGCAGGTCCTTCGGCGGTTCGACTTCCAGTTCTCCACCACACAGCCCACTCCTCTTGCTGTTGACCACCGACTCACTGGCCCCTTTCCTGACGAGCTCTTTGAGCCCAGTGGTCCCTACGCAGAGCTTGTGGGCTGCCTCATGTACCTGATGACTTGTACTCGGCCGGACCTCGCCTTTCCCCTCAGCATCCTCTCTCGCTTTGTTGCGACTGGGAGACACCGTCCTGTCCACTGGACAGCTGCTGTGAGGGTGGCGAAGTACCTGGCGACTACATCGGGCATGGGGCTTGTGCTTGGAGGGACTCAGCCAGTGGCGTTGACTGGTCACTGCGACTCTTCCTACGCTGACGACGTGGAGACTCAGCGCTCGACTCAGGGTTACTGCTTCAGTCTGGGAGCTGGTGCTGTGTCGTGGAGGTCTACACGGTCGTCGTCTGTGGCTACTTCCAGTGCAGAGGCAGAGATCTACGCTGGTGCCATGGCGGCACAGGAGCTTCGCTGGTTGACCTTCTTGCTCGCCGACCTTGGTGAGCGGCCTCGCTCTGCACCGACCTTGTACGCTGACAACAAGGCCATGATCCTCCTGTGTCGAGAGCCTCGACTGGAGAGCAGAGTGAAGCATATTGACGTGAGGTACTTCCTCCTGCGAGAGCTGCAGCGACGCGGCCAGGCACGCCTGGACTTTGTGGCCTCAGAGGCCAACACTGCAGACGTCTTCACCAAGGCCTTGGCACTTGGTGATCACCACAGGTTCTGTGTGCAGTTGGGGCTTGTTGAGGGAGGCCCTCGGTTGCTGTAGTCTTGTTGTTTGCTCTGATACCATCTTAGAATAGGAATGCAACGGAATGGGCGAAACTAGAAAGTGTGAGAGTACAAATATGCAACCCTAACAACTGTACTCCCTATTGTGCTACTCACTGTAGCCTACAAGCATAGAATTACATTTGACACAAGTGTATACTCATAACCCACTCATAAAATGTACCCTTCCACATTCCATTTTGGGAAAATATGTCAATGGTAACTTACATGGGCAACTATAATGCGTACTGTAATGATTTCAACGCGTTTGGTAACTCGCTAAACGCGTTTGGTAACTCGTTTAACGCGTTTGGTAACTCGCTTAACACGTTTGGTAACTCGCTTAACGCGTTTGGTAACTCGTTTAACGCGTTTGGTAACTCGCTTAACACGTTTGGTAACTCGCTTAACGCGTATGGTAACTTAACACAGGCGAGTTGTTAGAGTGAGGACCTTGGATAGGATAGGAGGTGCTTTAGTAGAGTTGGTAGTGGAAGTCTTGTAAGAACTCAGATCATAGTGAATGTAAATGACTAAGTTGATTAAACAATAGAATACAAGGAATATAAATAGTCCTAGTCTAGCCATGTACTCTGAGGGGTACATTCCCTTATTATAACTGTTTTACAGGCATTTCTACAGTGACTCTGACTGTTGCACTACTTTCTTGTTACCGAGTCGCTGCATGTAACCTGTGCGGTTACGCCTGTTGCCATTCCTCGATGGTAAGTCAAGCGTCGGTCCAGATGGTCAACAGTCGCGACAGTTGACTCTTGCGACTATTGACCTTCCTGCCCTTGATACGGGCTGATCCGATACTGCGGTTGTTGCTACTTCGACAAAGTCAGGTGCGATACTGCTGCACCTACGGGAATGCTAAGTATAATTCCCTTCACACTCCAACACTCCCCTTCATTCCTGGAGGTGCGCCACGTGGCTTTTGCGAGTCACTCCGCACAGGTCCGAGCAGTACTGAAACTTCTGACGTGGCAGTTTCTTCGTGAGGAAGTCAGCTGCCATTTCGCCAGTTGGGCAGTAGATGAGCTGGACTTTCCCTTTGTCGATTTCATCCTTCACAAAGAAGTAACGCAGGGCGATGTGTTTCGTGCGGTTGACAAAGCCTGGTTTGTTTGCGATTTTGATCGCGCTCTGGTTGTCGCAGAGTAACTTAAAGGATCCGTTCATCGCCGTCTTCGTTTCCTGCAGAAGCTCCGTGAGATAGAGTCCTTCGCGAACTGCTGCGCTTGCTGCGATGAATTCTGCCTCTGCTGACGAGAGGACGATAAGTTCCTGTTTGTTGGAGTTCCAGGAGATGGCTCCTGCAGGCTCGAGCTTGAAAATGAAGCCTGTGCGGGACCTCCTGTTGTCTGCGTCCCCAACGTGGTCAGCATCCACATAGCCGGTGAGTTGTAGTGACGCTGTTAAGTTGGCCTTGTAGGTGAGGCCGACATCAGGCGTAGAGATGAAGTACTGAAAGGCGCGGCGCAGGCCTGCTAGGTTCTCCCCTTCAGGTCGTCGCAGGTACTGGGCGAGCTGGCTGGCGATGTAGGATAAGTCCGGGCGGCATGTGACGGCGGCGAACAGTAAACATCCGAGCTGCTGCTGGTAGAGACGGTGATCAGCCGTTGAGAGCGGAGTAGTGTCGGGCTCGTGGTTAGGCGGACGAATGCGGAACGGGGTGGTGACGCCGACGGGAGCTATCCCGAACTTCTTAGCGAGGGTCTCGGCGTACTTTGCGGCGGAGAGATGGATTGTATCCACGGTCTGAGTGACGTTGAGGCCGAGGAATTGAGTGACCTCATGGTCGATCGTGACCTCGAGCTTCTCCTGAATTTCGCGTTCGAAGCGATCGAGTAGGTCTGTGTCGTCTCCGGTGTAGAGGAGATCGTCGACGTAGGCGACGAGCAGGATGAAGTGGCCGCGGGATTCGAGGCGGTACATCCCCTGGTCGTGGGGGAGTTGCTGGAAACCGAGCTCGATGAGGACGCCGTGAAGATGCTGCTGCCACAGGCGTGGTGCCTGCTTGATCCCGTACAGAGATTTTTGAAGGAGGCAAACAGCGTCGCCGTCTTCCTCGAATGCGTGCGGCTGTTCGACGTAGATAATGGCGTCGACGATCGTGTAGAGGAATGCATTGGAGACGTCGATTTTACGGAGTGGGCGATGTTTCACGGCGGCGATGCAGAGAAGAATGCGCACTGAGGTATGACGACCGACAGGTGCGAATGTTTGGTCGTAGTCCACGAATTGTGTCTGCTCGAATCCTCGAACCACCCATCGCGCTTTGAATTTCTCGACTGTTCCGTCCGCGAGGGTCTTGATTCTGAAGACCCATTTTCCTGTGAGGATTTTCCTCCCCTTTGCCTGGCGACGTGGTACCAGCTTCCAGGTGCCGCGACGTTGCAGTGCAGCGACTTCTGCGGCCATGGCGGCTCTCCACTTCTCAGCATCGGGCCCGTTGAGAGCCTGGCGAACGGTGGTGGGCTCAACCAGCTGCTGGTTACCCCGTACGGCGACGGCCAGGCCAAGGATGCGAAGGCCCGTGAGGTTGGATTTGGCTGTGGTGGTGACTTCGATCACGTCGTCGTCGTCGCCAGGGATGTCGTGAAAGGTGTCACGGGAGGAGTCGCGAGCTGGGTCTTTGTTCATGGGTGAGTGCATTTCTGCACTTGCATAGTCGTGCTGTGTCCGTTACTGCTTGTTGGGAAGTATGCAGGAGTGCCGAATTGCTCCGTGACGGGGATGAAGGGTGCCTCGTCTGCCATGTCTGCTGCTGGCTCGGTCGGTTGTTCTCCTGCCACGTCAACGTCGTCCTCGTCATTGGCGAAGCTGTGCTGTCCTTGGAAAATGTTGTCTGGTGCATTCTGTGCAGTGCGGTGCTGGCGGTACAGTGGCAGAGTCAGTCTTTCGTAGAAGATGCAGTCACGTGAACGCGTGAGCTGGTGGGTGGCGAAGTCCAGGATTGTCCAGGCGTGGTATTGTTAGAATCTAGAATAGAACGAGAATGATGAAACTAGGAATGATGGGGATACAAGTAGGCAATCCTAGCAAAGTTGTACCCCCTAAGGCTAAACCCACTATAGCCTACACAATATAAACATATAATGTTTGACACACCCCCATAGGCTAAGTGGGAGACAACCAGATGGTCACAAGACCAGTCAAAGCAAAGCAAAGCAAGCTCAGGGTGGATCTCAGGGAAACCACACAAATTCTGAGCACAAGCAAGTGGTCACAAGACCAGTTCACATGCAGGTTGAAAATATAACAAGAGATACAGTGATCACAACCTAGCAAGAGCAGGCATGCAGGTATATATATAGAGATCACAGTACAAGCAGAGTCAAGAAGTAAGCAAGTGAGGACCAGTAGGCACAAGGCCTAGAACAGTACAGGAGCGCTGATGGTCACAAGGCTGAAGCGCCTTGGTGAACACATCAGCAGTGTTGGCCCGAGTGGCCACGTAACGAAGACGAAGCTGACCGCGCTGCTGCAGCTCTCGAGCAAGGAAGTAGCGCAGAGCGATATGCTTCGTTCTGTGCTCCAGTCTGTGCTCCTCACACAAGGCAATGGCAGCCTTGTTGTCGACGTACAGCACTGGAGGAGAACGAGGCCGCTCTCCCAAGTCGGTCAGCAGGTAGGTGAGCCAGCGTAACTCCTGTGCAGCCATGGCTGTGGCGTAGATCTCAGCCTCACAACTGGAGCTGAGAACAGAAGACGAGCGTGTAGAATGCCAAGAAACTGAACCAGAGCCAAGGCTGAAGGTGTAACCCTGAGACGACCGCTGAGTAGCCTGGTCGTCAGCCCAAGAAGCGTCTGAGTGCCCAGTGAGTACAACTCGGTCTCGTCCTCCAAGCACTAGCCCCATGCTCGACGTACTGCACAAGTAGCGCAACACCCTCTTAGCGGCATCCATGTGCTCCTTCCGGTGACGGCCAGGAGCGACATAGCGTGCAAGGATGCTAAGAGGGTATGCAAGGTCAGGTCGAGTGCAGGTCATCAGGTACATGAGGCAGCCCACAAGCTCTGGATACGGGCCACTCGGCTCTACGGACTCATCCGAAGGCAGAGCTGAGAGCGAGTGACCGGTAGGCAGAGGAGTGGCCTGAGGCGAGGAGTACGTGAAGCGGAAGCGCTGAAGGACCTGCTGCACCATGTGTGACTGAGTCAAGGTGATGGTGCGCCGTGCTCTGTCCCGGGTGATCCGCAAGCCAAGATAGCTTGTCAGTTCACCCAGGTCTGTGCACGTGTGTCTCTTCTGCAGCTCCAACTTCACGTGGGCGAGTGCTGCAGTGTCAGCAGTGGCAAAGACCAAGTCGTCGACGTACACGAGGATGTAGAACGGCGGCAGCGAAGTGTCGGTGCGTAGAAACAGCGACGGGTCAGCAGTAGAAGGAGCGAACCCAAGAGCCGCAAGTGTAGTCCTCAGTGTGTCGTGCCACTCACGCGGCGCCTGGCGGAGACCGTAGACTGGCCGCCGGAGGCTCCACTGGGTACCAGGAGGGAACGACCCAGTGAAGCCAGGTGGGCGGCGCAGCCAGATCTCCTCGTGCTGGCTGCCCTGTAGGAAAGCAGTGCTGAAGTCAAGAGAGTGGAGCTCGTAGTCACGCTGAGCGGCGACGTGCAGCAGAACCCGAAGAGTGGTCATCTTCGGGGTCGGGGAGAAGGTCTGGAAGAAGTCAACTCCCTCTCGCTGACTGAAGCCTCGTGCAACGTAACGCGCCTTGAAGACAGGCGGAGAACCCGGGTGCCACTGACGATGTTCGCCCCAGGTGGGGGAACCTCGTCGACGTAGGTGCCTGTGGACTTCCAGGAAGCCATCTCTGCGTCCATGGCTGTCTGCCACTGAGAGGAGTACTCACCCGCGATCGCCTCAGCGTAAGAGCGCGGGGTCGGGATGTCTGGAGCATCCGGGTCTCCCTCAGGGGCAACCAGCATGGACACGAGATGAGGTAAAGGAGCGGCAAAGCACTCAAACTCCTCCTGCCTGTCCTCAAGGACGTCCGTGCCAAGAGCACACTCACCCCCGACGGACGGAGGACAGACAGACTCAGACTCAGACTCAGCGACAAGGCTAGCGGCGTAGTCGAGACGACAAGCGGCAGCAAAGTCAACTAACTCAGCGACTAGAGCAGACGCAGCAGAGGACTCAAAGGAAGGGTCAGTGACAACAGTGGCGAGGAGACGCGTGACAGTAGGACTGGCAGCACGAAGGGAGTCAGACTCCGGGTCAGCAAGAGCAGGAAGAGAGGACGCAGGAGGAGACGGCAGGGGGACGCGTTGAGGAGCAGAGGAAGGACGAAGTGCCATCTGATGAGTGCCTGGGACAGCAGGAGGACGCTTACGAGGGACACGACAACCAGTGTGAGCAGCACGAACAGGCGACGCACGGCGAGACTCGGGCGACGCAGGACGAGACTCAGGCTCACGACGCTCTGTAAGACCTCCAGTCGGACCAGTGTAAGGAGAAGGACCAGGGAGTGGTAAGGCAGGAGGTAACTGTGACTGCGACTGGACTGGCGGAAGACACTCTAAGGAGGGAGCTGGACAGGGAGGAGGCGACTGACCAAGAACCTGCTGAAGGAGTGGAACGAAGTACGGCTGCGGCCTCGTAGCGCCGCCAGAACCAGCAGAGAGACCACCAGTAGGCTCAGCTCCAGGGTCTCCAGCTACAGCGCCCGCAGGACCACCAGTAGCTCCAGCAGCGCCAGCACCTCCAGCACCAGCAGCAGCTCCAACGCCCGGGTCCGCAGCACCAGCAGCAGCTCCAACGCCCGGGTCCTCAGCACCAGCAGCAGCTCCAACTCCAGGGTCCGCAGCACCAGCAGCACCTCCAGTAGTAGCAGCACCTCCAGCAGCCCCAGCACCAGCAGCACCTCCAGCAGCTCCAGCAGCACCAGCAGCACCTCCAGCAGCGTCAGCATCACCAGCAGCACCTCCAGTAGTAGCAGCACCTCCAGCAGCTCCAGCAGCACCAGCACCAGCAGCACCTCCAGCAGCTCCAGCAGCACCAGCAGCACCGCCAGCAGCAGCACCTCCAGCAGCTCCAGCACCAGCAGCACCTCCAGTAGCGCCAGCAGCACCGCCAGCAGCAGCAGCACCTCCAGCACCAGGGTCCGCGACACTAGGAGCGCCACTCCGGAGACTGCAGCACCGAGCGTACCACTCTCGGAGCCGCTGGGGAGAGGGCAGCTCCCGCCTAGGAGGGGAAGCACTAGCACCAGCTCCAGCAGCACTCCTAGCTCTAGAAGCACCTCTCCTGAGGCTGCAGTACTGTAAGTACCACTCACGCAGCTGCTGTGAGGAGAGAGCTCCTCCAGGTGTAGCACTCCCAGGCTCAGCACCTCCAGACTCAGCACCCCCAGACTCAGCACCCGCAGGCTCCGCACCCCCAGGCTCAGCACCCCCAGACTCCGCAACCCCAGGCTCCGCACCCCCAGGCTCCGCACCCCCAGGCTCCGCACGCTCAGGCTCAGCACCCCTAGCAGGACGAGAGTCGACAGCTACCTCGACAGGCTCAACCGGGTCTACCTGGGACACACCTGAGGGAGCGGCACCCTGAGGGGGGGGGGGGGGTCTACCACAGCAGCACCTGGCGCGAGGAAGAGAGGCGGGGGGGGGGGAGCGGGGCAGTGCGGTAGGGGAAGAGGCGGTAGTAGGGCACCGACTCGTCAAAAGTGACGTCCTGAGAGGGCAGGACACGGCGCGAGGTGGCGTGGTAAAACTGCCAACCAGACGCGTCCGGGACAAAGCCAAGGAAGACACAAGGAACAGCGCGGGAGGAGAGCTTGTCCGCGGACGTATCGCGGACAAAAGCTCGAGATCCCCAGACCCGGAAACGCGACGCATCGCCAACCTCCCCCGTCCACAGCAGTGTGGGCGAGGTCTCCGGCAAGGAGACACGGGGCCAGAGGTTGAGCTGATGCGCAGCGTACCGGACCGCAAACGGCCACAGAAAGTGGGGGGCAGCCGCATGGATCAGGGAGGTACGAGCGACCTCCATGACCAAGCCAATGCGGCGCTCAGCAACCCCATTCTGCTGTGGAGAGGCCGGAAGCGTGAACGACTGGCGGATGCCCTGCTCCGCACAGTAGGCTGCCAAGAGGTCGGAGGAGAACTCACCACCTCTGTCAGAGTGCAGACGCAAGACAGGAAAGTCTGAGTGGAACCGCTCGCTGAGCTGTAGACGAGAAGCGCGGATCCAAGGGATCAAAACATCAGGGACCTCACCCTTGGTGCGCAAGGGGAAGACCGTGGTGTAGCGCGAGTAGTCGTCAACAATGATCAGGAAGTACCTCTCCTGACCCTGTCCACGGACGCGGGCTGGGCCCCACACGTCCATGTGGAGCGTCTGCAAGGGAGCAGTCGTCGGGGGAAACGAGGAGGAGTGAGGAGCGGCGCGCTGCCGCCCCTCGACACAAGGAAGACAGGGAGGAGCAGGCGAGGGTGGGAGGGGAGGGAGTACCCGGGGAAGACCAGAGACAAGGTACCGTTTGTGCATGGCACGAAGGCGCTGCACTGACGGGTGCCCAAGGTGGTGGTGCCAGAGGACGGTCTCGTGTGCTAGAGAGCGACACGAGCAGGGGGCAGACAGCTGACCTGAAGCAGACGCAGACGCAGCTACCTGAGGGGACTCAGTGGTCAGTGTGTACAGGTCCGACCCCGGCTGCCGAGTGAAGGTAGCCAGGTGACGGCCCGTCCGAGCACACGTGCAGTGTGTCACGCGCTCGTAGGCAGGGGTGAACTGGTGGACACCCCCGTCCTGGAGCGCACAACCCGCCACCAAGTTCGTAGAGAACGAGGGGAGGTGGAGACCTGACAGTGTGCCCGACGGAACCGCAGGACAAGGAAGGACAGTGGAGGAGGTCGCAATGACCGGACCCCCAGAGGGGTCAGCAAGGGAGACAGCAACTGGCCGAGCAAGCTGCTCAAGGGCAGTGCGGTCACGAAAGAAACAGCGAGAAGCACCTGAGTCCAGTGTGAAGGTGTGCAGTGCCTCAGTAGACTCAGTACCAGGGGGGGCAGACTCACGAGTACCTAGAGCAGCAGCCTCACCAGCACCTGGGGCAACAGACACTCTAGCACCACCAGTACCTAGAGCAGTAGACTGGATACCGGGGTCAGGCGGCACACACAGGTGACAGGCACTCTCAGCACTAGTAGACAATGCATACATGGCAGTGAGGATAGCATCATAGTCAAGAGCAAAGATATCTACCCTCTGCCTAAGCAGCTCCACCCAGTCGGGGAGCTCAGCGTCGTCGCCAAGCTCTGTACGCCAAACGTCGCCCAGACGGGCGAAGCAGTGGGACTCTGTGTGACCACGTGTCCCGCAAGGCTGACCAGTCCGGACACCTGTGCGAATGACGTACGGGCAGCGAGCAGTACTCAGTGACCCTCTACTCTGAGCGTACCACTCACGAAGCTGCTGGGGCGAAAGAGCCTCGCGTAGACGACGCGGCTGCTGCACCGGGCCACTACAAGAAACTCCCGAACTACCCACTCCAGGACGACTCCCACTACTGCCACCCCGACAACCCCAACTGGCGTACCACTCACGAAGCTGCTGGGGCATGAGGGACACACGCGGATGGCCCTGGAGCTGCATCTGGCCACGCCAGGAGCAGCAGTAGAAGCAGTAGCAGCAGCAGTAACAGCAGTAGTAGTACGGGCAGGGCAGTGCTCACCAGTGGTGGGAAGGGCAGGCGTACGAGCGGGGCGACTGCGGGGCCGCCACAGCGGCCGCTCCAGGGGCGGCTGCTCCAGGGGCGGCTGTTCCAGGGGCCAGGAGCGGCTCCTGCAGTGGCAGCTGCTCCAGGGGCGGCTGCTCCAATGGCCAGGGGTGGCTGCTGCAGGGGCGGCTGCTCCAGGGGCGAGGGGCGGCTCCTGCAGTGGCGGCTGCTCCAGTGGCCGGCTGCTCCTGCTGCAGGGGCGGCTGCTGTAGGGGCGGCTGCTCCAGGAGCCAGCGGCGGCTGCTGCAGGGGCGGCTGCTCCAGAGGCCAAGCGCGGGTTAGGTCAGGGCGACTCAGCGGGCAGGGGCGACGCGCGGGCAGTGGCGACGCGGCGGGCAGGGCGACGCGGCGGGCAGGGCGACGCGGCGGGCAGGGGCGACGCCGTGGGCAGGGCGACGCGGCGGGCAGGTGGCGACGCCGCGGGCAGGGCGACGCGGCGAGCAGGGGCGACGCCGCGGGCAGGTGACGACGCCGCGGGCAGGGCGACGCGGCGGGCAGGTGGCGACGCCGCGGGCAGGGCGACGCGGCGAGCAGGTGACGACGCCGCGGGCAGGGCGACGCGGCAGGCAGGTGGCGACGCTGCGGGCAGGTGGCGACGCCGCAGACAGGTGGCGACGCCGCGGGCAGGCGACGACGCCGCGGGCAGGGGCTACGCCGCGGGCAGGTGACGACGCCGCGGGCAGGGCGACGCGGCGGGCGGCGAGAGCCTGCAGGGGCGGCGCGCGGTCGGGCAGAGGCTGCGCTCGGGCCTGACGGGTTTGCAGGGGCGGCTCTCGGGCCTGACGGGCCTGCAGAGGCGGCTCGGGGGGGGCCTGACGGGTCTGCAGAGGCGGCTCGGGGGCCTGACGGACCTGCAGGGGCGGCTCGAGGGCCGTACTAGCTTGCAGGAGGCAGCGCGAGGGCTACAGGACGGCACTCGGGCAGACCGAAGGGCGGGGCGCGCGAGGGCGCACGAGCAGAGAAAGGCGCACGAGGGCGCACGAAGGCGCACGAGCAGAGAAAGGCGCACGAGGGCGCACGTAAGGTAGGGCGCACGAGGGCGCTTCTAGCGGAATAGTGGGCCCGTAGTAGAAAGCGGTCCTAGGTAGCAACCTAGGCTCGTGATACCATGTTAGAATCTAGAATAGAACGAGAATGATGAAACTAGGAATGATGGGGATACAAGTAGGCAACCCTAGCAAAGTTGTACCCCCTAAGGCTAAACCCACTATAGCCTACACAATATAAACATATAATGTTTGACAGGTATTCGGATTCGATTCCGAGGTGAATGCCCCAGTGAGCGCGATCTTCAAATTTTCCGGTTCGGGCAGTGTGAGGGCGGTACTGTACCATGCACCCGAAGACTCGCAGCATGCGTGTGTCAGGGTGTTTTCCAGTCCATTCCTTGAAGGGTGAACTGTTGTTGGGCAGTGCCTTCGAAGAGAGCATGTTGTGCAGCCGAACTGCATGTGCCATTGCGAAGGGCCAGTACTTGGTTGGCACAGCCGATTGCTTCATGAGGGCTCGCATTTTTGTCGCGAGGCTCCTGTTGGTTCTCTCGGCCAATCCCTGCTGTTCGTGGGCATAAGGCAGAGAGATCATCCTCTTGATCCCCTTCTGCTTGCATAGGGTTTTGAAGTCGTCCGACATGTACTCCAGAGCTCCGTCTGTCTGGAACACCTTCAAATTGTACCCGTCGCTTTGATTTTCTGCCATGGCAAGCGAGACTTCGAAGCAGTAGTAGGCGAGGTAGCGGTCCTTGACGTTCACGGCCCAAACAAAGCGTGTGCCGGCGTCGATGAAGGTAAGGGTGTACTGCTCCCCGCCGACTCCTTTCGCCGTGAGCACTAGGAAGTCGCTATAAACTTTCTCCAGCGGTTTGTATCGTTCGGCTCCAAGAATCTTTTCAGCAAAGGGTGTGTGGCGGAGCGCAGCTGCCGGGCAGACGGTGCAGGTCGGTAGATCGGTTTGTGGTTTCAGCAGCTTTCCATCGGGCAGCAACAGTGCGTCTGCCGCAAAAACATTTGCGTTGATGCCGTTGTTGAGCACTTCGATTGATGGGTGTCCCATGCGTTGATGCCAGATGTCTCCGTCGGCCCGATATCCCTTGGTGCGCGCATACAGCTCCTTCTCTCGTGCTAGTATTTCCTCCGCTGTTTCTTGTCTTGTTTCGTCCGCAGGTTCGTCGGGCACGGTGACTTGAACTGCCGCTGCTTGAATTGTCACACCATGATATGTTCCGCTGGTGTCGCTGACGGTGACAGTGTCCATCGTCACCGGTATCTTCAGTGGCTCCTCTGGGCGCGGGGCGAGATTCGTACGCGGCAATCTTCAGGTTGCGTGATTTCTCCTTCCTCGAAATTGACATCGCCGATCGCCACTCCCCTTATCTCGAGGCGAAGGTAGTTCCTGCCGTCCGTCGTGATGGGAAGTAGGTGAGGTCCGTACTCCGTCAGTAACTCTTCCTCCTCTGCTTCTGGTGCCTCTTCAGTAATTTCCGGTTCCTCTGCTGCTTCTTCTACAGGTACGTTGGCGATGTTGCCCCATCCAGTTTCAGCTGCGATGGCTTCGCCCAGCGCGGTATTCTCCATGACCCGACGCATATCAACTGCGTCCCATCCTTCGGTTGTGTTCCAGCCGGTGGGACGTTCGACAAGTGGCCAGAAGGTTTGCGTGGTTGTCGGTTCAGTTGTTTCGACTGCCGTTTCTGATGTGATCTCCTCTCCTTCTTCCACTGCTTGTGGTCCGGTTTCTGCAGGGTTCGTTGTTGAGGCGACGGGCACGGCGAGAGCGCGGAAGGTGCCGTCGAGGCCGGGTTGTTGATAATCGGTTTCTTCTGGGTGGCTCCATCTTGGCGGCGACGGGTGGCCCGGAGGGTCAAGAACAAGGATGTGTTCGTTGTCGCCAGAGGTTCTGGGCGACTCGAAGTCGAGCACGAAAACGCCTTCCACACTTGTTGCCTTTCCGATGAATATGCCGTTGTATATTAAGTGCATTTCGTCTTCTGTCGTTTGTAGACCAACCCCGCACTTCATCAGCTGGTGGAGTGACAAGAGATTGTACCGGAGTTCCGGCACGATGAGAACATCGCTTATGTGGATGCAGTAGCCGGTGTCGTGTGAATCCAGTTGCACTTGTCCGCGGCTTCTGGCGTAGATGATTTGGCTGTTGGCGACGGTGATCACTTCGTTGAAGAGTCGCTCTCTGTTGAGGATGAAGACATCTGAAGACACCATGTGCTGACCACAGCAGCTGTCCAGGTACCACGTGTTGACTTCTTTTCTTGTCTTGGCCAGATTGGCAAGCTTCAGAGTGATGTGATGTTCCATGTCGTGATCATTTTCGTAGTCGTAGTAACATCCATCGTCGTCGTCTGCGATGCGTGCAGGTGGCGACTCCTGAATCCACTCCGGCGCTTCCCAGTCAAACTGCATCCGTCCGGCCGTCAACTCGTCGTAGGTTGGATCATTCTCTTCTTCTTCTTTGACTGATCCTTCGGGCCGCTCCTGAGGCGGGTCTGCGAACATATCTTCCCAGCTACGGAAGAAGCGGTAGTGACGGTTGGGGCGAGGCGGTCCATGACGCACCATGCAAGTCAAGACCTTGCTTTTGCCCTTGTTGCTTGTGTTCGCAGAGAGACGCGCTGGGGCTTGGGACGTGCTGGCGACGGCTGGCGGTGACACAGTTTGGTTGCGCGCTGCGGCTCCTCCTTGCTGGTGAGCAGCGGCACCCTTCTAGTTGTTGTTGTTACCGTTCAGCTTCCAGCAGTCTTGAATCATGTGCCCAGTCTGTTAAATATACTAAGTAGTCGGGCCTAGGCTTAGTAGCCTAGGCCACAGGAAGACTAGAGCGAGGCACCAAGTACGTGTGAGAGTTGTGTGCACGAACAGAAATGAGGAAGGAATGATTGGACTAGCAAGCAGCAGGATACAAATAGCAAACCCCAAGGGGCTGTACTCACTATTGAGTACCCCACTGCATGCTACACAAACAACATATTCTGACACACCCCCATAGGCAAAGTGGGGTATAATCAGTACAGCATGAAGTCATAAAATAGTTCACAAGCCAAAGTAAAGCTAGGGGTAGTCACAGAGGGCATGTGAGGAGGAGGAGGGACTGTGAGAGGAGAGGAGATGGGAGGCGACGGCGGAAGCTGCAGACACACAGGAGCTGCTGGCTCAGTGGCTACCAAAGCAATGGCCCGGAATACAGGAGTAACTGGCTCCGCGGAGATTGTAGCCTCCTGACTGGAGCAACTGACCCACAGGCGACTGGCGACTACCGGAGATTGTAGCCTCCGGACTACTAGTGCTGCTGGCGACACGACTGCGACCTCCGCTCAACCTCCGCCAACTGCCCCACGCCCCTATCACACACCCCCTGCTGAACCCCTAGCTCCACTGCCACGTCACCCCCCCAGGGCCACTCCCCTCGGCTCCCACACCTCCACCCCCCCCAGCAGCAGCTGCAGCAGTGGGAGACGAAAAAGGAGGAGGGGAAAGGGAAGGGGAGCACCCACACCTCGCACCCCCATGCTCGCCACCCCACATCCCCACCACCGCGGAACGCACGGCGGAATGGGAGCAATGGGCAGCACGGGGGGGACGGGACGGGCTGCAGGGACGGGCCGCGGGCTGCTGCAGGGGTGGCTCGCGCGGATCCTGGGGCGGCTGCTGCAGGCACGGGCTGCTCCAGGGGCGGCTGCTGCAGGTGCGGGCTGCTCCAGGGGCGGCCGCTGCAGGTGAAAGGTAGGAGGGAGAGGGGGGGGGGAGGAGCGGGGCCCCCAGGGCGCCCCGACGGGCGACGAGAAAGGGAGCCGCGCGGGCCCCCGAGAGCGCCACGACGGGCGACGGGAGGGGACCGCGCGCGGGCCCCCGCCGTCGCCACGACGGGCGACGGGAGGGGAAGCCGCGCAGGCCCCTGAGAGCGCCTCGACGGGCGACGGAAGGGGACCGCGCGCGGGCCCCCGTGGTCGCCACGACGGGCGACGGGAGGGGAGGCCGCGCGGGTCCCCGAGAGCGCCTCGACGAGCGACGGAAGGGGACCGCGCGTGGGCCCCCGTGGTCGCCACAACGGGCGACGGGAGGGGAGGCCGCGCGGGCCCGCGAGAGCGCCTCGACGGGCGACGGGAGGGGACCGCGCATGCCCCCCAAGGGCACCACGACGGGCGCCACGGAAGGGTAAACCGCCACGCGCCCCGAGCGCGCGGCGGGCAGAAACCCTAATTTCGGCGCCGCGCACCACGGGGCGCGCGGCGGACAGTACGGCAGCGGAAGCAGGTGGTGGGCCCATACACAGGAAGGCGGACGACATGCCGCGCTCTGATACCATGTCGAATAGTTAGGCAAAAGTTTAGAAGCAGAAAAGAGGGGTTGCACTAGCAAGCAGTTGAGTACATATGGGAAACCCTAAATTGGGCTATACTCGCTATAGAGTACCCCACTGCAGGCTAGACAAATACAGCATTCTGACACACCCCCATAGCCAGAGTGGGGTGTAATCAGCACAACAAGCATGCTGAGCAATAGTTCACAATGATAAGCAAAGCTAGTGGCTATCACAGAGGGCAAGTGAGGACGAGGAGAGACTGTGGGGGCGAGAAGATGGGAGGCGACTGCTGAAGCTGCAGACACACAGGAGCTGCTGGCTAAGTGGCTACCGAAGCAAAGGCCCGGACTACAGGAGTAACTAGCTCCGCGGAGATTGTAGCCTCCTGACTGGAGCAACTGACCCACAGGCGACTGGCGACTACCTGAGATTGTAGCCTCCGGACTACTGGTGCTGCTGGCGACACGACTGCGACCTCCGATCAACCTCCGCCAACTGCCCCACGCCCTTATCACACACCCCCTGCTGCACCCCTAGCTCCACTCCCACGACACCCCCCTTAAACCCTAAACCCTCGGCTCCCACACACCCACCCCCCTCAGCGGCAGCTGCAGCAGTGGGAGACGGAGGAGGAGGAGGAGCTGCAGGTTACCCACACCGGTCACCCCCATGCCCGCCACCCCCAAACCCTAACGCAGGCAGGAGCGCGGGAAGCAGCAGGGGCGGGTCACGGAGGGAAAGGGAGGTGGCGGGGGGGTCTCCTGGGCGCCACGAAGGAGCAGGGCGCGGGCCCCCCGAGGGCGCCACGGCGGGTGACGGGAGGGGGGGCCGCGCACGGGCCTGGCGCAGCCCGTACGGGCCGCGCGCGGGCCTGGCGCAGCCCGTACGGGCCGCGCGCGGGCCTGGCGCAGGTCGCGCGGGCCGCGACGGGCGACGGGGGGCGACGCGACGGTCGGCAGGGGGCGACGCGCGGTTCGACGGGGCAGGCGCGCGGCGGGAAGAAAAAATCGTTGCGCGCCCGGAGCGCGTGGCAGGCAGGAAACAGCACGCGCCCGGGGCGCGTTACAGGCAGTAGAGCAGCGGAAGCATCGGGTGGGGCCCACCCACAGGATCGACCCAGGAGGGTCGACCTGCTCTGATACCATGTTAAATATACTAAGTAGTCGGGCCTAGGCTTAGTAGCCTAGGCCACAGGAAGACTAGAGCGAGGCACCAAGTACGTGCGAGAGTTGTGTGCACGAACAGAAATGAGGAAGGAATGATTGGACTAGCAAGCAGCAGGATACAAATAGCAAACCCTAAGGGGCTGTACTCACTATTGAGTACCCCACTGCAGGCTACACAAACAACATATTCTGACACAATCTTCTTGCAGTACTTGCAGAAGAGTATTTTCTTGTCCGGTGGCGCTCGAGCGTAAAAGGCAATCTTCTCCTTCTTGTTGCCTCTTTCGTTGTACAGGTCGATTCCTTCTGCTCGAAGAGAAGGGTGGAGCAAAGGGCAGTCTCACTGAGAGTGCCTTATGTGCGAAGGAGGGACTTGCATTGGCGCCATTCCGGGCTCAATCCAGCAAGGATGATGGTGACGAACATGTCGTCATGGAAGTTGCCGCCGCTTTTCCTGAATTGGTCTCTCAGGTTCCTGCAGCGGTTCATGTATGGTCCGGCCTTTTTGCCGGGAAACATCTTGACGTTGTTCAGCTGGTTGAGCAGGCGACTGAGTGTCACCGAATCTGTTGCCATGTGGCAGGTGCGCAGGTGTTCCCAGGACTGCTGCGCGGGCGCCCACTCGTTTTTGAAGGGGCGAATGCTCAGTTGTTCTTCGGGCGACAGGTTCCGGATTAAGACGGTGAAGGCCAGGAGCGATTCGTTGTAGTATTGCGTCTTCTCCTGAGGTGAGCCGTTTGCTGGAAAGGGGTATGATCCGTCGTAGTACATCCAGATCTGAGCGCCCTGAGCTAGTAGTTCGAATTCGAAGCTCCACGTGTAGAAGTCTTGTCCATCGAAGGGCTTGGTAGTTCTGAGCTTCGACGTGGAAAGGAACTTGCTCTGCATTGAAGCCATTGCCTCGTAATGTGTTTGTTGTGCTTGAGCAGATCCTTGAGCTCCGCGGTTGTCGAAGGTAAAGGATCGTTCAGATCCAGCTCCTTGAGAATCGGGAGGTTTCGGGCGTAACTTGAGCCGTCAATGCTCATTGGCTGGTGGCTCTCCAGTGCACTGATGCGGGAGATTAGTTGCTCGAGGAGCGCTGTGTCCACGGTCGTCGTAGTAGAGGCGACATTGGTGGACGGTTTGTCAGAACATTATAGCTCATGCATATTGTGTAGGCTATAGTGGGGTAGCCCATAAGGGGTACAACCCAATTAGGGTTATTACTTGTACTAAATTCATTCATAGTTCATTCATTCCTTGTTTCTTCTCATGGTATCGAGCAGGTTCCCCCGTGGGAACCTCATGCTACCGTACCTCTTCCCTGACCTTGCTGCCTTTCCCACAGTCGCTGACCTCATTACGCACCTCCGCACTAGTGACACTCGCTACCGCGCTGCGCTTCGTGCTGAGTTCTGCGCCAAGAACCCCCCCCCCATGTACATCACCCTCTACTACATAGTCACCCGTCTCCCTGACTCCCTTCGCGTAGTCAGGGACCACTTCCTCTCGGTTTGTCCCACCACTCTCACCGTTGACCTCCTCGAGAAGGCCCTCCTAGCAGCAGAAAAGAGCATAGTCGCTGTAGGAGCCTCTCGTGGTGACCCTCGCACCCCCATCTTTGAGGGGTGTTCCCCCTCCCCTCTTTTGCCCTCTGTTGCCTCTGCTGCTGCGGCCGACCTCGCTGGTTTGGAGTCGGTTGGGGCAGCGTCTACCCCTAGCGGGAGACGCCGCCCTGGCAGGGGCAAGGGGGGCAGGGGCGCTGGAGGAGCTAGCGGGGGCGGTGGAGGCGGCGGTGGAGGCGGTGGAGGAGGTGGGGGTGGCGGTGGGGGTGGTGGCGGGGGTGGAGGTGTAGGTGGCGGCAGTGGAGGCGCAGGCGGCAGCGGCGGTGGCGGAGGGAGCGGAGGTGGCGGCGGTGGAGGAGGAGGCGGCAGAGGAGGTGGAGCTGGTCGGGGTGGTGCTGCGCAGAGGGTCAGCTCCGGTGGTGGTCAGCGCCAGCAGCAGCAGCAGCAGCAGCAGCGCACTCGTGACGTCCCCTCCCCTCAGCAACTCCGTGAGTGGTACACTGCACGCCAGAGGGGTGGGGGTACTGGTCCGTGCACCTACGTCCTGCGCACCGGCGACCGCGCGGGTGAGCAGTGCGGGGGTGCGCACTCCACCCATCGCTGCTTTGGCCGCCTGACGGACGCTTGGCGTCACCAGTTCCCTGAGGCCACTGAGATCCCCCGCTGGGGTGAGCTGTCTAGGGCGGGTGTAGCTGTCTTTGACCTTGACTTTGATGCTATTCTTGCTGCCATGTATACTGTGACTATTAGTGATGAGGGTGACTGTTACCGGTGTTTTCCGCCCGACCCGGGCATTGAGACTGCTGCTCTAGGTCCTGGTGAGGCTGCTGCTCTAGGTGCTAGCGAGGCTGCTGCTCTAGGTGCGTCTGCTCCCTCAGGTACTGGTGAGTCTGCTCTCTCAGGTTCTGCGTCGGCTTCGGCCTCCCACACCTTTACCCTTGACTCGGGGGCTTCTCGCTCCTTCTTTCGAGACCGCACCACACTCACGCCACTTGGCCGGCCAGTTGCGGTCTCTCTGGCAGACCCCTCTGGGGGTCCTGTCCTTGCTCACTTCTCCACTGTCCTCCCGTGTCCGGCGGCCCCCTCTGGCACCCTGTCTGGTCTTTACCTCCCCTCGTTCTCTACGAACTTGGTGAGTGGTGCTGACCTACAGGATGCGGGGGTTCACCAGTTCACTCCTGCGAGTCAGCGGGTGACCCACTGCACGGACGCTCGGACAGGCCGACACCTGGCCACGTTTACACGTCGGCCGGGGTCGAGCCTGTACACTCTGACCACTGCGTCTCCTCCGGTCCCTGCGTCTGGTCAGGTAGCTGCGTCGGGTCAGGTGTTTGCTGCAGCGTCCAGGTCTGGTCCTGAGTCTGCCCCCTGCTCGTGTCGCCTCCTGTCTCACGAGACTCTCCTCTGGCACCACCGCCTTGGTCACCCCTCCCTGCTTCGTCTCCGGAGCATGGCCTCCCGTGTCCTTGTCTCTGGTCTTCCCCGGTCCCTCCCTCCACTTCCTCCGGGGCCTGGCCCTACCTGCGTCCCCTGTGTCGAGGGACGACAGCGGGCTACCCTTCACTCCTCCCAGTTTCCTCCGACAGAGGCCCCGCTGCAGACGCTTCACATGGACGTGTGGGGCCCGGCCCGCGTCCGTGGACAGGGTCACGAGCGCTACTTCCTGCTGGTGGTTGACGACTACTCGCGTTACACCACAGTCTTCCCCTTGCGCAGCAAGGGTGATGTCACTGAGGTGTTGATCGACTGGATCCGCGCAGCTCGTCTCCAGCTCAGGCGGAGCTTCGGCTCGGACTTTCCTGTTCTGCGTCTGCACTCTGACAGAGGAGGAGAGTTCTCCTCTGGCCTTCTGCGAGCCTACTGTCGTGCACGAGGCATCCGCCAGACCTTCACGCTTCCGGACTCTCCACAGCAAAATGGGATTGCTGAGCGCCGCATTGGCATGGTCATGGACGTCGCCCGTACGTCCATGATGCATGCGGCTGCCCCCCATTTTCTGTGGCCGTTTGCGGTTCGGTACGCGGCGCATCAGATCAACCTTCAGCCCAGGGTCTCCATGCCGGAGACCTCCCCAGCCTTGCTGTGGACGGGGAAGGTTGGCGATGCGTCTGCGTTCCGTGTCTGGGGATCTCGGGCGTTTGTCCGCGACTTGTCTGCGGACAAGCTGTCCCCTCGTGCTGCTCCTTGCGTCTTCCTGGGTTTCCCCCCTGACGCCCCAGGGTGGCAGTTCTACCACCCCACCTCTCGCCGTGTTTTGTCCTCCCAGGACGTCACGTTCGACGAGTCGGTCCCCTACTACCGCCTCTTCCCCTACCGCACTCCGTCCCTCCCCCCGCCACCGCTCTTCCTGGTACCAGGTCCCCCCCCGGTAGACCCCCTCCCCCCTCAGGGTCCTGCCCCTTCAGGTGTGTCCCAAGTAGACGCTGCTGAGCCTGTCGAGGTCGCTGGTGACTCTGGTGCTGCTGAGGGTGCTGAGCCTGGGAGTGCTGACTCTGGGGGTGCTGAGCGTGTGGGTGCTACGCCTGGGGGTGCTGAGCCTGAGGGTACTACGACTGGGGGTGCTGAGCCTGGGGGTGCTGAGTCTAGGGGTGCTACGCCTGGGGGTGCTGCGTCTGGCGGTGCTGAGCCTGGGGGTGCTACGCCTGGAGGTGCTGAGCCTGGGGGTGCGGAGCCTGAGGGAGCTGGGCCTACTGGTGCTGTGCCTGGCGGTTCTCCGGGTGCTTCTTCTCGCCGGGAGCCACTCTCTCCACAGGAGCTGCGTGAGTGGTTTGCCCGGCGCTGGAGGCGAGCTGCTGGAGCTGGAGGAGCTGCGGGTACTGGAGTTTCTGTTGCTGCTGAGGGAGCTGGTGCCACGGGTCCCGGAGGTGCTCGTACTGGGCGTACTGGAGCTGCTGGACCTGCGGGTACTTCTGGAGCTGGAGCTGCTGCGGGTGTTGGCGCGGAGGCTACTGCTGTCGGTCCTGGAGGCGGTCCTGCTGGGGGTACTGCTGGTGCTGCTGGGGGTACTGGAGCTGGAGCTGCTACTGGTGCTGGTGCTGCCACAGGGGGTGTTGGTGCTGTCCCTGCTGTGTCTGGAGTCGCCGCGCGGCCTCGGCCGTACTTCGTTCCGCTCCTTCAGCAGGTTCTTGGTCTCCCGTCCTCTACTGGTCCTCCTCCTCCCTTAGAGTGTCCACAGCCTGTCCCGTCGCAGTTACAGTTACAGCCGGCCTCCCCACTGCCTGCTCCGTCTCCCTACACTGGTCCTACTGGAGGTCTTGCTGAGCGTCGTGAGCCTGCGTCTCGCCCTGCGTCGCCTGTCCGTGCTGCTCGCACTAGTGGTCGCGGTTCGCGTCAGCGTCCTCCTCCTGTCCCTGGCACGCACCAGATGTCTCTGCGTCCGTCCACTGCTCCTCTGCGTGCCCCTTTGCCTTCTCCTCCTGAGTCTTCTCTTCCTGCTCTTGCCGACCCGGAGTCGGACTCTCTTCGTGCTGCCAGTCCTACTGTCACGCGTCTCCTTGCTACTGTTGTCACTGACCCTTCCTTTGAGTCCACTGCTGCGTCTGCCCTAGTTGTTGAGCTCGTCGACTTTGCTGCTCGCTGTCGCCTAGACTACGTCGCCAGTCTTGTTGCTGAGTCTGAGTCTGTCTGTCCTCCGTCCGTCGGGGGTGAGTGTGCCCTTGGCACGGACGTCCTTGAGGACAGGCAGGAGGAGTTCCAGTGCTTGGCCGCTGCTTCACCTCATCTCGTGTCCGTACTGCTTACCCCTGAGGGAGACCCGGATGCACTTGACATCCCGACTCCGCGCTCTTACGCGGAGGCGATAGAGGGTCCCTACTCCTCTCAGTGGCAGGCAGCTATGGACGCAGAGATGGCTTCCTGGAAGTCCACAGGCACCTACGTTGACGCTGTTCCCCCTCCTGGGGCGAACATCGTCAGTGGCATGTGGATTTTCAGGGTGAAGCGGCCGCCGGGTTCTCCGCCTGTCTTCAAGGCGCGTTACGTGGCTCGAGGCTTCAGTCAGCGGCAGGGAGTTGACTACTTTCAGACCTTCTCTCCCACCCCGAAGATGACCACTCTTCGGGTACTGCTGCACGTAGCTGCTCACCGTGACTACGAGCTACACTCTCTTGACTTCAGCACTGCTTTCTTGCAGGGCAGCCTGCACGAGGAGATCTGGCTGCGTCGCCCACCTGGTTTCACTGGGTCTTTTCCTCCTGGCACCCAGTGGAGCCTACGGCGGCCAGTCTACGGTCTCCGCCAGGCACCGCGTGAGTGGCACGACACACTGAGGACTACACTTGCGGCTCTTGGGTTTGCTCCCTCTACTGCCGACCCGTCGCTGTTTCTGCGCACCGACACTTCTTTGCCGCCGTTCTACATCCTCGTGTACGTCGACGACTTGGTCTTTGCCACAGCTGACACTGCTGGACTCGCCCACGTGAAGTCCGAGCTGCAGAAGAGACACACGTGCACTGACCTGGGTGAACTGCGCAGCTACCTTGGCTTGCAGATCACTCGGGACAGAGCACGCCGCACCATTACCCTGACTCAGTCACACATGGTGCAGCAGGTCCTTCAGCGCTTCGGCTTCACGTACTCCTCGCCTCAGGCCACTCCTCTGCCTACTCGCCACTCGCTCTCAGCTCTGCCTTCGGATGAGTCCGTAGAGTCGAGTGGCCCGTACCCAGAGCTTGTTGGCTGCCTCATGTACCTGATGACCTGCACACGACCTGACCTTGCATACCCTTTTAGCATTCTCGCACGCTATGTTGCTCCTGGGAGACACAGACCGGAGCACATGGCTGCAGCGAAGAGGGTGTTGCGCTACTTGTGCAGTACGTCGGGCATGGGGCTTGTGCTTGGAGGGCAGAGTCCAGTGGTCCTTACTGGGCACGCAGACGCTTCTTGGGCTGACGACCAGGCTACGCAGCGGTCGTCACAGGGTTACACCTTCAGCCTTGGTTCCGGCTCTGTTTCGTGGCGGGCTACTCGCTCGTCTTCTGTTCTCGGCTCCAGTTGTGAGGCTGAGATCTACGCAGGAGCCATGGCTGCACAGGAGCTTCGCTGGCTCACCTACCTGCTGACTGACCTCGGAGAGCCGCCTCGTTCTCCTCCAGTGCTGTACGTAGACAACAAGGCCATGCTGGCCTTGTGTCGGGAGCAGCGACTGGAGCACAGAACGAAGCACATTGCTCTCGCTACTTTCTTGCTCGTGAGCTGCAGCAGCGTGGTCAGCTGCGTCTTGCGTACGTGGCCTCTGAGGCCAACACTGCTGATATCTTCACCAAGGCGCTTGCGCCTTGTGACCATCAGCGCTTCTGTACTCAGCTGGGCCTTGTGCCTACCTTGCCTCACTTGCTCACCTCTTGACCGTGCTTGTACTGTTACATATATATATACCTGCTCTTGCTTGTCTAGCCTTTTTATATATATATGTACTCCTGCATGTGAACTGGCCTTGTGGCCTTGAACTTGTGCTCGGAATGTGTGGTGACTTTGTGATCCACCCTGAGCTTGCTTTGCTTTGCTTTACTTGACTGGTCTTGTGACCCCTTGTTCTCCCCCACTTTGCCTATGGGGGTGTGTCAGAACATTATAGCTCATGCATATTGTGTAGGCTATAGTGGGGTAGCCCATAAGGGGTACAACCCAATTAGGGTTATTACTTGTACTCAATTCATTCCTTGTTTCTTCTCACGGTTGTACTGGATTTTCTCCAGCCTCTCCGCAGTCTGCGCCTGGCATGTTGATGCCCTTGATGTTGTTGATGTTGAGATTAAATTATAAAGAAGCTTTGTTAGAAGCCCCTTAAGCAGATCCTATAATCCAAACTAGCTCTCATACCATGTTAGAGTGAGGACCTTGGATAGGATAGGAGGTGCTTTAGTAGAGTTGGTAGCGGAAGTCTTGTAAGAACTCAGATCATAGTGAATGTAAATGACTAAGTTGATTAAACAATAGAATACAAGGAATATAAATAGTCCTAGTCTAGCCATGTACGCTGAGGGGTACATTCCCTTATTATAACTGTTTTACAGACATTTCTACAGTGACTCTGACTGTTGCACTACTTTCTTGTTACCGAGTCGCTGCATTATAACTGTTTTACAGACATTTCTACAGTGACTCTGACTGTTGCACTACTTTCTTGTTACCGAATCGCTGCATGTAACCTGTGCGGTTACGCCTGTTGCCATTCCTCGATGGTAAGTCAAGCGTCGGTCCAGATGGTCAACAATCGCGACAGTTGACTCTTGCGACTATTGACCTTCCTGCCCTTGATACGGGCTGATCCGATACTGCGGTTGTTGCTGCTTCGACAAAGTCAGGTGCGATACTGCTGCACCTACGGGAATGCTAAGTATAATTCCCTTCACACTCCAACACGAGTGATCACGCAAATGGTAACTACATGAAACTCCCGCCGAAATGATCCTGATATCAAGAATTTATCGAGTTGGAAAGCTTTTACGCACTGTTTTATGTTTCTTGAACAAGTCCCGACGCGATTTTCAAGGACCCCGTTTGTTCTATTACCACGGAACGAAAGGTTTCAGAGCCGTTATATATACGTATATAAAGCTCCTACAAAACCGTATTTTGATAGCATAATTGCGAACTTGCAATTAAAAAACACATTCCGAGAAAGGAACACGGGTTTTGTTTTTAAGTCCACAACGTTGGCCTTTTTTTTGCATGTAGGAAAAATGCACCTCTTTATAATTACATTTTTTAAGAACCATAAACGCCTTGTCGCTAGGAGTTCAGGGTTGATGCTCTCAAATTCATTTGCCATCTGAAAGGGGTATAGATTTGTTTGCCCCGGTGGCACGATAGATTTGAGTACAAATAGTTTGCGGAAAAAGCGCCAGAATGTCAGTAATGTACAAAACTTTGTGATTAAAACACTTATAATTTTGCAATTAGCCTGAAAATTGGAAAGTGTGTCAAGATTTTGGGAAGTGTGTCAGAATTTCGGAAAACTGTGTCAGAATCTCGAAGAGTGTGTCAGAGGTTTCTGCTTCAGGATTCGTCAATTTAGTCTGACGCGAGCAGGAAAACCGCAAAATCAGGGTCATTTTGGGCGAGGGTTTCTTCTAGTTACCATTCGCGTGATGGGCTGCTAGTGTATAGTTACCATACGCGTTAAGCGAGTTACCAAACGTGTTAAGCGAGTTACCAAACGCGTTAAACGAGTTACCAAACACGTTAAGCGAGTTACCAAACGCGTTGAAATCGTTACTGTTATGAGTTGTATGAAAGAAGAGTGCGCAGAATGCAATATCGCGGAAGTGATTACAACTACTGAGCAAACAACGAGGCCTAGGCATAATATAGCACGGCTAGCTAGGCCGAGGTCGCGGAGTCGCGCGAAGGTTGGGTGCAGGTTTAGGGTTGGGAAACCCGAAGGCGACGCGGGAGACGTTCGGAAGGCGAGGTCGACGGACCGAGCCTGAATTCCGAAAGTTGGAATTGTACGCGTAAGAGATGCCTCAGTAAGGAATTAGCAAAATTCCTTACACTACCCCCCCCCTTAAGAAAGGTGGTCAATATCAGGCACATGTCGGCGAGAAAGATACTGCCGAAGTACCGAGTGCCCTTGTAGTGAGTCAGCTGGGACCCACGTGTCATCTTCGCTTGTGCGATCCACCCAGCGTAGCAGGAAGTCGACGTGGCGTCCAGCGGGGGTCGCACGAATGCGATGATTCAATATCTTCCATGGTCGAAGCGTCGGATCTGCCACAGGTCGGACACTTGGCGCCTGGTGGGGTCGAGCGACGTCTGACGTCTGCGGTGCCACGTAGTGGCGGAGTAAACTGACGTGGAAAGCGTCGTGGATTTTCCAGTCGTCCGGTAGTAGAAGTTTCGCAGTGACCGGTGTCAGCATCCAAATGATGCGGAAAGGTCCCACGTAGCGGGGACGCAGTTTTGCAGGCTGGGGCAGTTTGAGGTTCTTCGTGTCCAGGAGGACCATCTGCCCGGCGCGGAAGGGTAAGTTCCATCGATGTTGGTCGGCGTAGCGGCTGGCGGCCGTATTAGCCTTCCGGATAAATTCCGCTGCTTTGTCGCGCGCTGCTTGTAGTTCTGAAACAAACTGCTGCGACCTTGGTACCGGGTTGTCGGTGGTCGTTGACGAGGGTACCACCGGATCTATCCCGTAATTCAGGTAGAACGGCGACTGCTGGGTCGTTTCAGATGGGGCGTTATTGTACGCAAACTCGAGCATGGGAAGGGAATCTTCCCACTTGGTGATGTCGGGGCAGTTCGTGCGAATCAACTGCTCCATTGTCTAGTTTGTCCTCTCGGTCTGTCCGTCGGTCTGTGGATGGTATGACGACGAAAACTGCAGGCGGGTGCCGTACTGTGCCCACGTCTCCTGCCAGAATTTCGACGTGAATTTCGGGTCGCGGTCGCTGATTATCGCCGATGGCAACCCGTGCAGTCGTACGACGGTCGAGATGAAGAGCTTCGCTGTTTCTTCGGCTGTGATCGTCGTGCGGCATGGTGCGAAATGCACCATTTTCGTTAAGCGATCGACGACGACAAGTAGCGATTCGTTGCCACTTGCGCCAGCTGGCAGTCCGGTGACGAAATCCATTGTCACCTGTTGCCACGGTCGTTCGGGTGGCTCGAGGGGGTGCAGCAATCCAGCTGGGCGTTGGCGTGATGACTTCATTGCCTGGCAGGTCGGGCAGGCGGACACGTAGTGCTGCACGTCTGACGCCATGTCGGGCCAGTAATAATTCCGTTGCAGCAGCTTCAACGTTTTGTCGACGCCGAAATGCCCGGAGAGGTTGGAGTCGTGTACTTCCTGCGTCAGCAATTCTCGTAAGGGTCGGTAGGAAGGTACCCAGACTCGGTTAGTACCGACTTTTAGGTAGTAGCTCCCATGCGCCGTGGTGACCCCGTGGTGTTGATTGGTTCTGAAAAACCTGTCGATCCGGTAGCCATGCTTGAATAATCCTTCCAATAAGGGGTTAGAATGGGCGATTAGTACTGCTGCGGTCTGCATTGATGGTCGGGTCAGGGCGTCGACGATGTTGTTGGCGCCCTTTTTGTACGTGATGGTGTAGCTGAAATTGGACTCGAGGTAATTGAGCCACCGGATTTGTCGCGGGTTGAGCTGTGGTTGGCTGCGCATGTATTGTAATGACTTGTGGTCGGTTCGGACGGTGACGTCAGCTCCCGTGAGGTAACAGCGCCAGGTACGAAATGCATGCACGATGGCGAGCATTTCCTTGTCGTGGACCGTTGCGCTCGGGCGGCTGCATTTTCCTTGACTCATACGCGATGGGTTGCAGCCCGTTGCCGAAGTCCTGTAGTAGCACAGCGCCTACGGCGAAATCGCTGGCGTCCGTCACGGCTTCAAACGGTCGAGATGGGTCTGCCAGCCGAAGCACCGGGGGTGAACTCAAAAGTTTCTTCAGCTCGTCGAAGGCCAGCTGCTCTCTTTCCCCCCAACAAAATTGCACGCCCTTATGCAGAAGATCGGTTAACGGCCTGGTTACCCCCGCCATATTCGGTACGAAACGGCGGACGTAGTTAACGAAGCCGAGGAAACTCTGCAACTCCGTGATGTTCGTGGGCGGCTTCCACTCCGAAATCGCTTTTACTTTGCGAGGGTCAATTTTAATGCCCTCCCCTGAAACCACGTGCCCCAGGAACTCCAGCTCCGACTGTAAGAACTCACACTTAGAGCCCTTAGTAATCAGCCGGTTCTGCTGCAAGCGCCGGAACACCTCCTCTAAGTCCCGTAAGTGCTGCTCCCGAGTCTTGCTGTACACCAGTATGTCGTCCAGGTAAACAATAACTTTTTTGTCCAGCATGTCCCAAAACACCCCATTCATGGTGAGCTGGAAAGTCGAGGGAGCGTTCGTCAACCCGAACGGCATCACAGTGTACTCGTAACTGCCGTAGCGGGTGCGGAATGCAGTCTTCGGGCAGTCGTCGGCGAACACGCGAATTTGGTGGTAGCCACCTCGCAAATCGATTTTCGAGAAGAAGCGAGCCCCGCGAAGCTGGTCCAGCAGGTCGTCCGCTCGTGGGATCGGGTAACGCGACTTGACCGTGACCCGATTCAACGATCGATAGTCGATGCACATGCGCAGGCCTCCGTCCTTCTTCGGCATGAACAGTATCGGGGCGGCGTATGGTGACGTGCTCGGCCGGATAAAACCCTTCGAAAGCAGATAATCCAGCTGTTTCCGCAACTCGTCGAGCTCCGGTTGGCTGAGCCGCCATTGTGACCGAACAGTTGGTTTTGCGCCTGGCTCCAGCTCGATCCTGTGGTCCTCCGGACGCTGAGGTGGCAGCCTGTCAGGCAGGTCATCCGCGAAAATTTAGGGATACCTCCGAATTATGCTCGCCACGTCGTCGGGTACAGCAGTGCAGAGCGTGTCGATGTCGGCGATTTTTTCGGAAGTCACCACCTCGTACAGCTGTACGGCGTAGCCTTGCGCTCCCCGTTTTATCGCCCTTTTCAGCGTTATCGCGTTGACACGTGTTGTCATCGGCTCCGGCTCCGCCCATTTCGGAAGTGTCACGCGCCCCTTGTTGCACAGCACCGTGGTCGCCCCCGTCGTCCAGTCGATCGTCGGATTGAATCGCTGTAGCCAATCTCGTCCCAGCAGCACATCACAACCGTCCAGTGTTGTCGCCAGCATTCGCATTGAAAACCCGAAATCATCGCCACACTTCATCCGAATTTGTCGGACCTCGTCTTTTATCGCCAGCGGTGTCCCGTCCACCAGTCGCGCGTCAATCTCGGGCAGACACCTTGTCAAACATTATACATGTTCATATTGTGTAGGCTATAGTGGGTTTAGCCTTAGGGGGTACAACATTGCTAGGGTTTCCTACTTGTATCACCCTGCTGCCTAGTTTTCACACATTCTCGTTCAGTTCTACATTCTAACTTGGTATCACGAGCCTAGGTTGCTACCTAGGACCGCTTTCTCCTACGGGCCCACTATTCCGCTAGACGCGCCCTCGTGCGTCCTACCTTACGTGCGCCCTCGTGCGCCTTTCTATACTCGTGCGCCCTCGTGCGCCCTCGTGCGCCCTACCTTACGTGCGCCCTCGTGCGCCCCCGTGCGACCCGCCCTTCGGTCTGCCCGCGTGCCGTCCTGCAGCCCTCGCGCTGCCTCCTGCAAGCTAGTACGGCCCTCGAGCCGCCCCTGCAGGTCCGTCAGGCCCCCGAGCCGCCTCTGCAGACCCGTCAGGCCCCCCCGAGCCGCCTCTGCAGGCCCGTCAGGCCCGAGAGCCGCCCCTGCAGCCAGTGCGCTGCCCTGCCGAGCCGCGTGTCGCCCGTGGGCGCTGCCTCTGCCCCGTCGCGCTGCCCTGGGGAGCCGCGCGTGACCCCCGCTGTCCCGTCGCGTCGCCCTGGGGAGCCGGGCTCGGCCCCTGCTGCCCTGTCGCGACGTCCTGGGGAGCCGCACTCGGCCCCCGCTGACCCGTCGCGACGCCCTAGGGAGCCACGCGCGACCCCCCCGCTGTCCCGTCGCGACGCCCTGGGGAGCCGCGCGCGCCCCCCCCCCCCCCCCCCCGCTGCCCCGTCGCGGCGCCCTGGGGAGCCGCGCCCCCCCCCCCCTCCCCCCCTCGCTGCTGCCCGAGCCACCCTGCAGCCCGCGAGCCGCCTCTGCAGCGCCGAGTGCGCTCTGCCAAACCCTAAAATAAATAATTAATTATAAAAAAAAAAAAAAAAAAAAGGGAGCAGCTGCCCCTGGCCCCTGGAGCAGCCGCCCCTGGAGCAGCCGCCCCTGCAGCAGCCGCCCCTGCAGCAGCTGCCCCTGCAGCAGCCGCCCCTGGACCTCTGCAGCCGCCCCTGGCCCCTGGAGCAGCCGCCCCTGCAGCTGCCGCGGAGCCCTCGCCCTGCAGTGGTAGCGGCCTCGCCGTTACCACCGTCGTACGCCTGCCCTTCTCGCCACTGGTGAGCACTGCCCTGCCCGTATTGCTGTTACTGCTGCTCCTGCTGCTACTGCTCTTTCTACTTCTACTGCTGCTCCTGGCGTGGCCAGATGCAGCTCCAGCGCCGTCCGCGTGAGTCCCTCACGCCCCAACAGCTTCGTGAGTGGTATGCTGGTTGGGGTTGTAGGGGTGGCCGCGCTGCTGCTACTACTACTGCTGCTACTACTGCTACTGCTGCTCCTGGCGGTGGCCAGATGCAGCTCCCGCGACGTCCGAGTGAGTCCCTCACGCCCCAGCAGCTTCGTGAGTGGTACGCTCAGCGTGGAGGGTCACGGGGTACTGCTCGCTGCCCGTACGTCATTCGCACTGGTGCTCGGACTGGTCAGCCTTGCGGGACGTTTGGTCACACAGAGTCCCGCTGCTTCGCCCGTCTGAGCGACGCCTGGCGTACAGAGTTTGGCGACGCGGCTGAGCTCCCCGACTGGGTGGAGCTGCTTAGGCAGAGGGTAGATATCTATGCTCTTGACTATGATGCTATCCTCACTGCCATGTATGCATTTCCTACTAGTGCTGAGAGTGCCTGTCACCTGTGTGTGCCGCCTGACCCCGGTATCCAGTCTGCTGCTCTAGGTACTGGTGAGGCTGCTGCACTAGGTGCTCGTGTGTCTGTTGCCCCAGGTGCTGGTGAGGCTGCTGCTCTAGGTACTCGTGAGTCTGCGCCCTCTGGTACTGCGTCTACTGAGGCACTGCACACCTTCACACTGGACTCAAGCGCTTCCCGCTGTTTCTTTCGTGACCGCACTGCCCTTGAGCAGCTTGCTCGGCCGGTTGCAGTCTCCCTCGCTGACCCCTCTGGGGGTCCGGTCATTGCGACCTCCTCTACTGTTCTCCCTTGTCCTGCGGTCCCGTCGGGCACTCTGTCAGGTCTCTACCTCCCCTCGTTCTCTACGAACTTGGTGGCGGGTAGTGCGCTCCAGGACGGGGGTGTCCACCAGTTTACCCCTGCCTACGAGCGTGTGACACACTGCACTGTTACGATAAGAATGAATTGATAGAAAATGTGAAGTACAACCCTAGATATAGCAAACCCTAA
The DNA here is from genome assembly GCA_947471745.1 of Closterium sp. Naga37s-1. Lineage (NCBI taxonomy): Eukaryota > Viridiplantae > Streptophyta > Zygnematophyceae > Desmidiales > Closteriaceae > Closterium > Closterium sp. Naga37s-1. The sequence goes on along the minus strand of CANJKZ010000056.1, from coordinate 4,728,461 downwards.
TCATGCAAGTAAGTAGAAACGTAACACCTAGACTAACCTAAACAACACATATAAAATATATGTTGACACACCCCCATAGTCTAGGTGACGGAAGTCCTGTAGAAACAACAAGAGCAAGCAACGGTCACAAGACCAGTCTATAAGAACAAGACAAATCTCAGGGTGGAGCTCAAAGTCACCACACACTCCGAGAGCAAGCAAGGGGCCACAAGGCCAGTCCACATGCAGGTATATAGCAAATATAAAGAGATGCAAGAGTACAAGACATGCAGAACAAGGCATCTCTAAGCAAGCAAGTGAGGACGGGCAGGCACAAGGCCAAGCTGGGTGCAGAAACGCTGGTGGTCACAAGGCGGCAACGCCTTGGTGAAGATATCTGCCGTGTTTGCCTCAGAGACCACACGTCGAACGAGTGCCTGTCCACGCTGCTGCAACTCACGCAGAAGGAAGTAACGAAGCTGGATGTGCTTCGCCTTCCCAACCAGTCGGGGCTCCTCACACAACAGGACAGCAGACCTGTTGTCGGCGAACAAGACTGGGGGAGAGCGAGGCCGCTCACCAAGGTCGGTGAGAAGGAAAGACAGCCAGCGAAGCTCCTGAGCGGCCATGGCCGCAGCGTACACCTCTGCCTCACAGCTGGAACTGGCGACAGACGACGCCCGAGTCGACCGCCACGAAACAGCACCTGCCCCGAGGCTAAAGGAGTACCCCTGTGTAGACCGACGCGTCTCCGCGTCGTCGGCCCACGACGAGTCCGAGTAACCTGTGAGTGTAACTGGCTGCTTCCCTCCAAGGACAAGTCCCATGCCTGATGTACTCGCCACATACTTCGCCACCCTCTTAGCAGCGTACCAGTGGGAAGGTCGGTGTCTCCCAGGCGCAACAAAGCGCGCAAGGACGCTAAGAGGGTAAGCTAGGTCTTGGCGAGTACAGGTCATCAGGTACATGAGACAACCCACCAGCTCAGGATATGGACCACTGGACTCAAATGACTCGTCCGAAGGTGGAGCCGTGAGCCCATGATCCACACCAAGAGGGGTGAGCTGTACCTTGGAGAACGGGAAGCGAAACCGCGTGAGGATCTGCTCGACCATATGCGACTGAGTCAGCGTAATGGTGCGAGCTGCCCTGTCCCTGGTGATCTGCAGGCCAAGGTAGTGCTGCAGCTCACCAAGGTCAGTGCAAGTGTGTCTCCTCTGCAGTTCCTCCTTCACGGAGGCCAGCGCGCGTCGGTCGGGAGTGGCGAACACTAGGTCGTCGACGTAGACCAGGACAAAGAACGGGGTCGAGCCACGGCGAACGAACAGTGACGGGTCAGCAGACGACGGAAAGAAGTCAAGAGCTGCAAGGGTCGAGCGAAGTGTGTCGTGCCACTCACGTGGGGCCTGACGCAGGCCGTAGACTGGTCGACGCAGCTGCCACTGGGTCCCAGGTGGGAAAGAGCCAGTGAAGCCAGGCGGGCGACGCAGCCAGATCTGCTCGTGCAGGCTCCCCTGAAGGAACGCGGTGGAAAAGTCCAAGGAGTGCAACTCGTAGTCGCGCTGGGCTGCAATATGCAGCAACACCCGAAGAGTACTCATCTTCGGGGTGGGAGCGAAGGTCTGGAAGAAGTCCACCCCCTCTCGCTGACTGAAGCCTCTCGCAACATAGCGTGCCTTGAACACAGGTGGTGATCCAGGCGGCCGCTTCACCTTGTAGAGCCATCGGCCACTGACGACATTCGTCCCAAGTGGTGGGACTGCGTCGACGTAAGTGCCTGTGGACCTATAAGATGCCATCTCTGCCTCCTCAGCTGCTATCCAGTACGAAGCCCAGGGTCCCGAGACCGCCTCGGCGTGAGTGCGAGGGATCGGGATGTCAAGGGCGTCTGGATCCCCCTCAGGGGCAAGCAGCATGGCGCAGAGATGAGGAACAGCGGCCGCAAGAAAACCAAGCTCGAACTGCCTGTCCTCTACGACCTCCAGGGGAAAGACAGGAGCACCCCCAGAGGACGGAGAACGTGCAGGGCCACTCACCAAGTGAGCGGCGTAGTCAAGGCGGTGGGAAGAGGCAAAGCCAGAGACAGTGGTAACAAGTGCTGAGACAGACGACAGAGGTGCAGTCGGGTGAGTGACCAACGCGGACAAAACACGGGAGACGACAGGACGGGAGGCACGGAGGTAGTCGGACAACGGGTCGTGAAGCACAGTGAGGGACGACTCAGGGGGCTGTGGAAGGACAGGAGGAGGTGGAACACGAGAGCGGAGAACAAGGTGAAACGGACCGTCTGCACGGTAACGGGACCGACGGGGCTGTGGAGACACAGCACGACTGAGGGGAGGACGACGAGTCCACTGGGAGGAGGAAAGGGACTCAACTGGTGGAACAGGAGGGGACGACAGGGGACCACGAACAAAGCGTGCAGGTGCTGGGTCGGGGAGGTCGCGTAGTCGCAGTCGCTGCTGCTCCGCCTCCTCTGGCGTCTGCTGCGACGGTACCGGCCCCTGCTGCTGCTCCTGTGGCTCCGCCTCTGCCCTCTCCTGCTGCGGCTGCAGCTGTACCCGCTGCTGCGACCGGGACTCCTGCGCTACCCTCTCCTGCTGCTGCCGTGACTCCTCCTCTACTCTCTCCTGCTGCGTCTGGAACTGCACCTGCTGCTGCGGGTGGGACTCCTGCTCTACCCTCTCCTGGTGCGGCCGTGACTGCTCCTCTACTCTCTCCTGCTGTGTCTGTAACTGCACCTGCTGCTGCGGGCGGGACTCCTGCTCTACCCTCTCCTGGTGCGGCCGTGACTCCTCCTCTACCCTCTCCTGCTGCGGCTGCAGCTGCACCCGCTGCTGCGACCGGGACTCCTGCGCTACCCTCTCGTGCTGCTGCTGTGACTCCTCCTCTACTCTCTCCTGCTGCTGCTGCTGCTGCTGCTGCTGCTGCTGCTGTGCCCTCTCAAATCGCTCACGCTCCTCCCTCTCCAACCGGAGGAGACGCTGCTCACGGGTCAGGAAACGTACAGTGCGCGGTGTAGGCGCCACAGTGCCAGTGCCTCCAGCTCCAGCACCCCCAGAACCTGCACCTCCACCACCAACACCCCCGGGGCCTCCAGTACCTCCCGCAGGAACACCCCCAGGCTCCGCAGCAACCGACCGCAGAGAAGAAGGAGGAGGAAACTGCGGGACGGACGGGAAGCCAGGGGGTGAGGCAGGGCGAGGCCGCCGAGTCGAGGCTGCCGTGTCCTCCACAGGAGTGACCTCCACGCCCACAACCCCTGCACCCCCAGAGCCGGCACCACCAGCTCCTGCAGCCCCAGTACCCTCACCCTCCGCAACTGCACCTCCCGCACCCCCAGACACGACAGGGACTGGACGCTGCGGGGGGGAAGACTGCGGAGTGACGTGCGACACACCTGACGGGGCAGGACGCGAAGGGGGGGGGGCTACCGGGGCGACTGGTGGGGGCTCAAGGGTGAGGAACAGCGGGGGGGAAAAGGCCTGAGTACCTCGGTGGGGGCGACTCCTGTAGTAACAGATAGACTCGTCGAACGTGACGTCCTGCGAAGCGAAGAACTGGTAGGTGACCGGGTTGTAGAACACCCAGCCGGAGGCGTCCAAAGGGAAGCCAAGAAAGATGCAGGCACGAGTGCGCGGAGACAACTTGTTCGCGCCAGGGGCGCGAACGTGAGCCAGACAACCCCAGACGCGGAAGTCATATAAAATATATGTTGACATGCACGTGCGCTCGGACGGGCCGCCACCTGGCTACCTTCACTCGGCAGCCGGGGTCGGACCTGTACACACTGACCACTGAGTCCCCACAGGTAGCTGCGTCTGCGTCTGCGTCAGGTCAGCTGTCTGCCCCCTGCTCGTGTCGCTCTCTGGCACACGAGACTGTCCTCTGGCACCACCGTCTTGGTCACCCGTCAGTGCAGCGCCTTCGTGCCATGCACAACCGGTACCTTGTCTCTGGTCTTCCCAGGGTTCTCCCTCCACTCCCACCCTCGCCTGCTCCTCCCTGCCTTCCCTGTGTCGAGGGGCGGCAGCGCGCCGCTCCTCACTCCTCCTCGTTTCCCCCGACGACTGCTCCCTTGCAGACGCTCCACATGGACGTGTGGGGCCCAGCCCGCGTCCGTGGACAGGGTCAGGAGAGGTACTTCCTGATCGTTGTTGACGACTACTCGCGCTACACCACGGTCTTCCCCTTGCGCACCAAGGGTGAGGTCCCTGATGTTTTGATCCCTTGGATCCGCGCTTCTCGTCTCCAGCTCAGTGAGCGGTTCCACTCGGACTTTCCTGTCCTGCGTCTGCACTCTGACAAAGGTGGTGAGTTCTCCTCTGACCTCTTGGCAGCCTACTGTGCGGAGCACGGCATCCGCCAGTCGTTCACGCTTCCGGCCTCTCCACAGCAGAATGGGGTTGCTGAGCGCCGCATTGGTTTGGTCATGGAGGTCGCTCGTACCTCCTTGATCCATGCGGCTGCCCCCCACTTTCTGTGGCCGTTTGCGGTCCGATACGCTGCGCATCAGCTCAACCTCTGGCCCCGTGTCTCCGTTCCGGAGACTTCGCCGACACTGCGTTGGACGGGAGAGGTTGGCGATGCGTCGCGTTTTCGGGTCTGGGGATCCCGAGCTTTTGTTCGCGATACGTTCGCGGACAAGCTCTCCTCCCGCGCTGTTCCCTGTGTCTTCCTTGGCTTTGTCCCGGACGCGTCTGGTTGGCAGTTTTACCACGCCACCTCGCGCCGTGTCCTGCCCTCTCAGGACGTCACTTTTGACGAGTCCGTGCCCTACTACCGCCTCTTCCCCTACCGCACTGCCCCGCTCCCCCCCCCGCCTCTCTTCCTCGCGCCAGGTGCTGCTGTGGTAGACCCCCTCCCCCCTCAGGGTGCCGCTCCCTCAGGTGTGTCCCAGGTAGACCCGGTTGAGCCTGTCGAGGTAGCTGTCGACTCTCGTCCTGCCAGGGGTGCTGAGCCTGAGCGTGCGGAGCCTGGGGTTGCGGAGTCTGGGGGTGCTGAGCCTGGGGGTGCGGGGTCTGGGGGTGCGGAGCCTGCGGGTGCTGAGTCTGGGGGTGCTGAGCCTGGGGGTGCGGAGCCTGCGGGTGCTGAGTCTGGAGGTGCTGAGCCTGGGGGTGCTGAGCCTGGGAGTGCTACGTCTGAGAGTACTGAGCCTGAGCGTGCTGCACCTGGGGGAGGCCTCTCCTCGCAGCAGCTGCGTGAGTGGTACTTACAGTGCTGCAGCCTCAGGAGAGGTGCTTCTGGAGCTCGGAGTGGTGCCGGAGCTGGTGCTAGTGCTTCCCCTCCTAGGCGGGAGCTGCCCTCTCCCCAGCAGCTCCGAGAGTGGTACGCTAGGCGCTGCAGTCTCCGGAGTGGCGCTCCCGGTGTCGTGGACTCTGGAGCTTCTGGAGTTACTGGAGGTGCTGCTGCTGCTGGCGGTGCGGCTGGCGCTGCTAGAGGTGCTACTGGTGCTGCTGGAGCTGCTGGAGGTACTGCTGCTGCTGGAGGTGCTGCTGGCGCTGCTGGAGGTACTACTGGTTCTGGTGCTGCTGGAGCTGCTGGAGGTGCTGCTGCTGCTGGCGGTGCGGCTGGCGCTGCTGGAGGTGCTGCTGGTGCTGCTGGCGCTGCTGGAGGTGCTACTGGTGCTGGAGCTACTGGAGCTGCTGGTGGTACTGCTGCTGCTGGCGGTGCTGCTGGCGCTGCTGGAGGTGCTGCTGCTGCTGGTGGTGCTGCTGGCACTACTGGAGGTGCTGCTGGTACTGGAGCTGCTGGGGACCCTGCTGCTGCTGGCGGTGCTGCTGGAGCTGCTGGGACTGGCCCTGCTGAGGGGGTTGGAGCTGGAGGTGCTGAGCGGCCACGGCCGTACTACGTTCCGCTCCTTCAGCAGGTTCTTGGCCTTCCGCCCTCTCCTGGTCCTACTCCTCCCCTACTGAGTCCACCGCTTGTCCAGTCGCAGTCACAGTTACAGCCAGTCTCTCCACTTCCTGGTCCTTCTCCCTACACTGCGCCGACGGGAGGTCTTACGGAGCGTCGTGAGCCTGAGTCTCGTCCTCCGTCGCCTGAGACTCGTCCAGAGTCGTCTGAGTCGCGTCCAGAGTCGCCTGTCCGCGCTGTCCGCGCTGGTCGTCGTGTTCCACGTCAGCGTCCTCCTCCTGTCCTTGGCACTCACTATATGACCCTGCGTCCCTCTACTGCTCCACAGCGTGTCCCACTGCCGTCTCCACCAGCGTCCTCTCTTCCTGCTCTTGCTGACCCGGAGTCTGACTCTCTTCGTGCTGCCAGTCCTACTGTCACGCGTCTCCTTGCCACTGCTGTCACTGACCCTTCCTTTGAGTCCTCTGCTGCGTCTGCTCTAGTCGCTGAGCTTGTTGACTTTGCTGCTGCCTGTCGTCTAGACTACGCCGCTAGCCTTGTTGCTGAGTCTGAGTCTGAGTCTGTCTGTCCTCCGTCTGTCGGGGGTGAGTGTGCTCTTGGCACGGACGTCCTTGAGGACAGACAGGAGGAGTTTGAGTGCTTTGCCGCTGCTTTGCCTCATCTCGTGTCCATGCTAGTTGCCCCTGAGGGAGACCCGGATGCACCAGACATCCCGACCCCACGCTCCTACGCAGAGGCGATGGAGGGTCCCTACTCCTCTCAGTGGCAGACAGCCATGGACGCAGAGATGGCTTCCTGGAAGTCCACAGGCACCTACGTCGACGAGGTTCCCCCACCTGGGGCGAACATCGTCAGTGGCATGTGGATTTTCAGGGTGAAGCGGCCGCCGGGTTCTCCGCCTGTCTTCAAGGCGCGTTACGTTGCACGAGGCTTCAGTCAGCGAGAGGGAGTTGACTTCTTCCAGACCTTCTCCCCGACCCCGAAGATGACCACTCTTCGGGTTTAGCTGCACGTCGCTGCTCAGCGTGACTACGAGCTCCACTCTCTTGACTTCAGCACTGCGTTCTTACAGGGCAGCCTGCACGAGGAGATCTGGCTGCGCCGCCCACCTGGCTTCACTGGGTCGTTCCCTCCTGGTACCCAGTGGAGCCTCCGGCGGCCAGTCTACGGTCTCCGCCAGGCACCCCGTGAGTGGCACGACACACTGAGGACTACTCTTGCTGCTCTTGGGTTTGCTCCTTCTACTGCTGACCCGTCGCTGTTTCTACGCACCGACACCACTCTGCCGCCGTTCTACGTTCTTGTTTACGTAGACGACTTGGTCTTTGCTACTGCTGACACTGAGGCACTCGCCCACGTGAAGTCGGAGCTGCAGAAGAGACACACGTGCACAGACCTGGGTGAGCTGACAAGCTATCTTGGCTTGCGGATCACCCGGGACAGAGCACAGCGCACCATCACCTTGACTCAGTCACACATGGTGCAGCAGGTCCTTCAGCGCTTCCGCTTCACGTACTCCTCGCCTCAGCCCACTCCTCTGCCTACCGGTCACTCGCTCTCAGCTCTGCCTTCGGATGAGTCCGTAGAGCCGAGTGGCCCGTATCCAGAGCTTGTGGGCTGCCTCATGTACCTGATGACCTGCACTCGACCTGACCTGGCATACCCTCTTAGCATCCTAGCACGCTATGTCGCTCCCGGCCGTCACCGGAAGGAGCACATGGATGCCGCTAAGAGGGTGTTGCGCTACTTGTGCAGTACGTCGGGCATGGGGCTCGTGCTTGGAGGTCGGAGCGACGTTGTCCTCACGGGTCACTCAGACGCTTCTTGGGCTGACGACCAGGCTATGCAGCGGTCGTCTCAGGGTTACACCTTCAGCCTTGGCTCTGGTTCAGTTTCTTGGCGTTCTACTCGCTCTTCTTCTGTTCTCAGCTCCAGTTGTGAGGCTGAGATCTACGCCACAGCCATGGCTGCACAGGAGTTACGCTGGCTCACCTACCTGCTGACCGACCTGGGAGAGCGGCCTCGTTCTCCTCCAGTGCTGTACGTTGACAACAAGGCCGCCATTGTCTTGTGTGAGGAGCACAGACTGGAGCACAGGACGAAGCACATCGCTCTGCGCTACTTCCTTGCTCGAGAGCTGCAGCAGCGTGGTCAGCTTCGTCTGCGTTACGTGGCCACTCGGGCCAACACTGCTGATGTGTTCACCAAGGCGCTTCAGCCTTGTGACCATCAGCGTTTCTGTACTGTTCTAGGCCTTGTGCCTCCTCTCCCTCACTTGCTCACTTCTTGACTCTGCTTGTACTGTGATCTCTATATATATATACCTGCATGTTTACTCTTGTTAGGTTGTGATCACTGTACCTCTTGTTATATTATCAAACTGCATGTGAACTGGTCTTGTGACCACTTGCTTGTGCTCGGAATTTGTGTGGTTTCCTTGAGATCCACCCTGAGCTTGCTTTGCTTTGCTTTGACTGGTCTTGTGACCATCTGGTTGTCTCCCACTTAGCCTATGGGGGTGTGTCAAACATTATACATGTTCATATTGTGTAGGCTATAGTGGGTTTAGCCTTAGGGGGTACAACATTGCTAGGGTTTCCTACTTGTATCACCCTGCTGCCTAGTTTTCACACATTCTCGTTCAGTTCTACATTCTAACACACCTGTCCAGCTTGACCCCAATTTTTTTGGCCGTTGCCAGGTTGACGAGACTGTGGCTCGCCCCATCGTCAACGAATAATTTTATTTTATACCCGTTAACCCTCCCCACGACCAGTATAGGGTGATCCACGTGTTCATCCACCTTATTCGTCCGGTTGCGGTCGATAGCCCGCATCGGTACCACTACTCGGTGTGGATGTTGATTGCCGGGCGACGGGGTCTCGTCAGTAGGTGGCCCGACTGCTACTCGTCTCTTTTCCCGACCCCTCTCCGTCGTTCCTGTTTCCCTGTTTCAGCTTCTGGCAGTCCTTCCTCCAGTGGCCCGGTTGGTTGCAGTTGAAGCACGTGTTAGGTCCACGTCTCGGTGCATCCACCCCGTTGATTGTGGGCTGGCGCGGCGGTCCACGAAATTGAGTGCCCTCCCGGGAACTCATTCTCGCCCATTGCATCAGCGCATCCGTTGATTCAGCCACCTGGACGGCATCGAGAAAACCGCGTGGCCTCGCCCGTCGCACCTCGTACTGTACTTCGTACTTGAGGCCTTCGACATATCAGTCGAGTCGCTCCGCATCGCTCATATCGTCCACTTGGTCAGCCAAATTGCAGAATGTTGCCGTGTAATCTTGGACCGACGCCACCTGCTTCCAGGTGCGCAGCTTCATGCGAGCAGAATCCGAGGCGGATACATGCTCGGATCTGGTTCGCAGCGCGGCGCCCCACTCCGTCCATGTGCGTATCGTGGCCACTCCGAAGATTGAAGTTGCTCGTTGCGTGACAGTTGTCCAGGTCCCGTCGTTCGCACGTGACATCCCTGCCGGAGTCCCCTCTGTCTGAACAGTCCGCTCCCACCACTCCAACGCCGGCCCTCGTAACAGTGACACTGCAAAATTAATGCGGGTAGCATCGTCAGCAATTTGCGCAGCATTGAAAAACACCTCCACACCGAACAACCATGCCGACACAGTGACGGTTTTGTCGCTGGGGTTGAACGGGGGCGGGTTCGTCGGCTTTATTTTAACAGTTGTTGAGACTGTTGCTGCTGCATGCATCGGGGGCGCCACTGAAGCCATCATCGGGGTTGTCGCTGTTGCCCGACGTGGCGTAGACTGCGACTGTTGCCTCGGCGCCGCTCGTATCTGTTGCTGCGGCTGTGACTGTTGCTCCTGCGTCCCTTGTGCTTGTTGCATCAGTGCCGTCCACTCATCTTCAGCGTCCAGCGAGTTCTGTAGCTCGCTAAGGACCTCGTCGTTAGGCGCGAAGCTGCTACTTGCTTCATCCACGGCGGGCGTCTCCTGACGCGCTTCACCTCCCGTCTGGCTCTGGCGTAGCTCGGCGTTTTCCACCCTCAGGCGATCCAACTCGCCAGACATAGTCTGCATGTTGGATTGCATCGCCCGAAAGTCCTGCAAGAACACGTCAAACTCTGCTTGCGTCATATTTCGGAGACTCATCCTAGCGGGCAGCGGGTTAACAGAGATTTTTATGGTTTTGATGAAGGCGCAAACACTATTAGTCGGAGCGAGATAATCGTATCTATCTCTCAGCCGACCGCTTTGCAGCCCACCAAACCTATCGCACCCCTGCACTAAAACTACCCCGGAAAGTGGAGGGTAACCTAGGAAAGTAGCTCTGCTACCAAGTGTTATGAGTTGTATGAAAGAAGAGTGCGCAGAATGCAATATCGCGGAAATGATTACAACTACTGAGCAAACAACGAGGCCTAGGCATAATATAGCACGGCTAGCTAGGCCGAGGTCGCAGAGTCGCGCGAAGGTTGGGTGCAGGTTTGGGGTTGGGAAACCCGAAGGCGACGCGGGAGATGTTCGGAAGGCGAGGTCGACGGACCGAGCCTGAATTCCGAAAGTTGGAATTGTACGCGTAAGAGATGCCTCAGTAAGGAATTAGCGAAATTCCTTACAGTTACCGTACGCGTTATAGTGCCCCATGTATGTTACTATTGACATATTTTCCCTTCCATTTTCGGTTTGCACGATAACAAGGAAGACACAGCAATCACTCTGGTGGCGTGGCCAGCACGCCATTTTTCAATCACGCGTTTTCGCGAAAGTAAAGCGAAGGCAGAAAAGGAAATGTAACGTGACTGTGGGAAATCAACGACGCGTCACGAATCCCGTCGGCGACGTCGTCACCTCGCGAATGAAATCGCTGACCTTCCTGAAAACCTTGGCATGGCGTCACGAAGACCCCGAGGTCAAAACCTTGGGCTAATTTCTGGCGGGAAACGTTTTTTTCGGATGACTCCAGTACATTACTGTACCTTGGGTGTTGCGTGGACTGTGGGATGTGTGGCGTGTGGTTGGGGCAATCTCGAGGAGACACACTGAACTGACGCCACTGTTTTGACACTCGTTCCTGCGGGATTGGCTTGTCGGTGTGGCTCTCAAGCAACCGCGTGACTCGCGCTATCGCAGCTATCAATGGTTGCTGGAGCCTGTGCGGCTCGGCAGCTCCCGGATCATTTATAGTTCCTGGCTTGATTAGGACAGGACATTATTGGCTGAGTCCTTAGTTACGGCTCTGTTGCTGGGACTGCTCTCTTCTCCCAGAGCGGAAGCCTTCACAGCGTTTTGTCAGTTCACTCTATACAGCCGGCCGTCTCTAACATAATTGATTGTAGATACACAAGCCCCAGCGAGCACGGCACTAATGGCTGACGTAGCCGACATTCCGGGAATGCTGACCAACAGCATGAGCGGGATGGGAGGCGCCGTAGATTTGCTAACGTCACTCGTGTTTCGATCTCCGGTCCAAGGCGGTTTTCCACCCGTCAACGGATTTCCACGCGCCGATACCTACGTGAACGGCGATGACGACGCAGCAGCAGCCTTCGGCGAGTTCAACCAAACCGACAATGGCACACATCCTTTTAGTCACATCGATTTTCAGAAGAAACCCGCGCTTTTCCTGGCGCAAAGCGTGCTCAATCTCGTGCTTCCCGCGTCGTCGCCGCTCTACCCCTTCATCATCACCCTCCTCTCCGCCTTTTCCCCCATTTTGGATGGCTTCTTACAACAATACCTCCACAACGATTTTTTTGCGGGCAGCGTGTGGCTCGTTGCGATCGGTCTGGTGGGCAGATACCTTCTAAGCTGGTTCCACTGGTCACTCGATTGGATGCGACACCGAGGAAATGTGACTGTAACGATCTCGCCAAACGACCAGGCGTTCACGTGGATTCAGGAATGGCTGAACGGATATAAGAAGCTGAGACCGTCCGAGTTTACCCTAAATCTGGAATGGCCGACGGATGATCAGGCAGATGGCGCAGACCGTAATAAGCCGATCGTCAAGTTCCTCCCCAAGCTGAAGGCAGCGCAGCACATCACATTCAACGGTGCCAAGGTAAGCTCTTCCTCATATAGGTGAGGTCGTGCAGATGTATTCTGACTGTTTGGCCTGGTTTTTTTTTTTTTTTTTTTCTAAGTCGCACATTTCTCTATTCTATGTGCTTCCCCTCACATTTCCGTCCTCCCTCTCCCCTCACCCTCCCTCCCTCCGCCAGGTGTCCTTTCAAATGCGCAACAGTCCGGGTCAGCTGTACCAAGGGGCTGAATTCGGCGACATTCTCCGCTCAATGAACCGCGAGGAGCTCGTCATCGAAGCGCCCTCTCAGGCCGTGCTCCAGGCAGTCGTGCAAGCCGCTACCGATGCAGCCATGGTGAAAAAAACCGAGAAGAAGATCACGTCTGTGAAGCGGTGGTGTGCAGACCAAGACTACTGGAAGTACATGGGTGAACGGGCGAGCCGGCCGGTTTCGACGGTGGTTCTGGATTGCGACACAGCAGCTCTTATCGAAGACGTGAAGCAGTTCTTAGCGAGTGCAAAGTGGTATACAGACCGGGGTATCCCTCACCGACGGGGGTATTTATTCCACGGGCCGCCGGGTTGCGGCAAGACTTCTCTAATCCAAGCCCTAGCAGGGGAGTTGGAGTTTGGAGTTGCGATAAACAGCCTGTCTTCCTCTGGTATGAGCGACGATTCCTTGAGCAGTGCTATGTGTGACTGTGACGAGCGGGACGTGATTGTACTGGAGGATATAGATGCAGCCTTCACAACCACTAGGGAGAAGAAAGAGGGGAGCCAGGCGAACGGGCTGTCGTTTTCTGGCCTGCTGAACGCGATTGATGGGATTGCCGCCCGGGAGAAGCAGATCGTGATCATGACGACGAATCATATCGAGCGATTGGATCCGGCGCTGATCCGCCCTGGGCGGGTCGACTTCCGGATGTTTCTCGGCCTCGCGAGCCGCAGCCAGATCGTCCGTCTGTTCCTGAGATTCTTCTCGGAAGCTTCTAAGAAAGAGGCGGAGCAGTTTGCAGGGTTGTTTGAGGAAGGAGAGTGACACCATATAGATTGGGAGTAAATGCGTTGTGTAACAAGTGTTAGAAGGGAAGGGGAGAGGAAGAATGGCAAGGAGAGGCAAGCCGATAGGGAAGGCATGGAGGAAGGAGAGGGAGTACTGGGAGTGTTTTTCAGAGGGTGTAAGCCCTCGGCATCAAGCAGGAAGGGAGCTGTGAGAAAGAGTTTTGGGACGTCTCAAAGCATGGCGGAAGGGGAGGGAGCATTGGATCGAACTTCAGGGGGTGTGATGTGAGCCCGCTCAGCATGAAGCACAAAAAAAGAGTGAGAAGGAGGGCATGACTGTGGGGAAAAGGGTGTGGAGGGTGAGAGTATGACGCTCAAGTGGGGATGCTGAGTGTGGGAGGACGGTGTAAGTGGGGTAATTGAGTGGGCGGCCCATGGCAGGGAAAATGCCTGTGTATGGCGAGTACAGATAGGGACAGACGAGGATGACAGTCAGCAGGGTGGATAGCCGCTGTATGGTGAATACAGTTTGGTACGATGATTTGAGCAAAGCACTGAGCGTACCACCAGAAGCTGTGGTACATGTGGTGCTACCTGGCTTGTTTTATTAGAGTCCCTTTTCAGTGTGCGAATGTACAGATGTATGTATATGTGTAGCGAGAAGTTGAGACACGGAGACAATCACCGTACTTGATTCACGATGTTCATTCACTCTCTCATTCTGTGACAGAACCTCAAAGTTCCCATATGCATTTGCAAATCCTCTGGGGCTGTTTAGAGAAGGGAGAGGTGAGCCTTGTGGCTCTGCAGGGTTTCTTCCTGCTGCATTGGGGCAGTGCTACTGTCTCTGCTGCCATGCCTCGACCTAGTGCCGTCAAGTGTAAACTGCATTGGGGCAGTGCTACTGCTGCTGCCATTGCTCAAGGACCAGCCTTTGTAGAGGGAGGGAGGGAGGAGAGGACGGAGAGGGAGTGGGAGGAAGGAGGGGAAGTATGGTAGAGGGAGAAGGAAGGGGAGAGGGAGGAGCGAAGGGAGAGGGGAAGAGGAGGGGTGAAGTGAAATGTAATGTGAGGTGAGAGAAATTTTGGTGGGATAAAAGCGAGGTCGAAGAGAGTGATACAGGGGGACGGGAAAGGAGGGTAGCCATGAGAAGTATACACCATAGCTGGACTACAGTAGCTGGATAGCACCGCTGTGCATTGCTCAGATGGTGGAAGGCATATTTGAGGCGCCTAGAAAATATATCACAGAAACTGGATAATGCCTCTATGCATAGCTCAAACAGTGCAAGGCGCCAGTTTTCTTACCACATGTGGTTATGATATCACTTTTGTTCACTTCCACATGACTACTTATGTGTGAAGAAGGAGGATTCACAGGCTGGCTGGAAGTGAACAGGAGAAAGATCAACTAAGAAGGACAAAGCTGGACAAACGATGAAATCAAAGAGAAGGGTACCAGAGACAAGCATTTATAAGAATGGATAAAGACACAAAAGGAGAGAAAAAAAAACACTACTTTCATCTACCACACATTATTCGTGGTGGTAGCTGCAAGCTTCACGCAGCAGCAGGGATTGGTGCTGATGCTGCTGCTCCTCTTGTTGCTGCTGCTGTAGCAGTAGCAGCAGCCGTGGCTGTGGCTGTACCTGCTGCTGCCTGCCCTGCTCCTCCCCTCGCTCCACCTGCACCTGCTGCCCCCCCCTCCCCTCCTGCTGCTTCTCCTGCTGCCTTACCCCCACGACGCTGGTGATTGCGCCGACGGTGATGATGCTGATGATGGTGGTGGGGGTGGGGGTGGGGGTTTGGATGAGGGTGCTTGCTGCTCTCGCTGCTGCTGTCAGGGGCACTGCCATGGCTGTTGAAACTCTCAATGCCATTGCCATTTGCCATGCTCCCTGGTTGTGTGCTAGCATCAGCTGTGCCGTTCCCGCCATTCTGATGCTGCTGGTGCAGCCGCTGCTGATGCTGGTGCGGGTGCTGGTGCTGGTGCTGGTTCTGCCTGTGCGGTCCCTGTTGCATGCAAGGAGAGTGGATGGAGGGGAGGCAACGAGTTGCGCAAGAGGTCGACACAAAAGAGAGACAGAGAGTCAGGCACAGGTATAAAAGCGGCTGGGCATCTGTGTAGTTTCCAAGGCCTGTGATAAACCAAAGCACACTGCATTGCCCCTCATACAGCATCGGGAACCAGCAGCACTTAGCACCTTGTAGCATCGCATTCCAATGCACAGACTCTCACAGCACCACGCAGCACCCCACGCCATCTCACCGCACCGCTTTGAACACCTACCTGTCGTCCGTGGCCTGCACTGCGAGGAGGCTTCTTCCTCCTAGGCGTCACCACTGTGAATCCATCCTCCCCCTCCCCTGTCCCCTCCCCTTTCTCTTCCCCCTTCTCTTCTCCCTTCTCTTCCCCGTTCCCTCCCACTTGCGCTCCCTCCTCGCCACCACCAGCAAGCAACCCACTCATCTGTCTCCCTGCTGCTGCATGCTCCCCACCCTCCACTGCCCCATGGCCCCTGCCCTGAGCTCTCCCCCCACCCCTCCCACTGCGCCGCCTCCCCTCTCTTGCTGCCCTCCCACCACCAGTACCATCAGTCCCCTGTTGGCCCCTCCCCAGCGTAGCCACAGCTGCTGCATGTGCCTCGCCATTCCCCAATATTCCCACACCATTAGAAACACCCGAGTCCCCTGAAACACCTGAAGCTCCTGAAACACCTGAGATGGCTGTGGGTCCAACAGCTAGCTCCTGATCAGGCTTCACAGGTGGCTGCTGGACTGATTTCGGGGCCCAGGTGGTTCGAGGGACAGAGGTCCCTCGCCTCCTCCCTGCGGCCCTCTGCCCGTCCTGCTCCTGCCCTGCCTTCTGCCCATGCGGCTGCTGCCCCTCCTGCTGCCCCTGCTGCTGCTGCCGCTGCCCCTGCTGCTGCCCCTGCTGCTGCTGCCGCTGCCCCTGCTGCTGCTGCTGCTGCTGTTGCTGACCCTCCTGTTGCTGCTGGTGCTGTGCCCTCCCCCTGTTTGCCCCATGCTTCGCATGCTGCTGCTGCTGCCACTGCCGATGATTCCTCTGCTGATGCTGCGAATGCTGCCGGTGGTTCTGCTGCTGCCGGCCCTCTCCCCTGCCTCCCCCCACCACCTCCTTATCCACAGCAGCAGCATCAGCTGCGGCCTCCGCCCTATCCTCTTCATCCATCAAATCAGCCATATCGGCCCAAGACATTGACATTTTCAGCCCCGGTTTCCCCGCCTGCAGTCCCTTCGACTGCTGAACCTTCCCTCCCTTCCTCTCGGTCGTCTCTGCCCTATCCTCCTCATCCATTACATCAGCCATATCGGCCCAGGACATCGACACTTTCATGCCAGGTTTCCCTGCCTCCTGCCTCCCCTTTGCCTGCTCACCTTTTCCTCCCTTCCCCTCCATCTTCTTACTCCCTCCATTCTTGTCATCCACATCACCCCTTTCTCCCTCTTTCACCTCCTCGCTCTCTGGATCACTGCCAGAGTCGCTCAGAGAGAGCATTGAAATTACCTGTCCATCCTCCTGCTCCTCCGTCTCCTCCTCAAGTACCTTCTCTACCTTATCGTTTTCAACCCCTTTCCCTTCCGCTACACCCCTCTCATTCTCGCAGGGCCGGGGAGGGTCACAACCACCATCCCCAGACACCACAGTCTCGGAAACACACACCTTCACAATCTCAATCACCTCCTCCTCACTCTCCCTTGCCTTCTCCTCATTAACGCTACCCTTCTCCTCATCCTTGCTACCCTTCTCCTCACTCTCCCTTACCTTCTCATTCCCCCTTCCCTTATCCTCCCTCTCGCCCTCTCTTGTCACATCCCTTTGTAGCACAATCCCATTCTCCTTAACCAGTGCTGGCTCTTCCTTTCCATTCTCGTTCGCTTCCTTACCCTCCGCCCCCACTTGCTCGCTCTTCCCCTTGCGCTCCCACTGCTGCTCGTGCTTGCCCCCCTTGCTCTGTTTCCCTCTCTTGCCGTGTGTCTTTGCCTTCTCCCCACTTCCTACCTTCCCAGCAGCCCCACCAGCAGCACCACCAGCAGCCCCACCAGCAGCCCCACCAGCAACACCACCAGCAGTCCCCTCCCCAGCCATCCCGTTACCAGGACCTACACCACCATTAAGCACCGCTCTCCACCCCACCACCTTTGCTCCTCCCGTTCCTCCTGCTGCTTCTGCCACCACTGCTGCTCCTGCTGCCACTGCGGATTGTGAGTTAGCAGGATGGGCTGCTGCAGCAGCTGGCCCAAGGGCACCCCAGTTCTTTCCTGGAACGAACTCGAGAGCGTGAGGATTCATGGGCTTAATAGCTGGAGCAGGTGTGGGGGCTGTGGCGGCAGGGGATGTGGGGGCAGTAGCAGCAGGAGTGGATGGTGTGATGGTGGTGGGAGCTGATGGCAGGGTGAGTGCGGATGGTGGGGTGAGTGCAGATGGTGGGGCAGTGGGTTGGTATGGTGTGGCATGTGCGCTCAAGCCCACGCCAGCAGGTGCTGCCACTGCTTCAGCTGCTGCTGCAGCTGGGGTCGCTGGCTCTGCTGCTTCTGATTCTGCCACTGCTGCCACTTTTGTTGATGCTGATGGTGGTGCCGCAGCAAGTGCATCAGAATCCAAGCATGCATCCACCGCAGGTGCTGCTACGTCTGCAGGTGCTGCCACAGCTTCAGGTGCTGCCACAGCTTCAGGTGCTGCCACAGCTTCAGGTGCTGCTAAATGCACAGGAACTGCTACAGTCGCTAGTGCAGCTGATTCCTCAGGCTCAGGCGCTGCTATAACCCCAGGTGCTGCCTCAGGTGCAATTGCAGCTTCAATTGCTTCCTCAGAGGTTGCCATAACCTCAGGTTCTTTCTCGGGTGCAGTTAGAGCCTCAGGTGCTTCCTCAGGTGCAGTTACAGCCTCCGGTGCCGCAGAATCTGCTGAGACGCCACTATGGGCAGCCAAAGCAGCAGGGTCAGTACTGGCAGCACCGTCAGATACCTCACTCTCTGCAGCTGCAGCAGCAGGAGCAGGAGCAGCAGAAGAGGGCAGAGGAGGGAAATCGTCCCCAGAGAGCATCAGCTTGGCATCAGAGACGGCTGGTGCTGGAGCAGCAGGAGCAGCAGCAGCGGCAGGAGAGGCAGATGGATCAGCAACGGCGGAAGCCATAACCACAGCCGGAGCATGTGCACCCACAGGCAGAGGCCCGCCCACAGGCATCAGCACCCCCCCAGGCACAGGCACTCCCAGTGGCATGTGCACAGGCATGTGTACAGGCATGTACACTGGCATAGCAGGCATAGCAGGCATAGCAGGTATGGTAGGTATGCTAGGTGCGCCTCCCATGGCTGCACCAGAACCTGCAGCAGCAGCAGCAGCGGCGGCGGCAGCTGTAGCGGCTGCATTGCGCAGGAACCTGGGTGGGATGAATGCCGGGCGGTTGTAGCGGTGGCTGTAGCGTTGCTGCTGCTGCTGCTGCTGCTGCTGGCTGTACTGCTGCAGGTCTTGCGGCTGCTGCTGCTGCTGCTGCAGTTGGTACGAGTGGACATGAGAGTGAGGGTGTGGGTGGGCCTGTGGGTGGTAATAATAAGGGTGATGAGGGTATGGCATGGGGTAGTGACCTGGTGGTGGTGCCATGTACCCATGTGGAGGGGCCATCATTGGATGCATGGGGACTGGAATCAACGGCTGTAGCACCGGTCCAGCTGCCACTGGCGCTGCTGCTACAGCTGCTGCTGTTACAGGCGCTCCTGCTGCAGGAGCTGTTGCTACAGCTGCTGCTGCAGCCTCTCCTGCGACAGGTGCTGCTGCCACAGTCTCTGCTGTTGGTTCCTCTGATCCGGCTGGTGCTGCTACTGGAGCTGCTGAAACAGCTGGTGCAGGGATATCTGCGGAATCTACAGCAGCAGGGGGAGAAGCAGCCTCACTATTACCTGGTTCATTACTGGATAAAGCAGCACTAGAGGTCGAAGCAGCCGACGCAGGCTCAATCGTGGCGGCAGGTGCAATCGAATGGGAGACAGCGGAAATCACGGTTGCATTGGTTAATGTAGTGGTGGTGATGGGTCCAGCAGCAGGTTGGAAAGGTGAAGCCAATGGGGAGAGCTTGGAGGGGCTGTGAGCTGAAGCTGACGTGGCAGAGTTAGCCGCTGTGACTGCTGCACTGCTGAAACCTGTGCTGCTGCCTGCTGCAGTGCTACTGCTGCTGTTGGCAGTGCTGCTGGTGTTGGTGTTGGTGCTGGTGGGGTTGGGATCAGTCGTTTTTCCACTTGAGGGTGCAACAGCGGAATCAGCAGGAGCACCAGGAGCAGCCGCCGCAGGAGCAGCAGTAGTGGCAGCAGTAGCAGTCGCCTTCCCTACCACCCCCACCCCCGCTGCCACTTCCTCTCCCACTGGTTTCTTCCCAGCCAAACCACCGCTCTCCTCAGCTTGACTTGTCTTCCCTCCCACCTGCTCCGCTTGCTGCGTCCTCCCTGTCGTTCCAGCGGTCTTGTCGCCACTGGTCGTACCGACAGCAGTGCTTGTAGCGACAGCAGCAGGGATTTTACTGTTGGCAGCCGCATCAGAACCTGCAGCACAACTGGGGCTCGTGCTAGTGACTGCTCCAGAGCTGCCTCTGGCTGCTGTAGCTGCTACAGGTGCGACAGCTGCTACAGCTGTTGCTGGGTTGTCACTGCTTCCACTGCTCGTACCTCCTGCAGTGGTCGCACTGGCAGGGCCATTCTCATCTGTCGCTGAAACTCCAGCCGCAGATTCTGGCACCGCTGGTGCAGCAGCCAATGGCGTTTTGCCAGGTGGCAGAAGAGCGATCTCCTTCCAGGAGCGGGTCATGGGGCCTGGTGGCGGGACAGGGGCCCTCTTGGGAGCTGCAGTGGCGGCAGTGGCTGTAGCAGCTACCATGGCTGTAGCAGCTGTAGTGGCTGTAGTGGCTGCAGTGGCTGTAGCAGCTGTAGCATCCATAGCATCTGTAGCAGGTTTAGCAGCTGCAGTTACCGCGGTGGCTGCAGAAGGAACTGTTGCAGCAGTAGGGGCAGTGATAGGAGGAGTTGTGGCCGTGACACGAGCTGTAGCAGCAGGAGCAGCAGTCGGAGTAGCAGCAGGAATGGCTGAAGCTGCAGCAGGAGCAGCCTTAGCAGGAGTAGAAGCAGGAGAAACGGCAGGAACAGCAGAAGCGCCAGGACCGGCAGCAGCAGCATCACCAGTAGGAGTAGCCGCAGCAGCAGCGGCAGCAGAATTGGCAGCCAAAGCAGGTAACTTGGAGCCTGCACTCAGACCCCATGCATTCTTCCTCTCACCCTCTCGCACAGGTGGTGCTAGGGCCACGGCCGTGGGGTTCACATCCCCAGCTGCAGCACCACTGCCAGCAGCTGCAGCAGCAGCAGCAGCAGCAGCAGCAGCAGCAGCAGCCACATCAGCAACGTTGGCAGCAGCTGCAGCATTGGAAGGAGCAGCTCCAGGGGCAGGAGTGACAGGCGAAATGCCAGGACCTACCTTCTGCCTGCTACTCTCCCCTGCCACGCTCCCTCCCCCTCCTACTCCTGCTGCTGCTGTTGCTGCTCCTCCTGCTGCCGATGTTGCTGCTGCCTGCACTAACTGCTTGGGACCAGCCCGTTTGCCCCTAGCATCCCCTCCCCTTACCACACCCCTACTAGCTGCCTTAACCCCCCCAACGCCCGTCCCTCCTGCTCCTGCTCCAGCTGCTCCAGTAGCAGCAGCTGCCGCCTTGCGCTGGTGGCTGTGCCTGTGAGCGCGGCTGCAAGCTGTCTGCCATCCGTCAGAGTCATCCCCCTCTTCTGCAGGCCCAGATGTTGCTGCAGTGGCTGCAGCACCAGCAGCTGCAACTGCGGTTGCTGCAGCCCCAGCAGCAGCAGAAGCGGAGGCAGGTGCTGAAGCAGCAGCAGCAGCAAACGAAGGAGCGTGGGGAGCAACAGCAGCAGCAGCAGCAGCAGCAGCAGCTGCTGCTGCTTCTGCTTCTGCTTCACCACTGAGAAGCGGCCTTGACCCGTTGTCTACTTGTGCAGCAGCTGCTACTGCTTGTGCTGCTGCAGGAGCAGGGACACTGTCAGTGACCTCGTTATTAGCACCTCCAGAGGCAGGAACTTCGCCAGTAGAAGCCTCAACCAGTCCTGGGCTGGTTTTGTCTGCTGTTTCTTCTCCACCGGTGGCTGCTGCTATGAGGCGATCGCCCTTGGACTGAAGACAAGATGAGAGGGGAGAACGGGGGGAGGGGGAAAAAGAGGGGAATGAAGTGGTGGAAGGTTCAATCAGTCCTGTGCTCGTTTTCTCTGCTTTTTCTTCTCCACCGGTGGCTGTGTTGTGTGGAGCTGCTGCTATGAGGCGATCGCCCTTGGACTGAAAGACACGATGAGAGGGGGGAGGGGGAAACGAAGGAAGCGGAATGGGGGAAAGGGGGAAATGGGGGAGCAGGGGAGACGGAAGTGGAGGGGGAGAGGAGGAAGTGAGGGAAAAGGGGTGGAGGGGAAGAGGAGGAAGTGAGGGAAAAGGGGTGGAGGAGGGATTGTGGGGGAAGGATGGGGAGGAGGGGAAAAAAAGGGAGGGAGTGATCACCAAGGCAAGGACCGTAGGGGAGGCAGCGGAGGAGATCACCAAGGCAACATAACTCTTCAAGGATAAAGAATAAGCAAAAATAAGCATGTTAAGCTCTGCATACACGTCAAGGCACAAGCATTTTATTGTACCTTGAGCAAGGGGCGTCAGTGCCTCGTGTACGTACCTTGAGCAAGGGGCGTCGGCCCCGCTTGCGCATGATCTCCTGAATCACCTCCCTCCGCCCCTGCTCCTCGTCGTTGATGAATGAGAGCAGGTCCGACACGCTGGGCGGTGATGGGAAGGGAAAGAGAGAGAAAGCAAGAGGGGGTGATTCTTAGGAAAGGTAAGACGCCCCCCCTTGCCCCTGCTTCTCGTTGTTGATGAAGGAGAGCAGGTCCGACACGCTGGATGGTGATGGGGAGGAGGAAGAAGAGAAAGAAAGAAAGAGAGAGGAAAGGAGAAGAATGAGGGGGTGATGAATAGATAAGGTTAGACAGCCGCCCCTGCTCCTTGTTGTTGATGAAGGAGAGCAGGTCCGACATGCTGGGTGGTGATGGGGAGGAGGAAGAAGAGAAAGAAAGAAAGAGAGAGGAAAGGAGAAGAATGAGGGGGTGATGAATAGATAAGGTTAGACAGCCGCCCCTGCTCCTTGTTGTTGATGAATGAGAGCAGGTCCGACACGCTGGGTGGTGATGGGGAGGAGGAAGAAGAGAAAGAAAGAAAGAGAGAGGAAAGGAGAAGAATGAGGGGGTGATGAATAGATAAGGTTAGACAGCCGCCCCTGCTCCTTGTTGTTGATGAATGAGAGCAGGTCCGACATGCTGGGTGGTGATGGGGAGAAGATAAAAGGGGAAGAAAGAGGGGGAAAGAGAGGTGAGAGGGGATGAGAGGTGTGAGGCGAAGGAGGTGAGAGGGGAAGAGAAGGAAAGTAGGGACTCTTGCTCTCATGCGCATGCGTCTCACATCAGCTGTCTCACCTGAGGTGCCCTTTAGATGCAGTGGTGGCGTCTGGCTTGGGCGTGCCTGTGCGGGCAGCCTGCCTCCTGTTGCCTCTGCCCTCACGATAGTAACCCATCAACTCAGCTCAGCACAACCACTTCTCACCTGAGGTGCCCTTTAGATGCAGTGGTGGCGTCTGGCTTGGCCATGCCTGTGCGGGCAGCCTGCCTCCTGTTGCGCTGAAGTCAGAAACATATCAACGCTTAGTGAAGAGCTCCGACTTTACAGAACCCTACGCGAATCAGCTAGGATTTTACTACAACTGTTTTCTCCTTGGCTAAACCTTCTCCTTAGAAACTGCTGCTCGCTGGAATGTCTGAACATGTGCGGGCAGCCTGCCTCCTGTTGCGCTGAAGTCAGAAACATATCAACGCATCACCCCCCGCTGTCTCACCTGAGGTGCCCTTTCGACGTGATGGTGGCGTCTGGCTTGGGCGTGCCTGTGCGGGCAGCCTCCTGCTGCTCTCATGTCAGTGCCTTATCAGCTCAGCGCCCCCCTCTCACCCTCTCCTCTCTCTCACCTGAGGTGCCCTTTCGACGCAATGGTGGCGTCTGGCTTGGGCGTGCCTGTGCGGGCAGCCTCCTGCTGCTCCGCTGCCTTGCTCTCAAAGTAATCCAGCCATGCCGCCGCGTCCTGGGAGAGTGGGGGGGAGGGGGGCATTATAGAGAGAGGTTGAGGGGTTTTTGAGAGATGAGGCTGTTCCGCTGCCTTGCTCTCACCAGCCATGCCGCCGCGTTCTGAGAAGGGGGAGGGAGGGAGGGGGGGGGAGGGGGGAGAGAAGGGGAGGGTGAGAGTGAGGGTGAGAGGTTCGTAAGAGATGAGGCTGACGCTTGCTGCCTTTGCTTTCAACTCAAACTACTCCAGCCATGCGGCCGTGTCCATAAAAAAAGCACCTCATATCGGTGCTCTCCCATTCACATGAACAAACGGCCGAGCCAGGAGACCAAAGGGGACAACTCACCAACGTCCTGAGATCATCAGGGACGAGCTTCGCCTGCAGAATGTTCAGCATGGTCTGCCTTCTGAGGCGCCTGAAAAATCTTCCTGACTCACCAGGGTTCTCAGGTCGTCTGGGCCCAGTTTCGCCTGCAGGATGTTGAGCGTGGTCTGCTCGTGCTGCACTGACAGCGCGTACGCGTCCATGAGAGAGAGCGCGATGGCGATTGCGTGATAACTCGCGGCCGTCTGGATGTGGTCGGGGCCCAGCAGGCGGTGGTTGCAGCGCAGCGCGCGGTGCAGGTAGCGCAGGGCGAGGTGGAGCTGGGAGAGGCCGTGCAGCATCATGGCCATGTTGATGTATGTGGCCGCGCTGTTGGGGTGCTCCGAGCCGCATGTGAGGTGCAGCAGGTACAGCGCCCGCTGCACGTACCTGGGAGGGAGAGGGGAGGAGAGGAGGTATGGGGGGGAGGGAGGAGGGAGGAAGGAGGAGGGAGGGAGGGGAGAGGAGGGAGGATCAGGGAAGAGAGGAGAGAAGAGTGAGGGGGAGCACAGGGCAAGGAGGTGCAGGTAGCGCAGGGCGAGGGGGAGGTGGGAGAGGCCGTGCAGCATCATGGCCATGTTGATGTATGTGGCCGCGCTGTTGGGGTGCTCTGAGCCGCACGTCAGGTGCAGCAGGTACAGCGCTCGCTGCACGTACCTGGGGGGGGGAGGGGGTGGAAGGGGGATGGGGGAAAGGGAGGAGGGAGGAGGTAAGGCACCCACCCACCGCACGAACAGCTGAGGATATGAAGCTACCCACCTCACCCCACTACACACACCCACCTTATAACCAAGTTGCTGCAAGAAAATCACCTGATGGCCAGCTCTGTGTGCTGAAGGCGGTAGTAAAACACCGCCAGGTCGCCGTAGCACTTCATGGTGTCCGGGTGGTCCAGCCCCAGCTCCCTCGCTGACTGCGGTACCTCCGAGAGAGAGCATATGTATCACATCACATGCATGCACTGGGTACACACACCCACCTGATGGCCAGCTCTGTGTGCTGAAGGCGGTAGTAAAACACCGCCAGGTCGCCATGGCTCTTCATGGTTTCGGGGTGGTCCAGCCCCAGCTATAACCACGACCTAGGTACCCGAGCCGAGAGCACATGCATCACATGCATGCACTGTGCGTGCAGTCAAGGCAACCTAATGGCACCCACCTTATTGCGAGTTCCGTGTGCTGCAATCGATAGTAGAACACAGCCAGGTCGCCGTAGCTCTTCATGGTGTCAGGGTGGTCCAGCCCCAGCTCTCTCTCGTTGATGTCGAGAGCGCGCTGCTGGTAGATGGTGGCCTGGTTGAAGTCCCCTGTGTGATACAGCACCACCGCCAGCAGGCTGTACGCCCCTGCTGTCATGCGGTGATACGCCCCACACACTGAGATGAGCTTTGTCAGGGCCTGCCATTGTGTGTGAGGGAGGGAGAGCAGGATAGAGGGCATGAGGGAGGGCAGGAGGGACGGAAGGAGAGGATTGGTGGTGGCCTGGTTAAAGTCCCCTGTGTGGTACAGCACCACCGCCAGCAGGCTGTACGCCCCTGCTGTCATGCGGTGGTACGCCCCACACACCGCTATCAACTTCGCTAGGGCCTGCAAGTTGTGTGTGGGGGAGGGGAGGCACAGGGGAGGCAAGATGGAAGACAGGAGGGAGGGCAGGAGGGAAGGTAGGGGGGAGGCAGGGAGGGAGGGCAGGAGAGGGTGGGTAGATGGTGGCCTGGTTGAAGTCCCCTGTGTGGTACAGCACCACTGCCAGCAGGCTGTACGCCCCTGCTGTCATGCGGTGATACGCCCCACACACCGCTATCAGCTTCGCTAGGGCCTGGCATTATACGTGGGAGAGGGAAAGCAGGAGAGAAAGTAAGAGAGGATTGGTGGAGGCCGCTGTGATGTGATGCTCCTCTCCTCTGTGTGGTACAGCAGGACTGGTAGAAAGCTGCAGGCCCCTGCATTCATTCACGGGAAATGAGATGACTTTTGAGTCCACTCACAAGTCGAGACGTCTCAAAAACACTCGCATTTCACGCAGGACTGCTAGAAAGCTGCAGGCCCTTGCCTTACCCAGCTTTGAAGTCTCCAGCAGCCACCCCACATCGTCTACCACTGTCACCTCGTCTCGTCCAGCCCTTTCATCCACTTCTCACCGATTTCCCCTACCTTGGTACCGCAAGAAACCGCTTCGTCAAGCTTGCCCTTGTCGAGAGCTGCCTTGGACGCCTCAAGCAGTGTGCGACCATCAGCTGACGTGCACAGCACGTGCTGCAGTGAGGGGATGATTTGATTGGAAGAGGGTTTGGAAGACAATCGAAACGGGAAATGCTGAGTGTGTGCAGGCATCAGCTGACGTGCACAGCACGTGCTGCAGTGTGGGGATGGATGGGGGAGGGTTTGGGGGATTGTTGATGGTTCAGGGAGAGTTTGGGGAGGTTGAGTGCTGAACAGTGAGTGCGGGCATCAGCTGACGTGCACAGCAGGTGCTGCAGTGAATGGATGGCTTGGTTGGAGGAGGGTTTGGGGAGCGTCTGGAAAATTAAAGGAAGAAGATTGAGGCTGGCTAGTAAGCGGGGAGGTAGAAGGAAGGGTATGCGGAAATGGAAGGCACAGGGACTGAGAGATGAAAACAAAAAATGGAGAAAGCGTGGGGAGAATGTAGCCCCCCACTGCTGCTTGGAGGGGAGTGTAGTAAGAAGAGGAGCTGACCTTGAGAACAGGAACCATGGAGACGATGTCAGTGGCGTGGAAGGGCGTGGGAGAATTTCTGAGGCACCTTCACACGTGCCACTAGGAGGTGAGTACTAGAATAGGGGCTGACCTTGAGAACAGGAACCATGGAGACGATGTCAGTGGCGTGGAAGGGCGTGGGAGAATTTCTGAGGCACCTTCACACGTGCCACTAGGAGGTGAGTACTAGAATAGGGGCTGACCTTGAGAACAGGCACCATGGAGACGATGTCAGTGGCGTGGAAGGGCGTGGGCGAGTTGAAGTCGTACGACTTGGGAGAGATCTCAATGCCCACCTGGGAGAAGAGGAGAGGGAGAGGGGAGGGAGAAGGGAAAGGGGGCGGATGGGGGAGGGTTTGGGGAAGGAGAAGAGAAGTAGCATGAAAGGTGTGTACGGGGGTGAGGGTAGGTTTTGAGATCGCGAGGGGAGGGTGGATCGAATGAAAGCTAACAGGGAGAGTGGAATGTAGAGAGTGTGAGAGATGTTGAGAGAGAAGGAGCAGAGGCTGAAGCAGCAGGCGGACAAGAGACTCCGCCCGGCCACATTGAGGCCGAGCGTTCTGAGCTTAGCGCCGACCCACCTTGAGGCCGAGCGTTCTGAGCTTAGCGCCGACCCACCTTGAGGCCGAGCGTTCTGAGCTTAGCGCCGACCCACCTTGAGGCCGAGCGTTCTGAGCTTAGCGCCGACCCACCTTGAGGCCGAGCGTTCTGAGCTTAGCGCCGACCCACCTTGAGGCCGAGCGTTCTGAGCTTAGCGCCGACCCACCTTGAGGCCGAGCGTTCTGAGCTTAGCGCCGACCCACCTTGAGGCCGAGCGTTCTGAGTTTAGCGCCGACCCACCTTGAGGCCGAGCGTTCTGAGCTTAGCGCCGACCCACCTTGAGGCCGAGCGCTCGGAGCAGCGAGAGCATGCGCAGACCTGACCTGCTAGCGCCTCATTGTCGAGGTCAAAGCCGAACCGCACACGCGCAAACACACACACCCACCCGACAACACAATGTACCTCCCAGCTGCGGGAGAAGCAGGACTGCCAGCTCCTAGGGACCCACCTTGTTTTCGAGTCATCTCAAAATCCGCCAGCTCCTAGAAACCCACCTTGTTTTCGAGTCAACTCAAAAACCGCCAGCTCCTAGGGACCCACCTTGAGGCAGAGCGCTCTGAGCAGCGAGAGCATGCGCAGACCTGCCAGCGCCTCATCGTCTAGGTCGAAGCCAAACCGCACTCGCGCAAACACACGCACCCACCCGACAACACAATGTACCTCCCAGCTGCGGGAGAGAACTGCCAGCGCCTAGAAACCCACCTTAAGGCAGAGAGCTCTGAGCAGCGAGAGCATGCGCAGACTCGCCAGCGCCTCATCGTCTAGGTCGAAGCCAAACCGCACTCGTGCAAACACACGCACCCACCGCCACACCATGCCTCCCAGCGACGCCTCCGCATCCCCCGCTCCCTTGTCCTCCCCCTTGCTACCGTCATTGTTAGAGAACGCAGTTGCGCCCTTTTTATGCACGGACGACCCAAAGATGGCATTGAAAGTAGCAGCTATGCTGGCTGCTACCAAGGAACTGGAGGCACCAGCACCAGCAGAAGCAGCAGCAGGTGCAGCGGCAGCAGTGGAGAGTGCAGTGGTGGTGACCACTGCTTGGATAGCGTGCTTTAATGCCCGCGCCACCATCTCATGTACAGCCAAGGACCGCACATGGGGCAGCTTGTCTGCTAGTGCAGCCTGGGGCGGCACGGGAGGTGGAGACATTGGAGCAGATTTGGGGGGTGAGGGAGGAGAGGGGGAGAGTGAGGAGGACCGACAAGGCAGAGGAGCAAGGAGAATGCGAGGGACACGGCCTTGGCTGATCCATAGCCAATGCACTAGAGGGCCGCAGGGCATATGGCCAATAAGCCAGTGAGCTTGCAGTAAAGCAGGCAGGCGATACTAGCCACTTTGCTAAGGGATCGCATGCGCATGCCACGAGTGTGCATGGAGTCAGCGTGCATGCGATTATCCACTGTAAAGGAGGGGGAGTAACGTAAGCAGCAAAAGCGCAACACAGCATGTGGACGGGAGGGGAGTGCGGGCTACTGACCACTTTGCCAAGCGATCGCATGCGCAGGACAGGAGTGTGCATGGAGTCAGTGAGTGCGTGACCGTCCACAAGGGGGAGGGAGGCGGTGTAATGTAATCAGCAACAGCACAGCACAGCATGTGGTCTGGAAAGGAGTGCGGGCTACTGACCACTTTGCCGAGAGATCGCATGCGCAGGCCGCGGGTGTGCATGAAATCAGTGAGCGTGCGCCCATCGACTGGAGAGAGCTCCAGCGAGGCGAAGTCAGAGACCTTGAGAGGGCGCACAGGAGAGGCGGGGCGAGGGGGGAGAGGGGGGATGGAGTGGAGCAAAGAGATAAGGAGGCTGTTTGAAGCTCGCGGGTCAGTGAGCGTGCAACCATCCACAGGGGCGAGGTCCAAAAGGGCGAAGTCAGCGACCTTAAGAGGGCACACTGGAGAGGCAGGGAGAGGGGGGGGAGAGGAATTAAGAGAAGTGTGCATTCAAAGCTCGCCTTTAAAGGAAAACCAGGTGCTTGCGGCAATAGGACGCGTGTTTCCAGCTCTACAAATCATTATTGCGTATAGGGTGGATTCAAAACGCTTACCAGCTTAGAGAGGGCAGTGTTCCTGTAGAAGTCCCGCGCTCCCTGCTTGAGCGCCTGGACGGTCTGTGGACAACGGTACAGGGAAGGGGGAACTTTTAAAACGTGCCACGACTGGAAGGTGAAAGAGAAAGGAGAATGCTAAAGAACGCCAACGGGCTAGAGGGCAGCTGTGGGTCAATGGGTTGGAGGGCAGAGATAGTTCCAAGCACGTTGTGCGTGCCACGCAGCATGCAGCCACTCCATCCGGAGCCACAGAGCCCAGAGACGAGGCTGGCTCCTTGAGCTTCCCACACCTTTTCTCGGCCAGCAGCTGCAGCAGCTCTCCCCGTTTGTGGGACATCTAAAGAAAATATATCATCACGCTCAGGACAGAGGAAGGCAGCAGGGCGGCTCACCATAGCATGCAGCCCCACGTCCGCCTTCTTGAGCTTCTCATACTTGCTCTCACCCAGCAACTCCAGCAGCTCATCCCCTTCCCTGCCTGCTGCCAAGGGCTCCTCTTGCATCCCAACTGGTGCCTCCCCCTCACCCGCACCAGCAGTCGCAGGGAGAACAGCTCCTGTAGTGGAAGCAGACGTGTTAGCATCAGCAGTAGTGGCAGCTGCAGCTGCAGCTGCAGCACCTGCTCCTGCCTCTGCTGCAACACTCCCACTCTTTGCTCCCTCCGCTCCCCCCTCTTTTCCTCCACTACCTGCCTTCACACCGTCATCCTTCTCCTTGACTTCTCCCCCCTGAGCCCCACCTGCTGTATCCTTCTTCTCACCACTCTCTGCGCTCTTCTCCTCCTCCTTGGGTGGGTTCTGCAGGTGCTGCACCCAGCACGCCCCCAGCTCCCACCTCAGAATACCATCCCCAAACACATCCTCCTCTTCCTCCTCCCCCTCCCCCCCCCTCCTTCTCCTCCCCCTCCTTCACACCCTTTTTCTCCGCCTCACCCACTTGTACTTTTTTCGCCTCCCCAGCCGCCTCTGCCGCTGCTCCGTCCCCCACCCCCATCACCCCTACACCCTTTTCACCCGTTGCACCCTCTTCGCCAACTTCTGTGGCCCCAGCTGCCTCACCCTTCACCACCATCACCCCTTCCTCCACTCCCTTCCCTCCCTCCGCCACTACATCCTGCCCCTTTACAAGCTTCTCCGCTAAGGCACTCTTCCTAGCCATCCGCTGCCTCTCCTGGGCTTCCTCCTCCTGCTGCAGACGGCCCAGCCCAATAGACAGCACCTGACGCAGAGTTGCAGCAGCAGCAGCAGCTGGAGCAGGAGAAGTGGCGGGGACACTCGTGGTAGTGTTGCTTGTGGTGGTGCTGCTCGATGCAGGGCTACGTGTTGGGGCATGCAGGGGGATCCGAAGGCTGCAGCACAAGAGGAGGAGATTGGCGGTTCACAGGTGACTGACTGACCGATAACGTGTGTGTGCTGTGAGAGGTTTACATTGGTGAGCCATGAAGCAAGTGCAGGTTGAGAGCGTTCAAGTCTGTACGAGCTAGCTATTAACGAATATGAGGTGCATTTGTGGAACACGGCGACTGTTGGGATATGGGCATGCCAATGAGACGAGGAAGCAGGGTGGCAAATATGTGTACAGGGATGCTATGGGAGGGGCCCTTGAGTATTCCAAGATACACAGCAACAATCTTGATTATTTAAACCCTACTTTTTGTGCCTGATTTTGAATATTATCAGGCTTGCACCATGCCTCACCTGTTGGCGTTCAGTGCATTGGCGCCTGCTTCCTCCTGCTCTGGAACATCCAGCTCCAACAACCTCTCCTCCCCTTCCTTCTCCTCCTTCCGTTCCTCCTCCCTTTCAGACTTTCGCTCCGCCACCCTCTCTCTCTCCCTTGCACGTACCCCACCACCTCCTTCGCCAGCCCCTTTCTCCTCCCCATCCTCTGCCAATCCGCCCGTCCTGCCCTCCTTGCCATCTCTATCCGCCTTCTTCTCTCGCAGCGCCTGCAGCTGCGCCTGGAGCGTCTGGGCGCGAGCAGGGGCGTCAGGGACGGTCACTCGCGCTGTGAGGCCGTGCAAGTGAACAATGACTGTGCCCAGGGACTCTAGGTCCTGTGTGGGTGGGGGAACGGCATAGAGGGGGAGAGAGGAGAGTATGGTAGCTGGACGGTGGAGGAGGAGAGAGTATTCCGAAGCACTGTCATTTGAACAGTGAGGTCTTGCAGGTGAATGATGACTGTGCCCAGGGATTCTAGGTCCAGTGTTGTTTGTGGGGAGGGGAGAGGAAAACGGACAGTGAGGGATGAGGGTGTTGCGAGCATGGATGAGAGAGGCACAAAGGCTGACACTGGTGGGACGTCAGAACTCATGGTCTTGGACCGCCTGGAGCTGCCTCTGATGGTTCGATCTCAGGGAACCACAATGGGCGTTTATGCGTAAAACCGAGCCGAGGCAGTGTGCTTTGTTTATTGTTGCGAGCATGGATGGGAGAGGCAGAAAGGCTGACACTGGTGGGAGACGTCAGAACTCAGGACTGCAACTCGGGTTGTGAGGTCAGTCAGGGGTTGCACAGAAATAAAAAAGTGTTGGGAGATGTTGGCTATGAGGGGAGTGAAGGGATTTGAGAGAGGGTCAACGGGCTCAGGGTAGAAAAGGGAGCCCACTCACATGCACTGCCGTGCTCTCATCAGCAGAAATCCCCTTCAAAAGGCTCTTCGTTACCATGCACTCCTTCTCCTCCTCCCTCTCCCCCTCCGCCACCCTCCTCCACCCCACCTCCACTTTCGACAGCACCTTCCCACTCGGGTCCTCCTCGCCCTTCATTACAGTCACACGCATCCCCCCCTGCTGCTCCACCAGCAGAAGCCCTTTTTCCACCGCTGCTACTGAGCCTGGCAATCCAGGCTCGGCAGAAGCCCGACTCAGCGACACGTCCTCGGCTGGGGTACCCGTGACGGTCCCAGCAGCTGCTGCCGCCCCCCCAGAAGCTGCTGCCGCCGCCGCCGCAGCAGCAGTGTTGATGGCAGTGACGGCTTTGCGAATTGCCGTGTCCACAAAGACGGAATGCAGGAGGAACGCCTTGCGATCCCTCACCACACGCTCCTCAGGAGTGTCACAGGGGAGGAGAGAGAGCACTGCAAAGTCCCTCGCCCAGTCCCTGCTTGCTACTGCCCTCGCCCTTGAGTTCGTTTCCCTTCTCTCCTGCTCCTCTTGTTCCTCCTGCTCCTCCTGCCAGCCATGACCGCCACCGTTCCCTCCCCAAGCATCATCTTCCATGGGGAGCTGGGGGAAGGAGGATGGATTGGCAGCCGCAAGCGGAGGGACAACCCATGTGTTGGACCTGAAACCGTAGGGTGTGTTGCCAAACTGCCACGGAGAGGAAAAGCAAAAGATGGGCGGGATGAAACTTGATTAGCAGTCCTACTCAGCACATAAAAACAGAAGCGATGTTTGTGAAGCAAACAGCTATGCACAAATTGTCAACATGGTACTAGTGCTGGGAAACAAACCAGGTACTAGTACCTTGTTTCTTTCCAGAAAGAGAGCAAGCAAGTCGTCATAGGCCTGCGACACAGGAAGGAAGAGAGGGAAGTAGAGAGTTCAATAAAGACAGGGCTTACACTGGACAACAGGGCCTTATATAGGAGTTCGAACATTCATCTGGTTCGTACAACAATGCCATATTACGAACAGCCACCGAGGCACTCACTCGTCACACAGGCAACGTGAATCCTGCAGCAGCTCTGAGCCTTTGCCCACCTTGGCGAAGGGCTTGCTCATGAGGCGCAGAAGGCCCACGAGTGTGGGTGCGTGCAGCCTGTTCCTGGGGCACAGGAATCCCTGGGTGGTGGCAACCACCAGCACCGTCTTGCCCGTGCACAGCCGCACCTGCAGTCGGCTCGGCAGCAAGCAGGAAACATTATATTTTAGTCAACTAAACAATGAGGCACAGAAGGCCCACGAGTGTGGGCGCGTGCAGCCTGTTCCTGGGACACAAGAACCCCTGTGTGGTCGCAACCACCAGCACTTTCTTGCCTGTGCACAGCCGCACCTGCAGTTGGCAACATGCAAGAGGGGAGATTCTACAATCAACTCAAAAAAAAAAAAGGCCCACGAGCGTGGGTGCGTGCAGCCTATTCCTGGGGCACAGGAATCCCTGGGTGGTGGCAACCACCAGCACTGTCTTGCCTGTGCACAGCCGCACCTGCAGTTGGCAACATGCAAGAGGGGAGATTCTACAATCAACTCAAAAAAAAAAAAAGGCCCACGAGTGTGGGCGCGTGCAGCCTGTTCCTGGGGCACAGGAATCCCTGGGTGGTGGCAACCACCAGCACCGTCTTCCCCGTGCACAGCCGCACCTGCAGTCCGCTCGGCAGCAAGCAGGAGGAAAGAGTCAAGAGGCGAGTGGCAAGCAGCAGGAGGCAAGCAGCAAGAGGGAAGCAGCACGAGGTCAGTTACCTCAGAACCAAAGATCGGTTTCCTTGTGGCGGAGGGGGAAAGAGGGAAGGGAAGTAGGGGGGGAACGAGGAGGAGGGAGGCAGTGACATGTCGGCTAGGGAAGACAGGCAACGAGAGGAGACGAGGGTGCATGTGGATCATACTGGCTTCAATAAGACGCCCACGCACCTCTATGGGGAAGAGCTCAGTGCCCATATCCGGCATGTCCTGTGCGCCGCTTTTCTCTGCCCCCTTGCCCTTGGCGGACCCGCGCAGGGACCTGCGGATGGCTGTGGCGGATTGAAGATGGGGCGTGGGGAGAAACAGAATGAGGTGAGGTGAGGTGAGGTGGCCGTGCGTGCCCAGCATTGGGCAAGTGTATCAGGCTGACGCATCCCCTCAAGCTCATGCGTAGCCAGGGAGTCAAGCAGGCATGAGGTAGAGGCTTCACTGCCTAAGAGAACTCAGGAGCGTCAAGGAACAGTAGCAGCAGTAGCAGGAAGAATGTTTTCAGGAGATTGTTTTCACAGCAGGAAAACCAAGGGGCTCACCTTGAATGGGCGGAGTGAGGTGAGCAGCAGACAGAAACTCGTAAAACTCCCCCAGCTTCGACTCCTCAGGGAACATCCCTGTCATGTCGCCCTTCTCTGTGGCCGCTGCTGCCGCCGCCATAGCCTCCACCGCCTCCCTCTTCCCCTTAAACCGCCGCTTGCCATCCGCGCCCGTCACAAACAGGTCCTTCCCCACCTCTATCCCCGCCTCCTTCTCTAAATCTTTCCCCGCCTCCTTTCCCACCTTTTGCAGCTCTTTCCCCGGCTTTTGCGCACCTTCTGCTCCTGCCACCGCCACGTCCCTTCCTCCTGCCCCCTGAGTCCCTGCCTGGTCCCCCCCCGCGCTTGCTGCTTCGCCCGGCTTCTTCTTGAGGAAGCTTCCCACGTCCCCCAGCCCCAGCACTTTACCGAATTCCGCCACACTGCTGCTCGCCTCGGGAGGTGGTTCATGGAAGGGGACCAGGGCTGAGTCAGCACCGCCTGGGTTTGTAGGCTCGGTTTCTGCCGGACCAGCATTGCTGCCTTGGTGAGGGGAACCGGACGTCAGTGCAGATGCTGCTGCAGCTGCAGAGGCAGACGGCGCTGCTTCTGCTGCTTCTGCTGCAGCAGCTGCTTCAGCCTCCTCGCGTTGCTTGGTTGAGGGTCCAAAGGCGAGAGTGCAGGACACGATGTCAAGCAGCCGGCGGATGTGGGCCTTGGAAGATGCCTCCGTGTACTCCTCTGCATAATGGGGAATCACCATAGAGTTGAGCAGAGCGGAAGGGAGGGGAATACAGAGCTGAGCGCCAGTCAAGGGATGAGGACACGATGTCAACACCAGACAGCGGATGAGGGCCTTGGCTGTTACCTCCGTGTACTCCTCTGCATAACAAGGAATCACCATAGGGTTGGGCAGGGAGGAAGGGAGGGGGTCCAGAGTAGAGTGCCAGTTAAAGATGTGGAACAGCGGGTCCAGTTAGTGGGAGGCGGCTCAGACAGGAAGGCGACAGTGCAGGAGACAAGAGTCCAGCAGTCTGCAAGTGTGGGCTGTGACGGATGTCCCTATGTACTGGTGGGGTATGGCCAAGGGAAGGGGGAGGGACAGAAGCTGACAGTTTAGGACTAGCTTGTGTTTGGAGCGCAAGGGAAGAAGTTCAGGTTCTTGTGCGGCACTTGGTTATTTTTCTTGTTGTTGCCAGTCACACATTCACTTCACGCCCGAGGAAAAGGATGTGGAAGTCTAGCGTGCTAATGCGTCTAGCAAGGGAGGAGGAGAGAAGAGACCGCAGAGTAGCCCGGGGACACGCGGGACGTTTGAGGGATGAGGAAAAAAAAGGTGAGCAGGGGTTGGGCCACATAGCTTCTGCAGTACTTCCAGGTATTGTAAGGCACGCAGGGGGGGGGGGGTGGGGGAGATGGACCAAAAGGCACGTGTTCTCACCTTGAACAAGGTCAAGGACGCAAGGCTTCAGTGCTACCACATCCACGGAGTCACGCAGATGAGGACCGCGGACCTGCACTCGCCGGGAGGTGGCACAGTGAAACAAGTTGTGGTGGCTGAGAAATATGGCACTGACATGCAAGGGACACGATGGCGTCGGAGAAGGACCAGCTAGTCAGCTACAGCTTATGAGGATAGCAAATCCGTGAGAACAACAAATTTGTAACGAATCAATTATAGAGGAGTAGAGCCTTGCAGCAGCGCAGAGGATTGAACTCCACCTGTGAAGTTCATAGGGAGGAGGAGAGAGGAACATAAGGCACTCGTAAGTAGAACGCACCTCGTGTGCGAGGGAGAAGTTGGTGAAGTGGCATGTGTCCACGTGTACGGCCAGGAGCCGTCGAACGTCCCATATGCGGTCTGTTGATATTCCCTGTAGCAGGGTCGGGTTGAAGAAAGGATAAGGTACCCTCTTTCGACTTCAGCGCTTGGTGCTGGTTAGCCGGCTTCGGAGATCAGCTGTCAGTGACAGAAACTCCGACTAGATGTTGCTTAGGTCATTGAGTGATTTGTTACAATCTTGGCGACAGAACGTAGGGACTAACCTTGAGCAGAATCTGCTTTCCTCCTGGGACGTTGACCACTATGTCTAGAACCGTGGGAATCACTGCGTTGGATTGGAACCAGTGAAAAATGAAAATATATATTATAACAGAGTTCATTGGAAGCAGCCAGGTTACGCCAGTGTTTTGGATTGTAGAAAGGTTCGGTGACAATCTTGGTGAAAACATTCCCTCAGTTTTGACACAATTATTCAATCATCCACACTCTGAGGCGTCTTTGCGCTGACTTACCTTTTTCTTCTTTCTTTCTCTTCTCAGACCGGGATTTATGACCCTTGGACTTGGCTGCTCCCTTGGCCATAGCTATTCACTTCAAAAGATTCTCACAGCACGCATTTAAAAAGGCAAGGCGAACCAGCCTCTGACCGAAATGCAGAGCAATGAACCGTTCAGACAGGTCGTAACACTACACAATAGCTGTTGTAGTTAATTCGCAAGGGTGATGACGAGTATACAACAAAGATGATTCGTTGGCGCCACAGAACGCGCAGGAAAGCTAATGAAGCTTCAATTCGTCCCGTTGAAAATAAAATATCATTCGCCTTCGCGGCTGAGAGAGGCTGAAACGACTCGAACTACACCCAAGATTCAGCTAGTGAACACGTAGATAACAACTTTGTGTAATGCTAGTCTGCTGCTTGCTATTCAGTCACTATTGACCTGCTGGTTTGGGGAACACGAGGTGGCTCAACAATTGCTACTGCTGCTTCTGCGGAACTTCAGTTCCTGATTCCTGAAACTAGCAGATGGATGATGGCGGTGAAGGCGCACGTATGATGGTGACTGTGCAATCATGCACCC
The DNA here is from genome assembly GCA_947471745.1 of Closterium sp. Naga37s-1. Lineage (NCBI taxonomy): Eukaryota > Viridiplantae > Streptophyta > Zygnematophyceae > Desmidiales > Closteriaceae > Closterium > Closterium sp. Naga37s-1. The sequence goes on along the minus strand of CANJKZ010000056.1, from coordinate 4,691,984 downwards.
ATGGTTGGCCCTTGCGAGTCAGAGTCGGGACTCAGAAACTCAGGGCTCATGGATTCTACCCCTTCGCCAGCAATTGCTGAGCCTGGTTCCTGAATCCTGCTTGGAGTGGTGCTGTGGCAGATGAGCTGTGCGGAGTTCCCAGTGTAATCCGAAATTTCTGATCAGGGTTCAGCCAGGCAATCTCCAGGCCCATCCTCCCAATGCTTATGGGGATAGTGGAGTTCCCATCACGCAAGCAGAATGACAATGACGTGGCTCATTTGTGTAGTATATTAATGACGTGGCGAGTTCAGGGGGATGTCCCTGTCGACGCGGCTTTGAGGATGTTTGCCACGCGTGAGGGGGCGTAACAGGCTTATCGGGTAATTCAGGGCGAATCACGTGCTTGCGAGACCCGTCCCTGCGACGTCCACAGAGCCAAATGTCCCCACAGTACCCTCTGCGAAAAGGACGGCGAGCTTCGCATCAGGCAAATGTGTTGCCGAAACGTCGTGATGAGGGTTGTATTGCACTTCATGATGACGTGGAGGGTTCACCCCTGTCACTGTCACAGCAGGTGGATTGCCCCACCCGACCCGAGCCGAAATTTCTAATGCTCTTTGGACAGCTCGACGGCAGTATCCACGTAGCGCATATTCATTAGCCAATGAATCCAAGCTTCGGCGGCTGCCAATATTCAGCGCAACGAGCGAAAGGCGTCGGCTATTGGATAATGTGACACACAATACATTCAGTCAGTTCTGGAAGTACATCCATGTGTACATCAATACAGAATGAACTTCAGTTTCCAAGCTACTTGGGAGTGCCCCAACAAGCACTAAATCAGTCTTCTGTTTTTTACTGATGGAAGTGAACTCAGGCATAAACATTGTTCGTATTGTGCCATCCCTCCCACTGACACTCTCAATATGCCATAACCTCGCTTTCTGTTGTATGGTGCATCCTTCATGCTGAACTACAACATCAACACCATAAGGGAACCATTTGAATTTGGCAGCTATTTTCACAAAACTTGCATTACATCCATCCAGCACAAAAACCACCTCCATATAACCCTACAGCGCCCTCGCCACAGGGGGGTTGACTGGTAACCTTGCACATGCAGAGTGGACTGGGCACATTGCACAGCAACAACTTTCAAGTGAGCACGCCTGTGTTCCTGTGCATGCACCAGCATCAGCCCTGCTCCTGCTTGCTGCAGACTTCACATCCCAGGCTCATGCTCATGCCGACGGTGCTTGGGGCTTTAAGAGGAGGCCGCAACCCGGTTGCGAGGAGGTGCTTGTGTTCCTGTGAGTCAGGCATAAGAAATTGCGGTGTGGGGGGGACAAAACTCGAGTCATTTCGTGGGAAGGCAAGCTAAGGAGACACAGGCAGATTCGTTACGAACTAAACAGGCAGGCGTCACATGATTCGACTCAACATGCGTGTGAGACATGAAACCTCTGATCTCCATGCCCATGACCATGTCCATATCCGTATCCACGCACAAACCAGAGACACATTCCGTTAGCACATTCACTGTGTTTCCTTGTTTTTTTACCTTGAACTTCCCGTGAAATTTCCCAACTCTTGACATTCCCAGAACCATACACCACCAAATTCGCCATACCAAATTCCCACCGATTCCCGTCATCCGCTCACCTTCACGGAATCCCTTGTTGCGGCGGCTGTGCATGTCCTGGAGGTACTAGTTTTCGGACGCCTCGAACCCTAATTCCTTCAGGTTTTCCTAAAAAAAACCCACCTTCACGGAATCCGTTCTTGAAGCGGCGGGGCATGTCCTTGAGGTACCGCATGCGGCCCGTGCCCGTGGTCTTGCGCCGGATCGCCTTCACGCTCCAGTTGACTGCGCAGTTGGGGAATGCGGGGGGAAGGGGACGGAAGGGGGCGGAGCGGTGAGTGCGATGGAGACGCTCAGTTAAGACTACGGCATTTGATGCGGCCCGTGCCCGTGGTCGTGCGCCGAATAGCCTTCACGCTCCAGTTGACTGCGCCAAGGGGGGCGACGAAGGGGAGGGGGGAAGGAGGTGGAAAAGAGGCGCCGGGGTGAGGGGGGGGGGGAGAGGGGGAGGGGAGGAGGAGGAATGGAAGGAGGGGGAGGTGGTGGAAAGGACGGAGGGGGAGGAAGAGCGGGGAGGTGGTGGGGAGTGGTTGAGAGCGCGAGGAAAGAATCGAGGAAGCTTAGTGAGATGGTGAAGCAACTGACGCATGCGACATGGAGACGGGGATCAAGCAAGGAGGACAGGGGAGAATGGAAGCAGGGGAGAGGAGATGCCAGGGGGGGCGAATGAGGATAATGGCAGCAAACAGCCGCGAGGGACGGATGAGCGGGGGAAGGAGAAAGAGAGAGGAAGTGGGGAAACACGAGGAGGAAAGGGAGGACGCCGGACGGAGGAAAAACTGGGAAGGATAGAAGCGGGCAAGGGGGGGAATGGATTAACGAGTTATGAACAGGAGATCGGGAACCTGGAAAGGGGACCTGGGGAGGGAGACGAAGTGAGAGGCAAGATTCAGTAAAGAGAACTTAGGTACTAAAAAAGGTGGAAGGGGAAAAAGGGCGGGAGGGAACGAAAGGTGGGAGGACTAGCGGGACTTACACTTGCGCACACGCGCAGCAGGGTAGCCGCAGGCACCGCATCGGCTCTTCTGAATGTGGTATGAGCGACGACCGCAGCGCCGGCACAGCGTGTGCGTCTTGTTGCGGCGCTTACCGAAACTACCCGTTCCCTTTCCCTGCACTCAGCAACGTTGGAGTAGGATGGGTAAGGAGATAAATTAGCAAGAGAACGATCGGGTTGACAGGAGGGGAGGACAAAGGTAAGGAGGGCAGGAAGCGAGGAGATGAGGAGGGGAGAGTATAGCGTGGGCCAGGTAAGGCAGGGGATACGATAGTGATGAGGGAGAAAAACTGAAAGGGAGAAGCAAGGGATGAACAGGTGAAGAGCGGGACGGTCATGGTGCACAGTGCGTCATGGATAGGCACAATGCAAGATACACAGACGAATTTGCTGCGCTTAGAAAAGGGTACAACGACGAAATGTACACAATTCCCGACGAATCATGCGGTACGACTTGCCCTAAGGGCCACGAATCAAGCCGAGATTAGCGCCTTGAACTCTAAAAAAATCGTGAGAAGACCTGAATACATGAGTCGCAACCCTAATGCTCAGTTCAACCGCGCCAGCGTATCCTTTGCGCGTCGACTCTTGCCCCCGAGAGTACACTAACATCATTTCTACGCGAACTTCACACATGGCGTTGAACCCAAAAAAGAGTGCCCCCCCCAAAGACAACGGCATACTACACCATACGGAACCCACGCGTCAACAGCACCTGTTCGTCCAACTCCTACTTAAATGAGAGTGCCACCGAACTATACAGAAACTACAAAATCGAAACTGCCACCCCTACGCAGTTCGGTGTACAGCGAATAGAGTCCTGAGTCGTGTGCGCGTTCATACTCGTATCTGCCCTGCGATCAGGCTCCCAACAAGAATAAAAACAGACTTTCCAAAGCGTCTGGCGTTCGGAAACCCTAACGGACCCTGCTAACCAACTTTGAATGAAGTCGATGTCAGACAATGTCGCCCTGACGGCTCCTTCTAAAATATCTTCGAAGTCAGAAGCCAATGCGAACTAAAAAAAAAAACAACGGCACCGTACCGGCCCCCTCCTCCGTTTCTGACTGGTAATTCTGAGCAATATATTCACTCCAACCGCGACGCGGGCGCGCCTGACGACGGCAACAAATCGTTCCTACGCCGAGCCCTTTCTGGTGAAAACGGCTAAGATAGCCAGATCTGTGCAACCCTAATCCTGCTTCGTCCAACCAATCGTTCCATCACCGCAGTAAATCCCTGCGTACCGACCCTCTACGATGCTAGCCCCTCCGCTACAAGCCCTAACTACGCGCGATCGCCCAACCAACGCCATAGCTGCTACTAAGGAGCACTCACCATGGCGGCTGAAGCGGTGTGGCAGGTGTGTGGAGACTAACAGGGAGGAAAAGAAACAGAGATAGGTAACGAGCAGGATTTGAGAGGCAGGGTTGTGCCTGCTGGGTGGGGGGACGGGGCAGCGGGGATTCGCGGGAAACGGAAGGCGGAGTGCAGTTGGGGAGGGGAATTGGGTTTGGGAAGCGGGAGGAGGGGGAGAAACTGGGAAACTAGAGCCTTGGGCGCCCTGCCTGGAGCTGGTGGTTGCCACCCGATTGTCGCTTGTGGAATCGCTGTTGCGTGTAATGAACTAACTCGATACACATCTACGTAGCTGTTAGCCTACAAATCGTCTGGATATACAAATACTAAAGAGTGACGCATGAAAAAAAAAAAAACTGGTGTGCTAACACACGCCAAAGTTGTTGCGATCAGAAGTTAATCGTAACCAGGATCACCTCAGGAAGGTTCGCACACTACTGGGTTGTGGTGGTGGGCCCTTGACCTCAATAGCAGAGTGAATGTAAATGCTTGAGATGATGAAAACATGCAGTACAAGGAATATAAATAAGAGTATAGGGGAATTCGAAGCGACCTAGCTGGCCATGTACTCTAAGGGGTACATTCCCTTATTGCATTGAAATCCAACCGTGCGACTCCGGGTGGTTACGAAACCGTTCGGGCAGAGTCCTCTCCAGTGCTGCTGCCTGATGCTGTCTACCCGACGGTCCATATGCTTCTCGTAACCGTGTGACCCTTCGCGTCACTTGCGCCTTTTCGTCTTCAGTCTCGGTAGTGCATGCTGCGTTTGCTGCGGTGAGGAGTGTACAATAGTATTTCAGTAATCACTATTCGTAACACCCCCCTTCACTCCTGGCCGTAGCAGGTCTTGACCCGTTTGACTACCCCACTGAGTTCGGAGCAGTGCTGGTACTGCTGACGCGGCAGTTTCTTCGTGAGGAAGTCTGCTGCCATGTCACCCGTCGGGCAGTAGACTTCAACCTTGCCATTGTCAACTTCGTCTTTGACGAAGAAGTACCGCAGCGCGATGTGTTTGGTGCGGTTAACGAATCCGGGTTTGTTCGCGATTCTGATCGCGCTTTGGTTGTCGCAGTGCAGGCGAAAGTTCGCTGAGGCAGGTATTTTCGCCTCCTGCAGTAGCTCCTGAAGGTAGAGGCCTTCGCGAACGGCTGCTGTTGCTGCGATGAACTCGGCTTCCGCTGATGACAGGGCAACCAGCTCCTGCTTCTGAGAGTTCCAGGAGATGGGGCCACTGGGCTCGAGGCGAAAGAGGAAGCCTGTCCTGGACCGTCGATTGTCGGGATCAGCGGCATGATCTGCGTCCACGTAGCCGACGAGACTGAAGGATGCAGTTGGGATGGTGGAGTAGTAGAGCCCAACATTGGGCGTAGAGATGAAGAATTGGAGGGCTCACTGAAGATCTGAGAGGTTCTCAGCCGTTGGTTTCCGTGAGTACTGAGCCAACTGGCTCGCGATGTAGGAAAGGTCGGGCCTGCAGGTAATAGATGCAAAGAGCAGGCAACCCAGCTGCTGCTGGTAGGTGTGAAGTCCAGCAGGGGACAGGGTTTTGTTGTCAGGTTTGTGGTTGGGTCCTGGAGTGCGGTAAGGGGTGGAGAGTGGTGCAGGTGAAATGTTGAAGCGCTTGCTTAGCTCCTCTGCATACTTCGCTGCTGAGAGATGAATGGCTTCCGGTGAGTAGGTGATGTTGAGCCCGAGAAACTGCTTCACGTCATGATTGCAGGTGATGTCGACGCGCGCTGCAAGACTCTTCTCAAATTGCTCAAGCAATTCGTTGCTCGACCCTGTGTAGAGAAGGTCGTCGACGTAGACCGTGAGTAGGATGTATTCGCCCCGGAAATCGCGGCGATACATCCCAGGTGTTAGAATTTATATGTAACTGCCTGTAGCTGTAGTTTAGTGTAGTTATTATAAACTGTTGGTGGTGCACCTTCTTTGCATGCTCTGTTTACTATATGTACCCTAGTGCTATAGTGAACATCACTTTTCCCATTCTCGACTCTCACCTTGGCACAACCTCCTCGACTTCCCCTAGGCCTAGGCTACTAAGCCTAGGCCCTACCTAAAACCTAAGCTTACTCTTACTTAGTAACTCAACATGGCATTAGAGCGAGTTACGTCCTGGCCTGTGGGCCCGCCTCACGCTTCCGCTGCTGTTTTTCCGGTCGCGCGCCTCGGGCGCGTGGCGATTTTCGTCCTGTCCCGCCCCCGGGTGGCGAGTGACATCTTTTCTGCCCGTCGCGCGCCCCGTGGCACGCGACGGTGCCCTGCCCGTCGTGCGCCCCGTGGCATGCGACGGTGCCCTGCCCGTCGTGCGCCCCGTGGCACACGACGGTGCCCTAAACCTGCCCGTCGTGCGCCCCGTGGCACGCGACGGTGCCCTGCCCGTCATGCGCCCCGTGGCACGCGACGGTGCCCTGCCCGTCGTGCGCCCCGTGGCATGCGACGGTGCCCTAAACTGCCCGTCACGTGCCCCGTGGTGCGCGACGGTGCCCTGAGCCGCCGCGGAACCGCCCCTGGCGCCTGCGACGGTGTCCTGAGCCGCCGCGTACCCGCCCCTGGCGCACTCGGCGGTGCCCCTGCCTCACCCGCGCCTGCACTCGCTGCAGCCGCCCCTGCACCACCCGGCGCCTGCCCTTGGAGCAGCCGCCCCCGCTCCTGCACTCGGTGCAGCCGCCTCTGCCTCACCCCGCGCCTGCACTCACTGCAGCCGCCCCTGACCTACCCGCGCCGACCCTCTGTAGCCGCTCTGCGGCTTTCTCCCCGCCCACCCCCTCCTCCTTCGTCTCCCTGCAGCCGTGGGGGGGAGGGTATGGGGGTGGCGGGTGTTGGGGTGATGGGTGGTGTGCTTCCCTTCCCCTCCTCCTCCTTTCGTTCCCACTGCTGCAGCTGCCGCTGGGGGGGAGGGTGTGAGGGTGTGGGGGAGCCGGGGGAGTGGCACTGGGGTGGCGGGTGTGAGACCAACCAGCAGCCGTCCCTCCACCTCTCCTCTCTTCCCCCCTCTGCTGCTCCTGCAGCAGTGTGGGGGGGAGGGGGAGGGGGAGGGTGAGGAAATGGAGGGGGTGACCAGCCAGAGCCAGCCCGCCTCCTCACTCTCCCTGCTGCCCCTCCTGTGGTTGGGGGGGGAAGAGAGTAAGGGGGTGGCAGGAATTTCTTGCTGTCGCCTGTCCCTTTGCTGCTGTACCTGCTCTGTTACCGTACCTGCTGTTGCTGTTGCTGGTATACCCCTGCAGGTTGTGTTCTGCACAAACTCCTGCTGCAGGCAGTTATGGGGGAGTGTTAGAATTTATATGTAACTGCCTGTAGCTGTAGTTTAGTGTAGTTATTATAAACTGTTGGTGGTGCACCTTCTTTGCATGCTCTGTTTACTATATGTACCCTAGTGCTATAGTGAACATCACTTTTCCCATTCTCGACTCTCACCTTGGCACAACCTCCTCGACTTCCCCTAGGCCTAGGCTACTAAGCCTAGGCCCTACCTAAAACCTAAGCTTACTCTTACTTAGTAACTCAACAATGAGTGCATGAAATAAATATATATTTCATGCTCATAATATTGTGTGTATGATGGGTCATGATGTCGAGTGTATGTGTGTCAAGTCTATAGCGAGTTATCGCTAGTCGCGTGTAACGCGGTCATTTCGTGTGTTCCGCGCGGTTTCTATTTTGTCATGCGCGGTTTCTATTTTGTCGCTTGTCGAACGTTCGGCGTGTCGCAGGTGTGTGCAGCAGACCCATCAAGAACTCGAGGATGAGTTTGTGATGAAGAACCCGAGCCTTGGTTGCAAGCTTCAAGAGATTTCGAAGCTCGTCAAAAGGGTACACCTCAAGATAGTGAAGATAGTTACATTACTTTGTGTAGTGTAACATTTCAGTTGGTGTAGGCCCTTGTGAAGGGTAGTTTCGAGACCCTTGGTGGTTGGGGACACTGTGGCACTGTTCCACATCACTGTACCTCGGCTCTTGGGGTTTCTAGGAGCTGGGAGTCATTCCCAACTCGTAACTCTTGCTAACTCTTCCTAAGTTGTGTTCTAAGACTATGTTGCTGCCATAGTGCCGTTCGTTCAAGCCGACGCTGTGTCGTCAATTCTTGATTAAAATTGCCTAGTGTAGGCAACGTTAAGGCGCTCCAGATCCAAGTTGAATGAATTCATTTGGAGTTGTGAGCAGATCGCTATGAACGTTTAAAGCCGCTGTGCACTCTATCCTTCGTTTTAGGCACATTGAAGCCTACTGTGACTATAACACCTCCCCCCCCCCGTGTGTGCGGTCTCCCTCCCCCCGTGTGTGCGGTCTCCCTCCCCCCGCGTGTGCGCTCTCCCTCCCCCCGCGTGTGCGCTCTCCCTCCCCCCGTGTGTGTGCTCTCCCTCCTCCCGTGTGTGAGCTCTCCCTCCTCCCGTGTGTGCGCTCTCCCTCCCCCCGTGTGTGCGCTCTCCCTCCCCCCGTGTGTTCGCTCTCTCTCCTCCCGTGTGTGCGCTCTCTCTCCTCCCGTGTGTGCGCTCTCTCTCCTCCCGTGTGTGCGCTCTCTCTCCTCCCGTGTGTGCGCTCTCTCTCCTCCCATGTGTGTGCTCTCTCTCCTCCCGTGTGTGCGCTCTCTCTCCTCCCATGTGTGCGCTCTCTCTCCTCCCGTGTGTGCGCTCTCTCTCCTCCCATGTGTGTGCTCTCTCTCATCCCGTGTGTGCGCTCTCTCTCCTCCCGTGTGTGCGCTCTCCCTCCTCCCGTGTGTGCGCTCTCTCTCCTCCCGTGTGTGCGCTCTCTCTCCTCCCGTGTGTGCGCTCTTCTCTTCCCCTCTGGTAGACTGGCAGATGCCGAGACGGTGATGGTGGGGTGGACGTACTCCCGCTGGAGTCCTGAAATCGCCAGTTCCCCCCCTGTGTGCGCTCTCTCCCCCTTCCCCCTCTCTGTGCCGCCAGGACGCCAAGACGATGCTGGTGGGCTGGAGGTTATCCCTCTAAGTTCCTTTCGACTTGAGTGTTCCACCCCCGTGTGCGCGCGTGCTTCGCCCTCCCCTCGCCGCCCCCTCTCCACCCTCCTCGCATGGCTTCAAGATGCCAAGACGGTGCTGGTGGGCTGGACACACTACCGCTGGACGCACTAGCGCTGGACGTACTTGTTGTTCAGGATCCGTCACTTTGAGAGCTTACGACGAACTCATTACTCAACTAAACGCAAATCCGCTCGGTAGGAAGTTGCGCCTTAGGCTTATCTACCATCTCCAAGTTGAATCAATTATTAAGATGGTCTGTAGAGTGAGAACCATATGAAAACGTCCAGCAGCCGCATGACTAGAATGGTAGAGGAAGTACAAACATTAGGGCATAGGAAGTTGGAGTTGGGGACTCCAAGAGAACCATGAGAGGGAAGGGGTTCTCCAAGAGCTAGGGAAGGATGGTAGGAACCTTCCTAGCAGCAAGGATGCAACCCTCATCATGAGGTCCTTGAGGTGTCACATGCAAAATCCAATCTAGTTGGATTTTGCCTAGGTGTTGCAACATTTGCAACCCATGCTAGAAACTTCTAGCCACCCCAATCCAAAAGTCAAAGTTGCCTTCCCTAACCACCCAACCAAAGATCCCTTTATAGTCATGTCCCAAGTAATCAACCAAATTATATATAACCCCAAAAGGTAATAAGAAATCCAAGTCTTGGAATTCTTGTAACTTGGGCGATCTTGGTCGGAATAAGGCGATCTTGGTATCGTTGGAAAGCTCTGGATTTCTCCTGCATGATCAAGCATGTAGACTTGGAGAAAAACACAGAGATGGTAATATCCAACAGCCATGCATAATGACATACGCTCATGCAAATCATGCAAGCACAAATAGCACGAGCACTCGGCAGGACGTTAGGATGACATGCACTCAGAATGACGTGCATGCAACAAACTCCCCCTCAGACTAACGGACTGCATGCACACACTCTCACACATGCACTCATGACACTGCTGCCCACACTAGTGCAATGCCATGCCACACATCTTAGCACACTTCCAATGTGCGCTCTCGGGAAGTCTTTTGGTGAGAAAATCTGCCGCCTGCTTGCTAGCCTTCACATGGTGAAGCTCAACAGCTCCCTCCTTTACCATCTGCCTCACCCAATGCCACTTAATCTTCATGTGCTTGTTCAGCCCATTCAGGATAGGATTATTGGCCATGCCAATAGCAGCCTCGCTGACGGAGAAAAGTGGTGTAGGTCCCTGCTGTTCAGCTCCCATGTCCTCCAGTAGCTTTCTCAGGAGCACGATCTCCTTGATGGCATGGTACATCGCCATGTACTCTGCCTCTCCAGAAGACTGAGCAATCTCACTCTGCTTCTTGGACCTCCAGCTCACTGGTCCACCTCCGACCATGCACACAAAACCGCCAACCGATGATTGATCCTCATCCTCTGATGCCCATGTGGCATCGGTGAAGCACGACAGTTTCAAGGTTCCAGGCGTGACCCCATCTGCTCCAATCTGCTTCAGCTGGCCGCCAGCTGAAAACTGAACACCAGCAGATGCCGTTGATCCGAGGTAGCGCACCAAGCGCTTTGCCACCTCTAACTGCTCCTCAGTGGGCCGCTGCACAACTCTGGCCAGCTGCCCCACTCCGAATGAAGCATCAGGTCGCGTATGCACTGCAGCATACATCACACTCCCAATGAGTGACTGGTACTCATTCTGCTTGAATCCGATTTCAAGCAGTATGTTGTGCAGGTACTGCTGCCAGAGTCTCGGCGCCTGTTTAATCCCATGCAGGGACTTGCGTAGCTGACAGACACGTGGGTCCCCGTCACCGTATGTGTGAGGTTGCTCTACGTAGATCACTGCATCTACTAACGCGTACAGGAACGCGTTCTTCACATCAATCTGTCGTAGCGGCAGGTGTCGTGCGGCTGCGATGGTGAGGAGAATTATAACGGACGTGTGACGGCTAACCGGTGCGAACGTCTGGTCGAACTCGATCCCATGCCTCTGATCGTAGCCTCGCACCACCCAACGTGCCTTGAATCGCTCAATCGTCCCGTCAGCTCCTGTCTTCACGCGGAAGACCCACTTGCCGAAGAGGATTCTTCTCCCCTTTACTGCTGCACGGTCGACGAGCACCCAGGTGTCGCGTGACTCGAGTGCCCGAATTTCCGCATCCATTGCTTTGCGCCACTCCTTGCTGTGAGGTCCCGTGAGAGCTTGCCGTGGGTTTTTAGGCTCCATGATGCGCGGAGTCGTGGAGATGGCAGCGTGAAGTCCCAGAAGCTGAAGGCCAGTGACGGTACTATTGTGGCGGTGTTGAGTGACGACTTCTTGCACGTCGTCATCATCGCTTTCTGGTTCGGGTGGCGCTGGTGGTGCTGCGCCTTCTGTTGCGCCTCCGATTGCACCTCCTATTGCGCCTCTTGTTGCGCCTCCTGTTGCGCCCGCTCCTCCTTCTTCCGAATCATCATCGTCGTCGTCGCGGCGATCCCCTCTCGTGAACTCGCCTCTGGGATCCTGCTCCAGAATTGCTGCTGCGGCTTCGTCCTCGGGTGAGGCGTAGCTGTGCCCTTCGTTGGCGTAGACGCGATTGGCGTTCGTTTGCTCGTCGTCACGGAATTGCCGCAGGAAGAGCCGCTCGTAGAAGATGACGTCGCGCGCATTCGTGATTTTCTGGCTCAGGAGATCCAGGATGATCCATGCTTTGTGTTCGTGACTGATGCCGAGGTGGATTCCCCAGCGCGCGCGGCTCTTAATTTTCCCAATGATTGGTGTTGGCGGTCGGTATTGAACCATGCACCCCCATACGCGGAGCATGGAAGTGTCCCCCTTTCTTCCCGTCCATTTCACATGCGGCGAGGAATTCCCGGTGATCGCGGTGGTTGACAGCAGGTTGTGCACCCGCACGGCGTGGTGCATCGCGTAGGTCAGGTAGATCGGCGGGAGCTTTGACTGCCTCATTAGCGCCCGCACCTTCGTCATGAGGGTGCGATTCGTGCGCTCTGCTACGCCCTGCTGCTGGTGCGCGTAGGGGAGAGAGATGTGGTGCTCAATCCCCTTTTGCGTAAGGTAGTCTTGCAGCTCCTTGCTCCTGAATTCTGCCGCGCCGTCAGACTGCCAGATCTTCAAATTTTCCCCAAATTGCCGGTGCGCGTGCGCCAGCCACAGGCGGAATGCTTCGTAGGCTCTGCTGCGCGATTCCACGTTTACGACCCACACGTGGCGTGTTCCGGCGTCGACGAAGGTGAGTGTGTAGAGCTCGTCGTTGATGCCACAGTGTCCTACGTTGAGAAAGTCACTGTAAACTTTCTCCAATTTGGCGTAGTGATTGGTTCCTGACTCGAGCAGGGGGAAGGGCTGGTGACTTAGCGCAGCTTCGGGGCAGATGGTGCAGGTGCGCGGGTGAGTTCCGCCTCTTACTTCGGAGCCGTCAGGGCGCAGCAGTGCGCCAGGTGCGAAGACACCGGCCTCGATGCAGTTCTTCAGGGTCACGCGCGAAGGGTGACCCAGGCGTTGGTGCCAGATGGTATCGTCGGCGCGGAATCCGGAGGTGCGCATGTAGCGCGCAATTGCTTCTGCGGGGTCTTCGACAGATGCTGGTGCAGGTATAGGCGCTGCTCCCTCGTTCTCTTCTTCTTCCTCGTTCGCCGTCGTTAGCATGAGGGCGAGAAATTCTCTATCGCGGATGATTGAGTAAGGGATGTTGGTCCCTGGGATCGTTCCGAGCACTAAGGTTGGCTCGCGCGGTTCGGGAGCAGGACCGTAGACGGTGCGGCGCGGTGTGGATGGCTCATTGCCCCAGTCAATGGTGTCCCAGGGGTCGCGTTCCGGCTGTAAATCAGGCGGGGGCAGGGTAGGTGTGAGATGACGCGGTGGGCGACCGAGAGGAACAATTGCTGGTTCTGTTGCTGCTTCTTCCTCTACCCCCCTTTGGTCCTCGCGGGAGGCTCCCCAGCCGCTCGTCTCGCCGCCTTGTACGACGCCCCATCCGCCGACGTTTTCGCCTATTGCTGCGCCCCATCCGCCGGTTGCGGCACCCCACCCGCCAGTGTCGCTTGTTCCCCATCCGCTAGCGCTCCCCCACCCCCCTTCATTGGAAGCGCTCTCCTCGTCGTGCTCCCAAGCGAGCGTTCCGCGGGCCTCGGCGAGACTCTTCAGTCGAAGCTCTTCGGCTTCGCGTTGCGCCAGCGCCTCTTCCTCCGTCGGCGAGAGATGCTTCTTTGAATCGCGCCGGTGAGAGTATATCTCTGCCGCCTTCTTTTCGGTGTAGGGTCGTGGGTTGCCGTGTTCGTCGAAGGTTCCGACGCCGACACCGCGAAGCATTCCTTGGAGATGCTGGGATGCGGGTCCGGGGAGTGGAGATTCTGGTGTGCCGAAGACGACCCGCGTAGCTATTTCCAACTCCAGTTGGGAGAGACCCTCCTCATGTGGCGCGTCGCGCTCTGCTTCGAGGATGGCGGCGAGGCCGCGGCCTGCGATTGCGCTCGTCGAGGACGTAGGCGTGTGACAGTTCCTGCAGACACCATCGGGGTCGGGGTCGTGTAGCGCCAGCTCGCGCGGATGTGGGTGATGTGGCACCCAAGGGCGCCCATCAGGGTGCTTCCAGTCGCGGCGATGTATATGTTCGAAGCGCAGGGGAACGAGATCAATCAACTCCTGCGAGTCGCCGCTGCAGTCGGGAATGTCGAGGTCGAGAACGTATACTCCGTTCTCGGCGTGCGCCCGTCCGATCTGCTTGCGCTTCTTGTTCGGCAATGTGAAGTGAAGCAGAATATCGCGCGTCTCGGGGTCGGTGCTGAGGATGACTCCGCAATCCAGGAGTTGCGCCGCCGAGAGCAGGTTGAAGCGCAGCTTTTGCATAATCAACACGTCATTCAGGGTGATGTGCGTTCTGCTCCCATGTGCCTTGAGTACCACAACGCCTTGCGCGCTTGCGCGCAGCCGCGTATTGTTCGCCACAGTGACGTAGGTGACTGCGGGGGTGGGGATGGCATTGGATATGTAACGCTCAGAGCCCACCATGTGCTGCCCACAGCAGCTGTCCAGGTACCACGAACTGTAGCGCCTGTTGTCATTTCGCGCGAGCAGCGCCAGTCGCGGAGTGACGATGTGCGGAGTGTCAACCTTGAGAAATTGTTCGTGCGCGATCCAATCGATCGGTGCCGGCCGCATGTCAGTGATGTGCGGGGGGCTCTCAAGCAACGGGACTGGCAGGTTCCAGTCCTGGTTGTCATCGTCGCTGAAGTCGTGATGCGTGCTGAACGGGTTGTAGTTCGAGGACGCTTCGATTGGGTCAGGCGCAGGCTCAGGTGACGGTGAGCGTGCACGCGGGCGACGAGATCTGCTCGTCATAGTCATGTTCCCCATGACATTGCGGACTGGGGCGGCCTGTGATGGCTGCTGCTGCTGTTGAACTGTTGGGTTCAGGCTGCGCGATGAGGATTGATACCCCTGGGCGGGACACGTGTCGTTTCTTGCGTCTTGTCGGCCGGACCAGTTGCTCGGATTGGTCTGGCGAGGGTGAGATCGAAGCTTACATCGATCCGCCAAGTGCCCGAAATTCCTGCAGATCTTGCAGTAAAGGCGCCGCGGCCGTCGCTCTTCTGTGTTGTCGGCGAAGAAGGCGAGGCGCTCCTTATCTCGTCGCGGCGCTGGTCGCTGCTGGTCCATATCCCTTTGTTCGACGAGAAGGGCGGCGCAAAGGGCGGCCTCCGAGATGACCCCCTGCTGTCGGAGAAGCGCCTTGCAGGGCCGCCACTCTGGGCCGAGCCCTTGAAGCAGAATGATGACGAAGATCTCTTCGGAGATCGTGCTTCCCAACTTCGCGATTTGATCACGTAAGCTCCGATAACGATTCAGGTAGCTATTGGCCTTCTCTCCTGGTGCCATCTTCGTCTCCAGTAGCTGTTGGAGTAGGCGGCTCGACGACACTGAGTCCTTCGGTTGGTATACGCCGTTTAGGTGGCGCCAGGCGTTGAGGGCTGGAGCAGGAGAGGTCTTGTATGAGCGAATGCTCAATTGCTCCGTCGGCGACATGTTCCGCAGAAGAACCCCGTATGCCATCAGGGACTCGTTGTAGTACTTGGTTTTTGCGTCGTCAGTATCCTCCGTAGGTCCCGAGTAGCTCCCGTCGAAAAAATGATAAATCTGCGTGTTTTGCAGCAGCAGCTCCAGATCGAAGCTCCAGGTGTAAAAGTCTCTGCCGTCAAAGCACACACTTGTCTTTATTTTTTATATGCTCAAAAACCTTGATTGCGCATAGAGAATTGCTTTATCGCTGGGACAGGGAGTCTTGGGTGTTGAGCCGTTTGTGTCAAGAGAGAAGCCTTGCGGGGCGGAAATCTGGCCGTTTGAGGCCGGTTGAGTGGGTTGGGAAGAAGTTTCCGCGTCGCCATTCCGCAATGTTTGGAGCCCTTGCTCCAGACTCGTGAGTCGCTGAAGCAGTTGTGCGAGGACGGCGGAAGGGATCGTCGTCGTCTCTTCGCTTGTCGCAGCCGGGTTGGGCTGCGCTTCAGCCGTCAGATTTGTCTGACCTCCAGATCCTCCGGCCATTCTTACACGCGATCGTGTGCCGGACGCCACTTTTCGGTCGCCCAAGATTTCGGTGGTGGCGGTGCGAAGGAT
This sequence comes from Closterium sp. Naga37s-1, assembly GCA_947471745.1. NCBI lineage: Eukaryota > Viridiplantae > Streptophyta > Zygnematophyceae > Desmidiales > Closteriaceae > Closterium > Closterium sp. Naga37s-1. The sequence continues at coordinate 4,676,432 of CANJKZ010000056.1, read as the reverse complement.
TCCTGAGTCGCTCTGATACCATGTTGCGATCAGAAGTTGATCGTAACCAGGATCACCTCAGGAAGGTTCGCACACTACTGGGTCGTGGTGGTGGGCCCTTGACCTCAATAGCAGAGTGAATGTAAATGCTTGAGATGATGAAAACATGCAGTACAAGGAATATAAATAAGAGTATAGGGGAATTCGAAGCGACCTAGCTGGCCATGTACTCTAAGGGGTACATTCCCTTATTGCATTGAAATCCAACCGTGCGACTCCGGGTGGTTACGAAACCGTTCGGGCAGAGTCCTCTCCAGTGCTGCTGCCTGATGCTGTCTACCCGACGGTCCAGATGCTTCTCGTAACCGTGTGACCCTTCGCGTCACTTGCGCCTTCTCGTCTTCAGTCTTGGTAGTGCATGCTGCGTTTGCTGCGGTGAGGAGTGTACAATAGTATTTCAGTAATCACTATTCGTAACAAAAGTAACATTCTTATGTAAGTTGTAAATAAAAAATTGGAGCCAGGAAAGTTAGTTTTGATTCAAACATTATGAGTCGTAAACTGAGGACCATCTAAAATGTGACTCAACGGATGTCTAAAGACTACAAGAATGGGCATAATCAAGCAAGAATCCCCCAACTAAGTGGGAACCTCGAAAGTCGAGTTTGGGTACAAGTTTAGGCACGTGAAATACGAAGGCGACGCCAAGTACCGTACCAGCTTCGAAGGAGTAGAAAGAATCAGGCTGGCCATGACTTTTATTGAGAGTTGGGGTGGTATGCAATGCAGAAGTGGATTTTGGTGGTGTGCACTTCTTTAAACAGCCTCCCGTTTTGCGTAGATGTTCGTTGCGTTTCATGTACCGGTAAGAGCCCTTAGGATTTCTCAAGGTGAAATGGTATTTGACACATTCACTTGAGCTGATGCAAGACAGACCACCCACCCACCCACCACCATGGTCCGAGAGCTAGATGTGTCGTAGCTATATGTCACACAATCAGAGCTATCCAATTGCCAAATCTTGATGCACCTCGAAGTGTTCTTTGACCAAATGACAGAAAAGAGGAAGAAACCACAAACCAGCAAAGAAAAGGGGAAGCGGAAGAAGGAGCAGGAGCGAGAGAGTAAAAACAAGCACAATATGTGCCGGCAGCTGCTGTCACAAAACGAGGCACATAAAAGAACAGTGACTGATGATGTTGTCACTTGCTACTGGAGAGGCACAATATGAGGCACCCCCCGAGAGGCCCTCGTTGCAGTCAGCTCTTGAGTCGGCTCAAAAAGTGTCTTGTAACGAAGTGACTTTTGAGTCGACTCTAAGTCACCCCCCGAGAGGCCCTCATTACAGTCAGCTCCCGACTAACAAGTCATCTTGTGGTCCCTTCATTACTATCACATCACACAGAGCAGCTTACTCTTCCCTTGGACTTAACCCCAGCCCTCTGACTAAGAGCCTGTGCCCATCCCCCGTCATCCTCCTCCTCACCACCCCCACCAGCCTGAGCAGTAGCAGCAGCTGTAGCAGCAACTTGAAAAGCACCTGTAGCAACAACTGCTGCTTGTGCACCTACACCCCCCCCCGCACCCTCACCATCCTTCCCAACCCCCAACTCACCGTGCTTCTGCCCCCTGTTCCCCTCTCCCTTGCCCTGCCCCTCCTCTCCTCCCGTCCCACGCACCACCCCACTAATGCTCGTCCTGCGTCTGTCCCGGCTCCCACCGCTGTTCCCCACACTCTTGCTCTTCGCACCAAACGCACCCGCGCCTGGCCACCCGGATAGCGACACCCGGCGGTTGCTCCTCCCTCCTCCCTCCCCTCCCTTCCCCTCTTCCAGAAGCTTCCAGGCATCGATCCCCGCTCCCTCCTCTTCCTCATCCTCCTCATCCTCCTCCTCATCCTCATCCCACTCCTCCTCCTCCTCAGTCAAATCCCCCTGCGCACCCTTTCCCGTTTCGACCGCCGGCCCCTCCCCACCCGTCGCCTTCTCCTGCTTCCCTGTCGGCCCCTTCCCCTCGCCCTTCTTCCTTCTAGCTGCCTTCCAAAGCTTCCTCACTGCCTTGCTCCATGGATCCTTGCCGGCGCTTCTGCCACTCGTGCTGCCGCTGGTGGTGGGAGTGGTGCTCCTCGTGTTACCGGAGGTGCTACTGATTGCCGTCTTGGAGTGATGCTTGCTTGTAACGAAAGGAAGGTCAGCTGCGGCAGCGGCAGGGGGAGCAGCAGAGGTAATAGCAGCAGCAGCAGCGGCGGCGGCTGCGGCGGCGGTGGCGGTGGCGGCGGCGGCGGCGGCAGCAGCAGGATTGGGATCATTCAAACCATCACACACACCTGCGGCACCACCACCAGCACCACCACCAGCACCACCAGCAGCACCAGCAGCACCAGCACCAGCAGCACCAGCACCAGCACCAGCACCAGCAGCAGCAGCACCAGCAGCAGCAGCAGCAGTTCCAGCCAGGTTGCTGGTGCTGCTGCTCTTGCCCATACCTCCCAGCCTTGCCCAGCCTGAGAGCGAGGCTCGGCGCTGCAGCTTACCCGGGGAGAAGAGGGAACCAGTGGGGGAGAAGAGGTGGTGAGTGCCACTGCCTGGAGGGGTGGACGCTACTGCACCACCAGCACCACCTGCAGCACCGGCAGCAGCAGCACCACCTGCAGCACCGGCAGCAGCAGCACCAGCAGCAATAGCGCCCCCCTTAATAGCAATGCCTCCAGTTCTACTTCTCATTAACGGTGGCTTGTTTTCCCCCTCCTCCTCCTTTCCTCCCCTGCCTCCCATACTCATCTCCTGCTGCATTTGCTGCTGCTGCTGTTGCAGCTGCATCTGCAGCTTCTGTTGCAGTTTCTCCTGGGAAATCTCCTGGGCGTTTGGCAGCTTCTGCGAGTGCGGGGCCTCGATGGCGTTCCAGGGATCTCTAGAAGACACGCGGGGCAGATGCTGGGACTGGCTTATGGGTGCACTGTTCCATGCGTCATGCATACCATCACCCATGCCATCATCTGAACCAGCAACCGAACCAGCATACATGCCGTTGGTTACGCGGTTACCACCTGATTGGTTACCTGGGATTGGGAAGTGGTTACTGCTGGACTGTCGGCTGAGAGGGTTGCTCCCTGCTGCTGCTGCCCACATTCCCATCAACCCACCCCCTGCTGCACCACCAGCAGCACCACCCACAGCACCACCACCAGCACCAGCAGCAGCAGCAACAGCAGCAGCAGCACTCACACCACTTTCCCCACTGCCCCTCCCCTCTTCCCTCTCCCCCTTGCCCTCCACCCTCCCCTCTCCCTTCATCCTCCCCTCCTCTCTCACCCTCCCCTCCTCTCTCGACCTTCCCAGCATCGCACTTAAAGCCCCCACACTAGCACTCCTCCCACCAGCGCCAAACGGCCTAGCCGGGCTGCCCTCCCTGCTACTTCCACCACTGCTACCGCTCTCAACCCCACTGCGGCTCTGTTGACCGCTCACCACTCCTCCAACACTGCTCCCTGCCCGACTTAACGAGCTACGAGCAAATACAGTGGTGGTTGCAGCAGGGTGCATGGGGGGTTGCATGGGCGCGTGGGGAGGGCGAGAGGAGGTGAGAAGGGAGGAGGGGGGTGCGGAAGGGTGGTTTGGTGGGGATGCATTGGGATGGGACCCCCATGGCTGCTGCTGCTGCTGCTGCTGCTGGCGATTGTGGTGGTGCTGCTGCTGCTGCTGCTGCTGCTGCTGCTGGCGATTGTGGTGGTGGTGCTGCTGCTGCTGCTGCTGGCGATTGTGGTGGTGGTGCTGCTGCTGCTTTTCTGGCTCTTGCTCTTGCTCTGGCTCGTAGTCTGGAAAAGGCGACCTCGGCCGGGTAATTACCTCTGAAGGCCGGGAGATACTGCCCGGAAATTTCGAGGAGATTTCGGAAAGCGCGTGGGGAGAAGCGGAGGAGTTGAGAGCGGTGGCGGAGGATAATGAATTGGAGTGAGGGATGGGGAACGGTGAAGGGGAGTGGGAGGGGGAGGGGGAGTGCAGGAGTCCACGGGAAGAGTGGGAATGAGTTGAGGAGATAAGCGAAGCTGATAGGTCGATCCGAGCCGCCGCATTGTCCAATGAGAGGCGCCGGCCGGACGAGGAGGAGGCGGTGGAGGAGGAATGGGGGATGGAGTGAGACGGAAGGGAGGAGAGGGACGGGAAATACGGGTGAATGGAAGAGGAGGTAGAGGAGGAAGAGGAGGAAGGGGGGAGGAGAGGAGGATGGGGAGCGGGGCCGGAGGAGGAAAGAGTGGAGCTCCCAAGGGCACGTCGGCTCGGGGAGGGCAGGCGAAGCGGGAGGAGGGAGGAGGAGGAGGAAGCTGCCGAGAAGCCAACACTGGAGACAGAGAGACCCGTGCCTGACGATGAGGCAACAGAGCAAGGGGAGCACAGCGCTTCCGAGTCATCCTCGTTAAAGCGCGGCTCGTTACAAGCAGCCGCCGCCCCCGCCGTTACCGCTGCTGACGCTCTCGCTCTGCCGTTTGCTCTCCCGCCGCCGCCGCCGCCGCTGATTCCATGCCTGGGACTGCTGACGTGGACTTTGGGACTGCTGACGTGGTGCCGGGGGCTACTTTCCACGGGTAATTGAAACAAAGGCAGCGTGGCAGAGCGGGGAGTGAGCGACTTGGGCGTGCCGGCAAGGGGGGTGCCGGCAAGAGGAGTCCCGGAGTTTGGCGTTCCTGTTAACGGGCTGCTTATATTGCTGGTGGAGCTGTCTATAACGAGTACGTCAGTATCACTGCCCTGTGCGGCGAGATTGCTGCTGCTGTTGCAGCGAGCGCCCTTCTTTCCACTCCTCTCCTTCCCACTTCCCTTCTTCCCACCCTTCTCCTTCCCACTTCCCTCCTTCCCACTCCCATCCTTGCTACTCCCCTTCCCCCATATCGTCAACCTCCTTCCACTAGAATCACCTTCTTTACAACCACCCTCGTTATTGTCACTCTCTGACTCTCCCTCCCCCCCCTTCGGAGTCTTTACCTTCTCTCCTCCTAGCCCTCCCCAACCCCCCTTGGGTGACTTACCAACAGATGCTGACGTGGCAGTCTTGAACCTGAACAGAGATGCCAGCCCTTTCTTACCTCGGGAACTCCCCTGGGAACTTCCCTGCGAAGAATCGCGCGGAAATTCACCTGAAAATCCACCTGGGAAATCTCCTGAATCCCTGCAGAGCTCCTCCAGGTCAAGCGTTTCTCCACCGCCTCCCACATTTGCTGTAGTCCCTCCATTTCCTCTTCCTTCTCCTCCTGGTTGATTGTGAGTCGACTCAAAACCCGGTTGTAGCGGCGCTGGGACGTCTGAGAGGAGTCTGGCCGGCAGGCTGGTGCTGTTGCTGCTACAGCCGGTGCTGCTGCCGCCGCTACAGCCAATGCTGTTGCTGGAGTGAGCGGGTTTCAGCGACCGCGCACCAACCATGGCAGGGAAACTCATTCCTTCTTCTGCCCCAAAAACATTCGTCTGTCCTGCGCTGCAAACAGCTTCTGCCGCCCCGAAATCAGATTTTTGCGCCGCCGACTTTTCGTCTCGTGGTTCTTCCAGCGAGAAGCTGGGCGGCCGCCTGTTGCTGACATCAGCTGAATCGTCGTAGCCAGCTGTGACACGGCCCGCTGCTGACGTGGCCGCCACGTCAGCCACGATGCTAGTTCCCGTGGCAGCAGCAGTATCCCCGTTTGTGTAACTCTGATACAACTCAATACCGCTGTGGAGCGACGGGGGATTAGCTACTGCTGCATCTGCAGGAATGCCAATTACACCCCATGGAGGATGGTTAAAAGTGGGAGTGAAGCTTCCAGGATGATTCTGCTCCAGCGCAGCAGTGTTAGCGTCTAAGAAGGTTGGGACGGCACTGCCAGCTGGCACTTGATCACTGGAAGCTGCTGCCACGTCAGCACGAGCACGTGGCGACGCATCAGCGGTTGCGTGCGAAGCTGCATTCTCCTTGTGCCACGACTGCAGGTGCTTGCTGACGTCAGTGCTTTCGTCATATTGGTCCAGGGAGATTGATACGGACAAAGTTCTGCCAGCCAGGCGCAAACCCTCGGTTCCCACCTCCCCCTGCTGCTGCTGCTGCTGCTGCTGCTGCTGCTGCTGCTGCTGCTGCTGCTGCTGCTGCTGCTGCTGCTGCTGCTGCTGCTGCTGCTGCTGCTGCTGCTGCTGCTGCTGCAGCAGCAGTTCCGGCTCTTGTCGTTCCTGGGAAACACTACTCTGATGCGCTTCGCCCTGATGCGCCTCGTCCTGTTTCACTTCGCCCTGCGCCGCAGTTACTACCTCCCCCCGTTGCAGCCTCTCCAGCTGAGCCTGCGCCTCCTCTATCTCCCGCTTCAGCGCCAACAGCTGCGCGTCCGCGTCAGCTTCCCCTCCATCCCCTTTTTCCCCTCTACTTTCCCCCGCGCCTCCCGCCGCGCGTGCTTCCCCCCCTCCACATACCCCATTTGTTTCCTGCGCGTTTTCCGAATCGCCTTCCTGCTTTTCAACCTCAACCTTTTCGGCTGCCAACTTTTTAACCCTAGCTCTTTCAGCTGCCCGCTGCGTCTTTCTGTTCTCAGCGTCCTCCTGTTTTTTCACCCAGTCCCATTTCCCTTCCTTTTTCCCCTTCTTTTTCGATTTACCCTTTTTTTTCTTCGTTTTTCTCCCTCCGTCCTCCCCCTCAGCCTCGCCTTCGCTTCCGCTCCCGGATTCGCTACTGTCGCTATCGCTACTGTCACTCTCACCGTGTTCGTTAGAAGGCCGTTCTTCGACGCGAGTTTTATACGCGTTAGGAGCATCATCATACACGATTAGCTCCGAAGGCTCGTCGGCGATCCGCCCGCGGAAGCATCGAAACGTGGCGGCAAGCGATTGGCGGATGGAGGCGCGAAACGCGTCGTCGTCGCAAAGATCAGCTTCGTTAGAGGATGCTTCGTTAAGAGCAGTTTCTTTGCCAGCGGCAATCACGGCGTTTTGAAACGCGCATCGGGTCCGCCCGAGAAGCGCGCGCGCCTGGTCTTTACTCAGCGGCTCGTAGCCAATCAGAAAGAATACCGCCCCGTTATAGTTACTCCCTCGCTGCGATTCGGTCGCTCCGTTCGCGGCGCGGTCAGACAAATCGCCCGCGCCACTCGCGCCGTTTGCGCCGTTCGGACGCTGCGCTTCCGCCTTCACCGAGACAGCGGCGGAGTCGAAAGGCTCGTCGCGCGCGCGCTGGATGAGCGCGAAGACTCGCCCGCAGCCCTGTGATGGGGGGTTGTGGGGAAGGGAGGGAAAAGGGGGGAAGGGTCGGGGGTTGAGTTGTGGGGAGGTAAGAGGGAGGGGGGAGGGAGGGGAGACGGAAGCTGGAAAGGTGGGAGGTAAAACGGGAGAGGGGGGAGGGAGAGGGAAGGGGGAAGAAGGGTGGGAGGTGGGGAGGTTGAAGGGGAAAGAGTCTCAAACGGAAGAGTGCGGCCCCGCAATTGGTCGAAGGAGGAGACCAACACGGAGGGTTGAAAAAAAAAAAAAACGCACGAGGAGATTTGTGTCAGATGCGTGATATCGAAGAGGAGGGGGAACGGGAGAGGAAATTGGCGCCACAGTCTTACGAGTGACAGCTGAGTGGCGAAAGGAGGGAGGTCTTTAATCGCCTCCGTAACAGCCGGTGCGAGCGCGGCCGTCTCGCGACCATAATCCGCCACGACACGGCCCCGCCACGCCACGCCCGCGTAGCTCACTAACTCCTGCTCCATCGCCGCGACAATCGCCGCGCGACGATCGCCTGCGACTCCACTCTGCGACGCCTGCGATTCCCCTCTGCGACCCGTGCTCGACTCCCTTGTGCGACGCTGCTTCGCGGCGAGCCAGCGCGCTGTCGTGCGACTCCCCCCGCGACAGCAGCAACGACAGCTGCGACTAATGCGACGGTGCTTGGAGAGAGCTCTTCGTGACGATCGTAGGATAGCGTGCTCGTGTCGAACGACGCGCCGTATATTTAGCTCTTAATCGGTTACTTCAAAATTGCACGGGTGACTAACAACAGTCGTACTAAGCGTCGCTCTTTAGTACGGCATTCGGCGGTACCATTCGAGCTACGTGCATTGCTTTTTGAACGACATGATTATACACTCACGTCCCTCTGCGTTAGGACGATAGGTAGCTGAGGACGCTGCTCGGAACGAGAACGCAAAGCCGAAAGATGGTCCCACAGTAGAGCCACCTTCTACACTAATATGGAATAAGCGCGCGTAATCCGGCGATCGTGCATAGCCGTCGCGTATTCCTTTGCGTTTTCTCAAGGGTCGACCTAACTGCAGTAGTGTCACCAACCACACCACGCTCACGTGGCGAGCAAATCTGGGAGGTAAGTGCTCTCCCAGCGATCCCTTCCCGCAACCTTCGCTGCTCGGAAAAAAAATCAATGGTGGAACCACGGACACATGACATCGAAAACTTGGATGGTAGACAAACTTCAGGGAAGGGGTGGGCAAACTTCAGGAAGGCGTCATCTCAGAAAAACTGAGGTTGACGGCGGCCGCATTAGGCTGGGCGTTACAGCGGGGATGTTTGTTTTTTGCTCGAGCGAACTTGCTGGTCCATCGTTCGTTACACGAGTAGGCAGCAGAGCAGCAAGCCGCGCACCACGCACACCTGATCCTGATGGATTGGTGTGAACAAACAGAAGCGGAGGGGAGGAAGCAAAGGTACTTCTGTACACGGATGTGTAGTTTTGTCCTTCTGTACTTTCCCGCTGGGGGCTTGAGGTTGCGAACTTTGAACACCAGTGGACAAATCTATGAAGGCTTCAAAGAATTTCAATTACCTTCAATGAATTCCATACCCACGTATTTAATATGGGTTTAGTGGTATAAGTTCTAATGGGCACCGAAGCGAGAAGAGAAAATGTTTGGACGTGAAGGAACGATGAGCCACTGCACATAATTGGACAAAATACAGTGCTTCCCACATCGGTTACTCGATAACGACAAGCTGGGTGCATGAAAATATGAGAATAGACACCCTTCGTACACATGAAGAAACGTGTAGCGATGTGAAATGCTGCTGAGGTCATTCAGAGCGTGTCAATATTTCAGAAACAAAGGAGAGCTTCAGCTCGGTGTAACACCAAAACCACACTTCTCTGCAGGATGTTGCAAATCTTCGCACCAAGGGTAACCACGCAAATCCAGCTTCGAATGCGCGGATGGCACAGGTGGGGTGGGTCTCTTCCTTCGAGTTGGGGGTCTTATGTGTCAGTTGCAGAACCGACAAGCAATGTTTCCCATCCGGCAGGCCAATGAGAGCTGCCCATGTGTCGTTCGAGCGGTCCTGGATTGTTTTGTAAGAGGTAAAACCTGCCACCTGTGAGCACCCTCACCGCAGAATCTAGCGCAGCGTCGTCTCATATCTCATGCCTCTATTGGCTGCGGAAATTCCCTCCTAGTCATTGGCTTGGTGATTGCATTTTTTATGAGTAATCACCAGAGATATTATGAGGTATTATGAGATATTATGCTTTGTAATAATTCACTTGTACCAGAGATATTATGCTTTGTAATAATTCACTTGTACCAGTAGGCCCCTTCATAATTTTACATATGTTGCCTCTAGGTATATACTCCAGACATCAGAATATAATTCCCAACAAAAATTACACTAGGAGGCCAGTTTAGGACACTTAAGAGGCCCTCCAAATTAATTATTGGAGGTAAAAAACCCACAAAAACAACACACAAGCACAGTGCTACCGGTATATTGCCACCCTAATGTTGGCTTCACGTGCACGTGACTTCTGCAACACTTGCCGAGCGCACGTGTCGGCGGGGAGCTGGTGCATTTCTTGCACGTGACTGGTCCGGTGCTGCTGGGGCTTTAAACCCTGATGCAGCAGAGGGAGGGAAAGGAGTACGAGTTGTGGTGTTGGAGCGTGGGATTGAGGAGCGTGTGGCAGGAAAGCGGGGGGAGAGAGGAGCAGACGAGCGAGGGGAGAGGGGAGCAGAGGCGCGAGGAGAGAGGGGAGCAGAGGCGCGAGGGGAGAGCGGAGCAGAGGCGCGAGGGGAGAGGGGAGCAGAAGCGCGCGGGGAGAGAGGAGCAGAAGAACGAGGGGAGAGAGGAGTGGCAAATGAGCGGGGGGAGAGAGGGGTGGCGTATGAGCGGGGGGAGAGAGGGGCAGGGCCAGAAGATCGAGGGGAAAGAGGGGCAGCAGAGAACGAACGAGGGGAAAGAGGAGCAGAGGCGCGAGGGGAGAGGGGGGCAGGACCAGACGAGCGAGGGGAGAGGGGGGCAGCAGCGAATGAGCGAGGGGAGAGAGGGGCAGAAGAGCGAGGGGAGAGGGGAGCGGAGGAGCGAGGGGAGTGAGGGGGAGGGGACTGCGGGCCTGGGGAGCGGGGAGTGGGCGGAGATTGAACTGTCTGAACCGAGTGCGAGCGGGGGGAGCGGGGAGTGGATGGGGACTGAACCGACTGAACCGAGAGCGAGCGGAGCGACTGAGAGATCCCAACCAGCACGCTGGGCGGCATTCTCGGACGAGGGACAGAATCGCCCGCGCCTTTTGGAACCAGTCCGGCTGTAGCGGCTGCAGCGTGGGCTGTAGCGTGGGGAGCAGCAGCGCGAGGGGAGGGGTGGGGGGCAAGAGCAGCAGCGCTGCCCATGCTGTGGTGGCGAGCATGCCGAGGGGAGCGCAGGGGAAGGCCCTGTGACGACAGCTTCTGGTGGGGGCTCTGAGGGGGGTGCTGCAGTGGCCCCTGTGGCCCCTGAAGTGAACCCTGAAGTGAACCCTGAACTGGCCCCAGCGTTGGCACCCCCTGAAAGGTCCCTGTCCCTTGTAGAGGCAGGCGATCCGCTGAGAAAGTGTGCGATGGGGCCCCGCGCGCTGCTGCTGCTGCCGCTGCGGCTCGGGCTGATGAGGCGGGGCTTCGAGTGGCGGCACTTGGCGGATGTGGGGAGAAGCGCGGAGCGGGCGGCGAGGTAACCGATGGACCCGGCACACGGTTACCACCACTGCCGCTGCTGCTGCCGCTGCTGTTACGCACAGTGCTACCGCTACCCCCATCCCCACCCGTACCACCCGTGCCACTACCACTGCCCGTGCTGCTGCTGCTGCTGCTGAAGGTGCTGCTGCTGCTGGTGCTGCCAGCGCTGCTACAGCCATTCATCTCCGGTTTCCCTAGGAAAGCGTCGCGTCGAGTGCCTGGGGAAGGCGGACACACTGAGAGGTTCCGCGAGCCGGGGCGATCCAATGGTCCTGATTGCTCCGATCGCTCTGTTCGCTCGGCGCGCTCTGATAGTTCGAATCGCTCTGATCGATTCGCCCGTTCTGGACGGTCGGAATTCCTACGCAGGGGGATGCTGCCGCTGCTGCTGCTGCCGCCGCTACGACTGCTGACGTCAGCCGTCGGGCGATCCGAGAGGCTGACGCTGCTGCACCTGGCAACGATCCCTCCCCCCCCTGCTCCCCGCCCATTTCCCCCTCCTCCTGCTACTCCTCCTGCCGCTGCTGCCAACGCGGCCATGCGTGCAACATCGTTGCCTGAACGTTCAACGAAGCTACGGCTCCTGGCGTGCCGAACAGGCGCACCCGACCCAACCGCACCCGACCCAGCTGCACCCCTGCCACCTGTTTCCCCGAAAGCAGGCGCATTCCTGCCGCCCATACCACTGCCGCCGCCCGTACTGCCGCTGCTGCTCGCATAACTGCCATTGCCGCCCACTCTGGCCTCTCCGTCTGTTACGCCGCTTCCCCTACCAGTAACGCCAGTTCCGCCCACCCGATTAGTTGGAGTGGTAGCGGCAGTCGGAGAAACCCCGTTATTGTTGATCCCGTTAATGTTAGCAGCGCGAATTCCACCGCTGCTACCGTCGCGGCCACTCCCGTCGCTCGCTCCGCTCGGCAGCGCGTTTCGCGCAGCAGCCGAGCCGCCGGTTGACGACCAACTTCCGCTCCTGCCTACTCTCCGCGCGCCCCCCGCCCCGCCGGCGGAAGACCCAGGGGGAGGCGTGGGCACGAGCGCAGGCGCAGGAGCAGGGGCGGGAGAAGACGTAGGCGCGGCGGATCTGGGCTGCGTTGGGGCGGCGGAAGCAGCGGCATGGGCGGAAGAACGCGCGGGCGCAGGCGCAGGCGCAGACGCAGATTCGCCCTTCCTTCCCCCCGCCCTTCCGCCGGGCGACTCGGCCCCCACCGGCCCTTGCGCAAGAGCAGCGGAAGCGGCGGAAGATGCGTGGACCCCGTTGATCGACTGCCATCCGGCCGTTCCTTGACTCGCGCTCCCACCCGTCGCGTTCCCAGCCGTCGGATCATTCCCGCTCACGAGATCCATCGCCGCGGCCGTCATATCGGCGGAGAAAAAGTGCCGCGGGATGCGCCGCACGCGCACGAGCTCGTTAAACGACACCTGGCGCGTCGGCCGCCGTTCGCCGCGGTTCGGCGGGCTGACGCCGGACGACGATGACGTCGCCGCCGCCGGCGCTGACGTGTCATTACCTGGCTCGGGAATCGATCGGCCAATGGTGGGGCTGTTCAGAAGATCCGTGGGCTCGCAGGGATCCTGTAACGATAGCGAGTTTGGGATCACGCAATGACGCGTACGAGAGGAAGAGGAGGAGGCGGCGGCGGCGGCGGCGGACGAAGAGGCGGAAGCGGAAGCGGAAGCGGAGGGAGCGAGCGACGCGGGGGTGGTGTGTGAACGGTAGATCCGACCGTTGGTGTTCACGCGGAATCGAATCGGCTCCGTCGATACTCCGCCCCGCCCCGGCGGGGAAATGCTAACCGCGCCGGACGCGGAAGGCGAGCGCGAATGAGTGGGGCGGGGAGCGGCATTGGGGGAATTTGGGCGCGGAGGGGGAGGGGTTGGGCGGGATAAACTTCGCCTGGAAGGAGGATGGGTGGCGCCGAGATTCATATTACCCTTCGATTTCGAGGGTTTTGAGAAATCACTCCCGTAACCACCCCCGAAGCCACCCCCTCCATAACCACCCCCGCCGCACTCAACCGGGCTGGAATTATCCCGAACGAGATCCGTGAGCGACCCGCAGCTTGCGGAGGGTCGAAACGCGTTCTGCTGCGCTGCTCCGCTCGCCTTCTGCTGCGACTGCGGCTGTCGCTTCCGCGCAACTGCCGCCTGCTGCTCTGCGCGACGCGAGTAGGAGAGCCCGCCGTTACTAGCGCTGCTGTCGCCCGCAAAAGTTCCCGTTGCCGCCGCCGCCGCAGACGCGGTGAAATCGTCCCACGCGCGGCTCAAATCGTCCTCGTTCGCGCTAATGACCGATCCGATAGAAGCATTCGTCGCTCGCGAAGACCCACCCCCGAACGACGCGCGTCTCGCGGGTGCCCTAGAAGCGGGACTGGCGCCGTCAGTTGCGGCACCATCGGCGCTCCTCCTCCCTTGACTTTGGCCCTTCCGCGTGCTGTTTAACCACGCCACGGCATTATCGATGGAGATGACACGTGGCACGGGCGAGGCGCCGCGGCTCGGATGGTTCGGTCCCGTTGGAAGACTTTCCGGCGACAGGTCAGCAGGAGGCGGCGACGTAACGCTAGAAGCTGTTATTCGCCAAATCCCCTTCGTCGCTGCTCCATACGATCCCGACGACGTCGGCGACGGCGATCGGCTGTACTTCTGCGACGTCGCAGAGGACGGCCGGCCAGGTCGCTCGGCGTTGCTACTACCGCCGTTACTGCCGCCGAACATCCCTGCCGCTGCCGCGTCGACGGACGCGCACCGCGCTACAAACCCGCGGCTTGCCGCAGGCGGGCTAACATGATTGGCGGCAGCGCAGGGAGCCGCGTGATTCGGGCTGAAAATTCCTTCGAGAGATCCCGAGTGGAAGCCATTGGAGGCTGACGGTCGTGGCGGCGCCGTGCCGGTTCGCGTGAACAGCCGCGCGAATTGCGCGCGCCGTCCCGTCGTCGATCGCCCCGACTCGCCGCCCGTGCTGGAGCCGTATCCCATATCTTCCGTGTCCGACGTGGCGTTTCCATTGGCGATCGTCTTGCTGGGGCGCAGTAGGAGTGAGCGCGAGCGCCTCGGTTCCGCGCCGCCTTCACTATCGGAGTTGCCGGCGGACGTGCCTCCGCTCAAGGAGCGCCGCAGTCGGCGACCCCATCCCGATGTCGAAAGCGGTGGACCCGCCCGCGATGCCCGCTTCGACAGAATCGCGCACGCGCATGGATTGCGCCGACACGTGCAGGGAGTGCGCGCGGCGGGGCTGGGCGGCATCTCCCATTGGCTGTCCATATCCGCGGATTCCGCCGCCCGCTGCCGAACCAGCTCCTGGTTCGGGCTCCGAACCACCGTCCGAGCCTGGAAAAACTCCGACGGGGAGTGGCCTGGAAACGCGGGGGAGTTCTCGCAGCTGCTGAGGCCGAAATCTTGCGGGGAAGGGGAACAGGACGAGCCGGGGAAGGCGGGACCTGGGTAACCGGAAGGCGAGGGGGAGGTGGAACCGGGGAAGGCGGGATCTGATGAATTATTGCTGGGGACGACGATCGGCGGAGGGCAGTAGGTGGAGAAAGAGGCGGAGCGCGACCGCGTGCGAGCCGCGCCGAAGGACCCGGCAGGAGATGCGGGATTGTAGGGCCCAGAGCCTGGCGGTAGTAAGGGTGACGCCCGCATTGCGGCTGATGTTGTGGGAGCATCGCTGATGCTGAGCGATCGGTGGCGCTCGTAAGCGACCTCCATGGCTGTCGGCTAGGAGGAGCTGTGTTACTGAAATGGGAAGTACGATCCGTGATTGGAGTTATGAAATGGTTGGCTGTGGGTTTTTAGAGGGAGGGAAACGAGTCACCGCTTGGTGGCAGTGCGAACGTGGAGGAAAACACTTTACCTGTAAGGGAAACAAAGGCACGCACGAACGTTGTGTGTGTGGGTGTCAGAGGCTGTCATGCATTTGAATTTTGTGAGTGCAATCGGACATGAGGAAGAGGTGGAATGGTGTTGGACGGACAGGAAGGGAGAGATGACGAAGGCGGTGGCGGCGTGGGATGGCCCAATGGTTGCCCAATCATCATCCATTCTACCACCACCCAACCCCTCCCCACCACTCACCAGCAGACAGACCACTAGCAACCCAGCTTTCCCGGTGCAGGCAGGCAGTTGCAAAAGCTAGCAAATTGCATGATTGCATGGATTTTTCTGTCTGATTTGGTCCCTTCAACCTTCGGGTCGCGGGCATTGCTTTTGGCTGTCGCGGCAGGCGATGCTCGGCTATCAGACAGGGATTGACATGTCGACAAGGGGAAGGAGGCTTGGTCTAGAAGGGTAAGTACCCGTTAAAATCTAACCGAGTGCACGTACCCAAACTTGCCCCAGTGCCCCTGTGCCTCCTTTTCATCCACAGCCCCAGTGCCCCATTGCTTCTCCACTGTACATGTAACTCTCATTAAATCGAAGCGTGATACGCTAGCTAACTACGTGGGCCCAATCGAGTCTGATCGCGACTGAACTGATCGGGTCGGACCTGATCGGGTTGCTTGTGATCGCAGTGCCCGAGCCGCGCGATTAGAAATGTTTTTCGAAGAAGTCTGTCAGCGCCTGCCGAGCAAGCGCAACACATTTACCTAGCAGCTTTGTCCCCATTCTAGCGAGATTGACGACCATACGTCACTTGGCGAAAGTAGACGTTTTACGGTCAGTGCAACAGTGTAACTACTCGCAAGCATCGTTGTGGGCCCCGATCATATGCAATCCAGTGATCGCCTGTGATCGAGGAAAATTGGCTCTGATCGGGGTGAAAATCGGGTCTGATCGACTTGGGGCGATCTGTTGATCGCGATCAGCTGATTGCCTCCGATTGCATGAAATCGGCTTCCAGGCTTCCTGGAAATTTTTGATCGCGTGTGATCGAGGCGATCAAACTCGTTTGGGCCCACGTCATAACTGTGCGCCGGACATGGTAAATATCCAGCACTGTGATTCCGACATTGTGAGTGGAATGGTATGGAAACGGAGTGCAGATGCTGGGTAGACGGATGTTTCGAAAGGAACCGAAAAAAGGCAGTAGGACCAATCATAGTTTGCATTTGCCTACACTACAACAAGTTCTTGACAAGTTTCCTGAGTTCTACAGTTGAACCGAGCTGATTTGGCGTGAATTGGAACAGTTTCACGAAAACCGCGTCACATGGAACGCGCGACTAGAGATAGGACTTCCATACCTGCGACTCGAAAATGTGTACACCGGGCACCACATGTGACGGGTAACCCGTGTCTAAACGACACGGCGTGCCCCATCGCCTGATAAGATCCGATCATCCCAGTCCAGGGAAGTATCCAATCGTCACGATTGACGATTGTTTCTTGTTGAGGCAATTACTGCACTGTACACAAAACTGTAGCTCCAAACCAAATACTGTACAACGGAATCAACATTCAGGTTCAGAGTGCTTGGCTTTGCATGTAGGCAAACCAGGGACAATTAAACTCTCAACGTTACTCCCGTTCTGAAATTTGCAAATAATACACTTCTCAATACTGAAAGAAGTTTCATGGAGGCCACAAAAGCAGAAAACTTTTTTTGCGATTGCTGAAAGTAGGGCATAAAGTTTTTGTGCGATTGCTGAAAGTCGGACGGGCGGCATTCGCTCCCCCTACGATAGATCACCCGTACAGAACTGTATCATTCCCGACAGAAATGCAATTGCTGCAGTCGGCTGTTCCTCTTTGTACAGTAGCCCTCAGAATCCGCCTTTGTACGGGGCCCACCCTCCAAACCACAAAACTCGTGTGACGTGTCGTGTTGTGTGGCTGCTTGCTGCGAAAAGGACCTTTGGTTCCACTTCGGTTCCTCCCCTCCTCCCCTCCTTGCACTGTTCAGTATATTACAGAGGTCACTATATGTTAGAGAATGCCTGGGTGAATAAGTGATAATGAGACTATTGTATAAAATGTTGGAACACCTCAAGGTCGGTCTCACCGTCACGTTGTTTCACGCCCTAAAGGTAGCATTGACAGAAATTAAGGAATGCACTTCCCAACCCATCCACTCACCATAAGCCGCTGTACCGATGGGTCACGAGACCTTACCGTATTTACGAGATGATGTGTAGCTGAAGGAACACGTATATGAGGTAGCCATGCTACAATGAATGAACCCTTTCACACCCTGTAACAAATGGTGCGTCCCATCCCATCCAATGCGAGAAAACTTACGGTAAGCGAAGTGCACATGTCATTCCATCCACCTCACCTCATCCCAATACCGTATCACCCCGGATAGTAGCGCATATGCGCTTATAATAAAATTTAAAAAATTAGGGGGAGGGGGGGGGGCGCTTGTAATTGAGTCTAGGGCATAAGCGCATGCTCTTATATAATGACAGTCACAAAAATGCATTTTTAGAGCACCAAATAGTACATTTCATTCTTGCCATTTCAACCTAGTCGAATATTTTTCGAGTCACCAAGCAGAATCGCGCGGAAGCGATTGAGGACCGGCCATAAGCGCATGGCTCCATATAGAAGCGCCGGCGCTACTATCCGGGGTGATACGGTAAAGGTGCACAATGCACATTGCATCACCCTGACCCTGTCGTTCGGTGTCGCAAACAAATCAATGAAGGCTCATGGGTCATGTAACCACTCCATACAGCTTTGCACAAGCAACCATTCCATTCCGCGACCACTTTCATTAAGATCTTGGTGCGTGTTCCATAGAATAATCTGCTGGTTAAAGCCCGCATGCAAAATAGTGACCCCCCCCTTCTAGTTGGGTCCACTAGAAAGCTCATGAAAATTTCCAGAAAGTTTGGTGTTTTTTTCTGAACAGGGCAAGTCCCCAAGTAGTAACAAGACCGATTTGAAGTTGTTTCCGAATTCTGATACGATCAGTCGCAACTTGCACAGAATTGTCGCAAGCTTGCTATGACATTTCCACTTCTCCCACCCATCCAAATCCGCATCGAGCACAACACATCACAAATTTCACAACGGAACCTGCCACCACACACGCAGCATACACACAATGTTGAGCTAACTAACAACACAGAGTGATGCAAGTAGCAAACAGAAGAACGACAAGGTGACTCGAGAGGAGAGGGGCCGACGGGAATTAGAACGGCAAGGGAGGGGGTATAGCGAGGGCGATTTACCGTACAATGGGGGAGATCGCGGGCGACGGAAAATGGAGTAGATCGCGTAGGCGACTGCAAATAGGGGATCGCTATGAGATCGCGTTGGAGATAGCGAGCGCGACGGGGAGAGGGGGGGGAAACAGCGAGCGCGACCATCAGAAAAATGTCCGCCCAGTTTGGGGCAGTAAACAGTCGAGGAGGTGAAGGAGCGTGGGAGTTGACTGTCGTGTTCCGCTTGCCTAGTTAACGAGGCAGTCATCTGCCCAAAACAGGTGGTGCTGTCAACGCTGATTGACAACCACTTTTCGGTCCGAAGGTAAGTTCGGTTGTGTGGTGGTTGACGCAGCAACAACGAACGGATTCTGCAGGTTGCGGTCGAAATCAGCTCGAGGTGTCAGCTTCGATTGGCCACGTGGACTGTAGGAACAACATCGGTTTAGGGCAGGAACTGGTGGTATACACCGTTGCGACGAACAATTGGGAAGATGTGCTGGCGTTTACGATATGGTTACCTGAGCAACTAATTTTCAATTGTAACCAGCTAAACTAAATATTTCAGCTCGTTATCGAGGAATTTGTTGTATTCCTGGAAATTAACAACTCGATATAGTCACAGGTGTGGAAAATAAAGTGACGTGATTGTATGCAACAGATCTCAATATATTTAAAATTATTGCTACATTGATATAAAACTGCATTGACTACGATATAAAAAGGTTGATATTATTCTGCAGAATTAGTGATTACATAATACTCTAAATCATAAAATCATCAATTAGAAAAAACCTACTACATTTAGAAAGTATTCATAGGTTGTTAATAGGAGGCCAGGGGGTTGGAACGACCCCTGAGGGGAAGAAAAACAGCTCATATCCCTCTATCAAAATCCTAACTTTCCCAATGCCCATCTCAAACCCCATGGGCTCATCGATCTTGAACGTGGTAGGCTCCCTTTCAAGGGTTTCCTTCAGCCAGGCAGCAACCACCTGTGAAGATAGTAAGCACAAGTAGGAGCCATAGCTAGGTGAGCCCTAGCTAGGCAAGAGAAAGTTTAGGCAAAAGAGATGGTTTCACTAGCAGCAATGAGGATACATATAGCAAACCCTAGATGGGTTGTACTCGCTATAGAGCACCCCACTACAGGCTAGAGAATAACATTCTGACACACCCCCATAGCCAAAGTGGGGTGTAATCAGTACAATGAGCAAGCAGGTATAGAGCAGGAGTTCACAAAGGTAAGCAAAGCTAGAGCTAATCACAGAGGGCAAGTGAGGAGGAGGAGAGACTGTGGAGGGAGAGAAGATGGGAGGCAACGACTGAAGCTGCAGAGGCACGGGCACAGGAGCGGCTGACTCAGTGGCTACCGAAGCAAGGGCGACGGACTACTGGAGTGACTGGCTCCGCGGCTATAGACGAGCGGCAGGAGCAACGGACCCACTGGCGACTGGTGCAACAGGCTCACTGGCTACCGAAGCAAGGGCGACGGACTACAGGCGCTGCAGGCTACAAGACAGCTACCTTCACACAACCTCCCCCAGCTGCCCCACGCCCCTCTCACACACCCCCTGCTCAAACCCTAGCTCCACTCCCACAGCACCCCCCTTAAACCCTAAACCCCAGGCTCCCACACATCCACCCCCCTCAGCGACAGCTGCAGCAGTGGGAGACAAAGGAGGAGGAGGAGGAGGGGACGGCGCACACAACCGACACCCCCACAACCGCCACCCCCACACCCCGCACCCCCAAACCCTAAAACGGGTGGGACGGGGAAGTAGCGCGGGGGACGGCGAGGGGAACGGCGCGCGGCCCCCAGGGCGCCACCACGGGGCAGCGAGGGGCCGCGCGCGGCTCCCCAGGGCGCCGCGAAGGGGCAGCGGGAGGGCGGCGACGGGACCGCTGCGGGCGGCGACGGGGCCGCGGAGGGCGGCGACGGGGCCGCGGCGGGCGGCGACGGTGGGGGCGGCGAAGGGGTCGCAGCGGGCGGCGACGGGGCCGCCGCGGGCGGCGACGGGGCCGCTGCGGACGGCGACGGGGCCGCTGCGGGCTGCGACGGGGCCGCTGCGGGCGGCGACAGGGCCGCTGCGGCGGCGACGGGGCCGCTGCGGGCGGCGACGGGGCCGTAGAGGGCGGCGACGGGGCCGCTGCGGGCGGCGACGGGGCCGCGAAGGGGGGGGGGGGAGGGGCCGAGTGGGGGCCGCGAAGGGCGGCGACGGGGCCGCGAAGAGCGGCAACGGGGCCGCGGCGCGCGGCGGGATGAAAAATGCGTCGCACGCCACGGGGCGTGCGACAGATCGAGTAGCAGCGGAAGCAGGAGTAGGGCCCACAGGCCAGGAGCGTGAGTGCTCTGAAACCATGTGAAGATAGTAAGCACAAGTAGGAGCCATAGCTAGGTGAGCCCTAGCTATGCAAGAGAAAGTTTAGGCAAAAGAGATGGTTTCACTAGCAGCAATGAGGATACATATAGCAAACCCTAGATGGGTTGTACTCGCTATAGAGCACCCCACTACAGGCTAGAGAATAACATTCTGACACCACCCTCGTCTTGGCATGGACGTTGTTGCGGTTGTTGGTCTCATTGTTGTCCAGAGATGCATGGCCCTTCTTGCCCTTGTGGTTCTCCAATGGCCATTCAACCTGCCACCAATGAAAGGCGCTAAGTTAAGAACAATATGCAGGGGGAAACAAACTGGATCAAATAACACAAGTGACATCTTACCACGTTGCACAGATAGCCGACCGCTGGAATCTTCACTGCAAACATGTTGCACCGGGCACTGACGAATGCCTTTTTGACTGCCAGCTCAAAGGCTGCATTCGCGAAAGGGCGGCCCTGAGCAGAGCAATGCCAGTCGTAGCCATACTTCGCTGCGGAGATAAAAACAATGGCAATCAGATCTGTGCGCAAGAACATTCCAGCATGGTGCGGATGCGAGAAAAGACAAGCACACTCACGGTGTTTGAACTGCTCCACCCACTCCTTTTCGTTGCGCGCCTTTGATGGAGTGATGCCACCAACCTTCAAAAGGAACCACTTATCCTGGTCAATGACGCCACCAGCACCCCACGCCCAGAGCTTGATCGGCTTGTTCATGTTCGCGCGTTTGCAGCCAATCACCTTCAGCGCCCGATCAATGCGCTTGCTGTTCCCGCCCATGAAGAGGTAGTACTCATCTTGCGTGGTCCCCTCAGCTACGTACTTGCGCACCAAATGCGGCTGGAATTCTTCCCACAGAGGATAGAACTCCATCTCTCCTGCAGGGGCAAGGGTGATGAGCCAGGCGAAGGTTTTACCCACCATTTCCTGACAATCAACACAAGGACGCACAAGGGTGAGGAGGGGGTTAAATTTCAGGCACCGGACATGCTACACACAAGTTTGTGGACGGGACTCACAAAAGACGGACAGAAGGAAGTGGTGGACGGGCCGAGAGCGGTAGCAAGAGGAAGGGTTGGGGGCGGGTTTAAAGACAGAACTTGCAAGACATAAAAGGATAGCACATCCGAAAATACATACTATCAGAATGGCACCTCGGTTAACTAACTTACATCGAATGCATCGTCGCTGCTGACTGATGACGGAATGGTCGGGTTGGCCGCAACGTCCTTACGGACGTTCTCCATTCGGACCAGGGGGTCAGAAGGGTCCCGAAGGGCGCCCACGTCCGAGCTCGTTCCAGCGACTTCCGCTGAAAGCTGTCGCTGCATCGACTCCAACTGCGTTTTCAGACTATCGCGTTCAGCCTCCACCGCCTTGATCCTGGCCCTTGCCTCCTGCAGCTGCGCGTTCAGAGTGGAGACCGTGTTCTGCAGGTCACGCAATAGCGCCTCCAGCTGTCGTGCTTCCCTGAAATGGTGCGCACCAGCAACTACGGGACAAGCCCCGGGAATAACACGTATCGAGAAAGGCAGACAACAAGCAAGTGGAAAGAACAATTAGACAGTCATCCAGCCGACGTTATGAACAACGGAGCTCAGCTCATAGAAATAAAATGCATAACACATTGGCGAGAGGAGGGGGCGAGTGGGGGGCCGGGGGGGGGGAAACGTAGGATGGAGTTGAGCAACAATTCAAGAACTGGCACCGTAGCTATGAGCGTGTTGCGTTTGCTTACCTTGCGACCGTTCACGCCTAGCGGGTGCTGCCGGGTTATTAGGCTGCGAGGTGTGCGGCGCCAGCTCCGTCTGGCGAGCCTCCGCAGAGCGCACATCTGCCGCGCGAACCGCCGCAGCGCGGTCCTCCGCCGCGCGAACCTCCGCAGCCCGAATCTCCGCCGCTCGAATCTCCGCCGCCCGAATCTCCGCCGCCCGAAGCTCCGCCGCCCGAAGCTCCGCCGCCCGAAGCTCCGCCGCCCGAACCTCCGCCGCCCGAACCTCCGCCGCGCACACTTCCGCTGCGTGCAATTCATCGTCGTTTCCCGCTTGGACGCCGTCAGCATCATCTGCATCGTCGTCGTTCCCGTCTTCGTCGTCGCTACCAGCTTCGATGCCGTATGCGATGAAGGGATCCACGCCGCCCTCCTCTGCGGCCTCAATCACTGCTGCCATCATCGGACCCGGGGCTCCGGCGGCAGGCACGGGGGGTGCAGGGAGAGCTCCAGTATCTGCGTCTGACGCGATACCGCAGACTATGCCGCCTGTGGTTGGTGCGCCGTTTTGCGTGGTGTCCATTGCTTCTGCCACCGGTGCAGGGTTCGCGCCTTCTGCTTCTGACGAAGTGCCGGCGGTAGGGTAGTCAGCGGATGGCGAGCCTGCAGGAATGTTGCCATTCGCACCAGAGGATCGACCACGCGCACCAGAGCCGGCGGCAGCACGTTTCCTCTTAGACCCGCCCCGACGGCCTGCAGCTGCCGTCTTACCAACCGTGGGAGCGCCGTGGAGAGTGTTGACTGCAGCTGTTTTTAAGGCAGCCTCTTTAGCTAACTGCCGCCTCTTAATCTCTTCTGTAAGAACGTCATCTCCCAGCTGTGACAGTGCAGAGGCATCGAGCAGATTAAGAGCAGAATGAGGGTGGGGCAAGGTGACCCCTGCTGGATCTGGCAAAACTCTTTTCCCGGTGCCTGCCCGCACTAACTGTCCCCCGTTCTGAGCCATAGGTTTGAGGATAGTGATGGTTGACGACCAGTTAAACTTACCAAATGGGGAAAATGCCACGACGCAACCAGCCATGAGCTTTTTTTTTCGCACGGCTTATTATCTGAAATTTTTAGCGACACAGTGAATGTTTGCGACTTCTCAACCCCATATGTCCATTGTTTCCCATGCCTTTTCCCAGAAAATGTTACTGTGAACTTTGATTCGGCGAACGAGGAAGCAAGGTAACATGCATATATGTGGATTAACGTGCCTAAACTAAAAAACACACCCATAAACTATGTTACGAAACTATGATATTTCAAACTGTAGTGATCTAGCGCGGCGTGAACGAAAAAGAGTGTTGAAGTCACACTTGCGCGTCAAACACGAACTTGTCTGATATTTACTCGAAAGCAAATGGAACTACCACGGTCGCGGTCAAGCGGTTAGTTTACAACTAAAATTTTCCATCTCGTACAAGCACCACTTCGAAAGGTGCAGGTGAGACAAACGTCGCCACCGCGCAGACCTCGACTCCAACGGAGCTGATGTCACGCGTGTGCGGCGCGCAGTGTGGCACGTAGCTGGAGAAAATGCCTGAATGTGTCTCGTTTTCGACTATCGTGCTGCCAACACGACTGTTATTGCCGCAGAATGAACCAATCGGAAGCTGCCACCATCTGTGTTGGCAACTGGAAGATTTCGACCGACTAGTGCGACACCGCCATCCACATTCAGGTGCACCCCACAGTGCGCAACGCGAGGCAGTTATCCTTGTCTGACGGTGTCGTGTGTGGCAGCTGCCATTGCATCGATGGTGACTTAATAACGAGGAAGCGGGACAAAGTATGCTGTCTGGTACTGACTGCAAACGAATTGGGAACGTAATATAAAATACAGATTGAAGTATTTGACTCTTAAAAGGCTAAGGCAACCTAGATGGCTTTGTTTGCCTGCCAGGCCACTTAAATATACTACCCAGTATGAAGTTTTCACCATGCAAACCTATTAACGAACCACTTTTCAGCGTCTTTGTCCGGTCGCACTAACTGTACCGCGCGCTTGATGCTATCAATACTGATTACTCGGTACCTCTGATTAACTCCCTCCCAGTGCAAAACCTTGCACTTGGTGGCTGCATCAACGCTGGCCTGTTCCCTGTAGTACTTGACGAATGCATAGTTTTTAACCGTGCCCGCAACCTTGGCATGAAACAACAGAAGGGTTTTCGCAAACCACTCCTCGTCCCCGTCTGAGCCCTCACCTTTGACCGCCACATCAGAAAACCATTGACGACCGTGGTGCATGGGCAGGGCGCGGATGCGGTGCGGCAGGCGACTATACTGCGCATCAACCGCAGCTGGCATGGCGAGTTCCTAGTGGACCTGCAAAGGCACCGTCAACAAGAAGAGTCAGATTGTTTGGGTACGGTTACATAAGCTACGACGGGGCAGGACTGGACGTCGTACATACATGTACTTCCTTGATAGCTTCCCCATTGCCGTCACAGCCAGGTGCCCTATCCAATGCCGCACGCAAGTGTTTCAACTCCTCGCCGATGATGGCCTGCAACGGGCCATCACGCTTCGCGTCCGGTACCTGAGGGTATGGGGCTCCAACACGTGTTTCTGGCACCTGCAATGCCCAACTCCTCTTGGATAGAACCCGCTCGCCTGTCCGTTGGGCCTGCAGGCATGGAACACCACCATCATCTCGTTACGTGTATTCCATGCTCGATGGAAATAATCAAGAACCATACACATAAGTCTAGTTCTTACCTTCACCATGGCGGTGTCATACTTCTTCTTCGCCATGAGTTGTGGCGCGATATACTGAAGACGAAGCCGTGCCTCTTCGCTGCCGACGATTTGGCTATTGACTGACCGTTTATTCGATGCCCGGTAAGGGTTATTTATGTACTCTATGTGCAGATGCTCGTATAGTTGTGCAGAATAATGCTCGGGCAAGCCCGACCTACGAATGGAGTCTATGTAGTGACTGATGAGGTGCATCTTAATGAAGTTGCAATCCGACGTGTGCGGGAATGCGGTCTTGAGGTTGTGTAACATCCTGCGTATAGGCCAAAACATGTCGATCAATATTTAGCAAGCAGTCGGAGAATGAACGCAACACACTATGAACTATACTACTCACCGGTGTGCCTTTGTCTTGAACTCAAGGAGGGAGGTGTCGGTGTGTTCCGATGCCCGCGCGCACTCGAGGTACCACTCGATGTATGAGACGAGTGCGTCCATCTGCGGCTGCGTAATAAAACCCTTCACGATGAAGGGCAGAATCTGCATGACCGACCGGTGTTCGTATGCCTGATAGTTCGCCCCCTTTTCGAAGTACTGACCCGCGGGTAAACGCATGTTCCCCCCTCTAATACTTCTCTTGTAGTACCTAAGGATTCTGTCCAGCTTCTTTCTATCTGCCAGTAACTTCACATGCGCGCGAATAAAGTCGACAATGTGCTCGAAAATGCCCAAATCTGCTTGGTGCATCACATCGGGCAGCACCGCAAGGTACGGGTTGAGAATGGTGTCGGACTCCCACCTCCAGCCACCTAGGAAACTCTGCAAAAAACAGAACCAGCACCTAGAGGTTAGTTCTGCACATGGTATAGCCCATAGAATGACCCTAAAACAGCACCCACAGCATACTATACCTGCACAGGGTGGGTGGAGAAGGTTGCCTCCGCATCTAGTGCGAGCCGGCCTTCTAAGATGTCTCGCACAATGGTATCCTGCTCGAATGGTGTACGAGCTTGGATACGATCCTGCAGCACTGCCAAGTGCTTCTTGTCCACCTTGCAAATCGAACACGGAAACAAAGTACCCAAGGATTTCGTGCACGTGATCTTGCACGACTCTGGGTAGTCCGACACATAAGCGTACAAATAGGGCCACACGTTGATTGACTCGCCTGCAGCATTCTTCATAGCTATGCCGGTGTAGGATGCCGTCTTAAGAGATTGCAGCACCTCTCGCATGATGTAATTGTGGACTTGCATCTTGTCCACTACGTTGTACTCTGCAGGAAACTCAGGGAGCAGTGCTAGTAGCACGTGCCCAAAGGGTTGCCACCTGTCGTCCTTATCAATGTTACCCAACGTGAGATACACAGGATGACCCTTCGCCTTCCCTCTATGATCCATATGCGTCTCGTCACTCGCAAGGATCAAAGCAGCCACAACTCCATCCGGATCCTCCTCCCGCACCAAAGTTTGCAACCTCTCCCACCATAGGCCTGTCTCCGGGGTACTGTACACCCTCACGTTCCCCACATATTGAGGATCTGCATGGAACACCATCGTGGCAGCCAGCTTGGGGTTCTTCAACAGGTCCTGCAAAGCAATCAACGGATCACAATACCAATACTCCAGCCAAGCCTTGTTACGTGCCCGGATGGTCTTTCGTCGCCAACCTCGGTGGCCATCCGTCGCCCTAGACTCAGCGTACGCCTGCACGTCTCGGTAGGACTTCCAATCTTGTATTTCAAGAATGGTCTTGCGCAGGATTTCCAACAGAGCGTTAATCTGACTGATAGAGAGTCAGTTGGAGAGGATCCAGAGCGCAAGAGCATCCTTGAGGTTAAACTGAGGGGCATCTTCCTCTTCCGCCAGTGCAACACCTGCTTGAGCTCCCTCCCCACCATCATCATCAGCACCAGATACAGCAGCGTTACTAGACGCATCGTCATCTTGTTCAAAGGGCAGCGCGCTATCTACTGAATCAGAGGATGAGGAAGTATCACTAGTGTCTGTTGGATCAGCACGAGAATTAGGAGGTACATCAATACACACATCTTCCGCAACACCCGTTCCTACATTTGCATGCACAGGCTCCAACCTAAGTACTGCACGCGGAATGGGGTTAGGAGGGATGAAGCTCGACCTTGCGCGCTTGGGGGGCTGCAGCTGCTCGCTACTGCTAATGAGGTTTGCAGGGCAGGAGTTGCTCTGCATGTGGCGTCCCAAACCCGATCGAGTGTCGAATGCACAGAGACGACATCTTGGGCAGAGAAATGACATCTGCCAGAATTTTGGGAGTAGGGGAGAAGGGGGAAACGGGAGAAGACAAGACTTGAAGGGCGGGGGAAGGGGGAGGCCAGGGAAGAAAGGCTTACGAGGACAGGAGAAGGGAGAAACAAGAGGAGACAAGCTTAGGAGGGCAGGGGAAGGGGAAATTAGAGAAGACAAGCGACTTGAAGGGCGGGGGCAGGGGGAAACCAGAGAATACATGCATATGAGGGGAGGGGAAGGGGGAAACCAGAGAATACATGCATTTGAGGGGAGGGGAAAGGGGAAACCAGAGAATACATGCATATGAGGGGAGGGGAAAGGGGAAACCAGAGAATACATGCATAGGTGGGGAGGGGAAAGGGGAAACCAGAGAATACATGCATAGGTGGGGAGGGGAAGGGGGAAACCAGAGAATACATGCATGGGTGGGGAGGGGAAAGGGGAAACCAGAGAATACAAGCATATGAGGCCAGTGGAAGGCCGAAACCTGAGAAGACAAGCATATGAGATGATGGGGAAGGGGAAAACCAGCGAAGACAATCACAGGATGAACGGGGAACTAGAGAATACAAGCATAGGATGAAAGGGGTAGGAGGCAACGGAGCATAGCGAGGACGAGCGTACGGGAGAGAGAAGGTGCACTGGAGGAGAGAAACAGAGAGGAGTGATGGAGACGGAGAACTAGAGAAGATCAACAGGTGGGGATGCGTGTGTAGGCGCACATGATAAGAGAAACAAACGGGAACAAGAGAAAGAGTGCACACTAGAAGAGAAACAGAGGGAAGAGAGAGAGGGCGCACTGGAGAAGAGATTCAGAGGGGAGCGAGCGAGAAGGCGCAAAGGGGGGAGAGGAGCAGAGGGGAAAAAGACAAATTGCGCATGGGCGGATAGGCGCAGAGGGGAAAGAGAGAGCATGCGCACGGGAGGAGCGGAGCAGAGGGGAATGGGACAAACTCGCATGAGAGGAAACTCAGGACATGTCACGAGGAATGGGGGCGAGGCGCGGAATGGAGGGTGGGACAAGTGAGAGCAAGGAATGCGGCGCAGAATAGAGGGTTACGAGAGAGATCGCGCACGTGAGGAGTGAACCAGAGGGGGACGAGAGAACGCACACGTGAGAAGAGGAGTAGAGGGGAATGCGAGTGAAGGCGCAAGGAATGAGAGAATGGGAGGGGAAGGAGAGTGAAGGCGCACGGAATGAGAGAGTGAGAGGGGAATGAGAGGGAAGGCACACCCTAAGAGAGAATGAGAGGGGAAGGAGAGTGAAGGCGCACGGAATGAGAGAATGAGAGGGGAATGAGAGGGATGACGCACGGAATGAGAGAATGAGAGGGGAATGAGAGGGATGGCGCACGGAATGAGAGAATGAGAGGGGAATGAGAGTGAAGGCGCACGGAAAGAGAGACTGAGAGGGATGGCGCACGGAATGAGAGACTGAGAGGGGAATGAGAGCGAAGGCACACAGAAAGAGAGAATGAGAGGGGAAGGAGAGTGAAGGCGCACGGAATGAGAGAATGAGAGGGGAATGAGAGGGAAGGCGCACGGAATGAGAGAATGAGAGGGGAATGAGAGTGAAGGCGCACGGAATGAGAGAATGAGAGGGGAATGAGAGGGAAGGCACACCCTAAGAGAGAATGAGAGGGGAAGGAGAGTGAAGGCGCACGGAATGAGAGAATGAGAGGGGAATGAGAGGGATGACGCACGGAATGAGAGAATGAGAGGGGAATGAGAGGGATGGCGCACGGAATGAGAGAATGAGAGGGGAATGAGAGTGAAGGCGCACGGAAAGAGAGACTGAGAGGGATGGCGCACGGAATGAGAGACTGAGAGGGGAATGAGAGCGAAGGCACACGGAAAGAGAGAATGAGAGGGGAAGGAGAGTGAAGGCGCACGGAATGAGAGAATGAGAGGGGAATGAGAGGGAAGGCGCACGGAATGAGAGAATGAGAGGGGAATGAGAGTGAAGGCGCACGGAATGAGAGAATGAGAGGGGAATGAGAGTGAAGGCGCACGGAATGAGAGAATGAGAGGGGAATGAGAGTGAAGGCGCACGGAATGAGAGAATGAGAGGGGAATGAGAGTGAAGGCACACGGAATGGTAGAATGAGAGGGGAATGAGAGTGAAGGCGCACGGAATGAGAGTTTGAGAGGGGAATGAGAGGGGAATGAGAGGGATGGCGCACGGAATGAGAGAATGAGAGGGGAATGAGAGGGAGGGCTCACGGAAAAAGAGGAGCGGGGGGTAGGGAGAGAGAAGGCGCAAGGGAGGAGAGGAGCAGCGGTGTATGTGATAGTATACGCACAGGAGGAGATGATGGGGACAAAATGCGAATGGCGCGGAGGGGAAAGAGAGTGCACGCACAATGGAAGAGAGGAGCAGCGGGGCATGAGAGGGTACGCTCAATGGAGGAGAGGCGCAGAGAAGGAGAGTGTACGCTTGCGGAAGGGAGGATCTGACTAGTGAGAGCAAAGAACGAGGCGCGGTATGGAGTATCGGACGAGAGCTGGAATGGGAACGAGGCACGAACAAGGAACGGACGAGAGGAGGAGACGAGCGAGGCGCGGATGCAAGCAACGGACGAGATCACGGAATGCACGAGGCACGGATGCGTGGAAGAGACAATAGGCAGAATGGGACGACCAGGACAAATGACACCGTCCGTGATAGGGAATACGAGGGAACGAACAAGGCGCGCAAGGGAGGAACGAACGAGATAGGGAACGAACGAGGCGCGAAAATAAGGATCGGCCGAGATAGGGAACGGAAACAGGCGCGCAATAGAGTAGGGAGCTAAATGGGGCGAGGCGCGCCAATCACGAAGCCCGGGAGGGACAATGCGAAATCCGCGGATATGGGGGAAACAGATGGCAGTGAATCGACGAAAAGCGAACGGGAGGAATGGACGGTAGGGGGAATGGGGCACACGAGGAATGGGAACGAACAAGGCGCGCAAGGGAGGAACGAACGAGATAGGGAACGAACGAGGCGCGAAAATAAGGATCGGCCGAGATAGGGAACGGAAACAGGCGCGCAATAGAGTAGGGAGCTAAATGGGGCGAGGCGCGCCAATCACGAAGCCCGGGAGGGACAATGCGAAATCCGCGGATATGGGGGAAACAGATGGCAGTGAATCGACGAAAAGCGAACGGGAGGAATGGACGGTAGGGGGAATGGGGCACACGAGGAATGGAACAGAGGGAGGGACGACAACGATCACGGGAGAAGCGGACGGGAGAAAGAATGCAAAGCGGCGGGCATGGGAGAAAAGGACGGGGTGGGCGGGACGAAGCGCGCACGGGAGGGTGAATAGGACGAGTCCGCCACGGGATGAATCGTCTAGAAGGAAGAGACGGCAGCGCGCACCGGAAGCAGACGGGACACTGAATGTGACGTGGCGGGTAAGGGAGGAACGGACGAGAGGAAAAGAACGCGGCGCGCACGGAATGAGCCTCGGGAAGGGAGAATTGCGACGATCGCGTCGTGTTTGGAGTGAAGGGGCACGGGAGTATTGGAGCGTTGCGAAGGGAGAGTCTGGAGACACACCTGTGATTCTCAACAGTTGGTCTAACATCCCGCATAGAAACGCAACAAGGTTCCACACGAAACCGCTCCTGACCCGTGGCGAGTAGTTAGTTCGTTGCCTGTACGGCGGATGGCCAAGTCTGCTGAGATACACGCGAGGGAATTTATAGCGGCGGAGGTGATCACTCAGACTAAATAAGATAGTAACTGGGTTTAACTAGCACAAGGGTCTGACTACTTAGTCTCTATTGTGCTCACGAATGTCGAGAGAATTTTGCTAGGGAGATTCGAGTCTCTGCTCCAGCTCGAAATCCTGTTTGATGTATGTACTTCGTTTCGGTATAATGCGATGTTGTGCATAATATAGCGCATTAACAGGTTTTCTATGCGGTTAGGTACGGTTTTGCAACCCTGAACGTGAAAGTGGAGCTGTACTGACACCACCCAATCAGAAACGTCTGGGTGCACGGTTGCCAGTGGGTACAAGTACAACCAATGGTCACGTGTGAAAAGACTGACGCTTTCAAAATTGGCGCGAATCTGATCATCCTGACAGCTGCACCCTCAACTCTTGCTCGAATGCCACGATTTGAGGAACTCCCTAAAGCACGAGCTGGCAGTTTATAAGCATCGACATTGCCAATATTAAAACCGCAGTAACCAATTAAACATGTGAGTGGAATAATACCAACCAGTAAAACAAAATACAATATACTACCCAACAATTAAACGAAGATAAATACAATATACTACCCAGTAATACGATGTAACAGAATAATTAAAAAAGATACCACAGGAAAAAAATGGAATGACCGATTACAAAAACAACATAACACCCAGAATTTGAATTCACGATACAATAACATAACAATGAACCTAATTCATCTGTTAAGTACAATCACTATTTTTCCTACAACTGTCAGACAACTCCCAACTCTATCGCGACGCACAGCTTCGGAATAACACACCCACCCTGTTTGTGATTGATTTCTGATTGTGAATGGCAAGAACCACCCACTTACTGCCACGTCTGCAAATTGTGCTCAACTTCCGAAGTTGAGCACCGATCGTGGTGAGAGACCCAACACGTGGCTTCGTCAAACATGGCCCATTCAACTACAGATCACTTCCGTAAACCACACTACCCCGACGATCGACTATAATTCGCCACCACGCTGCCCCAATCGGCCGATTAACTGTCGTTCACGACATGAACTCCAACCTAGAAATCCAAGCCGATACCCCACCACGCGGCATCCGGCGGGATCACATTTTTCTGATGACGGAGTGAAGGGGGGAGATAGCGACGACGCGGAACGTGATGGGAGATAGCGACGGCGCGAGACGTGCTTGCTAGCTTAAATTATGTCGCGAGACGTGATCGGAGGGGAGGCCATGAGCGCGAAGGCGATGCGAAGACAGGTGCACGTGAGCGCGATGGTGACGGGAGGGCGGAACGTGAGCGCGATGCCGATGGGAGGGGAGGACGTGAGCGATAGGAGATGAAGTGGGGAAGGAGAAAGGCGACGGGAGGGAGAGCGATAAGGCGATGGGAGGGAGAGCGGACAGGCGACGGGAGAGAGAGCGCGAAGTCGAAGGTAGGGAGGGCGGACAGGCAACGGGAGGGAGAGCGCGAAGCAGACGGGAGGGAGGGCGCCGACGGGAGGGAGAGCGCGAAGGCGAGGGGAGGGGGAGCGGACAGGCGACGGGAGAGAGAGCGGACAGGCGACGGGAGAGAGAGCGGACAGGCGACGGGAGGGGGAAGGGATATCGCGAGGGAAAAGGGGGACATCGAAGGCAACGTGAGGGAAGGGAGATAGTGAGGGCGACGGGAAGGAAGAGGGGACATCGAAGGCGAGGGGCGGGAGAACGGGAAGGCGACGGGATCGGAGGGAAATCGCGAGGGCGAGAGGACAAGAGGGGTGAACGGGAGAATAACAGACCGGGAGGGGAGACCGTGACGACGACGGGAGGGCCGTTACGCGTGTGTTTGCGAGGGCGACGGAAAGGCGACGGGACGGACTAGAGAGCGAGGCGACGGGCAAATTGATTGAGACAGGAAACTGGCACTGCGCTACCAGGCCATGTAAACCTACATTTCACACTCTTGCTAAGTCGACGATTGACGCACTCGTCGGTAATTACGTGGCTATGACACGAACGCCTGTGCTTTCAGCTATACTACTTACTATGCTATGCGGAAACTAGTGATGAATGGAGTGACAGAAATCTAGTAATGCACCCATCACCAGCTTGAAAATGAGGTTGGGCCTGCGATGGGAAACCATCGCCTGGGGTTTGTCGTGCGGATGCGGCACGCAAAAATGCGACGGCTGATATGAGAAAGAAAGTTCATTTTGGCGGGAACCATTACGTTCCATTGTGGCGAGAGCCAATAACATGAGTTCACTCTGCCCATACAAATCGTTTGAAACAGTGTTTTTGATACTGGTTTCATCCTCACTTGCAACTCCTCATTCAAGTTGGGACGGGGGTCACTATTTTGCATGCGGGCTTTAACAATGGTCCTGTTTCTTTTCTACTCCCCAAATGCCTCTCTCCACTCTCCTTCCCAACAGTTACACTCCTCAAGAGTTCCTCCCCCCCATGCCCCCCCTTTCCACTATCTCCCTTCCTTACCCCTTCCCATTCCACCCTTTCCCTTTCCTTTCCACTCCCCGTCTCCCTTTTCTTCCCACTCCTTCCCTTACCGCTCCCCACTACCCCCCTCCTTCTCTTTCCCACTCGCCCCCTTCTTAAACGAAGCCCACAAAGGCTTGAGCCCAGCACTCCACTTCTCATCCCCTCTCACACCCCCACCCCCCCCAGCAGTTAAAGCCGAAATTCGGGCGGCAGTGGCCGGCCGCATCCCCCCTGTCGTTTTCTCCTGCACAGTCGGACTCCTAAACACACTTAAAGCCCCCTTGAGCATCGGAGACATCTGCCCTGATTTCAGCCGCATGCGCATCGTGCCCCACTCCCGAGCCTGATGCCGAGCCTGCGCCCGGACGTACTCCTTCCCGCCCGAACCTGCAGGTCCGGTGAGGGCGGTCCGGTCGAATTCCTCATCCTCCTCTATATCCTCTGCTGGTGATTGCAGTGGAAAGAGGTTATCAAACTCGGATCTCTGGCTCTTGATCCGATTGGCTGCCTCTTCAAACGGGTTGCTGCTGCTCCCAAAACTGCCAATGCCACCGCTGCTGCTGCCACCAGTACTCGCATTGAAACTGGTACTGAACAAGAAATTGCCTACACTATGCCCAATCTCACCCCCAGCAGCAACAGGGGAAAAGCCTGCAGGCGAAAAGCCTGCAGGTGAAAACCCTGCAGGCGAAAACCCTGTAGGAGGAAACCCAGCAGCACCACCAGGGGGGTAAAACCCTTCGTTGCCACGTGCACCCACCCCTGCTGTCCCTGCTTCCCCACCGCTCCTTCCAAAACCGCTACCCTCAAAACCGCTGTTCCCAAAACCGCAATTTGTAAAGCCGCTGCTGTTCGGAATGCTGCTGCCATCTAGGGCGGTAGTGTCAAGCGCGCCAAGCGCTCCCTCACTTCCTCCCATGCGCCTGTGCCCTTCGCCTAGCTTCCGCCCCCCGCCTGCTCCCTGCCTCCCTGCTGCCACGTGCCCTGGCAGGTTGGGGTTCAGGTGAAAATCTGGAACCACTGTGGTGAGGTCTGAAGAGGGTTCAGTGTGGGAGAGAGAGATATTGTGCCGAGCTCCAGCAGCTGCTCCTGATTGTGCCTCTCCGCTCCCCTCTCCGCTGCCTGCTCCTATCCCCTCCCTCTGCTGCTCCCACGCATCACCCTCTGCATACGCTTCCCTCAACACGCCCCCCATTGCTGCCCGCGGAAACGCATGCGCCTGCTGCTGCTGCTGCTGCCGCTCGGTCCCCACCCCTCCTACTCCTCCCATCCCTCCCCCCATTCCCACCCCAATGCCCGCAGCCCCTCCCCCGGACCTGATAGGAACGAGCCCCGCATATTCCGCGGGAACCATGGGGGGCGTTGCGCCTACACCAAGGGACGCGGAGCGGCCGCCCATGGGCGCAAACACGGCGGAGTGCGAGTGCGTCGGGAACATTCCCGCCCCCCGCACATGCGCCGCAAAACCCAGCAGCGGACTGTTCCCCGCTCCCCCCCTCCCTCCCCCTCCCCCTCCCCTTCCGCCTCCCCCTCCCCCTCCCCCTCCGCCTCTTTCCCCTCCCCTTCCAGCACCAGACCCTAACCCTAACCCTCGCCCGGAACCAATCCCGAGGCCGCGCGCATTGGTGGTCATCATGGGGGGTTGTCCGCGGGTCTGTCTGTACCACTCATCGTCATCCACGTATTCATCATCCCGCCCCGTCCGCGACACGACGAGCTTCTCCCCGAAGTCCCCCACTTCGAAATCCGCCATCATGTCGGAAAGTTCGCTCATTAGAGATTCCCGCGCGCTCACTTGCGAGCTAAGAAGGTTCTCCCTCCCGCCCTGGAAGCTTCCTCCGGTTCCCCCTGCTCCTCCTATTCCTTCCCTCCCGCTCCGGTTGAGGTTGTCGCCTGAGCCGCCGCTGCTGTGTTCCGACGCGCCTGTACCCGTTACAAGCCTGCTGCTGGCTCCGTTACTGCCGGCTTCTAACGGGTCCAGAATATCCGGCTCATGCATGTTCTTTTTATTCACGAGATAAGCGTGCGGAGCGTCGGGGTACAGTTGCAGCACTGTGCGCTTACGGAGGCGGCCTCTAGCGGATCGAACCACCTCCTTGAAGGTCGCTTCCAGGCAATCCGCGAGGAAGTTCGGGGCGAAATGCGCGGAGAGAGAACGAGACATCTTAGCTGATCGGCCAGATGGAAACGCGTTACTGCTGCTGCTGCTACTGCTGCTGGTGGTGGTAGTAATGTTGGTTGAATCGGTCTTGATTGTGTCTGTGTCGCCGCTAGTCGCGCTAGTACTGTGGGGGGTAGCTGCTGACGTGGCTGGTGTCTCGCCGTCCTGTGCTGCTGCGGGGAGCGCGGTTGACACGGGCGCGTCCGTACGCTCCGGCGGAGCTGTAACCGTTACTACACAGTTGCACTTGCTCGAGGGAGGGGCGGTTACTGGTCTTTGCGGCGGCTGGCGGAGCAAGTTCGCGGCGGCGAGAGCGGCCCGCGAGTGCGAGCGGGGGTGAGGGAGCGAGGGGGCGTGCGGCGAGAGCGTGTGGGAGAGAGTGTGGATGACGGTGGCTCGCAGCTGCGACAGAATCTGAAACGCCCTGCAGCGCTCTAGAGCATCGTCTGCGACGGCGAAGGCGATCAGACCCTGACCGAAGGAGAGGAAGAGGTTCGTGCGGCCGTAGCCCTGTTGTTGTGGAACAGGTAAGGGAAGAGGGCGGGAGGAGGGGGGGGGGGGGGGGGGAGAGGGAGGGGGGAGGGGAGAGGGGGGGCGTGAAAAGGGGAGCAGCTTAAGGGGAGCGGGAAATGGGTCTGGCAGGAGCTGCAGCTGGCCAAAGCGTCGTCCGCGGCGGGGAGGCGATCAGGCCCTGACCGAAGGAGAGGAGGAGGTTGGTGCGACCGTAGTCCTGATGGGAGGGTGAAGGGGAGGAATGAAGGGGAGGAATGAAGGGTGGGGATTGAAGGAGGAAGCAAAGGAGGGAGGGGGAAGAGGGGGAGAGAACGGATTCAGCTACTACATCTTCTTTTTACAACCCTGAACAGGGTTATGACCAAACTAGGGTTTGTGCTTCGCCTATGCTTTTTTTGTACGCAGACCAAACTAGGGTTTGTGGTGGACTGACGAAACGACGGATACTATGATAAAGACTCGACGACTCATTAAAGTCTGTAAATTTTGTAGGAGTGGGTCGCTAGACCACGAGAAGTTACGGATCGAGGATAATAACAACGTAGAAGAGGCTGAGAATGATCACTTCTCTCACTAAGCAGAATTTACTCTCCTAAACGGCTACATTGCGATTATCAGCTGAAGAGAACCTGCAGGTAGCATAAATGTGTTGCTCGGTCGACACAAGGAGAAAGAATGAAAGAACAAAAAGTTTCCCGCCGACGCCTCACCAAAGAGTATGTGCTACAGTGTTTAGGAGCGTCTGCCAGCACCGCAGAGACGGCGCTTCGCAGAATCTTCCTGTGCCGCCCGAAATCAACGAGAATAGACGGCCCTCGCGCGATGCCGATGTAATACACGAGCTGCGTCTCGCGATCTTTGTCGGGATGTGCAGGCGCCTGGCCTGGCGCGTTCTCCACCGCATCTCCCGCCGCGTCCCACGCGCTTGGGGTGAGGGACGATGCGAATGTGAAGAGAATAACAGGCTCTTTAGGCGGGAGTCTGTCGCGTCTTGACACTCTACCCATCCTTTCGCCTCTGATAATCTTTAGAAATCGCTTTTAGACCTAATATGGGGCCAGTTAACCCTTGCAGTGGCGACGAGAACGTGCGCACAAAACCTGTTTGCGAAATCAGGTCTGCGAATTGGCGAAAAGAGCTGAGGTAATCGGCCGGGTCGACGAGCGTGGCTCTCCTACTGCTCAATTGCGCTGGACCGATGCGGACGGTGAGATTAGATCATCATTAGATTCTAATCACGCTGCTTGATCTTGAATGAGTATCAAATAATGGAGGCGAAATTAGATACTTCAATTTGGTAACAATCGCTACAGCCGCTTCCAGTTTGCAAAAAAGCAACAACCGTCCGCCAGCGGACTGTCTTACGGGGGTTCTGACTGCATAATTTCAAAGTAAGACACAGTGTAACTGAGGCAGTACCGAGCTAGCTGGTTCCAGGTTAGCAGGCGGGAAATGAATACTAAAGCTTAGCTACTTAAGCTGTCACTAACCAGGCTATCTAGAATAGCGAGACTGATGGAGCTGCAACCTCGCAATCAACCTGGTGAAGCTGTATCAGAGGCACCTGCACACTTGCCTAGATTTTGTCGACGCACTGTCATGGTCCTCCCTTCATGTACCTTCTCCCATCCACTCATCTCCCTCCAGCGCTCGCGTACTGTACGAAACTTTCTAGGTTGGGTGTTCTGCTCTTCTCTCTCCCCCAAAAGCCTCATCACTTTCTTTCATGCAATCAGCTCCTCTCCTCCTCCCCTCCTCCCACCCTCCCCTCCCCTCTGCTCCTCCCTTCTCCTCCCCTCTCCTGCGCTTTCACTTGCCCAACAAACAGCGTGCATGTCTCTGGCAGACATGATTCTATGTTCTGTCTCTCCGCTCTCGTCCTATCCTTCTCCAATCCGTTTGCGCTTGCCTTGATTCTTTCGGCCAGGATTTCTGGGCTCCCTCTCATCTTGGTCTTATGCATTCACCTCACTTGTATTTTTGTGCTTCTTTTTGTCCACCCGTGCTGATATATTCTGGGTATGGACTGGCGTAATCAGAAATCACCCAAAGAACATTCTCGCAACATACTCTAATTTTAGTACTTAGAGGTTGTAATATGACCATGGATCCGGTGAACTGTATAAGCAGAGCCTTCGAAAATAATATCACGACCATTCGAATATGTATTTTGGTCAGAACGCGGTTACTGTGAATGAGAAAGTGACAACTGCACAAGAACACTGTAGTACTCGAATCAGATCAACCGAGCGTGCATCTTTATTGCCGTCGAGGTTGTCGCTTTGATTTTTTCCGAGCCTACGACTATTCTCCCGTAGTAGGTTCGTAATTCTTGCCCAGAACTCCCAAAAATATGACATCGTAAATTCCATAGACTCCCAGCACTAATCCAGATTTTCCGCATCTTGTTCCACAGAGCGACCTGCCGGAGTATGGAAATCTAGGAAGTGTGGGATATCACTGCTACGAAAATTACGGGTATCCTCAAGGACAGCCCACCCACCGTGAACTCTGAATCTTCCAGCCTGGCGACCAAAGGCATGAAAAACAAAGGCGCCTGCTTGACACAATGGCCCTCTGCACAGAAGCCAGCCTGGTTCAGTGCATCTTGGACCGTCGGATCCGCCACAGGGAACCGCTGGCTAGACAGCGCGGCGGAAGTTTGTCGTCCAGCAATCCATGTTGGACCTTGAATGGTGCTGCAGTAAGTACACCAAAACCTCGCTGTTTCGTAAACGAGTTTGTGAAGGAACTCCATATATTTGCTTGTTCTGTACAGACACACTACCTTGCATTACAGCCTCCCTAATGCCGTTAATTTGGTCCTAACCTCGTAACATGCATTTCAAAATAACCCCAGCTGCATTTTTCAACAGAATACGCCAAACACCACACATTCTCAACTACATTCAAGTATATGTCATCCGTTATCATCTCTCCGAGAGCCTCGCCGCGACTGTTCTCAGCTTCGAGTACACCTTGCCAGCTGGCGACCCGAGAATGAGCGAGCAGAGTGCGTCTCGTGCCACACGGATGTTTGCATACGCCCCAAGGACATGGATCTTGGAATCAGCAATAACGATACGTGTCCGCGTGGCATTCTCAATCGTGAACTTGGTCTTGCCGTTTTTACCCGACAGTCGTCCGATGGCTCTAGATAAGTGCTCCCCTCTTAGCGTTTTCACATCCTGTGAGGCACAGTAGCAGGAGGCAAAACGGGAGTAAAAGGATGTGGGAGAAGAAATGGAGATTGAGTGCAGCAATTGTGGAGGCAAGTTAAAGCACAATCAGTGCTCCCCTCTTATTATCTTCATGTCCTGTTGCAGGGCAGGTTGGAGAAGAAAGGTGGGGGCAGGAACGGGGAGAGGAAGGATGGGGGAATGGAAGCAACGGAATGTGCATGGGATTGGAATGAGAATGAGTGCTCGCAGCTCATGGCACATAGGAGACAAAACATGCTCCTGAATCCTCTGGGCCAAGGACAGACTCTTGGCAGGAAAGAATTACCCCAGTTTCACATTCATCTAGCACAAACGATCACATGCTCGTCTCCGTCGTCCCTCTTCTGCTTTTGAGTCGTCACAAAACTCTCTTCACCTCCTCTCACTCTCTTCACCTCCTCTCACCCTCTTCACCTCCTCTCACCCTCTTCACCTCCTCTCACCCTCTTCACCTCCTCTCACCCTCTTCACCTCCTCTCACTCTCTTCGCCTCCTCTCACCCTCTTCACCTCCTCTCACCCTCCAAATGGGCTCAACCTGTCACCCCCTTTCAACCATTATTCAACGGCTGTCACGACACTTATCCCTCTCAGCTTTTACAGCTTCTGAGACGTCTCAAGACTTTCTCACCCTCGTAACCTCATGACACCTCGATCTAAAAAATATCTCGCCCTGTTCCTTCCTCCCTCGGACACCCCAACCCCCCCTCTCCTCTCCCAAACTTGATTACCTTTTTCTCAGCTTCAACTCGAACCACCTCTCACCCTCTTCACCACCTCTCACTCGCTTCACCACCTCTCACTCGCTTCACCACCCCTCACTCGCTTCACCACCTCTCACTCGCTTCACCACCTCTCACTCGCTTCACCACCTCTCACTCGCTTCACCACCTCTCACTCGCTTCACCATCTCTCACCCTCTTCAACGCCTCTCATCCTCTTCACCCTCTCAACCGCCTCCCAGCTTCATCCCCACCCTCTTCCCACCCTCCTCCCACTCTCTTCCCACCCTCCTCCCACTCCGCACCTTGATCTCGAATGATTCGATATAGAGGTCATCGATTCGCAGCATGGCGATGGCGTCTGTGAGGCTGAATCCCATCATGTACGCCGTCACGAAATCGGCGCACTTCTGCAGCGCCGACGGGTCCGCCGTGTCCCTCCGCGTCTTCAGCTCCACCTTGCGCGCCTGGCGCGCGGATGCGGGTGGGGGAAAGGAGGGGGAGAGTGGGGGAAAGGGAGGTGGGGGGCGGTTGGGGGCAAAAGGAGGGGGAGCGGGAGAAGAGAGACGGTGCGGACGGAGAGGGACGGCGAGGGATGGGGAGGGAGGGGAATACCAAGTCAAGACTACACTTTGTTATTACCGATCCGCTACACCGCACTTTAAGGTTCATGCCTATGTGGATCTTAAGCAGCTCAAACAACCGAGTGTAGATGTCCGTCCACCGCTCCCCACCGCGTATCACCCACCTTGAGGTTCATGCGAATGTCGATCTTCATTTGTTCAAACACCGGAGTGTATATGTCCATCCACCGTTCCTTGAGCGGCGTGTACCGATGGGGCGGCACGGGAATCTTGCGGAACTCGAACTTGCTTCCCCCCATTTCCGCCGCCGTTAGCGCCGAGAATTTCGGCTTCGCCGGCAGTTTCCCGGCCGCCGGCGCATTTGTCGGCGTTGCCGCCGTTTTCGCTGGGTTCTGCGAAGGCGCGTCTACCTCCATGTCGAATTTGAGTCGAGCGGCCCGGCAAACCAGATTAACTGGAGTTTTCCGGAAAAGGTAGTGACCGTTAACTACAATCGACTACAAGTCAGAAAGTTTCTGACTCGGTTGTCGCAAAACTGCACGTAAGGGAAGAATGCCAGGCAGAACGCAACAGGCAGAGGGGAGCGAGGGCAACGACGGCAACGAGGGCGACGAGGAATATGTGCAACGCGAGGGTTCGGACGGTGTGGTGGAAGCAAGGCTGTCGACGCTGGAGCGCGAAGTACGGCGGGTGCGAAGGAGAGAAGCGGCGAAACCCTAAAGCAGCAGCCTGGGAAGCGCAGCGGAAAAGAAGGGCTTTGGGGAGGGGGACGAGGTTTTCAAGGGTTGTTGGTTCCTTGGCGCTTGTTTGTACGCGATATGGTTTTCTTTCGTTGTTTTTTGAGTGCTGAGTCGTGAGAGAAACCATATTCGTGACCATTCTACTTGGGTTTAGCTTCCCACATTTACAGCGATTACCATCCAGTTTAGGCACTCCAGAAACATTTTCAGAGATTAAAACTGCTTTGAGAACACAATTTAGTCACCAAGCTTTATAACATTTCTTTCTTAGCACACAACACTGTCGCCATCCACAGCCGCCTCAGGAGCAGCGGACGCAATAGAGATGAGGGGCGAGCCGGCAGCAAACATAAACGCCTCCTCCGCTGCCGCCAAACGCGCCCGCCTCTTCTCCCTCTGCTGCCGGAACTTCTCCCGGTTCCTCACCTTCCGCGAGTCGGGGTTCTCCTGCTTCTCCTCTGTCGCCGGGTACACACTCACCTGGAGGAGTGGGCAGAGTGAAGGGGACAAAATTGATCCTGTACCCTACAACAATTTTCGCTAAGCGCCTAGAAAACGTTTTTGCTTCTCCCTCTGCTGCTGGAACGTCTCCTGGTTCCTGACCATCCAAAATTTGGGGTTCTCCTGCTTCTCCTCTGTCGCCGGGTACACACTCACCTGGGGAGATAGGGAGAGGGTAGTGAGTCAAGGGGGCGAATGCGATTCTGTACAGTGCATATGATGCTTGAGGCACCTAAGAAACTTTTCGTTTCTGCTTCTCCCCCTGCTGGCGGATCTTCTCCATGGTTTTTGAGCCTCCGGATGTCAGGGTTTTCCTGCTCCTCCTCCCTCCCTTCCCAACTACACACTCACCTGAGTAACTTAGGTGCAGGCATACGAGGGAGATTATGGGAGGGGCTGGGGAAGGTAGTGGCAGCCTAGTAAAGGATAACCGCAGAAGGATGCGACTGGCCCTAATTGGCTGAGCCCACCCAGACGTATTTCACCCGCCAACAGAG
Source organism: Closterium sp. Naga37s-1 (assembly GCA_947471745.1). NCBI lineage: Eukaryota > Viridiplantae > Streptophyta > Zygnematophyceae > Desmidiales > Closteriaceae > Closterium > Closterium sp. Naga37s-1. The sequence goes on along the minus strand of CANJKZ010000056.1, from coordinate 4,634,243 downwards.
CCTTCCTAGTGCAAGCAGTCTTTCCCTCCCTCCATACCATCGGCACGTTCGAGGACCAGCAGATCCGCCAACATTCAGTGTCATCCGCGAAGTCCATTTCTCAACAAGTATTTCATATTCAGCTGAAACCAAAGCGTTACTCCGCGTTGGCTTGGCGAGTCATGTCATGGCATGCCAAGTCAGCGCGGAACAGCAAGCCTCGTGACTCCCTGCTACAACCTTGACCGATTTCTCCCAGGATTTGCCAAGAAATCACCCCTGATTGTCCTTTCACGCTCTCCCTCCACTGCACGCTCTTCCTGCTCTTCATCCTCTCCCTGCTGCACTTACCTTCTTCCTCTTGTCGGGGCCATACAGCTCGAACTTCACGAGGCCGTCCACTAGCGAGTACAGGGTGTAGTCCTTGCCCACGCCGACGTTGGTGCCCGCGTGGAACTGCGCACGGAGAAAACAAGATAAACACAGAAGAAACAAATCAGCCAGGCCGAAAGCGTGTGATGAGTCGGTTTTTGAGTCGACTCAAAAACCGACTCATCGAACTGCGCACGGAGAAAACAAGATAAACACAGAAGAAACAAATCAGCCAGGCCGAAAGCGAGACGAAAGCCAGCCATCGAAGGGCGATAGAGTGTCTAAAACGATCAGGTAGGTACCTTTGGGTCGACCCAAAGAGTGCTCTCAGAAAGCGTACTCAACAAAAAGAGATATTTTTGTTGCAATATCACATCTTTCTGTGATGAAGATGTCTTCAGACGTTCTAACAGAGCGCTCTCAAGGAGGGCACTGAACATGCGGAAGGCCCTCGAACGTTGTTATGGAGGACAAGGAAGCAGATTCGTCAAGCAGACGCCACATGAATGAATCTGCTTGAGATGGCCAAAGTCGCGTTGATTATTCGGTAAAAAGTCAGTGGTCCTTCACGTTGCCCTTAAGAAACCCTAGTGCACTACAGCCCGTTAACTCGGCATTAACTCGGGTCTGTGTCGGGCTTTCCGAGTTGACTCGGGGCTAGGCTATCTTGCGAGGCGTATTGTACTCGGCACGCAAACCCCTGGCTCTCAAAACGGTAATATTAAATACTAGCTACTGGTTTTGAAGTTAATTAGAAAGCCACTAGGATTCTTTTAATGTCCCGCTTGGTCGCCATTCAATAAAATAGCGCTGGTACTGCCCTAGCCTATCCGCCTAACGCGCATTTACCGTTGTGCCACGTTGGCGAACGATAATGCTCCCTGCCTTGGCCGGCTGATCGCCGTACACCTTGACGCCTAGCCGCTTAGCCTTGGAATCGCGGCCGTTCTTCGTGCTACCGGATCCCTTCTTGTGCGCAGCCTCGATGGTCAGCGGCGCGCTGCGGGTGGTGGGAGCGAACGAAACCCTAGCGGAGGCGGCGGGGAGAGCCGCGCCGGAGAGAGCGGCGGAGCTGCTCAGAGAGGAAATGCTGAGCTTCTGGAACATGGACGAAACAGCCGCCATGGCTACGTGCTGCGCGGTGTGCGTCTAGGAACGAAAAACACGCGGAAATGAGAATGAACGAGGTGTGGGGGACAAGGGGGATCGGGTGAGGGAGAATGGGAAGGAGGCACGCGCGGGAGGGCACGGAGGCTGGAGTAGCAGCAGATAGGCTAGGCATAGTGGGGGAGAAGGGGGGGACAGAGGTGATGAGAGGGGCGGTTGAAGGGGATGAGAGGGTTCAAGTTGATGCAGTAACATGTGTCGCGAAAAAGGTTCCTGAGAGGCGGGGTGAATATGTTTTGCGAAGATGTTTTCGAAAATTCGAAATCCTCTTATTGGGTGCGCAACATGGCGAAATCTGGGTAAAGCTTTGCCACGTCACGAGGGGGCTCAGGGTGTAACATAGAATCGATAACTGACGTGGCGGTTCTGGGTATGCACACGAATGCGACGGCCAGTTTTCAAGGTTTGGCAGTGGGGACGTGGTAACATGCCACACACGGATTTTCGTTTTCTTTACTAAAGAGGCACAAGCTTTCGCCAACTATAAAATTTTAGTTTCTTTGCTAGCCTACATTCTCAAGCTCCCATTTCTCCTCCCAAGCTTCCAGCGTTTCCTTGGTGCGCAAACTACGCTGCAGCATATTCCATATTTTTATATGTGATCGCTGGTCAAACTTGATCGCGCAATCTCCAGTGTTGAGCAAAAGCAGGAGACCAAGAGTCAGTGACTTTCCGTTTTGACTCAGACTCCTTCCTTTTGATTTTCCAACGCAATATATGAATAGAGACTTACCACGTGTCACCGGCTCCTGAATGTTTGTACATACCTCCTTGGAAACGCGTCGAAAAGGTAGGTAGCCGGGAGTGTTGTCTACTCGTCTGAAACTGCTGCGTTCTTTTTAGAAAGATACGGGAATAATGCCAGCAGTTACCACATCGTTCGCGAGATCACTCGCACCATCTCGCCTTTCGTCATTCAGCTCCGCTGAGCTACAAGGCTCCAGCCATGGCAAAATGGAGCTCCCAAGCCTGTGCGATAGGCTCGGCCCGAGCCTGAAACTCAGCTGGAACAATAAAACAGCCAGCAGTAGGGTTGGCAACGAGTCGCGCGTCGCGGAGACATCGAGACTCGCGGTCCGATGCATGGCGCAGCCGCGGCGCGTGCAGATGGTGGCGCAGCAGATCCACCGCGAAGTTGCGTCGATGCTTCTAAACGACACCACGCTGCGCGCCGCCGTGCAACCCGAGCACGCGCTGGGCGCCGACAAAGTCATGTCGGCCATCGCCACGATCAGTGACGTGGAGCTATCGGCGGACTTGCAGGTGGGTTCAGGGTGTTATATTCGACAAGTGGGTTCGGGGGACTATGTTTCGGCATGAAGCAAGCAAATCCCGGTTGCACGGTGCAACTTGCACAGACCACGCGCTGGGCGCCGACAAGGTCAGCCATAGCCACGATCAGTGACGTGGAGCTATCGCCCGATTTGCAGGTGAGTGTGGTTTACTCGTAGGTTCGGGGTGTTCAAATCGGGGTGCTCTGTTTAGGGTGCTCGGATGGCTGTTCGAAGACCCGAGCACGCGTTGTGTGCCATGGATGGGAAGTGATGAATCTGATATGGCAAGTGACATCATAACAATACACACCCACCTATCCCCCACCACTCCTTCAAAAAAATCGTCTATACGTTGTATCGCAGCCGCTCCGGTCCCTCACCACTCCTTCGCCAATCCCCCACAACGCCCCCCTCCCAACCTCAGGTGGCGAAGGTTTACGTGTCAGTGTATGGGGACGAGAGGGGGCAGGCGATAGCGATGGAGGGGCTGAGGGCCAAGGCGCCCTACGTGCGATCAGGTCTGGGCAAGAAGATGCGGCTGCGGTTCGCCCCTGAAGTGCGGTTTATTCAAGATGACTCCATGGAACGGGGAAGCAGGGTGAGTTGCTGCAATCTTTCCAATAAGCAGGGCACTCAGTTAATTATAGGTGTTAGTGCTTGAAGTGAGGTTCATTCAAGATGACTCTATGGAGAGGGACAGCAGGGTGAGTTGATGCACTACCCTGTTTATTAAGGGTAATTTGTCATTCATAGGTGTGTACGTGCCATCGGGGCTGGGCAAGAAGATGCGGCTGCGGTTCGCACCTGAAGTGCGGTTCATTCAAGATGAGTCTATGGAGCGAGGCAGCAGGGTGAGTTGGCGCAATACCCTCTATAGTTAGGGAAGTTGGTCAGTTTAGGTGCATACCTGCGGTCGGGGCTGGGCAAGAAGATGCGGCTGCTGTTTGCTCCTGAAGTGAGGTTCATTCAAGATGACTCCATGGAGCGAGGCAGCAGGGTGATTTCCCACACCACGCTTTTTATATGCTTGTCAGTGCAGGTTATGAACGAATTACAGGTGCTTACAACAATTCAGGAGAATGTGTACGCCCAAGTCTGCTTTTGAGGTGACTCAAAAGCCCAAGACTGCACTGCCCAACTCAAGAGTAGGGCGAGTTCAATGTGCTCTTGCCTCATACATGGCATCCCTTCACAACCCCTGAACTCCAGAACCCCTAAACCCCTAAACTCCTAAACCTCCTACGTTTCGAAACCCTTCAACCTTGAAACCTTGAAATCCCTAAGGCAGCAATATACATTTGACAGCGGGGTTCAGGGTTTTACCTTGTGCCTCACGATTTCGGTCCCACCATGTACCATTTATGATCTTTTGGCACTCGCCCTGCCAAATGTATACTGCCGCTGTAAACCCGAAACCTTGAAATTCTTAAACCCCGACCCGCACTCACTCTCCGGGAGATCCACTCGTCCTCTCCTTCCATTGACCCCTCAGAGCCCGGAAACCCAGATTCTGTTACCACTCAAACTCTGTAGTAACCGTAGGTGTGACTGGTAAACCGCAGATACCGTACCATTGTGCCTATCCTGCCCTGCCCTCACACCTCATGATCTATCCTTCCTCCTTTTCACTCGTGTTTCTTCTCCTCTCCCTCCCTCCCCCCCTCCTACCTCCCCTAATCTCCCCTCCTCTTTATCCCTTCCCCTCCCTCCCTCCCTGCTCTTACCTCCCTCATATGCCTAAAACCCGAAATAACTCTCCATCCTCTCACGTCTCAAAGCACTCACTTATCGGATTACCATCACCTCATCAAATCCCTCCCCACCCCTTTGCGTTCCTTCCTTTCCACCCTCCCACCTCCCTATCCCCCTGCAGGTACTCTCCATCCTCTCACGTCTCAAAGCAGAGCAGCAGGCTCGGGAACGCGGCGAGCCTCTCCCGCCAAACCTGTCCCCCATAGCTTCGGGTGGTTATGATGACGAGGATGAGGAGGAAGAGGAGTTAGGGCGGGCTGTGAGAGCACAGAGAAAGCCTAAGAAGGGGCAGGTGGAGGGGGGGTTGGGTGGGAGAGGAGGTGGGCAGGGGAAGGGGCAGGGGAAGGGAGGGAAGAAGGGGGCGGGGAGGAGGTGGGAGGGAGACGATGGGGTGAGGCTTGAAGATTTTGGGGAGGATGAGAAGGTGTTTTTAGTTGAGTGAGTGTGATGGGTTGTGATTGTGCTATGGGATTTGACTTTGAAGGAGGTAATAGGGATTTCATGGATGTTCTGTTGAAATGCCAGAGGTGGCCTGGTGTATGGCGTTGCAAATGCAGAAATATGCTTATCAATACGGTATATGTCAAGATATTACTGTAATACGCACGGGCGAAAATAATGTCTTGAACTAGAGGCTGCTGAAGCCTGAAGCTAAAACACTGAACCACCCCTTCTAGTTCGGTCCAACTTGAAGACAGGCCAACATCAATCATACTTCAACGCACATCAATCGTGCTAACCATACACAGCATTGGTAATAGTACTTCCTTTCAATGTTGTTGAACCTCCTGTTTCAGCCACCCCTGCTCTAAATCCAACCTTCCACTCCACCTAACCCTAAACCCTAAACCCAGCCGCCTAATGAACAGCCCAGCAGTTGCAAACCGCAACCAATGCAGCAAGAGAAGTGCCCTCATGCCGCCCCTCTATCTCAGGCACATGCACTCCACACCTCCACCCTGATTCTATTGCTTCAGGCCCCCTCCTCGTTACTGCCTAAATGCTCTTATGACTCAAGCCGCTACGGTTCTTCTACGGTCTACCCAGCACACCCTCTCCACCTGTCCTTACCCCTCACCACCTGTCTTTAATCAACCCCTGCCTGTGTATGCCCTTGCTCCTCCGTGACTCCTTTCCTCTCCCCTTCTCCTTTGCCCCTATCACCCCCACTCTTTCCCTCTCCCTCCTCACCTCATCTCCCCTTCCCCTCATTCCTGCTGCACGAGCTTTACCCCCCCTCTCTCCATCCTCTCCCCCCTCTCCCTCCTCTTCCTCATCTCCCCCTCTTCCCTCCTTTTCCTCCTCTTCCCCTCTCTCCTTCTCTCGGCCCGTTCTCTTATCACCCTCACTCTCTTCCCCAACTGCACTCCCGACAGGCACCCACCCAGCCCCATCCACTCTCCCACTCTCCCTCCCCCACCTGTCCACCCCCACCCACTTCCTCTCTCCCTCATTCTCCCCTTTCCGCACTCCTCTAGTCTCTCCTCTCCCCACGCCTCTCCCCACTCCTCTTTCCACTCCTCTTTCCCCTCCTCTCTCCCATCCTCTCTTCCCTCCCTTTCTCCCCACTTCCACACTCATAGCATTAGATTTAACTCTACCCCCACTCCCCACTGCTTGCCCATTTGCCCGTTTCCAAACCCCCGGCACAACCCTACTGTTCCGACCCTCCTCCCTTTCCCACCCCTCTTCCTCCTCCTCCTCTTCCTCTTCCTCCTCATCTTCCTCTCCCCATTCCTCCTCATCCTCGCTCTCCCACTCACTCTCCTCATCACTCCCTCCCCTCCCATTCCCTTCCCTCTCCCCTCTCCCCACTTCTCCCCTCCTCATCCTCCTCCTTCCATCCTCCATAAGAACTCTCATCTCCTCTATAGCATCCGCCAGCTCATCACTCATTATAAGCACCTCCCCTTCATAAGCCTCCCGCAGAAACACCGAATCCCGCACCCCTTTCACCGAAACATAAAAAACCTCCGGGTGCCGCAGCAGCAGCGCATATATCCTCGCGGGCAGCAGAAAATCTTTCCGAAAGTGCGTCAGCTGGTCGATCAGGCACCGCTTTTCCACGGTCAGCGAAAGAAACTCCCGAATCACGGCAACTGCCCGCCTCTCGGCTTCCATTGATTCCGGCGATATCCCCAGCTCGAGCGGGTTTGCATAGGGGGATATTTGGGGGGAGGAATGGAACCTCTGTAGCCGGAGCAGGTCAGATTGCTTCAGCTTCAGACCGGGGGGTAGGTTGAGTTTCAAGCTCAGCCGAACGGCTTTCTTGTACCGCTGCTCCCGACTGCTGCTGCTGCTGCTGCTGCTGCTGCCAGCAGTACCGGCACCACTGGCAACACCACTGCTAGTCCCTTCCTGCTCAGCACTGGTTTTCCCGGTGATATAGGCCATGCGGCTGGTCTCTGCTTTGTGCCGCCCCAACCCGATCGACTTTTGAGACGTCTCAAAAGTAGTCCCGTCCTGGTCCGCACTGGTTTTCCCGGTGATATAGGCCATGCGGCTGGTCTCTGCCTTGTGCCGCCCCAACCCGATGGCTGCCTCTGCCAGCTGCTCCGGCGTCAAGGAGGGCTTGGGGGGAGGGAGCTGCATGCCTGGAGAGACTGGTGGGACTTGAGCAGCTTGGGTGGCTAGGGTTTGTTGGGGGGAATCTGATGGTGCAGCCATCCACCCACCCACTCTCTGTTGGAGGGAATCTGATGGCGCCGCCGGGTCGCAGGCCCGAGATGGCTTTTGAGGCGCCTCAAAAGGGGAGTCTGATGGCGCCGCTGGGTCGCAGGCCAAAACAGGACCAAGATGAGGCTTTCTGGATGATGCCGTTCCTTGTGTTTCTTCTGTCCCTTGCTCCTCTTGCTCCTCCTCTTCCCATTGCTCCTCGTCCCATCTCTCTCCTCCCCCCCCCCTTTGGTTCCAGTTTGCCTGTTTCCCCGCCTGTGACTTGTGATTGCTCTCCTTGCGCTCGTTCTGCTTGTGTTGCCCTTCTCCTCCCCCTCCCCCTCCTCCGTCCCCTCCTCCTTCCCCTCCTCCTTCCCCTCCTTCTCCCCCTCCTTCTCCCCATCCCTCTTCCCATCCCTCATCCCACGCCTCTCCCCATCCTGCCCCCTGCCCCTCATGCCCGCCCCCCTCACCTTTACTGCTACCCACGCCAGACATCTCGAATCCCTCCCTACCCTCTTTCCCCTCTCCCTCCGTCTCCTTCTCCTCCTCCTTCTCTTCCTCCTCCTCTTTCCCTTTCTTGGCCTCTCCCTCCTCCTCACCCTTCTCCTTCTCTTCCTTCTCTTCTTCCTTCTCCTCCTCCCACTCCCCCTCTTCCTCCTCCTCCTCCTCCTCCTTCTCCTCCTCCTCCTTCCTCCTCTCCTCCCCACTCTCCCCCTCCCCCTCGTTATCCCCATCCCCCAACACCCCTCCCACCCCTTCTCTCCTCATCATCCCTCCGTGTGCCCTCCCTCCAGCTGCTGCTGCTGCACCACCAGCACCATCACCCCCCCAACCACCTGCAGCAGATTCACCACTCCCCCCACCTCCCCCACCACCATTATCAGCAGCAGAACCACCACTAGCACCAGTACCATCAACGAAGCTAGCACCACCAGCAGCACCACCAGCAGCACTACCAGCAGCACCACTTGCAGCAGCAGCAGCAGCAGAAGCAGACGCATAGGGAGTGCTTTTCATACTAGCAGGACGAGAGGCAGCACCAGCGCCAGCACCAGCACCAGCAACACTGCCACCCCTGATACCATTTTCTACCCCTCCACTTGCCACAGCCTCACCACCCTCTCCCCGAGCCTCTTTCCGAGCCTCTTTCCGAGCCGCTTCCCAAGCCTCTTCCCGAGCCTCTTCCCGAGCCTCCGCTGCTGCTTCGTTCGCCTCTGCCACGGACAGCGCCAGGCGATCGTCCCACTGCTGCAGCACCAGCACCGGCCCCCCAGCAGCAGTAGGGGTACCCGGAGGGGCTGCTGGAGGGGTGGCCACTCTGAAGCGATCGGAGAAGCGCGGCAGAAAGGACTGGGCATGGACAGGGGAGAGGGGAGAGAAGAGAGATGGGGTTGAGTCGAGAAGGGGAATTCGTCTGTTACTCATCCCACTGTTGCAGCACCAGCATTGCCCCTCCAGCAGCAGCAGCCGGGATACCCGGAGGGGCTGCTGGAGGGGTGGCTACTCTGAAGCGATCTGAGAAGCGCGGCAGAAAGGACTGTATGGGAGCACAGAGGGAAGGGGGGAGAGAGGAGAGGGGAGTAAAAAGGCGGGCTTGAGTTGGAAAGAGGAGCCACGGACAGCGCCAGGCGATCGTCCCACTGCTGCAGCACCAACACCGGCCCACCAGCAGCAGCAGCAGCAGGGGTGCCCGGAGGGGCTGCTGGAGGGGTGGCCACTCTGAAGTGATCGGAGAAGTGCGGCAGGAAGGACTGGCAGTGGAGCAAGGGAGAGCGCAGAGCGAAGAGGGGAGAGAGAAGAAGAGAGAGGTGAGAGAGCGGAAAAAAAAGAGGGGCTTGAGTTGGGCAAAAAAAGCCTCAGCTACAGACAGACAGCACCAGGCGATCGTCCCACTGCTGCAGTAGCAGCACCACCTGGGCAGCTCTGAAACTTTTTGAGATGCCCAAAAGGCTGCAGTCACCAGCACAGAGGCCAGCAGGTGCAAATGGGCTACTATGAACGACCTACAGGGTGATTTTGAGAATTCTCTAGAATACCCTGCAAATGCGACTCTGAGGTGGAAGGGCAGCAGCACTAGAGAATCGCTCGAGCAAGTACGAAAAAGAGTAAAAAAATTCCCTAGCTAAGAGAACTCTGATCGCAAGAACTGTATTCACTCAATCAGAACAGGTCGCAAACATGTTTAGGCAAGGCGGGAGAACCCGTCAAGCCTTCATCAGTGCTTCTGAACAGCGCTCACCGTTTTGAAGTCCTCTGGAAGGCCCAGTTCTCTGCGCACGTGCCCAACGCTCTCCACACTGAGGGACTGCGTTGCTGACATCATCAGCAGCTTGCAGAGCTGCAGTAGATGGTGGGAGGCAATGCGAAGGTGGGGAGGGGAAGAAGGGGATGGTTGTGGGGGGGAAAGGGGTGCACGCACAGCCGTGCTCTCCACACTGAGGGACTGCATGCTGACATCATGAGCAGCTTGCAGAGCTGCAGTGGTAGGTGGGTAGAAGAGGGGAAGATGCAGAGGGGAAGAATGAAAGAGGGCTTGTTGTGGAGGAGAGAGCGGGTGCAGGAGCTGTCAAAAGAAGACAGGTGGGCTGCGGAGGCCTTACTTCCATCAACTCGTGTTGAAAGAGGGCTTGTTGTGGAGGAGAGAGCGGGTGCAGGACAGACAGCACAAAAGGTTGACCAAGAGAGGGGGTGTTCCGAAGCACAGCAGTGCTCGTGTAGAAAGTAGATCTTTGAGACGTGGGTGCAACGAGCACTGCTGCTGCTCGTCTCAAAAACCTACTTTCCACACGTGGGTGCAAGGACAGCACAGCACAAAAGGTTGGTGTTCCGAAGCACAGCAGTGCTCGACACTCGAGAACTGCGTCGCTGAGCCATTGGGAAAACATCATTAGAAGCTTGCTCAGCTGCTGCAGTTGGGAGAATATGTTGCCCGCACAGCACCCCTGTCGTGCAATGCACACACCCAACTGCACCGCATCACATACACCTCATCTCACCTCATCTCACCGCACTGCACCTCACCTTATCCACTACGAGGGGCTTCATGATGGCCCGCAGCTCCCTCTCCCTCGCATCCCTCCTTGCCACCTCTGGAGTCAACTCGGACCAGATGTTGCCCGCAACCCTGTTGTACCATGCACACACCCCATTGCACTGCGTCACACACCACACCACTGCATCACACAGCGTCTCGCCGCATTCCACCACATTGCACCGCACCTTATCGACGAGAATGGGTTCCATGATGGCTCTCAGCTCCCTCTCCCTCGCATCCCTCCTCGCTGCCTCTGGAGTCAACTCGAACCAGATGTTGCCCGCACCCTTATCGTACACTCGGAATATGGATGGGAACCTGATGGGCGTGGGGGATGGAAGGGCCGAGGGGAAGGGAAGAAGAGGGGGCCAAAGAGGGAAAGGGAAGAAGAGGGGGCCAGGCATTAACTCCCAAAAGCTCAAACCAGATGTTGCCCGCACCCTTATCTTACACTCGGAATATGGATGGGAATCTGATGGGTGTGGAGGGTTGGGGAAGGAGTCGGCAGTAGGGTAGGGCCAGGCGGAATGGACACTTTCCATTGGAAAGGGGACGAGGTACTGAGCATGCATGCAGTCAGCTCAAACCAGGTGTTGCCCGCACCCTTGTCATACACTCGGAATATTGAGGGGAATCTGATGGGCGTGGGGGCAGAGGGTGGGGATGTGTGCGGGAAGGGAGAGGGTGGGAAGAGGAGGGCATTCATTCAGTCCCGCTAGTCCCGCTAGTCCCGCTAGTCCCGCTAGTCCCGCTAGTCCCGCTAGTTCAAACGAAATGTTGCCCGCACTGCTGTCATACACTTGGGATATTGAGGGGAATTTGTTGCTGTAGTGGTGGTGGTGCTGCACCCACCCACACACTCAATCACACTCACTCACTCCCACTCACTCAAACACACTCACTCACAGTCACACTCACCTGCGAATGAGAGCCTCACATCTTCGCCCTCCAGACAGCCCAATCTTGTTCCGATGCTTCCCCACTAGAGTTGTGCGGCTGTGTTGAGAAAGTTCAAGGAGCCTAGTTTTGAGTCGATTCAAAACTGAGCTGTGTGGCTGTGTTGAGGGAGTTCAAGGAGCACACACATCTACCACCCAATCCCGCACTTACTCCCTCTCTCCCATTTCCACTCACCTGCGAATGAGAGACACACATCTCCGTCCCCCAGACAGCCCAATCTTGTTCCGATGCTTCCCCAGCTCCTTGAGACTCATGCGCCCGCCCTTCTGCCAGTTAAAAAGGGACATGACGTGTACTCATTAGCGAGTCAGCAAGTAAGCAACAAGAAAGAGCTCTTGTTTCTGCCGATGCTTCCCCAGCTCCTTGAGACTCATGCGCCCGCCCTCCTGCCAGAAAAAAGGAAGGCAGCGCAATTCTAGGCTCATTAGCGAGTCTGCTACAAGGGGGGCCTACCAGTTTCTATACTCATTACACTCAAGTATTTAGATCAAGAAGTGACCGCCCAGCTCCTTCAGACTCTCAACAAGGTAACTAGTACTCCACATAGTTGCGCGCTCAGTAGTATATTGTAGCATAATGAAGAAGCCGAGTATGCGAATTGGGTGCTCAAGCCCCCCTGCCGATTTCTCCACATGATTGCGACCATGCAGTGAGCCGTGCCTCCTTCATCCCGGTGCTGTTTTTTGAGGCGCCTGAAAAATCTCTCCACATGGATGTGATGCGACCACCAAGTGAGTGAGCCATGCCTCATTTCTCCTTTGAGAATTCTCAGAAGTCACACTAATAGTGCTTGCTTGCCAGCTCCTTCCTTTCTTTAAGTGAGGGTCTACTGCCATTGACACGCATTGACCACCGTTGACCAGTGTTGGCCCATCGCTCACCTGCTTCCCCAGCAGCTCCTGAATGCGCTGCACGATGCGGAACTTCTTGTTCCTCTCTATCACCGCATCCAGCCGTGGCTCCTTCCGCCGCTTCACCTTGCACTCCACCACTCGCCGCTGCCGGGTCTGGTGATTAGAATTGGGGGGGGGAAGAGGGGGAAGGGGGGAAGGGGGGACGGGGAACAAGGGATGGGGAGCAGGGGACGGGGCAGGAAGTGGTGCTTCAATCACCACATCCAGCCGTGGCTCCCTCCGCCGCTTCACCTTGCACTCCACCACTCGCCGCTGCCGGGGCTGGTGGAAAAGAAAAGGGGGGGAGGAGTGGTTGTAGGGGAGGAGGAGGGGAAGGATATGGTGTGTTAGCCAACGCACAAGGCTCCCGCCGCCGCTTCACCTTGCACTCCACCACACGCCGCTGCCGGGGCTGATGGATAAACAAGCGAGGTGCGGTCGGTGGGAGGGAGGGCAGGGGTGGGAGAGGTAGGGGTTTAGGCGAGGGGAGAGGGTGCATTAGCCATCAGGTCATGTCTTAGGCGACTTCGATGGTTCGCGCTTCCCCTTCAGCTTGCAATCAACCACACGTTGCTTCAAAGGTTTGAGGGTCAGGGGTGCGGGTTCAGGGTTCAGGGTATAAGATTTTTCTTGTCCAAGGATTCATATGGAATTTCTTGCAGGGCAAGATGGAGATAGGTGCCGTTCCATCGCCCAAACAAACTGCTACCTGCCTCGAACCATGATAACAACCATGTCCCTTTGTTCCAAGGCAGAAGAAGACTTCGAAGAGTTTCCAACACCAACTAAAACCTTTCTGCTCGTTTCTCACAAACGAATATTCTCTCCGCAACCCGCGCGCCCTTGCTTGCTCGTCTCCGCAAGAAGAGTGCGGAAAATGCGACGATTTCGGAGGGGCATGCAAGGGCAATATAGATCGGATTCTGAAACATGAGAATAGTCACCAACGTTGGGCTTGGACTCGAGCGTTGGGCCACGACTCGGTGTCGTTCCCGTTTTGACAGTGTGTCCCTTCCTACCTCTTTTCGCATGCCTCCTCGTGGCGGGCGGTGATACGTCAGCGCGTCGCTCGACGAGTCGCCACGCAGCAGACTGGACGATCCGAACGACATGCTTCTCGCCGACGATCCGAACGAAGCGCCTGTTGCTGATGATCGAAGCGACATGCGACGAGTCGCACTACTCGTCGCACAGCGCGTCGCCGAGAATGGGCGGGCTACGATATGTCGCGACGCGTGGAACCCGCGCCGCGGAGCCTGATGCCAGCATGCTACCATAGCGGTTTTATCGCCGCCTTTACCGACGGCGTTTCCCCCGCCGACGATCAAACTTGCGTGCTCAAACGACCGAATCTCCATTCGCCCATTTCCAGATAATGTATTTGCTACTGGCCCGATCGCGCCTCCAGCATGACTCGCACCGCCGTGACTGGCGCACGGGAAAGATACGCGAGCCATCGACATAGTAGTTAATCTCCTCGCGCCTCGATCTCCCCAGATCCGCGCGCTTGGCGACTTGCTGTGGCACTTGCCGCTGCAGTTAACTACTCCGCCGCCTATTGTGTAGAGACTATTGGAGCGAGTAGGCGCAGCCGCTCCGCGGATCGCGGCTGTAGTGCGGAGCGGCCATCCGGCAGAAATTCCCCCTCCGCCGGTGATCGCGCGTGGAAGTGCAGCTGGTTGAAAGGCGCACGGACAGGCGGGCATGACGGGGGGAACAGCGCACGGGCAGGGGGGAAGGATGGCGGCTGCCGGTGCCCGCCAGGCTGCGCGCCAAGTGGACGCGGGGAGAGCGGCGCGTGCAGTTGCTAAGCAGACGGAGCAGCGGAGGAGGCGGGAGAACGCGGAAGAACGAGCGGAAAACATTCAAGGAGACGGGATAAAGTTCACTTGGTCAAATAGATATACACGGGGCGACTCACGCCTGGATGTATTCTAGGGATTAACTAATGTAATAGACTGACTAATCAGGGCGCATGCGTATACATGTTCACGTAGTTCTAGCATCCCGATTAGACGTGTAGGATAACTCGAGGTGTCCACAAAGAAGGTTACGTGCTTCGGTAGCCTCCAAGTCCTAGTATCTCCCAGGTTCAGAAATTATATCTCAGGTTCGACAAACTGAGAGAGCCTAGAATCTCGGGTTTCAATCTGAGCGTTGGTTTACTTGAAATGGACGAGTCTCCATGGCCTAGATACTGACGCCGAGATGGCTCCGTGCTCGAGGCAGAACGAGAGCATTGATCTCCCCAGAAGTGGGATTGCTGACATTCTTTGGCAGCAAGCCGTATTCGGTACTCCATTCTTCGAGACATTCTATTTTGCTGATTTGCAGGCGAGACTGGGTCTCAGATCTTCAAAGCGTTTACAGTACGTCACGAGACTCTGTCGTCGCACAAAAGATGTCGTTATTAGGGAAACTAAAATTGATACCACATCTCCCATGCGAAGCCGCCCATCGAGTTGGAGAATAAAGAACAGGCCATTCGGCGACGTGCTCGGCAAATCCGCCGAACCTAGACATTCACGATTTTACCTCTCGAGCAAGGAGCCGCGCCAGGTACCCAAACCTCCCCAACAACCTCAACTAGCCGTTGAGTCAAACTCGCGCCTTCTACAGTTGATTGATCCTTGAGAAGCGTACAAAGCACAATCGTACCGTTTCGACCTATAACAAAACTTTCATTATTGAAGTAGAAACTCATACCAACCTCGTTGATAAACAAAACAGTGCCCTGTCTCTAGCAGCAACTCGTTGCTAAAACCATATAATCTTGGCAGTTTGTTACCCATATAATCTGTCCCAATACATTACCAACTCAAACACAACATATCGACCTGCTTCTAACTAAAATTCTAAAGCTCATGACCTACAGCAGTAACTCCAGCCAGCAGTCAAGAAACAGGACTAAAAGCCAAGATCCGCCAAATTATCTGTTGGGACCGCAAGCCCATCGAGACCCCCAAGATCTTCCCCCATTAGCAGCTCATCGTTCGGCAATCCCGCCAGCCATCCACCAAAGTCATCCCCCTGCACCCCCAGCTCCGGCATCGCCGAACCAAACACCGAGCCTGCCGCCAGGTTATCCAGCTCCACCACCTGCTCCAGCTCCGGCTGGGGCGTCGTAGGCATGGCGTTCCGGTTTGGATCCAGGTCCGGGAACTCATCCGCCGAGGCTTTTCTCTTGCCCGACTTCCCCGGACCAACTCCCGAGCCTCTCGACCGCTTCCCAAGTTGTATACCATGCGTGAGGCTCGACCCAGGTGCGAAAAAATCCCCCGGAGAAGACCCAAGAGGCTTAGAATCAAAGTCTCCTGCTCCCTCCCACCCAGAAGCAGCAGCAGCAGTACCAGAGGGATCAAGGCCCCCTGAATCGTGACCCGGCGGGGTAGCCACAGGGGGGGTTGCAGCCTGCCCTCCTGCCCCTCTCTGCCCTCCCCCCACCCGGTGCTGCCGCCACCGCCCCTTCTTCCTCTCCCCTCCGCCACCCCCTCCCGCTCCCTCCCCTCCCCCGGCAAGGCTCGACCGGGCACCAGTAGGGGTGGCCCCTGCTGACCCCCCCTCGCCTGTGCGCCTGGCAGGGGAACCCCCTTTGGTGAAATCCAGGTTGTCCCGGTCTGTTCTTTTCCGCTTGATGTTCCCTGGGAGTAGAGGTACCGGCCCCCCACTAACCCCTCCCCCTGCTCCTCCCCCTGCTGCTCCTGCCCCAGAAAACCCTCCTCTAGACGCTCCTCCTCCTGCTCCTGCTGCTGCTGACGCGCCTGCTGCACCCCTAGCACCACCAGCACCAGTGGCACCGGCACCAACAGCATCATTCGGGCTACCACCTGCACCAAATACATCCTCCAGTCGAGCGGTTCTCTCCTTGTGTCTGAACGACCCCTCCAAAGCATCACCGCCTGGTCCTGCCATTGCTCCCATGCGCTCCCCCCTGCTCTCGCTTCGCCGCAAATTTGTGCGTGAGTGTGGATCTGGTGGGAATACGCGGGGAGGGGGAAAGGAAAGGAGGATATTGAATAAGAGGGAAAATACCAGCACCATCAGCAGCACCACCACACCACCACCAGCAGCACCAGCGCCACCAGCACCGAGCCGTTCTCTCCTTGTGTCTGAACGACCCTTCCGAAGCCTCCCCCACTGCCATTGCTCCTTGTTCTCGCCTCTGCGCTCGATTCGCCGCAAATTTGCGCAGGAATGGGGTTCTGGGTGGGGATAAATGGAGAGAGAAAAGGGTGGAGGGTCAGAGGGGAGGATTTGCAGCAAAGATAGTGTGAAAGTGCGGCCAAGGGGAGAGGGTGGGGGTCGGGGAATAAATGGAGAGACAAAAAAGAGAGTGAGAGAGGGGGGGCACGTGGAGAGTGGTCAGGGGAGGAGAGGTCAGGGGAGGAGAGGTCAGAGGAGGAGAGGTCAGAGGAGGAGAGGTCAGAGGAGGAGAGGTCAGAGGAGGAGAGGTCAGAGGAGGAGAGGTCAGAGGAGGAGAGGTCAGAGGAGGAGAGGTCAGAGGAGGAGAGGTCAGAGGAGGAGAGGTCAGAGGAGGAGAGGTCAGAGGAGGAGAGGTCAGAGGAGGAGAGGTCAGAGGAGGAGAGGTCAGAGGAGGAGAGGTCAGAGGAGGAGAGGTCAGAGGAGGAGAGGTCAGGGGAGGAGAGGTCAGAGGAGGAGAGGTCAGAGGAGGAGAGGTCAGAGGAGGAGAGGTCAGAGGAGGAGAGGTCAGAGGAGGAGAGGTCAGAGGAGGAGAGGTCAGAGGAGGAGAGGTCAGAGGAGGAGAGGTCAGAGGAGGAGAGGTCAGGGGAGGAGAGGTCAGAGGAGGAGAGGTCAGAGGAGGAGAGGTCAGAGGAGGAGAGGTCAGAGGAGGAGAGGTCAGAGGAGGAGGGATGGCTTGGGGGGGGGGGGGCTGTCTGTCACTGGGTGGGGACCCTGTTTGTCTGCCTCTCCAAGTGACTTGACTTGTGAGTCAATTTAGAATGCACCCTCACCCAGGATGAACAACGCACCTTCCCTGAAGCTGTCACAGGGAGAACCAGCTATCCGCCTCTGCCTCTCACGCTGACCTTTGAGTTTACGTTGAGTCAAACGTTGCCTCAACTCACATGCCACCTGGCCTGCCCTCAGCCCAGCACGCAACTTCCCTGAAGCTGTCACAAGGGGAACCAGCAATGAGCATCGACGCCACCGGACTATCTGCCTCTGCCTCTCCTGGCGACTTGCCAGCCGACTCAACAGTCACCTCGTCTCAAGAATCACCTCATCTCACAAGATACCTCGACCCAAAGGTGGCCGCGCACCTTCCCTGAAGCTGTCACACACACGGCGACCCAGCAATGAGCATCGATGCCACCAGCCTGTCCACCTCGGCCTCTCGTGTTGCCTTTTGAGTTCACCTTGAGTCAAAAGTTGCCTCGACTCACAAGCCACCTGGCTTGCCCTCAACCCAACACGCACCTTCCGTGAAGCTGATTGCTGTCACACACGGCGACCCAGCAATGAGCATCGACGCCACCAGACTATCCGCCTCTGCCTCTCCAAGTGACTCGTGTGAGTTTACTCAAGAAAGTCGTTGCAACTCACAACTCAGCTAGAGCCTACAACATCCACGCACCTTCCCTGAGGCTGTCACAGGGCGACCCAGCAATGAGCATCGACGCCACCGGACTATCCGCCTCTGCCTCTTGCAACGAATTCTAAGTTAACCTCTACTCAACTCACGACTCACCTCACCTAGAAGGCCACTAAGCCACGCACCTTCCCTGAAGCTGTCACAGGGTGACCCAGCAATGAGCATCGACGCCACCAGACTATCCGCCTCTGCCTCTCGCACGCCTCCCCCTCCTGCCCCTCCTGCACCACCCTCTTCACCACCACCACCAGCCCCAGCCCCGCGCAGGGGACTCAGACCAGCGATTTCCAGTGCTGGCGATTCCCCTCCCATTGCGGTGTCATCAGCACCTGCAGCAGCGACAGCAGCTGCTGCTGCAGTGGTGGTGGCGGTGGGAGCGAAGGAGAGAGGGATGGGAGGGCGGGGTGGGGACGGGGGGAAGAGTGCGAGTCTCTGGCGGTTGAACAGGGAGAGGAGGCCAGGGGCAGAGGCGCCTGCACCAGATAAACCTGTCCCAGAACCGTCCAAACCACCTGCACCAGCACCACCAGCAGCGCCAGCAGCACCAGCAGCAGCACCATGGGCACTTAGTGTCCCCCCTGGGGTTGTCACCACACCAGAACTCCTCCCCACCCCTCCCAATCCAGGAGTACCCACACCGCCAGGCCCGGGCGTCCATGGCAGCGGGCTGCGCTCGGCGAGCAGGCTCGGCGAGGGCTGTAGGTCCGGGTGCACGCGCTGCAGGTGCGGCAGCAGCGTGCCGGCGTGCCATTGGTCGGCGCGCTGCAGGGCGCGGCGCACAAAGTGGACGGCGGACTGGCGGGCGAGCTTGAGGGAGGACCCAGCGCCCTTGGTGATGGTGCCCGCTGCTCCCGCCATCTTGAGACCCTGGAAGGGAGAGGAGGGGAGGAGGGAAGGCGGAGTGGGCGAAGAGCAGGGTTGGTTTAACAAGGGTGCTCTCTTCCCCTGCCTGCCACTCCTCAGCGCTCTGCAGGTCCTTCCTTCCCCACTGAATCCAGCCAGCATGGCACTCCTGGGTGCGCTGCAGGGCTCGGCGCACAAAGTGGACGGCAGACTGGCGGGCGAGCTTGAGGGAGGACCCAGCGCCCTTGGTGATTGTCCCTGCTGCTCCCGCCATCTTGAGACCCTCGGAGGGTGAGCAGGGGAAAAGGGGTAAGGAGATTGTATGAGCCGAAGCTTGAGGGAGGAGCCATCCCCCCCCATGGTGATCGTGCCTGCTGCCCCTGCCATCTTCAGCCCCTGGAGAGAAGGGTGGGGGAGGAGGGAAGGAGGGAGTGAGACGTCTCGGATTTGAAGGACTCAGGATGTTTTGATGGTTCAAAGGAAAGCCATAGGCTGCAAGAGAAAGACGAAAGAGTGAAAAGGTATGTGCAAGCGGAGCCTATTCGGGGAAGAGGGAGGGTGGTGCGCGGTCGTGCAGTGTGGTGCAGTGTGGTGGGGTGTGCGTACGTTTTGTCTGGCATAGGCCATTTCCAAGAGCCGATCCACCACCAGCTTCGCCAGTGGGAGAGAAGGGGCTTTTGAGTTCTATGGTACGTACCGCGGCACGGTGTGAGGAGACCAGATGGGAAGAGAGATGGGGGGGAGGGGGCAGTGGTGGGTTGGGGTGTGCGTACCGTTCGTCTGGCATATGCCATCTCCAGCAGCCGATCCACTACCAGCTTCTCGCAGCTCCTGCCAGCACCGCACAGTACAATGACAAATCAGGTAAGAGGAATGAGCAGGAATTTCAAGAGCAGGGATGAAACCAGAAGGCTGAACTATTTCCATCATCCAGCAAGAATCAGCCAAAAAGTTCTACGCAAACAGCTTTTCAAAGCCAAATAGGTTGAATATTTCTGGAATTGCTTCACCCACAGCAGACCCCTCCCTCTCTTCACCCTTCACCCACCTTTCTTCCTCCAGTCGCCTTGATGCCACCACCTCTTCCAAATACGCTGCCTTGTGCTGGTTGTGCTGCGCCTGGGGGAACAGGGAGGAGGGAGGAAGGGAAGAAGAGCAGAGGGGAGAGAGGAGGAGGAGCATAGAGGAGGGGGATACTTGCCACTTTTGCGACCACCTCGCCTTGGCTCTTCTCGTTCTACCTCGACTCACCTTCACTCGCGAGATCCTTCACTCGCTCTCTCCTTCACTCGCTCTCTCCTCCACTCGCTCTCACCTCCACTCGCTCTCACCTTCACTCGCTCTCTCCTTCACTCGCTCTCTCCTTCACTCGCTCTCTCCTTCACTCGCTCTCTCCTTCACTCGCTCTCTCCTTCACTCGCTCTCTCCTTCACTCGCTCTCTCCTTCACTCGCTCTCTCCTTCACTCGCTCTCTCCTTCACTCGCTCTCTCCTTCACTCGCTCTCTCCTTCACTCGCTCTCTCCTTCACTCGCTCTCTCCTTCACTCGCTCTCTCCTTCACTCGCTCTCTCCTCCACTCACTCTCTCCTTCACTCGCTCTCTCCTTCACTCGCTCTCTCCTTCACTCGCTCTCTCCTCCACTCGCTCTCACCTCCACTCGCTCTCACCTCCACTCGCTCTCACCTCCACTCGCTCTCACCTCCACTCGCTCTCACCACGGCTGAACCCGTGTTGCTCTCACTCACCTTGGCCTGCTTTCGCCTGTGGGACATGTGAAGGCTGGCGCTAATCTCATCGTATTCCGATGAACCACATTGACCCGCCTTGACTCACATTGACTCACTTTGACTTTCTCTCACCCGTGTTGCTCTCACCTTAACTTGCAGTCGTCTGTGGGAAATGCGAAGGCTGGCACTGATCTCATCGTCCTGCCGCTGCGCCTCCTGTAGCTGTGAGGGGAGAGCGAGGTGTGGGTGGGAGGCGGAACAAGGGGGGTTGGCCAGATGGAAGGGGGTGGGATGAGGAGTGGGAAATGCGAAGGCTGGCACTGATCTCATCGTCCTGCCGCTGCGCCTCCTGTAGCTGTGAAGAGGGAGGAGGGGGGTGGGGGGTGGAGAGGGGAGGCGGAAAAGAAGCAGGAAGAGGATGGGGAAGGGTAAATGCGAAGCCTGGCACTGATCTCATCATTCTGCCGCTGTGCCTCCTGCAGCTGTAAAGGAGTGGCGAAAGAATGGAGGGGGGAAGGAATGAGGATGGGGATGGGGGTGAGGTCAGACACAACTGGGAGTGGGGAATAGAATGGGGATGGGGACATGTGAAAGCTGGCGCTGAGGTGTATTTTGAGGCGCCTCAAAAGAAATCCGCGAGCACTGAGGTGTATTTTGAGGCGCCTCAAAATACACCTCAGGATGGGGATGGGGGTGAGGTCAGACACAACTGGGAGTGGGGAATAGAATGGGGATGGGGACATGCGAAGGTGGGCACTGATCTCATCGTCCTGCCTCTGCACCTTCTGCAGCTGTGAGGTGTGGGAATGTGAATGTGGGTTCAGGGACAAAAGGGGATGGGGATGGGGATGGGGATGCGGATGGGGATGGGGATGGGGATGCGGATGGGGATGGGGATGAGGATGGGGATGGGGTGCGGCCAGATCCCAGCACCACATGCACTCTCTCTTATCCTATCCACCATCTTACCCCAATGCATGCACCCTTCTTACCCCGTGCACGCGCAGCAGTCCCACATGAGCCAACTCCAGTCGCACCCTTGCTTCCAGCCCCATCCCTCTCCACTCCTCCGCACTCAGCGGTCCTCCTCCCCCACTCCCCCTCTCTCCCCCTCCCCCCCCCAACAGCCCTCCCCCTGGCCCCCTCCCCCCTTCCATCTGCGCCCAAATCTGCCCACTGTTGGGCTGCCAGCTGTTTGATTGGCTGTTTCTAATTCGACCGAAATCAACCTGCCCCCATGTGTGTGACTGTGACAGTAACGAAGGGCCCCGAAGCAGGTTCCCGGAAAGTGCTGCATCAGATAACACCTCCTCTTCTGCAGGTAAAACCCACTCTACCTCCCCTCCTTCCACTCCTCCTCCATTATTACCCCTCTTCCCCCCTGCTGCTGCTCCTCCATCCCCCCCACCCCCATTCACCAAAACACCCCTTAAAAACCCCTCCTCGTCCTCCTCTCCTTCGTCCTTCGCACCTCCTCTCTCCCCTTTCACTCTCATTTCACCATCCCCTTCCTTTTCCTCCACCTCTTCCTCCTCCTCCTCCTCGTCCTCCTCCTCTTCATCATCCTTACACTCCCCTCCGTCACACCCACCCTCCTTGCCCCCGCCCTGCCGGGGGCAGTCAATCAAAGCAGACAGCAGCCGATTCACCATCGACTCACCAACCACTCCTCCCCACTCCCTCCCACCCCCTCCCAAACCTCCATCCAAACCTCCTCCCGCCCCTTCCAGCCCGCCTGCGGGCGAGCGGTTACCACCAGCAGGTGTTACAGCCATGAGAGGGGGAAGAGCATGTAGGGCGCCTGAGGGGTGAGACTCTGAGCCTCCCATTAACAACCCCACCACGTTCCCATTCCCGTTGCCGTGGCCGTTACCGTTACTGTTACAGTTACCAGCAGCACTGGCTGCTGCGGAATCAACACCAGCAGCACCGGCTGCTGCTCCCTCTGTTGCTCCAGACTGCACAAGCACACAGATGGAGAGGGAAGAGAATCGTAAATTGGGATGGAGAGGGAAAAGATGGGATTGATTGCGGCTGCAAGCACTGGGATGCCTGTGGTGGGGTGGGGTCTGTAAGTCCATCTCTTGCACCTGCTGCTCCCTCTGTGACTGAAGACTGCACAAGGATTGCGATGCAGGGGGAGGAGAATGAATGGGATTGAGAGGGAAAATAGAGTGGGATAGCGTAGCGGGTGGTGTGCTGCTTGTGGTGGAGTCTCTGTTTCTTTCTGCCTTTTCTGCTGCTGCAGGTGTGTTTGAGAGGGAAGACAGCGTTTTAACGGGATTGCAAAGGCAACTGAGCCTAAACGTCTCCAAACTGGATTTCTTGAGACCAAAGTATTCTATAATAGAAAGAAAATCTCACATAGATACATATCAGTTTTCATCAACTCACCATCTGCCTCAGTCTCGCAAGGTCCTCTGGGGCAGGGAAGTGGAAGAATGGCTCAACGGCTTTCCAGAAGGGGCTGGACGCTGCTGCAGCTGCACGCGTGGGGAAGGATGGGGAGGTGGGCGAAGGGAAAGGGGTGATGATGAGTCTATGTTGTGCTGTAATATTCATTCGAGTGAAGTGGAAGAATGGCTCCACGGCTTTCCAGAAGCGGCTGGACGCTGCTGCAGCTGCACGCGTGGGGAAGGATGGGGGGGGAAACGGAGGAGGGTGAGTTAGCATTGCTGCGTCCCACATAAGGGAAGTGGAAGAATGGCTCAACGGCTTTCCAGAAGGGGCTGGCCGCTGCTGCAGCTGCAGGGGCAAAAGAGGGTCGGGGGGCATGGGGAAGGAAGGAATTCTGGTTTAGGGTTTCGGGTCTAGAGGCAGGTGCAGGCGGGTGCGGTAAGGTGGGGGCAAGGAAGGGGGGAGCGGCGGCGGAGGAGGAGGAGGGAGGAGGAGGAGGAGGAGGAGGAGGAGGAGGAGGAGGAGGAGGAGGAGGAGGAGGAGGAGGAGGAGGAGGAGGAGGAGGGTGGTGAGTCAGTGGGTGTGGTATTTTTCACTCACAACCAGCCAAAAGGGACTAGACACAGCTACAGCTGCATTTGCTGCAGACGCGTGTAAGGTGGGAGGAATTGGGGGGTTGAGGGAGGAGGGTGATGAGTCAGTAGGTGTTGTATCTTTCATTCACATGAAATGGGTTGCACAGCAGCTGGAGCTGGGAAAGCGACTAGCAGCTCTAACTTATGGGCCTAAAGATTGGTATGCTACTCATGCATGCATGCATACATGCACCACTTGCCAGGCCAAGGGTTTTGTCAGACCGTTAACTTTGGCACCAGCCTCAATTGGAAAAGGCCTCAACGCACGGGAAAGAAAGAGCCTCACCTCCTGTATTTATGTGTAAAAAGTGTATTTCTTAGACGTCTCAAAAATACACTTTTTTACACGGGAAAGGAAGACCCTCACCTCCTGTATTCATGGCTGCCTGTATCGCATTTGATAGCTCCTCCGCATCATCGTCCGAATCACCTGAAAAGAGCAGAATAAGGGAGCATAGTAAGAAGTTATTACCAGAAATAATGACAACAATGACAAGATACCAGCATCGCACTCACTCACCTAAGAGAAACACTCACCGGATTCCTCCATTGGGCTGTCTGCATGCATGCGCCTCTGCACCCTGTTGGCTGCATTGCGCCTGTCCACCCTGCCGCCCCTGGTTGGTTGGAATCGACGAGAAGGAAGAGAGCGAGGAAAGAGCGGGCGGGAGGGGTTACATGGGAGGGAGGGAAAGAGAATGCATGCGCCTCTGCACCCTGTTGGCCGCATTGCGCCTGTCCACCCTGCCGCCCCTGGTTGGTTGGGATTGGCAAGAAGGAATAACGGGAGAGGAGGGATGAGAGGATATATGGGAGGGAGGGAAAGCGCATGCATGCGCAGCGCCTCGCCTCTGCACCCTGCTGCAGGGTGTTTTTGAGAATTCTCAAAAACACCCTGCCGCATGCATGCATGCGCAGCGCCTCGCCTCTGCACCCTGTTGGCTGTCGATGCATGCATTGTGCCTGTCGATGCTGTTGCTCCTGCTTCGTGCTAGACTCATTTTATTTGGATACTCATAAATTGCCCACAGGCGTGACAATATAGGAGCCTCACCTCTCTCCTTTGTCCAATCCCAGGCGAGAGGTGCGGATCTGCTTCACGTTATTCGCCACTCCAACCACCCCGCCTGCTCCACCCCCACCACTCCCACCACCGCCACTGCCACCTCCACCCGCAGCAGAGGCAGCACCACCAGCACCACCAGAGCCACCAGCACCACTACCCAGCACCCCACCATCGTCCGCCCCTTCACTCCCCATGCTAGACACGGCTTCTTTCTTCAATCTCAACCCCCCAGCAGCCACTAATCTCCCCGTCCTCCCCTGTCGCCTCACCCCATCCGCCCCTCCCGCCCCTCCCCCTCCTCCACCTCCCCCTTCCTCCTTCACTACCCCCCCTCCTCCCTCTGTTTTCTCTCTCACTCTCCCCAGCTTGCCCTTTTTGTCCTTTCTCCGCACTTTAGCCAATCCCGTGCCTCGGGACTGGACCTCCGACAAGCCCCCTGCTTCCCCCCCCGCCCCTCCCCCCGCTCCCCCTAAGCTCTCCCCCGCGCCCCCCAAATGCCCCCCCACACTCCCACTCTCTGTCGGCCAAAGTCCCCCTCCCTCCCGCCCACCCCCACCCCCTTCCCCATCCATCTCCTCCCCCCCATACCCCTCCTCGTCCCCTTCCCCACCCCCTTCACTCACCCCCACAGACCCTAACGGGGACATAGCCATACCTAAGCCAGCTCCCGCTCCCCCTCCCCCTGCTCCCCCTGCTGCTGCTGCGCCAATGCCCCCTGACCCACCCCCTGCTCCTCCCCCTGCTCCGCCAACTCCTCCTCCTCCCCCTGCCGCTCCTGCTTTATGCAGCTTGCCTGGCTTTCTCCCCCTGCTAGTAGGGGGGAGCCCTGACTGATTACCCTGCTGATGCTGCTGCTGGTGATGCGGCTGATGCGGCTGATCCCACAATCCAGCCCCATCCCCTCCGCCCTCTCGTTCAGACTGCACGGAATGAGCAGGGGAAGCAGCTCGTGCGCCAAACGCCCCTTTCCTATCTGCTGCTCCCCCTCCCACCTTTCTCACCGCCGCTCCTCCTCCCCCTCCCCCCCCCTGCACCTGCATTTCCCACTCCGCCCGCGCCTGCCTTATCGCCCCCGCCCAACGTCCTAGGACCGCGGGTCGCTCGTCCTTTAGTGATCCCCGCTCCGCCTCCCCCTCCCCCTCCGCCTCCACTGCTCTTAGGCGCATTTTCCTCCCCCTGAAGCGGGCTTCCAGGCACAGACGAGCCTCCCCCTCCTCCCCCTCCTCCCCCACCACTCCCCCCGGCTCGCATGGTGCCAAACCTCCCACTGGCATCCCTTGTCTGGTGCAACCCTATCCCCTTGCCCGCCTGTCCCTTAGGCCCACTATCACTACCTGCTCCCCCTCCTCCTGTTCCTCCTCCCCCTCCCCCATCACCTGCTCCTGCCCTGCTTCCAGACGTCACCCCATGCACAGGTCCGGCCCGGAACACCGAGCCTGAGCCCGAGCCTGCTGCCGAGCCTCCAGGCTTGTGCGAAGAGCTCGAAAGGGACCGCTTGAGCCCCCCTCCCGCGCCTGTTGCTGCAGCAGAAGCACCACCACCAGCACCACCACCGGCAGCACCAGTACCAGTACCAGCAGCAAGAGAGTCTGTTACTACGCCGTTGACACTCCCTCCTGCTGCAGTTGCAGTCCCTGCAACATCTGCCTTGGGGCGGGATCGCTTGCCCTTCATCTTTCTGTGCTGCTGCTGCCCCTCGTGTCCGCTTGCCCCTGCTGCTCCTCCTGCTGCTGCGCCAGACCCTGCGAGGTGCTTTTGATCCGAGGCGTTTTCGTGGTTTGACTGGTGGTGGAAAGGAGGTGGGGCGAGCAGATGTGGGGAGAGAGGAGAGACAGGGCGCATTGGAGGATGACGACAGAACTGCTGAATAGACTCCTCTGTTGATAGACAGAACAAACTAATTAACGACTGAGGAAGAAAGGGGGAAAGAGGAGGGGAATGGGGACGCGAGGACAGGAGATTAAGGGAGGGACAAAGAAGCAGAAAACAGAATGGAAAAATTGATGTGGATTGGGGACAAGGGGATGGATTGGACGGAACACATACTCGAAGGCAGGCGTTTGACAAGAAAAGGTGCAAGACAAGAATGAAAGTGTCATGAAGGAAAGTGAAGGTATGTTTTTTGAGAATTCTAAAAAAACGCACACTGGACTGGAAGGCAGGCGTTTGACAAGAGAAGGTGCAAGACAAGAATGAAAGTGTCATGAAGGAAAGTGAAGGTAGCAGGAAGGAAGGGCTGGTGGCACAGAGGGAAAGGATACGGTTTCGCGGTGCAGAACGGAGAAGCAGGAGTAAATTGCTGACATGGGAGTGGGCTCAGAAGTGGTCAACGGGGTCAACAGGAGTCAAGGGGAGTCAACGGGGTTCAACGGGAGTCAACGGAGTCAACAGGATTTAACGGGGTCAACGGGGTCAACAGGAGTCAACGGGGTCAACTGAAGTCCACGGGAGTCAATGGGGTTTGACGGGTCATGGGAGTCAACTGGAGTCAATGGAGGCAACGCACCAATGTGCACGCATGCCGGTTCGCGCCACCCCCAGCTTTCGAGTGCCCCGGCCCTGTCCGTCCCCCTCCTCCCCCTCCTCCCCCACCACCACCAGCAGCCCCTCCCCCCCCTGCTCCAACTCCAACCCCAGCAGCACCATCCCCCGCGCTGCCACTGCTTCGGCTGTTATCCCCTGGCGTCCCAGCTGCCCCGCTCGCGCCGCCAGCACTGACAGCAGCACCACCAACTGCAGCGTTGGCTCCGTCGCCCCTGCCCACGCGCCTCCTCATGCTCACACCGTTGAGCCACGTGTCGAGACGTGATAGGGCGTCCTGCAGATGTCGAGTCCGATCCCTGGAGGAGAAGGGGGAGAGCGGGGAGGGGAAGGGTGGCGGGAGGAGAACGGGGAGGGGGAAGGGGGGAGAGGGAAGAGGGAAGAGGGAAGAGGGAAGAGGGAAGAGGAGAGAGGGGAGAGGGGAGGGGGGAGGAGAAGGAGTGCTGCGTGAGAAAGGATAGCTCTGAATCTGGTCTGAAGTATAATCTGTAAAGTTGGTCAGCACGGAGATAAAAATGTTGTTTTGAGACGTCGCAAAACCAACACTTTTATCACGTTGGACAGGACAGCACGGAGAACGGGAATCAGCCATGATTGGCTCGAGCTCAGCTGCTGATAACAGGCCAATCAAGCTGCAAGAACAGCAGTGGCGGCGGCGGCGAGGCGGCGTCAGTGGCAGCAACGGCAACAGCAGCAGCATCAGTAGCAGCAACTGAAGCGGCAGGGGCAGCAACAGCACTGAAAGGAGAGAAAGGAGGAGGACGAAAAGGAGGGATCTTACTGGCAACTACCGTCAGAAAAGAGGAGATAACATAATTCACGGGTACAGACACATGGAAACGGGCAGGACAGGGCACACAGAATGTGACACTAGCGAGCGGGGATGATTACCAAACGTTTAGGGTCACTATGAGGACCAATCCCCTGGTGCACATTGCACAATGACTCCAGGCACTCCCACGAGGATCAAACTGACTAATCTAGAAACGCCCACCATAACCGATGTGACTGTATCGAACATCCCCCATACAATACCAAATACCTCACCTTGCACGATCTCGACCATCCCTCAACGCCGCCACCATCCTCCTCCGCTCCTCTCCCGTTACAGTCACAACAGGCAAGCCCCCCCCAGCTGCCGCCTGGTCCGCTCTCCCTTCCCCCAGTCCCCCCGCAGCTCCCCCCGAAGCTCCTTCCCGCGCCTTCCCCACTGCGGAATCCAACTCCGCGTGTCTCCCGAACCGTAGTTCCCCGGTAGATAGCTCTTCCAGCGACAGTATGCGCGCGAGAGACGATTCTCCACGAGAGGCGGAACCTCCGCCAGCGGCGGAGCATCCCCCGGCAGCGGACGCTCCCCCAGCAACGCCTTTCCCCGCGAACCCCGCACCGGTTCCACCGCCGGAACCGCTCCCGCCGATTCCGCCTCCAGCGGGTTGCCCCTCGTCCGCATATTCCGCGGAAACCATTCCTCCCGCTGGTCGACCCGAGAGACCCGGACCCTCCTGGCCAGCTGGCCGATCGTTACTGGCGTCTAGAAACCCTTGATCGCCGGGCTGCGATTGCTGCTGACCTGGCAGTGAGGAATGTGGTTGTTGCTGACCTGGCACTTGGTCGGTGGCAGGCCAGCCTGACGCGAAGCCGCCACCCTCCTGGTCTTGCAAGTACTCGTATTGGCGATCCATGGATTTGGCTACGAATCCTAACATACGCGGGTTGGACTAGCGTAAGCGATTCGACGGTATTATGCTTCGGCTCGCGTCAGCAGACACGAACGGACTGGCGACAATGGAGTGTTGACCAAACACTTGAAAATGTGGTAGTCAGTCTGACAGTGAAGGTGAGGCAATCAGTTTAAAACTTAAGGGCTTGCAAGCTGGCTGCAAGACGCGAGAATAAATGACGAGAGACGGTAATAGTGGATGTAACTAATGAAAGGACTGGCAACGGTTTAGCATGGCGCGTCGCGCAGCCATGGCGGGAAGATTGATTGGGTGACTGCTGTCTGACTCGAAACCCTAAACTGATGACTCAGATTGAAAGTGTAAGTAGCTGCGAGCCACAACTCCATACTCGCTATCGGAAGCCCACTCTAACACCCACAGTCATATTAGAGTCAGATGATTTTAGATCTTCTGATTGCAAAAATTAAACAAAAGCAGTTACATTGTGAAGTAAAACAATGAATTATGCTAGGAATTTGCAGAGAATCTGAGAAATTTTGATTAATGAATAATTGTACTATAGAGCATTGATTGTGTATTCCTCAATATAGTTCTAACTACTGCATACCAAGTTGTTTTAGTACCGGGTGAAACTCGGTAGCGAGTCTCGAATTGACATTCATGAAGCGATCCGCATTCCAGACTCAATGGAGCCGAGCTAGTTCGTTCCGACAGGTCTGACGGCTGGCAGGCACAAAGGAAAAGGAGCTGCTCCGTAAAGCAGGGGTCCTTTTTCGAGCCAATCGAGGCTTGTACTGGGCAGGTAGGCGGAAATATTTCCATACTCCAGACACGGATCCACCAGCACTTCTTCCTCCATCCCACCCATCCAATCGCCGTTTTCTGCTCGCAGGTGTTTTAGACATTGATAGGACACACACACAAGGCTGTGGAGCAGAGGATCTCGTCATGGCGGCTGCGAAGTGGTTATGCTTCGTTTGTTGCATGTGGATTCTTTCCACAGCCGGAACGTCCGGGACATTCGCCATTTACTCACCCGTCCTGAAAGCCGTAGCAGGCTATGATCAGAAGCACATTCAGGCTCTAGCCGTTGCCAAGGATGTTGGAGAAAGCGTCGGTCTAGTTGCGGGTATCTTGTGCGACTGGCTACCAGGGTGGCTTATGCTTCTGGTTGGTGCACTGCACTATCTGACTGGATTTGGTGGTCTATGGCTCGTAGCTTCGCAGCGCATTCAGCCGCTACCATTCTGGCAGGTGAGTCCACGATTAATGCCACATTCGCGGCGAATTGGATAGCTTTGACTTCCTGATGTACCCTGAGGTCGATCCTTACGCATTTCTTTCGCAGATGTGCTCGTTAATTCTAGTTGGAGCTCAGGGGACCGCTTGGTTCAACACAGCAGCTCTCGTGACCTGCATACGCAATTCTCCGAGATCGCGAGGACCAGTTGTTGGCGTCCTGAAAGGACTGGTTGGCCTTTCGAATGCCATTCTCTCTCAAGCTTACTCAGCTTTTCTAGCTCCAAACCAGCCGTCGTTTCTCTTGGTCCTTGCCGTCGTGCCTTTGGCAGTTGCCGTTCCAACCATGAGCTTTGTCAGGTACGAGTCGGGGTTTCAAAATGGCGGTTCACATATGGATCAAAAGTCTTAATTTGCCTCTTTGTGCAGGTCAGAAAACCGGGTCTTGTACGATGATATTGAGGAGAAAAAGAGCTTTGAGAAAGTCGTCATGTCCTGCACGGGCCTGGCATGCTACCTTCTTGTTGCAATCTTCGTTGAAGATCAGATGGAACTAACATCTCAGGTGCGTTGAGGCAGGGTCAGATGTTATTAACGTTTCAGGTGCGTTAGTGCGATGTCTAAAAGAAAAATGCTTTGATAAGTTTCACTTGCCCATTTTCGGCAGATCCGGGCATGGATTTTTGCTGGAATGCTGTTCTTTCTGGTTACACCTTTGGCTGTGCCGGCTGCGCACTTCTTTGAAGATCTTCACCTTAATTTCATTGACACTTCAAGAAGAGATGAACCGTGCGACGGAGAGGTGGATATAAGAGAGGCTGATGACAAACTTCAACCCCTAATTCATCGAGTGTTAAGCACAGACTCCATATTTTCCGACTTCAGTCCATCTGAAACACCAGCTGACGATGGGAAAGAAAACCAGCCTCTACATTGCGTGAGTCTAAAGATTTATTAACGTTTGATATGGATGCTGAGTAAGTCGGTTAAAGCTTATCCCAGTTTATAATTGTTATTTTTGTTTATTTGGTGCAGAGTCCACATGCTCATTTGAGTTCAGAATTGTGTGATCAGGAGTCGGGGGACTCTCAAAAAGGTTTGTTGGTGCCTGACCAGGAGAGGACTTACAACTCTCACCCAGTCCTGGATGTTCATCATAGGGGACTGGACGAAGCTGTTCACAGACAGCTGAACAGAAGGAGGAGTTCCCAGATCCTCTTAGCAGTGGGAGAAGGTGCTGTACGGACGAGAAGGAAGGGTCCGAGACGTGGTGAAGACTTCACACTTGTTGAAGCTCTTCGAAAGGCTGATTTTTGGCTGCTTGTGTTCTCGTACATTTGTGGCTGTGGATCTGGGTTGACTGCAATCAACAACTTGGCACAGATGGCATCCTCCCAGGGCTACAGCCGGGTGCAACTGTTTGTGTCGCTGGTTAGCGTGTGGAACTTCATTGGCCGCCTTGCTGGAGGTTATTGCTCCGAGCACCTCGTCAAGTAAGTGGATGAACTCCTGATATTGGTTGTGTATTGATTGCATAGTATCATGTTTCACATTTCATACTTGTCGCTTGCAGGACTTATCTCCTTCCAAGGCCACTGCTGCTTCTTGTGGCACAGCTTGTTATGTCAGCTGGTCATGCCATTTACGCGATAGCCTTCCCATACTCTTTGCACATCGGCTCACTCATTGTTGGGCTTTGCTATGGTGTTCACTGGTCTGTGATGCCTGCAACCGTGAGTGAGCTCTTTGGCCTGAAGAATTTCGGCCTAATATTCAATGCAGTGGCGGCTGCCACTCCAATTGGTTCGTACTTGTTTTCAAGCCTGATCGCCGGGTACCTTTACGACTACGAGGCGCACAAGGGTAATGGTATGGGGAATCCCTGGCAACAATTACTGGTGCAGGCATTCAGCTCATGGAGGCTTGATTCGTCAGAGTTCACTGAGTGCG
This sequence comes from Closterium sp. Naga37s-1, assembly GCA_947471745.1. Taxonomy (NCBI): domain Eukaryota; kingdom Viridiplantae; phylum Streptophyta; class Zygnematophyceae; order Desmidiales; family Closteriaceae; genus Closterium; species Closterium sp. Naga37s-1. Next base: position 4,602,460 of record CANJKZ010000056.1, on the reverse strand, counting down.
TTGGGACCCATTGCTTCCGGCTAACTTTCACAATCATGATGGGGGTGTGCTGGATCGGAGCAGCGTTCACTGGAATTCTAGTATGGCGCACCACCCGTGTTTATGTGGCTATGTACAGAAAAGGGGGGTCCTTTCATAAGCTATGATGGTTTTTTTCTGAATATTTAATATCATTGGCTTATGTACGGTACATCAGAGTGGTCTCATCATCATGCATTGGGGAAGAAAGTAATGCTGGATGAAAAGGAACACAAACGGTATTGTTGGAAACAATCGGTCCTAAGCGCCTCTGTCGTGTCGAAACACTAAGACACAAAAGAAACGAAGTATAACGAATCACCGGCGAGTCAACCCTCGGAGGTTGAAAGTAACTGTTGGAGGTTACGCGAAAGTCAAAGGTCAGCGACCTTTGACCTGACAAAGTACAGCGCGACAGCAAGGACAAACAACTGACTCGGTATTGAGCAGTTGCCCGAGTCGTCACTGTATCGAACTGCAACAGCAATACCGTCATCACCCGGATATAAGACAGTGTTGAATAGTAGACAGGGGTTGTCTACTATACGGGTGTCTCTTATAAACAGGCTAGCCTCATTATAAAACACCTATTTGTGTGTACGAGATAAGACATATATGTCTTATAATCGAAACTTCAATAAATTATAGCGAAAGTTGAAATACCGCGTACATTTTTACCCTTGCGAAGCGCGAATTCTTCCACGCGCTGACCCAGGACCTACCAAATTTGCCCCTGCAGGTGTTCTCCATAACGTGGCGTCCCGGGCAGAGGTTGTCGAAGTGGCACCTTCGCAACATCCACACTCATTATGAGAAACCTTTTTTCAAGAAGTACGGAAAATATTTCAAAGTAGTTTAAAAAGTTTCCATTTATAAGACTTATAAGACACCCTAAACCATCCCGTTTACAAGATAACTCAAGCATTTTTGCCCGTGTACGAGATAAGACATATATGTCTTATATCCGGGCGATGACGGTACTAGCGCAAGGTGGTTCACAACTCATAATTAACGCTTCCGCTACTACACCAACTCTACCCAGAGTTCACCCCTGCAAAGATCCTAAGGGTTTTTCAGCCCAACAGGTATCACAGCACAATTTACATTACGTTATGTAATTTCTTCGCAGCCATGGCACCCCTGTTGTCTGTTCTTGCTGCAGAAGTTGCTTATCACCAGCAATATGGCCGTTTGCACACCTATTTTTGCCTTCATAAAGTCCATCTGTATGGCCAAAGGTACCTGAGCCTGTGTAACTCATAGGTCTGCCAGCCATGGACCCATTATGGCTCCCTTTAGCTATGACAACCTCAGCAGCTCGATTACTGGTCCCTGGTTTGTCGCAGCTCACAAGTCCCTGCGCTCCGATTGCCAGTGGAAAGACAGGTGCTGGTCTGGAGCATATCAAAGCAAAGGGAAAAAGGGTACATCAATGCAACGGCATTCAGCAAACGGCAGCCACGTGACTAGAGATTGTGCAAAGAACTAATTGACCGTCCGCTTACACCAATGCAGAGGCATCGCCAGCTTGTTCACTGTCATACGCCAAGGAGACGCTTGGTGAAGGTGTTAGGCCATCAGCGCTGGACATTCCTGGGCTCTGGGATTTTGAAGATGAAGAGGGCGTTACAACGTTTTGCAGGTTTAGTAGGGCTGCATCACGCTTGATTTCATCCAGTGTTTTACCAGCCATTAACTGTTTAATAATCAAAAAAATGAGGCCCGGTGCGGAAAGAGAGGACATGGGAATTGTAAGTTGAAAACGTAACCATGCTGTGGCAAGTGCGGTTGAAAAGAACGCACTGCAAGGCAATTTGGAAAATGGCAGCGGCTCGTACCTTTCGGTAAGGCCATCTGGAAACTCCGTTTTCACGACATACCCTCTTCAAAGTGGCGTTGCTTACACCTGTAACAGAAACATGTCAGGACGCGACGTCCACTCGACTGTACAACCACTGGGGAATATCTGACGGCACGGTGACGGAACCATGACGAGTAAAACATATTACACCCTGATAATGACGGAACCATGACGGAACGAATAAACGGGCGCGTGTACATTCACCGACCGAGTCGTGCAGCAGCCTCAAGGACTGGGAGGTTAAAATGCTTCTCTACGTCCTCATAACTGATCTGCTCCCGAATGTGCTTTGTCATAGTTAGTGAACAACGTTTCCGACCAATATCCTGTGATCAAATGCGACTCGCATAAAGAGATCGTTGTATGCTGTGGGAGATGGTTGGAAGTGAAGTAAAAAACCACGCAGGTTATCGCCAACTAGTGATCGTCACCCTCACGTGATTCACAAAAGCTGGCACGCCATTGCACTGTACGCGATAAATGTAGACACTCATTGTGCACAAGGCAAATGTGTAAGATAGGGGGGGGGTACTGTACCCCTTCAAATATTTGGATGTGTTTCAACTTTTTCTCCATCCACCCCACTTTGTGTGATAGGGAACTCCGACCTCGAGTCGCATTTGAAGCACCTCCTAGCGGCGTCACAGGCTTGAACGTTCTGCTGCTCACCTTGGCGACTCAAGTCGTCGCCTAACCGCTGCAAACACCTGCGGAACCAGCTAGTGTCAGCGTACCATTGCGTGTCCCTCGTTTCGAGAAATAGTAGGAAGCACGGATTAGAAGAATGTCGAAGCGAGAGCGAGAAGGGCAATTGACGTATGAGGAGGTTTCTAAGCACTTCGCGTCGACGCTTGTCGACGCATCGGCGAGTCTGGGTGCGTGCCGGCTGGCTTCTTGCATTCAAATTAGAAAGCATCTCGTCGCTACTTGCACCAGTTCGCCTTTCCTTTGAACCGCAAAGCCTTTCCCCTCTTCCTTCGCCACCGCTTTTAAATAAACTCGAAGCTTAAGCATTGGACATAAATAAAGGCGACGAACTTGCTTTAGAAACTTCGTGCGCTGTGCTTGGAGACAAAAGGATTGGTCACGCATCATACCCGTCAACAATGATCCTCTCTGCAAAAGCCCTCCCTAGGTGGAGTGCTTTCCGGATTCCGCCCTCAAAGGTCAGCAAACGTCAACCCCCCCCCCCGCCCCCCCCTTTACCCCTTCTCAACCCCCTCGCCGTCCCAATCTTCTCAGGTGTAAGCACTGCTATTCTGAAAAAGATATGCCGCGAAAACGGCATACCCAAGTGGCCCTTCAGAAAGGTAAGCCGTTCTTCTCCCTTTCACGATAGCAGATTTATATCCTCCTGTTTTTTTTGGATTGTCACATTCTTCTGCTTCCCCTGTTTTTTAGTACTGTCGTGAACCCCTCATTTCCCCTTTCGTTTGCTCTCCACTGTTCCTCCCCAAACCCCAACCCCACCGCAGCTCGCATCAGGCATAACAATTTAGGAGATCAAGCGAGACACAGCAGCACATTCTTGAGATGCTTCAAAGGTTCCTCTTCCTCCCCCCCCCCCTCCACCCTTTCCTCCACCACCGCAGATCGCATCAGGCATGATGATTGAGGAGATCAGGCGAGCTACAGAAGCAAACTCTTGAGATGTCTCAAAGGTCCCTCTCCCCACCCCCCCTCTTCCTCCATCACCGCAGATCGCATCGGGCATGATGATAGAGGCGATCAAGCGAGACGCAGCAGCAAACTTTTGAGACGTCTCAAAGCCCCCCCCCGTTCCCTCCTCCACCGCAGATCGCATCGGGCATGCTGACAGAGGAGATCAAGCAAGCCGCCGCAGCAAACACTTGAGATGTCTCAAAGGTCCCTCTTCCCCCCTTCCCTCCCCCCCTTCCCTCCCCCACTGCAGATCGCATCGGGCATGACGATAGAGGAGATCAAGCGAGACGCAGCAGCAGCTGTAGCAGACGAGCAAGCAGCAGGCACAACCACCGGCACCACCAGCAGCACCGGAGACACATCCCCCCACTCCTCCTCCCCCACTCCCCCTCCTGCATCCTCCTCCGCCCACTCCCACCACCCCTCCTCCCACCTCTCACCCGCTCCCCAGTCCCCCTCCACCGCCCACCTCTCACCCGCTCCCAAATCCCTCCCGACTGCCCATCTCTCCGCACCCTCACCTACCCTGCAGCACCCCCCTCCACCAGGCATGCACGCTCCTTCTACCCATCCCTCTCATCCCTCCCATGCCCCATCTCCTGCCCTAGCCTCCTCTCTGCCCTCGCTCACCCCGCTGCTGCCAGGAGCAGGCATGCAGGTGCCAGTGGGTGTTTCCCCCTATGCACTCAGGACTCCTGCTGCTGCTCTCCCTTCCACTGCAGCTGCTGCTGCTCCTGCTGCTGCGAGTGCTGCTTCTGCTTTCTCCCAGCCCGTGCTGGCATCGCAGTGAGTGTCTCGCTTCCCCTTTTTTATCACTCAAAGACATCTGGGTGTGTACATGGAGCGTGTTCGCACACGGAGTGTGTTCGTACACGGAGTGTGTTTGTACACGGAGTGTGTTCGTACACGGAGTGTGTTTGTACACGGAGTGTGTTCGTACACGGAGTGTGTTTGTACAGGGAGTGTGTTCGTACACGGAGTGTGTTCGTACACGGAGTGTGTTCGTACATGGAGTGTGTTTGTACACGGAGTGTGTTCGTACACGGAGTGTGTTTGTACACGGAGTGTGTTCGTACACGGAGTGTGTTTGTAAACGGAGTGTGTTCGTACACGGAGTGTGTTTGTACAGGGAGTGTGTTCGTACACGGAGTGTGTTTGTACAGGGAGTGTGTTTGTACACGGAGTGTGTTCGTACACGGAGTGTGTTCGTACAGGGAGTGTGTTCGTACAGGAAGTGTGTTCGTACAGGGAGTGTGTTCGTACAGGGAGTGTGTTCGTACACGGAGTGTGTTCGTACAGGGAGTGTGTTCGTACACGGAGTGTGTTCGTACAGCGTGGGTGCACTCCATAGTAGATAGATAGAAGCATTTGGAAAATCGCGCTTGAGAATCGTTTCCTTGTTGTTACTGCTCACTCGTGATCATTGTTGCTACGTGATAAAAGATTTGTTTTGAGACGTCTCAAAACAAATCGTTTCCTTGTTGTTACTGCTCACTCGCGACCATTGTCTGTTGCTACAATTCTGCTTCCATCTGTTCCTTGTGCTATGTTGCTGCTATGTATATTGCTCCACTCCACAGACGAATCTCATCAGCCCCAGCATCGAATCCGTCCCTGCAGCAGCACTTGCAGTACCAGCAGGAACAGCAGCAGCAACAACACCAACAACAACAGCAACAGCAGCAACTGTTGCTGCAGCAGCAGCGGCAGATGTTTCTTCAGCAGCAGCAACAGCAACAGCAGCAGCAGCAGCCCATCCCCCCTCACCTGCTGCAGCACCACCAGCAGCTCCAGTTGCAGCAGCAGCGCCTTCAGCTGATGCAGCAGCAGCAGCAGCAGCAACAGCAGCAGCAGCAGCAGCAGCAGCAGCAGCAGCAGCAGCAGCAGCAGCAGCAGCAGCAGCAGCAGCAGCAGCAGCAGCAGCAGCAGCAGCAGCAGCAGCAGCAGCAGCAGCAGCAGCAGCAGCAGCAGCAGCAGCAGCAGCAGCAGCAGCAGCAGCAGCAGCAGAATTTACAGGCAGCAGCAGCAGCAGCAGCAGGCGGAGAAAACGAAGCAGCAGGAGGGACAGGAGCAGGCCGAGGAGCAGGAAGGGGAGCAGGCAGAGGGGCAGGAACTGGGGCAGGCAGGGGATTGAGAGCACCGGCAGGACGCGGCAGAGGAGGAAGAACAACGGCAGGAAAAGGAAGGGGAGAAGGAGCAGCAGCAGCAGCAGCAGTAGTTTCTTCCATTACCTCTTCTCCTGCTCTCACTATTCCTCCTGCCATTCAGTCCCAGCGCCTTACCCCTCCTCCTCCTCCCCTTCCTGCTGTTGCTGCTGTGGCTGCGACTGCGGCTGCTTCGAATTCCCATGCCTTGTCTGCTTCACTCGCACGCACACCTGCTGCCGCCACTGGTGGTGCTGCTGCTGCGCCTGCTACACCTGCTGCTGCTGCTGCTGCTGCTGCTGCTGCTGCTGCTGCTGCTGCTGCTGCGGCAGGAGGGGCAGCAGCAGCAGCAGGTCGGACTGGAGCTTATGCCACAGCAATGGGAGCTGGGCGGCTTGTTTCGGCACTTCCTCCCGTGCCAGTGTCTTTTACAATGGTGCCACATGCAGCTGCTGTAGCAGCAGGAGGTGGAGCAGCAGCAGCATGTGGAGGGGTAGCAGCAGGAGGAGGAAGAGGGGTAGCAGCAAGTGGAGTACAAGCAGCAAGAGCGCCAGCAGCAGCAGCAGCAGCAGCAGCGGCAGGGACAGTGGTGCCAGCTGTAGCAGGGGCTGTAGCAGCAACGGGAAGAGGGTCCGGGGTTGGGACAGGCAGAGGAGGAGGAGGGGGAGTTAGAGGAAGAGAGGGAGGTGGAATAACACCATCAGCAGCAGCAGCACCACCAGTGGCAGCACCAGCAGCACCAGCCGCAGCAGCAGCAACCATGGGTGGTGGTGCTGTTGAGAGGAAGGTACAAACTACAGCAGCAAACACGGGTGGCAACTTCCGTCCTATTCTCGTCAAGGGTCCAGCAGCAGCAGCCGCTGCTTCTGCTACTACTGGAGGGACAGTCACCACTGCTCCTCGTGCTGCTGCTACTGCTGCTCCTGCTGCTGCTGCTGCTCCTCCTGCTCCCTCCCGCATCGCCACGACCATGACCCCACCAGCAGCGGTTTCTACACCAAATGCTCCCGCAGCTGACACTGATATCGAGGAGTACTATAACGAGGATGATGCCACTGCAGCGGCCACTCTAGCAGCCGCAGCATCAGCAGCAGCAGCAGCAAGGGCAGGGAGAGTGAGAGGAAGAGTCCCCAGCGCCTTTGACCTGGCCCTGTCTTTGCCTCTGCAGAACCCCCCGGCCTTTCCCTTTCCGTTCCCCCTGCCACTGGCGCAACGACACGACACCAGAGCCCTGAGACAGCTATCTGCCCCTGTCACGCGATCACTAGAACAGCATCAAAGCCACGCTAATGAGCTTCCTGTTTCTCCTGGGGGAGATGCCGTGAAGGTTGAAGCTTCTGATGGTGTGGGTGTTGCTGCCAGAGGTGGAGTGGCAGCGGGAAGGGAAGGGGGACGAACAGCCAATGCTGCTGCGCAAGCGCCGGGGATAGTCAAGGTGGGGTCGATGCCTGGTGCTACCGCAGCAGGAACAGCAGGTGTGGTGGATGGGGGGGAAGAGGTGAGGTCAAGTGTACTGATGCAGTTCAGAGAGGGCTTCCCTGCTGCTGGCTTGCCGTGGGACGCGCTTAAGTGGTGGGGTGCGGAGGGAGGGAATGCAGGCGACATAGGTGGTGTGGGAGGAGTGAAAAGAGTGGGCGGAGGGGATTTAGTTTGCAAGGCTGACAGGGGAACTGGGGAGGATGGGAGTGGTGCTTCGAAGGGTGTTGTGCTGGGTTGTGGGGTGGAAGACAAGGAGAGGGTGGAAGAGGAGGAGGGTCGATTAGAGGAAGTGGGTGAGGAAGAGGAGGAAAGGCATGAGATGGATGAGGAGGGGCAACAAGGGAAGCTAGGGGAGGAGCAGGAGGAGGAAAACGGGAAAGAGCATAAGAAGGGGATGGAGGAGGCGAAGGGGAAGGAGGAGGAAACTGGGAAGCAGGAGAATGGGAAACAGGAGAAGGAACAGCAGAGAGGGAAGCAGGAGGGGAAGAGGAAGAGGGAGGAGAGCACATTAGAGATGGCGGAGAGGCTGGTGGGAATGCATCGAGCAGCAGTGGGGAGGGCGAGGGTGGGCAGGCAGAGTGCGGTGTCACGGGGTTATGCAAGTCCAGCAAGTGGCGGTGATCTCGCTGTGCTCTCGTTTGTGTTTGGTGCTTACACTCCCCGCCAGTGGTGCTGCGATGGTTAGGCTAGGACGTGTGGGTGTAGCAGGGCGTGGGCGGGCAGAGTGCGGTGGCGGGGGGGTATGCAAGTTGACTTTTGAGTCGACTCAAAAGTCAACGCAGAGTGCGGTGGCGGGGGGGTATGCAAATGCAAGCCCCGTGATTCCCAGCGACCTGGCTGTGCTGTCGTTTGTTTTCGGCTGTTACATGCCCCGTCAGTGGTGCTGCAATGGGTAGGCATGTGCGTGTAGTCACAGCTTCAAAATCGTTATTTTTTTACCCAGTGTTGCTGCAATGACAAGAGACGCTGGTCTGCTTCGGGATATGTTTTGCTGAGCTGCCCAGGTTTTTAGTAGGGCTCGTTGTCAGGCCAGCCTTTGCTCAGGACCACGTTGCACCGCGCTGTATCGCGTTGCACAGTGCAGATGGACATTTGCACCGCGCTCAGCCGTGCAGGCCCGAAGCTTACAACTCTGATTCTAAGGGGTGCCACAATCAGCGCGGCCTTATGTTTTCAAGACAAAATGAGCCCAAATAATACAGACACCCTTGGTATCTATCAAGGTACTTCGCTTGTATTTATACAAATATATGGCAGTCAAGTCAATGAACGTGACAGCTACTGTACCATCCAGATACCCGTGTCATTCAGATACCATGCTCTGTCACACATCAATCACCCGTGACAGCTTCTGAATGCGATTAAGCAGCAGGTCACCCTGCTTCAGCACTGATTGGTACTGTGCATTACGCGCATCTGGGCGGTTGGTCTCAAGCACCCCTGCCACCTTGTCTATCTTGCAGTTGAGGCGCCCGCTTGCAATGAACAGTGACAGCTCGCTGCAGAGAAGAGGAAGGAGGGAAGGGCAAGGAAACAGGAAGGGGGAGGAGGTGATGAGAAAAAGGGGAGGAAAACGATTGAAGTGCATGAGTCACGGGTAACAGTGCGTCCGGGCGGTTGGTCTCAAGCACTCTGCCTTTTGAGAATTCTCATAAGTCACACGGACATGAGTCACGGGTAACAGTGCGTCCGGGCGGTTGGTCTCAAGCACTCCGCCACCTTGTCTATGAAGAGAGACAGCTCACTGCGCACATGGGGGGGAATAAAGGTGGGAGGGAGGGGAGGAGGGAGGGGGGAATGGAGGGGAACGGCAACAGAGGGGGGGAAGGGCAACAGAGAGGGGGAAGGGCAACAGAGAGCGGGAAGGAGGATGGAGGGGAGCTGATGAGGAAAGAGGAGGAAAGGGACGGAAGGGGAACAGTGCGGCTGGCCGGTTGGAATAAAGCACCCCTGCCACCTTGTGTATCTTGCAGTTGAGGCGTCGACTGGCAATGAACAGTGACAGCTCGCTGCAGTGGCATGGGGTGATAATGGTGGGTGGAGGGGGAGTGACGGGGGAGGGTGAGGGGGAGGGGGAGTAGGAGGGAAGGCATAGCCAGTCAATGCAGGGCCACTCGGGTCCTCACATTGTGGATTTTCCAGCAGGGCCGGTCAACACAGTCAAACCGCTGGTCAAATCACCAGTATCAACAGCATTCAACGCACCTGTCAATGAAGTCAACGCAGTCAACCAAACGGTCAACATGGTCAACCAATCGGTCAACACGGTCAACCAACCGGTCAATGCAGTCAACCAACCGGTCAATGCAGTCAACCAACCGGTCAACGCAGTCAACCAACCGGTCAAACCGGCCAACCCACCACCGATATCTCACCTGTCGATGAAGTCAAGCGAGACCCCGAAGCTGCGGGCCATGGCATCAGCAGTGACGCTCTTGATGAGTCGGTTTTTGAGTCGACTCAAAAACCGACTCATCACTGCAGTGATGCTCTTGTAGCTCTCCAGGAACTGTGAGTATGCCACCACTCGCACCCCCCCTCCCTTCTTTGACAGCTCCCAACACAGACAACTGGCCTGGCCAGTACAAGAAAGTCAACTCACCAGTCAACGCGGTCAAAGCCTACCTGTCAATAAAGTCAAGAGACACCCCGAAGCTGCGAGCCATGGCGTCCGCTGTGACGCTCTTGTAGCTCTCCAGGAACTGCGAGTATGCCACCACTCGCACCTCCCTCAAGGTGAAGCGCATGTGTGCGTGCAGGTAGCGGTCCTGCCTTATGGGCTCCGTTAGGCCAGCTGGAGGGGGACGGGAGGAGTGGTGGAAGGGTGGAAACAGCAGGTGTAAGGGTCTTTCCCTCAAGGTGAAGCGCATGTGTGCGTGCAGGTAGCGGTCCTGCCTTATGGGCTCCGTTAGGCCAGCTGGAGGGGGACGGGAGGAGTGGTGGAAGGGTGGAAACAGCAGGTGTAAGGGTCTTTCCCTCAAGGTGAAGCGCATGTGTGCGTGCAGGTAGCGGTCCTGCCTTATGGGCTCCGTTAGGCCAGCTGGAGGGGGACGGGAGGAGTGGTGGAAGGGTGGAAACAGCAGGTGTAAGGGTCTTTCCCTCAAGGTGAAGCGCATGTGTGCGTGCAGGTAGCGGTCCTGCCTTATGGGCTCCGTTAGGCCAGCTGGAGGGGGACGGGAGGAGTGGTGGAAGGGTGGAAACAGCAGGTGTAAGGGTCTTTCCCTCAAGGTGAAGCGCATGTGTGCGTGCAGGTAGCGGTCCTGCCTTATGGGCTCCGTTAGGCCAGCTGGAGGGGGACGGGAGGAGTGGTGGAAGGGTGGAAACAGCAGGTGTAAGGGTCTTTCCCTCAAGGTGAAGCGCATGTGTGCGTGCAGGTAGCGGTCCTGCCTTATGGGCTCCGTTAAACCGGCTGGGAACAGAACAGAGGAAGAGAGGGGGAAAAAAGGGACACAGGCACAAAGGGACATAGACAAGGCTAGGATTTCACCACCACACCCACACACCTACATACAAACATGTGACTCACAGAAAGGGCGGAAGAAGGCTTTGTAGTCGCATGCATGCAGGTTGTTGATATGTGAGCGGTCAAGCATGCACATACAGCCGTGCATATACCCCCACACCCACACACGCACACATGTGACTCACAGAATGCGCAGAAGAAGGCTTTGTAGTCGCATGCATGCAGGTTGTTGACAAAGGGCCCCAGGTGGGAAAGGTCTGGTAGTTAGGGACAGCAAACCAAACACACACATACCCACTCAAGCGACTCACAGAATGCGCGGAAGAAGGCTTTGTAGTCGCATGCATGCAGGTTGTTAACAAAGGGCCCGAGGTGGGGGATCTGATCGATGACTGTTAGAATCTCTGGTGCGTCAATGACCTGAGAGAGGAGGAAGGGTGGGTACGTGAAAAGGGAGGAGGAGGGGGACGAGCGACACTCAACAAAGAGCACGAGGTGGGGGATCTGATCAATGACTGTTAGGATCTCTGGTGCGTCTATGACCTGCCAGAGGAGGAAGGGTGGGTGGGTGAGAGATAACGGAGGAGCGGGAGGAGTAACACTGAACAACAGGCCCCACGTGGCATATCTGATCAATGACTGTTAGGATCTCCGGGGCGTCTATGACCTGAACAGCAAAGAGAGAGAGAAGGGGAAGGGACAGGGTAGGAGTGTTGGGAGAAGAGGAACAACACTCAACAAAGGGCCCCAGGTGGGGAATCCGATCGATGACTGTTAGGATCTCCGGGGCGTCTATGACCTGGTGTGACCGGTGTGGGGGGGAGGGGGCAGGAAGGTGGTCGATGGGGGAAGGGGGAGAAGAGCAATACACACTGAACTGCGTGTGATGAGTCGACTCAAAAATCAACTCATCACACGGGGGGAGAAAGCGCCCAGAAACAGGCTCACAGGTGGCCTGGCCCCCTATTGAGAATTCTCAAAAGTCAGTCTTTTTTGAGGCGCCTCAAAACTGAGACGATTTTTGAGGCGCCTCACAAAAGTCAGTCTCACAGGTGGCCTGGCCCCCGAGAGTTGCAACACCCACAGCCACACCCACACCTGTTGTTTCAGAGCCACTCTGTCAAGCGCCACCACGCTCAGGATGACGGTGTACAAGACGAGGGAGCGGTACAACAGCAGCAGGCTCGTACGTACCCACGTGGTGAAGGTGGCTATGGCGCTCAGGAACAGTCTCACACGTGGGGGCCTGCCCCTTTACCCACCACTCGAGCACCACGCACCTTCTGCTTGAGAGCCACTCGGTCCAACGCGACCACGCTCAGGATGACAGTGTAGAACACGAGTGAGCCGTATGGCAGCAGCTCGTAGGTTGTAAAGGTGGCGATGGCGCCCAGAAACAGTCATACGAGTGGTGATCTGCCTCTTGGCAACCACAACACCACAAGCAAACCCACCTTCTGTTTGAGCGCAATTCGGTCAAGCGCCACGACACTCGGGATGACAGTGTAGAACACGAGTGAACGGTACGGCAGCAGCTCGTAGGTTGTAAAGGTGGCGATGGCGCCCAGAAACAGTCATACGAGTGGTGATCTGCCTCTTGGCAACCACAACACCACAAGCGAACCCACCTTCTGTTTGAGAGTCACCCTGTCAAGCGCCACGACACTCAGGATGACAGTGTAGAACACGAGGGAGCGGTACGGCAGCAGCTCGTAGGTTGTGAAGGTGACGATGGCTCCCAGACACAGTCTCACAGTTGCCTCACAGGCCCACAGCCCACACACGTGCTGCTGGGGAACCCACCTTCTGTTTCAGAGCCACCCTGTCAAGCGCCACGACACTCAGGATGACAGTGTAGAACACGAGTGAACGGTACGGCAGCAGCTCGTAGGTGGTGAAGGTGGCTATGGCGCCCAGAAACAGGTCCGCTGCTCGGGAGAAGTCGCGAGATGCGAGGCAGTAGAGCCCCTCATACACCTTGAGCCGGTTCTTGCGCTCCCAGTCGCCCCCCTCCTCGAGTAGCCTGGAAGAAGGGAGGGAAAAGCAGCACATCAGGGGTGAAGGTGGCTATGGGGCCCAGGAACAGGTCTGCTACTCCAGAGAAGTCGCGAGATGCAAGGCAGTAGAGCCCCTCATACACCTTGAGCCGGTTCTTGCGCTCCCAGTCGCCTCCTTCCTCAAGCAACCTAGATTAGGTGGGCGAGAAACGAGTGGGAACAAGGGAGGGAGGAGGGAGGGATCACAGAAGGCCAGGCAGTAGAGCCCCTCATACACCTTGAGGCGATTCTTGCGCTCCCAGTCGCCTCCTTCTTCCAGCAACCCTAAACCCTAAGGGGGCGGGAGGGGAGAAAGCAGGGGGAACACGGGAGGAAGGAGGGACCACACATAGTCAGGCAGTAGAGCCCCTCGTACACCTTGAGCCGGTTCTTGCGCTCCCAGTAGTATCCCCCCTCCTCGAGTAACCTGATAACTGTGGATATGAGCGGGAAGTCGAGGTGGAAGAATGCATTTTTGAGACGTCTCAAAAAGCAACCTTAACACAGTGCAGATGAGCGGCAAGTCGAGGTGGAAGAATGCAAGAGACTTGCCTTGCCTATAGTTCTTGCCCCCACGAAAAAACCCCCACCCACCACTCTCGCAAGTGCTACAACCCAAATCCACTCACTTCTTGGCCTTGTCAAGGTTGGAGGAGATAAGAGGGAAGTGAGGGTGGAAGAAACGGACTTGCCTGTAGTGCTCCTACATACTTTTACAGCATTATTACACACGCAGCTCACTCACTTCTTGGCCTTGTTAAGGTTGGAGGAGATGGCCGGAAAGTCGAGGTGGAAGAATGGGACTAGCCTTGCCCTGTAGCGCATACACGGATAAACCCAACCCACCAACTCGCTCCTCAAGTGCAACACTCACTTCTTGGCCTTGTCTAGGCTGGAGGAGATGAGGGGAAAGTCGAGGTGGAAGAAGGCGACTCTGAGCGCGTGGAAGACGAGGTCCATCTTCAGCCCCACAGCTACTGTCTTGGCCTTAGTTGCTTCCAATTGCGCCAGGGCCTTGTCCTGAAAAATGCAGTCGGGTTGTGGGTGGGAGAGGAGAGAAGGGGAGGGAATACAGGGAAAGAAAGAAGGGGGTTAGAGGAGCAAGGTTTTGCAGCAGCAAGGGTTAGAGACACGAATCACACAGCAAGGGAGCCAGCGCATGCATGAGGGACAACTACCGCGTGCCGATCTGGTGTGATTGGAACGCAGCACGCAGCGCACCGTGTGCCGACATTCTTACGCTAGGCCGAATTCCTGCGCCACGGTAACGCCATGCAGGTCGCTTGTCGTGTCGAGACACGGCGGACTGGATCCCCTGCATTCTCCTACCTTTTCAGATTTTTTTCTTATGGTTGTCTAGCATATTGCACTTGAGACTGAACCTCGGATCTCTGCAAACGAGGTGTACGGAATCGAGGTATATGACGAGTCTTTTCCACGGCAGCGTGAACAGCTGCGATTCCAGATACCTCGCTCGCATAGATTCGAGGTTTCGTCCTAAGCGCATTATGATAGACAACCGTGAGGAAAAAAAAAGCGAAAAAGTAGGAAAATGCAGGGGTCCCAGTCCGCCATGTTTTGTCAGGGCAAGCGACCTGCATGGCCTTGTTGTTGTGCGGGAATTTGGCCTAACGGAAGAATGTCGCTGCGCTGCTTGCTGCGTTCCCATCACACCAGAACGGCACACGGTGGTTGTCTCTCATGCATGCGTTGGTTCTATTGAATGAGAGACAAGACAACCACCTTATCCCCCTCCACCCCACCCTCCCCACACTCCCTCTCTTGTCACCGCACCTTATCCCCCACGCGGATGAAGTACAACGCCTTGGCAAGCATGGCCTCGCGCACCTCGCTCTCCCCCAGGTTCTCCTCCGCGTCCTTGATCCTGCGCAGGAAGGGAAGATCGAATCAAATCAGAAGAAATCGGACCAGATCAGATCACTACAGCACCTTGCTCTCCCCCGGGTTCTCCTCCGCGCCCTTGATCCTGCGCGGGAGGGAGACAAAATCAGATTACATCAAATCAGATCGAAACAGATCAGACCAGATCAGATCAGATCAGCTCATCAATGTACCTCGCTCTCCCCCAGGTTCCCCTCCGCAACCTTAATCATCCCCTTCTCACCTTCCCCCTCACTCACTTGTCATCCAGTTTCACCACCTCCTCTACAATCCGCGTCTGCATCGCGGCAACCCGTCAAGCATACATACTTCTTCCCCACAAATGCCCCACCCCTCCTCCCTTCCTTCTCCCCACCTTAAACCCCCCCTTCTCCCCCCCCACCACTCACTTGTCATCCAGTTCCACCACCTCATCTGCGATACGCGTCTGCATCGCCGCAACCCGTCAAGCATACCCACTCCCTCCCCGAAAATGCCCCACCCCTCCTCCCTCTCTTCCCCCCACCCTTGCCCCATCCCTTCAAACACTCACTTGTCATCCAGCTTCACCACCTCCACTATCCGCGTCTGCATCGCATCAACGGCCAGTCCCACCCACAACCACTCCTATGCGCCTGGCTTCCCCCTTCCCCCCTCTCCCTCTTTCCCCATCTTCCCCTTCCAGCTCACTCACTTGTCATCCAGTTTCACCACCTCACCTGCTATCCGCGTCTGGATCGCATCAACCCATCAAGCATACCCGCTCCTTCCCCAGAATCCCCCACCCCTCCTCCCTTCCAACCCCTACCCTCCCCCCCTCACTCACTCGTCGTCCAGTTTAACCACCTCCTCTGCTATCCGCGTCTGCATCGCATCAACGGCCAGTCCCACCCACACCCACTCCCATGCGCCTGGCTCTCCCCTTCTCCCCTCCCCCCCCCCCCCCCCCCCACCAATCCACTCACTTGTCGTCCAGTTTCACCACCTCCTCTGCTATCCGCGTCTGCATCGCATCAACCTTGTCCTGCTGCACTTCCCACCCGTACTCGCTGCTGCCCGCCACGTACAGCGATGCCAGGTCTGGATGGGGAGAGGGAGAGGGGGGGAGGGGGGGGGGGCGCGTGCGGGGGAGAGTGGCAGGAGATAGGGAGAGAGAACACGGAATCAATTCTCGCTTCTCCTGCTGCACTTCCCATCCGTACTCGCTGCTGCCTGACACGTACAGCGATGCCAGGTCTGTTGGAGAAGTGTGGGCGTACGTGGGGGACGGTAAGGGGGAGGGGAAGGATGCAAGACTGCGAATTTCGCCATCACTCGCTGCTCGTGATGCCAGCCACGCCGATGCGATCCTGAATCTCACATACACCTATTCTCTTGAGCATATAAACCGTTGTAAAGTTCGAGTCGACTGAAAAGAATCTTACACGAACCGATCTGCGCCAATATATAACCGCTAAAAAACGAAGGAAGGAAAGGTAAAGGAAGTTTCCTAGTAATTATACTAGATCAATCTAAGAACCTGGATTATATACATTCGCACCCATAGAAGGGCGAACGTACGCCATCGTCAGGCGCATCAGTACTCGTCACAGAAACTTCCAAGGCTTTTGAGATTTTTGAAGAAAAACGCCTACAAACAGATCCTATTCTTCACTAGCGAGTGCGATGCGCGGGCACCGTACGATCGCGAGCAATATTTTCGGAGAATTGCTCTCCTTCATCCACCGTATCTCTCTGCCACAACCCAAAAGACAGGCACCGTACCATCGCGGAAAATCTCTTCGAGCACTTCCTCCTTTATCCGAGCCTTATCCAGATCCGACGTGGACGGCAGGCGCAGCAGGAAGAGCTTCTGCGCGAGCACGAGCTTCGGATCCTGCACCTCGCCCGCATCTGCTGCTCCTCCTGCTCCCGCTGCTCCTGATGCCTCGGGTGCGTCAACCATGGTGACTAGGCGTTCGTTCTAGGCAATTGCAAGGATACTATGTGATACGGAGGAGCGGAGTGCTCTAGATTGGGCGACCAGAAGTGAGAAGTGGGCTGACGCGGTCAACCCGAACCAATAACAGTCGTGCCTGAATGACCGTGTCCTTATATTCCAAAATCCGCAATGGCGGAAAGTACAGCTAGATTTGTCGAATGACTGGCTACTAGCTAAGATGCATTTCAGCTGGATCTAACTGGAATCGTTGGAGCGTGTTCAGGCTTACAGATTGCGGTTTCGGACAGCGTTCGCAACCCAAGGTGGTAACCGCAGCCCTCAGTCCCAACTTTAGGGCTTGTTGCAAGTGCAAAAACCGTACGATCACCGAACCGCTCACCGAGTGTGACTGTAGATCCTGGGCTCGGTGTATGAGCCTCGATACGATCGATCCGCAAAACAAATCGCTGGGTTTTGTACCACGATTGCCTAATGACAGTGCATAATCGGCGAGCTCACGATCAATCGTGACTGCCAAAGCAATCGATCGGGCACTCGCCACCTCTTTCAGTCTTGCACACTGTAGAATGGTAACCAGACTCGACGGTGTTCCTCCACTTCAAGGATCGGTTTTGAGAGACGATCGTTCGCGTACTTGCAACACGCCCTTATTCACCTCACGCTGTTCGCCAGAACCTTGTGAGGCTTTTAACTTCTTGAAACAACCCTGTTCCACACCCTTCATACGTTTCAGCGACGAAAGGAAAAAAAACACTTCGACACGAGGAGATCCAACTTTCGGCGTGTCGAGGAGCTTATTTCATAGTGAGTTCGAACGCGGTTGAAAATATGGGTTGGAGAGTCTCCCGAAGAGTTGTTCTGTGTTTCGTCCAGCTGAACTGTTGTTTTGAGTATCATTTAGTTGTCGTCCTTGTGCTTTGCTGAACAGAAAACTTGTGCACGATTCGTTGGCGAAACTTCGTACGAAAATCGTCGGTGACGCTTTCGCAGCCAGCAAGCTCCAAACTCCACAATCCAACCAGAACCAGCAAACAGAATACAGCACCACATTTTGTTGCTAGTACTCTGTTCAGTATTGTGCGTCGGATCCACCTTCAAACGCGAACGTCAGGGGGGGTGAACGTGTGAGCGAACGTGTGAGCGAGGCGCCCTCACAAACACCATTGACGTTTCCCAGATTATTCAACCTGACGTCAACGTTAGTGGCAGTTACAAGCCTCTCCCTTTCCGTCTGACAAGGTCGTCGTTGACTACTTTCAACGTTCGTGCGCTGACGTGGCGAGGCCTCGTTTCCGGCCGTTCCAAGCCAAGGCAGCTCCAGGCTTAGAAGAAGCTAACTAACGAATTGCTCGCGCCATCCTCATCTCACCGTCCTTCCTGACATCCATCATCTGCTCTCCAATATCCCACGTGGATTTTCTGTCCTGGCATGTTGATCATCGAGCTAATGCTCGTCGCGCCGTAACGGCTACAATCATCCCCCCTGGTCCTCAGTCGCGACTCGTGTGACGCGTCAATTAATCATTAAGCATACTAGTAGAAGCTCCCTAGGTATAGCCAGCCGACAGAAAGGAAGCTGCAAGTTATTGCATCTGCGCCTCGTCTGCTCATATATTCCGTGACCGAATCCCTCCGACCCTCATTTTATAACTCAACATTGTCAAGTTCCCCATATTAACATCTGACTTGCAATACTCCTCTCAGTATGGCCTCTCATCTCACATCAGCTACTCGCAATCCATCTTCCCCCAGCGGCCACCGCGGCGGCAGCGATAACCATCGTCGGGGGCGTGTTTTCCGGCGGGTCATTCACGAGCTCATCGACGCGACAGCCGTCATCGGAGACCCGACGAACACTGCCTGCATGGTCCTGCCGTCCTGTCTCATGGCGACGCAGCGACAGTTGGTAGCATATCATAAGGTGTATTCAGCTCCGGCGGATGATGATGCTGAATTCGCGGAGGAAAAAGACTCTGGGGTGAGCAATGCTGATGCGATGGCTGCGATGGGTAAAGAGTGACGGAAGATTCGCTTCTGCGATGGCTGCGGCTGGGGGGATGGCGGCGACGGCTGCCGTTCGCTCAATGGGACTGGGATGTGTGAGGGTCTGTTGCGGGTTCGAGGGCACGTTTCAACCGCCGCCTCATTTTGGCGCGCAGTCGTCACTCACTCACGAAACGCTTACAACCGACAGCCACCCACCAAGCAGGTCTCAAGTGGGGGTAATAAATCAAGACCAGGATGTCAGGGGTCATGACAGGCGTCAGAAGACAGCAAATGCCTACCATTCGTGGTCAAAACAGGGAGAACGAAAGGAGAGGGAAAGTGAACGAGATATTTAGGCGCTGCGGAACCATGCACGTGATTATCTCAAGTGACATTTTGCCCGATACTACTTCAGCTCTAAAGACATTGGCTGGCTGGGGAAAGCCGACCGAGTGTTTTCTTGTAAATACGCGGAATTTGTAACTGTAATAAGTTGTAAATCTGTGTGACCTGAGGCTCCAGACTTACTGTGACGTGTAGCATCCCCACCCATACGCCGTCGCATGTGATTCGCAGTCGCTCATGTATGTTAAACGTTCTGCGAGGACGCACCTACGATAGAAGTTTCACCTTAAATGCCGCCATGGTTTCAGAGACTGGCAAAAAAATAGTATTTTGCAGTTACCCACCTCCCTCATTTTATCAAAGCATGTCACTGAAGCCAACAAACCCTAAGAATGTATGTCCGACCTATTAGAGCCTCCGTCATACTTTCCGATGCTACTGTCGCTGGCGGGAGAAGAAACAAAATACGAATGTATCTGGCAATATTGCGCACCATTCAACTTCGCGGTCATTTGAGGTCACAACGCAGCTCCTAACAGGCAGGGAAAATGACTGGGTTCCGCTTCTGCGGAACAAATTTGAGCTGGATCTACGGTGCCTGATGGAATCAGCGGAGTTTCGTGACGGCTGTACGACGGAACGGAGCCATATCGTTCAGCATTTTGCTGCTGGTCCTTGGCATTGGCACAGGGCACGGACGGAACGAACGGAATGGACGGAACGGAACTGAACACAACCGAACGTATCAACGAAATTCTAGGCTTGGTCTGGTGGGGCCACGAGTCGCAGGTGTGATCGTAAGCTGTACAGTGAGAAGAACTGTGTCGAAAGCTGCCTTCCCATCAGCGGTTTCCTCTGACATCTAGAAATATCTGGCTAGCATCTGTGACCTGCTTCTATCGAACCTTAGAACGAACTGTGGGGTTTTGCGGAGGGTTGATTGCGAGTCGCGACGGGAACGCTTGGCTGCTTCGAACGCTCGCCGCGCATTCCGTTTCACAACTCTCAGGAGCACTCTCTGCCACCTGTCTGCCTAGTCCAATCGCCATTAGCCCGATGAGCCACGTTTGAGAGACCTTTGTGTACACGGGTTGGACCAGCGCAACTTCCAGGCTGTTCCGCGTGCTCATTTGCTGGCCAAACAAAACCGAATCTTGCATTCATCTCGAACCGCGACTTCCCCAAGGCGAGCCCGTTATGGTCCACGAGCAGCGCGGTCCTCCAATGGATCACGTGTGATGGGCTGGTGTTCCCCAGGAGGTGTTTCAGGTGGCTTCGCCCGTTCATGATTGGCTGGATCGGTTCATACCCGGTTCAGCAGCAGACTTGTTCGGGAAGCCAATGGGTGGAAAACGAGCGACACTCTCCACGCAAGCCGATTCGTTGACACAATGAACGAACGTTCGCTCGCCTGGTTGGCTAGCGTAGCGCGTCGTCCATTCGTCAGTCAGTCCATGTCGCAAAGCATCTTTTCGCGTTTCACGTCACACCACCAATCGCGATTCGTGATTCTTGTTGGCTGGACCCACCACACACTTCCCCACCGCGTTCCCCGCATCTGCCCTGGCGGCCGACTTTGAATCAGGTATGGTGCACGCACGACCCACCCATCCGCCCATCCCTCCGCCTCTGTCGATCGTTCGTCGCGCCGACCTGATCACGCAGATCGTTTTGTTCACTTCACTTCCACTCCCCCGCCCCCCCACCCACCTCCCCCTCCTCCCTTCCGCTCGACTTCCCTCCCTCCAACGACATTATTGTCGAACACTCCGGTTGAGCTTTATAAAGGCGAGTCGAACAAATGAATCCACGTAACAGCGAGTCAATCACACGATATCAGCTCATTACTTTCAGTTTTACCCTAAACGCCTCCAAGTCTTCGTAGGTAACAAGAGTGTCGGCTATCAATCTGCGACTCATCCAAGAAAACCGTACGCCCTCATAGTAGCCTCTGCGTTCGTGAACTCCCGCGACCTTCTTCGATCGCCTCCCGTTTCGACCTTCTCACCGTCGCTCTTGTTACGAACGTCCAGCGCTTCCTGCTTCGTGTTTGGGAATCACTTTTGAGAATTCTCAAAAGCGTGTCGACCTTCTCACCGTCGCTCTCGTTACGAACGTCCAGCACTTCCTGCTTCTCGTTCTTCTCGCTTCATCTACATCTGCTTTCGATCCCCCCTCCCCAATCTCGACGTCAAATGGCCATTTCAAGCAGACCGAAACTCCCGCCGCGGGCTCCATCCCCTACTCCCTCTTCTCAACCGGGCAGCCTATCGGGCAGCCCTTCGGGCAGCGCGTCCTGCCCGAGCGGCACGACCAGCAGCCCGAAGCGCAGCCGCAGTCCGAGTTGCCACAGCCGAAGCAGCGGCTGTAGCGCGACGAGCAGCCCTCTGCGGTGTCGCGGCAGCCCCAGCAGCAGCAGAAAACCCGGCGGCCTAAGCGCGAGCAGTAACCAATGGTGGGCGTCCGTGCGGACCGAGGGGAAGGGGCTGGCGCAAGCGGTGGAGAGTCTCGTGGCGAACACTGTCGCGGAGTTCAGTGTCATTGAGTAGAGATGACACGCCGCAGCCGGAGATGAAACGCGACGTGCTCGCCTCTTACGTGTCTGGGTACAAGATAGCACCTAGTATTCCCTGGAATCGGGACTTTGATTCTTCACTCAAATATTTGACTCACGATTGACCCTTTTCAGCAGTTTTGACCTATCCCCGTTAGTAGGCCGCGCTCTCCCACATCTTCACGTCGGATCGGATAAGATGGCGAGTCAGAAAGATGTACAATTCCGACGGGTACATACTTGGAGCTGCGGTCTACAATTCGTTTATTCTAGGAAAATAGGGTTTACAACTGTAGCCGAGGGATTTTAGGGGCTAGAAGGCTAGATTAGGGAAGTTCCATGCTAGTGTATCTAGCTTGTTACAACTGTATGCTTGAATTTCTTATTCATTGATTCATTGGATAAACCAAGTAACCAACTTCGCCTATCAGCCAGCTTCTGCTGACCAATGGCCCATCCCTAGAGAAGCTTGAAACACCAACCCCTGCATCATTTCAGCTGCGCCATTAAATTTGAACTCTCGCCTTGCAGACACCTCTCAAGGAGACACCTTCGCACAGCACTCACTCTCAGAGGGAGAGAGAGAGTCTCACAGCAATGCGTCACCTCAGCTGCACAGTGCTCCTCACTCCCACACACCTCGTCAACACTCACTCCCTCCATCCCAAGCACCTCATCTTATCTTCCATTCCCCAGAAACAACTCAGCCAAACACTCACTCACTCTCCCTGGGTAACCCCTCACTCACACTCAGTATACTGCACACAGGTATCCTCGCTCACATTCCCCGGCCATTTCAGAACACGAAGAATTGTGAAGGGACAAAAAGGTCAATCGGCCACAGCAGCACATCAGGCATCTCCGCCACTCCCCCATTCCTCCCCTCCCTCCTCTCCTGTTCCACCTCCAGCTGCCTCCTCGCCTCCGCTGCAGCCTCTCTCGACCTTGCAGCCTCCCTCTCCCTCACTCTCTCCCTCCCTCTCGCCACCCTCACTTCCTCTCTCAACCCCTCCACAGCTCGACTCAATTCAGCCACCGTAGAGCTCTTTGCTTCTCTAAACGCTCGTGCTTCTTCCGCCCGGATACGGCTTTCTCTTGCTGCCACCACGACTCGAGTACTGAGCTGCTGTGTCGTCTCTTTGGATTGATGTAACTGCCGGTTCATCTCCCGTTGCAACTCGTGGAGTGCTGCTGCTGTGTCCTCTGCCCGTTCTTCTGCCCGTTCTGCGTCAAATTTTGCAGCCCTGGCCTCTCCTTGGGCAGCCGAAAGTTCCTGCTGTACCTGCACGAGATCCTCCTCCAGCCACGCAACGGTTCGCTCAAGCTGCCCGCATTGATCTAGGGCAGTCCAAAGATCCTGGCGCAGAGCTTCAGCTTCGGAAGCCAGCCGAGCCTGCTCAGCTTCAGCAGCAAACAGCTTATTCCGAACCTCCTCCACAGCTGCAGCAGCAGCCTCGGCTCCAAAAACCGCTTCTGAAGCTCGGTCCCTCCCAGCCACTCCAGCAGCCTCGGCCCGAAGCAACTCGTCAGTTCGCGGCCGAAGCTGACTCACCTCCTCGTCTTGCTTGACCAGCGTTGACTGCAAATGCCGGATGAGGATCTTGAGCCGTTGATTCTCCCTGTGCATGCGATCTAGGCCGTCCAGCAGCCAATTGGTTCTGTCCTCTTCTGGTATGTATGCAAACTTCTGACGCCAAGTCATTGGCTCTGCGCTTCCCCTGCTGATACCCCGCCCACCTGATGATCCTTCCCCGGCATCACCAGCAGTACCACCAACACCATCACCACCAGCACCGGCACTAGTACTGATAGCAGCAGAAGCAGCAGCAGCACTGCCAGCAGCAAAGCCTGCAACAGCGCCCCCGCCACCATTGCCACCGCTGCTCATACTCATCGTCCTCTCTAAAAGCAGATCCACATCAACACCGCTGCGCAGCGCCGCCACCCCCTCTACCCCCTCCAACTGCACCATCAACTCCGCAACCCTCTCCTCCGCTGCTCTCTGCCTCTCTTCCGCCTCCCTCACTGCTGTTTCCACCTGAGATTTCACCTGAGCTTCCTGGTCCACCTGAGACTGCAGTCTGGAGAGCTGCTCCTCTGCTACAGCCAGATCTACCTGAAGCCTGCCCGCCCTCTCGTCTGCTTCATTCTTCTCCCCACTCACTCGCTCAAGTTCCTCCAGTGCAGATTGCAACGTGCCACTTACACCCTCCACTCTTCCCCCTACTCCTCCTTCTCCTCCGTCTCGGGTTCGGGCAGCATCAAAAGATCTCTGCAGCCGCTCATTCTCTGCTTTCAGCCGAACTATTTCTTCCCGGGCAGCATTCAAGCTCCCGTCCAGCTGCCTCAACAAAACAGTCTCGTTTCCCCTCCCCTGCCATCCCTCCTCTCCTCCTCCACCCTCCTCTCCCCCACTCTCCCTCCACCCCCCTTCACTCCCCCCTAACACACGTTCTCCTCCTCCCTCCCACCCACGCCTGTCTTGATTTCCTGTACTCTTTGCCACACGGTCTGATTCACTGCTTCTTATCACATCCAGCTCTTTCCTAAGCTTGCTATTTTCCTCCCTTAAGCGACCGCTCTCAGCTAAAAGTGCCTTCAGTCTTTCACGCTGCCCTTGCCCGTCCTCCAGCACTTGCCCGAGCTCCCCCTGGGCAGCCGCCAAAACCCGTTGCGCCTGTTCATTCTCATCTTTCAGCTGCCCGACCTCCTCCAGCAGCCTTTCATTCTCCTCCCGAACCTCATCAGCTTCGGCCCGAGCCTTTGCAGCTGCGGTCAGGGACTTCCGAACCTGCTCCCCAAGCTTCTCATTTTCTTCCATATATTCCCCGACCCGTGTCTGCTCATCGATCAAACTCTCTTTCAAAATTTCCAAATCTGCCCGAAGTTCCCTCGCCTCTTCACTCGCCTCTTTCAACCCTTCTGCCAACTCCCTCCCCTCCTCCTGTGCACCTGCCAGCTCAGCCCGAACCACCGCCAGCTCAGACCGGGCAGCCCGAACTTCTTCCTGAGCTGCCCGAAGCTCCGTCTGCAGCTGCAATATCTGCCCGTTGGCCTGGGATAGCCGTTCCTGTGCCTGCGCCTCTGCCTGTGCCTGCTCCTGTGCCTGTACCTGTTTCAGCTGTCTCTCCGCCTGTTCCAACTGCTCCTGTGCGTGTGACAACTGCATATGAACCTGACCCTTGCTCTCTTCCACCCGTGCCACGTCATCCCACGCACTCTTCAATGATCGGCGTAGCTCGGCGTTTTCTTCCCGCAGCGTGGAAGCTTCCTCCTGGGACGCCTGCAGCAGCGACTGTAAATCGAGCAAGGCGGAAATCAGCTGCTGTTGCTCTACTCCGGATTCTGCTCCTGCTCCTGATCCCAGTTTTCCAGCAGCATTAGCTGCAGCGGCTTTAGAAGCTGCACCAGAAACACGGCCTGGTAAACTAGCTCTCCTCCCATCGCCTCCTCCTGTATCTCCGAACCCCTCTGTACCCCCTAAAAGCGTGAAAGTACTCCTTCCCGAAAGTGCGCTGCTGGTGTCAAAGTTATCCCACGTGGACGCCTCTGATTGGCCTTCTTCCAGATCCTTCCACTTCACCTGCCTCTTAGGCTTCTCTGTTAAATGAACTGGACTGCCGAACCTACCGTCAGGTTCGGCAACCCCCGCGGAACGTGCAGGTTCGGGTGGAGATTGCGAAGGCTGTGCAGCACCGGGGGAGTATTTCTCCCTTAGCCGCTGGAGAATGCCGTCCACGTCCATGTTATCCCCGTTATTGTCCATGAGGGTGGAATCTAGAGCGAGCTGCTTTTGAATCAACGGAAAATCAAATAATAACAACAACAAAATTGCAGAGTGCTTCCGCTCGCGAACAATGTGGTGTGACGGAGAGAGAAGAGCAGACAATGTAGTCACGACTGCTGGATAAACCACCTGCAAGGACTAAGTGACGCTAAGAACAAAAGTATGCGAAATGACCAAGCGAACGAGCAAAGCCGCGATGCCGACGAAAGGAAGAAATGCCGTTATACCCGTTACTTAGGTCGCGGTGCGGGGATGGCGGTGGGTGTTAATAACGACAATATATGGATGTGCGACCACTAATTAGATGCGTCTGGTGGGGCAAATGTGGTCACTTGGTCTGGACGGGAAAATATCTGCGATGTGCGATGTGCTGTGGTTTTGCTGTGCCTCTGTGTGCGAAAGGGTTGCTTGGTTGCAGGTTTACGGGTTGACAATGTCGCGAAGGCGGGTAATTGCAAAATCTGAATAGCTGGCGAGTTTCGTCATCTCTCCTCACCAATCCTTCTCTAAAGTCGTGCACCAATCCGACCTGGAGGTTTTTTGTCAACTGCGAAACACTTTGGTTACCTTCTCTAAAATTCGCCAGGCCTCTGATAATTTGTCCCACCACCTAAACCCTGACCAGAAGTATTTCTATCTCAGACAATTTAGCACCAAAACGGCCTGTCTGCAATGCGTGAGAGTCATAACATAAGTTAAGACTAGGGACCGAGAACCGAACGGCTGAAGGCAGAAGATGGGTGTGACGAAGAAGATTCCAGCTCGGAAGGGCGGCGATACGAAGAGACGAGTTACCAGCAACAGCGACGACGAGGAGGAGAAAGACGTAGAGCTAGACGCGTCGATCCAGGCGCTGCTGCAGAAACGACTGGAAGAACGAGGCAAGTTGCGACTAGTAATAACCTTCGAACGGGATGATTTTAGCCGTTGCCGCACCAGTTGCAATGTTACAGGAGGCCCCGACAGAAATTATATCTCGTGAGCGTGGTTGGATCAGGGGGGGCGGGTGCACCGGTGGGGAGTATCGTGCATTTTGCTCTGATATGATGGGGTTAGGAGCTGTAAGCTCCCTCTCGAAAGAAGGCATGTCGCTAATAGCGAGGCGACTACTATCGCCAACTGCAAGAATGCGTCAGTGAACCATGCGTCAGGGTTTCGGGGTTTACCCTGGGAAGTTTAGGTCTCCTATGGGGTTCTTCTGCTGTTTTATGGTGTCTCCGCAGAATTAAACCTTAAGCTTGTGTCAATCTTGCAACTTCCAAACTGTAGCTGTAACTGTTGTGTTATTGGTGGGGAATAACCGTAACTGAAAGTGTAACTGTGTTTGTAACTGGAACTGTACCGCAGGAGAGATGTTCATGAGCATGTTCCAAAACGATGAGCGTGGCGAGTCAGCAAATGGGTCACTCCAGCCGGCTGCCACGTCAGCAAATACACCAGATCAGGTACGTCAGGAGAAAAAATGTCTTTCCCTTTTCTCCCTTCTCTTCCTTCAATTCTCTCCTCCTTCCGTTCTTCTTTCCTTCCTCCTCGTACGTCCATTTTCAAAAGGCAATCAGTCATCAATTTCAAAAGTCACGCTCATCCCATCCTCGCCACATCCTCTCCCCATTCTTCCCCCATCCTCCCCCATCCTTCCCCCATTCTCTCCCCATCCTCCCCCCATCCTCCCCCATCCTTCCCCCATTCTCCCTCCATCCTCCCCCCATACTCCCCCCATCCTCCCCCCATCCTCCCCCCATCCTCCCCCCATCCTCCCCCAATCCTCCCCCCATCCTCCCCCCATCCTCCCCCCATCCTTCCCCCATCCTCCCCCCATCCTCCCCCCATCCTCCCCCCATCCTCCCCCCATCCTCCCCCCATCCTCCCCCCATCCTCCCCCCATCCTCCCCCCATCCTCCCCCCATCCTCCCCCCATCCTCCCCCCATCCTCCCCCCATCCTTCCCCCATCCTCCCCCCATCCTCCCCCCATCCTCCCCCCATCCTCCCCCCATCCTCCCCCCATCCTCCCCCCATCCTCCCCCCATCCTCCCCCCATCCTCCCCCCATCCTCCCCCATCCTTCCCCCATCCTCCCCCCATCCTCCCCCCATCCTCCCCCCATCCTCCCCCCATCCTCCCCCCATCCTCCCCCCATCCTCCCCCCATCCTCCCCCCATCCTTCCCCCATCCTCCCCCCATCCTCCCCCCATCCTCCCCCCATCCTCCCCCCATCCTCCCCCCATCCTCCCCCCATACTCCCCCCATCCTCCCCCCATCCTCCCCCCATCCTCCCCCCATCCTCCCCCCATCCTCCCCCCATCCTCCCCCCATCCTCCCCCCATCCTTCCCCCATCCTCCTGTTAGAATCCAGAATAGAACGAGAATGAATGAAACTAGGTAGGAGGGGGATACAAGTAGGAAACCCTAACAAAGCTGTACCCCCTAAGGCTAAACCCACTATAGCCTACACAATATGAACATATAATGTTTGACACACCCCCATAGGCTAAGTGGGAGACACCAGATGGTCACAAGACCAGTCAAAGCAAAGCAAAGCAAGCTCAGGGTGGATCTCAAGGAAACCACACAAATTCTGAGCACAAGCAAGTGGTCACAAGACCAGTTCACATGCAGGTTGATAGTATAACAAGAGATACAGTGATCACAACCTAGCAAGAGTAAACAAGCAGGTATATATATAGAGATCACAGTACAATCAGAGTCAAGAAGTAAGCAAGTGAGGCCCAGTAGGCACGAGGCCTAGAACAGTACAGAAGCGCTGATGGTCACAAGGCTGAAGCGCCTTGGTGAACACATCAGCAGTGTTGGCCCGAGTGGCCACGTAACGCAGACGAAGCTGACCGCGCTGCTGCAGCTCTCGAGCAAGGAAGTAGCGCAGAGCGATATGCTTCGTTCTGTGCTCCAGTCTGTGCTCCTCACACAAGGCAATGGCAGCCTTGTTGTCGACGTACAGCACTGGAGGAGAACGAGGCCGCTCTCCCAAGTCGGTCAGCAGGTAGGTGAGCCAGCGTAACTCCTGTGCAGCCATGGCTGTGGCGTAGATCTCAGCCTCACAACTGGAGCTGAGAACAGAAGACGAGCGTGTAGAACGCCAAGAAACTGAACCAGAGCCAAGGCTGAAGGTGTAACCCTGAGACGACCGCTGAGTAGCCTGGTCGTCAGCCCAAGACGCGTCTGAGTGCCCAGTGAGTACAACTCGGTCTCGTCCTCCAAGCACTAGCCCCATGCCCGACGTACTGTACAAGTAGCGCAACACCCTCTTAGCGGCATCCATGTGCTCCTTCCGGTGACGGCCAGGAGCGACATAGCGTGCAAGGATGCTAAGAGGGTATGCAAGGTCAGGTCGAGTGCAGGTCATCAGGTACATGAGGCAGCCCACAAGCTCTGGATACGGGCCACTCGGCTCTACGGACTCATCCGAAGGCAGAGCTGAGAGCGAGTGACCGGTAGGCAGAGGAGTGGGCTGAGGCGAGGAGTACGTGAAGCGGAAGCGCTGAAGGACCTGCTGCACCATGTGTGACTGAGTCAAGGTGATGGTGCGCCGTGCTCTGTCCCGGGTGATCCGCAAGCCAAGATAGCTTGTCAGTTCACCCAGGTCTGTGCACGTG
The DNA here is from genome assembly GCA_947471745.1 of Closterium sp. Naga37s-1. NCBI lineage: Eukaryota > Viridiplantae > Streptophyta > Zygnematophyceae > Desmidiales > Closteriaceae > Closterium > Closterium sp. Naga37s-1. The sequence goes on along the minus strand of CANJKZ010000056.1, from coordinate 4,573,691 downwards.
TGTCTCTTCTGCAGCTCCGACTTCACGTGGGCGAGTGCCGCAGTGTCTGAAGTGGCAAAGACCAAGTCGTCGACGTACACGAGGATGTAGAACGGCGGCAGCGAGGTGTCGGTGCGTAGAAACAGCGACGGGTCAGCAGTAGAAGGAGCGAACCCAAGAGCCGCAAGTGTAGTCCTCAGTGTGTCGTGCCACTCACGTGGCGCCTGTCGGAGACCGTAGACTGGCCGCCGGAGGCTCCACTGGGTACCAGGAGGAAACGACCCAGTGAAGCCAGGTGGGCGGCGCAGCCAGATCTCCTCGTGCAGGCTGCCCTGTAGGAAAGCAGTGCTGAAGTCAAGAGAGTGGAGCTCGTAGTCACGCTGAGCGGCGACGTGCAGCAGAACCCGAAGAGTGGTCATCTTCGGGGTCGGGGAGAAGGTCTGGAAGAAGTCAACTCCCTCTCGCTGACTGAAGCCTCGTGCAACGTAACGCGCCTTGAAGACAGGCGGAGAACCCGGCGGCCGCTTCACCCTGAAAATCCACATGCCACTGACGATGTTCGCCCCAGGTGGGGGAACCTCGTCGACGTAGGTGCCTGTGGACTTCCAGGAAGCCATCTCTGCGTCCATGGCTGTCTGCCACTGAGAGGAGTAGGGACCCTCTATCGCCTCTGCGTAAGAGCGCGGAGTCGGGATGTCTGGTGCATCCGGGTCTCCCTCAGGGGCAACTAGCATGGACACGAGATGAGGTAAAGCAGCGGCAAAGCACTCAAACTCCTCCTGCCTGTCCTCAAGGACGTCCGTGCCAAGAGCACACTCACCCCCGACGGACGGAGGACAGACAGACTCAGACTCAGCAACTAGGCTAGCGGCGTAGTCTAGACGACAAGTGGCAGCAAAGTCGACAAGCTCGGCAACTAAGGCAGACGCAGCAGTGGACTCAAAGGAAGGGTCAGTGACAACAGTAGCCAGGAGACGCGTGACAGTAGGACTGGCAGCACGAAGAGAGTCAGACTCAGGGTCAGCAAGAGCAGGAAGAGAGGACGCAGGAGGAGCCGGGAGAGGGACACGCTGGGGAGCAGTGGAAGGACGAAGCGCCATCTGGTGAGTGCCTGGGACAGCAGGAGGACGCTGACGCGGGACGCGACGACCAGTGCGAGCAGCACGAACAGGCGACGCTCGACGAGACTCAGGCGACGCAGGACGAGACTCAGGCTCACGACGCTCCGTAAGACCTCCAGTCGGACCAGTGTAAGGAGAAGGACCAGGGAGAGGGGAGGCAGACGGTAACTGTGACTGCGACTGGACAGACGGAGGACACTCTAAGGAGGGAGGAGGACAAGGAGGAGGAGGCTGACCAAGAACCTGCTGAAGGAGCGGAACGAAGTACGGCCGCGGCCGCGCAGCGTCTCCAGAACCAGCAGAGACACCAGCGCCAGGGTCCTCAGCACCAGCAGCAGCTCCACCTCCAGGGTCCTCAGCACCAGCAGCAGCTCCGACTCCAGGGTCCGCAGCACCAGCAGCAACTCCAACGCCCGGGTCCGCAGCACCAGCAGCAGCTCCAACGCCCGGGTCCTCAGCACCAGCAGCTCCAACTCCAGAGTCCGCAGCACCAACAGCACCTCCAGAAGAAGCAGCACCTCCAGCAGCTCCAGCAGCCCCAGCACCAGCAGCACCTCCAGCAGCTCCAGCAGCACCAGCAGTACCACCAGCACCAGCAGCACCTCCAGCAGCGTCAGCACCACCAGCAGCTCCAGCACCAGCAGCACCTCCAGCAGCGCCAGAAGCACCGCCAGCAGCAGCACCTCCAGCAGCAGACGCGTCCGGGACAAAGCCAAGGAAGACACAAGGAACAGCGCGGGAGGAGAGCTTGTCCGCGGACGTATCGCGAACAAAGGCTCGAGATCCCCAGACCCGAAAACGTGACGCATCGCCAACCTCTCCTGTCCAACGCAGTGTCGGCGAAGTCTCTGGAACGGAGACACGGGGCCAGAGGTTGAGCTGATGCGCAGCGTATCGGACTGCAAACGGCCACAGAAAGTGGGGGGCAGCCGCATGGATCAAGGAGGTACGAGCGACCTCCAGGACCAAGCCAATGCGGCGCTCAGCAACCCCATTCTGATGTGGAGAGGCTGGAAGCGTGAACGACTGGCGGATGCCGTGCTCCGCACAGTAGGCTGCCAAGAGGTCGGAGGAGAACTCACCACCTCTGTCAGAGTGCAAGCGCAGGACAGGAAAGTCCGTGTGGAAACGCTCGCTGAGCTGGAGACGAGAAGCGCTGATCCAAGGGATCAAAACATCAGGGACCTCACCCTTGGTGCGCAAGGGGAAGACCGTGGTGTAGCGCGAGTAGTCGTCAACAACTATCAGGAAGTACCTTTCCTGACCCTGACCACGGACGCGGGCTGGGCCCCACACGTCCATGTGGAGCGTCTGCAAGGGAGCAGTCGTCGGGGGAAACGAGGAGGAGTGAGGAGCGGCGCGCTGCCGCCCCTCGACACAGGGAAGACAGGGAGGAGCAGGCGAGGGTGGGAGGGGAGGGAGAACCCTGGGAAGACCAGAGACAAGGTACCGTTTGTGCATGGCACGAAGGCGCTGCACGGACGGGTGACCAAGTCGGTGGTGCCAGAGGACGGTCTCGTGCGCCAGAGAGCGACACGAGCAGGGGGCCGACAGCTGACCTGACGCAGACGCAGACGCAGCTACCTGAGGGGACTCAGTGGTCAGTGTGTACAGGTCGGACCCCGGCTGCCGAGTGAAGGTAGCCAGGTGACGGCCCGTCCGAGCACACGTGCAGTGTGTCACGCGCTCGTAGGCAGGGGTGAAGTGGTGAACACCCCCGTCTTGGAGCGCACAACCCGCCACCAAGTTCGTAGAGAACGAGGGGAGGTGGAGACCTGACAGTGTGCCTGACGGGACCGCAGGACAAGGAAGGACAGTGGAGGAGGTCGCAATGACCGGACCCCCAGAGGGGTCAGCGAGGGAGACAGCAACTGGCCGAGCAAGCGGCTCAAGGGCAGTGCGGTCACGAAAGAAACAGCGAGAAGCACCTGAGTCCAGAGTGAAGGTGTGCAGTGCCTCAGTCGACTCAGTACCAGGGGGCGCAGACTCACTAGCACCTAGAGCAGCAGCCTCACCAGCACCTGGGGTAGCAGACACGCGAGTACCGGGAGTGGTAGCCTCACCAGCACCTAGGGCAACAGACGCACTAGCACCTAGAGCGGCAGCCTCACTCACAGGACACGGCAGCTGCACCTGTCCACTACCAGAAGCTCCCGAACGACGCACTCCAGAGCGACTACCACTACGGCCACCCCGACAGCCCCAACTGGCGTACCACTCACGAAGCTGCTGGGGCGAAAGAGGACACGGCAGCTGCACCTGTCCACTACCAGAAGCTCCCGACCGACCCACTCCAGAGCGACTACCACTACGGCCACCTCGACAGCCCCAACTAGCGAACCACGCACGAAGCTGCTGGGGCGAAAGAGGACACGGCAGCTGCACCTGTCCACTACCAGAAGCTCCCGACCGACCCACTCCAGAGCGACTACCACTACGGCCACCCCGACAGCCCCAACTAGCGTACCACTCACGAAGCTGCTGGGGCGTGAGGGACTCACGCGCACGGCCCTGGAGCTGCATCTGGCCACGCCAGAAGCAGCAATAGTAGCAGTAGCGGGAGTAACAGCAGTAACAGCAGGAGCAGTAGCAGTGGGAGTAGAAAAGGCAGTAGCAGCAGTAGCAGCGGTAGCAGTGCTGGCAGGGCAATGCTCACCAGTGGTCGGCACGGCAGGCGCAAGACGGTGGCGACAGCGGGGCCGCTACAACTGCAGGGCGGGGCCGGGCCGCAGCAGGGAGCTCCGCGGCAGCTGCTGCACGGCGAGGCCGGGCCGCGACGACAGCTGCTCCAGGTGCCAGGGGCGGCTGCTGCAGTGGCGGCTGCTCCAGGGGCCAGGGGCGGCTGCTGCAGCGGTGGTTGCTCCAGGGGCCAGGGGCGGCTGCTGCAGGGGCGGCTGCTCCAGGGGCGAGGGGCGGCTCCTGCAGTGGCGGCTGCTCCAGTGGCCAGGGGCGGCTGCTGCAGGGGCGGCTGCTCCAGAGGCCAGGCGCGGATTAGGTCAGGGCGACGCGGCGAGCAGGGCGACGCGGCGGGCAGGTGGCGACGCCGCGGGCAGGGCGACGTGGCGGGAAGGTGACGACGCCGCGGGCAGGGCGACGCGGCGAGCAGGTGACGACGCCGCGAGCAGGGCGACGCGGCGAGCAGGGCGACGCGGCGAGCAGGTGACGACGCCGCGAGCAGGGCGACGCCGCGAGCAGGTGGCGACGCCGCGGGCAGGGCGACGCGGCGAGCAGGTGACGACGCCGCGGGCAGGCGACGACGCCGCGGGCAGGCGACGACGCCGCGGGCAGGCGACGACGTCGCGGGCAGGGGCTACGTCGCGGGCAGGCGACGACGCCGCAGGCAGGCGACGACGCCGCGGGCAGGCGACGACGCCGCGGGCAGGGGCTACGTCGCGGGCAGGCGGCGACGCCGCGGGCAGGGCGACGCGGCGGGCGGCGAGAGCCTGCAGGGGCGGCGCGCGGTCGGGCAGAGGCTGCGCGCGGGCCTGACGAGTCTGCAGGGGCGGCTCTCGGGCCTGACGGGCCTGCAGAGGCGGCTCGGGGGGGGCCTGACGGGTCTGCAGAGGCGGCTCGGGGGCCTGACGGACCTGCAGGGGCGGCTCGAGGGCGCACGAGGGCGCTCGAGGGCGCACGAGGGCGCACGAGGGCGCACGAGGGCGCACGAGGGCGCACGAGGGCGCACGAGGGCGCACGAGGGCGCACGAAGGCGCACGAGGGCGCACGAGGGCGCACGAAGGCGCACGAAGGCGCACTAGCAGAGAAAGGCGCACGAGGGCGCACGAGGGCGCACGAGGGCGCACGAAGGCGCACTAGCAGAGAAAGGCGCACGAGGGCGCACGTAAGGTAGGGCGCACGAGGGCGCTTCTAGCGGAATAGTGGGCCCATAGTAGAAAGCGGTCCTAGGTAGCAACCTAGGCTCGTGATACCATGTTAGAATCCAGAATAGAACGAGAATGAATGAAACTAGGTAGGAGGGGGATACAAGTAGGAAACCCTAACAAAGCTGTACCCCCTAAGGCTAAACCCACTATAGCCTACACAATATGAACATATAATGTTTGACACCTCCCCGTCATCCTCCCCCCATTCTCCCCTCCCCAACACTTTTCACACGCTCTGCAACAGACCAGCCGGGCAGCACCACAATCAGCAGCAGCACGGGCCGTTGATCGGACTCGATCCAACGGCTCCGCAGCAGCAGCAGAAGCACGACCAAGCACCGCCACAGGTGCGCACAATGGCTCTGCTGCATTTCCAACGCTCTCCCATTTCCAGGACTCTGGGTTCTGGGGTTTTGGGATTGGTACAGATTCGGGTTTTCGCGGTTCCTAGTTTCAAAATCTCTGGGTTTATTGGTCTCCTCACCACCTTTCACGCTGTCGAACACCCCATGCTTTCGATTTGTGGGGGTTTTTGTCGAACACCCCACCCCAGTTTTCACCCGAACAGCTCCCAAGGGTGTAGTACAAATATACACTCTGTACCCTGTCCTAGACTTGAAACTTTCAAAGCCCTGGTTCTGTGTTGACATCTGAATTTTGGGCTTTGACCAAGGAGTGAAAGATGGGCACATGCGTGGGTGGGCTGTGTCGGATTTTGGCTGCTGCTGAGCCTGGCTTTGCCTTCTCTAGAAGACATATCAAGAAATCACTCGCACCTTCTTTAAACTTGCCTCATTGAAAATACACCTCAACGCACGCGGGTTTAGGCTGCTGCTGAGCCTGTCTTTGCCTTCCTTAGAAGACAAATCAAGAAATTTCTTGGTTGTGTGTAAGGCCCTTAGCCTGCCTTCCTTTTTTGAGAATTCTCAAAAAACATACGCTGTAAGGCCCTTAGCCTGCCTTCCTTTTGCCCACCCATCTGTCTTGCGCCTTTCATGCCTCTTCTGCACAATTTTTTAGGCGGCACGGGCAGCATGCTGCCCTTGTCAACTAAAAAACATGTATTTTTTGCTATCTGCCCGTGTGTCTTCGCCTTCCTGCCCCTCCTGCAACCCATATCAGGCGGCAAGGGCAGGCGGGTAGCTGATGATGTGAAGGTGGGGCAGAGGGAGAGACGGCCCTTGGTTGGGAATGGGAATGGGAGTGTGGTGCAGAGTGTGATTGTGGGGCGGAGTGGGAGTAGAGAAGGAAAGGAGGAGAAACTAGAGGAGGGAGAGGAAGAGGGGGAAGAGGAGGAGGAGGGGGAGGAGGGGGAGGAGGATGAAGAGGTGGAAGATGAGGAAGAGGAGGGAGAGGAGGAAGTGGAGGAAGAGGAAGAAGAGGAGGAAGAGGAGGAGGAAGAGGAGGAAGAAGAAGAGGATGAGGAGGAGGAGGGTGGGCGTGTGAGTGGTCCGGAAGTTGTAGTGTTTCAGGAAGGGAGTAACCTCAAGAAGCAAGCAACACGTGTCAAGCTCCTATTGGGCGGCCAGATCAGCAGCAGGAAGGAGAGGAAGCTCTTTATGGTGAGCTGAGGGTGGGGCTGGTGTGCTGGGGTGGAGTGAGGTGTTGTGCGGCGCAATGCAGTGTGGTGCGGTGCGGTGTGGTGTGTTTTCGTTGAATATAGGAAGTACAGTAAAAAATCCGAACTCACTGCAAGAGGTCGGAGCGGAGTGTAGGCAGCGGCGCAAAATTTCTGCCGGAGGGGAGACGGAGATGTAAAAAAGCCCTTCTCTTTACCCTCCCCCCAGTCGTCCAAGGTGGCCAATATCTTCAGGGATCCCAACGCGCCGGTGGAAGAACCAGAGGGGAGGCGGAGGAGAGGGAGGGGGCGGGCGGGGAAGAAAGAGGAGGAGGACGAGGAGGAGAAGGAGACTCGGCTGCACATGGAGGAGTACATTGCGATTGCGAGGGAGACAGAGCGGTTGGGAGTGTCAACGATGGAGTGGAACCAGCGCAAGCAGTGGGAGACGAACCACATCGTGCGCCACCTGGGCGTCAAGGTGAGTGTGTGTGGGGGGATTTGCGCTGCGTGTGTGTGGGTGTGTGAGTGTGCTGTGTGTGTGCGTGTTCTGCGTTCGCTGGAGGGGTGGGGGTTTGAGTGAGTCGGCTCGAATGGCTTTCCTGACAGCAGGGGCACAGCAGCAAGCAGGTGGGAGACAGAGCGGTTGGGAGTGTCAACGATGGAGTGGAACCAGCGCAAGCAGTGGGAGACGAACCACATCGTGCGGCACCTGGGTGTGAAGGTGAGGTTCATGTGTGTGTGTGTGCTTTCATGTGCATGGCGCCTCAAGAGTCAGGGGCACCGCAGCAAGCAGCTGGCGCCACAACTGCAGTTGGGAGACAGTGCGGTTGGGTGTGTCATGTCAACGATGGAGTGGCACCAGCGCAAGCAGTGAGAGGCTAACCATGTTAGCATCTGGGAGTCAAGTTGACTCCCCTTCCTCCCACTCCGCCTTCATAGCCGAGTATTTTTGAGAATTCTCAAAAATACTCTGCAAGTTGACTCCCCTTCCTCCCACTCCGCCTTCATAGCCGCCCAAGCGTATGAGCATGGACATAGGCGCCACAGAGGGATCATACATTCCATGCTTCTCATTGGTGTCACTTTTGAGAGTTCTCAAAACTAACACTTTCGTTCCATGCTTCTCATTCTACCCTCTCACCCTGCCGCACTCCCGCTCACTCGCAGCCCCCAAACGCATGAGCATGAAGTCACCTGCAGGGGGAATTAGTCCTCCCCATGCTTCTCATTCTTCAACCCATCCGCCTGGCGCCCTCCCCCCTTCTCCCCCCCCCCCCAAGCCGCCCAAGCGCATGAGCATGAACATAGCTGCTACGGAGGGGTATCGATCGGTGCAACGGAAGAAGCGACTGAGGGAACTGGAAGAGGTGGGTGAGGTGGTGGGAGGAGGGTGGGAAGAGGTGGGTTGATGGGGAAGAATGAGTGGAGGGAAAAGGTGCGAAAGGGTAGACATTTTGCTGTGATGTTCAAGTAAGGCTGCACCCTTCACGACCTTCCAGGAAGTGGCCTCTTGACATGACACACCCAACCGCACTGTCTCCCAACTGCAGTTGTGGCGCCAGCTGAAGGGAGGGAACCCGCGCGACAAGAAGAGCAAGCACAGGCGGCTGGGCCAAGGCACTCTTTCCTGGTTGCTGGCAGAGGAGGAAGAGGCCAAAGAAGGCCGCCCACGAACGAACCACCTTGTAGCACCACCCTCCTCTCCCTAACCCTCCTTCATCCCTTGCTTCCCTTGCTACTCTCCCTTGCATTTCCTGTCCTGACCCTTCCAGGAAGTTGCCTCTGGTATGATCCAAGTGAAGGGAGGAAACCCGCGCGACAAGAAGAGCAAGCACAGGAGGCTGGGGCAGGGCACTCTAGCCAGGCTCCTAGCCGAAGAGGAAGAGGCCAAAGAAGGCCGCCCGAGAAAGGCGCGTGTTGATTGGCGGGCGGAGGAGAGAGGGCTTAAAGCCTCGGATGGGGATTACCAAGGTGGGGTGTTGCATGTGGATCCGAGGAAGTGGAAGATTGGAGGGGATGGGGGAGGAAGGAAGGGAGGGGTGATTGGGGATAAGGATTTGGGAGGGTTTGGCGGAGGGGGGAGGAGGAGAGGGGGTGGTGGAGGGGGGAAGGGGAAGAAGAGGGGTTCGGGAGGGAAAGGGAGAGGGAAGGGGAAGAGGTCGAGAGGGAGGAGGTAGTGTGTGTAACTGTGTCCTTGTTATGGTTGACTGATACGGTAGTCATAGTCTTTTCACAGGCACTGTTATTATTGCTTCGGCAAGTCTACCGTTTTTGTTCCTTGACAGACAGACCATGCTGCTGGTTCAACGCAGTGCACAAGAAATTGATTCAATCAAGCCAGGACACAGGACACACCAAGGAACTTTTGAGGGGCCTCAAAAGTCAAGCCAGGACACAAACGAGAACACTTGTATTGCTTCACTAACGTCGTAATGTTTTCTCGAAACGTGAGGTCAATAGTCGTCGAAGATAACATGCTGACCTGTGTTACAGTGAGATGCAGCAAGCTGCATTGCGGTACATATAGATGTTCTACGACATAGTACCGTAATACCCCGGATATAAGCGCACCTGCGCTTATAATAAAACAGTGTTTTTTGGGGGGGTGCGCTTATAATTGACTCAGATATATAAGCGCATGCGCTTATATAATAACAAATGCAAATTTATAACTCATTGGCACCAAACTGTACATCTCCTTCTTGTGATTTCAATCGAATCGAAGTGGTAGCGAGTCGCAATTCAGATTCGCGCGTGAGCGATTTTCTGCCGGCGCACAGGGGAAAATTTACACGTCACTATCAGAAATGCCAGCTCATACTGACTGGACGCGCAGTATGTGAGGTCCTCGAAAGTCAATCGAAGCGAAAATAGTTGTATCCTCACTGCAAAATTTGAAATCGCTACCGTTTTAATCTGGTTTGAATTTTAGAATTATACGTGCGCTTATAATAAATCAAGGTTTTACAAGGGGTGCGCTTATAAATGAGGATCGGCCATAAGCGCATTGCTCCAGATACAAGCGCATGCGCTTATAATAGGCCTGCGCTTATATCCGGGGCCATACGGTACTTGGATACGAATACCGTAATCAAATTGATCTGTCTTTATCCAGTAATTAGATATGTCAACATAATACATTATTGGAACAGCAAAAGAAGTTTATCTACTAAGAGAACTACACATGCAATGGGATATCATATGCAGGAATTTTGAATTCAAGGTTGGCACGACGAGTTCCGATCCGAATAGCCAATCTCGCCTGCTATTACGAGTGCAATTGAGTGAGCGGGCGAGAATTGCACTGTCGAAGCAAGAGTACAATGAGCGAAGGCATTGTGAAATAATGAGGAATGAATGAACTAGGAAAGTGTGTGATACAAATATGAAACCCTAGAAACCTGTACCCCTCAGTGTCTACCCCACTAGAGCCTACAAACACTATGTTATATATATCAGACACACCCCCATAGGCAAAGTGGGGGAGAACTAGGGGTCACAAGACCAGTCAAGCAAAGCAAGCTCAGGGTGGATCACAACGTCACCACACATTCCGAGCACAAGTTCAAGGCCACAAGGCCAGTTCACATGCAGAATTATATATAAAGGTAAACAAGCAAGTGCAGGTATAGATAGATCACAGTACAAGCAAGGTCAAGAAGTGAGCAAGTGAGGCCAAGTAGGCACAAGACCTAGCAAAGTACACAAGCGCTGATGATCACAAGGCTGAAGTGCCTTGGTAAAGATACCAGCAGTGTTGGCCCGAGAGGCCACGTAAGCAAGGCGCAGCTGACCACGCTGCTGCAGCTCACGAGCAAGGAAGTAGCGAAGAGCAATGTGCTTCGTTCTGTGTTCCAGTCTGTGCTCCAGACACAAGGCCAGCATAGCCTTGTTGTCTACGTACAGAACTGGAGGAGAACGAGGCGGCTCTCCTAGGTCGGTCAGCAGGTAGGTGAGCCAGCGTAACTCCTGTGCAGCCATGGCCCCTGCGTAGATCTCAGCCTCACAGCTGGAGCCGAGAACAGAAGACGAGCGGGTAGACCGCCACGAAACAGAGCCGGAACCAAGGCTGAAGGTGTAACCCTGTGACGACCGCTGCGTAGCCTGGTCGTCCGCCCAAGAAGCGTCTGCGTGACCAGTGAGGACCACTGGACTCCGCCCTCCAAGCACGAGCCCCATGCCCGACGTACTACACAAGTAGCGCAACACCCTCTTCGCTGCAGCCATGTGCTCTGGTCTGTGTCTCCCAGAAGCATCATAGCGTGCCAAGATGCTAAGAGGGTATGCAAGGTCGGGTCGAGTGCAGGTCATCAGGTACATGAGGCAGCCAACAAGCTCTGGGTACGGGCCACTCGGCTCTACGGACTCATCCGAAGGCAGAGCTGAGAGCGAGTGGCGAGTAGACAGAGGAGTGGCCTGAGGCGAGGAGTACGTGAAGTCGAAGCGCTGAAGGACCTGCTGCACCATGTGTGACTGAATCAGGGTAATGGTGCGCTGTGCTCTGTCCCGGGTGATCTGCAAGCCAAGGTAGCTGCGCAGTTCACCCAGGTCTGTGCACGTGTGTCTCTTCTACAGCTCGGACTTCACGTGGGCGAGTCCAGCAGTGTCAGCAGTGGCAAAGACCAAGTCGTCGACGTACACGAGGATGTAGAACGGCGGCAAAGATGTGTCGGTGCGTAGAAACAGCGACGGGTCGGCAGTAGAAGGAGCAAACCCAAGAGCCGCAAGTGTAGTCCTCAGTGTGTCGTGCCACTCACGGGGCGCCTGGCGGAGACCGTAGACTGGCCGCCGGAGGCTCCACTGGGTACCAGGAGGAAACGACCCAGTGAAGCCAGGAGGGCGGCGCAGCCAGATCTCCTCGTGCAGGCTGCCCTGTAGGAAAGCAGTGCTGAAGTCAAGAGAGTGAAGCTCGTAGTCGCGCTGAGCGGCTATGTGCAGCAGCACCCGAAGAGTGGTCATCTTTGGGGTGGGAGAGAAGGTCTGAAAGTAGTCAACTCCCTTCCGCTGACTGAAGCCTCGAGCCGCGTAACGTGCCTTGAAGACAGGCGGAGAACCCGGCGGCCGCTTCACCCTGAAAATCCACATGCCACTAACGATGTTCGCCCCAGGTGGGGGAACCTCGTCGACTTAGGTGCCTGTGGACTTCCAGGAAGCCATCTCTACGTCCATGGCTGACTACCACTGAGAGGAGTAGGGACCCTCCATCGCCTCTGCGTAAGAGCGCGGAGTCGGGATGTCTGGTGCATCCGGGTCTCCCTCAGGGGCAATCAGCATGGACACGAGATGAGGCAAAGCAGCAGCAAAGCACTGAAACTCCTCCTGCCTGTCCTCAAGGACGTCCGTGCCAAGAGCACACTCACCCTCGACGGACGGAGGACAGACAGACTCAGACTCAGCAACAAGACTAGCGGCGTAGTCTAGACGACAGCGAGCAGCGAAGTCGACAAGCTCAGCAACTAAGGCAGACGCAGCAGTGGACTCAAACGAAGGGTCAGTGACAACAGTAGCCAGGAGACGCGTGACAGTAGGACTGGCAGCACGAAGAGAGTCAGACTCCGGGTCAGCAAGAGCAGGAAGAGAGGACTCTGGAGGAGACGGCAAAGGGACACGCAGTGGAGCAGTGGAAGGACGCAGTGCCATTTGATGCGTGCTCGGGACCGCAGGAGGACGCTGACGCGGAACACGACGACTAGTGCGAGCAGCATGAGCAGGCGACGCAGGACAAGACGCAGGCGCACGACGCTCAGCAAGACCTCCAGTAGGACCAGTGTAGGGAGAAGAAGCAGGCAGTGGGGAGGCGGGCTGTAACTGTAACTCGGACTGGACAGGCGGTGGACACTCTAAGGAAGGAGCAGGACCAGCAGAAGGTGGGAGACCAAGAACCTGCTCAAGGAGCGGAACGAAGTACGGCCGCGGTCGCGCAGCATCTCCAGAACCAGCAGGTACAGCACAAGCACCCCCAGCGGCAGCACCAGCGGCAGTAGCACCCCCATCTCCAGCAGCGCCAACTCCAGCACCCTCAGAAGCACCAGCGCCAGCACCACCTCCAGCGCCAACACCCCCAGCAGCTCCAGCTCCAGCTGGACCACCGGAAGACTCAACAGCTACAGCAGCTCCAGCAGCACCTACTCCAGCAGCAACGCCAGCTCCAGCACCGTCAGCAGCTCCAGCACAAGGAGCACCCCCAGGCCCAGCAGCTCCAGTACCTCCAGTACGAGCACCTCCGGGACCCGTGGCACCAGCACCCTCAGCAGGAGTAGAACCTCCAGCTCCAGCAGCACGGCTCCAGCGCCGGGCAAACCACTTGCGCAGCTCCTGTGGAGAGGGTAGCTCCCGCCGGGACGAAGCACCCGAAGGACCTCCAGACCCAGTACCGCCAGACTCCACACGAGCAGGCCCAGCACCCTCAGGCTCCACACCCCCAGTCGCAGCACCCCCAGGCTCAGCACCCCCAGACGCAGCACCCCCAGGCTCAGCACCCCCAGGCTCCGCACGCTCAGGATCAGCACCCCCAGGCTCAGCACCCGCAGGCTCAGCACTCCTAGCAGCACCAGAGTCAACAGCTACCTCGACAGGCTCGACTGCGTCTACCTGAGACACACCTGAGGGGGCAGGACCCCGAGGGGGAAGGGGGTCTACCGGGGGGGGACCTGGCGCGAGGAAGAGCGGTGGCGGGGGAAGGGGTGCAGTGCGGTAGGGGAAGAGACGGTAGTAAGGAACCGACTCGTCAAACGTGACGTCCTGGGAGGACAGAACACGGCGCGAGGTGGGGTGGTAAAACTCCCAACCAGGCGCGTCAGGGGGGAAGCCAAGGAAAACGTAGGGAACAGCACGGGGGGATAGCTTGTCCGCAGACAAGTCGCGGACAAAAGCCCGAGATCCCCAGACACGGAACGCAGACGCATCGTCAACCTTCCCCCTCCACCGCAGAGTAGGGGAGGTCTCCGGCAAGGAGACCCGGGGCTGAAGGTTGATCTGATGCGCCGCGTACTGAACCGCGAACGGCCACAGAAAATGGGGAGCAGCCGCATGGATCATGGATGTACGAGCGACGTCCATGACCATGCCAATGCGGCGCTCAGCAATCCCATTTTGCTGTGGAGAGGCCGGAAGTGTGAACATCTGGCGGATGCCCCGTGCACGACAGAAGGCTCGCAGAAGGTCAGAGGAGAACTCTCCGCCTCTGTCGGAGTGCAGACGCAGAACAGGAAAGTCCGAGCCGAAACTCTCTCTGAGCTGGAGACGAGCTGCCCGGATCCAGTCGATCAACACCTCAGTGACCTCACCCTTGCTGCGCAAGGGGAAGACTGTGGTGTAACGCGAGTAGTCGTCAACTACCAGCAGGAAGTAACGCTCGTGACCCTGTCCACGGACGCGGGCGGGGCCCCACACGTCCAGGTGAAGCGTCTGCAGTGGAGCCTCTATCGGAGGAAACTCGGAGGAGTGAGGAGCGGCGCGTTGCCGTCCCTCGACACAGGGAACGCAGGTAGGGGCAGGCCCCGGAGGAAGAGGAGGGAGGGACCGGGGGAGACCAGAGACAAGGACACGGGAGGCCATGCCTCGGAGACGAGGGAGGGAGGGGTGACCAAGGCGGTGGTGCCAGAGGAGAGTCTGGTGAGACAGGAGACGACACGAGCAGGGGGCAGACTCAGGACCAGACCTGGACGCTGCAGCAAACACCTGACCCGACGCAGCTACCTGACTAGACGCAGCAACCGGAGGAGACTCAGTAGTCAGTGTGTACAGGCTCGACCCCGGCCGACAGGTAAACGTGGCCAAGTGTCGGCCGTCCGAGCACACGTGTAGTGGGTCACTCGCTGACCCGCATGAGTGAACTGGTCAACCCCCCCATCCTGTAGATCAGCACCACTCACCAAGTTCGTAGAGAACGAGGGGAGGTAAAGACCCGACAGGGTGCCAGAGGGGGCCGCCGGACACGGTAAGACAGTGGAGAAGTGGGCAGGGACAGGACCCCCAGAGGGGTCTGCCAGTGAGACTGCAACCGGGCGACTAAGCGGCGTGAGTGTGGTGCGGTCTCGAAAGAAGGAGCGGGAAGCACCCGAGTCAAGGGTGAAGGTGTGCAAAGCCTGAGCCGACGTGGTACCTGAGAGAGCAGACTCACCAGCACCTGGGGCAGCAGACTCACCAGCACCTGGAGCAGCAGACGCACTAGCACCTAGAGCAGCAGCCTCACCAGCACCTAGAGCAGCAGCCTCAATGCCCGGGTCAGGCGGAACACACAGGTAACAGTCACCCTCATCACTAGTAGACACAACATACATGGCAGCAAGAATAGCATCATAATCAAGATCAAAGATAGCAACCCCCGACCTAAGCAGCTCGCCCCAGCGAGGGATCTCAGTGGCGTCAAGGAACTGGAGACGCCAGGCGTCCGTCAGGCGGCCGAAGTAGCGCTGGGTGGCGTGCGGGCCACCGCACGGCTCACCAGTGCGGTCGCCGGTACGCAGGACGTAGGCACAGGGACCAGCACCCCCACCCCGCTGACGCGCAGCGTACCACTCACGAAGCTGCTGGGGGGGCGGGGTCTCACGAGTGCATGAGCGAAGAATATATAGCGAAAGTACAGTGGTAACGGTAATGGACTGTGGTTGTCGCGCGACGGGCCTGGGACTGAGGTTTGGGGGAATGTCGAAGCGGAGGCCCGGAGCGCGGGTTACCTGCCGAGCCGTGAGGTCGGGGTGCGACGTGCGAAGGTGGCGGGAGGATTGTCGATGCGAGGGTTGCGAGTGGTAACGGTGCTGACTGTGGTGCTACAGTGGTGTACGCGCTGAGCGGGGACGCGAAGTAAGGAAAAGGAATTTTCCTTACACTACCCCCCCCCCCCCCCCCTAAGAAGGTCCTCTTTACGAAAGCGCGTGTACATCCCTGAGGTTTCGGCTGCGCAGATACTCTGTGAGGACGGGGTGGTTTTCGACTCTGTCTAGGGGAACCCAGTTGTCTTCGGTGGGTGTACGGTCTTTCCAGCGGATCAGGAACTCGATCCTTCGGGCTCCTCGAGGGTCACGAACTCTGTGGCTCAGAATTTTCTCGGGTGTGATGATTGGTTCAGTCGGCGGTCGTGTCTTGCTGGCGGGGCGATTACGTGGAAGTTGGATTGTGGACGGTATGTAGGGGCGAAGTAGGCTGACATGGAAGGACGGGCTGACGTACCAGTCAGCGGGGAGGAGGAGATGGGCGGTGACGGGCGTAATCATGTGGCTGATGCGGAATGGTCCACATTATCGGGGGAAAGTTTTGGGGTGATGGGCAGGCGGAGGTTCGGGGTGTCAAGTAAAACTAGGTCGTCGGGCTGGTAAGTAACAGGTCGGCGGTGGCGGTCGGCGTTACGTTTAGCGATGATGTTGGATTTTTTTATTGCGTCTGCTGCCCGGGTCCGTGCTGCTTGTAAAATTTCGGCGAACTGTTGTACTCGTGGCACCGGGTTATCGGGATTCGGGGTCATGGGTACTGTCGGGTCTTGTCCGTAGTTCAGGTAAAACGACGACTGTTGGGTTGTGGCGGAGGGTGAGTTATTGTACGCGAATTCAATGAGCGGCAGTTGCTGTTCCCAAGTGGTTGGGTCGTCGCACGTGGCTCGAATGAGTTGTTCCATTGTTTGATTTGTCCTCTCTGTCTGTCCGTCGGTCTCGGGGTGGTATGAAGAGCTGAACTGTTGTCGCGTGCCGAATTGTTACCACAGGTTCCGCCAGAAGTTGCTAGTGAATTTCGTGTCTCGGTCGCTGATGATCGCCACTGGTATCCCGTGCAGTCGAACGACGGTGGAGATGAAGAGGCGTGCGGTTTCTTCGGCCATGATTGATTTTTTGCAAGCTGCGAAGTGTGCCATTTTCGTCAGTCGATCGACGACGACCAGGATCGCGTCGTTCCCGCTTGCCCCGGCCGGTAACCCCGTGACGAAATCCATCGTCACCTGCTGCCAAGCATGCTCTGGGGTTGGTATCGGCTGCAACTGTCCTGCCGGCCGCTTACGTGATGATTTCATGAGCTGGCAAGTGGGACACGATGCCACGTGTCGTTGTACGTCGGTCAACATCTCGGGCCAGTAATAATACCGCTGCAGCTGCTGCCGTGTTTTCTCTATCCCAAAATGCCCTGAGGTAACTCCGTCGTGTGC
Source organism: Closterium sp. Naga37s-1 (assembly GCA_947471745.1). Lineage (NCBI taxonomy): Eukaryota > Viridiplantae > Streptophyta > Zygnematophyceae > Desmidiales > Closteriaceae > Closterium > Closterium sp. Naga37s-1. The sequence continues at coordinate 4,557,014 of CANJKZ010000056.1, read as the reverse complement.
CTCCTATAACAATAACTCCCGTAGCAGTATGTATCCTGGTACCCAGATGCGGCCAGTCCCGGCTTTTACGTAATAGACTCCCTTTGCTGCTGCGAACTGCTGCGAATTTCCTCCTGTGAAGAATGGGTCCGTTTGGTACCCGTGGGTGAATAGGCCTGTCAGTAGTGGATTTGTCTGGGCGAGTAGTATTGCGTGGATCTGGGCAGTGGGGCGGGTCAGGGCGTCAGCGTTGTTCGATGCCCCCTTTTTGTAGGTGACTGTGTAGTGGAAATTTGACTCGAGGAAATCGAGCCAGCGGATCTGTCGTGGGTTGAGGTGTGGTTGTGCGCGGAGGTACTGTAGTGATTTATGGTCTGTCCGTACTATCACGTCTGCGCCGGTCAAGTAACAGCACCATACTTTGAATGCGTGCACGATCGCAAGCATTTCGCGGTCGTGTATCGGGTAGTTTTTTTCGGGCGGATGCAGTTTTCGTGACTCATATGCGATGGGCTGTAGGCCGTTGCCGAAATCTTGTAGCAGTACGGCTTCGATGGCGATGTCGCTTGCGTCGGTAACTACTTCGAATGGGCGGTGTGGGTCGGCGATGCGCAGGATGGGCGGTGGACAGAGAACATTTTTCAGGGCAGAGAAGGCAGCATGCTCTTTCTCCCCCCACGTAAAAGCGACCCCCTTCCGTAACAAGTCCGTCAGCGGCGCTGTTAACCGTGCCATGTCGGGGACGAACCGACGCACATAATTGACGAACCCCCAAAAAGCTCTGTAGCTCCGTGATATTCGTCGGGGGGTGCCAGGCTTTCACCGTGTCCAACTCCTTTGGGTCAATTTCGACCCCAGCCTCCGAAATAACGTGCCCCAAAAACTCTAGCCTGTCCTGAAAAAACTCGCACTTGGAACCCTTTGTTAGTAGCCGATGCTCGTGTAAAATTTTAAAGACTGCTTCCAGATCTTCGAAGTGCTGCTGCTTGTCGCGACTGTAGACGAGGATGTCGTCGAGGTAAACTATCACGCATTTATCCAAAAGTGGCCTAAACGCCTCGTTCATGGTCATCTGAAATGTCGATGGTGCGTTGGTCAGCCCGAAAGGCATCACGCTGTACTCGAATGACCCGTACCTAGTCCGGAAAGCTGTTTTGGCGCAGTCCGATGGTTCGACCCTAATCTGATGGTAACCTCCCCGTAAATCTATTTTCGAAAAAACCCGTGCTGTTTGCAGTTGGTCGATCAGTTCGTCGGCGCAGGGAATGGGGTACCGCGACTTGACTGTTACCCTGTTGAGCGCTCGGTAATCGATGCACCTGCAAAACCCTCTGTCTTTTTTTGGCGTGAACAGTATCGGTGCGGCGAACGGTGACGAGCTCGGTCGGATGAATTTCTTCTCTAACAAGGAATCTAACTGCTTCCTCAGTTCGTCGAGCTCGGGTTGTGTCAGTCTGAACTGGCGCTGTACAATTGGCTGTGCCCCCGGTTCTAATTCTATTCGGTGGTCATGTGCTCGCTGAGGTGGCAGTCCTTCCGGTAAGTCGTCGGGAAAAATCCCGGGGTATCGTTTCAACAGTTCCTGCAGTTCGGGCGGTACCACTGCCAGCAGTTTCTTGAAATCACTCGGCTGCTCCGCTCCCTCTACCACTGCAATGTCTACTGCGTACACGTCAGCTCCAGCAGCGACAGCCCGTTTCATGGTGACGGCGTTGACGTGTACCGTTGAAGACTCGGGCGACTGCCAGCGAGGTAGCTCAACCCAGTTACCACTACTTCGCACAGTGCAGCTACCCGTCGTCCAGTCAATTCGCGGGTTATACCGTCGCAGCCAATCACGTCCCAGTAAAATGTTGTGCCCATCTAGTGTCGTCGCGAGCATTTCCTGTGTAAATCCAAAATGCGGACTTTGACTCCCTCCACCCTTTCCCGTATGGCCAGTGGCGTGTCGTCAACTAAGCGTGCATCTATCTCAGGTAAACAACGGCTAAGTGTCAGTTGCAGTTTTCGTGCGGTTGCGGTATTAACTAAACTGTGACTTGCTCCTCCGTCGATAAAAATCTTCACTGCTGCTCCCTGTATTTTCCCGTGGATCAGTACTGGGCAATCCGTCGCTGTACCCTCCTTATTCGTCCGAGCCCGATCGATAGCATGAATCGGTACTGTGACTCGGTGAGGGTCGGTGGGGTTGGGCGAGCAGGCAGTCTCGTCGGTAGTTGGCCCGATTCCTACTGACTGCTGGCGTAGCCCTGCCTTGGAGACTCCCTCCCCTGCTCTGCTCCGCGGCGCCTCAGCTCCTCTGGGCATTCACTCTTGCGATGGCTCGGCCTATTGCAAGCAAAGTAGCGCCCCTTAAACGGCGCGGCAGCTGCATTCGTCGCAACGGCATGTACGGTGGTGTGCTCGATCGGTCCCCGAGGGCGATGTCCGTAGTAGGACCCCGGTCTCGGACGGCGCAAAATGTCGATTTTCTCGGCGAGCGCGAGAATCTTGTTGAGATTCGAGAGTCCGCGTAGCATGATTTCGTGCGAAATGTCCGGCTTCAGCCTTCCGACGTAACGGTCCACCCGCTCCGCTTCGTGCATGTAGCCGACTTGCTCGCATAATGCGAGAAAACCGCTCGTGTAGTCTTGAACCGACCCGAGCTGCCGCCAAGTACGCAGTCTCTGACGCGCCGAAATAAGAGCCGCGATTGGCTCGAAGCGCGCCCGAAGCCCTGCGCACCACGCATCCCATGTGCTGTACTGGGCGGTTTCGCAGAATGAACTCCAGGTGACAGCTGGGCAAAAGTTTAGAAGCAGAAAGAGGGGTTGCACTAGCAAGCAGTTGAGTACATATAGGAAACCCTAAATTGGGCTGTACTCGCTATAGAGTACCCCACTGCAGGCTAGACAAATACAGCATTCTGACACACCCCCATAGCCAAAGTGGGGTGTAATCAGCACAACAAGCATGCAGAGCATGTCAAACTCATATGCTATAGTCTGTGTAGGCTGTAGTGGGGTAGACAATATAGGGTACAACACTTTTAGGTTTTCCTACTTGTACCCACCTGCTTGCTAGTTCATTCATTCCTCATTTCTTCACAGAGCAATAGTTCACAATGATAAGCAAAGCTAGTGGCTATCACAGAGGGCAAGTGAGGAGGAGGAGAGACCGTGAGGGCGAGAAGATGGGAGGCGACTGCTGAAGCTGCAGACACACCGGAGCTGCTGGCTCAGTGGCTACCGAAGCAAAGGCCCGGACTACAGGAGTAACTGGCTCCGCGGAGATTGTAGCCTCATGACTGGAGCAACTGACCCACAGGCGACTGGCGACTACTGGAGATTGTAGCCTCCGGACTACTGGTGCTGCTGGCGACACGACTGCGACCTCCGTTCAACCTCCGCCAACTGCCCCACGCCCCTATCACACACCCCCTGCTGCACCCCTAGCTCCACTCCCACGACACCCCCCTTAAACCCTAAACCCTCGGCTCCCACACACCCACCCCCCTCAGCGGCAGCTGCAGCAGTGGGAGACGGAGGAGGAGGAGGAGCTGCAGGTTACCCACACCGGTCACCCCCACGCCCGCCACCCCCAAACCCTAACGCAGGCAGGAGCGCGGGAAGCAGTAGGGACGGTTCACGGAGGGAAAGGGATGCGGCGGGGGGTCTCCTGGGCGCCACGAAGGAGCAGGGCGCGGGCCCCCCGAGGGCGCCACGGCGGGTGACGGGAGGGGGGCCGCGCACGGGCCTGGCGCAGCCCGTACGGGCCGCGCGCGGGCCTGGTGCAGCCCGTACGGGTCGCGCGCGGGCCTGGCGCAGCCCGTACGGGCCGCGCGCGGGCCTGGCGCAGGTCGCCCGGGCCGCGACGGGCGACGGGGGGCGACGCGACGGTCGGCAGGGGGCGACGCGCGGTTCGACGGGGCAGAAAGCCGCCGCGCGCTAAAAATCGTTGCGCGCCCGGAGCGCGCGGCAGGCAGGAAACAGCACGCGCCCGGGGCGCGTTACAGGCAGTAGAGCAGCGGAAGCATCGGGTGGGGCCCACCCACAGGATCGACCCAGGAGGGTCGACCTGCTCTGATACCATGTCGAATAGTTAGGCAAAAGTTTAGAAGCAGAAAGAGGGGTTGCACTAGCAAGCAGTTGAGTACATATAGGAAACCCTAAATTGGGCTGTACTCGCTATAGAGTACCCCACTTCAGGCTAGACAAATACAACATTCTGACACTCAGCTCCTCTGGGCATTCACTATTGCGATGGCTCGGCCTATTGCAAGCAAAGCAGCGCCCCTTAAACGGCGCGGCAGCTGCATTCGTCGCAACGGCATGTACGGTGGCGTGCTCGATCGGTCCCCGAGGACGATGTCCGTAGTAGGACCCCGGTCTCGGACGGCGCAAAATGTCGATTTTCTCTGCGAGCGCGAGAATCTTGTTGAGATTCGAGAGTCAGCGTAGCATGATTTCGTGCGAAATGTCCGGCTTCAGCCCTCCGTCGTAACGGTCCACCCGCTCCGCTTCGTGCATGTAGCCGACTTGCTCGCATAATGCGAGAAAACCGCTCGTGTAGTCTTGAACCGACCCGAGCTGCCGCCAAGTACGCAGTCTCTGACGCGCCGAAATAAAAGCCGCGATTGGCTCGAAGCGCGCCCGAAGCCCTGTGCACCACGCATCCCATGTGCTAACCTGGGCGGTTTCGCAGAATGAACTCCAGGTTTCAGCTGGACCCGTGGGCCCTTCCTCTTGCGACGGTGGCTCGTAGGCGCGTGGCGACGTCACGATGACTCGCCACCAGTCCATGGCGGGGCCCCTCAGTAGCGAGACGACGTATCTGATCTTCGCTGCGTCCGACTCGACGTAGTTTGCGTCGAAACATACGTTCATCGTGAAGACCCACGACTGAACCGTCGGACCTCCACGCTGACTCGGGTCGAAACAGGGCGGGCGCTGCGGCTTCAGTGGCATTGGCGTCATGATGGTGTGGTCGCCACTAGTCGCCGCAAATTCCACGTGCCGACGGGCTTCGCGAGGCTCCCGTGGGCTTGGCGCGACCCTGTTCCTCTCCATGCCCGGCATCGAGTGGGCGGCGCCATCAGTGGCTGCGCCTGAGCGCTGTCCCACGCTGTCGTTCTGTGTTGGTGTGCCTGATGAAATGACGATCGGCTCCTCCGATTGTGCAGGTGCATTTGCAGGTGCGTGTGGTGGCGCCTGAGTATTCATCGTGGATTGCTGACGCGCGGAGTCACGTTCCGCCGTGAGCGTCGCAATTTCGAGCGCCGATTCTTCAACTTGGCGCACGAGACGGTCGATTTGCTCTTGCGTCAGTGTCGCGAGAGTAAATTCGGCCATGGCGGGGGAGTCGGGCAAGCTCAGCGAGAGCCTCTGTCGTGGCCGTGCGTGCTTACGAGAGAGCACTACGAGCGGCGGTGCTGTGTCGCTGAGAGACGTCTACCCCCCCCCAAAAATTGAGATAGTGGGGAAGCGAAGGTGTGGGTACGGTCCGAGAAGAGATCGTAGGCTCTGAATACCAAGTGTTACGAGTGCAATTGAGTGAGCGAGTGAGAATTGCACGATCGAAGCAAGAGTACAATAAGCGAAGGCATGAGCGAAGAATATATAGCGAAACTACAGTGGTAACGGTAATGGACTGTGGCTGTCACGCAACGGGCCTGGGACTGAGGTTTGGGGGAATGTCGAAGCGGAGGCCCGGAGCGCGGGTTACCTGCCGAGCCGTGAGGTCGGGGTGCGACGTGCGAAGGTGGCGGGAGGATTATCGATGCGAGGGTTGCGAGTGGTAACGGTGCTGACTGTGGTGCTACAGTGGTGTACGCGCTCAGCGGGGACGCGAAGTAAGGAAAAGGAATTTTCCTTACACCTGCTATCGAGGACCCTACCTGAGTATAATTGCAGCAAAATAGTGTGGCACAACCATATATGGGAATCAACTTGGATTGGATACTGCTTGAAACCACAAATTAATGCATTCTTCCCAGCACTAATGTGTGGCAGAGAAGCGGCCACAAAACTACGCAAAGCTGATTGGCAGCTTCATGCCCATCTTGGCACAGTCCTTCCCAACCGTGCTAAAAAAGTAATAAGAATTATAAAAAAGTGCGACAGACTTCTTGGCCTTGCTCGTGGCCCCGACGATCATCTTGCTGACAGACTCAGTGTCACAGCCTTCCATTGCTGCTCGCGTACTGGCCATCACAAGATCGTGCTTCTTGCCCATCACTTTACCAATACCGCCTCCCCACTTGAAGACTGCAGTCAGGGGAGACAAGGACGAGACACGGGAGGGAAGCAGGCGTGCGTTAGGAGGACCAAGCTGAGGGGTCGTTTGAGACGTCTCAAAGTCGAGACACGGAAGCAGGCGTGTGTCAGGAACCTAGCCGAGGGTACACGGATGCATGGTAGGGGCGTCTGTGCCCAATATTGCTGGTAGCAATAGTTTGCAAGGAAGGAGGTGCTTTTAGGATGACAGCATGATGAGGGTGACAGCATGATGAGGGTGACAGCATGATGAGGGTGACAGCATGATGAGGGTGACAGCATGATGAGGGTGACAGCATGATGAGGGTGACAGCATGATGAGGGTGACAGCATGATGAGGGTGACAGCATGATGAGGGTGACAGCATGATGAGGGTGACAGCATGATGAGGGTGACAGCATGATGAGGGTGACAGCATGATGAGGGTGACAGCATGATGAGGGTGACAGCATGATGAGGGTGACAGCATGATGAGGGTGACAGCATGATGAGGGTGACAGCATGATGAGGGTGACAGCATGATGAGGGTGACAGCATGATGAGGGTGACAGCATGATGAGGGTGACAGCATGATGAGGGTGACAGCATGATGAGGGTGACAGCATGATGAGGGTGACAGCATGATGAGGGTGACAGCATGATGAGGGTGACAGCATGATGAGGGTGACAGCATGATGAGGGTGACAGCATGATGAGGGTGACAGCATGATGAGGGTGACAGCATGATGAGGGTGACAGCATGATGAGGGTGACAGCATGATGAGGGTGACAGCATGATGAGGGTGACAGCATGATGAGGGTGACAGCATGATGAGGGTGACAGCATGATGAGGGTGACAGCATGATGAGGGTGACAGCATGATGAGGGTGACAGCATGATGAGGGTGACAGCATGATGAGGGTGACAGCATGATGAGGGTGACAGCATGATGAGGGTGACAGCATGATGAGGGTGACAGCATGATGAGGGTGACAGCATGATGAGGGTGACAGCATGATGAGGGTGACAGCATGATGAGGGTGACAGCATGATGAGGGTGACAGCATGATGAGGGTGACAGCATGATGAGGGTGACAGCATGATGAGGGTGACAGCATGATGAGGGTGACAGCATGATGAGGGTGACAGCATGATGAGGGTGACAGCATGATGAGGGTGACAGCATGATGAGGGTGACAGCATGATGAGGGTGACAGCATGATGAGGGTGACAGCATGATGAGGGTGACAGCATGATGAGGGTGACAGCATGATGAGGGTGACAGCATGATGAGGGTGACAGCATGATGAGGGTGACAGCATGATGAGGGTGACAGCATGATGAGGGTGACAGCATGATGAGGGTGACAGCATGATGAGGGTGACAGCATGATGAGGGTGACAGCATGATGAGGGTGACAGCATGATGAGGGTGACAGCATGATGAGGGTGACAGCATGATGAGGGTGACAGCATGATGAGGGTGACAGCATGATGAGGGTGACAGCATGATGAGGGTGACAGCATGATGAGGGTGACAGCATGATGAGGGTGACAGCATGATGAGGGTGACAGCATGATGAGGGTGACAGCATGATGAGGGTGACAGCATGATGAGGGTGACAGCATGATGAGGGTGACAGCATGATGAGGGTGACAGCATGATGAGGGTGACAGCATGATGAGGGTGACAGCATGATGAGGGTGACAGCATGATGAGGGTGACAGCATGATGAGGGTGACAGCATGATGAGGGTGACAGCATGATGAGGGTGACAGCATGATGAGGGTGACAGCATGATGAGGGTGACAGCATGATGAGGGTGACAGCATGATGAGGGTGACAGCATGATGAGGGTGACAGCATGATGAGGGTGACAGCATGATGAGGGTGACAGCATGATGAGGGTGACAGCATGATGAGGGTGACAGCATGATGAGGGTGACAGCATGATGAGGGTGACAGCATGATGAGGGTGACAGCATGATGAGGGTGACAGCATGATGAGGGTGACAGCATGATGAGGGTGACAGCATGATGAGGGTGACAGCATGATGAGGGTGACAGCATGATGAGGGTGACAGCATGATGAGGGTGACAGCATGTAGATGATGAGGGTGACAGCATGATGAGGGTGACAGCATGATGAGGGTGACAGCATGATGAGGGTGACAGCATGATGAGGGTGACAGCATGATGAGGGTGACAGCATGATGAGGGTGACAGCATGATGAGGGTGACAGCATGATGAGGGTGACAGCATGATGAGGGTGACAGCATGATGAGGGTGACAGCATGATGAGGGTGACAGCATGATGAGGGTGACAGCATGATGAGGGTGACAGCATGATGAGGGTGACAGCATGATGAGGGTGACAGCATGATGAGGGTGACAGCATGATGAGGGTGACAGCATGATGAGGGTGACAGCATGATGAGGGTGACAGCATGATGAGGGTGACAGCATGATGAGGGTGACAGCATGATGAGGGTGACAGCATGATGAGGGTGACAGCATGATGAGGGTGACAGCATGATGAGGGTGACAGCATGATGAGGGTGACAGCATGATGAGGGTGACAGCATGATGAGGGTGACAGCATGATGAGGGTGACAGCATGATGAGGGTGACAGCATGATGAGGGTGACAGCATGATGAGGGTGACAGCATGATGAGGGTGACAGCATGATGAGGGTGACAGCATGATGAGGGTGACAGCATGATGAGGGTGACAGCATGATGAGGGTGACAGCATGATGAGGGTGACAGCATGATGAGGGTGACAGCATGATGAGGGTGACAGCATGATGAGGGTGACAGCATGATGAGGGTGACAGCATGATGAGGGTGACAGCATGATGAGGGTGACAGCATGATGAGGGTGACAGCATGATGAGGGTGACAGCATGATGAGGGTGACAGCATGATGAGGGTGACAGCATGACATGATGAGGGTGACAGCATGATGAGGGTGACAGCATGATGAGCGTGACAGCATGATGAGGGTGACAGCATGATGAGGGTGACAGCATGATGAGGGTGACAGCATGATGAGGGTGACAGCATAATGAGGGTGACAGCATGATGAGGGTGACAGCATGATGAGCGTGACAGCATGATGAGGGTGACAGCATGATGAGGGTGACAGCATGATGAGGGTGACAGCATGATGAGGGTGACAGCATGATGAGGGTGACAGCATGATGAGGGTGACAGCATGATGAGGGTGACAGCATGATGAGGGTGACAGCATGATGAGGGTGACAGCATGATGAGGGTGACAGCATGATGAGGGTGACAGCATGATGAGGGTGACAGCATGATGAGGGTGACAGCATGATGAGGGTGACAGCATGATGAGGGTGACAGCATGATGAGGGTGACAGCATGATGAGGGTGACAGCATGATGAGGGTGACAGCATGATGAGGGTGACAGCATGATGAGGGTGACAGCATGATGAGGGTGACAGCATGATGAGGGTGACAGCATGATGAGGGTGACAGCATGATGAGCGTGACAGCATGATGAGGGTGACAGCATGATGAGGGTGACAGCATGATGAGGGTGACAGCATGATGAGGGTGACAGCATGATGAGGGTGACAGCATGATGAGGGTGACAGCATGATGAGGGTGACAGCATGATGAGCGTGACAGCATGATGAGGGTGACAGCATGATGAGGGTGACAGCATGATGAGGGTGACAGCATGATGAGGGTGACAGCATAATGAGGGTGACAGCATGATGAGGGTGACAGCATGATGAGCGTGACAGCATGATGAGGGTGACAGCATGATGAGGGTGACAGCATGATGAGGGTGACAGCATGATGAGGGTGACAGCATGATGAGGGTGACAGCATGATGAGGGTGACAGCATGATGAGGGTGACAGCATGATGAGGGTGACAGCATAATGAGGGTGACAGCATGATGAGGGTGACAGCATGATGAGCGTGACAGCATGATGAGGGTGACAGCATGATGAGGGTGACAGCATGATGAGGGTGACAGCATGATGAGGGTGACAGCATGATGAGGGTGACAGCATGATGAGGGTGACAGCATGATGAGGGTGACAGCATGATGAGGGTGACAGCATGATGAGGGTGACAGCATGATGAGGGTGACAGCATGATGAGGGTGACAGCATGATGAGGGTGACAGCATGATGAGGGTGACAGCATGATGAGGGTGACAGCATGATGAGGGTGACAGCATGATGAGCGTGACAGCATGATGAGGGTGACAGCATGATGAGGGTGACAGCATGATGAGGGTGACAGCATGATGAGGGTGACAGCATGATGAGGGTGACAGCATGATGAGGGTGACAGCATGATGAGGGTGACAGCATGATGAGGGTGACAGCATGATGAGGGTGACAGGTGGGCATTCGGTAGAGAGTGGCGATATAGGATAATTGTGGGTGAGTGTCAGATGTATTGCAACGTCAACAACATTCTAAAGCAGCCCTTTTGATGCTGTTGTACGTGCTGCAAGCTTGAAGCATTGTGAGGCGTACCTAGTACATCGCTTGAAGCATTCTGAAACGTACCTAGGACATCGTCTTGGTTAATGTTGGGTACTTTCCAAGACTTGACTCCAGGCCAGCCCTTGCTGCCGCCAGCCACGTACGTTGCTGCATGCTGCATGGGGCGGACGGGACGGGACGTGACGAGACATCATAAGCGTTCAGAGCAGCACTAGCACCAGCCACTACTGTGGCGGCATGCAGCATGTGACTGAATGTAACTGTATGTGTTCAATACACGCGTGTAACTGCGACAAATAGCAAAGTTTGCAGTAGGTGCGCGTAATGCACCAACGAGGAAATGAGGAGATACGGAAGGAGAAGGGTCCTTGAGAGGGCAGCGGAAGCGTAAAATAAAGGAGGAACCTGGGAAGGAGGCATAAGGGTTTTGCGGCAGCGGACTTACCACGACTGAAGGGCGGGTGCCCAGAAGGTCCAACGAGCAGCCTGCACAGTGATGGAAAAACAGTAGTGGGTGACAGTAGTGGGTGACAGTAGTGGGTGACAGTAGTGGGTGACAGTAGTGGGTGACAGTAGTGGGTGACAGTAGTGGGTGACAGTAGTGGGTGACAGTAGTGGGTGACAGTAGTGGGTGACAGTAGTGGGTGACAGTAGTGGGTGACAGTAGTGGGGGACAGTAGTGGGTGACAGTAGTGGGTGACAGTAGTGGGTGACAGTAGTGGGTGACAGTAGTGGGTGACGGTAGTGGGTGACAGTAGTGGGTGATGGTAGTGGGTGACAGTAGTGGTCGACAGTAGTGGGTGACAGTACAGCCACACACAACAAAAGGTTGCGCAGTTTTACCACGTGGAGCAGCACAGCACAGCACAGCACAGCACAGCACAGCACCGCACAGCACAGCACAGCACAGCACAGAAAAGCACCGCACAGTATATCAAGAACAAGTAGAAATTTCAAGCCACGGCACACAGCAGAGACATCCGAGTGCCAGGTCAAGTGGATCGGGGTTTCGGGTTTCAGGTTATAAGAAACACTTTAATCGACTCAAAAGCAGCCGCTTGGCAAGCTTGAAGCCGCGATGTCGCGTCTTATTTAGCCCAGCTACGCGGGACTCGACGGTAATTGCAACCAGACGTTAAAAAATAACGAGATATCAAGCTGGTACATACGTGTACCATACATTTTAGAAATAGGTGACCTCAAGCTGGTACATACATGTACCATACAGACTTACGTGGTGGCAGCAGCACGAGATCTGGCTTCGTACCTGCCAGGATCAGCAGCAGCGCGATCAGGGACAGCCGAGTCATGGTCGCGCGTGGGAGAGGAGCCGTCGTCGTCAAATCGAGTTGCTGAACACGGCTGAGGTTGCGTAGTGCCAGAGCCACTAGAGCAGTGCTCTGGCGTGATTCTTGCTAAGAAATTGCTGGTTCTGATACTCGATGGCCCGACGCTTTCTCGCTCCTTTGTCGTGTCGTACTCGTTCGCCGGCCGGCGTCGGTGACGGGGGACACATTAACGAGTCCCTCCCGCGAGGCAAACGTGCGCGAGGCCCGGGGGGCGCGGAGAGAGGCCCTGGCGCCAGCGGAGACAGGAATCTTGGGTTCCCCGTGTCTTCGGTTCGCTTGTGAAAGAGAGTGGTGCAGAATGGTGCAGAACTCGACATAATGTCAACCATTCAGCGGCTGCAGAAGCATTACTCAACAAGATCACAGCCAAACAGTTGACATTTGTTAGGTTCGACAAAAGTGTACTGAATGTGATCAACTGAACGGCACCCCCCAGCATCCCCTGGTTAGAGGCGGGAAGTTTGTTTGATTTCGGACAACGCGACGCGACGCATCCATCGAGGGGATGTGCGAACGAACAGGATCGTCGGACAAGTGTTGGTGTGGTCATCTTAACATCAGCCTGGGAAGGCCTTCAGGCGTCCCTAATCGCTGGCGGTTGGGAAATGGCGGTGCGAGTGGACGCATCAGCGTTGAGATTATCGACGGGGGTGCTGCTAGATTATGCTTCACTAATGTTTCCCCGATACGAAGGGTCAATGGTTGCGGGGTATAAATTGGGATGTACTATAACGCAATTGTTAAAAACAAGACACAAGACTGCTTATTGTAGCACCACATGTTTTCTATACGCGAGTACATGCCCTTGCAGCTCCCTGTCAACAGGGAAGTGTGCGTGGAAGAAACGCGCCACCTGCAAACCAAGGCAAACAACCACCAACACGATATTGTAATAATAATTTTATTTACTTTTGTACAGAGTCCGCACAACTGCTGAAGACTGAAATCAAGGGCTTCATTCCAGTAGTCATTCCGAATCCGCATGGGAGAAGCACATGCCTCTGTGTACCCAACACACTGAAGGAACGGCAGCAGCAGCAGCAGCAATGCGAATGAGAGGAGCACGTTACGTACCTCAGTGTAGCCAGCACAACGGAGGAACGGCAGCAGCAGCGGCTGCTCCGTGTCGAATGCAACCACCAGATCCAGCAGCTCTGGCCGCCCACCTCCTTTCACCCCGTAGCACCCTTCCAAAGCCAAGCACGTACCTCAGTGTACCCGGCACAACGGAGAAACGGCAGCAGCAGCGCCTCCTCTGTGTCGAATGCAACCACCAGATCTGGCAGCTCCGGCCGCCCACCTCCATCCACCCCATAGCACCCATCCAAACATCTTCCCTCTATCTGTTCAAAATCGCCCGCACATGCACGGACATCTGCTGCTGCTTCCCCACCTCCTCCCCCATGCTCGTGCTCATGCCCATCAGCAAGCGCATGCCCATGCTCCCCGTGCATGCATGCCCCCTGCTCTGCCGTCCCGCTGCTGCTGCCTCTGCACGTGGCGGGGGTGCCAGCGTGGAAATCGGCTGTAGCGTCATAAACACAATGAGAGGCGGCTGTAGCACTGTGAGCAGCAGCAGGTGCTGCAGCACTGTGAGCAGCAGCAGCAGCAGCAGCAGAAGCTGCTGTAGCGGGGCGAGCAGCAGCAGCGCCTGCTGTAGCACCATGGCCCAGACCCGAGATGCATGCATGAACAGATGTATGGACGGTGTAGCGAGATGAGAGGAAGTCACGTGGGTCGGCGAGAAGATCTTCAAACTCCCTTTCACGGGACATGGTGATGGTGCCGTTGGGATGGGCTAGAGGGAGGGGAGGGGAATGGGGATGGGGATGTGGTGTAGAGGGAGGGGAGGGGAATGGGGATGGGGATGTGGTGTAGAGGGAGGGGAGGGGAATGGGGATGGGGATGTGGTGTAGAGGGAGGGGAGGGGAATGGGGATGGGGATGTGGTGTAGAGGGAGGGGAGGGGAATGGGGATGGGGATGTGGTGTAGAGGGAGGGGAGGGGAATGGGGATGGGGATGTGGTGTAGAGGGAGGGGAGGGGAATGGGGATGGGGATGTGGTGTAGAGGGAGGGGAGGGGAATGGGGATGGGGATGTGGTGTAGAGGGAGGGGAGGGGAATGGGGATGGGGATGTGGTGTAGAGGGAGGGGAGGGGAATGGGGATGGGGATGTGGTGTAGAGGGAGGGGAGGGGAATGGGGATGGGGATGTGGTGTAGAGGGAGGGGAGGGGAATGGGGATGGGGATGTGGTGTAGAGGGAGGGGAGGGGAATGGGGATGGGGATGTGGTGTAGAGGGAGGGGAGGGGAATGGGGATGGGGATGTGGTGTAGAGGGAGGGGAGGGGAATGGGGATGGGGATGTGGTGTAGAGGGAGGGGAGGGGAATGGGGATGGGGATGTGGTGTAGAGGGAGGGGAGGGGAATGGGGATGGGGATGTGGTGTAGAGGGAGGGGAGGGGAATGGGGATGGGGATGTGGTGTAGAGGGAGGGGAGGGGAATGGGGATGGGGATGTGGTGTAGAGGGAGGGGAGGGGAATGGGGATGGGGATGTGGTGTAGAGGGAGGGGAGGGGAATGGGGATGGGCCTGAAATCTCTCTGAACCTATTTTTTGCTCTAAAGAAACCGCTGCCTCGTAATGTCTCCCACCACAAAGTGGTGCTCCTCGAGGGGAATGGGGATGGGGATGTGGTGTAGAGGGAGGAAGGCGTGTGGGATGGCAAGCAGACCTTGAAACTCCCTTACACCAGACATGCAAACCTTGAAACTCCCTTTCACGAAACATGGTGATGGTGCCGTTGGGATGGGCTGGAGGGAGGGGATGAGAATGGGGATGGGGATGCGGTGTAGAGGGATGAGGCATGTGGGATGGCAAGCAGACCTTCAAATTCCCTTTCACGACACATGGTGATGGTGCCGTTGGGATGGGCTGGAGGGAGTGATGGGGAGCGAAACGAGGGGAAGAGGTGGGGCGAGAGGAAAGGATTGCAGAGCGGTGTAGTGGGATGTGACGGATACATGTGGTTCTGCCAGCATTTTGAGACGTCTCAAAATTGCAGAGCAGTGTAGTGGGATGTGAGGGATACATGTGGTTCTGCCAGCAAGTCTATGAATTCGCTTTCACGAGTCATGATGATGAGGCCATTGGGATGGGCTGGACAGGAAAGACAGGAAGTCAGTCAGGAGGAAGTGGCAGAGAGAGTTTAGACTTGGGAGAGGAATTGGGAAAGATAGACGAGTGTGGGAGGCAGTAATCCATGTAGGACAAGAGGCTTACATGAGACAGTGGGTGTGCGAGGTGACTTTTGAGTCGACTCAAAAGTCACCTTAGGACAAGAGGCTGACATGAGACAGTGGGTGTGCGAGAGAAGGGCCTTCGAATATTCTCAACACCAACACGGCATGTAGGATGGTTCACATGAGATGATGGGGGCGCATGTGAGCATAGTGAGTGCAGCACCAGTGTTGGAAATGTGGGAGTGGGAGGGAGTCGAGCAAACGAGAAGAGGGACAACTGTGGGGGAATGGCAGCACAAGGGACTAGAGGCAAGTTTGGGGCAAGAGACTAAGAGGCAAGAGGCAAGGGACAGGAGAATAGAGGCTTACATGTGAGGATGGGGGCGCATGAGAGCATGGTGAGTGTGACTGCGGGGTTGTGGAGGTGGGAGTGGAAGGGCGTGGAGTGGCAAGGCATCAGAAACAACACCTCCACTCTCCCCTCCCTCACTCCTTCCCCCCCTTCATTTCCTCCCCCCTCCCCCTCAATTCCTCCTCCCCTCCCCACGTCCCTTGATGGTGTTGAGTGGGTCTGCAGAATCCCGTTGATCTCGCCCTCTAAGAAGGGCATGACAGAAATGGTGCCTCGCTGGTGGGTGGTGGAGAGGTAGAGAGCGGCCAGGAGCTGGGGGAGGAAGGCTGCTGTGAGGAGTAGGCGGAACAGGGGCGATTGTGGGTGGAGGAAGGGGGACAGGAAGGCGCGCCATGATTGATCTGCTGGGCCGGAACGAGATGATGTGGATCTTTGGGACGGGTTGGGTAATTGAGATGGTTCGGGCGGTTTCAAGGAGTTAGATGCTTGATGGAGCGGAGGCGATTGGCCGGGTGTGTGAGGCTTGGTGTTGCTGGTGTTGCAGTTGTTACAGGTGGTGGCGAGTCTTGAATGCTCTCTCTCCCTCTCCTCATTCAGGAGAGAGAGGGCGAGAGCAGCGTATGTGTTGAGGAGAGGGAGCGAGAGCAGGATGAAGCTGCGGGGAAGGGGGATGTGGGGAGGGTGACAAGGGTGGAGCAGGAGGGGATTGCCGGGAGGGGATACAAGGTATGCATAGAGATTGACATCAGAAGTTTTTGCTACATTGAGAAAGAGTTGTGACAACACCGGGGACGAAGGAAAAGAGCCAGGGTACGAGCAATAGTAGCACTTGTGTGTTTGAAATTGATTGCGGAATCGGAAGCGCTTTGCAACTCCCTCTCCTAGCATCTCCATGAGAGGCGTTTGTCTTTTGAGTCGACTCAAAAGTCACCGCAACTCCCTTTCCTACCATCTCCACGAGAGGTGTTTGTCCATACTGATTCACAAGTCCCCTCAGTACAACTCAGATCAGCCAAGAGCTGAGTTGACCAATTTCTCTCTACTCTTGCCAATCCTCGTTTCTTCACTACTCCCACTCACACACACCAGTGGTCCTCCTACCACTCCTACTCACTCACTTAATCACACACTCACTCACCGGTGCTCCTTGTGATCCGAGAGGGAGTAGAAGAGAGGCAGCCAGAGGGCCAGCAGGAAGGGCAGGCGCACCGACCACCACACCAGACCCTGCTGCAGGTGCTGCAGCAGATGGTGAAGATGGTGAAGATGCGTATAACGAGGTGGGGAGTCAGAGGGCGCGGAAGGGTGGAAGGAGCACCAGAGGAGGCCAAGGCAGGCGAGGGGGAAGAAAGTGCCGTGCATGGCTATGAGGCCCTGGGGGATGAGGCGGGGTGCAGAAGGGTGTAAATGGGTATAGAGAGATCCAGGTGAGAAAATAATGACAAGGTTGAAATGCATGTGAGTGCGGAGTAGATGCCGTTCATTGCCATGATGGGGGATGAGGAGGGTGAGGGATGAGGAGGGTGGGGGATGAGGAGGGTGGGGGATGAGGAGGGTGGGGGAAAGAGAAAGGAGGGGATGAGGAGGGGAGCAGAAGGGTGTAAAATGGTTCTATAAGGATCCAGAGAAAGAGCGAGGATGAACACACGTGAGGGGGAGGGATGAAAGTGTGCCTTGCATGGCTGTGAGGAGTGCCTGGGGAGAAGGATAGGATAGACAGGGGCTAGGAGGGTAGCAGACGTGAGCAAAGGGGCGCAGGGGTGCAACAGGATATGAGAATCCCCAGGTTGAAAGCATGCGAGGGGAGGGAAGGAAAGAAGGTGTGTTATGCATGGCTATTCGGCCACTGCGGGTCTGCCCATGCGCTCGTCTCTTACACACATGCATACACACACTCCCCTACCTGCGACCAGTACCACTCCTGCCCAAATACACGCACACTCCTGCCTGCGACCAGTATCAATACTGCCCAGCCCAGATGCGCACACACACACCCACACTCCTACCTGCGACCAGTACCAGTGCCAGGGGTTGCTGCCGTACAGACTGGAGCCCTTGAGATGCACGTTGAAGCGGAGAAGGTTCAGGGGGGTGAACACCATTGGCTGGCCGTACTGCCAGCTGTCCACAGCCACTGTGATCGCGACAGCTATCAGGCTGGCGACAGGGACCCGGAAGTGAGGGAGAGAGGGAAGCGGCGTTGTGGGGGGGGTGCGGTTGTGCAGGGGATTGGGGGGAGTTGGGCGGGGATGGGTTGAGTTGGCACTCGCAAGGGGCGTTACACACTTTCAAAGGAGCATGGCTCACCCGATAGGCAGCACTTCTAGCCCTAACAGCAGCACCCACTCCCACCTGCCCCTGCCCCTGCTGATTTCCTCTCCCTTGAGCGGCCCTTCCAGCAGCAGCAGCGCGAGCTTGTGCAGAACCAGAGGCAACCAGAAGGGCGTGCAGGAGAGCCGAATCACAGACACTTGACAGAGACCCAGAGCGGCACAGTCACAGGGGAAAAGTGTATGTTTTTTTAGAGTTCTCACATACACGGCAAATCACAGACACTTGAGAGAGACCCAGAGCGGCACAGTCACAGACACTTGAGAGAGACCCAGAGCGGCACAGTCACAGACACTTGAGAGAGACCCAGAGCGGCACAGTCACAGACACTTGAGAGAGACCCAGAGCGGCACAGTCACAGACACTTGAGAGAGACCCAGAGCGGCACAGTCACAGACACTTGAGAGAGACCCAGAGCGGCACAGTCACAGACACTTGAGAGAGACCCAGAGCGGCACAGTCACAGACACTTGAGAGAGACCCAGAGCGGCACAGTCACAGACACTTGAGAGAGACCCAGAGCGGCACAGTCACAGACACTTGAGAGAGACCCAGAGCGGCACAGTCACAGACACTTGAGAGAGACCCAGAGCGGCACAGTCACAGACACTTGAGAGAGACCCAGAGCGGCACAGTCACAAGGGAAAAGCATCCACAAAGTTGACTTTTGAGTCGACTCAAAAGTCAAGAAGGGCGTGCAGGAGAGGCGAATCACAGACACTGGACAGAGACCCAGAGCGAGTTTTGAGACATCTCAAGACTCGATTACAGACACTTGACACAGACCCGGAGCGGCACAGTCACAGGGGCATCCTTACCCGATAGGCAGCACTTCTAGCCCCAGCAACCGCACCCACTCCCATCTGCCCCTGCTGCTGCCCTTCAGCGCCCCTTCCAGCAGCAGCAGCAGCGAGAGCTCGTGCAGACCCAGGGGTGCAACCAGAAGGGCGTGCAGGTGGGGCGAACCAAACCATACACACACATGCCATGACTAACACGCCCAGAGGTGCGATTTCACTTGACAGGAGCAAGAATTTACCAAGGCTCACCCGATAGGGCGTGCTGGTGGGGCGTGCTGGTGGGACGAACCCCTTTAGGCAACCATACTCACACAGATTATTCACCAGCGCTCACCCGATAGGCAGCACTTCTAGGAGCAGCAGCCGCACCCGCTCCCATCTGCCCCTGCTGCTGTCCCTCCCTCCCTTCAACGTCCCCTCCAGCAGCAGCAGAGCAAGCTCGTGCAGACCCAGGGGCAGCCAGAAGGGAGTGCTGGTGGGACGAACCATGCACGCTGCTGCTGCCAAGGCGAGGGCCAGTGGCCGGTTGGCTCCCCCAAGATCAGTGACCAGAGCGGTTGCAGACAATTGCACTCCTCCTCTCCCTTGCTCAGCACCTCTCCCTTTGGCGGCCTCAGTGCGCCCCTGTGTCCCCTCACCCGTGTCCTGCGCGCCCTCAGTGTCCCCCTGGCAGTGGCGCCAGGGCCAGTAGGAGAGGGCGATGACAGCGAGGGAGGCCTCGAGGGAGTTGGAGAAGGTGCGTGTTGCGCAGAAGAGGAGGAACCCGCAGGTGAGATTGCAGAGAAGCTGGGGGGGGGGAGCAAGCAGGGGAGGGGAAAGAGAGAGAATTATTTGGAGAAGGTGCGTGTTGCACAGAAAACGAGGATCCAGCACGTGAGATTGCAGGCGAGCTGACGGGGGGACGAGGAGAGGGGCGAGGGGAGGAGGGTGAGAAGGGGTGGGGGTGCATGTGGGAAAAGAAAGCATCAGTTGGAGAAGGTGCGTGTGGATCAGAAGAGGAGGAACCAGCAGGCCAGGTTGCAGGCGAGCTGACGGGGGGAGGAGGGGACAGACGAGAGGGGTGGACGGGTGAGAAGGGGTGAGGGGTGCATGTGGGAAGGGGAAAGAGAGCATCGTGATTGAAGAAGGGTTTTGAGACATCTCAAAACCCTTCTTCAATCGAGAGGGGTGGACGGGTGAGAAGGGGTGAGGGGTGCATGTGGGAAAAGAAAGCATCAGTTGGAACTTGGAGAAGGTGCGCGTGGATCAGAAGAAGAGGAACCGGGTTGCAGGCGACTTGTGGAGGAAAACAAAGGGGAGAAGGGGCGAGGTAAGGGGCAAATGTGGTAAGCTGGAGCCCTTTGAGTCGACTCAAAAGTCAAAGGGGAGAGGGGGCGAGGTAAGGGGCAAATGTGGTAAGCTGGAGCCGTCGGTTGGAGAAGGTGTGTGTGGCACAAAAAGAAGAGGAACTGGCAGGCTAAATTTGCAAAGGAGCTGTAGGGGGGCAGAGGGACAAGAAGAGCAGGAGAGAGGGGGTGCAAAGCAGCAGCAATATCCCCCCCTCCCAATCACTTCAGTTCAGTAGACATGATCCCAATCGTTCTCGCCTGAGAGCTCCTGGGGGCCCAGCGACGCCGGTCATGGGAACAAGCAAGTCTACCAAGCGGAAACACGTCACTCGCATCGCATCTATTCTCCAAACAATCACCTGCACTGGAACAACAAGGCAGTCGTACGTATGGAGATGTGGGGGTTGGTTGTAGGGCGGGATTCAGTGGACTTGCACTCCAAGTCAACATGGAGAAAACGTTGCAGCCAGGAGAATGGGTGGGTGGGAAAGTGGACCTTCTCCACTCCCTCAACCCACTGAATCCCGCCCTGCAACCCCCACGCCTCAACATGTACGACTGCCCTTGTTGTTCCAGTGCAGGTGATCGTTGTGGATGCCAGCAACGAGTTTCCACTTGGTAGCTCTCACATGACCGGCGTCGTTTGGCACTGTAGGGCGAGAACGACAAAGATCTTGTCCACTGAAATGTCGGGGGAAATAGTTTTGCTGCTGCTACTGCTGGAGAAAGGGAGTATCGGATGGAGAAGGTGCGTGAGGCGCAGAAGAGGAGAAGCCAGCGTATCTTTTAGGCACCTCGAAAATAGGTGCGCGTGGTGCAGAAGAGGAGAAACCAGCAGTTCAGGTTGCAGGCGAGAGAGGGAGGGAGCGGGGGAGGGGTGGAGAAAAAGGGGCGCATGTAATGGAGAAGGTGGGGTGGGGCTGAGGAGGAGGAAGCAGACGCATAGCTTGCAGGTTTCAACTCACCGCGCATGCAGCGGCAGAGGGGTGCATGTGGGGAAAGAGAGCATTGAATGGAGGAGGTGGGCTTAGGGATGCAGAGGAGGAACCAGCAGCACAGCTTCTAGGTTTCAGCTCACCACGCATGCAGCACAGCTTGTAGGTTTCAGCTCACCACGCATGCAGCACAGCTTGTAGGTTTCAGCTCACCACGCATGCAGCACAGCTTGTAGGTTTCAGCTCACCACGCATGCAGTGGCAGAGAGGTGGACGGGAAAGAGCCAGTGAGTGAGCGTGTAATGACGCAGATCCCCCAGTGCTGCTAGCTATGGCGGCCTACATTGTTGCACCTCGAGGAGTGGCGTTATGATGAGATGAGACACCTCTCAGGCCTCAACTCACCGCCCATGCAGCAGCGGAGGGGTGCGAAGGGAAGAGCCTTTGAGTGAGGGCGTAGAGACGCAGATCCGCCAGTGCTGCCATGGCTGCCTGCATGAATCGCGGCGAGTGGCGCTGGAGGGGGAGAGGAGAAACACGAGGAGCAAAGGGGAACAACCTGTGAGTGAGCGCATAGAGACGCACATCCGCCAGTGTTGCCATGGCTGCCTGCATGAACCGCGGCGAGTGGCGCTGGAAGGGGAGAGGAGAGACGCGAGGGGCAAAGGGGAACAACCTGTGAGTGAGCGCATAGAGACGCACATCCGCCAGTGCTGCCATGGCTGCCTGCATGAACCGCGGCGAGTGGCGCTGGAGGGGAGGGGAGAGACGCGAGGGGCAAAGGGGAACAACCTGTGAGTGAGCGCATAGAGACGCACATCCGCCAGTGCTGCCATGGCTGCCTGCATGAACCGCGGCGAGTGGCGCTGGAGGGGAGGGGAGAGACGCGAGGGGCAAAGGGGAACAACCTGTGAGTGAGCGCATAGAGACGCACATCCGCCAGTGCTGCCATGGCTGCCTGCATGAACCGCGGCGAGTGGCGCTGGAGGGGAGGGGAGAGACGCGAGGGGCAAAGGGGAACAACCTGTGAGTGAGCGCATAGAGACGCACATCCGCCAGTGCTGCCATGGCTGCCTGCATGAACCGCAGCGAGTGGCGCTGGAGGGGAGGGGAGAGACGCGAGGGGCAAAGGGGAACAACCTGTGAGTGAGCGCATAGAGACGCACATCCGCCAGTGCTGCCATGGCTGCCTGCATGAACCGCGGCGAGTGGCGCTGGAGGGGAGGGGAGAGACGCGAGGGGCAAAGGGGAACAACCTGTGAGTGAGCGCATAGAGACGCACATCCGCCAGTGCTGCCATGGCTGCCTGCATGAACCGCGGCGAGTGGCGCTGGAGGGGAGGGGAGAGACGCGAGGGGCAAAGGGGAACAACCTGTGAGTGAGCGCAGAGACGCACATCCGCCAGTGCTGCCATGGCTGCCTGCATGAACCGCGGCGAGTGGCGCTGGAAGGGGAGAGGAGAGACGCGAGGGGCAAAGGGGAACAACCTGTGAGTGAGCGCATAGAGACGCACATCCGCCAGTGCTGCCATGGCTGCCTGCATGAACCGCAGCGAGTGGCGCTGGAGGGGAGGGGAGAGACGCGAGGGGCAAAGGGGAACAACCTGTGAGTGAGCGCATAGAGACGCACATCCGCCAGTGCTGCCATGGCTGCCTGCATGAACCGCGGCGAGTGGCGCTGGAGGGGAGGGGAGAGACGCGAGGGGCAAAGGGGAACAACCTGTGAGTGAGCGCATAGAGACGCACATCCGCCAGTGCTGCCATGGCTGCCTGCATGAACCGCGGCGAGTGGCGCTGGAGGGGAGGGGAGAGACGCGAGGGGCAAAGGGGAACAACCTGTGAGTGAGCGCATAGAGACGCACATCCGCCAGTGCTGCCATGGCTGCCTGCATGAACCGCGGCGAGTGGCGCTGGAAGGGGAGAGGAGAGACGCGAGGGGCAAAGGGGAACAACCTGTGAGTGAGCGCATAGAGACGCACATCCGCCAGTGCTGCCATGGCTGCCTGCATGAACCGCAGCGAGTGGCGCTGGAGGGGAGGGGAGAGACGCGAGGGGCAAAGGGGAACAACCTGTGAGTGAGCGCATAGAGACGCACATCCGCCAGTGCTGCCATGGCTGCCTGCATGAACCGCGGCGAGTGGCGCTGGAGGGGAGGGGAGAGACGCGAGGGGCAAAGGGGAACAACCTGTGAGTGAGCGCATAGAGACGCACATCCGCCAGTGCTGCCATGGCTGCCTGCATGAACCGCGGCGAGTGGCGCTGGAGGGGAGGGGAGAGACGCGAGGGGCAAAGGGGAACAACCTGTGAGTGAGCGCATAGAGACGCACATCCGCCAGTGCTGCCATGGCTGCCTGCATGAACCGCGGCGAGTGGCGCTGGAGGGGAGGGGAGAGACGCGAGGGGCAAAGGGGAACAACCTGTGAGTGAGCGCAGAGACGCACATCCGCCAGTGCTGCCATGGCTGCCTGCATGAACCGCGGCGAGTGGCGCTGGAAGGGGAGAGGAGAGACGCGAGGGGCAAAGGGGAACAACCTGTGAGTGAGCGCATAGAGACGCACATCCGCCAGTGCTGCCATGGCTGCCTGCATGAACCGCAGCGAGTGGCGCTGGAGGGGAGGGGAGAGACGCGAGGGGCAAAGGGGAACAACCTGTGAGTGAGCGCATAGAGACGCACATCCGCCAGTGCTGCCATGGCTGCCTGCATGAACCGCGGCGAGTGGCGCTGGAGGGGAGGGGAGAGACGCGAGGGGCAAAGGGGAACAACCTGTGAGTGAGCGCATAGAGACGCACATCCGCCAGTGCTGCCATGGCTGCCTGCATGAACCGCGGCGAGTGGCGCTGGAGGGGAGGGGAGAGACGCGAGGGGCAAAGGGGAACAACCTGTGAGTGAGCGCATAGAGACGCACATCCGCCAGTGCTGCCATGGCTGCCTGCATGAACCGCGGCGAGTGGCGCTGGAAGGGGAGAGGAGAGACGCGAGGGGCAAAGGGGAACAACCTGTGAGTGAGCGCATAGAGACGCACATCCGCCAGTGCTGCCATGGCTGCCTGCATGAACCGCAGCGAGTGGCGCTGGAGGGGAGGGGAGAGACGCGAGGGGCAAAGGGGAACAACCTGTGAGTGAGCGCATAGAGACGCACATCCGCCAGTGCTGCCATGGCTGCCTGCATGAACCGCGGCGAGTGGCGCTGGAGGGGAGGGGAGAGACGCGAGGGGCAAAGGGGAACAACCTGTGAGTGAGCGCATAGAGACGCACATCCGCCAGTGCTGCCATGGCTGCCTGCATGAACCGCGGCGAGTGGCGCTGGAGGGGAGGGGAGAGACGCGAGGGGCAAAGGGGAACAACCTGTGAGTGAGCACATAGAGACGCACATCCGCCAGTGCTGCCATGGCTGCCTGCATGAACCGCAGCGAGTGGCGCTGGAGGGGAGGGGAGAGACGCGAGGGGCAAAGGGGAACAACCTGTGAGTGAGCGCATAGAGACGCACATCCGCCAGTGCTGCCATGGCTGCCTGCATGAACCGCAGCGAGTGGCGCTGGAGGGGAGGGGAGAGACGCGAGGGGCAAAGGGGAACAACCTGTGAGTGAGCGCATAGAGACGCACATCCGCCAGTGTTGCCATGGCTGCCTGCATGAACTGCAGCGAGTGGCGCTGGAGGGGAGGGGAGAGACGCGAGGGGCAAAGGGGAACAACCTGTGAGTGAGCGCATAGAGACGCACATCCGCCAGTGCTGCCATGGCTGCCTGCATGAACCGCAGCGAGTGGCGCTGGAAGGGGAGAGGAGAGAGAGGTGATGGGATGGGACACGGAGATGGGGAGTGGAGAGGGGTGAGGGAAAGGAGTCAGGGAAGAAAGGAGAACAAGTGGATATGGAGAAGAGAGAGAGAACACAACTAGGGAGCAAGAGTCAAGCGAGAACACATGGGTTGCCTGTGAGTAAGGGAGGGAGTGTTGCACAGCACAGGTGGCAGCCAGTAGTCAGTAAGCAACTGCGACGTGTAGCGAGGTTGTTTTTGAGACGTTTCAAAAACAACCTCGCTACACGTGGTTGCCTGCGAGCCAGGGAGGGAGTGTTGCACAGGTGGCAGCCAGTAGTCAGTAAGCAACAGCGGAGAGAGACGCTGAGTGTGTAGCGCTATGTGTTTCACCGTAAGCGCCCAGATAGAATCAACACTCACAACGAGCCAGGGCGTGTCGCAGCATAAGAGGGCGAGCAGGCGGTAACCAGCGGTGAAGAGCGAAGCTCAGTACAGTGCTTGCTTCCCGTGGCTTGAACCATAACAACACTCACAACGAGCCAGGGCGTGTCGCAGCGTAAGAGGGCGAGCAGGCGGTAACCAGCAGCGAAGAGCAGCGGGTGGAGGAAGGAGCGAGCTGCCCACTCAGGCTGCCACTCCCACGTGAGATAGCCGTAGCTGAAAGGAGAGAGAGAGGCATGGGAGCGGCGCGAAGGGAATAGGAGGGGCGTAAAGGAGAGGAGGAAGGGCGTTAATGCAGAAGATGGGATGGGAAGGAGAATAGAAGGGGCGCATAGGAGAGGAGGAAGGGGCGTTTCCAGCCTTCAGGCACGTTGAAACACTTTGGGCGTTCACTTGGCGCTCGAAAGAACTTCCAGGCCCACTTTCATGGCAGATCAGTAGACGTATGCAGGTGGTGGCAGGAGAGGTTGGGGGAAGCGAGGCTGTTGAGGAATGGAAGAGAGGAAGCGAGAATGACGGGAGCAACCAGGGACATCCCTCTGCCTGATGACACACTGGGGTAATAGACGAAATGCCTCCTTCCTTAGACACTGCAACAGTAAACGATATAATTTCTTGAACAGTAAAACACCTTACTGACAACAAGCATGCTATTCGAAGCACTTTTGCTCTTATAAGTGCAATGATTCCTGGATAACTCCTTCACCCAAACGCTAGGTTGATGTGAGTTAAATACCCAATACACCTTCTTCCCTCGATCACAGCATCGACCTGGCAGTGAATCAGGATTCACCCATTGCATCTCACCCGAACACCATCTGGTGAGCCACCTCCGGTTTCTGCCAGAACTCGTCCGGGTTGAAACCAAGTCGCAGCGTCAACCCACTCATCACTAGTCGCCCTGATGCACCTACTAGAGAAACTGCATCTCACCCGAACACCATCCGGTGAGCCACCTCCGGTCCCTGCCAGAACTCGTCCGGGTTGAAATAGGTCTGCACTGCGAGACTGTTGAGTAACCTGCAGCCAGGAAGGCAGAGGAAAGGTGAGGGGGTGGGGGAGGGGGGGAGAGGGGGAAGAGAGAAGGTGGAAAGATGTTGTGCAATCTTTTCCGGCATTTTAACTTGAACGTGACTGCATTGGGGAATCCACGATGAAATTGCTTCGTCGAAGCTGCCGATTCTGCTGACCTGAACGCGAGAAGCGCGAGGAAGAGGCTTTTCGGCGGCCCAACGGTCGGCACGGTGGATTGGTGCTTCGCTGACGACTCAAAAGTCTCCTCAGCCGGCTCTGTTAATTGGTGCTTCGAACCCATCGCTGACGACGGCGCTCGCCCGACGAAGTGGAAGTCTTGAGTGGAAGGCTTAATACGTGCGACGACGGACAATGGTAAATAATCAGCCAGCCTGGCTAGGTGAGATTGTAGCGAGCGCGACGCTTCGGCCAAACTTGCTAGGCGGCATGTGCGGCAACGCGGCGCACGGGATGAGCATTTCAGGATAAATCGTACGGTCAGCGAGGTACTGCTGTTGAGGGACTCATCTGTCACCACAGACAGACAGGAATCGCATACTAGAAGAAATTATAGAATCCAGATTCTGAAAAACTGACAGGCTCGCAGCTTTCAGTAGCTGCTTGGGCGATGAAGCGAAGAGTGGGCATTCTTTGCGAAATCGGAAATACTGGAGATGCGATGCGATGTTTTATTCGCCAAGATTCGCCTATAGCTTGCAGGCTTCAGATCACTGTATTTCAGGCTTCAAATTCGCATCTTCCAACCTTGCGGCAACCCTAGGAACCATTCCCGACTCCGACTTCTCAACTTTCACTGCTCCCTCCATCCGTCATCTCCTCCCTCAGGAATTTCGGACCTAGCATTTTGAACTCCCAGAGCAAGGTAACCGTTGCCAAGGCAGTCCAGCCACATGCGTTTGAATGATCGGGACCAGGCTGCACTACCGCGTCTCCTTATAACTCGCTCAATTTTTTAGCCGAATTCCCTGATCCGTAACAGCATCACTCGCTGCGATCGCTTCGCCTCTTTCCTCCATGAGGCGACGCCAGTCTCTCTCCCTCCTCTCCGCGCATCTCCGCCGTCTACAGCAGCATAACGGCCACGTGTCGTCATCCGACGCCGCGATCGCCCTCGCATCGTCATTGCACCCCTCCTTACAGCCGTCATCAGTCGCGTCTCCTCCAGAGCCAAGTCACGAAACTGTCTCACCGTTCTTCGCGAACCGCACCGGGACTGCGGCATTCGCGAGTAACCAGACCTCGACACTCGCATCATCGCTTTCGCCAGAGCCAATTCACAATTACGTCTCGCCGTCGCAATTCACGCTCACCCAGACTTCCGAAACCCGCACTCCGTCCGCCTTACCATGGTCGCACGGAGCGTGCTCGAGATCGACGGCTGTCAGCGTTTCCTTAGTACACCAACGGTCAGATGAGACTCTCCATCCTGGCAGGGCCGGCCAATGGCTGCGAGGGCCAGCAAGAACGGGAGCTGAGCTGCTGTTGAGTCTGCGAGAGCCGTTGAAGCCGAGTCGGCCATTCCTGCTGTCTACGAGTTTCTCTACCGATGGTGGGCCATACCGTGTTCTAGTCTGCGCTTCGCCTACTCGAAGTCACCTGGAGTCACTCACAATGCATTCTTCCCATTTCAACCCTCCAAGCGTTGATGTACTTACTGTTTCCTCTCCTCCTCCCTCTTCCGGTTGCTGTTTTCAGCGTCCTCCACACCACCACCACCACCACCAGTAATGCCGGCCGAGCTAGCAGCTGTGGTGGAGAAAAGCCTCTGTGCCGTCTTGGCCCGCCACCAGCACCTGGAGGAGCTGCTCTCCCAGGTCAGCTGCTCTCCCAGGTCAGATCTGCCGTTCTCGTGCTATTCTTAGGTGTGTTGTTTTCAGCGTCCTCCTCACCACCACCACCTGTGATGCCGGCCGAGCTAGCAGCTGTGGTGGAGAGAAGCCTCTGTGCCGTCTTGGCCCGCCATCAGCACCTGGAGGAGCTGCTCTCGCAGGTCAGCTGCTCTCGCAGGTCAGCTGCTCTCCCAGGTCAGCTGCTCTCGCAGGTCAGCTGCTCTCGCAGGTCAGCTGCTCTCCCAGGTGAGCCGATTTCTTAAATAAGGTGATTTCTCAGGTGAGCCGATTTCTTAAATAAGGTGATTTCTCAGGTGAGCCGATTTCTTAGATAAGGCGATTTCTCAGGTGAGGCGATTTCAAGTTAAGCGATTTCTCAGTTAAGGCGATTTTTCAGGTGAGGCACTTCGTTCTTACTTACACTAATTTGGGGGAGGTGCCATCTGTCTGTGACGTGACCTTGTTGAAGGGAGAGAGAGGTGCCATCTGGTGTCTTGCCTTGCACCTACCAGCAGGTGGAGTTGCTCTCTTAGCTGGTCTCCTAGGTGAGGCATTATTGCTCATTGTGCTGGGTGCTGCACCGTGTGAGATGCTTGCCCAGGGTTTAAGGTTTAGGGTGCAGCTGCAGGTTAGGGTTGATAAAGGCTGCTGCTGTTTGGTGCGCTGCACTGCATTTGCTTGTTTCTCTTAGGAACAATGTTCCCTTTTCATGCCTTTTGTGCCAGCTCAGAAGAAGCTAGGCTCGTTGGCGAGGTAGCGGTTGTTCAGTGCAGTTCAATACGGTTCAACGCGTGATAATTGTTCCTCTTTCCCGCATGGGTCACTTTTCCTGCCTGTTTTCCCTGCCACCCCAGCCTGACACGTCAGCAGACGACCTGGCGAGAGCAGGCAAGGAGATGAGCGATCTGGCGCCAGCTGTCGCAATCGCACTGGAGCTGCAGAAAAAGACAAAGGTAGGCTCATGGGAATGCAGTGCAGCTAGTGGGCAAGTTCTGATTCCGCCCAACAAGCAGTAGGGGTACAATGCGTTGTGCGTATTGGATTGCGCTCATATAGTCAGCTGTGGTGTTTCAATATAAACAACGGGAGATGACACAGGTGTATGTAGAAATATTGTGATCGTAGTGCCCCTCCATATTTCCTTCACCTTCCATCCCTCCCCTTTCATCTTTCATAAACCCTCCTCTCTCACACCCATCTCGCACCTATTTCTCGACCCTCAGGAACGCGACTTGCACGCACTACGTAAGGGTCATAGACAACCTTATAACGAGGACAGAGATGATTATTCAGTCGGCTCAAAACCCGTTTCACACCTCTTTCTGAACCCTCAGGAGCTAGACGACTTGCACGCGCTACTCAAGGGACAAGGACGGCCTTGTAACGAGGACAAGGACGTTAATTCAGGGAAAAAGGGAAGTGACAGGGAGGCGGATGAGGAGGACGAGGAGTTTGAGAGCAATGGTGTGGGAGGAGATCGGGGTGTTGGGGGGGGGGAGAGGGAGGGAGGCACTGCTGCGGAGAGTCCTTTCCTCCTTTATCAATCATCCTCTTTTGCACCCACGCACCTCCCTCAACCCTCAGGAGTTACAAGACTTGCACGCGCTACTAAAGGGACAAGGGCAGCCTTATAACGAGGACAATGACACAAAGGGAGGGAAGAGAGAAGGAGGCAGGGAGGCGGATGAGGAGGACGAGGAGTTGAGAGCGATGGTGTGGGAGGAGATCGGGGTGGTGGGAGGGGAGAGGGAGGCACTGCTGCGGAGTGCAGTGAGGCGGATATTACCTAGGGACGAGGCGGACCAAAGAGGATGCATTGTGGAGGTGCGAGCAGGTGAGTGAGGTGAGATGCGAATGATGTTTGCTGGTTGGTGCGAGCGACGCCAAGCTCTAATGGAGGGGAAGAAGGAGGGAAGCACTGCTGTGGAGTGGAGTGCAGTGAGGCGGATATTACCAAGGGACGAGGCGGACCAAAGAGGATGCATTGTGGAGGTGCGAGCAGGTGAGGTGGGACGCGGATTGTGATTGCTGGTTGTTGATTGCTGCTAGCTACGCCAAGCTCTAGGGGGTGGGCGGGGAGAGCGAGGAGGCTCTGCTGCGAAATGCAGTGAGGCAGATACTGACAAAGGATGAGGCGGATACTGACAAAGGATGAGGCGGATACTGACAAAGGATGAGGCGGATACTGACAAAGGATGAGGCGGATACTGACAAAGGATGAGGCGGATACTGACAAAGGATGAGGCGGATACTGACAAAGGATGAGGCGGATACTGACAAAGGATGAGGCGGATACTGACAAAGGATGAGGCGGATACTGACAAAGGATGAGGCGGATACTGACAAAGGATGAGGCGGATACTGACAAAGGATGAGGCGGATACTGACAAAGGATGAGGCGGATACTGACAAAGGATGAGGCGGATACTGACAAAGGATGAGGCGGATACTGACAAAGGATGAGGCGGATACTAACAAAGGATGAGGCGGATACTAACAAAGGATGAGGCGGATACTGAGAAAGGATGAGGCAGACAGCAGAGGATGCATTGTGGAAGTCAGGGCAGGTAAGGTGAGATGAGACGCGGATGGGATGATATCGATTAATTCAGAGACACAATACATGAGAGGCACGACACATGAGAGACACGACACATGAGAGACACGACACATGAGAGACACGACACATGAGAGACACGACACATGAGAGACACGACACATGAGAGACCCCACCTCCGACTTGCTCTTGGTTGTTCGTTGTACTCGCACCACCCGTTGCCTTTTTGAGGCGCCTCAAAAGTTGTACTCGCACCACCCGTTGCCTTTTCGTATCCGTTCGTTTAGGGTTCTTGATTGATTCTCCCCTTGCACCACCTCTGACATGCTCCTGGTCGTTTAGGGTTCCGAGCTTCCCCTCCCCCCAACTCTCCCTCCTCCCCTTCGCCTTCTCGCCCCTTTTCCCCCCCATTCATCGCCACTCAACCCATGCGTGTGTGCAAGCACAGGAGGCGACGAGGCAGCCCTATTTGAGACGACTCAAAACCCGCCCCTCCCCTTCTCGCCCCCCTATCCGCCCATTCATCGCCACTCAACCCATGCGTGTGTGCAAGCACAGGAGGCGACGAGGCAGCCCTATTTGAGACGACTCAAAACCCGCCCCTCCCCTTCTCGCCCCCCTATCCGCCCATTCATCGCCACTCAACCCATGCGTGTGTGCAAGCACAGGAGGCGACGAGGCAGCCCTATTTGAGACGACTCAAAACCCGCCCCTCCCCTTCTCGCCCCCCTATCCGCCCATTCATCGCCACTCAACCCATGCGTGTGTGCAAGCACAGGAGGCGACGAGGCAGCCCTATTTGAGACGACTCAAAACCCGCCCCTCCCCTTCTCGCCCCCCTATCCGCCCATTCATCGCCACTCAACCCATGCGTGTGTGCAAGCACAGGAGGCGACGAGGCAGCCCTATTTGCGTCGACTCAATACCTGCCCCTCCTCCCCTCTCCTCCTCTCGCCCTCCCTCCCCCATTCATCGCCACTCAACCCATGTGTGTGCAGGCACAGGAGGCGACGAGGCAGCCCTGTTTGCAGCTGACGTGTTCCAAATGTAAGTGAGCTGGTCGCTGGTCGCTGGATCATGATGAGGGTAGATATGATTTGATTCTATCATGATGGCATGTGCTGAGAGCAAGCGTTTGTGATGAAGGGTAGATATGATTTGATATTGATGGCATGCGCTAATTTGATGAGTATGATGGTGAACATTGATTGGACGTTGGTTGGTAGTGCCGCCGGCCCGAATCTTTGAATCTTGATTTTAGAGCCGACAAAGCCTGTGGTGACGCAATATGCTGTATCGGGTTTAGAGCCAACTGTTTTGATCTGCTGTATCGGGTCTGACTGTGAATGTGATGGGATGGGATGGGATGTGATGGTGGTGGTTGCAATTTGGTGTGGGGGGGTGCAATGCGGTGGGACGTTTTGTGGCATGGTTTTCATGGCAGGTACCAGCGCTTCTGCGCTAAGCGGGGGTGGCAGTTTGAGGTTCTAGACGTCACAGAGATTGAGAAGGGCGGATACAAGGTGAGGGCTGGGGTGATAGTAGGTGCGAGTTGGGGTGATAGTAGGTGCGAGTTGGGGTGATGGTAGATGCGAGTTGGGGTGATAGTAGGTGCGTCATAGGGAGGCAAGCTGGGAGAAGGGTGGGTATTGGGTGCGATGGAGTGAGAAGGGTAGGAACAAGGGAGAGAGGAAATCAGAAAGAGGGGGTTTCTATCAAGGGAGAGGCCAAGGAGATGTTTCTGCCACTAAAAGCTGTACCAATGACCTGTGGTGCTTCCTACTCATCGGCCCTTCCCCTCTCTCCTCCACCATCCCCACTCTCCTCTCCCCCCACTCCTCGACTCTTTCCCCTCACCTCCTCTCTCATGTATCTCCCATCAATCGAATCATGGTCACCCAACGTTTCGTCGGGGGACTCGTCACCCCACTGCTCCAACCCTTCCCCCTCCTGTGTCTTGCCTCCCACAGGAAGCGAGTGCGAGTGTGTCAGGGGACGGGGTGCTCGGGTGGCTCAAGTGGGAGAGTGGCGTTCACAGGGTGTTGAGGGTACTGACGACAACAGAGAAGGCGGGCAGGGGAGCAGAGTGCATACGAGCAGTCTCATGTTCACGGGGCATCAGCATGAGACTGCTCACCATGAGACTGCTCTACTGCTCCCCTTCATCACCATTTCTCATCTCCTCACCCCACTGCTTCCTCCCTCCCATCTCCCATCGCCACCCCCCACGACCCTTTCCCCCTCCCGTGTCTTGCCTCCCACAGGAAGCGAGTGCGAGTGTGTCAGGGGAAGGGGTGTTTGGGAGCCTCAAGTGGGAAAGTGGCGTGCACAGGGTGCAGCGAGTACCGGCCACTGAGAAATCGGGCAGGGTGCACACGAGTGCTGCTACCGTGGCTGTGCTGCCCCAAGCTGACGAGGTGAGCAGTGCGGAACGGTGTAGAGGGGTGCAGAGGGTGCACAGGGAGCACAGGGTGCAGAGGGTACCAGCCACAGAGAAGGCAGGCATGGTGCACACCAGTGCTGCTACTGTGGCTGTGCTGCCCCAAGCCGACGAGGTGAGTGGTGCAGAGGGGTACAGAACTGGTGCAGTGCAGAGCGGGTGGGCGTGTTTGGGAGCCTCAGTGGGAGAGTGGCGGCATACAGGGTGCAGAGGGTACCGGCCACAGAGAAGGCAGGCAGGGTGCACACGAGCATGCTTGTGGGGTTTTGTTGTGCAGGTGGAGGAGCTGAATTGCTAATCCGGCAGGATGATCTGCGCATCGACGTGTATCATAGTGGGGGATGTGGAGAGCAGTCGGTGAACCGCCCTTGAGGATGTGAAACCCAGCTTTATCAGTCCATGCATGCATGCGCTTTCTTCCCCTACAGGCGGACGTGCTAATCCGGCAGGATGATCTGCGCAGCGCATCGACGTGTATTGCAGTGGCGGATGTGGAGAGAGGGCAACTTTGGTTGAGATGTCTCAAAGCCGAGCTGTATTGGTCCGTGCGCACGTGTGTGTTGCCCCTTGCAGGAGGAAGTGCTAATCCGCCAGGAGGATCTGCGTGTCGACACGTATCGCAGCGGCGGGTGTGGGTGGAGGGCAGTCGGTGAACCGTGATAGAGGCATTCTAATCCTGGTTGTCTTTGTGCATGCATATGCATGTGCATGTGCATGCGTGCGTACGTGCAATTTTCCCCCGATACAGGTGGATGTGTCGATCCGGCAGGAGGATCTGCGCATTGACACGTACCGCAGCGGCGGGTGTGGAGGGCAGTCGGTGAACCATCCTTGAGGCTTTTCTAACACGGTTATATTGGTGTGTGCATGCATTCATGTGGGCTCTTCTGTGCAGGTGGACGTGCTAATCCGCCAGGAGGATCTGCGTATCGACACGTACCGCAGCGGCGGGTGTGGAGGGCAGTCGGTGAACACGACCAACAGTGCCGTGCGCATCACCCACTTGCCCTCGGGGCTTGTCGTGGCTATACAGGACGAACGCTCTCAGCACATGGTGAGGTGAAGAGAAGAGTGGAGAGGTGGGGAGAGGTGGGGGAGGTTGGGAGAGGTTGGGAGAGGTTGGGAGAGGTATCACCAGCTGGGCAAGACAGCAGCAGGTGAAATGAAGAAAGTAGCGCTAGGGGAGGAGATGAGAGGAGGAGCAAAGAGGAGAGGGGATGAGAGGAGGAGCAAAGAGGAGAGGGGATGAGAGGAGCACTTGCTCCCACGCTTCTGACCCTCTCGAAGGGCCATTGTTCCTTCTGTCCCATTCCCTATCCCCCATCTCTTCCTCAGAAAAGCCCCGCACAATTGAACTGATTTTTGAGTTCACTGAAAATCGACCCTTCTGTCCCATTCCTTATCCCCCATCTCTTCTTCAGAAAACTCCGCACAATTGAGTTTGACTAAAGCCTTTACCTCTGTCCCTCTCATTATCCCCGCGGCTCCCCTCCTTGGCGCCTGCCCTCGCCCCCAAAACTTCTTTACTCCGCAGAACAAGGCCAAGGCGCTCAAGGTGCTGCGAGCACGGCTGTTTGACCTGCAGAGGAAGCAGGCCGAGGCGTCGCGGTCTCAGCTCAGACATGGGCAGGTGAGGGGTGGGCAGGTGAGGGGTGGGCAAGTGGGGGGTGGGCAAGTGGGGGGTGGGCAAGTGGGGGGTGGGCAAGTGGGGGTGATGGGCATGTATTCTGTGTCCTGGATCCAGATCTGTTCTGGCAAGTCAAATCATCTTGTCTGGGTCTGGGTTTCACCCTGCTTTCGCGATCCTTCATTCCTCTCTCTCATCCTCCCTCCCTCCCTCTCATCCTCGCTCCCTCCCTCTCATCCTCGCTCCCTCCCTCTCATCCTCGCTCCCTCCCTCTCATCCTCGCTCCCTCCTGTCGACCCATTGTTTTTCCAGATCGGCTCTGGCGATCGCTCGGAGCGAATCCGCACGTACAACTTCCCGCAGGGCCGAATCACGGACCACCGCGTGGGCCTCACCCTGCACTCGCTGC
Organism: Closterium sp. Naga37s-1; assembly: GCA_947471745.1. NCBI lineage: Eukaryota > Viridiplantae > Streptophyta > Zygnematophyceae > Desmidiales > Closteriaceae > Closterium > Closterium sp. Naga37s-1. Next base: position 4,521,875 of record CANJKZ010000056.1, on the reverse strand, counting down.
CGCAGGTGTGAATTGGTCGCAAGCGGGTGTAGGCATGTCATATCGATGCATGCTTGATGTGCTCTGTGCTCTGTGCACTGAGCACTGAGCTTTCTAGCTCTCTAGATTTCTAGCTCTCTAGCTCTGCATTCGCACGTACAACTTCCCGCAGGGCAGAATCACGGACCACCGCATGGGGGTCACCCTGCACTCGCTGCCACAGGTGAGTGCTGCATCCAATAGTAGTTCCAAGTGTGTGGGTCTGTGGCACCTGGTATTAGTACATGTATTTATTCTGTGAGTGTGTGCCTATGCTCATGTCATGGTCATGCTCATGCCCATGCTCATGCCCATGCTCATGCCCATGCCCATGCCCATGCCCATGCTCATGCTCATGCTCATGCTCATGCTCATGCTCATGCTCATGCCCATGCCCATGCCCATGCCCATGCCCATGCCCATGCCCATGCCCATGCTCATGCTCATGCTCGTATTCATATTCATACTTTAAAAAGGCCGGCAAAGGCTGCAGTGGAGACCGAGGGCATGGAGGTGATCACAGAGGGGACTGGAAGCAGATCCTCGGACATTTTTCAATAAGCAGCGGTGCTTAGGTTCAGGCTTGAGCAAGTAGGTGTCTTTTGAGTCGACTCAAAAGTCATTTTCCGATAAGCAGCGGTGCTTAGGTTCAGGCTTGAGCAAGTAGGAACCGCTGCTCACTGGAAAATGTCCGAGAGGTTGCAGTGGAGACTGAGGGCACGGAGGTGATCGCAGAGGGGACTGGAAGCACCAGCAACGGAGACCCTGCTTTTCTCTGCTCGCAGTGGAACCAAGAGTGAAATAAACACCTCCAAGACCCTCCTCGTCGTTCCTCTGTTCCCTCCTCTGTTCTCTACTCTACTGTTTGGCACCACAGGGCCACAGAGCGAGTTTTGAGACGTCTCAAAACAGCACCACAGGGCTACAGGGCGAGGGGTCTGGAGGCGTTAATAGAAAGGCGCTGGAGAGAGCAGCAGAGAAGGGCCTTCCACCCCCGCTCCCTCCCTCCCTTCCTCACCTCCCTCTTCACCTCGTCCCTCCGCCCTTCCCCCCTCCCCTCCTCAACAGGTGTTGCAAGGGGAGGGCTTGTAAGCGTTTTTCGAGGCACTGGAGGCAGCAGCAGAGACAGCACCCCCTCACCCCCCCTGCCTTGATTCTGCTCCACCTCCCTCTGCCCCTCTTTGACCCCCCAGGTGCTGCTAGGGGAGGGCTTGTAAGCGTTTTCCAAGGCACCGGAGGCAGCAGCAGAGAAGGCGCTGTCCCATTTCCTCCCTCTCTCCCTTACATTCCTCTTCCCCTCGTCCCTCCGCCTTTTCCTCTCCCTCCGCCCTTCCCCCCCCTCCCCCCCGCAACAGGTGCTCCAAGGGGAGGGCCTGGAGGCGTTTATAGAGGCGCTGGAGGCAGCAGCAGAGAAGGAGGCGATAGATGGCCTGGCCAAGGCAGGGTAGGTGCCAGGGCCTATTTTTGGATTTTAGGTACTCTGATTTCCAGAGTAGTTTTTTTCCCAACTCTGAAATCTAGGGTTGTTCCTGCGCCTTACTCTGATTTGTCAGAGTAACCCTATACTTTCAAAAAAAAACCCAGGCACGTCAGAGTAATATTTTTCTCTACTCTGATGTTAGTTAAGTTTGGTGTACCATGACCTTAATAGGTTTTTGTTACGCCTTTTGTACTTGCATTTCCGCGTCGCCCACGTTTCCCCCCTCACTGCGATGTTCCAGAGTGAGGTGTTGGCGGCACCGATAATCTGACTAAGGGCGTGTTCCTACGGCCCCTTATCAGGGCAACCCCTTATCAAGCTCGCTACTTTTCCCCCTGAAAATTTCCTAAACCCAAAAACCCTCGCTACTTTTACCAGGCAAGGCTGACAAGAGGTTTGCCTGATAAGAGCGTAGGAACACGCCCTAAGGGCGTGTCCGAAGTGAAACGTCAATAGATGTCGCTGGATGTCGGTAAATGTCATCCCTCGGATCGACAGTTCCAACCGTCAGGATTTACCGACATCCCCAAACGGATGTCCACGGATGTCGACGTTTCACTTCGGACACCCCCAAAGAGCGTGTCTGAAGTGAAATGTCGACGGATGTACAGTTTCGTCGGGGAATGCTGGCGAATCTCAACCCTCGGATTGAGCGTTCCGACCGTCATGATTCCTCGACGTCCCTCAAAGTTTCGTCGGGAAACGTCGACGTTCACTTCAGACATAAAGAGAGAGGGGACTGGCTGGCATCGTGCGCTGGTTGGGAAAGTTGTCAAACTACGGTAGCCAATCAGTGCTCATATTGCCGCCAACACACGACAGAAATCAGGAGAATGATCTCGACGATTCGGGGAAAACCCGCTAAACGCAGGGGGAGGTGGGGAGGGGAGGGGGGCGGGGGAGGGGGGGCCGGCAGGTATTCCCTATACAGAGTAAATTCGGTCCCCGAAAAAAAAACCCAGAGGCCTCAGAGTAAACTACAGCATAACTCTGACAAATCAGAGAAATCGGAAGTCCCAAAAAAATTACCCAGCGGGTACAGAGTTACTTTCAAAAATGACTCTGATTTTCAGAGAAACAGAGTAATTTACTCTGAAAACGTGAGGCCTGGTAGGTGCATGGAAGTGGGGCAGCTGAAACTGAGACAGCTGAATCTCGGGCAGCTCAGCATTCTACCTCTGTCTTCTTCTGGAGGCAGCAGCACAGAAGGAGGCAGCAGCAGGGAAGGATGCAGCAGCACAGAAGGAGGCGATAAATGGCCTGGCCAAGGCAGGGTAGGTGCATGGTGCTGTGGCAGCTGGTCCAACCAGAATCTCGGGCAGCTCAGAATCCAACCATATACTGCGATTATGGTGCTCTTCTGGAGGCAATAGATGGCCTGGCCAAGGCAGGGTAGGTAGATGGAGCTTTGCTTGAAGAGAGGTTGTTTTGCTACTAGTTTCTGGAGTTTGGCATTTACGTAGATTTGGACCGCGCTTGCTTCAACTTCCAGTCGCACGGTTTTCCACGCTGATCTATGTCGCATGACTAACGGTCAAAACAAAACAAAATCAACTATGGTTTGGGGCCGAATATTAACTCAAAAACTTCGTTTCTACCGTGTAAGCGAGATGAATGAGATGTCATCGTCGATTGCGCTGGAGACAGCGCGACAGGATTGAGAAGTACTCGCGGTCAAGAAAAACAACTACTTACAATAAAAACTCTAAAATATCGAATCGATGATCCCTTCTTCATCGTTTTCCTTGAATTTTGGGCTGGTTTGATCTGGAGCTTCTGATTGGCTACGGAGCTGATTCGTGCAATAATTGGGTCAAGCTGCAAAATTTCCCGCCAAAAACGGGACTATAGGGGTCGGGCCAACCCTAGGCGATATCGGAAAATTCTACTCAGGGGGAAAAAGGGACTCTCTCAGCGAGGGCCTCTAACCCGGAACACCTGTAGTGGAGCATGGTGGGCGGCACATGCGGCGTTTGACAATTTACTTCGCTACCCCTTTACCCCGGCCACCCCAGTTTGCCGCACTACCCTAGTAGCAGCACCCCCGTTGATAACCTCACCGCTGATTCGTGGGCCCATTTCGCTCATCGACCGTCTACTCGCACCGCCATTTCCAAACCGCCTGCGATTAGGACCGCCTGAAGGCAGGGCCTCAGATTGGTTTTTGGGTACCCTGAGCACTCAGTGTCTCTAGGAGGGTAACACTGATTTTCAGTGTCGTCTAGTGTGAAACACTGATTTTTCAGGGTTGTTAGAAATAAAACGCTGATCAATCAGGGTTTCTAAAACTTCAACACTGATCAGCATAGTTGCTTATACTGGTATGCTGTCATAACACAGCGAATCAGACTGCCCTCACTTTACAATTCCCAAATTCGGCCAAAATTTTGCTATTTCCGTGTCTGATTGGTCAGAAATCTTGTCTGACCAATCGAATAGGACAATTGTTAACAACTGTTTCCGATCTCTGGTTGTGTACTTGACTGATGATTCGGACTTGGTTCGTCACAGCAGATTCGCCCTGACAGCAAATTCGACCTTGCACAGTCGTTACGCGCTGTCGCAGCACAGCAAATTCGCCCAATCACAGCAGATTTGCCCTGACACTGCAGCAGATTCGCCCCTCACACAAGAGATTTGCCCTGTCAGAGCATGTTTCGCCAGAAATCCCCTTGGTGCACGGTGCACGGTGACGGCGGGCCAAAACAAGGAGTTTTTGGTTTCAGGGTAGACCTCGATACAACACTGACTCGTCAGTGTCCTCAAACACAAAACACTGGAAAATCAGAGTTCGAAATTAAAAAAACACTGAAACATCAGGGTCGTTGAAAAAAAAAGGCTGATGCATCAGGGTCATGATAAAAAACGGGGGTCAAACTTCAGGAATTCAGGGTAAAATTCCTGACATCTGAGGCCCTGCCTGAAGGCCATCCCAGGCTGAAGAGAGGAGCGCTGCATAAACCATCAACACCCATCCAACAATCCTGTCCGCACATCTCCTCGATGGATGCGACGTCGCGCTGTTCGAAACAAACAACCTTCCCGCCTTCGACCAGGGGTGCTGGGGGGTACCAATCAGTCGATCACATTTCGCTCATTTTTGTCAAACCTAACAATGTCAACTTCTTAGCCGTTTACGCCTGGGCCTCGATTGATAGGCGTGCGGAAGTGCGGCGAACGTGAGTCGTAGCGAGCGAGTATCAATCACCCAGTGAGCATTCTTATCTCGCAGGCATATAAACTACTCATGTCCACCCGCGCATGATCATCTGCTCATAGCCACTCTCGCCTCCCGTCCACCCCAATCGTAACAACCACGTTCCCTACTACTGCTATTAGCACTCGCAAGACCGACTCCGTGGGACGAGAGCAACGTTCGCCGCTACTACTGCTGTGGGACTCACGTCGGCCCACCTCTCGGACCTTCGTCCGTGCTCACCGAGCAAACCACCTAGTCCTGGACATCATCTCACGGACTGAAGCCAATTATTGCCCGCCTTCGCCTGGACCTGAAGCCAATTACTGCCCGCCTTTGCCTTGGCGGACCTGAAGCCAGTAATTGTCGGGCGAATGGCGTGCGTCAAGTGGAGCCCCGTCGGCCTCCCCCTACTGCTGCTGCTGCTCCTCGCGGGTAAGTTAAACCCCATTTGCCCCCCCACCCCCGCTTGCTGCTGCTGCTGCTGTTGCCGCTGCTCCTCGCTGGTAAGCCGCTTACTAGCAGCGAGAGAAGTTTAAAGCCCGAGTCTAGAATGGTAAGGGTTCAACTTCAAGATTCTTGAACTTGAGTTCGTCAAGAACAGGGTAACCAGATTGAGAAAGCTTCTCCCTCGCGACCCACCGAGAAGGGAGTTGGTGGGCCAGAAGGTGATTGGCCAAATGCCCCACAGCAAAAACAGCGACGAGCCTCGCCAGAAACAAACAAGAACAAGTATCACTGTTCACACTTTCAGAACTTGAAACTCGAGAATACCTTTCTAGACTCGTAGCATAGTGTGCTCCATAGCCCTAGTTCTCGTCTTTAGCCGAGTATAGTTATGCCCATCTCCGTACTATGCTAAGACTTTAGTAGCACATAGAGACGACCCTTCCCGTTGACTTTTCCGCGCATAACAAGTGCGATCTGGTAGCCAACAGCAAATCCAGAATGCCGCCTCGATTAATCGCCATCGTAAGAATCACTCGTCGCCACTGACGGTTATATCGCGTTAGCCGACACTCGCATAGCCAATAGCGAAATCGTCTATGACACCTCGACAGTCACTCCCGTCCCACACTCAATCCCTTCCCGCACTCAATCAAATCATTCACAGACTGCTGTCGCTCTCCCACTTCTATCATCCACACTCGCCGGAGGCACATGTCACTTTCTCAATCCCGTCACTCACTCACAGCCATCGCTTACACACTCCCGTCGCTCACTAACTCCCATCGCTCACTCAATCCCGTCGCTCACACACTCATTCCCGTTCCGCCGTCACTCCCGTCGCGCCTTCACTCCCGTCGCGCCTTCACTCCCGTCGCGCTCTCACTCCCGTCGCACTCTCACTCCCGTCATCCACACACGTCGCAGGCACATGCCACCCACACGCGCCATACACGACTTAATCACACATGTCCCTCTCGCATCCCTCCTCCAGACCCTCTCTTTTCCTCTCCTCCCTTGGCTCTTCCCTTCCCTACGCGGTGCTCCCCCTTCCCTACGCGGTGCTCCCCCTTCCCTACGTGATGCTCCCCCTTCCCTACGCGCTGCTCCCCCTTCCCTACGCGCTACTCCCCCTTCCCTACCGCTGCTCCCCCTTCCCTAAGCGCTGCTCCCCTTTCCCTACGCGCTGTTCCCCCTTCCCTACGCGCTGCTCCCCCTTCCCTACGCGCTGCTCCCCCTTCCCTACGCGTCACAGACGACTTGCCCACACATGTTCCCATCTCCCCTCTCCTCCCTTCCCTTTTCTTTCCTCTCTTCCCTTCCCTCTCTGTCCACCTCCTTCCCTTCCCTGTCTTCGCCTCGCCTCCCCTCCCACTCATCCCCTCTCCTTCCTTCCCTCTGTCCACTGCCCTAGGACCAGGGAGGGGGACTGAGAAGACCTTTCTTCCCTCCCGCCTCACTCACTCCCCTTGCTCACTCAATTCCATTGCTTGCTATTGCACATCACCTTCACGCACACCTTTGTCACAAAGACACTCACTCACTCACTTCCTTCTGTTACCAACATCACTCCTGTTACCATGCCTGTCACTTGCTTCCCTCACCGCTTCTCTCCTCCCTTCCCTCTCTCACCCCCCCTCCATCCTCCAGTCCCTCCCGTCCTTCCCGTCATGCACGTCCCTCTGTCAAACTTATATGCTATAGTCTGTGTAGGCTGTAGTGGGGTAGACAATATGGGGTACAACACTTCTAGGTTTTCCTACTTGTACCCACCTGTTTCCTAGTGCATTCATTCCTCGTTCTTTCACATGGTATAGAGCAGGTTCCCTATGTTAAAGTTTAGAAGGAAGAAGAGGACTTGCACTAGCAAGAATGGGGATACAAATAGCAAAACCCTAGAAGAGTTGTACTCGCTATAGAGCACCCCACTACAGGCTAGAGCATAATATTCTGACACACCCCCATAGCCAAAGTGGGGTGTAATCAGCAGAGCAAGCAAAAGAAAACAAGCTCAGGGTGGATCACAATGTCACCACACATTCTGAGCACAAGTACAAGAGGTAGCAGTTTTATAATTAACAAATGTAAGCAAAGCTAGAGGCTATCACAGAGGGCAAGTGAGGAGGAGGAGAGACTGTGGGGGAGAGAAGATGGGAGGCGACTGCTGACGCTGCAGACACACAGACGAGCTGCTGGCTCAGTGGCTACCGGAACAGCGCTCCGGACTACTGGGGTAACTGGCCCCGCGGCTAAAAGTAGCGGCAGACGAGCAACGGACCCACGGGCGACTGGCGACTACCGGAGATTGTAGCCTCAGGACTGCTGCTGCTGCTGACGACACGACGACCGCCTCCATTCAACCTCCCCCAACTGTCCCACCCCCATTTCACACACCCCCTGTTCAAACCCTAGCTCTACTCACACTCCACCCCCCTAGCACCACTCCGTACACTCCCACACATCCACCCCCCTCAGCGACAGCTGCAGCAGTGGGAGACGAAGGAGGAGGAGGAGCAGGCGACGCCACACAACCGCCACCCCCCAAACCCTAAAAACAGGGTAGGGAGGTAGGGGGGGGGGGGGGCAACGCGCGGCCCCCTGTAGACTCCCCTCCCGTCGCCCGTCGAGGCGACCCTGGGGGGGGCCGCTTGCGGCCCAGTTGCCTCCCTTCGCGGCCCCTTCGCGGCCCCTCAAGGCCCCGTCGCCGCCCTTCGCGGCCCCTTCGCGGCCCCTCACGGCCCCGTCGCCGCCCTTCGCGGCCCCTCACGGCCCCGTCTCAGCCCCGTCGCCGCCCTTCGCGGCCTCTCACGGCCCCTTCTCGGCCCCGTCGCCACCCTTCGCGGCCCCTCACGGCCCCTTCGCGGCCCCTTCTCGGCTCCTCCGCGGCCCCTTCTCGGCTCCCTCACGGACCTGCCGCCCCTGCTGCAGCAGCCGTCACCGCCCCTGCAGCGGGAGCCGCCACCGCCGGTGCCGCCGACAGCAGCAGCCGCCGCCGCCACTGCCGGGGCCGCAGCCGCCGCAGCCGCCGACAGCAGCAGCCGCCGCCGCCACAGCCGGGGCCGCAGCCGCTGCAGCCGCCGACAGCAGCAGCCGCCGCCGCCACTGCCGGGGCCGCAGCCGCCGCAGCCGCCGACTGCAGCCGCCGCCGCCGCCGACAGCAGGGGCCGCCGCCGCCGTCCCGGCCCTGCCCTCCAGAGAGGCGCGGCAGTCCTCTGCCGCCCTGTAGAGGCCCCGTCCCTGCCGGCGCGCCTCGGCCCTGCCCCACCACTTGCGGACCTCTACCCACCTGCCCTGGTAAGAGCACCGCCGAGCCGCGCCCCTACTGTTGCTACTGCTGCTGCTGCTGCCCCTAGCCTGCTGCCACTGCTGTCATGGCTACCCCTAGCGTGCTCGTCTTTGATGTTGAGGGTCGGGCTGTTGACTTTGAGGTCTGGGTCGATGATCTACAGCTTTTCCTCCAGTGCGATAGGAATGACGGTCTCTCACTGTTCGATCTCACGTCTGGCGCCTCTGCTGCCCCTGCTGCCGATGCTGACAGCACTGTTCGCTCACAGTGGGCCACACGCGATGCTGCTGCCCGTCTTGCTGTGCGTAGTCACTTGCCGTCCACTGAGCGCGCGCACTTTAGTCAGTACAAGAGTGCTAAGACCTTGTACGACGCTGTAGTTGCACGCTACTCTTCCCCTGCCACTGCTGCCCTTAGCCGCCTCATGCTGCCGTACCTGTTCCCTGACCTCGCCGCCTTTCCCACAGTCGCTGACCTCATTACGCACCTTCGCACTAGTGACACCCGCTACCGCGCTGCGCTTCCTGCTGAGTTCTGCGCCAAGAACCCCCCCCCCATGTACATCACCCTCTACTACATAGTCACCCGGCTCCCTGACTCCCTTCGCTCGGTCAGGGACCACTTTCTCTCTGTTTGCCCCACCACACTCACCGTTGACCTCCTCGAGGAGCGCCTCCTGGCAGCTGAGAAGAGTATAGTCGCTGTAGGAGCCTCTCGTGGTGATCCTCGTGCCCCCTTCTTTGAGGGGTGCTCCCCCTCCCCCCTTTTGCCCTCTGTTGCCTCTGCTGCTGCCGTCGACTTCGTTGGCACCGAGTCGGTCGGCGCTGCGTCTGCCCCTAGCGGAAGACGCCGCACCGGCAAGGGCAAGGGGGGCAAGGGAGCTGGAGGGGCTGGTGGGGGCGGTGGAGGTGGCGGTGGAGGCGGCGGAGGAAGTGGGGGTGGCGGTGGGAGTGGTGGCGGGGGTGGGAGCTTCGGTGGCGGCGGTGGAGGCGGAGGCGGCGGCGGCGGTGGCGGTGGGAGCGGAGGAGGAGGCGGTGGCGGCGGTGGCGGAGGTGGCGGCGGTGGAGGTGGAGCTGGTCGGGGTGGCTCTGCGCAGCGGAGCGGCTTCGGTGGTGGTCAGCGCCAGCAGCAGCAGCGCACTCGTGAGACCCCGCCCCCCCAGCAGCTTCGTGAGTGGTACACTACGCGTCAGCGGGGTGGGGGTGCTGGTCCTTGTGCCTACGTCCTGCGTACCGGCGACCGCACTGGTGAGCAGTGCGGTGGCCCGCACACCACCCAGCGCTGCTTCGGCCGCCTGACGGACGCTTGGCGTCTCCAGTTCCCTTACGCCACTGAGATCCCCCGCTGGGGCGAGCTGCTTAGGTCGGGGGTTGCTATCTTTGATCTGGATTATGATGCCATTCTTGCTGCCATGTATGTTGTGTCTACTAGTGATGAGGGTGACTGTTACCTGTGTGTTCCGCCTGACCCGGGCATTGAGGCTGCTGCTCTAGGTGCTGGTGAGGCTGCTGCTCTAGGTGCTAGTGCGTCTGCTGCCCCAGGTACTGGTGAGTCTGCTCTCTCAGGTACCACGTCGGCTCAGGCCTTACACACCTTCACCCTTGACTCGGGTGCTTCCCGCTCCTTCTTTCGAGACCGCACCACGCTTACGCCGCTTAGTCGGCCAGTTGCGGTCTCCCTGGCGGACCCCTCTGGGGGTCCTGTCCTTGCCCACTTCTCCACTGTCTTACCGTGTCCGGCGGCCCCCTCTGGCACCCTGTCGGGTCTTTACCTCCCCTCGTTCTCTACGAACTTGGTGAGTGGTGCTGATCTACAGGATGGGGGGGTTGACCAGTTCACTCCTGCGAGTCAGCGGGTGACCCACTGTACGTGTGCTCGGACGGGCCGACACTTGGCCACGTTTACCCGTCAGCCGGGGTCGAGCCTGTACACACTGACTACTGAGTCTCCTCCGGTTGCTGCGTCTGGTCAGGTAGCTGCGTCGGGTCAGGTGTTTGCTGCGGCGTCCAGGTCTGGTCCTGAGTCTGCTCCCTGCTCGTGTCGTCTCCTGTCCCACCGGACTCTCCTCTGGCACCACCGCCTTGGTCACCCCTCCCTGCCTCGTCTCCGAGGCATGGCCTCCCGTTACCTTGTCTCTGGTCTCCCCCGGTCCCTCCCTCCCCTCCCTCCGGGGCCTGCCCCTACCTGCGTTCCCTGCGTCGAGGGGCGGCAGCGCGCCGCCCCTCACTCCTCCGAGTTTCCTCCGACAGAGGCTCCGCTGCAGACTCTTCACATGGACGTGTGGCGCCCCGCCCGCGTCCGTGGCCAGGGTCACGTGCGTTACTTCCTGTTGGTGGTTGACGACTACTCGCGTTACACCACAGTGTTCCCCTTGCGCAGCAAGGGTGACGTCACTGAGGTGTTGATCGACTGGATCCGCGCGGCTCGTTTCCAGCTCAGAGAGAGAGTTTCGGCTCGGACTTTCCTGTTCTGCGTCTGCACTCTGACAGAGGCGGGGAGTTTTCCTCTGCCCTTCTGGGAGCCTTCTGTCGTGCAAAGGGCATCCGCCAGACGTTCACGCTTCCGGCCTCTCCACAGCAAAATGGGATTGCTGAGCGCCGTATTGGCATGGTCATGGACGTCGCTCGTACGTCCATGATCCATGCGGCTGCTCCCCATTTTCTGTGGCCGTTTGCGGTTCGGTACGCAGCGCATCAGATCAACCTTCAGCCCCGGGTCTCCTTGCCGGAGACCTGCCCCACCTTGCGGTGGATGGGGAAGGTTGGCGATGCGTCTGCGTTTCGTGTCTGGGGATCTCGGGCGTTTGTCCGCGACTTGTCTGCGGACAAGCTGTCCCCCCGTGCTGTTCCATGCGTCTTCCTTGGCTTCCCCCCTGACGCGCCTGGTTGGCAGTTTTACCACCCCACCTCGCGCCGTGTTCTGTCCTCCCAGGACGTCACCTTTGACGAGTCGGTTCCTAACTACCGTCTCTTCCCCTACCGCACTGCGCCCCTCCCCCCGCCGCCGCTCTTCCTTGCGCCAGGTCCCCCCCCGGTAGACCCTCTCCCCCCTCCGGGTCCTGCCCCGTCAGGTGTGTCCCAGGTAGACGCAGTCGAGCCTGTTGAGGTGGCTGTTGACTCTGGTGCTGCTAGGGGTGCTGAGCCTGGGGGTGCTGAGCCTGGGGGTGCTGAGTCTGGGGGTGCTGAGCCTGGGGGTGCTGGGTCTGCTCGTGTGGCCTCTGGCGATGCTGGGTCTGGGGGTCCTTCGGGTGCTTCGTCTCGGCGGGAGCTACCCTCTCCACAGGAGCTGCGCGTGTGGTTTGCCCGGCGCTGGAGCCGTGCTGCTGGAGCTGGAGGTGCTACTGTTGCTGCTGACCCTGGGGTCGACGCTGGAGGTACTGGAGACACTGGTCCTGGAGGTGCTCGTACTGGCGGCACTAGAGCTGCTGGGACTGGGGGTGCTGCTGGGGCTGCTGGAGTTGGTCCTGCTGGAGGTGCTGCGGGTGCTGCTGGAGGTACTGGAGCTGCTGGGGGTGTTGGCGCTGGAGGTGCTGCTGGCGCTGGTACTTCTGAGGGTGCTGGAGTTGGCGCTGCTAGAGCTAGAGGTACTGCTGGCGGTGGTGCTGCCGCTGGGGGTACTGGTGCTGTCCCTGCTGTTTCAGGAGGCGCTGAGCGGCCGCGGCCGTACTTCGTTCCGCTCCTTGAGCAGGTTCTTGGTCTGTCGCCCTCTACTGGTCCTGCTCCTCCCTTAGAGTGTCCACAGCCTGTCCAGTCGCAGTCACGGTTACAGCCCGCCTCCCCCCTGCCTGCTCCTTCTCCCTACACTGGTCCTACTGGAGGTCTTGCTGAGCGTCGTGAGCCTGCGTCTCGTCCTGCGTCGCCTGTTCGTGCTGCTCGCACTAGTGGTCGTGTTCCGCGTCCGCGTCCTCCTGCGGTCCCAGGCACACACCAGATGGCACTGCGTCCTTCCACTGCTCCTCTGCGTGTCCCGTTGCCGTCTCCTCCAGAGTCCTCTCTTCGTGCTCTTGCTGACCCGGAGTCTGACTCTCTTCGTGCTGCCAGTCCTACTGTCACGCGTCTCCTGGCTACTGTTGTCACTGACCCTTCCTTTGAGTCCACTGCTGCGTCTGCCTTAGTTGCTGAGCTTGTCGACTTTGCTGCTCGCTGTCGTCTAGACTACGCCGCTAGTCTCGTTCGCTGTCTGAGTCTGTCTGTCCTCCGTCCGTCGGGGGTGAGTGTGCTCTTAGCACGGACGTCCTTGAGGACAGGCAGGAGGAGTTCCAGTGCTTTGCTGCTGCTTCACCTCATCTCGTGTCCATGCTGCTGGCCCCTGAGGGAGACCCGGATGCACCAGACATCCCGACTCCGCGCTCTTACGCGGAGGCGATAGAGGGTCCCTACTCCTCTCAGTGGCAGGCAGCCATGGATGCAGAGATGGCTTCCTGGAAGTCCACAGGCACCTACGTCGACGAGGTTCCCCCTCCTGGGGCGAACATCGTTAGTGGCATGTGGATTTTTAGGGTGAAGCGGCCGCCGGGTTCTCCGCCTGTCTTCAAGGCGCGCTACGTGGCTCGTGGCTTCAGTCAGCGGCAGGGATTGACTACTTTCAGACCTTCTCTTCCACCCCGAAGATGACCACTCTTCGGGTACTGCTGCACATAGCCGCTCACCGTGACTACGAGCTTCACTCTCTTGACTTCAGCACAGCTTTCTTGCAGGGCAGCCTGCACGAGGAGATCTGGGTGCGCCGCCACCTGGCTTCACTGGGTCGTTTCCTCCTGGTACCCAGTGGAGCCTCTGGCGGCCAGTCTACGGTCTCCGCCAGGCACCCCGTGAGTGGCACGTCACACAGAGGACTACACTTGCGGCTCTTGGGTTTGCTCCTTCTACTGCCAACCCGTCGCTGTTTCTGCGCACGGACACCTCTTTGCCGCCGTTCTACATCCTCATGTACGTCGACGACTTGGTCTTTGCCACTGCTGACACTGCTGGACTCGCCCACGTGAAGTCCGAGCTTCAGAAGAGACACACGTTCACAGACCTGGGTGAACTGCGCAGCTACCTTGGCTTGCAGATCACCCGGGACAGAGCACAGCGCACCATTACCCTGACTCAGTCACACATGGTGCAGGAGGTCCTTCAGCGCTTCGACTTCACGTACTCCTCGCCTCAGGCCACTCCTTTGTCTACTCGCCACTCGCTCTCAGCTCTGCCTTCGGATGAGTCCGTAGAGCCGAGTGGCCCGTACCCAGAGCTTGTTGGCTGCCTCATGTACCTGATGACCTGCACTCGACCTGACCTTGCATACCCTCTTAGCATCTTGGCACGCTATGTTGCTCCTGGGAGACACCGACCAGAGCACATGGCTGCAGCAAAGAGGGTGTTGCGCTACTTGTGCAGTACGTCAGGCATGGGGCTAGTGCTTGGAGGCGGCGTTCAGTGGTCCTCACCGGTCACGCAGACGCTTCTTGGGCTGACGACCAGGCTACGCAGCGGTCGTCACAGGGTTACACCTTCAGCCTTGGTTCCGGCTCTGTTTCGTGGCGGTCCACCCGCTCGTCTTCTGTTCTCGGCTCCAGCTGTGAGGCTGAGATCTACGCGGGGGCCATGGCTGCACAGGAGCTACGCTGGCTCACCTACCTGCTGACCGACCTAGGAGAGCCGCCTCGTTCTGCTCCAGTTCTGTACGTAGACAACAAGGCCATGCTGGCCTTGTGTCGGGAGCACAGACTGGAGCACAGAACGAAGCACATTGCTCTTCGTTACTTCCTTGCTCGTGAGCTGCAGCAGCGTGGTCAGCTGCGCCTTGCTTACGTGGCCTCTAAGGCCAACACTGCTGATATCTTTACCAAGGCACTTCCGCCTTGTGATCATCAGCGCTGCTGTACGATGCTAGGTCTTGTGCCTAATTGGCCTCACTTGCTCACTTCTTGACCTTGCTTGTACTGTGATCTATCTATACCTGCACTTGCTTGTTTACCTTTATATATGATCCTGCATGCGAACTGGCCTTATGGCCTTGAACTTGTGCTCGGAATGTGTGCTGACGTTGGGATCCACCCTGAGCCTGCTTTGCTTTGCTTGACTGGTCTTGTGACCTCTTGTTCTCCCCCACTTTGCCTATGGGGGTGTGTCAAACTCATATGCTACAGTCTGTGTAGGCTGTAGTGGGGTAGACAATATGGGGTACAACACTTTTAGGTTTTCCTATTTGTACCCACCTGTTTCCTAGTGCATTCATTCCTCGTTCTTTCACAGCTCCGTCCTCTAAGCACAAGCCCCATGCCCGATGTACTGCACAAGTAGCGTAGTACCCTCTTAGCAGCATCCATGTGCACCTTTCGGTGCCGACCAGGAGCCACATAGCGAGCCAGAAGGCCAAGAGGGTACGCAAGGTCAGGACGAGTGCAATTCATCAGGTACATGAGGCAGCCCACTAGTTCTGGGTAAGGACCACTCGGCTCTACGGACTCGTCCGAAGGTGGAGCTGAGAGCGAGTGACCTGTAGCCAGAGGAGTGGCGTGTGCCGAGGACCAGGTGAAGCCGAAGCGCCGAAGGACCTGCTGCACCATGTGTGACTGAGTCAGTGTGATGGTGCGGCGTGCGTCCCGGGTGATCTGCAAGCCAAGGTAACTGCACAGCTCACCCAGGTCTGTGCACGTGTGTCTCTTTTGCAGCTCCGACTTCACCAGGGCGAGAGCCTCAGTGTCAGCAGTGGCAAAGACCAAGTCGTCGACGTACACGAGGATGTAGAACGGCGGCAGCGAAGTGTCGGTGCGCAGAAACAGCGACGGGTCAGCAGTCGGCGGAGCAAACCCAAGAGCCGCAAGTGTCGTCCTCAGTGTGTCGTGCCACTCACGTGGCACCTGGCGGAGACCGTAGACCGGCCGCCGGAGGCTCCACTGGGTACCAGGAGGGAACGACCCAGTGAAGCCAGGCGGGCGGCGTAGCCAGATCTCCTCGTGCAGGCTGCCCTGCAAGAAAGCTGTGCTGAAGTCAAGAAAGTGAAGCTCGTATTCACGCTGAGCGGCAACGTGCAGCAGCACCCGAAGAGTGGTCATCTTCGGGGTGGGGGAGAAGGTCTGGAAGAATTCAACTCCCTCTCGCTGACTGAAAGCTCGAGCAACGTAACGAGCCTTGAAGACAGGCGGAGAACATGGCGGCTGCTTCACCCTGAAAATCCACATGCCATCGACGATGTTCGCCCCAGGAGGGGGAACCTCGTCAACGTAAGTGCCTGTGGACTTTCAGGATGCCATCTTTGCGTCCATGGCTGTCTGCCACTGAGAGGAGTACTCACCCGCGATCGCCTCAGCGTAAGAACGCCGGGTCAGGATGTCTGGAGCATCCGGGTCTCCCTCAGGGGCAAGCAGCATGGACACGAGATGAGGCGCAGTGGCTGCAAGACACTCAAGGTCCTCGTGCCTGTCCTCAAGGACGTCCGTGCCAAGAGCACACTCACCCCCGACGGACGGAGGACAGACAGACTCAGACTCAGCAACAAGACTAGCGGCGTAGTCTAGACGACAAGCAGCAGTAAAGTCAACAAGCTCAGCGACTAAGGCAGACGCAGCAGCAGACTCAAACGACGGGTCAGTGACAACTGTGGCTAGCAGACGCGTGACAGTAGGGTGAGCAGCACGAGCGCGGTTAGAATCAGGCTTTGGACCGTTAGGTAGAGAAGACGCAGGAGGGGACGGCAGGGGAACACGCTGCGGAGCAGAGGAAGGACGCAGGGCCATGAGATGTGTGCCGGGGACAGCCGGCGGACGCTCACGAGGAACACGACGACCAGTACGACCAGTGCGGACAGTGCGAACAGGCGAGACAGGACGAGACGCAGGCTCACTACGCTCAGCAAGACCGCCTGTCAGCTCAGTCTAAGGAGAAGGAGCAGGCAGCGGTGAGCCAGGCTGTAACGGAAGACCAGTAGAAGACGAGAGGCTAACAACCTGGCGAAGTACGGAGCCAGGCGGTGGCAGAGATGAAGGTGACGGCGGAGCGAAGAACAGTCGCGGCGGTGCAGTGCCACCAGCACCAGTAGCTCCAGCACCGCCTACAGCTCCAGAACCTCTAGCGCCAGCACCCTCAGCAGCTCCAGAACCTCCAGCTCCGGCGCCACCAGTGCCAGCTGTTGAAATAGTAGGCATATCTTAGGACTAGGTAACTATGGTTTAGCCTAGGCAAAGGAGAAGTCCAAGCAAAAGGAGTGGTTGCAGTATGAAAAGAGAGGTACAAATAGAAGAGAACCAGCAAGGAGTGGTGCACCACCACACAGAACACTAGGTAACTACTCTACAGCTAGGACTACATGCACTTATACAGACATATATATAAGATATATTCTGACACACCCCCTAAGTGCATGCAGGAATAGCCATTGAGCAGAATACCCCTGAAGTGGTACACCCTGTAGGGCGCAGCAAAAGTAGAGGCGAAGTGAGGAGGAGGAGAAGGAACAGTGAGGAGAGTGGAGATAGAAGGCGACGAGTGAAGCCGCAGTCGCACGGGCAACAGGAGCGGCGCGCACAGTGGCTACCGAGCGCACGAGGGCACCGGACTACGGGAGTATCTGATTCCGCGGCTATGACGAGCGGCAGGAGTAACGGACCCACAGGCGACTGGCGAAGCAGGCTCGCTGGGCTACCGAGAGCACGAGGGCTCCGGACTACTGGCGCTGCTGACGAGACGATGGTGACCTCCGCTCAACCTCCCCTAACTGTCCCACACCCCCTTCTCACACACCCCGTGCTGCACCCCTAGATCCAATACCACGGCACCCCCCTAGTGCCACTCCCCTCGGCTCCCACACATCCACCCCCCTCAGTGGCAGCTGCAGCAGTGGGAGACGGAGGAGGAGAAGGAAGGGACGACGCACACGTATCACCCCCACACCCGCCACCCCCACACCCTCCTGTCCACGGCTGCACAGGGTCCAGGAGCGGCGTCGCGGGCAGCTGCAGGGTCGGCTGCTGCAGGGGCGGCTGCTCCAGGGGCCAGGGGCGGCTGCTGCAAGGGCGGCTGCTCCAGTGGCCAGGGGCGGCTCCAGCAGTGGCGGCTGCTCCAGTGGCCAGGGGCGGCTGCTGCAGGGGCGGCTGCTCCAGGGGCCAGGGGCGGCTGCAGGTGCGGCTGCTCCAGGGGCCAGGGACGGCTCCTGCAGTGGCGGCTGCTCCAGGGGCCAGGGGCGGCTGCTGCAGGGGCGGCTGCTCCAGGGGCGGCAGCTCCAGGGGCCAGGGGCGGCTGCTGCAGTGGCGGCTGCTCCAGGGGCCAGGGGCGGCTGCTGCAGTGGCGGCTGCTCCAGGGGCCAGGGGCGACGGGCAGGGGGGGGGCGCGCGGGTCCCTGGGGGCGCCACGACGAACGACGGGGGGGACGCGCGGGTCCCTGGGTGCGCCACGACGGGCGACGGGGGGCGACACGCGGGTCCCCGGGGGCGTCGCGACGAACGACGGGGGGGACGCGCGGGTCCCCGGGGGCGTCGCGATGAACGACGGGGGGGACGCGCGGGTCCCTGGGCGCGCCACGACGGGCGACGGGGGGGGCGACGCGCGGGTCCCCTGGGGCACCGCGACGGGGCAGGAAACCGCCACGCGCCCCGAGCTCGTGGTGGGCAGAAAACCGCCACGCACCCCGAGCGCGTGGCGGGAAGAAAAAACCGTCGCGCGCCACGGGGCGCACGACATAGAACAGCAGCAGCGGAAGCTTAGGGTGGGGCCCACAGGCTAGGATCGAACGAGCTCTGATACCATGTTGAAATAGTAGGCATAGCTTAGGACTAGGTAACTAGGGTTTAGCCTAGGCAAAGGAGAAGTCCAAGCAAAAGGAGTGGTTGCACTATGAAAAGAGAGGTACAAATAGAAGAGAACCAGCAAGGAGTGGTGCACCACCACACAGAACACTAGGTAACTACTCTACAGCTAGGACTACATGCACTTATACAGACATATATATAAGATATATTCTGTCACCAGCACCTCCAACACCTCCAAAACCTCCAGCGCCAGCACCTGCAGCAGCTCCACAACCTCCAGCTCCAGCGCCACCAGCGCCAGCACCTCCAACAGCTCCACAACCTCCAGCTCCAGCGCCACCAGCAGTAGCACCCCCAGAGCCGGCACCTCCAGATCCAGGGCCTCCAACCTCAGAGACGACAGCAGCACCTCCAGGTCCAGCAGGACCTCCAGTCCCAGCAGCTCCAGTACCTCCAGTACGAGCACCTCCGGGACCAGCTGCTCCAGGAACTCCAGTAGAAACAACTCCAGTAGCAGAGTCACCATCTCCAGCGCCTCCCGCAGCAGGGCCCCGAGCTCCAGCAGCGCGACCCTGGCGGCTAACGTACCACTCACGCAGCTGCTGTGGGGAGAGAGGGACAGCGCCGGCTCCAGTGCCTCCAACACCCGCGCCTCCCGCAGCAGGGCCCCTAGCTCCAGCAGCTCGACCCTGGCGGCTAACGTACCGCTCACGCAGCTGCTGTAGGGAGAGAGGGAGACGACGACGAGAGTGCAGCGGCGAGGCACTAGCGGAGCGAGTATGGAGACGGCCGCGCCAGGGAGACTGCTCACCAGACGCCTCAGCGCCCCCAGGTGCAGCACCCCCAGACTCGGTACCCCCAGGCTCAGCACCCCCAAACTCCTCACGCCCAGGCTCAGCACCTCCAGTCTCCGCACCCCCAGGCTCAGCACCCCCAGGCTCCGCACCCCCAGGCTCAGCACCCCCAGAAGCAGCACCCCGAGCAGGACCACCCTCAGCAAGACCTGAGTCACCAGTGACCTCAACCGGCGCAGTCAAGGGAGGAGGGTCTACATGAGACACACCTGAAGGAGCAGAATCGGGAGCAGGGAGGGGGTCTACCTAGGGAGTACCTGGAGCAAGGAAGAGCGGCGGAGGGGGGAGAGGAGCAGTGCGGGAAGGGAAGAGACGGCAAAAGGGAACCGACTCGTCGAACGTGACGTCCTGAGAGGGGAAGACATGGCGCGAGGTGGGGTGGTAAAACTGCCAACCAGGCGCGTCAGGGACAAAGTCAAGGAAAACACAGGCAACAGCGCGGCCGGAGAGCTTGTCCGCGGTGGTATCGCGGACAAAGGCACGAGAACCCCAGACCCAGAACACCGAAGCATCGCCAACCTCCCCCGTCCACCGCAGTGTGGGCGAGGTCTCCGGAAAGGAGACACGGGGCCAGAGGTTGAGCTGATGCGCGGCGTAGTGGACCGCAAACGGCCACAGAAAATGGGGGGCAGCCGCATGGACCATGGAGGTACGAGCGACCTCTATGACCAAGCCAATGCGGCGCTCAGCAACCCCATTCTGTTGCGGAGAGGCCGGAAGCGTGAACATCTGGCGAATGCCCTCCCCAAGATAAAAGCTCTGCAGAAGGTCAGAGGAAAACTCCCCACCTCTGTCAGAGTGCAGACGCAGGACGGGAAACTCCGTCCCGAACCGCTCGCGGAGCTGGAGACGGGCAGCGCGGATCCAAGGGATCAAAACATCAAGGACCTCACCCTTGGTGCGCAAGGGGAAGACCGTGGTGTAACGCGAGTAGTCGTCAACAACCAGCAGGAAGTACCGCTCGCGGTCCTGCCCACTGACGCTGGCCGGGCCCCACACGTCCATGTGTAGGGTCTGCAGGGGAGCAGTCGTCGGGGGAAACGAGGAGGAGTGAGGAGCGGCGCGCTGCCGCCCCTCGACACAGGGAAGTCAGGGAGGAGCAGGCGAGGGTGGGAGGGGAGGGAGAACCCTGGGAAGACTAGAGACAAGGATACGGCGGTGCATGCTACGAAGGCGCTGCACCGAGGGGTGACCAAGACGGTGGTGCCAAAGGAGGGTCTAGTGCGACAAAGCGCGACACGAGCAGGGGGCCGCAAGCTGACCTGACGCAGACGCAGACGCAGCGACCTGAAGGGACACAGTAGTCAGTATGTACAAACTCGAGCCAGGCGCACGGGTAAACGTGGCCAAGTGCCGGCCCGTCCGGGAGCACGTACAGTGGGTCACGCTCTGACCTCCAGGAGTGAACTAGTCAACCCACTGGTCCTGGAGGTCAGTACCACTCACCAAGTTCGTAGAGAACGAGGGGAGGTGAAGACCTAACAGGGAGCCAGACGGGACTGCCGGACACGGCAAGACCGTGGAGGAGTGCGCAAGGACTGGAACCCCAGAGGGGTCTGCCAGGGAGACTGCAACCGGCCGACTGAGCGGCGTGAGGGTGGTGCTGTCGCGAAAGAAGGAGCAAGAAGCACCTGAGTCAAGTGTGAAGGTGTACAAGGCCTCAGCAGGCGCAGTACCAGAGAGAGCAGACTCACCAGCACTTGGAGCAGAAGCCTCACCAGCACCTAGAGCAGGAGACGCACTAGCACCTAGAGCAACAGCCTTACCAGCACCTAGAGCAGGAGACGCACTAGCACCTAGAGCAGCACCTCACCAGCACCTAGAGCAGCAGGCTCTATACCTGGGTCAGGCGGTACGCACAGGTAATAGGCACCGTCAGCACTAGTAGGCAATGCATACATGGCAGTGAGAATAGCATCATAGTCAAGAGCAAAGATATCTACCCTCTGCCTAAGCAGCTCCAACCAGGTGGGGAGCTCAGCCTCGTCACCAAACTCGGTATGCCAGGCGTCGGTCAGACGGGCAAAGCAGCGAGACTGTGTGTGGCCAAGCGTCCCGCAAGCCTGACCAGCCCGATCACCTGTGCGAATGACGTATGGGCAGCGAACGGTACTCCAAGACCCTCTACTCTGAGCGTACCACTCATGAAGCTGCTGTGGCGTAAGTGTCTCGCGCGGACGCCGCTGCAGCTGCAGCTGGCCACTGCCAGACACTCCCGACTGACCAGCTCCAGGGCGATAGCCAAGACAGCTACCGCCACAACCCCAACTAGCGTACCATTCACGAAGCTGCTGGGGCGTGAGAGACTCGCGCGGACGTCGCTGGAGCTGCATCTGGCCACCGCCAGTAGCAGCAGTAGCAGTAGTAGCAGCAGTGGCAGCAACAACAGTAACAGAAGTAGCAGTAGTAGCAGCGCGGGCAGGGCAGGCGCGGCAGGCCGGCAGGCAGGCAGGCAGGTAGGCAGTCAGGCAGGCAGGCAGTCAGGCAGGCAGGCAGGCAGGCAGATGGCGCGGCAGCGCGCGAACAAGGCAGGTGCTCACCAGTGGTGGGAAGGGCAGGCACTCGCCGAGCGAGCAGGGCCGGCGCTCGGCGGGTGGCGACGGCGGGGCCGCAACAGCGGCTGCAGAGTAGGGCCGCGTCAGCTGCAGGGCTGGGGCCACGACAGCGGCAGGGCAGGGCCGCGGCAGCTGCTGCAGGGCGGGGTCGTGTCGGCGGCAGGGCGGGGCCAGGCGGGGCCGCGTTGGCGGCAGGGCGGCCGCGACAGCGGCAGGGCGGGGCCGCGTCGGCGGCAGGGCGGGGCCGCGACAGCGGCAGGTCGGGGCCGCGTCAGCACCAGGACTGGGCCGCGACAGCGACCTCGCGGGGCCGCGTCGGCGGCAGGGCGGGGCCGCGACAGCGGCAGGGCGGGGCCGCGTCGGCGGCAGGAGAAAGCAGCGCGAGGGCTGCGGAGCGGCGCGCGGGGGAGGAGAAGGCAGCGCGGGGGCTGCGGGGCGGCGCGCGGGCCTGACGAGGCAGCTAGCGAGCTACGCGCGGGGCTGACGAGGCAGCAGGCGGGCTGCTAGCGGGCTGTACAAGGGCCAGCAGAGTCGAGCGCGAGGGCTGCACGACTCTGGGCAGTGTAGGCAAAGGGCGGGGTAACTCGGTAATCGGCGGAAAACGGTTGGTTGGCCCTGAAAAACAGTCCTAAAATGATCCTAAGGACCTATGTTGCTCTTAATACCATGTCGAGAGTAAAGGGAAAAGGTGATGCACTATCGAGAAAGTTTGGCTACCCACTAAAGCCTACATTTTATTATGACATAGGCATATAATTTGACACGGCCGTGTCGGCCTACGCTTCGAGACTAGCCCGAGCCTTGCTGCCAGCGTAGCACTAGCTAGCTCGCATGCACCACGTTATCGTTTGCATGTTTCGCGTATAAATGTTCGCTCATGCCTTCGTTCACATTTTGTACTCGTTTGACACTTAGTGCAATCCTCGCTACCTCGATTCATTGCACCCGTAACACTTGGTATCAGAGCCTCTTTCCTTTTCGGACAGCACATCTCCGCACCCCAGGAAATCAACTTTTGATTTTTCACTCGAAGGGACTCACGCACCTTAGCCCCTAGGAGCCGCTGTCCTCGCGTTCTCTCGTAAACGCGTGCAGCCACGACTGCGCCTAGACTAAGCCGAGCCGATGCCCTTCGTAATGGCCGAACATATCGACGTCGCCACTCTCACGCAGGAGCACTTGAACGAACTGCTACGGCAAATCCGCGAAAGCTCTGAAGAAATCGCGGCGCGGACGGTGGAACGCACGTACCTGCAAAATGACGTCGCACAAGCACAGCAAGCACAATCTCAAGCACCTGGCACTCCGATACAGCCCGCACCACAGACATCGCAACATGGAAGCATGGAGCAACCCTCGAGCGCGGCCAGTGATGGCGTCGTCCGCCACGACGGAGACGACGACTACGGCACGACACACCCCGACGCGACGAATGCGGCCAGGACTCAACCTCGAGTCACGATTTCTGTGCCGGCCGGTGAATCAGCACTAGCTAGCTCGTACTTACTCGGTCGTGATTGGCTGCGACGACACAATCCGCGAATCGACTGGACGACGAGTGACTGCACCGTGCGAGTGAACGGTAATAACATCGCCTTACCTCGCCGGGGCTCGCTTGAGTCTTCGTCGGTGCGTGTCAACGCGATCACGATGAAACGCGCCGTAGCGGCGGGAGCTGAAGTATACGCGGTTGACATTCAGGAAGCCGAGGTAGCAGACAAAGGAGGGGATTTACAGAAACTTCTAGCCGACGTACCGGATGACCTGGTAGCAATCCTGAAGCAGTACAGTGACATTTTTCCGGACGATCTGCCGACGGGACTACCACCTCAGCGATAGCACGACAACAGGATAGAACTAGAACCGGGGGCACAGCCAACAGTACAGCGACAGTTCCGACTGACCCAACCCGAACTGGACGAACTGAGAAAGCAGCTGGATTACCTGCTCGAAAAGGAGTTCATTCGCCCGAGTTCGTCACCCTTCGCAGCACCGATACTGTTCACGCCGAAGAAGGACGGGGGGTTTCGCATGTGCATAGACTACAGAGCACTGAAGAGGGTTACAATTAAATCCCGTTACCCCATCCCGCGAGCGGACGAACTGATCGACCAACTGCGCACAGCCCGGGTTTTCTCGAAAATCGACCTTAGAGGAGGTTACCACCAGATTCGCGTCAACCTACCCGACTGCCCCAAGACAGCCTTCCGAACACGCTACGGATCCTTCGAATACAGAGTCATGCCCTTCGGACTGACCAACGCCCCCGCCACGTTTCATGAACGAAGCTTTCCGCCCACTTTTAGATAAGTGCGTCATCGTGTACTTTACTGATTTACAGCCCGGACAGAATACAGCACTTACAGGACATCGAAGCAGTTTTTAAAATACTGAGTGAGAACCGCCTACTGACCAACGCGTCTAAGTGTGAGTTTTTACAGGACCGACTGGAGTTTTTAGGACACATTATTTCAGCTAAAGGAGTGGAAATAGACCCGAAGAAGATCGCGACGATTCAGGCATGGCACGCGCCGACCAACTTGACTGAGCTGCAGAGTTTTCTGGGGTTCGTCAACTACGTGCGACGGTTCGTCCCCGACATGGCGAAGTTGACTGCCCCGTTGACCGACCTGCTGAGGAAGGGGGTTGAGTACACGTGGGGGGAGAAAGAGCAAGCTGCCTTCTCGGCCCTCAAAAATATTTTGTGCTCGCCGCCCGTGCTTCACATCGCCGATCCGCACCGTCCGTTCGAGCTCGTCACCGATGCTAGCGACATCGCTGTGGGAGCAATACTTTTGCAAGACTTCGGGAACGGCCTCTAGCCAATCGCGTACGAGTCCCGCAAGCTTCACCCGCCCGAACGCAACTACCCGATACACGACCGCGAGATGCTGGTGATCGTGCACGCGTTCAAGGTGTGGCAATGTTACCTCACGGGAGCAGACGTGATAGTACGGACAGACCACCGATCACTACAGTACCTTCGCGCCCAACCGAATCTCAACCCGCGACAGATCCGCTGGTTGGATTGTCTGGAGTCCAACTTCCACTACACGGTCACGTACAAAAAAGGCGCATCCAACATCGCCGACGCACTCACATGTGAGAATAATAGCGAGGAATCAAATCAACTAGGAAGCAAGTGGGTACAAATATGTAAACCTAATGAGTTGTACCCCATATTGTCAACCCCACTACAGCCTATAATATGGTTCTCACACACCCCCATAGGCAAAGTGGGGGACAAGCAAGAGAACAAGACAAAGCCAAGCTCAGGGTGGATCACAACGTCACCACACATTCTGAGCACAAGTTCAAGGCCACAAGGCCAGTTCACATGCAGGATTATAAATCAAGGAGAACAAGCAAGACAGTGATCGCAACCTAACAAGGGTAAGCATGCAGGTGCAGGTATATATAGATCACAGTACAAGCAAAGTCAAGAGGTAAGCAAGTGAGGCCCGGTAGGCATAAGACCTAGGATAGTACAAAAACGCTGATGATCACAAGGCTGAAGTGCCTTGGTGAAGATATCAGCAGTGTTGGCCCGAGAGGCCACGTAAGCAAGACGAAGCTGGCCACGCTGCTGCAACTCTCGAGCAAGGAAGTAGCGCAGAGCAATGTGCTTCGTTTTGTGCTCCAGTCTGTGCTCCTGACACAAGGCCAGCATGGCCTTGTTGTCGACGTACAGAACTGGAGGAGAACGAGGCGCCTCTCCCAAGTCGGTGAGCAGGTAGGTGAGCCAGCGTAACTCCTGTGTAGCCATGGCCCCAGCGTAGATCTCAGCCTCACAACTGGAGCTGAGAACAGAGGACGAGCGGGTAGACCGCCACAAAACAGAGCCGGAACCAAGGCTGAAGGTGTAACCCTGTGACGACCGCTGCGTAGCCAAGTCGTCAACCCAAGAAGCGTCTGCGTGACCAGTCTGTCAACGGGAGTTGTGTGTTGGCCCCGTCCACGCTTGGGCGGAGCCGACTTCATGGTGCGGTGAGCGTGGAAGGCACACGACTTACCTTTCCGTCAGGTCGACGTAGAGGTCACTTACCTAAGTTGTTCGTAGGCCGGCAGCCGTGCAGTCACTAGCGTGCGCGTAGGTGACGCCTAGGGAATGGAGACCCTGGAAGCACAGCTGGAGGACGCGAGGACACGCCATGGGGCCCAGGAGTACGGAACGATCCCCTGGGCGGTTGTGGAGGCTGGCATTCGCACCATGTGGGCGACGTTGCACCCTTCTCGACCTGCGTCTCCTCGACCAGTGAACACAGAGGTCGGCGTCGACGTGGGCGTCAACGCCGGTGGTGACCAGGTCGGCAGTAGTGCGGGAGGCACGTCGAGGCAGAGAGGTGTGATACACGCCGATGAAGTCGGCGGCGTTCAGGCGCGAGGGATGCGGTCGACGGCGGCTGCAGGCACCTCGCAGGGCGACGTCGGAGGTCGACGAAGCGGACTGTCGCCGATGTCGGCGACCCAGGTGACGGCGGGGGGGATAGCACCGAGCTACGGCTACTTCAAGTTTACGCCGGCCAGGATCTTGGTCACCCCGCCGCTCGTTGGTCGACAAGACATTCTCACCTGGAAGGAGGCCATCGAGCCTCAGCTGGAGATGGCCGGGCTGATTAGCTTTGCTCGAGGCACCGTGGCGACGCCGGACGACCCCGACTTGCGTACGGAGTTTCGCGCCGTGCAGCTGTTGACCTTCACGGTCATCTCGCGGTGCTGCTCGCCGGGCGTGCAGATCGCCTTGAAGTGGTGCCGAGAGTACCTCGACGCCGGCCACCAGGCGTGGCACTTCATCGAGTCGACCTACCAAGTCACCAACGACTTGTTCATCGCCCAGCTAGAGGGACAACTGACGCACCTGCGTATGGGCGACGAGGAGACAGCGACCGACTACTGCAATCTGGCCCGGCGAATACTCGCCACCATCAGGATGGCCGGCGCGCAGTACTCGACGGCGTCGTACGTCACCCACGTCATGCAGGGACTCTCGAGCAGCTACAACCTGCTGAAGCGGCTGTCCATGGCGCCGAGCACGAGGGCGACGCTCAACGAGGACAACTTGACCTCGTACATCCTGCAGGACGAGGCGATGCAGGAGGCAGAGCGGTCACAGGAGCTCTTGGCGCAGGCTAACTTCGTCGCCCCGGTGAAGCAAGGAGGTCGACCGGGGCAGCGCGGACAGTCGGGCGGCAGTGGTAGCAGTGGCTGGAAGCCGACCAAGGAGGTCGACAAGAAGAAGTCGACCAAGGATAGCGGTCGAGGAGGAGGAGGTCAACGTCGGGAGTGCTGGCTGTGCGGCGACCCCGACCACCTCTCCTTCGAGTGCCCCGACCGCAGTGACTCCGACGACGACGACGCCAAGGGTGGCCGCGGGAGGTCAGGCAATCGTCGTCCTCGGAGTGGAGGGAACAAGCCGCGCAAGGAGACGAAGTCGACCAAGTCGACCCTTTTGTCCAAGGCGCGGGACGACAAGACGGTGTCGTGCTCGCTGGTCGGCGTCGTGGAGCCGACCGTCTCGCTGGCGCCGGAGGCCGGAGAGGACTTTCAGGCGGTGGCGGCAGCTGTGCAGGCAAACCCGGCAGTGGTCCTGCTCGACAGCGGCTGCTCCCATCACCTGATGGGGACGAAGGAAGTCTTCGTCGACCTGCAGCCGAGCGGCTCCATCAAGCACGTGCGCGGCTTCAATGGGGCGCTGCAGGACGTCCAGGGCCGCGGCACCGTCGCCCTGCAAGGGGAGGCCGGAAAGCAGGTGCTCATCCCCGACGTGCTGTACGTCCCGGGTGTGCGGGCGAGCTTGCTGTCGTCCGGCCAGCTGAAGGAGCACGGCGTGAAGCTGTAAGAGGACGGCGACGGGATGCTGCTCGTCTCAGCAACGGGAGAGGTGCTCGGTCGGGCGACGTACTCCGGGCGTGTCCTCTGCACCAACCTGCGTCCCTGCTCAACGAGGTCGACGTCGACCACGCCGGAGGTTGTGGCCCTGCGGGCGATCGTCTCAAAGACGAAGTCGACACCGGACCGAATGCATGCGAGGCTTGCACATGTCGGCATGGACACCATACGGAGCTCGGCGAAGAACGAGGTCGCCATTGGGCTGGACCTCAAGTCGGCGACGGGCGCCGACTCCCCGTGTGTCTCGTGCGTCGGCGGGAAGCTGGCGCGGCACACCTTCCCCGACCAAGGCTCCGACGCCGACGACGTGCTGGCCGTCGTGCACATCGACCTGTGCGGGCCGTTCCGCGTGGCTGCCAAGGACGGCAGCTTGTACTTCCTGGTGCTGAAGGATCGCAAGACCCGCTTCGTGTGGGTAAGGCCGGTCGCCAGGAAGTCGGATGTGCTGCTGGAGTTCCAGAAGTGGCTGGTGTTGGTGGAGAGGCAGACGAAGAAGTCGGTGCGGATGTTGCGCTCGGACCGAGGAGGGGAGTTCCTCGGGAAGAAGTTCACCGACTTCGTGGACGGGCTGGGGATCGTCCACGACCTGACCTGCCCATACACCCCACAGCAGAACGGCATGGCGGAGCGGGAGATGAGGACGGTGGTGGAGTCGGTGCGGACGATGCTACTGCACATGGGCGTGCAGCACCACTGGTGGCACCTCGCTCTGCGGCAGTCTGTCTGGGTCCGCAACTGCCTTGAGAGGTCGACGCTGCCATCGGGGACGACGCCGTACCAGCTGCTAACTGGGCAGAAGCCTGACTTGTCGCTGGCCCGGGTGTGGGGCTGCATGGCGCAGTTCCTTGTCCCCGAGCAGCAGCGTGGTGGGAAGCTGAAGCCGAAGGCCCGGTGGGGCCTTCACCTCGGCGTGTCGGC
Source organism: Closterium sp. Naga37s-1 (assembly GCA_947471745.1). Taxonomy (NCBI): domain Eukaryota; kingdom Viridiplantae; phylum Streptophyta; class Zygnematophyceae; order Desmidiales; family Closteriaceae; genus Closterium; species Closterium sp. Naga37s-1. Next base: position 4,493,505 of record CANJKZ010000056.1, on the reverse strand, counting down.
GGAGAGCAAGGGCTGGGAGCTCCTCGACATCAACGCCAACCGGGTGGTCACCACGTCGGACGTGGTGTTCTACGAGGATATGTCGCTGGAGGTGTGGAAGTCGGAGCACGGGCCGGTGTCAGGTCGGACGCCTACTACCCCGCCGACCGGCACCTCGACGGCGACGCTGCCTCTGCTCGCCGAGGTCGGTGAGCTTGCTGCTGAGGACGCCGAGGTCGTCCGTCCTCCTTCCCCCTCCCCTACGACCCCTGCCCCTCCCCTCGTAGCCGACTTGCACGTGCTGACTCCTATGTCGGCCTCCGGCGATGAGGGGAGTAGTGGGACGTCGCCTTCGGCGCCGGCCAAGGGCATCGCCGGTGGCCGACGTGACGAAAGGCACGTCGACGTGAGATTGAAGCCGACGTCGACCGGGGAGGAGCAGGTCGAGGAGTAGCAGCCGACAGGAGAGCAGGCAGCAGTGCAGTCGGCAACCAGGCAGGTCGACGTGGGATTGAAGCCGACCACAGGGGAGAGGTCGACCAGGAAGTCGACTGAGGAGCAGCAAGACGATGAGGGCAGTGAAGACGGTGACGAAGGAGGAGACGCCGAGGAGTCCACCAAGAGTGACGTGGTCGAGGTTCCGCCTGAACCCCGGAAGTCAGGCCGACTTCGGAGGCCACCCGACTTTTTCGTCCCCGCTGCCTTCACCACGGTGTACGACGTGGACGACGACGACCTGGCGTATGACGACGCCGAGGAGGATGAGGAGTTTCCGGAGCTCGACCCCGACATGCATGCCGACCCCGAGCACCGCTGGGACATCTCGACCATGACGGTGAAGGAGGCGTTGGCGAGCTGGAAGGGCCCGGCGGTGAAGGCCGCCATGGAGGAGGAGATCCGCAGCCTCATCAGCATGGGGACTTGGGAGTTGGTCGAACGCCCGCCGGGAGTGAACGTCATGAAGAACCGGTGGGTATTGACGACGAAGTACCACGTCGACGACACCGTCGAGCGCGAGAAGGCGAGGCTGGTTGTGAAGGGCTTCACGCAGGTGTACGGCGCCGACTACGATGAGACGTTTGCGCCGGTGGGCAGCTACGTCACGCTGAGGATCTTCCTCAGCATCGTCGCCGTCCGCAACCTCAACCTGATGCAGCTCGACATGAAGAACGCCTTCTTGCAGAGCAAGCTCGACAGGGTGCTCTACATGTCCCAGCCGGACTACTTCAACGACGGGACCGGCCGGGTGTGCAAGCTGCTGAAGAGCCTGTACGGGCTGAAGCAGTCGCCGCTGCTGTGGTACTTGGCGCTCAACGATGTGCTGGTCGACGCCGGGTGGAAGAAGAGCCAGGTCGACGAGGCTCTCTACTTCAAGGTCGGAGAGGACGGAGTGGCCTGCTGGGTGCTGGTCTACGTCGACGACCTGCTTGCCGCCAGCAGCAGCACCGAGATGCTGAAGGAGCTGCTGGAGTCCGCCTTCGAGCTGCGTGAGATCTCGCCGGTGCAGAAGTACCTCGGGCTGGAGATCGTCCGCGACATGTCGGCGGGGAAGCTGTGGCTGCACCAGCAGGGCTACGCCGACAAGCTGCGTAGGCGCTTCATCGACGAGGAGCAGACCGAGCGCACCCCGAAGACGCCGGTCTCGGTCGATGCCTACACCGAGCTCACGTTTGATGACGAGGAGGCACAGGAGCGATAGGAGGAGGAGTACCGGCAGAAGGTCGGCTCGCTGCAGTTCGCGGCGACGACGACGAGGCCGGACATCGCCTTCGCCTGCAGCAAGCTGGGGAGCGGCCTCACGGTGAGGAGCGACCAGCACTGGCGCGAGGTCGCCCGCTGCCTCGCCTACCTCGCCAACACGCGTGACACCGCCCTGGAGTTCAGCGGTGGACCTGAGTCGCTGGAGCTGGTCGGCTACGTGGACGCCGACGACGCCGGTGACAAGCAGAACAGGACGAGCACGGGTGGCTACGTGTTCGTCTATGGAGGGGCCGCAGTCTCCTGGTCGAGCCAGCGCATCAAGTGCGCGACGTTGTCGTCGACTGAGTCGGAGTACGTGGCAGCCACCGAAGCCGGCAAGGAAGGACGCCGACTTCGCTTCCTCCTTGCAGAGTTCCGGCAGCTGGATGCCGGGAAGCCGACCGTCCTTCGGGTGGACAACAAGTCGGCCATCACAGTCGCCGGGGGCATGGGGTTGACGGGCAACCTCAAGCACATGGAGCGGCGACAGGCCTGGCTGCAGCACATGGTGAAGCGCGGGAAGTTCTCGCTGAGGTACATCCCGACCATTGAGCAACCGGCCGACTTCCTGACGAAGGCGCTGCACTATCCGGCCTTCAACCGGTGCTCCGTCTCCATCGGCCAGGTGTGCTTGGCCGACGTGGGCGACGAAGATGACGACGTGCAGCAGTAGGTGCCATGCCCTCTTGCATGGCTGGTGCGGTGGACGACGTGCTGTGTGTTGGGTGCACGTCGACGAGCTATTCTCCGAGGAGTACTGCCGAGTGGACTTGGGGGGGGGGCCAAGCGTGAACGCGGCAGGGGAGTGTCAACGGGAGTTGTGTGTTGGCCCCGTCCACGCTTGGGCGGAGCCGACTTCGTGGTGGGGTGTACGGAAGGTACAGCCGACTTGCAGCAGTGGGCGACGCCGACTTGGGCGAGCTGGTCGACGGGGTTGGTCGACTTGCACGGGGCCACTGCAATGCCGCCGACTTGGGAAGCCGGCGGCTGACTTCAACTGGTGGTCGGCGATGTGGCACGTCGACCTGGAAGTCGGCGCCGACTTGCAAGGTCACCGACTTGCCAGGTCACCGACTTGCAAGGTCATCGACTTGCAAGGTCACCGACTTGCCAGGTCACCGACTTGCAAGGTCATCGACTTGCAAGGTCACCGACTTGCAAGGTCGCCGACTTGCAAGGTCGCCGACTTGGGAGGTCGCCGACTTGGGAGGTCGCCGACTTCAAGAGGTCAGTCTGGAAGTCGGCGCCGACGTAGAAGGGGCGTCGACTTGGTGACGCCGACTTTGGGTAGCCGACTTGGGTGGTCGGCTGACAACTGCGCTGGTGGACGTGGAGCTGGTCGACCAGGAGTGACGTCGACCTGGAGCTGGTCGACCAGAGGAGTGGTCGACCTGGTGAGGTCGACTTGGTGTGGTCCTCGACTTGGGAGGTCGACGAGCACATACAGGAGCAGCTGGTCGACATGGTTGCCCGGTCGACCAGGATACCTGGGTGACGAGGTTCTGCGAAGGAGTGCGACGGTCGCCCAGGCGAAGTTGGCGAGTCCGACCTCGGTGGTGGTATCCCGAGGTCGACGTGGCGGATCAGGTGGAGCCGTCAGCACGAAGATGACTTGGTGCGTGCGCTGTTCAGGTGACGAGGCTTAGCCCTCCAATCATCTACGAGCACCTGCGAAGTAGGTGCGCTGCTGTTCTACGGGAGCAACGCTGGCACGCCATCAACCTGCAGCGTTGGCACGCTGTCGACTTTGCACTGCTGGAGCGCGGTTGACCAAGTCGTGCTGGAACGCGGTCGACCATGCTGTGCTGGCAGTCGACCGACCTGAATGCTAGCTCTGATGTAGTCTTGCCATGCCAACTTCATTGTACCATTGTTGTCAACTTTCTCTTGTGAAACTCTTGCCAATTCTCCCCGTGAACTAGCAAGCTGTGTGTGCACTAGGAAAACGACTAAGGACCAACGAACGCAGAGATCACACAAGCACCCGTGCCTAGCCTGTAGTCTAGCTCCCGTTGTAGTAGTTATCTCCGCACAGTCGTCTCCCAGGAGCAACATAGCGTGCTAAGATGCTAAGAGGGTATGCCAAGTCAGGTCGAGTGCAGGTCATCAGGTACATGAGGCAGCCAACAAGCTCTGGGTACGGGCCACTCGGCTCTACGGACTCATCCGAAGGCAGAGCTGAGAGCGAGTGGCGAGTAGACAGAGGAGTGGCCTGAGGCGAGGAGTACGTGAAGTTGAAGCGCTGAAGGACCTGCTGCACCATGTGTGACTGAGTCAAGGTAATGGTGCGCCGTGCTCTGTCCCGGGTGATCTGCAAGCCAAGATAGCTACGCAGTTCACCCAGGTCTGTGCACGTGTGCCTCTTCTGCAGCTCCGACTTCACGTGGGCGAGCCCCTCAGTGTCAGGAGTGGCAAAGACCAAGTCGTCGACGTACACGAGGATGTAGAACGGCGGCAGCGAAGTGTCGGTGCGCAGAAACAGCGACGGGTCAGCAGTAGAAGGAGCAAACCCAAGAGCCGCAAGCGTAGTCCTCTGTGTGTCGTGCCACTCACGAGGCGCCTGGCGGAGACCGTAGACTGGCCGCCGAAGGCTCCACTGGGTACCAGGAGGAAACGACCCAGTGAAGCCAGGTGGGCGGCGCAGCCAGATCTCCTCGTGCAGGCTGCCCTGTAGGAAAGCAGTGTTGAAGTCAAGAGAGTGAAGCTCGTAGTCACGCTGAGCAGCGACGTGCAGCAGAACCCGAAGAGTGGTCATCTTCGGGGTCGGGGAGGAGGTCTGGAAGAAGTAAACTCCCTATCGCTGACTGAAGCCTCGAGAAACGTAACGCAGGTAGGGGCAGGCCCCGGAGGAAGGGGAGGGAGAGACCGGGGAAGACCAGTGACAAGGACACGGGAGGCCATGCCTCGGAGACGAGGCAGGGAGGGGTGACCAAGGCGGTGGTGCCAGAGGAGAGTCTGGTGAGACAGGAGGCGAGACGGGCAGGGGGCAGACTCAGGACCAGACCGGGACGCTGCAGCAAACACCTGACCCGACGCAGCTGCCTGACTAGACGCAGAAACGGGAGGAGACCCGGTAGTCAGGGTGTACAGGCTCGACCCAGGCTAACGGATGAACGTGGCCAGGTGCCGGCCCGTCCGAGTACACGAACAGTGGGTCACCCGCTGACCTCCAAGAGTGAACTGGTCAACCCACGCGTCCTGAAGGTCAGCTCCACTCACCAAGTTCGTGGGGAACGAGGGGAGGTGGAGGCCAGACAGAGAGCTAGACGGGACCGCCGGACACGGCAGGATCGTGGAGGAATGTGCAAGGACCGGACCCCCAGAGGGGTCAGCCAGAGAGACTGCCACTGGCCGACTGAGCGGCGAGAGTGTGGTGCAGTTGCGAAAGAAGGAGCGGGAAGCACCCGAGTCAAGGGTGAAAGTGTGCAAGGCCTGAGCTGACGCGGTACCTGAGAGAGCACCCTCACCAGCACCTGGAGCAGCAGACTCACTAGCACCTAGAGCAGCAGCCTCAATGCCCGGGTCGGGCGGAACACACAGGTAACAGTCACCCTCGGCACTAATAGACACAGCATACATAGCAGCAAGGATAGCATCATAATCAAGATCAAAGATGGCAACCCCCGACTTAAGCAGATCACCCCAGCGAGGGATCTCAGTGGAGTCAGGAAACTGTGTACGCCAGGCGTCAGTCAGGCGGCCGAAACAGCGGAGCATGGCGTGCGGGCCACCGCACGTCTCTCCATTGCGGTCGCTGGTGCGGAGAACGTACGTGCAGGGACCGGCACCCCCAGACCTCCCACGCCCAGCGTACCACTCACGAAGCTGCTGGGGCGATAGGGTCTCACGAGAGCGCTGCTGCTGCTGGCGCTGACCACTGCCAAAGCCTCCCCGCTGCACAGCGCCACCCCGACCAGCACCACCGCCGCCGCCACCCCCACCACCGCCGCCGCCGCTGCCACCTCCACCCCCACTGCCGCTGCCTCCGCCGCCTCCACCTCCACCACCGCTACCGAAGCCCCCACTCCCTCCACCACCCCCACCTCCACCCCCACCCCCTCCGCCTCCTCCACCGCCACCACCGCCGCCCCCGCCATCCCCTCCAGCACCCTTGCCCCCCTTGCTCTTGCCGCTGCGGCGCCTCTTACTGGGAGCAGACGCAGCGCCGACCGACTCAGTGCCAACGAGGTCGACAACAGCAGCAGAGGCAACAGAGGGCAAAAGGGGGACAGGGGAGCACCCCTCAAAGAAAGGGGCACGAGGGTCACCACGAGAGGCTCCTACAGCGACTATACTCTTCTCAGCTGCAAGGAGGCGCTCCTCGAGGAGATCAACGGTGAGTGTGGTGGGGCAAAGGGAGAGGAAGTGGTCCCTGACTGAGCGAAGGGAGTCAGGGAGCCGGGTGACGAGGTAGTAGAGAGTGATGTACATAGGGGGGGGGGGTTCGCGGCGCAGAACTCAGCAGGAAGCGCAGCGCGGTAGCGGGTGTCACTAGTGCGGAGGTGCGTAATGAGGTCAGCGACTGTGGCAAACGCAGCTAGGTCCGGGGACAGGTACGACAGCATGAGGCGGCTAAGGGCAGCAGTGCCAGGGGAGGAGTAGCGCGCAACAACAGCGTCGTACAGTCATCATTGTGCTATCATTCTACTTTTCAATGATCAATGCAAGGTTTCTATCGTGTTCTTTTCTACAAACACGTTTCCGCTACGCTGGCACTATGCCTTTCTAGCATAGAAAGTATAAGCATACAAGTTTAACCTACAAGTTTAACCCCATACGAACGTATAAGCATTATATATAACACAACACTAAACAAATTCACAACCTAAGCCTATAGATAGGCAGGTTCGAACCCGACCCACCACCGGATGGGTCAGGCAGGCCCATTGGATTCCCAAATCCGACCCGAGTTGACCTGACCCACCCGGTATTCGGGTCGGGTCGGGTCGGGCCAGGCCTGGAAGGATTGTCATGCCTTCGTGTGGTGCACGTTGCTGCGACTGTTGAAGAGATTCAATGCAGTCACATTTGAGCCCGGCACCATGTCTCCATGTAGATCCAAAGCTGCCAGCTTTGACTCGTTCACCCACCCCAGGTCCATCTCCCGGTCCTCACAGCAAAACATAGTACGCTGAGCACTAACCTCTCACCCCATGCTGTCTAAGGACAAATGCTCGGTTGTCAATGTATTTTACTATATTGCTCACGTCTCTGTAACTAGGACAGATTAGCGTCGTTACGCATAAACACCTCGTACTCCCCCGACCAGTCCTTCTTGTGATGAAAATCGCTGCGACTGTTGAAGAAATTCAATACAGTCACGTTCGATCCTGGCACCATGTCTCCATGCAGCTCCAGTGCTGCCAGCTTCGACTCGTTCACCCACCCCGGGTCCATCTCCCTGTCCTCGCGAAAAACCTCGCCCTCACTGCCCTCGATGTCGATCTTGAGGAAGTCGAATCCGGGCAGCCCGAAAACTTTGAGGAGGAAGGGCACGGTCACGCCAAGAGGGGAGTCCTCCACAACCTGCCCGGGCTCGAGCTGGAGGGGGAAGAGGTATAAGACGAGAAAGAGAAAAGACACATCGCCAGTCTGGCCTCTCGTAGAAGAATGAATGGCAGCAGCATGTACGAGCAGCATGTGCCTGGCCCATTTGTCCACTGCCATCGGGTGCAGCAGGCACAATGGCAGTGGAGAAATGGGTCGCGGTCATGCTGCGCAGGAAGAAGACTCAGTGGAGGAAGGGACGATGCACGATGCAGGAACCCCACCACAAATGCCACTCACATCGCGTGCCATCTGAGCATGAGGGCCGAATCAGGGGGTAGCTCGGGGTTCCTCTGGCCGAGGTTGAGCGAGAGACAGGTGAATCACATGCTACAGCCAACCATGTCCCTCACATGCTACAGCCAACCATGTCCCTCACATGCTACGGCCAACCATGTCCCTCACATGCTACAGCCAATCATGTCCCTCACATGCTACAGTCACCAGGAACCCCACTGCCTGTGCCACTCACATCGCGTGTCTCCTTGACCATAAAGGCCCATGTGACCCATGTGACAACCAATACTACCAACAACAATGCCAGTCACAGATTACAGCCACTCCTGCCACCAAGCAAGCACGCCACTCACATCGCGCGTCTCCTTGACCATGAAGGCCCACTCGGGGGGCAGCTCGGGGTTCCTCTGCCCGAGGGTGAGTGAGAGGGAGGCGACCCACATTCCACAGCTACTGATGCCACCCAGAATGCCACACACATGCTACAGCCACCACGTCCCCCTCACATGCTACAACCGGGTATCCTCATGCAACTCACATCATGAGTCTCCTTGACCATGAAGGCCCATTCAGGGGGCAGCTCGGGGTTCCTCTGCCCGAGGGTCAGTGAGAGGGAGGCGACGCGGGGCCACAGGGCAGCGTTGACAGCAATGACGTTGGGGAAGGGCTGGGTGTTGAGCTTCAAAGAGCGGAAGTTGCGAGACGACGCCTCCACACTGATGATCATCGCCTTGGGGTACCTGATGGGGGGAGGAGTGGTTGTTGGGAGATGCAGGGTTAGGGTTTATGGCGCAGGTTTTTCAGGGTTCTGGTTTATGGCTCAGGGTTGAAGGTCTCAGGGAAGCAGTTGAGGTGAGTGAGAGGGAGGCGACGCGGGGCCACAGGGCAGCGTTGACAGCAATGACGTTGGGGAAGGGCTGCGTGTTGAGCTTCAATGAGCGGAAGTTGCGAGACGACGCCTCCACACTGATGATCGTCGCCTTGGGGTACCTGATGGGGGGAGGCATGGTTGTTGGGAAATGCGGGGTCATGGTTTATGGCTCAGTGTTGAAGGTCTGAGTATAACAGTTGAGCAGCGTTGACAGAGATGACGTTGGGGAAGGTCTGTGTGTTGAGCATCAACGAGCGGAAGTTGCGAGACGATGCTTCCACACTGATAATCGTTGCCTTGGGGTACCTGATGGGGGGATCAACAGCAGTCTAAGTTTTGAGCTTAGGGTTCTAATTCTAAAGGTTTCGGGTTCAGGGTTTAAGGTTAAGGCAATGGTGCTGGGAAAGGGATGGGTGTTGAGCTTCAAATGGGTGGAATTTGCGAGACGGCGCCTTTATACTGATGATTGTTGCTTTGGGGCAACCTGATGGGGTTCCCAGGGGTTTGGCTTCGGTCTTTAGAGAAATACCCGCAGAATCAAGTTGGAGGTCAAACCTATCAATGCATGGGTAGAAGAATAGAGTTGCTCGCATGGTGGCGAAGAGAACAGAGGTGAGGCCGATGTTGGCTCCAGCATCAAGGAAACGATGGCTTATGGAAACTTACAAGAGTATGGAGAAGACAAAGACTCACATGGTGGCGAAGAGAACCGTGGTGAGGCCGATGTTGGCCCCAGCATCAAGAATTGAATCAAAGTGGAAGTGCGGCTTGAGAGAAGGGTGGAGTTGATGGAAACTTACACGATTATGGTGAAGAGACAAGCACTCACATGGTGGCAAAGAGCACGGAGGTGAGGCCGATGTTGGCCCCGGCGTCAAGGATGGAGTCGAAGTGGAAGTGTGGCTTGAGGAAGTTCTGCTCACCCCACTCGTATGCCTGCCGCAACACCAGCATGTCTGTGAAAAGTGGTGGAGGCTAAAAAGTGGTAGAGGCTAAAAAAAGTGGTAGAGGCTAAAAAAATGTCACAGTATGTCATTTCACGTTAGGGGTAGGGAACAAAATGGTTGGCGGAAAAATGGGAGAAAAAAATCGTCACAAGAAACATTGCAAGCAGTGCCATAGGCTCCCCGCTCATGCATCTGCCACCATAGCATCGCCTTTTGAGGTGACGCTTGAAAGTGACTTTTGACGTGACTTTGAGGCACCTCAAAAATCGGCTCCACAATCGTGCATCTGCCAGCATAGTAGCGTGTGTCCACAGATCGCAGCAACGAGCTGAATCTGAATGCCAGTGGTGACCAGCTGATTCAGAAATGCATGACAAGGGAAGCAACAAACCAGCTAGACCCACCAGTGGTGTTCCTCCGCAGGTAGTACCCATTTACGCATGGCCGCTCCGTGCCACAACCCAGGTCCCCATTTACGCATGGCTGCTCCTTTCTGCACCCCAAATTCTCATGCTGCTCTCATCTCATTCTAGCCTACCAAGTGACTGGAACAAGATTGGAGAGCCCAGCGAACGCCTTACCAGTGGTGTTGCGGCGCAGGTAGTACCCATTAACGCATGGCTGCTCCTTGCTGCACCCCAGGTTCTCATGCTGCTTACACGCCAGCACGCACTCCCCCTCCTCCTCCTCCCGCACCCGCGCATGCCCCTTCTGAAACTCCTCATCCAGAGTCTTCCAGTCGATCCAAGCACCACCATAGAAGTACCGGTTGCACCGCAGCAGTCAACTCCCTCGCGCTGTCTGAAACCTCTGGCCACATAACGCGCCTTGAAGACCAGAGGAGATCCCGGTGGCCGCTTCACCTCGAAGATCCACATGCCATCGACTACGTTCGCCCCCGGGGAGGAAACCTCGTTGACGTAGGTGCCTGTGGATCTGTAGGAGGCCATCTCTGCGTCCATGGCAGCTCTCCACTGAGAGGCCCAAGGCCTTGACAGTGCCTCAGCGTAAGTGCGAGGAGTCGGTATGTCAAGGGCGTCGGATCTCCCTTAGGGGCGAGCAGCATGGCACAGAGATGTGGCGAAGCGGCTACCAGGAACTCTAGCTCAAACTGCCTGTCCTCTAGGGCGTCACAGCCAAGGGCAGACCCACCCCCGACGGCCAGAGGACTGGTAGGAGGAGCAGCCACGACATGAGTGGCGTGGTCAAGGCGGCGAGTAGCGGCGACCTCAGTGACAGTGGCAGTAAAGGCGGAGACAGAGGACAGAGAGTGCACGAGGGTCCGTAACAATAGAGGCGAGATTACGAGGGAGAACAGGACGGTACGTGCGGTAGTAGTCAGTGACAGGAGTAGAGAGGGAACCAGTAAGGGCCGACTCAGGGGGAGAAGAAAGCAGAGACGGAGACGGACGAGGGGAGCTGGTACGTGTGGTAGTAGAACGAAACAGGACAGTACGAAGGTCAGTGATGGGAACATGGGATGAGGGACGAGCACGAGGAGAGCGAGAAGCCCAAATGTGAGAAAGAGGAGGGGACAACTTAAGCTAAGAACGGGAAACAGCCGGGGTGGGGTCAGGAGGAGGAAACATGGGACCGTAGACAGGAGGAGAGGGGGAGGAGGGAGGAGAAGGGGAGGGGAGACCAAGGGCCCGAAGGCGAGAGACAGGAGGCGGAGGCGACCGCTGATGCTTCTGCTGCGGCTGCTGCTCCTGCTGCGGCAGCTGCGGCTGCTGCGCCTGCTGCGGCGGCTGCTGCTACGGCAGCTGCACCTGCTGCTGCTGCTGCTGCTGCTCCTGCTCCTCCAGCTGCTGTAGCTCCAGCTGCTGCCGCTCCAACGCTAGCCTTTCACGCTCCATCCCCAGCTGCTCCTCACGTGCACGGCGAAGAAGGGCCTAGTGCCGGGTCGGGTAGGGGTGGGGGGGAGGAGTAGTGTTCGGGGCAGTGGTAGCCCAAGCACCAGTCGCACCACCCCCAGAGCCAACACTGCCAGCAGCAACGCGGCCAGTCCCAGGCTCTCCAGGTCCAGCAGAGGGCGCACCCGCACCCCCAGTCGTAGCACCCCCAGTGACAGCTCGACGAACACCAGCTCCCGGAAGACTAGAACCTCCTACAGACACGGGCTCAGCTCCAAATCCAGCACCCTTAGCACCAGAACCTCATGCAGGCACACTCTCAGCTCCAACTCCAACACCTCCAAAGGCGGCATCTCCAGGGTCCGTACTACGGACACTAGCACCCTCAAGGACTACAGCAGCCTGTGGAGGAAGTGCTGACGGCTGCTGCGGTGACTATGAGGAGGACTGCAGAGAAGGGGACGGGACCTGAGGAGCTACCGAGAGGGGGGGGGGGGGGGTAGCGTCTGACACACCTGACGGGGCTGGACCAGGGGGGGGGGTGGGCTGTACCGGAGGAGCAGGAGGGGGAGTGGGAGTCAGGAAGAGAGGGGGAGGAGAACGGGGAGACCTCGACAGGGGTACTGGGTGTAGTAGGGGACTGACTCGTCAAAGCTGACGTCACGGGAGTCAAGGAATCGGTGAAGGGGAGGGTGGTAGAAGGTGAAGTCAGAGGATTCATCCGGGAAACCAAGGAAGACAAAGGGAATGGCGCGAGGCGAGATCTTGTCCGCGGAGGTGTCGCGAACATGCTCCAAGCAACTCCAGACACGAAAACGTGGCGCAACATCAGTGGACCCGGTCCAAAGACGGCTGGTGCGGGTTGGTGGTGGGGATGAGAAAGCCGCCCGCACGCATGAGATGTTACGAATAGGGAAATGAGAAAAGACACTGTGCACTCCTAACCGCAGCAAGCGGAGCACACGATATTGAGGTCGAATGCGAAGAGGCACAATGACGCGAAGAGTCGCGTACGGTTACGCAGCATCTGGACCGTCAGGGCAGACAACATCAGACAGCAGCAGTGGCAAGGATTCTGCCCGGGCAGTTTCGTAACCGCTTGGAGTCACACGGTTGGATTTCGCTGCAATAAGGGAATGTACCCCTTAGAGTACATGACTAGTCCAGGTCGTTTCGTATTCCACCTGTACTTTTATTTATATGCCGGTTGTTACATGTTCTTATCATCTCAATCATTTTACATTCACTCTGAATTGAGGTCAAGGGCCCACCACTACGATTCAGCTGTGTGCGAACATTCGTGAGGTGATCCTAAGGTCGATCAACCTTTGATCGCAACATGAGAGGGCACATTTTTGGGAGTGGAGGAGCTGTTGGATATACTTTATAAATATATTTTAGAATAAATACTGTTGCAGGTTGTTGCTGTTAAGACAAGTAATCATTCCGCCATGATGCTTGGAAGACGAGCACAAACGACCAAAATCGCTTACCGGCGCATGCCTCTATGCAGTCTTGAAAAAAAAGAACCATACTTTTCCCCAATTATGACGTTATTATATATGTCCACGTTTCTATAACGAGGAAATATTAACACCTCGTACTAACCCGACCGACCTTGGAAAATTTTGCGCGCTCCCGTACATCCCAAAATTGATATCGAGGGGGTTGGGGTACCGAGGTGGGGGGTGGGTACTTGCAACCCAGGGACAGAGTGGGTGCACTGTACGCACGGAGTAGCTACACTGTATTCCCCCCACCTCGCGCCAACCATGCTTGGCTTTCGTGCCAGAATATAGGCTCGGGACAAAGCACAACCACGGAAGTGGCTCCTTTGTGGTTCCTCTGCATTCGGAGTGAAACCGGAATGTTTTAACCTACACTGTAGGCCAGGTTCGAAACCTACAACGTGTTGTCAAACATATATGCTATAGTTTGTGTAGGCTGTAGTGGGGTTGACAATATAGGGTACAACACTTTTAGGTTTTCCTACTTGTACCCACCTGTTTCCTAGTGCACGCATTCCTCCTTATTTTCACATGGTATAGAGCAGGTTCCCTAGTGGGACCGTTTCTTCCTAAGGGCCCACCATTAAATTTTTTTTTTCCTAACCTGCCCGAAGCGCGCCTCGCGCTCTGACCTGCCCTACCCTTTCGAGGCCCCTTAGTGGCCTGCCCTGCTCCTGAGGCCCCTTAGCGGCCCCTTCGCGGCCCCTTCGCGGCCCCTTCACGGCCCCTTCACGGCCCCTTCGCGGCCCCTTCGCGGCTTCACGGCCCCTTAGCGGCCCCTTCGCGGCCCCTTCGCGGCCCCTTCGCGGCCCCTTCACGACCCCTTCGCGGCCCCTTCGCGGCCCCTTCACGGCCCCTTCGCGGCCCCCTCGCGGCTCCCTTCGCGGCCCCTTCGCGGCCCCGCCCCGCTGCCCGTAGCGGCCCCGCCCTGTCGCCAGTCGCGGCCCCGCCCCGTCGCCAGTCGCGGCCCCGTCCCGTCGCCAGTCGCGGCCCCGCCCCGTCGCCAGCAACGGGACCCGCGCGTCGCCCCCGCCTCGTCGCGACGCCCCTGCGGGACCCGCGAGGCGCGGCTCCTGCGCGTCGCGACGCCCCTGCGGGACACGCGTGGCGTCACCCCTAACCCGCGCCCTGGAGCAGCCGCCACTGCAGCAGCCGCCCCTGGAGCAGCCGCCCCTGCAGCAGCCGCCCCTGTAGCAGCCGCCACTGCAGCAGCTGCCCCTGGAGCAGCCGCCCCTGCAGCAGCCGCCCCTGGAGCAGCCGCCCCTGAAGCAGCCGCCCCTTGAGCAGCCGCCACTGCAGTAGCCGCCCCTGGAGCAGCCACCCCTGCAGCAGCCGCCCCTGGAGCAGCCACCCCAGCAGCAGCCGCCCCTGGACCAGCCGCCCCTGCAGCAGCCGCCCCTGGAGCAGTCGCCCCTGCAGCAGCCGCCCCTGGAGCAGCCGCCCCTGAAGCAGCCGCCCCTGGAGCAGCCGCCACTGCAGCAGCCGCCCCTGGAGCAGCCGCCCCTGTAGCAGCCGCCCTTGGAGCAGCCGCCCCTGCAGCAGCCGCCCCTGGAGCAGCCGCCACTGCAGCAGCCGTCCCTGGAGCAGCCACCCCTGCAGCAGCCGCCCTTGGAGCAGCCGCCCCTGCAACAGCCGCCCCTGGAGCAGCCGCCCCTGCAGCAGCCGCCCCTGGAGCAGCCGCCACTACAGCAGCCGCCCCTGGAGCAGCCGCCCCTGGAGCAGCAGCCCCTGCAGCAGCCGCCCCTGCAGCAGCCGCCCCTGGAGCAGCCGCCCCTGCAGCTGCCGCGGAGCCCTCGCCCTACAGTGGTAGCGGCCTCGCCATTGCCGCCGTCGTACGCCTGCCCTTCTCGCCACTGGTGAGCACTGCCCTGCCCGTACTGCTGTTACTGCTGCTCTTGCTGCTACTGCTCTTTCTATTGCTACTGCTGCTCCTGGCGTGGCCAGATGCAGCTCCAGCGCCGTCCGCGTGAGTCCCTCGCCCCCCAACAGCTTCGTGAGTGGTACGCTAGTTGGGGTTGTAGGGGTGGCCGCGCTGCGACTACTACTATTGCTACTGCTGCTGCTACTGCGGCTACCACTGCTCCTGCTGCTCCTGGCGGTGGCCAGATGCAGCTCCAGCGACGTCCGCGTGAGTCCCTCACGCCCCAGCAGCTTCGTGAGTGGTACGCTACTTGGGGTTGTCGGGGTGGCCGTAGTGGGAGTCGTCCTGGAGTGAGTAGTTCGGCAGCTACTTGTAGTGGCCAGGTGCAGCTGCAGCGTCGTCCGTGCGCGGTCCTTTCGCCTCAGCAGCTTCGTGAGTGGTACGCTCAGCGTGAAAGGTCACGGGGTACTGCTCGCTGTCCGTACGTCATTCGCACTGGTGCTCGGACTGGTCAGCCTTGCGGGACGTTTTGTCACGCAGAGTCCCGCTGCTTCGCCCGTCTGAGCGACGCCTGGCGTACGGAGTTTGGCGACGCGGCTGAGCTCCCTGACTGGGTGGAACTGCTTAGGCTGAGGGTAGATATCTTTACTCTTGACTATGATGCTATCCTCACTGCCATGTATGCATTGCCTACTAGTGATGAGGGTGACTGTTGCTGACCCGGGCATTGAGACTGCTGCTCTAGGTGCTGGTCAGGCTGCTGCTCTAGGTGCTAGAGCGTCTGCTGCTCCGGGTGCTGGTGAGTCTGCTGCCCCAGGTGCTGGTGAGTCTGCTCTCTCAGGTACCACGTCGGCTCAGGCCTTACACACCTTCACCCTTGACTCGGGAGCTTCCCGCTCCTTCTTTCGAGACCGCACCACACTCACGCCGCTTAGTCGGCCAGTTGCGGTCTCCCTGGCAGACCCCTCTGGGGGTCCTGTCCTTGCCCACTTCTCCACTGTCTTACCGTGTCCGGCGGCCCCTTCTGGCACCCTGTCAGGTCTTTACCTCGTTCTCTACGAACTTGGTGAGTGGTGCTGATCTACAGGATGGGGGGGTTGACCAGTTCACTCCTGCGAGTCAGCGAGTGACCCACTGCACGTGTGCTCGGACGGGCCGACACTTGGCCATGTTTACCCGTCAGCCGGGGTCGAGCCTGTACACACTGACTACTGAGTCTCCTCCGGTTGCTGCGTCTGGTCAGGTAGCTGCGTCGGGTCAGGTGTTTGCTGCAGCGTCCAGGTCTGGTCCTGAGTCTGCCCCCTGCTCGTGTCGTCTCCTGTCTCACCAGACTCTCCTCTGGCACCACCGCCTTGGTCACCCCTCCCTGCCTCGTCTCCGAGGCATGGCCTCCCGTGTCCTTGTCTCTGGTCTCCCCCGGTCCCTCCCTCCTCTTCCTCCGGGGCCTGCCCCTACCTGCGTTCCCTGCGTCGACGGGCGGCAGCGCGCCGCTCCTCACTCCTCCGAGTTTCCTCCGACAGAGGCTCCGCTGCAGACACTTCACCTGGACGTGTGGGGCCCCGCCCGCGTCCGTGGACAGGGTCACGAGCGTTACTTCATGCTGGTCGTTGACGACTACTCGCGTTACACCACAGTCTTCCTCTTGCGCAGCAAGGGTGAGGTCGCTGAGTTGTTGATCGACTGGATCTGCACAGCTCGTCTCCAGCTCAGAGAGAGTTTCGGCTCGGACTTTCCTGTTCTGCGTCTGCACTCGGACAGAGGCGGAGAGTTTTCCTCTGACCTTCTGCGAGCCTTCTGTCGTGCACAGGGCATCCGCCAGACGTTCACGCTTCCGGCCTCTCCACAGCAAAATGGGATTGCTGAGCGCCGCATTGGCATGGTCATGGACGTCGCTCGTACGTCCATGATCCATGCGGCTGCTCCCCATTTTCTGTGGCCGTTCGCGGTTCAGTACGCGGCGCATCAGATCAACTTTCAGCCCTGGGTCTCCTTGCCGGAGACCTCCCCTACTCTGCGGTGGACGGGGAAGGTTGGCGATGCGTCTGCGTTTCGTGTCTGGGGACCTCGGGCTTTTGTCCGCGACTTGTCTGCGGACAAGCTGTCCCCCCGTGCTGTTCCCTGCGTCTTCCTTGGCTTCCCCCCTGACGTGCCTGGTTGGCAGTTTTACCACCCCACCTCGTGCCGTGTTCTGTCCTCCCAGGACGTCACGTTTGACGAGTCGGTTCCTTACTACCATCTCTTCCCCTACCGCACTGCACCCCTCCCCCCGCCGCCGCTCTTCCTCGCGCCAGGTCCCCCCCCGGTAGACCCCCTTCCCCCTCAGGGTCCTGCCCCCTCAGGTGTGTCCCAGGTAGACGCAGTCGAGCCTGTCGAGGTAGCTGTTGACTCTGGTGCTACTAGGGGTGCTGAGCCTAAGGGTGCTGAGTCTGGGGGTGCTGAGTCTGGGGGTGCTGAGCCTGGGGGTGCTGAGTCTGGGGGTGCTGAGCCTGGGGGTGCTGAGACTTGGGGTGCGGAGCCTGAGGGTGCTGGGCCTGCTCGTGTGGAGTCTGGCGGTACTGGGTCTGGCGGTCCCTCGGATGCTTCGTCCCGGCGGGAGCTGCCCTCTCCACAGGAGCTGCGCGAGTGGTTTGCTCGGCGCTGGAGCCGTGCTGCTGGAGCTGGAGGTACTGCTGGAGCTGGAGGTTCTGCTGCTACTGAGGGTGTTGGTGCCACGGGTCCCGGAGGTGCTCGTACTGGAGGTGCTGGAGCTGCTGGGCCTGGGGGTGCTCCTTGTGCTGGAGCTGCTGGCGCTGCTGGGGCTGGCGGTGCTACTGGAGTCGGTGCTGCTGGAGGTGCTGGAGCTGTGGCTGTTGAGTCTTCCGGTGGTCCGGCTGGAGCTGGAGCTGCTGGGGGTGTTGGCGCTGGAGGTGCTGCTGGCGCTGGTGCTTCTGAGGGTGCTGGAGTTGACGGTGCTGCCGCTGGGGGTGCTACTGGTGCTGGTGCTGTCCCTGCTGGCTCTGGAGGCGCTGCGCGACCGCGGCCGTACTTCGTTCCGCTCCTTCAGCAGGTTCTTGGTCTCCCGCCTTCTACTGGTCCTGCTCCTTCCTTAGTGTGTCTGCCACCTGTCCAGTCTGAGTCGCAGTTACAGCCCGCCTCCCCGCTGCCTGCTCCTTCTCCCTACACTGGTCCTACTGGAGGTCTTGCTGAGCGTCGTGAGCCTACGACTCGTCCTGCGTCGCCTGTTCGTGCTGCTCGCACTAGTCGTCGTGTTCCCCGTCCGCGTCCTCCTGCGGTCCCAGGCACACACCAGATGGCGCTGCGTCCTTCCACTGCTCCACTGCGTGTCCCTTTGCCGTCCCCTCCAGAATCCTCTCTTCCTGTTCTTGCTGACCCGGAGTCTGACTCCCTTCGTGCTGCCAGTCCTTATGTCACGCGTCTTCTGGCTACTGCTGTCACTGACCCTTCCTTTGAGTCCACTGCTGCGTCTGCCTTAGTTGCTGAGCTTGTCGACTTTGCTGCTCGCTGTCGTCTAGACTACGCTGCTAGTCTTGTTGCTGAGTCTGAGTCTGTCTGTCCTCCGTCCGTCGGGGGTGAGTGTGCTCTTAGCACGGACGTCCTTGAGGACAGGCAGGAGGAGTTCCAGTGTTTTGCTGCTGCTTTGCCTCATCTCGTGTCCATGCTGATTGCACCTGAGGGAGACCCGGATGCGCTAGACATCCCGACTCCTCGATCTTACGCTGAGGCGATCGAGGGTCCCTACTCCTCACAGTGGCAGTCAGCCATGGACGCAGAGATGGCTTCCTGGAAGTCCACAGGCACCTACGTCGACGAGGTTCCCCCACCTGGGGCGAACATCGTCAGTGGCATGTGGATTTTCAGGGTGAAGCGGCCGCCGGGTTCTCCGCCTGTCTTCAAGGCGCGTTACGTGGCTCGAGGCTTCAGTCAGCGGCAGGGAGTTGACTACTTTCAGACCTTCTCTCCCACCCCGAAGATGACCACTCTTCGGGTGCTGCTGCACATAGCCGCTCAGCGCGACTACGAGCTTCACTCTCTTGACTTCAGCACAGCTTTCTTGCAGGGCAGCCTGCACGAGGAGATCTGGCTGCGCCGCCCACCTGGCTTCACTGGGTCGTTTCCTCCTGGTACCCAGTGGAGCCTCCGGCGGCCAGTCTACGGTCTCCGCCAGGCGCCCCGTGAGTGGCACGACACACTGAGGACTACACTTGCGGCTCTTGGGTTTGCTCCTTCTACTGCCGACCCGTCGCTGTTTCTACGCACCGACACCTCTTTGCCGCCGTTCTACATCCTCGTGTACGTCGACGACTTGGTCTTTGCCACTGCTGACACTGCTGGACTCGCCCACGTGAAGTCCGAGCTGCAGAAGAGACACACGTGCACAGACCTGGGTGAACTTCGCAGCTACCTTGGCTTGCAGATCACCCGGGACAGAGCACAGCGCACCATTACCCTGACTAAGTCACACATGGTGCAGCAGGTCCTTCAGCGCTTCGACTTCACGTACTCCTCGCCTCAGGCCACTCCTCTGTCTACTCGCCACTCGCTCTCAGCTGTGCCTTCGGATGAGTCCGTAGAGCCGAGTGGCCCGTACCCAGAGCTTGTTGGCTACCTCATGTACCTGATGACCTGCACTCGACCTGACCTTGCATACCCTCTTAGCATCTTGGCACGCTATGTTGCTCCTGGGAGACACCGACCAGAGCACATGGCTGCAGCGAAGAGGGTGTTGCGCTATTTGTGCAGTACGTCGGGCATGGGGCTAGTGCTTGGAGGGCGGCGTTCAGTGGTCCTCACAGGTCACGCAGACGCTTCTTGGGCTGACGACCAGGCTACGTAGCGGTCGTCACAGGGTTACACCTTCAGCCTTGGTTCCGGCTCTGTTTCGTGGCGGTCTACCCGCTCGCCTTCTGTTCTCGGCTCTAGCTGTGAGGCTGAGATCTACGCAGGGGCCATGGCTACACAGGAGCTACGCTGGCTCACCTACCTGCTGACTGACCTAGGAGAGCCGCCTCATTCTCCTCCAGTTCTGTACGTAGACAACAAGGCCATGCTGGCCTTGTGTCGGGAGCACAGACTGGAGCACAGAACGAAGCACATTGCTCTTCGCTACTTCCTTGCTCGTGAGCTGCAGCAGCGTGGTCAGCTGCGCCTTGCTTACGTGGCCTCTCAGGCCAACACTGCTGATATCTTTACCAAGGCACTTCCGCCTTGTGATCATCAGTGCTTTTGTACGATGCTAGGTCTTGTGCCTACTTGGCCTCACTTGCTCACTGCTTGACCTTGCTTGTACTGTGATCCATCTATACCTGCACTTGCTTGTTTACCTTTATATACATAATCTTGCATGTGAACTGGCCTTGTGGCCTTGAAATTGTGCTCGGAATGTGTGGTGACATTGTGATCCACCCTGAGCTTACTGTGCTTTGCTTGACTGGTCTTGTGACCTCTTGTTCTCCCCCACTTTGCCTATGGGGGTGTGTCAAACTTACATGCTATAGTCTGTGTAGGCTGTAGTGGGGTTGACAATATAGGGTACAACACTTTTAGGTTTTCCTACTTGTACCCACCTGTTTCCTAGTGCACTCATTCCTCCTTATTTTCACATGTGTCTACCAGGCCTGTACTTCAGTGTAACTTTGTCGAAATACTCAGTATAATAACCACATTTTATAAGCTTCTTTGCGTGAGAAGCGCGTTTTACACAATGCGTAACAAAAAGACGCGAAAATGTACCACTCACATCAACACAACAGCAGTACCGGATTTCGGCGAATTTAAGGCCACAAAAAATCCAGAACCGTAGATTTTAGAATTTCATGGTTCAGATCGAATCTGAGCGCTCAGTTGAAAACTGTGAAATTTTGAACAGGTTGGAATTGAAGCCGTCGATCAGAGACTCGTTCAACGGACAAGATGAGCTATGTTTCTGGCTGGAGAATGTGTCTAAACCGTCAATCTGTATTTATCTGGATGGTCAAGATCCCAACTGACTAATCTAAAACTAGTTTACTAAGGTTGGAATTACAACCGTCGATCGAAATACGGTGGATCTTCAACCGTCGATTCCTTCCCCTGCCTTGCTGCAGATTTCTATGGCTAGCTGAAACATTACAGTCGTCGATCCTGCTGCAATTCAAAGGCCAGGATCGAGGGATGAAAGTGGTTGGCAGAAAATATTGCTAGACTGTTTCTGATTGGTTCAAGTTCCATCCACTCCAGATTTTGGCAAGGCACACACATACGACCGAGTATATCCAACACCCAACCCTCTTTCCCTTCATTCATTTCTCAGCTTCCAGACAGCTATTGTTTAGTTCCTCTCCCATCAGTTTCACTTGCGAGGCCACGAACTGGTGTTTTTACTTTAGAAACCTGCGCTACTTGTTGTGATACCGTCGATTCCCTACGGTTAGCATGTACCTTATCGCATCTCGAAGGGCGTGCCGATATGGCGTGGCGGTATGAACGTGCTGATATGGGCGTGGGCGTGCTTGCTGCGGCAACGTTGTAAGCATCGGTTTTTGTTTCTCTTGTCTGCTTTTCTAACACTAACGGTCGTATTTGTCGCTGGTTTCCGTTGTTTCTCCTCCACACGTAAGACGCCGAATGTATGCGTCGCGATTTTGCTGGCTACAACTTTGACCGTTCATAATGCGCTATTTCTATCGTCTGTTTTGTGCCCATTAGTAACGCAACTTGAGTGTGTCCATGGTCTATATAGTGTGAGGCTATTAACTCGTCATTCCTACTTAGCGACTTAGTGGTAAGTACTTGCGGTTTTTTTTTTTTCCTAAAACGTTGGTATTTGTTTTACAGGGATGGGCTTCACTCTTGTTGCTGCCAGGATCGATCACCTAGTAGGGTCGCACTTGGAGGCCAATTGTACAAAGCGTTGTTAACTTGTCTCTTGTCATATTGTATTTGTAATGTTTTTTTAAATGGTTTTTATCTCCTTAAACAAACGATCACAGTGTGAATCAAGAAAACAGGAATGAAATGACTAAGTGAAAGTTGGGTACAAAAGGCAAACCCTATGCAACTGTACCCCATATGTGCTACCCCACTATAGCCTACAGTAGCTATGTCATATAACTCTGACACACCCCCATAGGCAAAGTGGGGGAGAACAAGGGGTCACAAGACCAGTCAAGCAAAGCAAAGCAAGCTCAGGGTGGATCACAAAGTCACCACACATTCCGAGCACAAGTTCAAGGCCACAAGGCCAGTTCACATGCAGGATTACATATATATATAAGGCTAGACAAGCAAGAGCAGGAGTATATATATATGCAACAGTACAAACAAGGTCAAGAGGTGAGCAAGTGAGGCAAGGTAGGTACAAGACCCAGCTGAGTACAGAAGCGCTGATGATCACAAGGCGCAAGTGCCTTGGTGAAGATATCAGCAGTGTTGGCCTCAGAGGCCACGTACGCAAGTCGCAGCTGACCACGCTGCTGTAGCTCACGAGCAAGGAAGTAGCGAAGAGCAATGTGCTTCGTTCTGTGCTCCAGTCTCTGCTCTCGACACAAGGCCAGCATGGCCTTGTTGTCTACGTAGAGCACTGGAGGAGAACGAGGCGGCTCTCCGAGGTCAGTCAGCAGGTAGGTGAGCCAGCGAAGCTCCTGTGTAGCCATGGCCTCGGCGTAGATCTCAGCCTCACAACTGGAGCCGAGAACAGAAGACGAGCGAGTAGCCCGCCACGAAACAGAGCCGGAACCAAGGCTGAAGGTGTAACCGTGTGACGACCGCTGCGTAGCCTGGTCGTCAGCCCAAGAAGCGTCTGCGTGTCCAGTGAGGACCACTGGACTCTGCCCTCCAAGCACAAGCCCCATGCCCGACGTACTGCACAAGTAGCGCAACACCCTCTTCGCTGCAGCCATGTGCTCCGGTCTGTGTCTCCCAGGAGCAACATAGCGTGCAAGAATGCTAAGAGAGTATGCAAGGTCAGGTCGTGTGCAGGTCATCAGGTACATGAGGCAGCCAACAAGCTCTGGGTACGGGCCACTCGACTCTACGGACTCATCCGAAGGCAGAGCTGAGAGCGAGTGGCGAGTAGGCAGAGGAGTGGCCTGAGGCGAGGAGTACGTGAAGCCGAAGCGCTGAAGGACCTGCTGCACCATGTGTGACTGAGTCAGGGTAATGGTGCGGCGTGCTCTGTCCCGAGTGATCTGCAAGCCAAGGTAGCTGCGCAGTTCACCCAGGTCAGTGCACGTGTGTCTCTTCTGCAGCTCGGACTTCACGTGGGCTAGTCCAGTAGTGTCAGCTGTGGCAAAGACCAAGTCGTCGACGTACACGAGGATGTAGAACGGCGGCAAAGAAGTGTCGGTGCGCAGAAACAGCGACGGGTCGGCAGTAGAGGGAGCAAACCCAAGAGCCGCAAGTGTAGTCCTCAGTGTGTCGTGCCACTCACGCGGTGCCTGGCGGAGACCGTAGACTGGCCGCCGGAGGCTCCACTGGGTGCCAGGAGGAAAAGACCCAGTGAAGCCAGGTGGGCGACGCAGCCAGAACTCCTCGTGCAGGCTGCCCTGCAAGAAAGCTGTGCTGAAGTCAAGAGAGTGCAGCTCGTAGTTGCGGTGAGCAGCTATGTGCAGCAGTACCCGAAGAGTGGTCATCTTCGGGGTGGGAGAGAAGGTCTGAAAGTAGTCAACTCCCTGCCGCTGACTGAAGCCACGAGCCACGTAACGCGCCTTGAAGACAGGCGGAGAACCCGGCGGCCGCTTCACCCTGAAAATCCACATGCCACTGACGATGTTCGCCCCAGGCGGGGGAACCTCGTCAACGTAGGTGCCTGTGGACTTCCAGGAAGCCATCTCTGCGTCCATAGCTGCCTGCCACTGAGAGGAGTAGGGACCCTCTATCGCCTCCGCGTAAGAGCGCGGAGTCGGGATGTCAAGTGCATCCGGGTCTCCCTCAGGGGTAAGTAGTACGGACACGAGATGAGGTGAAGCAGCAGCCAAACACTGGAACTCCTCCTGCCTGTCCTCAAGGACGTCCGTGCCAAGGGCACACTCACCCCCGACGGACGGAGGACAGACAGACTCAGACTCAGCAACAAGACTAGCAGCGTAGTCTAGACGACAGCGAGCAGCAAAGTCGACGAGCTCAGTAACTAGGGCAGACGCAGCAGTGGACTCAAAGGAAGGGTCAGTGACAACAGTAGCAAGGAGACGCGTGACAGTAGGACTGGCAGCACGAAGAGAGTCCGACTCCGGGTCAGGAAGAGCAGGAAGAGAGGACTCAGGAGGAGAAGGCAAAGGGGCACGCAGAGGAGCAGTGGACGGACGCAGAGACATCCGGTGCGTGCCAGGGACAGGAGGAGGACGCTGACGCGAACCACGAGCACTAGTGCGAGCAGCACGGACAGGCGACGCAGGGCGAGACGCAGGCTCACGACGCTCAGCAAGACCTCCAGTAGGACCAGTGTAGGGAGAAGGAGCGGGCAGTGGGGAGGCCGGCTGTAACTGTAACTGTGACGGGACAGGCTGTGGACACGCTAAGGGAGGAGGAGGACCAGTAGAAGGCGGGAGACCAAGAACCTGCTGAAGGAGCGGAACGAAGTACGGCCGAGGCCGCGCGGCGACTCCAGACACAGCAGGGACAGCACCAGTACCCCCAGCGGCAGCACCAGCGCCAGCAGCACCTCCAGCTCCAGTACCTCCAGCAGCACCAGTAGCACCCCCAGCAGGAGACAGCCACACCCGCCCTAGACAGCTCACCCCAGCGGGGGATCTCAGTGGCCTCAGGGAACTGGTGACGCCAAGCGTCCGTCAGGCGGCCAAAGCAGCGCTGGGTGGAGTGCGCACCCCCGCACTGCTCACCCGCGCGGTCGCCGGTGCGGAGGACGTAGGTGCACGGACCAGTACCCCCACCCCTCTGGCGTGCAGTGTACCACTCACGGAGCTGCTGAGGGGAGGGGATGTCACGAGTGCGCTGCTGGTGCTGCTGCTGCTGCTGGCGCTGACCACCACCGGAGCCGACCCTCTGCGCAGCGCCACCCCGACCAGCTCCACCTCCTCCGCCGCCTCCTCCTCCACCGCCGCCACCTCCGCTCCCTCCGCCACTGCCGCTGCCGCCTCCGCCTCCACTGCCGCCACCGACACCTCCACCCCCGCCACCACCCCCACCGCCACCCCCACCTCCTCCACCGCCTCCACTGCCGCCTCCACCGCCCCCGCTAGCTCCTCCAGCGCCCCTGCCCCCCTTGCCCTTGCCAGGGCGGCGTCTCCCGCTAGGGGTAGACGCCGCACCGACCGACTCAAGCCCAACGAGGTCGGCCGCAGCAGCAGAGGCAACAGAGGGCAAAAGGGGGGAGGGGGAACACCCCTCAAAGATGGGGGTGCGAGGGTCACCACGAGAGGCTCCTACAGCTACTATGCTCTTCTCTGCTGCTAGGAGGGACTTCTCGAGGAGGTCAACGGTGAGAGTGGTGGGGCAAACTGAGAGGAAGTGGTCCCTGACTACGCGAAGGGAGTCAGGGAGCTGGGTGACTATGTAGTAGAGGGTGATGTACATGGGGGGGGGGTTCTTGGCGCAGAACTCAGCAGGAAGCGCAGCGCGGTAGCGAGTGTCACTAGTGCGTAGGTGCGTAATGAGGTCAACGACTGTGGGAAAGGCAGCAAGGTCAGGGAAGAGGTACGGTAGCATGAGGCGACTCAGTGCAGCAGTGGCAGGGGAGGAGTAGCGTGCAACTACAGCGTCGTACAAGGTCTGAGCACTCTTGTACTGGCTAAAGTGCGCACGCTCAGAGGTAGGCAGGTGGCGACGCACAGCAAGACGTGCAGCAGCATCGCGCGTGGCCCACTGGGAGCGAACAGTGGCGTCAGCATCAGTGGCGGGGGCAGGAGAGGCACCAGAAGTGAGGTCAAAGAGGGAGAGGCCGTCTGCCCTATCGCACTGTAAGAAAAGCTGCAGGTCATCTATCCAGACGTCAAAGTCAATGGCCCGACCCTCAGCGTCAAAAGCGAGGACACTAGGGGTAGCCATGACAGCAGTAGACTAGCAGCGCAAACAGTGGGGTGAGGGCAGTGCTGTGAGAGAGGCGCTGCTCTTACCGGACAGGGCGGCTCGGGCAGCTCGGTTGCAGGGCGGCTCGGCGACTCGGCTGCTGGGCGGCTCGGCGGCTCTGCTGCTGGGCGGCTCGGCTGCTGGGCGGCTCGGCGGCTCGGCTGCTGGGCGGCTCGGTGGCTCAGCTGCTGGGCGGCTAGGCTGCTGGGCGGCTCGGCGGGGCCGCTAAGAGGGCGGCGTCCGGGGCCGCTGGGAGGAGGCGGCGGGGCCGCTGAGAGGAGGCGGCGTGGCCGGAAAGGTAGGTGGCGGGGCCGCGTCAGGGGCCGCGACAGGGGCCGCGTCAGGGGCCGCGTCAGGGGCCGCGGCAGGGGCCGCGTCAGGGGCCGCGGCAGGGCCGCGTCAGGGCGCCGCCAGGGGCCGCGGTAGGGGCCGCGTCAGGGCCGCGTCAGGGCCGCGGCAGAGCCGCGTCAGGGCCGCGTCAGGGGCCGCTTCAGGGCCGCGGCAGGGGCCGCAGCAGGCCGCGTCAGGGCCGCGTCAGGGGCCGCGGCAGGGCCGCGTCAGGGCCGCGGCAGGGGCCGCGTCAGGGCGCCGCGTCAGGGGCCGCGTCAGGGCGCCGCCAGGGGCCGCGGCAGGGCCGCGTCAGGGCCGCGTCAGGGCCGCGGCAGAGCCGTGTCAGGGCCGCGTCAGGGGCCGCTTCAGGGCCGCGGCAGGGGCCGCGGCAGGCCGCGTCAGGGCCGCGTCAAGGGCCACGGCAGGGCCGCGTCAGGGCGCCGCCAGGGGCCGCGTCAGGCCGCGTCAGGGCCGCGTCAGGGCGCCACCAGGGGGCGCGTCAGGGGCCGCGATAGGGCGCCGGCAGGGGCCTCGTCAGGGCGCCGCCAGGGGCCGCATAGGGGGCGCGTGGGAGGCGGCGTAGGGGCCGCGTAGGGGCAGCGTAGGGGCCGCTAAAAAAAAAATTTAGGGCAGGGCGCAATGTGCGCGGGCAGCTAAAAAAAAATATTTCTTATGGTGGGCCCTTAGGAAGGAACGGTCCCATGTAGGAACCCGCTCTATACCATGTGAATCAAGAAAACAGGAATGAAATGACTAAGTGAAAGTTGGGTACAAAAGGCAAACCCTAGGCAACTGTACCCCATATGTGCTACCCCACTATAGCCTACAGTAGCTATGTCATATAACTCTGACACACAACGTGGCCTGGAACCGTCTAATCGAATGCGTGAAAAAACCCTGCTATGTGTTTTATACCTGAATGGGACATAACGTATACATTGTGTATACTAAGCACCCTGTTTATATAGCCATCGTAAGTATGTGTTGGGTGTAGCTAGAGTGAGCACATTGTAAGGACTTCACTGTACCCATTGTCGGAATGAAGTACGGACAGAGTGGCTACTTCGCCCCTGGTGTCGAAGTAGGTGGTATGTAGGAGAACATGTACACACATTGTGTGAGTACACTTTGTAGGTACAGTGAAGGTTGGTAGTCAATGTGCTGTAGTGTAAGGAAATTCCTTTTCCTTACTTTGCATCCCTGCTCAACGCGTACATCACTGTAGCACCACAGTCAGCACCGTTACCACTCGCAACCCTCGCATCGACAAACCGCCCGCCACCTTCGCACATCGCACCCCGACCTCACGGCTCGGCGGGTAACCCGCGCTCCGGGCCTCTGCTTCGACACTTTTTCCCAACCTCAGTCCCAGGCCCGTCGCACGACAACCACAGTCCATTACCGTTACCACTGTAGTTTCGCTATATATTCTTCGCTCATGCCTTCGCTCATTTGGACTCCTGCTTCGATAGTGCAATTCTCGTTCGTTCACTCAATTGCACTCGTTGTCAAACTTATATGCTATGGTCTATCTAGGCTGTAGTGGGGTAGACACTATAGGGTACAACATTTCTAGGTTTCCTACTTGTACCCACTTGCTTGCTAGTTCATTCATTCCTCATTTCTTCTCATGGTATAGAGCAGGTTCCCTAGTGGGAACGCTTCTCAGGGCCCACCACTGAAATCGACTTTTTTTTCCTAACCGGAGCGCGAGTCGCCCCTGCCCGAGGCGCGCCCCGTTGGCCGCCCTCACGTCGCGTCCCCTGCCCTTAGTGGCCTGTCGCGCCCTCCTAGAGGCCCCTCTCACGACCCCTCGCGCCACCCTTAGCAGCCCCATCGCCACCCCTTACGGCCCCGTCGCCGTCCTTTGCGGCCCCGTCGCCGCCCCTCTAGGCCCCTCGCGGCCCCTTCGCGGCCCCGTCGCCGCCCCTCTAGGCCCCTCGCGGCCCCTTCGCGGCCCTGTCGCCGCCCCTAGCGGCCCCGTCGCCGCCCTTCGAGGCCCCTCGCGGCCCCTTTGCGGCCCCGTCGCCGCCCCTAGCGGCCCCGTCGCCGCCCCTATCGGCCCCGTCGCCGCCCCTATCGGCCCCGTCGCCGCCCCTGGCGGCCTCGTCCCCGCCCCTAGCGGCCCCGTCACCGCCCTTCGCGGCCCAGTCGCCGCCCTTCGCGGCCCCGTCGCCGCCCCTAGCGGCCCCGTCGCCGCCCTTCGCGGCCCCGTCGCCGCCTCTAGCGGCCCCGTCGCCGCCCTTCTCGGCCCCGTCGCCGCCTCTCGCGGCCCCGTCGCCGCCCTTCGCGGCCCCGTCGCCGCCTCTAGCGGCCCCGTCGCCGCCCTTCACGGCCCCTTCAGCCGCCAAGCAGCCGAGCCGCCGAGCTACCGAGCCGCCGAGCCTCCCAGCAGCCGAGCCGCCCAGCAGCCGAGCCGCCGAGCAACCGAGCCGAGCCACCGAGCCGCCGAGCCGCCGAGGCCGCCGTCGAGCCGCCACTACCGAGCCGCTGCCGCCGAGCCGCCGTCGAGCTGCTACTGTTCCTACCGGCGCGCCCCGGCCCTACCCACCCGGACTGGTGAGAGCACTCCCTGCTAGGCCACTGCTGTCATGGCTACCCCCAGTGTCCTTACCTTTGATGCTGAGGGTCGTGCTGTTGACTTTGAGGTCTGGGTCGATGACCTCCAGCTCTTCCTACAGGGCGATAGGGCAGACAGACTCTCCCTGTTCGATCTCACCTCTGGTGCCTCTCCTGCCCCGCCTGCTGATGCTGATGCCGGAGGGGGTGGGGGTGGTGGTGGAGGCAGTGGAGGGGGTGGGGGTGGTGGTGGTGGAGGTGGCAGTGGAGGCAGTGGAGGGGGTGGGGGTGGTGGTGGGAGTGGTGGTGGGGGTGGAGGTGTCGGTGGCTGCAGTGGAGGCGGAGGAGGCGGCGGCGGTGGCGGTGGGAGCGGAGGCGGCGGTGGTGGCGGAGGCGGCGGGGGCGGCGGTGGAGCTGGTCGCGGCTCTACGCAGAGGAGTGGCTCCGGTGGTGGTCCGCGCCAGCTGCAGCGGCGCACTCGTGAGACCCCGTCCCCCCAGCAGCTTCGTGAGTGGTACGCTGCGCGTCAGCGAGGTGGGGGTACTGGTCCCTGTACCTACGTCCTCCGTACCGGCGACCGCGCTGGTGAGCAGTGCGGGGGCTCGCACTCCACCCAGCGCTGCTTCGGCCGCCTGACGGACGCTTGGCGTCACCAGTTCCCTGACTCCACTGAGATCCCTCGCTGGGGAGAGCTGTCTAGGGCGGGGGTTGCTATCTTTGATCTTGACTATGATGCTATTCTTGCTGCCATGTATGCTGTGTCTAATAGTGATGAGGGTGACTGTTACCTGTGTGTTCCGCCTGACTCGGGCATTGAGGCTGCTGCTCTAGGTGCTGGTGAGGCTGCTGCTCTAGGTGCTAGTGCGTCTGCTGCCCCAGGTGCTGGTGAGTCTGCTCTCTCAGGTACCACGTCGGCTCAGGCCTTACACACCTTCACCCTTGACTCGGGAGCTTCCCGCTCCTTCTTTCGAGACCGCACCACGCTTACGCCGCTTAGTCGGCCAGTGGCCGTCTCCCTGGCAGACCCCTCTGGGGGTCCTGTCCTTGCCCACTTCTCCACTGTCTTACCGTGTCCGGCGGCCCCTTCTGGCACCCTGTCGGGTCTTTACCTCCCCTCGTTCTCTACGAACTTGGTGAGTGGTGCTGACCTGCAGGATGGAGGGGTTCACCAGTTCACTCCTGCGAGTCAGCGAGTGACCCACTGTACGTGTGCTCGGACGGGCCGACACTTGGCCACGTTTACCCGTCGACCGGGGTCGAGCTTGTACACACTGACTACTGAGTCTCCTCCGGTCGCTGAGTCTGGTCAGGTAGCCGTGTCAGGTCAGGTGTTTGCTGCGGCGTCCAGGTCTGGTCCTGAGTCTGCCCCCTGTTCGTGTCGTCTCCTGTCTCACCAGACTCTCCTCTGGCACCACCGCCTGGGTCACCCCTCCCTGCCTCGTCTTCGAGGCATGGCCTCCCGTGTCCTTGTCTCTGGTCTCCCCCGGTCCCTTCCTCCCCTTCCTCCGGGGCCTGCCCCCACCTGCGTTCCCTGCGTCGAGGGGCGGCAGCGCGCTGCTCCTCACTCCTCCGAGTTTCCTCCGACAGAGGCTCCGCTGCAGACGCTTCACATGGACGTGTGGGGCCCAGCCCGCGTCCGTGGACAGGGTCACGAGCGTTACTTCCTGCTGGTGGTTGACGACTACTCGCGTTACACCGCAGTCTTCCCCTTGCGCAGCAAGGGTGAGGTCACTGAGGTGTTGATCGCCTGGATCCGCGCAGCTCGTCTCCAGCTCAGAGAGAGTTTCGGCTCGGACTTTCCTGTTCTGCGTCTGCACTCTGACAGAGGCGGAGAGTTCTCCTCTGACCTTCTGCGAGCCTTCTGTCGTGCACGAGGCATCCGCCAGACCTTCACGCTTCCGGACTCTCCGCAGCAAAATGGGATTGCTGAGCGTCGCATTGGCATGGTCATGGACGTCGCTCGTACGTCCATGGTCCATGCGGCTGCCCCCCATTTTCTGTGGCCGTTTGCGGTTCGGTACGCGGCGCATCAGATCAACCTTCAGCCCCGGGTCTCCATGCCGGAGACCTCCCCTGCTTTGCTGTGGACGGGGAAGGTTGGCGATGCGTCTGCGTTCCGTGTCTGGGGATCTCGGGCGTTTGTCCGCGACTTGTCTGCGGACAAGCTGTCCCCTCGTGCTGTTCCCTGCGTCTTCCTTGGCTTCCCCCCTGACGCGCCGGGCTGGCAGTTCTACCACCCCACCTCGCGCCGTGTTCTGTCCTCCCAGGACGTCACGTTTGACGAGTCGGTTCCCTACTACCGTCTCTTCCCCTACCGCACTGCGTCCCTCCCCCCCCCGCCGCTCTTCCTTACGCCAGGTCCCCCTCCGGTAGACCCCCTCCCCCCTCAGGGTCCTGCCCCCTCAGGTGTGTCTCAGGTAGACGCAGTCGACCCTGTCGAGGTAGATGTTGACTCTGGTGCTGCTAGGGGTGCTGAGCCTGCGGGTGCTGGGTCTGGGGGTGCTGACTCTGGGGGTGCTGAGCCTGGGGGTGCTACGCCTGGGGGTTCTGCGTCTTGGGGTGCTGAGCCTGGGGGTGCTGCGTCTGGGGGTGCGGAGTCTGAGGGTACTGGGCCTGCTCGTGTGGCGTCTGGCGGTGCTGGGCCTGGAGGTTCTTCGGGTGCTTCGTCCCGGCGGGAGCTACTCTCTCCACAGGAGCTGCGTGAGTGGTTTGCCCGGCGCTGGAGGCGAGCTGCTGGAGCTGGAGGTGCTGCGGGTGCTGGAGGTTCTGCTGCTGCTGAGGGTGCTGGTGCCGCGGGTCCCGGAGGTGCTCGTACTGGGAGTACTGGAGCTGCTGGGCCTGCGGGTGCTTCTCGTACTGGAGCTGGTGGTGCTGCGGGCGTCGGTGCTACTGAGGGTGCTGGAGCTGGACCTGCTGCGTCTTCTGGTGGTCCGGCTGGAGCTGGAGCTGCTGGGGGTGTTGGCGCTGGAGGTGCTGTTGGTGCTGGTGCTTCTGAGGGTGCTGGTGTTGGTGCTGCTGGAGTTGGTGCTGCTGGCGCGGCTGGAGCTGGGGGTGCTACTGGAGCTGGTGCTGCCGTTCGTGGTGCTGGCGCTGTTCCTGCTGGTTCTAGGGGTGCTGCACGGCCGCGGCCATACTTCGTTCCGCTCCTTGAGCAGGTTCTTGGTCTTCCGCCCTCTACTAGTCCTGCTCCTCTCTTAGAGTGTCCGCCGCCTGTCCAGTCTGAGTCACAGTTACAGCCAGCCTCCCCACTGCCTGCTCCTTCTCCCTACACTGGTCCTACTGGGGGTCTTGCTGAGCGTCGTGAGCCTGCGTCTCGTCCTGCGTCGCCTGTCCGTGCTGCTCGCACTAGTGGTCGTGGTTCGCGTCCGCGTCCTCCCCCTGTCCCCGGCACGCACCGGATGTCTCTGCGTCCTTCCACTGCTCCGCTGCGTGCCCCTTTGCCTTCTCCTCCTGAGTCCTCTCTTCCTGCTCTTGCTGACCCAGAGTCGGACTCCATTCGTGCTGCCAGTCCTACTGTCACGCGTCTCCTTGCTACTGTCGTCACTGACCCTTCCTTTGAGTCCGCTGCTGCGTCTGCCTTAGTTTCTGAGCTTGTCGACTTTGCTGCTCGCTGTCGCCTAGACTACGCTGCTAGTCTTGTCGCTGAGTCTGCGTCTGTCTGTCCTCCGTCCGTCGGGGGTGAGTGTGCCCTTGGCACGGACGTCCTTGAGGACACGCAGGAGGAGTTCCAGTGCTTTCTGCTGCTTCACCTCATCTCGTGTCCATGCTGCTGGCCCCTGAGGGAGACCCGGATGCACCAGACATCCCGACTCCGCGCTCTTACGCGGAGGCGATAAAGGGTCCCTACTCCTCTCAGTGGCAGGCAGCCATGGATGCAGAGATGGCTTCCTGGAAGTCCACAGGCACCTACGTCGACGAGGTTCCCCCTCCTGGGGCGAACATCGTCAGTGGCATGTGGATTTTCAGGGTGAAGCGGCCGCCGGGTTCTCCGCCTGTCTTCAAGGCACGCTACGTGGCTCGTGGCTTCAGTCAGCGGCAGGGATTGACTACTTTCAGACCTTCTCTCCCACCCCGAAGATGACCACTCTTCGGGTACTGCTGCACATAGCCGCTCACCGTGACTACGAGCTTCACTCTCTTGACTTAAGCACTGCTTTCTTGCAGGGCAGCCTGCACGAGGAGATCTGGCTGCGCCGCCCACCTGGCTTCACTGGGTCTTTCCCTCCTGGTACCCAGTGGAGCCTCCGGCGGCCAGTCTACGGTCTCCGCCAGGCACCTCGTGAGTGGCACGACACACTGAGGACTACACTTGCGGCTCTTGGCTTTGCTCCTTCTACTGCCGACCCGTCGCTGTTTCTGCGCACCGACACTTCTTTGCCGCCGTTCTACATCCTCGTGTACGTCGACGACTTGGTCTTTGCCACAGCTGACACTGCTGGACCCGCCCACGTGAAGTCCGAGCTGCAGAAGAGACACACGTGCACAGACCTGGGTGAACTGCGCAGCTACCTTGGCTTGCAGATCACCCGGGACAGAGCACAGCGCACCATTACCCTGACTCAGTCACACATGGTGCAGCAGGTCCTTCAGCGCTTCGGCTTCACGTACTCCTCGCCTCAGGCCACTCCTCTGTCTACTCGCCACTCGCTCTCAGCTCTGCCTTCGGATGAGTCCGTAGAGTCGAGTGGCCCGTACCCAGAGCTTGTTGGCTGCCTCATGTACCTGATGACCTGCACTCGACCTGACCTTGCATACCCTCTTAGCATTCTGGCACCTATATATACGAAGGGAGTCCGACTCCGGGTCAGCAAGAACAGGAAGAGAGGACTCAGGAGGAGAAGGCAAAGGGGCACGCAGCGGAGCAGTGGAGGGACGCATAGACGAAGTACCCGAAGAACCTCCAGGCCCAGCTCCGCCAGACGCCACAGGAGCAGGTCCAGTACCCTCAGACTCCGCACCCCCAGACGCAGCACCCCCAGGCGCAGCACCCCCAGGCGCAGCACCCCCAGGCGTAGCACCCCCAGAGTCAGCACC
Source organism: Closterium sp. Naga37s-1 (assembly GCA_947471745.1). Lineage (NCBI taxonomy): Eukaryota > Viridiplantae > Streptophyta > Zygnematophyceae > Desmidiales > Closteriaceae > Closterium > Closterium sp. Naga37s-1. The sequence continues at coordinate 4,460,038 of CANJKZ010000056.1, read as the reverse complement.
CCCAGGCTCAGCACCCCCAGGCTCAGCACCCCCAGTCCCAGCACCCGGAGGCTCAGCACCCCTAGTAGCACCAGAGTCAACAGCTACCTCGACAGGGTCGACTGCGTCTACCTGAGACACACCTGAGGGGGCAGGACCCTGAGGGGGGAGGGGGTCTACCGGAGGGGGACCTGGCGTAAGGAAGAGCGGCGGGGGGGGGAGGGACGCAGTGCGGTAGGGGAAGAGACGGTAGTAGGGAACCGACTCGTCAAACGTGACGTCCTAGGAGGACAGAACACGGCGCGAGGTGGGGTAAAAGAACTGACAGTCCGGCGCGTCAGGGGGGAAGCCAAGGAAGACGCAGGGAACAGCACGAGGGGACAGCTTGTCCGCAGACAAGTCGCGGACAAACGCCCGAGATCCCCAGACACGGAACGCAGACGCATCGCCAACCTTCCCCGTCCACAGCAAAGCAGGGGAGGTCTCCGGCATGGAGACCCGGGGCTGAAGGTTGATCTGATGCGCCGCGTACCGAACCGCAAACGGCCACAGAAAATGGGGGGCAGCCGCATGGACCATGGACGTACGAGTGACGTCCATGACCATGCCAATACGGCGCTCAGCAATCCCATTTTGCTGCGGAGAGTCCGGAAGCGTGAAGGTCTGGCGGATGCCTCGTGCACGACAGAAGGCTCGCAGGAGGTCAGAGGAGAACTCTCCGTCTCTGTCAGAGTGCAGACGCAGAACAGGAAAGTCCGAGCCGAAACTCTCTCTGAGCTGGAGACGAGCTGCGCGGATCCAGGAGATCAACACCTCAGTGACCTCACCCTTGCTGCGCAAGGGGAAGACCGCGGTGTAACGCGAGTAGTCGTCAACCACCAGCAGGAAGTAACGCTCGTGACCCTGTCCACGGACGCGGGCTGGGCCCCACACGTCCATGTGAAGCGTCTGCAGTGGAGCCTCTTTCGAAGGAAACTCGGAGGAGTGGGGAGCAGCGCGCTACCGTCCCTCGACGCAGGGAACGCAGGTGGGGGCAGGCCCCGGAGGAAGGGGAGGGAGGGACTGGGGGAGACCAGAGACAAGGACACGGGAGGCCATGCCTCGAAGACGAGGCAGGGAGGGGTGACCAAGGCGGTGGTGCCAGAGGAGAGTCTGGTGAGACAGGAGACGACACGAGCAGGGGGCAGACTCAGGACCAGACCTGGACGCCGCAGCACACACCTGACCCGACGCGGCTACCTGAGCAGACTCACCGACCGGAGGAGACTCAGTAGTCAGTGTGTACAGGCTCGACCCCGGCTGACGGGTAAACGTGGCCAAGTGACGGCCCGTCCGAGCACAGGTACAGTGGGTCACTTGCTGACTCGCAGGAGTGAACTGGTGAACCCCTCCATCCTGGAGGTCAGCACCACTCACCAAGTTCGTAGAGAACGAGGGGAGGTAAAGACCCGACAGGGTGCCAGAAGGGGCCGCCGGACACGGTAGAACAGTGGAGAAGTGGGCAAGGACAGGGCCCCCAGAGGGGTCTGCCAGGGAGACTGCCACTGGCCGACTAAGCGGCGTAAGCGTGGTGCGGTCTCGAAAGAAGGAGCGGGAAGCACCTGAGTCAAGGGTGAAGGTGTGGGTGGCCGGAGCCGACGCGGTACCTGAGAGCGCAGACTCACCAGCACCCGGGGCAGCAGACTCACCAGCACCTGGAGCAGCAGACGCACTAGCACCTAGAGCAGCAGCCTCACCAGCACCTAGAGCAGCAGTCTCAATGCCCGGGTCAGGCGGAAAACACCGGTAATAGTCACCCTTATCACTAATAGTCACAGTATACATTGCAGCAAGAATAGCATCATAATCAAGATCAAAGATAGCAACACCCGCCCTAGACAGCTCGCCCCAGTGAGGGATCTCAGTAGCGTCGGGGAACTGATGACGCCAAGCGTCCGTCAGGCGGCCGAAGCAGCGCTGGGTGGAGTGCAGACCCCCACACTGCTCACCCGCGTGGTCGCCTGTACGCAGAACGTAGGTACAGGGGCCAGCACCCCCACCCCGCTGACGAGCAGCGTACCACTCACGAAGCTGCTGGGGGGAAGGGGTCTCACGAGTGCGCTGCTGCTGCTGCTGCTGGCGCTGACCACCACCGGAGCCGACCCTCTGCGAAGAGCCGCCCCGACCAGCTCCACTTCCGCCGCCGCTACCTCCACCACCGCCTCCACCTCCACCACCTCCGCTCGCACCGCCACCACCGCCACCTCCTCCGCCTCCACTGCCGCCACTAGCGCCCCCACTCCCGCCACCACCCCCACCGCCACCCCCACCCCCTCCGCCGCCTCCATCGCCGCCTCCACCGCCCCCGCCAGCCCCTCCAGCGCCCTTGCCCCCCTTGCCCTTGCCTGGGCGGCGTCTCCCGCTAGGGGCAGACGCCGCGCCGACCGACTCAAGACCAACGAGGTCGGCCGCAGCAGCAGAGGCAACAGAGGGCAAGAGGGGGGAGGGAGAGCACCCCTCAAAGACAGGGGTACGAGGGTCACCACGAGAGGCTCCTACAGCGACTATACTCTTTTCTGCTGCAAGGAGGCGCTCCTCGAGGAGGTCAACGGTGAGGGTGGTGGGGCAAACAGAGAGGAAGTGGTCCCTGACCGAGCGAAGGGTGTCAGGGAGTCGGGTGACTATGTAGTAGAGGGTGATGTACATAGGGGGGGGGTTCTTGGCGCAGAACTCAGCAGGAAGCGCAGCGCGGTAGCGAATGTCACTAGTGCGAAGGTGCGTAATGAGGTCAGCGACTGTGGGAAAAGCTGCGAGGTCAGGGAAGAGGTACGGCAGTATGAGGCGGCTAAGGGCAGCAGTGGCAGGGGAAGAGTAGCGTGCAACGACAGCGTCGTACAAGGTCTTAGCACTCTTGTACTGACTAAAATGCGCGCGCTCAGCGGTCGGTAAGTGGCGGCGCACAGCAAGGCGAGCAGTAGCATCGCGCGTGGCCCACTGTGAGCGAACAGTGGCATCAGCATCAGCTGGCGGGGCAGGAGAGGCACCAGACGTGAGATCGAAAAGGGAGAGACCATCTGCCCTATCGCACTGTAGGAAAAGCTGCAAGTCATCGACCCAGACCTCAAAGTCAACAGCCCGACCCTCAGCATCAAAGGTAAGGACACTAGGGGTAGCCATGACAGCAGCAGTCTAGTGGTGAGAGCGGCAGGCTAGAGGTAGTGCAGTGGCAGAGACGCTGCTCGGGAGAGCTCTCACCAGACCGGGTGGGGAGGGCCGGGGCGCGCCGGCAGGAACAGGGCCGCAGCTGCGGCGGCGGCGGCTCGGCGGCTCAGCAGCGGCTCGGCGCCCGGCGGCGGCTCGGCGGCTCGGCGGCGGCTCGGCGGCGGCTCGGCGGCTCGGCGGCGGCTCGGCGGCGGCCCGGCGACTCGGCGGCGGCCCGGCGACTCGGCGGCGGCTCGGCGGCTCGGTGGCGGCTCGGCGGCTCGGCGGCTCGGCTGCAGCTGCGGCGGCTCAGTGACGGCGGCGGCAGGGCCGGTGAGGGGCCGCACAGAGCGGCAAAGGGGCCGCTGTAGGGCGACGATGGGGCCGTTGGAGGGCGGCGACGGGGCCGCTGAAGGGCGGCAACGGGGCCGCTAGAGGGCGGCGACGGGGCCGCAGTGGGGCTGCGACGGGGCGGCTGAAGGGCGGCGGCAGGGCCGCTAGAGGGCGGCGACGGGGCCGCTTGGAGGGCGGCGACGGGGCCGCGAAAGGGCGGCGACACGGCCGCGGTGGGCGGCGGGTGGGCCGCGGAGGCGGCGACGGGGCCGCGAGAGGGTGGCCGGGCCGCAAGGGGCGGCGACGGGGCCGCTAAGGGTGGCGACGGGGCCGTGAGTGGGGCCGCTAAGGGCGGCGCGACGGACTGCTAAGGGGAGGGCGGCCCACAGGACGCGCCTCGGTCAGGGGCGACTCGATCTCAGGGCAGAAAAAAAAAAATTTAGTGGTGGGCCCAAGGAAAAGTTCCCACTAGGGAACCTGCTCTATACCATGTGAAGAAATGAGGAATGAATGAACTAGGAAATGAGTTGGGTACAAATATGAAACCCTAGAAAGCTGTACCCCATACTGTCTACCCCACTACAGCCTAGAAAGACTATAGCATATAAGTTCGACACGACGAACTGATCGACCAACTGCGAACAGCACGGGTTTTTTCGAAAATAGATTTACGGGGAGGTTACCATCAGATTAGGGTCGAAACATCGGACTGCGCCAAAACAGCTTTCAGGACTAGGTACGGGTTGTTCGAGTACACTGTGATGCCATTCGGGCTGAACAATGCACCGGCGACTTTTCAGATGACCATGAACGAGGCATTTAGGCCGCTCTTAGATAAATGTGTAATAGTTTACCTCGACGACATCCTAGTGTACAGTCGGGATAAGCAGCAGCACTTAGCAGATCTGGAAGCAGTGTTTAAGGTTTTAGACGAGCACAGATTACTGACCAAGGGTTCCAAGTGCGAGTTCTTCCAGGATAGGTTAGAATTTTTGGGGCACGTTATTTCGGAGGCTGGAGTTGAAATCGACACAAAGAAGCTGGATACGGTACAAGCGTGGCATCCCCCGACGAACATCATGGAGCTGCAGAGCTTTTTAGGGTTCGTTAATTATGTGCGTCGGTTCGTCCCCGATATGGCACGGTTAACTGCCCCACTGACGGACTTACTGCGGAAGGGGGTCGCTTTTACGTGGGGGGAGAAAGAGCATGCTGCCTTCTCTGCCCTGAAAAATGTTCTCTGTTCCCCGCCCGTCCTGCGCATCGCCGACCCACACCGCCCATTCGAAGTAGTTACCGACGCAAGCGATATTGCCATCGGAGCCGTACTGCTACAGGATTTCGGCAATGGCCTACAGCCTATCGCATACGAGTCACGAAAACTGCATCCGCCCGAGAAAAATTACCCGATACACGACCGCGAAATGCTTGCGATCGTGCACGCGTTCAAAGTATGGCGCTGTTACTTGACTGGCGCGGACGTGACAGTACGGACAGGCCATAAATCACTATAGTACCTTCGCGCACAGCCACACCTCAACCCACGACAGATTCGCTGGCTCGATTTCCTCGAGTCCAACTTTCACTACACGGTCACTTACAAAAAGGGAGTCTCGAACATCGCCGCCGCACTGACCCGCCCCACTGCCCAAATCTACGCAATACTACTCGCCCAGAAAAGCCCGCTACTAACAGGCCTATTCACCCACGGGTACCAAACGGATCCATTCTTCACAGGAGGACATTCGCAGCAGTTCGCAGCAGTTCGCAGCAGCAAAGGGAGTCTATTACGTAAAAACTGGGACTGACCGCATTTGGGTGCCTGGGTATACACTGCTACGGGAATTACTGTTACAGGAGGCACACGACGGAGTTACCTCGGGGCATTTCGGAGTAGAAAAAACACGGCAGCAGCTGCAGCGGTATTATTACTAGCCCGAAATGTTGACCGACGTACAACGACACGTGGCATCGTGTCCCACTTGTCAGCTCATGAAATCATCACGACAGCGGCCGGCGGGACAGTTGCAGCCGATACCACCCCCAGAGCGTGCTTGGCAGCAGGTGACGATGGACTTCGTCACGGGGTTCCCAGCTGGGGCGAGTGGGAACGACGCGATCCTGGTCGTCGTCGATCGACTGACGAAAATGGCACATTTCGCAGCCTGCAAAAAATCAATCACAGCCGAAGAAACAGCACGCCTCTTCATCTCCACCGTCGTTCGACTGCACGGGATACCAGCCGCGATCATCAGCGACCGCGACACGAAATTCACCAGCAACTTCTGGCGGAACCTGTGGCAGCAGTTCGGCACACGACTGCAGTTCAGTTCATCATACCATCCCGAAAACGATGGACAGACAGAACGGACAAATCAGACCATGGAACAGCTCATCAGGGCCACGTGTGACGACCCGACCACGTGGGAACAGCAACTGCCACTAATGGAATTCGCGTACAACAACTCGCCATCCGCCACGACCCAACAGTCACCATTTTACCTAAACTACGGACAAGACCCGACAGTACCCATGACCCCGAATCCCGACAACCCAGTACCACGAGCACAACAGTTCGCCGAAATATTACAAGCAGCACGGACCCGGGCAGTAGACGCATTAAAAAAATCGAACATCATCGCTAAACGCAACGCCGACCGCCACCGCAGACCCGTCACTTACCAGCCCGACGACTTAGTTTTACTTGACACGCAGAACCTCCGACTGCCCATCACCCCGAAACTCCGCCCCCGATACTGCGGGCCATTTCGCATAAGCCACATGCTTACACCCGTCACCGCCCACCTCCTCCTCCCTGCTGACTGGTACGTCAGCCCCTCATTCCACGTCAGCCTACTTCGCCCTTACGTCCCGTCCACGAGCCAACTGCCACGCAATCGCCCGGCCAGCATGACAAGACCACCAACTGAACCAATCATCACCCCCGAGAAAATCCTGAGTCACAGAGTTCGCGACCCTCGAGGAGCCCGAAGGATCGAGTTCTTACTCCGCTGGAAGGACCGTACACCCACCGAAGACAATTGGGTTCCCCTGGACAGAATCGAAAACCACCCCGTCCTCACCAAGTATCTGCGCAGCCGAAATTTCAGGGATGTACACGCACTTTCGTAAGGAGGACCTCCTTAGGGGGGGGGGTAGTGTAAGGAAAATTCCTTTTCCTTACTTCGCATCCCTGCTCAACGCGTACATCACTGTAGCACCACAGTCAGCACCGTTACCACTCGCAACCCTAGCATCGACAAACCGCCCGCCACCTTCGCACATCGCACCCCGACCTCACGGCTCGGTGGGTAACCCACGCTCCGGGCCTCCGCTTCGACACTTTTTCCCAACCTCAGTCCCAGGCCCGTCGCGCGACAACCACAGTCCATTACCGTTACCACTGTAGTTTCGCTATATATTCTTCGCTCATGCCTTCGCTCATTTGGACTCTTGCTTCGATAGTGCAATTCTCGTTCGTTCACTCAATTGCACTCGTAACATGTAGGTACATTGTCCAGGCGAGGACATTGTTTGGGATGTAGATGCGCGCTCCCTACTATTATCGCCACGTGTCGTGTGTTTGAGCACGCGTCGCTCGGCTTGATTTATTGTTCCCATGCGGAGGCTGTTCGGAGCTGGAAATTTCCATGCATACCGCATGGTGAATTCCATTCTAAGCGCGACGATAGGAAATTATGGCCACAAACGGGGCGACACCGTGCCGCGTTTGGCAGCTTTTGGCCGCGTTTCGCAGTTGCGACGTTCCAGTGTGGGCCTGGCCACCACTATGAAAGGCGCGCAAGGAACAAAGCTGGCCACACGCACGCGCATCTCTATCGCTCCAAATACCCCTTTTCTTGTACTCTCTCCAGTCCCCGTCTACTCCTCGCAAATAAGTTCCCATCTTCGCAAGTAGTAGTGTTTCCCAGGAAACTTGCAATGGCAGCCGCCAACGGGGGCCCCATCTGCCTGCTGCTGCTCCTGCTGCTTCTTCTCGCGAGTAAGTGAATGTCGGCTGTCTGCCTCTTGCTGCTGCTGCTGCTGCTTCTCTCCTCGCGGGCGACCGGAGCTAGGCGTTTTAAACCTCTCGCATTAATGATCATCTCGTGCCTTTCCGTGCTATGTGCTCTCGTGCTCTACTGTTCTGTGCTCTGCTATGCGGTGCTGTGCTGTTCTGTGCGGTGCTTTGCTGCGCGGTGCCGCTGTGTTGCGCGGTGCTGTGAGGTGCTGTGTGGTGCTGTGCTGCTGCAGGCTCCCTGGACACACCGTGGACGACCATCCGCACTGCCGCACTTTCGATAAGCTCCGTCTCTCAAACCAGCTGCCCTAGTAATTGCCGCGCTGTTGCTCTAGCGGTGAGCTCTGCTTTATTTGTGCCACGCTGTGTTCATTTGTGAACCTTCAAACCCCCGCTCAACCGCACCAAACCCTTTTCTGCGCTCTCCCCCCCGTCGTGACTGCGCTCTCCCCCCCGCTGTGACTGCGCTCTCCCCCCCGCCGTGACTGCGCTCTTCTTCCCCCCTCCCCCCCGTGGGTGTGCTCTCCCCCCCATGAGTGCGCTCTTCCACCCGTGAGTGCGCTATCCCCCGGTGTGTGCTCTTACCCTTCCCTCCTTTTGTCGCCGAGAGGACGCCAAGGTATTGGTAAGGGCGTGTGTGGTCTGTCCAAAAGTTCAAAACAAAGAGCGAACTTTGTGTGGTTACCTTATTCGCCAACTAAACTTAGCGAAATGATGAAGTTATCGGGATTTCAAAGATTTGAACTGCAAATCTGAACTTGACTCGAGATTTAGTAGAGAACGTGCGTGCGCACTGTCAGGCAAGCGTGTGTGATTTTCAGCACGTGCGAGGAGCAGGCGAAACGGGCGGCAGCTTCGCGAAGCTGAAAATTTCCAAACGAAATCAGCCCACGATTAGCGCACTCGTCGGTTGCCACGTGGCAACATCTGTGGCATGTAGGTGAGTACTGGGTAACCTACTTTCAAGTCGATTTAACCGGGTAACCTATTTTCTTGACGCGCGGATCGGCGCGCTATTTTGAAGGTCGAATGTCGGGGCTCGACCTTGTATGTGTGTGTCCTTTTTGCTGTGTTGTAGTCCAGATGTTCGAACCTCGAAATAAGGAAAGTCGAGTTTGATTCGACTTAAGCTTGTTTCGCACAACTCGCCCTAAAAACGTATACTTTTACGATTTTAAAGGACCACACACGCCCTAAGTGAATAGAAGACCTTTTTAAGTTGATTCCCCCCCCTGAGTGCGTTTTCTCCCCTCTTATGTGCTGCCAGGACGCCAAGACGGTGGTGGTGGGGTGGGAGGATTCCGGTTGGAGCCCCAAAGTACGCACGTGGCAGCCCCCCCTTGTCAATTTTGGCGACGTTCTTGGTCAGTTGCTCCTGCCTGCTCTCCCCTCCTCTCTACCCACTCCCCCCTCTTTCCTCCACCCCACCTCCCCCCCTTGTCAATGATGGCGAGTTTTCACTCATACCCAAACCCTCTACTCTCTTCTCCTGCTTACCCTGCTCACAATGTGGTGTGCATGACTTGTATGCTCAAAACACACTTTCCCTCTCTCGCACTCGCACTTGCGCTTGCTCTTGCTTCTCCACAACCCAAGTGGAACGACCGGTGCCACAAGCACAGTCTGGTGGGCAGTAACTTGTATGCAAAACCATGTGTTTTGACTCAATAAACGCTCTCCCTCTCTCACCTTTGCTCTTGCGTGTGCTGTGCCCCCATCCCAGTGTTCAAGTATGTTGGTGTTACTTTTGAGAATTCTCAAGAGTTTCACCCTTGCTCTTGTGTGTGCTCTTCCCCAACCCAGTGTTTAAGTGGAACGACAAGAGGCATGGGTAATGACTTAAAACACCCTCTCCCTCTCTCGCTCTTGCACTTTTCGTCTTATCTCCCCCAACCCAGTGTTCAAGTGGAATGACTCGCAGGAGCACGATGTGGTGGGCGTGGATCCAAATCGCTTCGTGTTCTGCTACTTTGGAAAAGCTCTCCCTCCCATCCGTGTGCTCTCTAAGGCCTCAAAGCAAGGCACGGTCACGATAACCGTAAGGGGTCCTCTCGGGTACACCAGCAGCGTTGGCAACGACTGCAGGAGAGACATAAAAGTTGTCATCATTCCTGAACCTCCGTATTCTCGGAAGTATTTTTTTTTTTAATTCTAAACCAATTAGCGCAAGCTGAGGAGCACAGCCAACACCGTAATCGGCGGCGTCTTTGTCGGTCTTAGTAATACCGTACCGTATGGGTATTGTGATGAGAAGACTTTTGTTGGGAGTGCAAGTTGTTTTGGAAGGAGTCGCAGGAGTGTGGGATGGGTACGGTAGGTTGGTGGGGTAGCTGAAGATCCTGACATGTTTAGGACTTCCAGAAGTATGTTTGCAAGCGATTGTGTGAAGTTGGTTGAATTTGCCTTGTTGTCCTGGGGTTTAGGGGCTGAAAATATGGAATTTGACGGGCAGAAGTTGAATTACCTGGGGGCAAGTTCCCTACCCCTGTTGCGAGTAGACGAAAGGCATTAAGAACTTCAGGACCCCTTCCCCCCACCCCCTCCTTCACAGATACAAGGCGTGCAATTATCGAGAAAGAGGTGCATTGTATTCTCCGAAGATGAACGTCCGTACACAAAATAGGTTCGGGTCAGGTCGGGTCGCATGCGGCCAGATGCTCATGCCTTATTGTGATGTGTCAACCTATATATATTTGTGCTAGGCTATAGTGAGGCATGCTATAGGAAGTACGACATTGTTATGGTTAGCTGATCATACCTCACCCTTTCTAGTTCCATTCATTCCGCCTGCACACTTTGAGACGGTATCATATGCTAGGTCATTCCTAGAAGCCTAGTTTGTTCCGTTCGATCGTTCAAGTCACGCGGGAGATTGACGATGGGCTTGAGACCGTCAACCTCAAGCTGCCAGCTGTCATCATGTGAGTGCTTTGCTGCCAGCTGTCATCACGTGCATGGTGCATTGCTGGGACTCCCAAGATTATCAACATGTCAGCGAATTCCCTAGTGCATGTGACTGTTTGTGACTGGTGTGCTGCCCCCTGCGGCCTGGGCCTTTATCATCTTATCAACCCAGCCAACCGCAGAACGCGTGTGGTGGGGTTGTGGGAGGGAGCTGCCTCAGCGGCTACTAACTCAGCTGCCCTTCTCCTCTGTTCTCTTGCCTTGCCTTCAAAGGTTCTCCCCTCTCTCCCCTCCCCCGACCACGTCCCTCCTCTCCCCTACCCACCCCATCCCAGCACAGATCTACGGCTGAATGAGCCACGGTGTTACAAATAGTAATTGTTGAAACATTACTGTGCACTCCTTACCGCAGCAATCGCGGCACGTACTACCGAGACTGCAGACGAAAGGGCGGAAGTAACACGAAGGGACGTACAGTTACGAAACGATCTGGACCGTCGAGCAGATGGCATCAGGCAGCAGCAGTGACGAGGATTCTGCCCGGACGGTTTCGTAACTGTCCAGAGTCGCACGGTTAAGTTTCATTGCAATAAGGGAATGTACCCGTTAGAGTACATGGCTAGCTAGGTCGTTTCGTATTCCCCCGTACTCATGTTTATATTCCTTGTACTTGCATGTTTTAATCATCTCAAGCATTTTACATTCACTCTGCTATTGAGGTCAAGGGCCCACCACCACTACTTAGTCTTGTGCGAACCTTCCTGAGGTTATCCTAGGGACGATCAGCTTTTGATCGCAACATGGTATGAGAGCGACTCAAGAATCCTTCGCACTGCCACCTCTGAAATCTTTGACGATCGGAAAGTGGCGTCCGGCACACGCTCGCGTGTGAGAATGGCCGAAGGATCTGGTGGTTAGACGAATCTGACGGCTGAAGCACAGCCCAACCCAGCGGCGACAAGCGAGGAAACTGTGAAAAGTGGCGAACAAGGAATGACTGAACTAGCAAGGAGATGGGTACAAGTAAGAAAACCTAGCAGTGTTGTACCCCATATAGTCTACCCCACTACAGACTACACAGACTATGTCATATATGTTTGACACACCCCCATAGGCAAAGTGGGGGATAACAAGAGGTCACAAGACCAGTCAAGCAAAGCAAAGCAAGCTCAGGGTGGATCACAACGTCACCACACAATCTGAGCACAAGCACAAGGCCACAAGGCCAGTTCACATGCAGAGTTATATATCAAGGTGAACAAGCAAGGCAGTGATCTCAACCTAGCAAGGGTAAGCATCCAAGTGCAGGTATATATAGATCACAGTACAAGCAAAGTCAAGAAGTGAGCAAGTGAGGCCAAGTAGGCACAAGACCTAGCATCGTACAAAAGCGCTGATGATCACAAGGCTGAAGTGCCTTGGTAAATATATCAGCAGTGTTGGCCCGAGAGGCCACGTAAGCAAGGCGCAGCTGACCACGCTGCTGCAGCTCACGAGCAAGGAAGTAGCGAAGAGCAATGTGCTTCGTTCTGTGCTCCAGTCTGTGCTCCCGACACAAGGCCAGCATGGCCTTGTTGTCTACGTACAGAACTGGAGGAGAACGAGGCGGCTCTCCCAGGTCAGTCAGCAGGTAGGTGAGCCAGCGTAACTCCTGTGCAGCCATGGCCCCTGCGTAGATCTCAGCCTCACAGCTGGAGCTGAGAACAGAAGACGAGCGGGTAGACCGCCACGAAACAGAGCCGGAACCAAGGCTGAAGGTGTAACCCTGTGACGACCGCTGCGTAGCCAAGTCGTCAACCCAAGACGCGTCTGCATGACCAGTGAGGACCACTGGACTCCGCCCTCCAAGCAAGAGCCCCATGCCCGACGTACTGCACAAGTAGCGCAACACCCTCTTCGCTGCAGCCATGTGCTCAGGGAGGTGTCTCCCAGGAGCAACATAGTGTGCCAAGATGCTAAGAGGGTATGCCAGGTCAGGTCGAGTGCAGGTCATCAGATACATGAGGCAGCCAACAAGCTCTGGGTACGGGCCACTCGGCTCTACGGACTCATCCGAAGGCAGAGCTGAGAGTGAGTGGCGAGTAGACAGAGGAGTGGCCTGAGGCGAGGAGTACGTGAAGTCGAAGCGCTGAAGGACCTGCTGCACCATGTGTGACTGAGTCAGGGTAATGGTGCACCGTGCTCTGTCCCGGGTGATCTGCAAGCCAAGATAGCTGCGCAGTTCACCCAGGTCTGTGCACGTTTGTCTCTTCTGCAGCTCAGACTTCACGTGGGCGAGTCCAGCAGTGTCAGCAGTAGCAAAGACCAAGTCGTCGACGTACACGAGGATGTAGAACGGCGGCAAAGAGGTGTCGGTGCGTAGAAACAGCGACGGGTCAGCAGTAGAAGGAGCAAACCCAAGGGCCGCAAGCGTAGTCCTCAGTGTGTTGTGCCACTCACGGGGCGCCTGGCGGTGACCGTAGAATGGCCGCCGGAGGCTCCACTGGGTACCAGGAGGAAACGACCCAGTGAAGCCAGGAGGGCGGCACAGCCAGATCTCCTCGTGCAGGCTGCCCTGTAGGAAAGCAGTGCTGAAGTCAAGAGAGTGAAGCTCGTAGTCGCGCTGAGCGGCTATGTGCAGCAGCACCCGAAGAGCGGCTATGTGCAGCAGCACCCGAAGGTCTGGAAGTAGTCAACTCCCTGTCGCTGACTGAAGCCTCGAGCCACGTAACGCGCCTTGAAGACAGGTGGAGAACCCAGCGGCCGCTTCACCCTGAAGATCCACATGCCACTGACGATGTTCGCCCCAGGTGGGGGAACCTCGTCGACGTAGGTGCCTGTGGACTTCCAGGAAGCCATCTCTGCGTCCATGGCTGTCTGCCACTGAGAGGAGTAGGGACCCTCTATCGCCTCTGCATAAGAGCGCGGGGTCGGGATGTCTGGTGCATCCGGGTCTCCCTCAGGGGCAAGCAGCATGGACACGAGATGAGGTAAAGCAGCAGCAAAACGCTGGAACTCCTCCTGCCTGTCCTCAAGGATGTCCGTGCTAAGTGCACACTCACCCCCGACGGATGGAGGACAGACAGATTCAGACTCAGCAACAAGACTAGCGGCGTAGTCTAGACAACAGTGAGCAGCGAAGTCGACAAGCTCAGCAACTAAGGCAGACGCAGCAGTGGACTCAAAGGAAGGGTCAGTCACAACAGTAGCCAGGAGACGCGTGACACTAGGACTGGCAGCACGAAGGGAGTCAGACTCCGGGTCAGCAAGAGCAGGAAGAGAGGACTCTGGAGGAGACGGCAAAGGGACACGCAGTGGAGCAGTGGAAGGACGCAGTGCCATCTGGTGCGTGCCTGGGACCGCAGAAGGACGCTGACGCGGAACACGACGACCAGTGCGAGTAGCACGAGCAGGCGACGCAGGACGAGACTCAGGCTCACGACGCTCAGCAAGACCTCTAGTAGGACCAGTGTAGGGAGAAGGAGCAGGCAGTGGGGAGGCCAGCTGTAACTGTGACTCGGACTGGACAAGCGGTGGACACTCTAAGGAAGGAGCACGGCCAGTAGAAGGCGGGAGACCAAGAACCTGCTCAAGGAGCGGAACGAAGTACGGCCGCGGCCGCGCAACACCTCCTGAACTAGCAGGGACAGCACCAGCACCCCCAGCGTCAGCTCCAACAGCTCCAGCAGCACCACCAGCTGCTCCAGTAGCGCCAACTCCAGCACCCACAGGAGCACCGGCTCCAGCAGCACCTCCAGCTCCAGCAGGACCACCGGAAGACGAAGCAACTCCAGCTCCAGTACCTCCACCAGCACCTACTCCAGTAGCACCGCCAGCTCCAGCACCGCCAGCAGCTCCAGCACCAGTAGCACCACCAGGCCCAACAGCTCCAGTACCTCCAGTACGAGCACCTCCGGGACCCGTGGCTCCAGAACCCCCAGCAGCCCCAGCAGCAGAAGAACCTCCAGCAGCAGCAGAACCTCCAGCGCCGGAAGCACCACCAGCTCCAGCTGCACGTCTCCAGCGCCGAGCAAACCACTCGCGCAGCTCCTGCGGAGAGAGTAGCTCCCGCCGGGACGAAGCACCCGAAGGACCTCCAGGCCCAGCACCGCCAGACTCCACACGAGCAGGCCCAGCACCCTCAGGCTCCGCACCGCCAGACTCAGCAACCCCAGGCTCAGCACCCCTAGACTCAGTACCCCCAGGCTCAGCACCCCCAGACCTAGCACCCCCAGGCTCCGCACGCTCAGGCTCAGCACCCCCAGACCCGGCACCCGTAGGCTCAGCACCCGTAGCAGCACCATAGTCAACAGCTACCTCGACAGGCTCGACTGCATCTACCTGGGACACACCTGAGGGGGCAGGACCCTGAGAAGGGAGGGGGTCTACCGGGGGGAGACCTGGCGCGAGGAAGAGCGGCGGGGGGGGGAGGGGGGCAGTGCGGTAGGGGAAGAGACGGTAGTAAGGAACCAACTCGTCAAACGTGACGTCCTGGGAGGACAAAACACGGCGCGAGGTGGGGTGGTAAAACTGCCAACCAGGCGCGTCAGGGGGGAAGCCAAGGAAGACGCAGGGAGCAGCACGGGAGGACAGCTTGTCCGCAGACAAGTCGCGGACGAAAGCCCGAGATCCCCAGACACGGAACGCAGATGCATCGCCAACCTTCCCCGTCCACCGCAGAGTAGGGGAGGTCTCCGGCATGGAGACCCGGGGATGAAGGTTGATCTGATTAGCCGCATACTGAACCGCGAACGGCCACAGAAAATGGGGAGCAGCCGTATGGATCATGGAGGTACGAGCGACGTCCATGACCATGCCAATGTGGCGCTCAGCAATCCCATTTTGCTGCGGAGAGGCCAGAAGCGTGAACATCTAGCGGATGCCCTCCGCACGACGGAAGGCTCACAGAAGGTCGGAGGAAAACTCTCCACCTCTATCGTAGTGCAGACGCAGAACAAGAAAGTCCGAGCCGAAACTCTCTCTGAGCTGGAGACGGGCAGCGCAGATCGAGTCGATCAACACCTCAGTGATCTCACCCTTGCTGCGCAAGGGGAAGACTGTGGTGTAACGCGAGTAGTCGTCAACCACCAGCAGGAAATAACGCTCGTGACCCTGTCCACGGACGCGGGCTGGGCCCCACACGTCCATGTGGAGAGTTTGCAGCGGAGCCTTTGTCGGAGGAAACTCGGAGGAGTGAGGAGCGGCGCGCTGCCGCCCCTCGACGCAAGGAACGCAGGTAGGGGCAGGCCCCGGGGGAAGGGGAGGGAGGGACCGGGGGAGACCAGAGACAAGGACACGGGAGGCCATGCCTCGGAGACGAGGCAGGGAGGGGTGACCAAGGCGGTGGTGCTAGAGGAGAGACTGGTGAGACAGGAGACGACACGAGCAGGGGGCAGACACAAGACCAGACCTGGACGCTGCAGCAAACACCTGACCCGACGCAGCTACCTGACCAGACGCAGTAACCGGAGGAGACTCGATAGTCAGTGTGTACAGGCTCGACCCCGGCTGACAGGTAAACGTGGCCAAGTGTCGGCCCGTCCGAGCACACGTGCAGTGGGTCACTCGCTGACTCGCAGGAGTGAACTGGTCAACCCCCCCATCCTGCAGGTCAGCACCACTCACCAAGTTCGTAGAGAACGAGGGGAGGTAAAGACCTGACAGGGAGCCAGACGGGGCCGCCGGACACGGTAGGACAGTGGAGTAGTGGGCAAGGACAGGACCCCCAGAGGGGTCTGCCAGGGAGACTGCAATCGGCCGACTAAGCGGCGTGAGTGTGGTGCGGTCTCGAAAGAAGGAGCGGGAAGCACCCAAGTCAAGAGTGAAGTTGTGCACGACCGCAACAGGCGCAGCACCAGAGAGAGCAGACTCACCAGCACCTGGAGCAGTAGACTCACCAGCGCCTAGAGCAGCAGCCTCACCAACACCTTGAGCAGGAGACGCATGAGCACCTAGAGCAGCAGCCTCACCGGCACCTGGAGCAGGAGACGCACCAGCACCTAGAGCAGCAGCCTCACCAGCACCTAGAGCAGCAGACTGGATACTAAGGTCAGGCGGCACACATAGGTGACAGGCACCCTCAGCACTAGTAGACAATGCCTACATGGCAGTGAGGATAGCATCATAGTCAAGAGCATAGATATCTACCATCTGCCTAAGCAGCTCCAGCCAGGAGGGGAGCTCAGCGTCGTCGCCAAACTCTGTACGCCAAGCGTCGCTCAGACGGGCGAAGCAGCGGGACTCTGTGTGACTAGGTGTCCCGCAAGGCTGACCAGTCCGGACACCCGTGCGAATGACGTACGGGCAGCGAGCAGTACTCAGTGACCCTCTACTCTGAGCGTACCACTCACGAAGCTGCTGGGGCGAAAGAGCCTCGCGAGGACGACGCTGCACCTGGCTACTACCAGAAGCTCCCGAACTACCCACGCCAGGGCGACTCCCACTACGGCCACCCCGACAAACCCAACTAGCGTACCACTCATGAAGCTACTGGGGCGTGAGGGACTCGCGCGGACGACGCTGCAGCTGCACCAGGCCACTACAAGAAGCTCCCGAACTACCCACTCCAGGACGACTCCCACTACGGCCACCCCTACAACCCTAACTAGCGTACCACTCACGAAGCTGCTGGGGCATGAGGGACTCACGCAGACGGCCCTGGAGCTGCATCTGGCCACGCCAGGAGCAGAAGTAGCAGCAGTAACAGCAGTAGTAGCAGTAGTAGTAGCAGTAGCAGCAGTAAAAGCAGTAGCAGCAGTAGCAGCGGTAGCAGCGCGGGCAGGGCAGTGCTCACCAGTGGTGGGAAGGGCAGGCGCAAGACAGCGGCGACGGCGGGGCCGCTACAGCTGCAGGGCGGGGCCGCGACTGCGGCAGGGAGCTCCGCGGCAGCTGCTGCAGAGCGGGGCCACGACTGCGACTAGGGGCTCCGCGGCAGTTGCTGCAGGGCGGGGCCGGGCCGCGACGGCAGCTGCTGCAGGGCGGGGAAGGGCCGCGACGGCAGCTGCTGCAGGGCTGGGCAGTCCGCGACGGCCGCTGCTGTAGGGCGGGGCAGGGCCGCGACCGCAGGATGCTGCAGGGCGGGGCAGGGGCGGCCGTCCCAAGGGCGGGCGCGGGGTAGGGCAAGGCGCCGCAGCGGGCAGGGGCGACGCCGCGCAGGTCCCGCAGGGGCGTCGCGACGAGGGGGGGTGGGCGATGCCTGGGTCCCGTTGGGGCGTCGCGACGAGGGGGGGTGGGCGATGCCTGGGTCCCGTTGGGGCGTCGCGACGAGGCGGGGGCGACGCGCGGGTCCCGCAAGGGGCGTCGCGACGAGGCAGGGGCGACGCTCGGGTCCCGCAGAGGCGCCGCGACGAGGCGGGGGCGACGCGCGGGTCCCGCAGGGGCGTCGCGACGAGGCAGGGGCGATGCCAGGGTCCCACAGAGGCGCTGCGACGAGGCAGGGGCGACGCGCGGGTCCCGCAGGGGCGTCGCGACGAGGCAGGGGCGACGCCCGGGTCCCGCAGAGGCGTCGCGACGAGCAGGGCGACGCGTCGCGGGGTCCAGGGGCCGCGCCGCGGGGTCCAGGGGCGGCTGCGCGGGTGCAGGGCAGGCCCGCGCGCGGCCTGCAGGGCAGGGCGGCAGGGTGGCGCTCGAGGGCGCGGGTAGGCAGGCGCTCAAGGGCGCGGGTAGGCAGGCGCTCGAGGGCGCGGGTAGGCAGGCGCTCGAGGGTGCGGGTAGGCAGGCGCTCGAGGGTGCGGGTAGGCAGGCGCTCGAGGGCGCGGGTAGGCAGGTGCTCGAGGGCGCGGGTAGGCAGGCGCTCGAGGGCGCGGGTAGGCAGGCGCTCAAGGGCGCGGGTAGGCAGGCGCTCGAGGGCGCGGGTAGTCAGGCGCAAGGCACGTGACAGGGCAGGCAGGCACGACAGTGCGATTCGGGCAGGGCAGAAAAAAAAGAAGGTTTGTGGTGGGCCCCAAAAAAAACCGGTCCCACTAGGGAACCTGCTCTGAAACCATGTGAAAAGTGGCGAACAAGGAATGACTGAACTAGCAAGGAGATGGGTACAAGTAAGAAAACCTAGCAGTGTTGTACCCCATATAGTCTACCCCACTACAGCCTACACAGACTATGTCATATGTTTGACAGAAACGACGACGATTGGAACCGCCGTCCTTGCACAACTGCTTCAGCGACTCACCGGCTTGGAGCAAGGACTCCAAACATTGCGAAATGGCGATGCGGGAACCTCCTCTCAACCCTTCCAACCGGCCTCAAACGGCCACAATACCGCCCCACACACCTTCTCCCTCGACACAAATGGCTCAACCCCCAAGACTCCTCGTCCCAGCGAAGAAGCAATTCTCTCTGCACAATCAAGGTTTTTGAGCATATAAAAAATAAAGACAAGAGTGTGCTTTGACGGCAAAGACTTCTATACGTGGAGCTTCGAGCTGGAGCTGCTGCTGCAAAACGCGCAGATTTTTCACTATTTCGATGGGAGCTACTCGGGACCCGCTGAAGACACCGACGACGCCAGGACAAGGTACTACAACGAGTCCCTGATGGCGTACGGGGTTCTTCTGCGAAACATGTCGCCGGCGGAGCAATTGAGCATTCGCTCATACAAAACTTCACCAGCTCCAGCTCTCGACGCTTGGCGTCACCTGAACGGCGTGTATCAACCGAAGAATTTGATTTCTTCGAGCCGCTTGCTCCATCAGCTACTGGAGACAAGAATGGCCCCAGGAGAGAAGGCCAATAGCTACATTAACCGCTGTCGGAGCCTCCGCGATCAAATCGCGAAGTTGGGAAGCAACATTTCCGAAGAGATCTTCGTGAACATTGTGCTTCAAGGGCTCGGCCCAGAGTGGCGGCCCTGCAAGGCGCTACTCCGACAGCAGGGGGTCATCTCGGAGGCCGCCTTCTGCGCCGCCCTTCTCGTCGAACAAAGGGATATGGACCAGCAGCGACCAGCGCCGCGACAAGAACGGGAACGCCTTGCCTTCTATGCTGACAACACTGAAGAGCGACGGCCGCGACGCCTCTACTGCAAGATTTGCAGAAACTTTGGGCACCTGGCAGATCGATGCAAGTCCCGATCTCGCCCTCGCCAGACCAATCCGAGCAACTGGTCCGACCGACAAGACGCACGAAACAACGCGCGTCCAGCCCAGGGGTATCAGCCCCCATCGCGCAACATGAACCCAGCGGTTCAGCCTCAGCAGCAGCAGCCGCCACAGCTGGCTCCCGTCCGCAATGTCATGGGGAACATGGCAATGACAAGCGGATCGCGTCGTCCCCGTGCACGCTCTCCGTCACCTGAGCCGGCACCTCACCCAATCGGAGCGTTCTCGAACAACAATCCGTTCAGCACGCGTCGCGACTTCAGCAACGACAACGACCAAGACTGGAATCTCCCAGTCCCGCTGCTTGAGAGTCCCCCGCAAATACCTGACATGCGGGTGGCACCGATCGATTGGATCGCGCGCGAACAATTTCTGAAGATTGACACACCGTAAATCGTTACTCCGCGACTGGCGCTGCTCGCACGAAACGACAACAGGCGCTACAACACGTGGTACCTAGACAGCTGCCTTAGGCAGCACATGGTGGACTCTGAGTGTTACATATCCAACGCCATCCCCACCCCCGCCATGACCTACGTCACCGTGACGAACAACACACGCCTGCGCACAAGCGCGCAAGGAATCGTGGTGCTCAAGGCTTGAGGGAGCAGGACGCACATCATGCTAAGCGATGTGCTAATCATGCAAAACCTACGCTTCAATCTTCTCTCGGCGGCGCAACTCATGGATTGCGGAGTTGACCTCAACGTCGACCCCGAGACGCGCGACATCCTGCTTCACTACACAATGCCAAACAAGACCCGCAAGCAGATCGGAAGAGCGCACTCTTAAAACGGAGTTTACATCCTCGATTTTGACATTCCCGACTGCAGGGGCGACTCGCAGGAGCTCATCGATCTCGTTCCCCTGCGCTTTGAGCATATCCACCACCTCGACTGGAAGCACCCAGACAGAAGACCGTGGGTTCTACATCACCCACATCTGCGTGAGCTGGCGATGCACGACCCCGATCCTGACACACACACCCACAGCATCAACAAGCGCGACTGCTGGGCGTGGCCTCGCCGCCATCACCGAAGCAGAGCGGGAAGCACCACCTGAGGAAGGACTATCTCACCTGGAGTTGGAGACCGCCACGCGAGTCGTCTTTGGAACGCCGGAACATCCTCTCCCCGGACCCGCATCACAACATCTGCGGGGCATGCTGCGCGGCGTTGGCGTCGCCACCTTCGACGCAGACGGATTCTCGCGACCCTACACAAATGAAAAGTTCATGGAGATCTACCCCCACTGGCGCGACCCCACGACAAAACTCACCGTCGCGGAAGAAGAAGAATTGGCGCGCCACGAGGTAGAAGAGCTTCGGCAACAAAGTCTTGCGGAATCACGCGGAACATTCGCCTGGAGCGGATGGGGCGAAGAAGAGAGCGCCTCCAATAAAGGGGGGTGGGGAAGCGCTGGCGGATGGGGCACAAGCGACACCGGCGGTTGGGGAGCTGCAACTGGCGGCAACACCGGCGGTTGGGGCGCCGTATCTGGCGGCAATACAAGCGGCTGGGGCACTTCCGGCGAAGCCTGATATTCCGCCGCACCGCGTTTCCTGGATCACCATCGACTGAGGCAACGAACCCTCAACCCTGCGGTGTACCGTATACGGGCCTGCCCCTGAGCCGCGCGAACCAACATTTGTCCCTGGAACTATCTCTGGGACCAATATCCCCTACTCCGTCATTCGCGAGAAAGAGTTTCTCGCGCTAATGCTGACCACGGCAAACGAAGAAGAAGAAGAAGAAGAAGAAGAAGAAGAAGAAGAAGAAGAAGAAGAAGAAGAAGAAGAAGAAGAAGAAGAAGAAGAAGAAGAAGAAGAAGAAGAAGAAGAAGAAGAAGAAGAAGAAGAAGCAGCTGATGCAGCAGCTGCAACGGCCGCGCCAGTACCTGACGAAGACCCTGAAGCCGTGCATGCATGCTACATGCGCACCTCTGGATTCCGTGCCGACGATGCGCTCTGGCATCAGCGCCTCGGTCATCCCTTGCGCGTGACGCTGGAAAACTGCATCGAAGCTGGAGTGTTTGCACCTGGTGCGCTCTTGCGCCCAGATGGCACTAAAGTGAGAGGCGGAACGCACCCACACAATTGCACCGTCTGCCCCGAAGCTGCGCTGAGCCATCAACCGTTTCCCCTGCTCGAGTCCGGAACCAACCGCTACACAAAACTGGAGAAAGTCTACAGCGACTTCCTCAATGTGGGCCACTGCGGAACCAATGACGAACTGTACACGCTTACCTTCGTCGACGCAGGAACGCGCTACATGTGGGTAGTGAATGTGGAGGCGTGTACTAGAGCGTACGAAGTCTTCCGCCTGTGGCTGGCGCACACACAATGGCAATCTGGGGAGAAGTTGAAGATCTGGCAATCTGACGGCGCAGGAGAGTTCAGGAGCAAGGAGCTGCAGGACTACCTTGCGCAGAAGGGAATCGAGCACCACAACTCCCTCCCCTACGCGCACCAACAGCAAGGCGTAGCTGAGCGCACTAACCGCACGCTCATGACGAAGGTGCACGCGCTGATAAAGCAATCGAAGCTTCCGCCTATCTACTAGACATACGCAATGCACCACGCCGTACGGGTGCACAATTTGCTGTCAACCACGGCCATCACCGGCAACCTATCCCCACATGTGAATTGGACGAGGACCAAAGGCGACACATCCATGCTCCGCGTGTGGGGGTGCATGGTGCAGTACCGCCCTCCAACGTCAACTATCGGGAAATTTGCAAGCCGCGCGCGCTGGGGAATTCACCTCGGCATCAGCCACGAGCACAAGCATGTCTCATCTTGGACTTTATGAGCCAGAAAACTACGAACGCGCGCGACGTCATTTTCTACGAGCGGCTTTTCCTCCGGCAGTTTCGCAAAGACGAGCAGGCGAACACGAATCGCGTTTATGCCAACGACGGGCACAGCTACGCTACACCTGAGGACGAAGCCGCAGCAGCCATTCTGGAGTAGGACACCAGAGGCGAGTTCACGAGAGGCGATCGCCGCAATAGCGACGACGACGACAACGATGATGATTCCTTCGAAGGAGGAGCAGGCGCAGCAGGCGAAAGCGGAAGCGGCAGAGGCGCAGCACCGCCAGCACCACCTGAACCAGAAAGCGACGACGATGACGTGCAGGAGGTTATCCCGCAGCACCGTCACGACAGCATCGTATCTGGAATGCAACTCCCCGGACTGCACACCGCCACTTCAACGGCGCCACGTGTCATCGAGCCGAAGAATCCGCGCCAAGCTCTATTGGGACCTCACAGCAAGGAATGGCGCGAGGCAATGGATGCGGAAATCAAGGCCCTTGAGTCCCGCGATACCTGGGTGCTCGTCGATCGAGCGACAATCAAGGGGACAAGAGTTCTCTCCGGCAAGTGGGTCTTCCGCGTGAAGACCGCAGCTGATGGCACGATCGAGCGATTCAAGGCGCGCTGGGTCGTGCGTGGCTACGATCAAAGGCACGGGGTTGACTTCGACCAGACATTCGCACCGATTAGCCGTCACACATCCGTCATAATGCTCCTCGCCATCGCTGCCGCACGACACATGCCGCTCCGACAAATCGACGTGAATAATGCATTCCTGTACGCGTTAGTGGATGCAGTGATCTACGTGGAGCAACCGCACATACGGCGAAGGGGATTCGCGCATTTGCCAGTTGCGCAAATCCCTTTACGGGATCAAACAGGCGCCAAGGCTCTGGCAGTAGTACCCGCACAACATCCTGCTTGAAATTGGATTCAAGCAATTGCTTGAATATCCTACTCACGGTCTATGTCGACGACCTCCTTTACAGAGGATCAAGCAACGAATTGCTCGAGCAATTCGAGAAAAACCTCGCGGGGCGCGTCGACATTACCTGCAACCACGACGTGAAGCAGTTCCTCGGCCTTAACATCTCCTACTCACCATAAGCCATTCACCTCTCAGTAGCCAAGTACGTAGAGGAACTTGGCAAGTGCTTGAACATTGCACCTGCACCACTCTCCACCCCTTACCGCACTCCAGGACCCAACCACAAGCCTGACAACAAAGCCCTGTCCCCTGCTGGGCTTCAGACTTACCAGCAGCAGCTTGGATGTCTACTCTTCGCCTCTGTTACCTGCAGGCCTGATCTGTCGTATATTGCGAGCCAGCTGGCTCAGTACTCCCGCAAACCAACGGCTGAAAATCTTTCAGATCTTCAGCGAGCACTTCAATTCTTCATCTCCACGCCCAATGTCGGGATCTGCTACTCCACTATCCCAACCTCATCCTTCAATCTCGTTGGCTATGTGGACGCTGACCATGCCGCTGACCCCGACAATCGACGGTCCAGGACCGGCTTCCTCTTCCGCCTCGAGCCCAGTGGCCCCATCTTCTGGAATTCGCAGAATCAGGAGCTGGTTGCCCTGTCATCAATGGAAGCTGAATTCATCGCAACAACAGCAGCTGTTCGCGAAGGACTCTACCTCCAGGAGCTGCTGCAGGAGGCAAAAATTCCTGCCTCGGCAAATTTTCGCCTGCACTGTGACTACCAGAGCGCGATCAGGATCGCGAACAAACCTGGTTTCGTCAACCGCACCAAGCACATCGTACTACGATACTTCTTCGTCAAGGACGAAGTTGACAAGGGCAAGGTTGACCTAACCTACTGTCCGACGGGTGACATGGCAGCTGATTTCCTCACAAAGAAGCTGCCGCGTCAGCAGTATCAGCATTGCTCCGAACTCAGCGGAGTAGTCAAGCGGGTCAAGGCTCGATACGGCCAGGAGTGAAGGGGGGTGTTACGAATAGTAATTATTGAACCACTACTGTGCACTTCGTACCGCAACAATCGAGGCACGTACTAGTGAGGATGGGAAGTAACACGAAGGGACGTACAGTTACGAAACGATATGGACCGTCGGGCAGATAGCATCAGGCAGTAGCAGTGACGAGGATTCTACCCGAACGGTTTCGTAACTGTCCGGAGTCGCACGGTTAAGTTTTGCTGCAATAAGGGAATGTACCCCTTAGAGTACATGGCTAGCTAGGTCGTTTCGTATTCCCCTGTACGCAGATTTATATTCCTTGCACTTGCATGTTCTAATCATCTCAAGCATTTTACATTCACTCTGCTATTGAGGTCAAGGGCCCACCACCACTACTCAGTCTTGTGCAAACCTTCCTGAGGTGATCCTAGGGACGATCAGCTTTTGATCGCAACACATGGTACGCCACGCTGCTCAACGTCATGAAGGCCAAGAAGAAGCCCATCAACGTGTTTCTAACTCACCTGCCCCCCTTCCTCCCCTCTCACCTACCTCCTGAAACTTGTTCTCCACAATACTGATCTACGGCTGAATGAGCCACGGTACGTCACGCTCCCCAACATCATGAAGGCCAAGAAGAAGCCCATCATGAGCAGAAGGCTAAGGCGACACCAACTAACTACACGTGCAAGTACTACCACCGCTGTAGGTGTGAAGGCTACTGGTGCAAGCAGCCCAGCAGCAGCAGCATCAGCCGCAGCAGCTCCCCTCACCCTGAAGGTAGGTGCTGTTTGCGGGTCTGGAAATCCCAGACCGGCCAGCAGTGCGGCAACAAGGAGGGCCACAGCAGGAGCGACGGCAAGTGGCATTCCCAAGTGAGGGAAGGTAGCAGCCAAGTGTTGAAGTGGGAAAAAAAAAAAAAAAAAAAATTTGAAGGTAGCAGCAGGAGCAGCATCAGCAGTAGCAGATGAGATCCAGGGCGGGTTAATTAAATTGTGAAGGGACGTGGTGGGTGGTGGGTGAGATGGCATGGCTGGTGGGGGCTAGAGGAAGGTGCATGGAGGGACATACCCCTTTTTCCACCCTGCTTGCAGGGTGTTGTGGGAGAGATGGGAGGAGAATGTGGTGAGCGGGAATGGGGAAGGCACGGCATGAGGGGGAGGAGCATGCCCTTGGATCCGCTGTTGCATGGCATGAAATGGCGTTATGTCGTATCTGGCTCTTGAGATGGAATTCTGTTAAATCCGTTGCTGCTCAGCTCTTGAGTGCCCTTGCATCCGCTGCTGCACCGTGCACCTGCTAGGCTCTTGAATAGTGGCAAGTTATGGGTTATGTTCTAGGTATGTAGTTTGTAGTCATTATGCTACATCTGACGTTGCTGTTGATGTGGATTATGTGCTTATGTGTGTGAGTGGTTGGTGCAGGAAGCGGAAGGAATGGTTGGTGGTTGCATTCGTGTGGTGACGGGTGAAGAAGGGAGAAGTGACTTGATGGTTGATGCACTGATTATGTGATTCTAGGGGAATGATAATGCCGACTTGATCAACAGCCGTATTTTCTCTTGCCCCTCTCCCTCCTTGCATCTCTTGAGATATGAACAGTTTTTATGCTTGAACCAACCCAGTATTCGGTTTCTTCCATCCATTCTGATCACCACGTGCTGCTTGGAGGTATTTCATTTCACTTTTATAGCCTCCAGTTTCTTTCAACATTTCCTGCAAGAGTCATCAGCTCACGGCGCATTCACTATCTTATTCTGATTTCATCGCATTCTCATTCGTCTGCCTCTCATGCCATTCACATCACATCAGCTCGTGATGCCTTTCATTGGTTCATGCTAGTCTCATGAAGCAGGAAGAGTGGTTGAGCAGGGGTATGGAGAATGCTCATGCTCACTTGCTTTCTGTGAATCCCGTAAGTCCTTTCCCTTCAAGTTCTGCTAATGAACCTCATCAGCTGATTTCCTTTTTGGTTTACAAAACATTTCCCTCTTTGCCTTTTTCAGCACCCTTTTTACCATGCTTGCATATTCCCTCCCCTCCTTCCCCTTTTCAACAAATCAACCTTCACCACTATTCACCCTTCCACACCAGTAAGGTAGATTCTCTCAAAATCGCCCCTCGAGGCATAACAGCTCTGGTTTGAGAGAGTCTAGGGTAGGACGAACATACTTTGGCTGCACGTTTTTGTAACGTAAACCCATCTTCCCTCCTCGTCCCCACCTTTCACACATCCATGTTGCTTCCTCCAACCCTCGCTTGAGTATCTGACGATTCGCCATCACTTATGTTGTGAGCTGTTTCGTTTGTTTATTATATTTTCCCATCAACTGATGACTGACAAGTTCTTAGCCAGCATCTCATGCCTTTAGCCAGCGAATATGCTTTCACGTATCCCATGCCACAAACCACGGATGACACAAAGCCAGGATTACGCCCTCAGTTTCTCATGCCAGTTTCATCACCTTTGGATGCATTATAAAATTCTTGTCAGATTCATCAGCTCATGTCATCATGCTTTCACCTTCTCTGTTTCTTACGGCAGCCTTACCAGCAGCACATGATGTTTTACTATCTCATTTTGATTTCATCAGCCCATCATTCTCACACACCATCCGCATCAGCTCATAGTGCTTTCAGTAGCTAATGCCTTGCAATATCTTATTTTCATTTTTTTCATGCATTGAAAAGGAATTATATTTCCATTCCGTCCTTGTTGCAATACCAGTCAATGCTCATGATTCTAGTGCCTCTTCCTCTGCCTCTCACTCTGCCTCTCGCTCCGTCATTTCCAACATTCTTTCTGCTCTGTGACAACAACTTTCCTCCTTCCTACCGTTTCGCCTCCTTCCCCATCTCAACCAATCAAGCTTCAACACTTATGCTCTCCACACCCCCACCAGTTAACTTTTTTTCCGGATTCCCTCTGACTGCTCTGACTTTATGAGACTTGTGGGTAGTAGTAAGTACTTTCCTTCTTGCTCTGCAAATTTTGCTAAAATAATAATTTCTCTTCCACGGTTCTCGGCCCCATCATCTGTTTGCTCTCCATGTCACTTCCTACTCTCATCCCTCGTCGCTCCCTCATACCTCTTTCTCATCCCTCTAGCACAGTTTGCCATTACCAATGTTTCAAATAAAATGCAGCGTTGCGTAGCAGCAACATCATTTCATGGTGCCACTAACAGCGGTCCATGATGCCTCTGGAATTGCATGTCAATTTTGGTGCGAGAAGGGAAAAAAGAAGGCTGGTGGACTTGCATAACAGCAGTGGGCTTTGCTTGGCGGGGGCTAAGGAGTTTTCAGTTCAGAGGCAATCTTTCGAAGGGATACATGATCTATTAGAATGGTCCAAGTTACTAGCGGAAGCTATAGTAGTCTTAGAACCTCCTCCTAAGGCCTAGGAGCCAACTTGGGCATGAACCATGCTAGAACCGAAGGGATTTCCAAGAAGTGAAGTTCCAACAAAAGAGAACCCTAACCTATAGGGTTTGGGAGGTGGTCCACTCTAAAGAGTGTACACAAGTTCTCCCAACCCAGTCAATGTATTCTACACTACTATAATGTAGATCTACCACTACATATGTTTATTGGAGCAATCCGAATTAACCTTAATTCCAACAGGCACGCGACGGAAGGCGGAGGAGCAGAAGCAGGCGGAGGAGGCGGAGGAGGCGGAGGAGGCGGAGGAGGCAGAGAAAGAGGGGGAGAAGGGACGGATGCTCTACAAACAAAAGGAGGCTTGCTGGATCTGAACGGGAATGGAGTGCTTGTGCCGGAAATTCGCGCGTGTTTGGGTCGCATTGAAGCGAGGTTTGGCGGAGGGGGAATGGCGGTTGAGGCGATTGAAATTTGGGTGGATTCCCAGGTGGAGAGAAAGGGGTTGAGGGGTTCAGGAGCGGTGCCAAGTGGTGGAGAAGGATTGGATAAGGTGAGCGCCTCGACGGCTGTGGGTGTGGTTGACGGGGCGAGCGAAGCAGGCGAAGTCGAACGAACTCTGATTGCGGAAGCGGAGCATCTGAGGGATGCGGCGGCTGTATCCGCCACTGGCGAAAACTGGTTACCAGGTAAACTGCCGGGTCCTCTTGAGAAGCAGCAGGCGCAATCAAAGGTCGCTCTTGCTCGGGGCCTGGAGGCCTGGGCTGGTACTAACGGGGATGCTCTTAAAGGAGCGCTGCTGCAACTCTTGGAGAAGGCACGGCTGGAAGGAGGAATCCAACGGCTGGAAATCGATTCTGAGCGGAAGATCTGCGACCTGAGGGAGGAGATGGAGCGAGCGGTGAGCGGCGAGGGGAGGAAGCCGGAAACTGAGCTGGACCGGATGCTGAATCTGCTTATAACGGAGGCGGCACATAGGCAATAGCTTGAAGAGGAGATTAAAGCCGTGCAGGACCAGTGGGTGAAGAAACTCGAGGAGGCACGGGCGCAGCAGCTAGAGGAAATGGCAAGAGTGAGGAGGGAGATGGAAGAGATGAGAGAGCAATGGCAAGCGCAGCAGGCGCAAGCGAACGACGCGCTGAGGGCAGAGAAGGAAGCGGTGAGGAAACAGATGGAGCAGATGCGCGAAGAGTGGTGCGTGCAGCAGGCACAGGCAAACGAGGCTCTGATTGGTCCAATGGAGGAGATTCGCGAGGAGTGGAGAGCTACGGGCCTGGGCGGGAGGGTGAAAAGCCCGGAGGAGCGGTTGGACGGGGTGGAGAGCGGTGAGCAGGACATGGAGAGCCAGATTGTGCAGAAGGTGTCGGAAATGAGGGTAGAGGCTGGGCTGGAGGTGGATAGGGTTGAGAAGATCGTTAGTGAGAAGGTGGACGGGCTGAAACAGGAGCTAGAGGGGAAGATTGAGGGGAGTCAGCAATAGGTGGAGCAGTTGGAGGAGCTTTGGATGGGTGCGGATGTGCCTGGGATGGTTGCGCGGATTGAAACGGGGGTGAAGTGTAATAAGATTGTGATTGAAGCGGTGGATAGGCGCGTGAGGGAGCAGGCGGAGGGGCAGGAGAGGTTAATAGAGGAGGCGGAGAGGAAAGCGAAGATGGTTGAGGAGAGTGTGGAGGAGAGAGTGAGAAAGGTGGAGGAGAATGTGGGGGAGAGAGTGGGTAAGGTAGAGGAGAATGTGAAGAAAATAGAGGAGAGTGTGGGGGAGAGAGTGGGTAAGGCAGAGGAGAATGTGAAGAAAGTAGAGGAGAGTGTGGGGGAGAGAGTGAGGAAGCTAGAGGAGAGTGTGGGAGAGAGAGTGGTGAGATTGGAAGAGGGTATGGAGGAGAGGGCTAAGAGGGTAGAAGAGAGTGTGATGGCGGGAGTGAGGAACCTAGAGGAGGTGGTTAAGGAGGTGGAGAAACTTGAAGAGAAGGGCGTACAAGAGAGATTGGGAGAGGTGGCAGGTAGTGTTGAGGAACGAGTGAAAGATATTGAGGGGATAATGGAAGAGAGGGTGCAGAAAGTAGAGGAGAGTGTGGAGGAGAGAGTGAGAAAGGTAGAGGAGAGTGTGGGGAAAAGAGTGAGGAAGGTGGAGGAGGGTGTGGAGAAGGTGGGGGAAGCAGAGAATAGTTGTGAGAAGGGCGTAGAGGGAGCAGAAGCGAGTGTGGAGGAGCGAGTGAGTAGTCTGGAGGGCAGTGTGGAGGAGCGAGTGAGTAGGCTGGAGGGGAGTGTGGAGGAGAGTGTGAGGGAGCTGAAGGAGAAGGTGGACGAAGTCGAAAGGCAGGCCGCGGACGTGGGGAGAGTGGTGCTGGAGATCAGCAAGGAGGTTGCAGAGCAAGTGAGATTCTTGAAGTCTCAGCAAGGCTTATCTCTGGAGAACGATGAAGCATTGACAAAAACCGTGGAAGGATCTGTGGCAGCTGCTGCTTCTGCACAGCAGCAGATAGAGGCGGTTATTGCAGTTGTAAGGGAGGTTGCTAAAGTAGCAGCAGAACTTTCCAAATCTGTCAAATATGCCAAATCTGGCGTAGGGAGCGAGGGGGCGGAGGGTGGGGCTGGTTTGCTGGAGCAGGTGGTTCTGATTGGTCGGGAGGTGGCGAGTCCGGGAGCAGCAATAGCTGCGGGTGATAAGGAGCAAGAGGGAAGGAATGAGGAGGTTGAGTGTCTTGAGGAGGTGGTGCTGATTGGTCGAGAAGTGGTCCGGGTGGCAGCAGAAATTGCCAAGGGTGCGAAAGACCAAATTCACGGAATCAAATCTGCAGAGGAAATCAAATCTCTGATTGCAGCTGAGCTGGCAGCGGCTGGTGTGGTGCAGCAGCAGCAGCCGGAAGTAGTGGCTTTGAACGAACCTTCCAAGAAGGTGGAGCATCTGCAGGAGCCAACAGCAGCAGCAGCTTTGGGCGAACCTTCCAAGAAGGTGGAGCACCTGCAGAAGCTCCTAGAAGAGCAGCAGCACAAGGCTGACGCGGCAGCTGCTAACGTGGCATCCACGATCCAACAGCTTTCAGATAAAATCTCCACGTTGGAGCTGAAGCAGGCGCAGACCACGTCAGCAGCAGCATCAGCCGCGTCAGCAGCGTCAGCCGCTGTTGCAGTGACCCACGCTGCGTTTCCCCGTGCAGCGTCCATAGGGGCGAGTGTTCTGACCTCCCCTGGAGGCCCTAAGACGATCACAGCAGCGGCAGAGGTGGCGGCTGCAATTGTGGTGGACCGAGGGTGGGTGCAGCAGCAGCTGGCCGAGCAGGAGGTGAAGGTAAGGTGGCAAATGGGGGCTTTGCAACGAATGGCGAGTGTTGCATTGGAAAAGGCACATAAGCAGGCTGAAGAGGGCGCTGCGATTCTTGCAGCTGTCAAAGCAGCAGCAGGCGCAGCAGAAGCAGCAGGAGCAGGGGGTAGTGCAGGGGCGGAACGGGGGGCAGGGCAATGGGCAGTGGCAGGGGCAACGTCTGGATCAGAGGAAGGGGCAACTGAAGGGGAAGGGGCGGGGGCGGAGGCAGGAGAACTGGCAGCGGCAGCAGCAGTGGCGGACAGAGGGTGGGTGCAGCAGCAGCTCGCAGAGCAAGAGGTAAGGTTTGAGAGGCGCGTGCAGGGGATGCAGCGGATAGCAGAGTTTGGCGTCCAGCGGATGGGACAGCTGGCGGTGCGAGCGGCAGATTTCGACAGTATGCTGAAGCAGGTCCAGGAGGTGATGGCGGCGCTGGCTGCGCGAGTGCAGGGGGTGTTGGAGCAGCAGGTTGGGAGTAACGCGGAGATAGAAGCGCTAGTGGGGTGGAAAGCGAGGATTGAGGGGGCTTTGGAGCAGCAGGCGGGGAGAAACGCGGAGATTGATGCGCTAGTGGCACTGAAAGCGCAGATTGAGAAGGTTTTGGAGTAGCAGGCGGAGTGGAATGCGCGTGTTGATGCGATGATGAAGGAGGTGGGGGCGAAGGTGGGAGGGCTGGTGGAAGGGGAGGGTCGCTGTGTTACAGCTGTAGCTGCAGCAGAAGCTGCAGCAGTGGCAGAAACCGCAGCAGTGGCAGAAGCAGATATGGCAGCAGAGGCAGCAGCAGTGCCAGAAGCAAACGTGGCAACAACACACGCATGCTTGGGCAGGCTACAGGGAAGGGCAAGGAGGAGGAGGAGGAGCTGCAGGCCAACGGCTTCAGGGAGGTAGGTGTGGCCTCTGGGCTGGAGGTGCTCTACCTATAGACACCCTGTTACCGTGGAGCTTCGGCCAAGGCCGAACGTTTGGTGGATCTAGGATGGCCAAGCATGCCTGGACCATCCCCGACTTAAGATTGGATGAGCCCTCTACTGTTTGTGCAGATGAAGAAGATGAGGGTGTATTCAATGGGTACTAGGTGGAATTGGCATGTATCATTGTATGGCGTTTTACCTTGTAAACAAAAAAATCCGTTCATAAGAACCCCCCCTGTTTAGAAGGTAGCCCTAGACCCGTTGATACTTTTTAAAGCATATATGTCTAGTACACACCAGGCCTTATGATTCCATAAGGCCAACATCCTAGTTTCACTTTATCTGTAAAGGTATCGAAGGATAACCACTCTTTTAAATCAGGATGGAACTATTAATTAACTTTGTATGAAAATTTTACAAATCCAAGATAGCAAATTGTGGTATGCAGTTGTATCACCCATGATTCATGTGAACAACGCGGGCTTGATACCCGAGGTACCGTATTCTCTACACACCATTGCTCATTACTCTTATCGAGAAGGATCCTCACGAACTCCTTAATGACTAGTTCGATACCATCAATGTAATTTCAAGGAGTTGTTCCGTTGTGCAATGTAATATCAATATCACAACTCTTTTTCTTATAAGGGTCTAAGAAAAAAACACTATGAAACAAGAAGGGTGCATCGGCAAGCCCAGCCTTATAATAAGTGTTGTAAGGGTAAATCACACTGTTATCCTGAGGCCTAGTAGCACCCATAGGTCCCTTGTAACCATAACACTAATCTATAAAAATAAACCCAAAGTAAAGACACCATTGTCTTCAACTCGACACTACCTTCTATCTGGGCGATTACGGTCAGGGCCTCAAGTTTGGATTTTACCTACTCACGATTAGCACTGTAGACATTTTCAAAACCCTTCTGAGCAGTGTGTCTTTTTTGGTAACACTGATGGATCAATGTAACTTGAAGTTTTGAAAACTTTACCCAGAGGCATCAGTGTAGGTATATTTTTAGCCCTGATTGTACTGTAGGTGCTAGCAGCAACCAAGCTCGAGGCCCAAATTGCGCAAGATTACTAATCCTGCGCAAGGTGGGCACTGGTGGGTGGGGGTTGTTGTGAAAGTCGAGTGCAGTGGCTTGTCTGGTTTCGCTGCAACACTTGTTTTTTTCAACGAGTCAGCAAGCTTCCCGGGGGGAACATGTGTTTGGGGACCTCGATCGAGTCCCAAATTTTGGAGTCGAGGAAGTTGTAGCTTTGCAGTGAGTGCAGCTTCGACCAATCAGCTGCGAGGTCATCCAGCCGGTCATTGGCGCGCTGGTGAGGTCTCTGGAGCTGATGAACCCGGGCAGAAGGGCGAACTCTCTAGAAGACCTGCTTTTTGAGAAGGGCGGCACCACGTCAGGATTTCCAGTGATGACTTTGATTGCAACGGTTTTGCGACAGGTGTGGCTGGCCCGAATGCGATGCGGCGTGGCGGGCAGACCCGTTTGAAAGGAAAAAGGTGGGGCGCAACGCGGTGTTGGGTTTCATGACACATGCGCGAGTGGTGTTGGCAGCTGGGGCAAGGGCGGCGGCTAAGGACAAAAGTGGCAGGGGGGGCTATGACGCGTGGTCACATGTGGCGGAAGATGAGAGGAGGGCTATGCGGGAAATCTGCACGGCGGATGGGCCAACCAGGTGGTCGGATGCTTTTCTGTCCATCTGGCGCAACCCGGGGACTTTGTACCAGCCTCCGTAGAAGACGTTGGGGGGGCGCAGCATGTTACATGTCAGCATGACGCGTGCTCTCCATGTCTCCAGTTACGGCTGCGGATGTACTTATGTTTCATTAATATATCTACATCCACCAAAAAAAAAAAAAAAAAAAAAACTTCGACCAATCAGGTTGCAGTTTTTGCTTCGGGTAGGGTGCAAGCAGACACGGAGTGACGCGGTGTCGGTCGTCAGTACTCACGTGCTGCCGTTGTAGTGCATCATTACGAAATTGGGTGTACCATTACGAAATTTCGGAAAACCTTCATCTCAATAGGTAGAGTTTCCGAAGAGGAGGGGGGGGGGGGGGGGGGGGGGGGGGGGTGTTCCCTTTACGCTCTTCAGGGTAATATTCGCTAAGGGAGATTTTACCCCAGAGCATCAGTGTGGCCTAAATCATTACACTGACATATCAGTGTAACACTAATCCCCCAAAAAAATACCCAAACCCATCAGTGCAGGCCCTAAATTTCACCCTTCTAATCAGTATAGCAGTGTAAATTACACTGATAACGAGAGCCCTGTTTACGGTAATTGTGTTGTACGATATTCCCTGCGCATCCATACCCCTATCTCTAGAGCGTTTTAAGGCGGTCCTGAGGGTGTATACCTGGGAGCTATTGGTATAGGGGCTTCAACAAAAACTATCATGGTTCTAAGCAAGCGGTGGTGAACCAGATATCCAGCATCGCGAGTGTAACCACCCACGAGTAATGCGTGCTGTCAGCTGTCAAGTCAGGACGAGGAAGCGTGACGGGGGTCATTGGCACAAACCTCTTGAATCCATGGAGTGGCAGAACCCTGAAATGCGTAAAACAACACCAATAAGAGGGTAGCAAATCACCGCAGGAAGCAAGGAGATTAGTTAAAGGGCATTCAGTCCAATGAAAAGACTTTTTGTTGTGTACCACCTCACATAATCAATGAAATCATAAGGAAATTATTTATTAATATTATTGATGCAAGAAGCTGGCATTGCCACCACCTGATCAATCTTTCCTCAGCCCTCAATCATGGTTAGTCACTTGCTGTTGGAAGTGTGTGCACTAGTGTGATAATTAAGGTTCAACACGGTTTAGTTCTGAGCAATGTGAGTATGACATGAGGTGAGCAACATGATGCTAAAGCATCACCCACCACGAATCTTCCTCCTGAAGCGCCACCCACCTGGAAAATTCCTCCTGAAGCGCCACCCACCTAGAAGCTTCCTTCTCAAAGGCCATGCCACGCACGTTGTCGCTCTTGAAGAGCAGGAAGAACGGCTTTCTGTACTCTCTGGCCGCCCACGGGCCAAAGACGGTCACTCGCCGCGCGTCCTGCATGTGCTGGCGCATGCTGGGCAGCAGGTGCATGCCTGGGAGAGGCATGGGGAGCAGAGAGCACATGAGATGGCCAGGAGAGAAACATTTGGCAGCCAGCATGCATGGGCACATGAGACAGCAGTCAGGTGCGATTATGAGACAGCAGTCAGGGCGTACGACTGGGGAACGAGGAGGAGTGCTATAGCATTATAACATGAAAAGAAAAGCTCACAAGAAACTGGAGAACGAATGGAGGTGATCTGGACGCATGCGCATTGCTAGAGCACAAACATGCGCCTTGCAAGAGCAAAAGTACAGCCGTCACTGCCTCCACGCATATGTGTTTTGGCTTCATGCACGCACACGCCACTCTTCTATAGTCCAGTGGTGAGTTCATTGAGGGGAGATCATGCAGGAAGGAGCTGTAGGCGACGAGTTGGAAGGGTGTGTCTTGGCGGCTCAGCACAGCGCCTCCCAGAAGACTCGTGTTGAACATCCACGCTGGCAGCACCTCGTGCATCGACCCCATGTGTGCCACGTATGTCAGATTGAACACAAAGGCGCGGCCGTTCCTGGTGAGGTTGAACCTGGGAGGGGAAACGGGGGGTACAGCGCTCATTTAGAGTGAAACCAAAGACCTAGAATGGGACAGTAGAGAAAGAGAGCGAGGCTGTTGGCATGGTGCGTGATGCATGGTGCGTGAGGCATGGTGCGTGAGGCATGGTGCGTGATGCATGGTGCGTGATGCATGGTGCGTGAGGCATGGTGCGTGATGCATGGTGCGTGATGCATGGTGCGTGAGGCATGGTGCGTGATGCATGGTGCGTGAGGCATGGTGCGTGATGCATGGTGCGTGAGGCATGGTGCGTGAGGCATGGTGCAGGAGGCATGGTGCAGGAGGCATGGTGCAGGAGGCATGGTGCAGGAGTCATGGTGCAGGAGGCATGGTGCAGGAGGCATGGTGCAGGAGGCATGGTGCAGGAGGCATGGTGCAGGAGGCATGGTGCAGGAGGCATGGTGCAGGAGGCATGGTGCAGGAGGCATGGTGCAGGAGGCATGCATCTGTTTAACAATCTCAAGGGGACACCGCTACAAGGAATCACAAACTCCTTTTCTCTCTTTCTCCCTCCAAACGCAAGTCGTTGACCAGAAGGTGTTTGTTTCATGTCGAGTGTAGCGCCTAGCACCCCAGGCTATCGCCTCATGTGCACGAAGCCTTTGCAGGGTGAGCTGTAGTAAAAGGTGTACGCTACATGGGGTCCGTGCATGGGCCTTTGCACGGGCGTCTGCACATGCATATGGGGTCCGCGGCCCACCTCGTGTGTATAAAGCCGTGGTAGAGCAAGCCGTCCGCTATATAGGTTCCACACATGAGCATTCGCACAGGCATTTGCACATGCATATGGGCTCTGTGGCTCACCTCGTGTGTATAAAGCCGTTGTAGAGCGAGCCATAGAATATGGCGTCCTGGTCCGCTATATAAGGTCCGCGCACATGCCTCTGCAAGAGCTGGTCGAACCCACTCCCCACGCTGTCATTGAAAGGGCTCGGCCCTTTTTGGGGAGTGGCATAGAAGCCGTGGACGCCCTTTTGGGGGCAGATACGGCCGCACCAGGGGCATACAGGCAGACAAATGCCACATAGGTTGGTTTGAAGAGTGAAATGGGGTGGGCTGGGCACACAGAGGCGCGCATGAAAAGACAGTACAATCTAGTACAATTTAGTACAATTTAGTACAATTTAGTACAAGACAGAACAAGACAGAACAAGACAGAACAAGACAGAACAAGACAGAACAAGACAGAACAAGACAGAACAAGGCATTCCTGGTACAGAGCATGCATGGTGTTGAGTGGCTACTGCCTTGCCTTCATGTCGACCTTCTTAGAGTCAACAAAGGCAGCACGTGATTATGCGCGGAGGAAGACCTGCAGGAAGCCGAAGAAAAAGCGGATCTCTGAGTCGCCTGCCGTAGGAGGGTTTGAGAAATGGGGGGGTGACAAAGGAGGGGGTTCAAACAGAACTGCACAGGCAGCACATGGCATTACATGTGGAGGAAGACCTGGAGGAAGCCAAAGCAAAAGCGGATCTCTGAGTCGCCTGCCATACACGCATGCACAGAAGACAGGTGGGGAGGGGGTTCAAGAAGAGCACAGGCAGCACATGGCATACCCACCAGCAGCACATGGCATACCCACCAGCAGCACATGGCATACCCACCAGCAGCACATGGCATACCCACCAGCAGCACATGGCATACCCACCAGCAGCACATGGCATACCCACGAGCACCCCCTACCCATCAACAGCACCCACGTACCCATGAGCAGCATGCCCTATGCACCCATGAGCAGCACGCCCCACCCACCCATGAGCAGCACGCCCCACCCACCCATGAACAGCACGCCCCACCCACCCATGAACAGCACGCCCCACCCACCCATGAACAGCACGCCCCACCCACCCATGAACAGCACGCCCCACCCACCCATGAACAGCATGCCCCACCCACCCATGAACAGCACGCCCCACCCACCCATGAACAGCACGCCCCACCCACCCATGAACAGCACGCCCCACCCACCCATGAACAAGATGCGCTGCTTGCGGTGGAAGCACTGGAGGGCATCGGCGGGCTGTACGGTCTTGAGGCGGCATGCGTGGGGGCGCCACTGCTGGTCCTTCCAGTAGCCCTCGTTGCCGGAGGAGAGCAGCAGGGCAGGCGTGCACCAAGGGAGGCTCTCTCTGCGCAGCAAGGAGACGGTTGGTGGAAGGAAGGGAGGGTTTGCCTCGACTTGACTGACTGATCTTGGTATTGGTTTGGTTTTGGTTTGGCTCTTGTTTGGTTTTGATAAAGGTTACTGCATGTCTACAACATTCTGCCTGCATGTCTACGGCCACTCGCTCTCCATTCTCCTCCCCAGTCTACTCTACTCTGAAGAGCGTGTTTCTTACTCCACCTTCTTGCCTTTAATCGAGAGATGAGATGAGCCATCACACTTACCTAAGCGCGTCTGGGAAGTACTGCAGGGGGCTGGAGACCTGCACCTTGTGAAGGGCCACGGGCCGATAGCTTCACGGGTGAGCGGTGATGTGATGCCGGGTCATGCACGGGCGGGGAAACATGAGGGTAGGCAATGTGTTGGTTGGTCGTTGTGAGGGGTGTGTGAGGGGATTGATGGTAGATTGATGGGAGATTTATGAGATAATGCTGGCTAATTCTGGGAGCTTTGGGTTAGAGGAAGAAAGGATTTACGGGTTAGAGGTTTTATGGGAGGATTATTTGAGTTAGAGGAAGGCATGGTGGTGTTGTGCGTGCACATGCATGCGAAGATGTGTGTTGAGTGTGCGAGTACATGCATGCTGGCAAAGATAGAAGTATTAGCAGAGGCATCACAATGGAAACATGCACACATGCTCACACGCAGATATGCATGCATACATGCACACATGCTCACAGGCAGACATGCCTGCATGCATGCACACACATGCTCACACGCAGACATGCATGCGTGCTTGCACACACATACACACACACGCGCGCGCGCGGACACGAGCAGGGTTAACTGTTTTTGGGTTTCGGGTTCAGTGCCACTGTTGGCTGTGCATCGCCGCCCATGCAGGACCTACTTTTGGAAGCCTTTGTTGTAGAACCTGCTGAGAGCAGTGCGCAGCTGACACGCGTTGGTGAAGAGCAGATGCAGCGAGAGCACGTAGGGCCCAGGGACGGGCGCTGTGAAGCACACCTGGAGACACGTGGATCGCATAGGATTGCATCGCATGCATGGGAATGCGGAGGAATGCGGTGGAATGCAGTGGAAGGCAGTGGAATGACCGTGCATCAATACAAAATACCATTTTGCAGCTAGAGCTTCCGTAGTGTGCTAGCCTGTGGGTACATGTTTACCTCTTTGTACCCAGGATGTCTAGATACAACGACCGTTGAGAGAGAGAGAGAGAGAGAGAGAGAGAGAGAGAGAGAGAGAGAGAGAGAGAGAGAGAGAGAGAGAGAGAGAGAGAGAGAGAGAGACAGAGAGAGAGAGAGAGAGAGAGAGAGAGAGAGAGAGAGAGAGAGAGAGAGAGAGCCAAACCTGACCCATAAATCCAAACCTCGTGTGAGGAGGAGGCGGGATGGTACTTGACTTGAGCTGCCAGTCTTAAGTCAGTCCACCCGTTCAGAGCATCATCCCATGCAGGCGCCTCTGTCACTCTCGCCGTTCTCCTGGAATCTCTCCACCTCCTCTCCGCGTTCTCCCCACCCACGCCGCTGTCGCTGCTGCTCCCACTGGTGCTGCTGTTGCCACCGCGGCTACTGGCACTGCTGCTGCTGCCGCTGATGGTGCTGGTGGTGTTGGTATTGGTCATGGTGGAGGTGGCGGAGGGGGGTGACTCGGTCGAGAGAGAGGAGGCAGCACTGGGTGGTTCTGAGGAGCGGTTGGCGAGGGTGTCAAAGGCGAGTAGCGCCACGAAGAACGCCCGCTGCCTGCAGCAGAAAGCAGAGGGCCGATGGAGTGGAGAGGAGCGATGGAGTGGAGAGGGGCAATGGAGTGGAGAGGGGCAATGGAGTGGAGAGGGGCGATGGAGTGAAGAGGGGCGATGGAGTGGAGATGGGCGATGGAGTGGAGAGGGGCGATGGAGTGGAGAGGGGCGATGGAGTGGAGATGGGCGATTGATTTAAAGGTCGAAATGAAATAAAGGGGCTGTGGAGTGGAATGGGTGATTGAGTGCACGAGGTTGAGGAGGCGGAGGGAGATGGAGTGCGCATGGCAAGGGAATATGGTATGGAGTAGCATGGCATGGCATGAGGGGGAAAGAGGGAGGGAGAGGAGCGGGAGAGAGGGAGGTGCGTTGGACACAGCACCTGCAACCAACGTCAAAAAAGGACTTGCCAGAAAGCTGCGGGAAAGTTGCAAAAAGGATACTTTTTGGATACCTTGGTTTTGCAACTTTCCAATGATGGTCAAATGTTGCAGAAATCGTGGTTGCGGGAAAGTTGCGAAAATGTTGCATTCCTGCAAGTTTCCCGCAACACAACCGCAACTTATCGGACAATCTTTGGACACGTTGTGTATACATTTCAGTCACATGTATGCAGTTTCACCACCTGCCACGTGGCATGCGTACAGTTTCGACTTCGAAGTGAACGTACGCCGGTACGTTCGCGAAGATATTTTGCCACGTCAGCTACGATATTTCTGCCACGTGTCATTCGCGATATGTGGACTCAGGCGTGACACTTGGACCAATCAAACAAGCTGTGCGAACGTGGGAAAATTGATTTTAACAGGCCGCCGAATTGTCTGAAATCGGAGCATGCGTTTTAGTTACAGGTGTGTTTAAAAATATTCAGTTTATACACTATATGTATTCTCTTGCACATTTGCATGCATACTTATCAGCATACACAGAGCACGATCTAGGTGAAAAACCAACACAGCTAATGCAACGACTACAGATCTTCAGGTCTCAATGGCAGATGAATATAGGGCGAAATCACGCTTCGTTTGCGGGCCTGCAAACAGAGATACGACATAGTGTTAGACATGGGTTAGTAGACAGTAATTGTTCCCTACCTCACTGACCTACCGCCCGCGGGCCTTGAATTGAACTGATAACATTGCCATGAACAAGATTGACAATGTCATAATAGGTAGTTAATTAGTAGAAGGCATTAGGGTTTACACTAGAGAGGAAAGTA
Organism: Closterium sp. Naga37s-1; assembly: GCA_947471745.1. NCBI lineage: Eukaryota > Viridiplantae > Streptophyta > Zygnematophyceae > Desmidiales > Closteriaceae > Closterium > Closterium sp. Naga37s-1. The sequence goes on along the minus strand of CANJKZ010000056.1, from coordinate 4,419,458 downwards.
TCAAGATAGTTGCCAAGGCAAAAGGATGGTTTCACTATAGGCTCAAGGGTACAAATATGAAAGAAGAGAAGGAAGGTGCACCACCTAACAAGCAAGATAACTACACTAAGTCTACACTGCAGGCAGTTATAAAGTAATGTATACAATTACATTCTAACACACCCCCTAACTGCCTGCAGTGAAGAACCATGTGCAGAAACACCCCCGGAAGGGGTACACCAAGCAGAGCGCAGCAGACGGAGAGGGAAAGTGAGGAGGAGGAGGGACTAGGAGAGGAGAGGAGGTGGTGGGCGGCAGCTGAAGCTGCTGGCACACGGCGCAACTGGAGCAACTGGCACACGGGCAACTGGAGCAACTGGCACACTGGCAACTGGAGCAACTGGCACACGAGCAACTTGAGCAACTGACTCCGCGGCTAGACGAGCGGCAGGAGTAACTGACTCACTGGCGACTGGAGCAACGGGCTCACGGGCGACTGGAGCGACGGGCTCACGGGCGACTGGCGCAACGGTCTCACGGGCGACTGGAGCTGCTGACTTCACAGCGGCCACCCCCTTTCAACCTCCCCCATTGTCCCAAAACTCCCGTTCACACCCCTCGGCATCCCTAGCGCCGCTCCCTCGTCTCCCCCACACCCTCCCCCCCCCTCGGCGGTAGCTGCAGCAGTGGGAGAGAGAGGAGGAGGGGCGGCAGCAGATCACTCACACCCGCCACCCCCATACCCTCCCCCCCACTGCTGCACGCGCAGCAGGGGGATGGAGGAGAAGGGGGGGCGGGGGGGGGCGGGGTAGAAGCTGCGCGGGCTACAGCAGGGGTAGTGCAGGCGCGCGCGCAGCAGGGCAGGTGCGCGCGGGCCTGGCGCAGGCTGTACGGGCCGTGCGCGGCCCTGGCGCAGGCTGTACGGGCCGCGCGCGGCCCTGGCGCAGGCTGTACGGGCCGTGCGCGGCCCTGGCGCGGGCTGCACAGGCAGCGCGTGGGTTGTACGGGCCGTGCGCGGCAGGGCAGAAGCCGTCGCGCGAAATCGCTGCACGCCCGAGGCGCACGACGAGCAGAAAATCGACGCGCGCCCGGGGCGCGCGGCGGGCAGAAAACCGACGCGTGCCCCGGGCGTGCGACGGGCAGCAGAGAGGCCCATGAGCGGAAGCGTAGTGGTGGGCCCTATGAGACAGGTCCTAGGAGAAACCTCTTTCTGATAGCATGTCACAATAGGTAGTTAATTAGTAGAAGGCATTAGGCTTTACACTAGAGAGGAAAGTATCGAGATAGTTGCCAAGGCAAAAGGATGGTTTCACTATAGGCTCAAGGGTACAAATATGAAAGAAGAGAAGGAAGGTGCACCACCTAACAAGCAAGATAACTACACTAAGTCTACAGTGCAGGCAGTTATAAAGTAATGTATACAATTACATTCTAACAGACAACTCTGCGAAATCCCTGCGAAAAAAAAAAAAAAAAAAATGTATATATATCTCGTGGCAGCCACTGACTCTGCAACGGTCTTGGTACCACACAGGAGAAGACAGCTAAACGTTAGCGTTAGAGGCTGGATGATATATAACTCGATACGAGCATGGGGAAGAAGCCACGACGATTTAAGAGATTTGCAAGCGGAGGCAAAGCGAGACCGAAGGCCTTCCCGCATGCAGAGAGCGTGCCGACGATCTGTGTATTGGGTGGATATGAAGCGGGAACATCAATGTAACTGATTAAAGTGGCACGGTGCAGCGCAGTTCAATACAAGAGAAAATGTATCTGCATTCATTGCGGGAAGAACGAGAGGAAAACGAGAACTGAAGAAGCCTAACAAGTGCGAATAAAGGACAAGTGAGGATCACAACAGGAGTGAGGAGAATCGTTTGTAAGAAAAATCACGCTTTCAGCGCATAACACGGCGCTTCCGCTGCCGGGCAACGCGCTTTACGGCGCACCGTTCGTAGGTAGACGGGTGCTGAGTCCGCGGCGATTCGCGCGCAGAACGTCCTCTGCGTGGGGAGCGCAAGTCGATGAGCTGTATATGGGACGGGAGGTAGAAAAGAAGGGGACAGATGCAGGCTGAGACGGTAGATCTGGACAGATAGTAGCTTGAATACATACTTCCTATACTAGATTATTACACACACAGAAGGAAGAGCATACGGTATACGCTAGTTGATGCGTGAGGGGATATTCAGAGGCACGATATGCAGGCTTGACTGGAAGAATAAGCTGAGAAAGTTGTGTGACCAATGAGCTACGCAACTAGCGTGTTGTGTGAATACGAAAGACAGATGCTTCTAGAGCTCCAAAGTGTGATGATGTGTCTTCACGGATGCCGTAGATTTCTGGTACTAGCATACATCGCACCAGTAATTGGTTAGTAAAAAATCATGAAGGTGGGGATAGCTCAATTCCGGTTACCTGAGGTGTGATCCGGGAAGCCACGTCACTTGAACAGAATCTGAACACTTACATTGATTGGGTGTGACATGGAACTGTATGCCAGCTGCCAGTTCCGATTCTGGGTTGTGCCTTCGCGAGCCTCGTCTGAGGTTGTATCCCAGTTACTGTGCTCGCCACGTTCGACAATGCCTGCCTGATTCGTGCTGTAGTGTTCATCGATCATACACCAGCAAAGGGGACTCCCGAGATTTGGTCGGACGAAGGTGTACTGTTCGGTGAAGAAGTTTCAAGTTTGATGTGTGAAATTCGCGGCTCGGTAAACCCACGTATACAAAAATTTGCGCCCCGGCTGACCCACGTAGCTCATGTTCGCAGCTCGGAAGCCAGCTTGTATCCGAAATTGGTGCATGTTGCGGTTTTCACTCAGTGCTTTTCGGATACTTTTCAGGTAGGTTTCTGCAACTTTCCTGCAGCTTTCAGACTTAAACTCGATTTTGAGCCAAACCCTTTTCCGCGATGAAGTGGCAAGTGAAAAAAAAGGGTAGCTGTCACACGGTGTGTTGCGTGCTGTGTGCTGCGAGCCAAGGCAGGCACCACCTCCCTCCCACGCCCTTGCGACTACTCCCTGCTATCAAGGGTCATCATCTAGGCCCCAATCCCGCAGCACCCACTGAAAAGCACTTTCCTCCCCCCGTCTCCCAGGCCCACCAGTCACGGAGAAGCACGTGCGCTGGTTGGCTAGAGCGCGTTCTGCCCCTGCGCCTTCCACCTCCACTCGTCCGAACCTCGCCACTTCCGCAACGTTCCACCCTTCCCCCGCCCGCCGCTCCTCCTCCACCCCGCACTCCGCCTCCTCCCCCTCCTCTTCCCCAAGCGGTTCTGGTTCTGCTGCCATCGTGTCCGGCTCTTTTTCCAATTCATTCTGCGCCATCCCCGTTACAGAGTCTCGTACCCCTCGATCGTCTGCGGGCCTGACCTCCTGCTCGCTTTTAAGCAGTCCTGCTGCTTCTTTGAGCTGAGACAGTGGCGTCTGCGAGTGGAAGAGCCACACGGGCTGGCCGACAGTAACTGGAGGCCAGGGCAGAGATTAGAAGGAGAGCGCCACCGTGGCGGGAGATGGTGGGTGCGGGAGTGGGGGGGAGGAGAAATTGGACCGCAAGCGATAAGAGAGGTGACAAGAGGGCTGATGGGAAAGGTGTAGCGAAAAGCTGAAATTTGATATAAAAGTCAGGTGCGGCACATTTCGCTGCTGCACTCACGCGCTTCCATGTCCGCCGGAGGCGAATAGTTGAGCACGGCGTGGACCAAGTAGTAGACGCACAGCAGCGCGCCGGGCAGCAGCAGGCCTGCTGTGGTGGCGGATGTGAACAGGCTCCGCTGCTCGAGATTCGCCGCTTCTGCCACGCCCTTTCCCATGCTTATTAATAGTAGTAGTAGTAGTACTATTAGTAGTAGCAGTAGTAATAGTAGTAGCACTGTTCTCGGACGTGATGAGTCTAATAGTAGGGTTAATACTGGTAGAAGGGTACTAAATTCAAATACCATTCTGAGATAAGTCTTTCCCCAAGCTTTGTTGCGGTCTCTGCTGCTCTGGGGCGGATGGGAAGCACTGGTACACCCTGTTTCGTGCAATCAAGGATTCCAATATAAGCCCTTAGTAAAACACCACCGCGTCAACGTTGATGGTATCAACCCAGGTTATAGTCAACTTCGTATCAGTGCGTTCAAAAGAGGTGAGTTACGTTTTAGCGCGCTCTGAGAACTCTTTGGAATGGCTGGCTAGGGTTTAATGGAAATATGAAGATTTTGGAACATTGCTTCACGAGTGCCACGTTCTAGGGACGGTTATAATCAACCAGATGAATATAGACAAGAAACAGTAGCTTACTTACTCGTCTGCTGATATCGAAGATCTAAGTGTACTAGAATCCGCGCCGCGTTTTGGTCGGGCGCAGGGGGAATTGCTCGTCCTGGATGAGCTCCAACCGAACCTCCTTGTGCCTGCCTTCCGAACCTATATTTTTCGCTTGACTTCCGTTGAGTGCTGTTGCAACTTTTGGGCTTCAAAGACGCGGTGCAACTATCAGCTCCACTTTACAATACAGTACAACGTTACGTGGCGAACATAAATACTGTAGTGGGCAGTTTACGTGTCGATCTGAAATGCGAGTGGTTGAGGAGCTCAATTTCTGGAAGATAATTTTGGGATCAATTTCCCGAAACCTGGCAGGTGCACTGCACAGTAATTGTTGACTTCACAGTTCACTCTGACCTGTCACTGCTTTACCCAGAATATGGACGTGGTCAGCACGTGACTGGACAGCTCAGCGTCGAACCCAAACCTGGCACCCCACACCAGCACGAATCACGACAAGCGCCGCGTATTTTCCGCTATTATCAACGGCATGCAAATTAGCCTAGGAACACTTTTGGTGCATGCCATGTTACTCATGTAAATGTCTTGATATTTTAGAATCACAGTTAATCTAACATTCCATTGGATTTTTCACAAAAATTCGGAAATATTTGTGATTTCGGCTTACGCAAAGTAAAAACCGAATGATTGGCTCTCGATTCTGCATTTTTCTGACGTGACCAGAAGATATGATTGCATGTTTCGCCGATTTCTACGCGCAATTTTGTTTCATACTAAACGAAGTAATGCAAGATTAATTGTATTGTTGTCAAGGTGACGGACGCTATGCAGGGAAAATATGCAAACATTTCTTAGGCACGCACTAATTATTTGAAAAGTATACTAAATGTTGTTTTAATGTATATATATATATATTAGGGTGTTGCAGCACTGTTTTTCGTCGGCTGGTTTATTTACTTTACCAATTTCCATAACAAACAATCGGCAGCGATTGCTTCATCGATGTAAACGGTCCTCAATTCACCGCTATATATTATCGCGCCAGCAAGTGCCCTACAAAATCGTGTCTACATTGACCGCAAGGTGACATCAATTTTGTTGGAATAACCGAAAGGTTACAGTAAGCATTCCCGAAGGCTCTACACTCTCGCGTCACTTCATAACGAAATAAGCGCCTGTATCAGTACCGCAATAGCTCATATAGAGCACGCGGAAGGTCAAGGGTCATCCGAAGGTCAACAGTCGAAGACCGTCAATGGTCCGTGAAAGAACGAGGGATGAGTGAACTAGCAAGCAGGTGGGTACAAGTAGGAAAACCTAAACGTGTTGTACCCCATATTGTCTACCCCACTACAGTCTACACAGACTATAGCATATGAGTTTGACACACCCCCATAGGCAAAGTGGGGGAGAACAAGAGGTCACAAGACCAGTCAAGCAAAGCAAAGCAAGCTCAGGGTGGATCACAACGTCACCACACATTCCGAGCACAAGTTCAAGGCCACAAGGCCAGTTCACATGCAAGATCATATATAAAGGTAAACAAGCAAGTGCAGGTATAGAAAGATCACAGTACAAGCAAGGTCAAGAAGTGAGCAAGTGAGGCCAAGTAGGCACAAGACCTAGCATCGTACAGAAGCGCTGATGATCACAAGGCGGAAGTGCCTTGGTAAAGATATCAGCAGTGTTGGCCTCAGAGGCCACGTAAGCAAGGCGCAGCTGACCACGCTGCTGCAGCTCACGAGCAAGAAAGTAGCGAAGAGCAATGTGCTTCGTTCTGTGCTCCAGTCTGTGCTCCCGACACAAGGCCAGCATGGCCTTGTTGTCTACGTACAGAACTGGAGGAGAACGAGGCGGCTCTCCAAGGTCAGTCAGCAGGTAGGTGAGCCAGCGTAGCTCCTGTACAGCCATGGCCCCTGCGTAGATCTCAGCCTCACAGCTCGAGCTGAGAACAGAAGACGAGCAGGTAGACCGCCACGAAACAGAACCGGAACCAAGGCTGAAGGTGTAACCCTGTGACGACCGCTGCGTAGCCAAGTCATCAACCCAAGACGCGTCTGCGTGACCAGTGAGGACCACTGGACTCCGCCCTCCAAGCACTAGCCCCATGCCCGACGTACTGCACAAGTAGCGCAACACCCTCTTCGCTGCAGCCATGTGCTCAGGGAGGTGTCTCCCAGGAGCAACATAGCGTGCCAGAATGCTGAGAGGGTATGCAAGGTCAGGTCGTGTGCAGGTCATCAGGTACATGAGGCAGCCAACAAGCTCTGGGTACGGGCCACTCGGCTCTACGGACTCATCCGAAGGCAGAGCTGAGAGCGAGTGGCGAGTAGTCAGAGGAGTGGCCTGTGGCGAGGAGTACGCGAAGCCGAAGCGCTGAAGGACCTGCTGCACCATGTGTGACTGAGTCAAGGTAATGGTGCGCTGTGTTCTGTCCCGGGTGATCTGCAAGCCAAGGTAGCTGCGCAGTTCACCCAGGTCTGTGCACGTGTATCTCTTCTGCAGCTCGGACTTCACGTGGGCGAGTCCAGCAGTGTCAGGTGTGGCAAAGACCAAGTCGTCGACGTACACGAGGATGTAGAACGGCGGCAAAGAGGTGTCGGTGCGCAGAAACAGCGACGGGTCAGCAGTAGAAGGAGCAAACCCAAGAGCCGCAAGTGTAGTCCTCAGTGTGTCGTGCCACTCACGAGGTGCCTGGCGGAGACCGTAGACTGGCCACCGGAGGCTCCACTGGGTGCCAGGAGGAAAAGACCCAATGAAGCCAGGTGGGCGGCGCAGCCAGATCTCCTCGTGCAGGCTACCCTGTAGGAAAGCAGTGCTGAATTCAAGAGAGTGAAGCTCGTAGTCGCGCTGAGCGGCTATGTGCAGTAGCACCCGAAGAGTGGTCATCTTCGGGGTGGGAGAGAAGGTCTGAAAGTAGTCAACTCCCTGCCGCTGACTGAAGCCTCGAGCCACGTAACGCGCCTTGAAGACAGGCGGAGAACCCGGCGGCCGCTTCACCCTGAAAATCCACATGCCACTGACGATGTTCGCCCCAGGTGGGGGAACCTCGTCGACGTAGGTGCCTGTGGACTTCCAGGAAGCCATCTCTGCGTCCATGGCTGCCTGCCACTGAGAGGAGTAGGGACCCTCTATCGCCTCCGCGTAAGAGCGCGGAGTCGGGATGTCTGGTGCATCCGGGTCTCCCTCAGGGGCCAGCAGCATGGACACGAGATGAGGTGAAGCAGCAGCAAAGCACTGGAACTCCTCCTGCCTGTCCTCAAGGACGTCCGTACCAAGGGCACACTCACCCCCGACGGACGGAGGACAGACAGACTCAGACTCAGCGACAAGACTAGCAGCGTAGTCTAGACGACAGCGAGCAGCAAAGTCGACAAGCTCAGCAACTAAGGCAGACGCAGCAGTGGACTCGAAGGAAGGGTTAGTGACGACAGTAGCAAGGAGACGCGTGACAGTAGGACTGGCAGCACGAAGGGAGTCCGACTCTGGGTCAGCAAGAGCAGGAAGAGAGGACTCAGGAGGAGAAGGCAAAGGGGCACGCAGCGGAGCAGTGGAAGGACGCAGAGACATCCGGTGCGTGCCGGGGACAGGGGGAGGACGCGGACGCGAACCACGACCACTAGTGCGAGCAGCACGGACAGGCGATGCAGGACGAGACGCAGGCTCACGACGCTCAGCAAGACCCCCAGTAGGACCAGTGTAGGGAGAAGGAGCAGGCAGTAAGGAGGCTGGCTGTAAATGTGACTCAGACTGGACAGCCGGCGGACACTCTAAGAGAGGAGCAGGACTAGTAGAGGGCGGAAGACCAAGAACCTGCTCAAGGAGCGGAACGAAGTATGGCCGCGGCCGTGCAGCACCCCTAGAACCAGCAGGAACAGCGCCAGCACCACGAACGGCAGCACCAGCTCCAGTAGCACCCCCAGCTCCAGCAGCGCCAGCAGCTCCAGCTCCAGTAGCACCCCCAGCTCCAGCCGCGCCAGCAGCACCAACTCCAGCAGCACCAACACCAGCACCCTCAGAAGCACCAGCACCAACAGCACCTCCAGCGCCAACACCCCCAGCAGCTCCAGCTCCAGCCGGACCACCAGAAGACGCAGCGGGTCCAGCTCCAGCACCCTCAGTAGCACCGACGCCCGCAGCACCACCAGCTCCAGTACGAGAAGCACCCGCAGGCCCAGCAGCTCCAGTACTCCCAGTACGAGCACCTCCGGGACCCGCGGCACCAGCACCCTCAGCAGCAGCAGAACCTCCAGCACCCGCAGCACCTCCAGCTCCAGCAGCTCGCCTCCAGCGCCGGGCAAACCACTCACGAAGCTCCTGTGGAGAGAGTAGCTCCCGCCGGGACGAAGCACCCGAAGAACCTCCAGGCCCAGCACCGCCAGACGCCACACGAGCAGGCCCAGTACCCTCAGACTCCACACCCCCAGACGCAGCACCCCCAGGCTCAGCACCCCCAGACGCAGCACCCCCAGGCGTAGCACCCCCAGGCTCAGCACCCCCAGAGTCAGCACCCCCAGGCTCAGCACCCCCAGAGTCAGCACGCCCAGACCCAACACCCGCAGGCTCAGCACCCCTAGCAGCACCAGAGTCAACAGCTACCTCGACAGGGTCGACTGCGTCCACCTGAGACACACCTGAGGGGGCAGGACCCTGAGGGAGGAGGGGGTCTACCGGAGGGGGACCTGGCGTAAGGAAGAGCGGCGGGGGGGGGAGGGACGCAGTGCGGTAGGGGAAGAGACGGTAGTAGGGAACCGACTCGTCAAACGTGACGTCCTGGGAGGACAGAATGCGGCGCGAGGTGGGGTGGTAGAACTGCCAGCCCGGCGCGTCAGGGGGGAAGCCAAGGAATACGCAGGGAACAGCACGAGGGGACAGCTTGTCCGTAGACAAGTCGCGGACAAACGCCCGAGATCCCCAGACACGGAACGCAGACGCATCGCCAACCTTCCCCGTCCACAGCAAAGCAGGGGAGGTCTCCGGCATGGAGACCCGGGGCTGTAGGTTGATCTGATGCGCCGCGTACCGAACCGCAAACGGCCACAGAAAATGGGGGGCAGCCGCATGGACCATGGACGTACGAGCGACGTCCATGACTATGCCAATGCGGCGCTCAGCAATCCCATTTTGCTGCGGAGAGTCCGGAAGCGTGAAGGTCTGGCGGATGCCTCGTGCACGACAGAAGGCTCGCAGAAGGTCAGAGGAGAATTCTCCGCCTCTGTCAGAGTGCAGACGCAGAACAGGAAAGTCCGAGCCGAAACTCTCTCTGAGCTGGAGACGAGCTGCGCGGATCCAGGAGATCAACACCTCAGTGACCTCACCCTTGCTGCGCAAGGAGAAGACTGCGGTGTAACGCGAGTAGTCGTCAACCACCAGCAGGAAGTAACGCTCGTGACCCTGTCCACGGACGCGGGCTGGGCCCCACACGTCCATGTGAAGCGTCTGCAGCGGAGCCTCTGTCGGAGGAAACTCGGAGGAGTGAGGAGCAGCGCGCTGCCGCCCCTCGACGCAGGGAACGCAGGTGGGGGCAGGCCCCGGAGGAAGGGGAGGGAGGGACCGGGGGAGACCAGAGACAAGGACACGGGAGGCCATGCCTCGAAGACGAGGCAGGGAGGGGTGACCAAGGCGGTGGTGCCAGAGGAGAGTCTGGTGAGACAGGAGACGACACGAGCAGGGGGCAGACTCAGGACCAGACCTGGACGCCGCAGCAAACACCTGACCCGACGCGGCTACCTGACCAGACTCAGCGACCGGAGGAGACTCAGTAGTCAGTGTGTACAGGCTCGACCCCGGTCGACGGGTAAACGTGGCCAAGTGTCGGCCCGTCCGAGCACACGTACAGTGGGTCACTCGCTGACTCGCAGGAGTGAACTGGTGAACCCCTCCATCCTGCAGGTCAGCACCACTCACCAAGTTCGTAGAGAACGAGGGGAGGTAAAGACCCGACAGGGTGCCAGAAGGGGCCGCCGGACACGGTAAGACAGTGAAGAAGTGAGCAAGGACAGGACCCCCAGAGGGGTCTGCCAGGGAGACTGCCACTGGCCGACTAAGCGGCGTAAGCGTGGTGCGGTCTCGAAAGAAGGAGCGGGAAGCACCCGAGTCAAGGGTGAAGGTGTGGGAGGCCTGAGCCGACGTGGTACCTAAGAGAGCAGACTCACCAGCACCTGGGGCAGCAGACTCACTAGCACCTAGAGCAGCAGCCTCACCAGCACCTAGAGCAGCAGCCTCACCAGTACTTAGAGCAGCAGTCTCAATCCCCGGGTCAGGCGGAACACACAGGTAACAGTCACCCTCATCACTAGTAGGCAATGCATACATGGCAGTGAGGATAGCATCATAGTCAAGAGTATAGATATCTACCCTCAGCCTAAGCAGCTCCACCCAGTCGGGGAGCTCAGCCGCGTCGCCAAACTCCGTACGCCAGGCGTCGCTCAGACGGGCGAAGCAGCGGGACTCTGCGTGACCAAACGTCCCGCAAGGCTGACCAGTCCGAGCACCAGTGCGAATGACGTACGGACAGCGAGCAGTACCCCGTGAACCGTCACGCTGAGCGTACCACTCACGAAGCTGCTGGCGCACGGACGACGCTGCAGCTGCACCTGGCCACTACAAGCAGCTGCCGAACTACTCACTCCAGGACGACTCCCACTACGGCCACCCCGACAACCCCAAGTAGCGTACCACTCACGAAGCTGCTGGGGCGTGAGGGACTTACGCGGACGTCGCTGGAGCTGCATCTGGCCACCGCCAGGAGCAGCAGGAGCAGTGGTAGCCGCAGTAGTAGCAGCAGTAGTAATAGCAGTAGTCGCAGCGCGGCCACCCCTACAACCCCAACTAGCGTACCACTCACGAAGCTGTTGGGGGGCGAGGGACTCACGCGGACGGCGCTGGAGCTGCATCTGGCCACGTCAGGAGTAGCAGTAGCAGTAGAAAGAGCAGTAGCAGCAAGAGCAGCAGTAACAGCAGTACGGGCAGGGCAGTGCTCACCAGTGGCGAGAAGGGCAGGCGTACGACGGCGGCAATGGCGAGGCCGCGACCACTGTAGGGCGAGGGCTCCGCGGCAGCTGCAGGGGCGGCTGCTCCAGGGGCGGTTGCTGCAGGGGCGGCTGCTGCAGGGGCTGCTGCTCCAGGGGCGGCTGCTCCAGGGGCGGCTGCTGCAGTGGCGGCTGCTCCAGGGGCGGCTGCTACAGTGGCGGCTGCTCCAGGGGCGGCTGCTGCAGGGGCGGCTGCTCCAGGGGCGGCTGCTGCAGGGGCGGCTGCTCCAGGGGCGGCTGCTACAGGGGCGGCTCCTCCAGGGGCGGCTGCTGCAGGGGCGGCTGCTCCAGGGGCGGCTGCTGCAAGGGTGGCTGCTCCAGGGGCGGCTGCTGCAGGGGCGGCTCCTCCAGGGGCAGCTGCTGCAGGGGCGGCTGCTCCAGGGGCGGCTACTGCAGGGGTGGCTGCTCCAGGGGCGGCTGCTGCAGTGGCGACTGCTCCTGGGGCGGCTGCTTCAGGGGCGGCTGCTCCAGGGGCGGCTGCTGCAGTGGCGGCTGCTCCAGGGGCGGCTGCTGCAGGGGCGGCTGCTCCAGGGGCGGCTGCTGCAGGGGTGGCTGCTCCAGGGGCGGCTGCTGCAGTGGCGGCTTCTCCAAGGGCGGCTGCTTCAGGGGCGGCTGCTGCAGGGGTGGCTTCTCCAGGGGCGGCTGCTGCAGGGGCGGCTGCTCCAGGGGCGGCTGCTGCAGTGGCGGCTGCTCCACGGGCGGCTGCTGTAGTGGCGGCTGCTCCAGGGCGCGGGTTAGGGCAGGGCGCCGCGGCGGGCAGGGGTGACGCCACGCGGGTCCCGCAGGGGCGTCACGACGCACAGGAGCCGCGCCTCGCGGGTCCCGCAGGGGCGTCGCGACGAGGCAGGGGCGATGCGGCGGGGCCGCGACTGGCGACGGGGCGGGGCCGCGACTGGCGACGGGGCGAGGCCGCGACTGGCGACGGGGCGGGGCCGCGACTGGCGACGGGGCGGGGCCGCTACGGGCAGCGGGGCGGGGCCGCGAAGGGAGCCGCGAGGGAGCCGCGAGGGGGCCGCGAGGGGGCCGTGAGGGGGCCGCGAGGGGGCCGTGAAGGGGCCGCGAGGGGGCCGCGAGGGGGCCGTGAGGGGGCCGCGAGGGGGCCGAGAAGGGGCCGCGAAGGGGCCGCGAAGGGGCCGCGAGGGGGCCGTGAAGGTGCCTCGAAGGGGCCGTGAAGGGGCCGCGAAGGGGCCGTGAAGGGGCCGCGAAGGGGCCGTGAAGGGGCCGCGAAGGGGCCACGAAGGGAGGCCGCGAAGGGGCCACGAGGGGCCTGAAGGGGCCCGAAGGGCCGTGAGAGGGGCCGCTACGGGGCCTTAGGGGAGCGCGACGGGCCACCAAGGGCAGGGGACGCGACGGGAGGGTAGGCACACGGGGCGCGACCCGGGCAGGGGCGAAGCGCGCTCTGGGCAGAAAAAAAAAAAATCGATATTCGGTGGGCCCTAGGAAACGTTCCCACTAGGGAACCTGCTCTATACCATGTGAAAGAACGAGGGATGAGTGAACTAGCAAGCAGGTGGGTACAAGTAGGAAAACCTAAAAGTGTTGTACCCCATATTGTCTACCCCACTACAGTCTACACAGACTATAGCATATGAGTTTGACATGGTCGTGACCCTTGACTGCCCAGTAACCGCACGTGTCAGTTACGCAATGCAACATGGTAACTGTCGAGAATGGCAATAGTCGTGGTTACTGTAGCAATGTAATTCAGATAATAGGGGAATGTACCCCTCAGAGTACATGGCTAGCTAGGATTGGTATTTATTCCTGTACTCCTTTGTTATAATCATCTTGTTTTTTCAAATTCTATCAACAAGGTCATTACAGATACTTAGCAAGCGTTATCCTGTCCACTACGATCCTTCATTTATAACAACATGGTATGAGAGCAAGAGTGGAATATAGGGCCTGCCAAGTTCTTGTTCGTACCAGGACAACCTCCATATAAATTACTCGTTACATCGTTACAAACTGTGCACCACTATGGCTCCAGAAGGAAAAGCCACTGCAGATTCTCCGGGCCCACCACCAGCAACACCTATTGCACAATCAGCGGTGACTTCCGTCAGCGCCGCTCTCATTGAGCAGCTGGTCGACCGCGTCTGTGCTGTAGCAATCTCTGCGTCCACGGAGTATCCATGTTGGAATAGACCCTTGAGCAGGGGGTTCATCCCGTCGAGTTGGATGCCTGCTACGTGACCGGGGCGGCTCAACGCGTCTGCTTTGTTGTGTAGCCCGGGCTTGTAGACGATGTCGTAGTGGAAGTGAGTTTCCAGGAAGTCCACCCACCGCACCTGTCGTCGTGAGAGCATCGGCTGCGACTTAAGGTATTTGAGACTGCAGTGGTCAGTATAAACTGTAGTCTTGGCTCCCTCTAGGTAACACCTCCACGCCTTGAAGGCTATGACTATCGCTAAGGCTTCCTTGTCATGGATGGGGTGGTTCAGTTCTGCTCCGTGTAGCTTCTTACTGAGGTAGGCGATGGGCTGCAAACCGCGTCCGTGATCCTGCATCAGTACTGCTCCGACTGCCTGGTCACTAGCGTCTGCTTCCACCACGTTGTCCTTGTCTGGATCTGGTAGGATGAGTACTGGCGCTGTAGTCAGTGTTGTCTGTAGCTGCTCCATGGCTTGCTGATGAGGGGTATCCCATTTGTAGGGCATATCCTTTTTCAGTAGGTCGGTCAGTGGCGCTGCTATCTTAGCGTACTGCGGCACGAACCTGTTGTAGTAGTTGGCAAAGCCTAGGAACTGCTGCAACTCCTTCACGTTCTCCGGTACTTTCCACTTTTTGACGGCTTCGATCTTCCGCGGGTCCACGTGTACGCCCTCGGCACTCACCATGTGCCCGAGAAACTGCACCTTCTTCAGGGCAAAGTCGCTCTTCGACAGATTCACGTAGAACTTGTTTTCCCGCAGGATTTCGAACACTTTCCGCAAATGTTCCACGTGCTCCTTCATGTTGTTGGAGTAGATGAGAAAGTCGTCCAGGTACACCACCACGCACTCGTCCAGCAGGGGCTGTAGCATGTGATTCATCTCCGCCTGAAACTTTGCTGGTGCGTTGCAGAGTCCGAACGGCATCACCAAGTATTCGTAGGAGCCGTATCTGGTACGGAACGTGTGAAGAAAGAGGAATGACTGAACTAGCAAGGAGATGGGTACAAGTGGGGAAACCTAGAAGTGTTGTGCCCCATATGGTCTACCCCACTACAGCCTACACAGACGATGTCATGTATGTTTGACACACCCCCATAGGCAAAGTGGGGGAGAACAAGAGGTCACAAGACCGGTCAAGCAAAGCAAGGCAAGCTCAGGGTGGATCACAACGTCACCACACAATCTGAGCACAAGCACAGGGCCACAAGACCAGTTCACATGCAGAGTTATATATCAAGGTGAACAAGCAAGGCAGTGACCAAAACCTAGCAAGGGTAAGCATGCAAGTGCAGGTATATATAGATCACAGTACAAGCCAAGTCAAGAAGTGAGCAAGTGAGGCCAAGTAGGCACAAGACCTATCATCGTACAAAAGCGCTGATGATCACAAGGCTGAAGTGCCTTGGTAAAGATACCAGCAGTGTTGGCCCGAGAGGCCACGTAAGCAAGGCGCAGCTGACCACGCTGTTGTAGCTCACGAGCAAGGAAGTAGCGAAGAGCAATGTGCTTCGTTCTGTGCTCCAGTCTGTGCTCCCGACACAAGGCCAGCATGGCCTTGTTGTCTACGTACAGAACTGGAGGAGAACGAGGCGGCTCTCCCAGGTCAGTCAGCAGGTAGGTGAGCCAGCGTAACTCCTGTGCAGCCATGGCCCCTGCGTAGATCTCAGCCTCACAGCTGGAGCTGAGAACAGAAGACGAGCGGGTAGACCGCCACGAAACAGAGCCGGAACCAAGGCTGAAGGTGTAACCCTGTGACGACCGCTGCGTAGCCAAGTCGTCAACCCAAGACGCGTCTGCATGACCAGTGAGGACCACTGGACTCCGCCCTCCAAGCACGAGCCCCATGCCCGACGTACTGCACAAGTAGCGCAACACCCTCTTCGCTGCACCCATGTGCTCTGGTCGGTGTCTCCCAGGAGCAACATAGCGTGCCAAGATGCTAAGAGGGTATGCAAGGCCAGGTCGAGTGCAGGTCATCAGGTACATGAGGCAGCCAACAAGCTCTGGGTACGGGCCACTCGGCTCTACGGACTCATCCGAAGGCAGAGCTGAGAGCGAGTGGCGAGTGGACAGAGGAGTGGCCTGAGGCGAGGAGTACGTGAAGTCGAAGCGCTGAAGGACCTGCTGCACCATGTGTGACTGAGTCAGGGTAATGGTGCGCCGTGCTCTGTCCCGGGTGATCTGCAAGCCAAGGTAGCTGCACAGTTCACCCAGGTCTGTGCACGTGTGTCTCTTCTGCAGCTCGAACTTCACGTGGGCGAGTCCAGCAGTGTCAGCTGTGGCAAAGACCAAGTCGTCGACGTACACGAGGATGTAGAACGGCGGCAAAGAGGTGTCGGTGCGTAGAAACAGCGACGGGTCGGCAGTAGAAGGAGCAAAGCCAAGAGCCGCAAGTGTAGTCCTTAGTGTGTCGTGCCACTCACAAGGCGCCTGACGGAGACCGTAGACTGGCCGCCGGAGGCTCCACTGGGTACCAGGAGGAAACGACCCAGTGAAGCCAGGTGGGCGGCGCAGCCAGATCTCCTCGTGCAGGCTGCCTTGTAGGAAAGCAGTGCTGAAGTCAAGAGAGTGAATCTCGTAGTCGCGCTGAGCGGCTATGTGCAGTAGCACCCGAAGAGTGGTCATCTTCGGGGTGGGAGAGAAGGTCTGAAAGTAGTCAACTCCCTGCCGCTGACTGAAGCCTCGAGCCACGTAACGCGCCTTGACGACAGGCGGAGAACCCGACGGCCGCTTCACCCTGAAAATCCACATGCCACTGACGATGTTCACCCCAGGTGGGGGAACCTCGTCGACGTAGGTGCCTGTGGACTTCCAGGAAGCCATCTCTGCGTCCATGGCTGACTGCCACTGAGAGGAGTAAGGACCCTCTATCGCCTCTGCGTAAGAGCGCGGAGTCGGGATGTCTGGTGCATCCGGGTCTCCCTCAGGTGCAATCAGCATGGACACGAGATGAGGTAAAGCAGCAGCAAAACACTGGAACTCCTCCTGCCTGTCCTCAAGGACGTCCGTGCTAAGAGCACACTCACCCCCGACGGACGGAGGACAGACAGACTCAGACTCAGCAACAAGACTAGCGGCGTAGTCTAGACGACAGTGAGCAGCGAAGTCGACAAGCTCAGCAACTAAGGCAGACGCAGCAGTGGACTCAAAGGAAGGGTCAGTGACAACAGTAGCGAGGAGACGCGTGACAGTAGGGCTGGCAGCACGAAGGGAGTCCGACTCCGGGTCAGCAAGAGCAGAAAGAGAGGACTCTAGAGGAGTCGGCAAAGGGACACGCAGTGGAGCAGTGGAAGGACGCAGTGCCATCTGGTGCGTGCCTGGGACCGCAGGAGGACGCTGACGCGGAACACGACGACCAGTGCGAGCAGCACGAACACTCGATGCAGGACGAGACGCAGGCTCACGACGCTCAGTAAGACCTCCAGTAGGACCAGTGTAGGGAGAAGGAGCAGGCAGTGGGGAGGCGGGCTGTAACTGTGACTCGGACTGGACAGGCGGTGGACACTCTAAGGGAGGAGCAGGACCAGTAGAGGGCGGAAGACCAAGAACCTGCTCAAGGAGCGGAACGAAGTACGGCCGTGGCCGCGCAGCACCTCTAGAACCAGCAGGGACAGCACCATCACCCCCAACGTCAGCTCCAACAGCTCTAGTAGCTCCACCAGCTGCTCTAGTAGCGCCAACTCCAGTACCCACAGGAGCACCGGCTCCAGCAGCACCTCCAGCTCCAGCACCTCCAGCAGCACCTCCAACAGCACCCCCAGCTCCACACGAGTAGGCCCAGCACCCTCAGGCTCCACACCCCCAGACTCAGCAACCCCAGGCTCAGCACCCCCAGACTCAGCACCCCCAGGCGCAGCACCCCCAGACCCGGCACCCACAGGCTCAGCACCCCTAGCAGCACCAGAGTAAACAGCTACCTCGACAGGCTCGACCGCGTCTACCTGGGACACACCTGAGGGAGTAGGACCCTGGGGGGGGAGGGGGTCTACCGGGGGGGGACCTGGCACGAGGAAGAGCGGCGGGGGGGGGAGGGACGCAGTGCGGTAGGGGAAGAGACGGTAATAGGGAACCGACTCGTCAAACGTGACGTCCTGAGAAGACAGAACACGGCGTGAGGTGGGGTGGTAAAACTGCCAACCAGGCGCGTCAGGGGGGAAGCCAAGGAAGACGCAGGGAACAGCACGGGAGGACAGCTTGTCCGCAGACAAGTCGCGGACGAAAGCTCGAGATCCCCAGACACGGAACGCAGACGCATCGCCAACCTTCCCCGTCCACCGCAGAGCAGGGGAGGTCTCCGGCATGGAGACCCAGGGCTGAAGGTTGATCTGATGCGCCGCGTACTGAACCGCGAACGGCCACAGAAAATGGGGAGCAGCCGCATGGATCATGGACGTACGAGCGACGTCCATGACCATGCCAATGCGGCGCTCAACAATCCCATTTTGCTGTGGAGAGGCCGGAAGCGTGAACGTCTGGCGGATGCCCCGTGCACGACAGAAGGCTCGCAGAAGGTCAGAGGAAAACTCTCCGCCTCTGTCGGAGTGCAGACGCAGAACAGGAAAGTCCGAGCCGAAACTCTCTCTGAGCTGGAGACGAGCTGCCCGGATCCAGTCGATCAACACCTCAGTGACCTCACCCTTGCTGCGCAAGGGGAAGACTGTGGTGTAACGCGAGTAGTCGTCAACTACCAGCAGGAAGTAATGCTCGTGACCCTGTCCACGGACGCGGGCGGGGCCCCACACGTCCAGGTGAAGCGTCTGCAGTGGAGCCTCTGTAAGAGGAAACTCGGAGGAGTGAGGAGCGGCGCGCTGCCGTCCCTCGACACAGGGAACGCAGGTAGGGGCAGGCCCCGGAGGAAGAGGAGGGAGGGACCGGGGGAGACCAGAGACAAGGACACGGGAGGCCATGCCTCGGAGACGAGGCAGGGAGGGGTGACCAAGGCGGTGGTGCCAGAGGAGAGTCTGGTGAGACAGGAGACGACACGAGCAGGGGGCAGACTCAGGACCAGACCTGGACGCTGCAGAAAACACCTGACCCGACGCAGCTACCTGACCAGACGCAGCAACCGGAGGAGACTCAGTAGTCAGTGTGTACAGGCTCGACCCCGGCTGACCGGTAAACGTGGCCAAGTGTCGGCCCGTCCGAGCACACGTGCAGTGGGTCACTCGCTGACTCGCAGGAGTGAACTGGTCAACCCCCCCATCTTGCAGGTCAGCACCACTCACCAAGTTCGTAGAGAACGGAGGGGGGTAAAGTCCTGACAGGGAGCCAGACGGGGCCGCCGGACACGGTAGGACAGTGGAGTAGTGAGCAAGGACAGGACCCCCAGAGGGGTCTGCCAGGGAGACTGCAACCGGCCGACTAAGCGGCGTGAGGGTGGTGCGGTCTCGAAAGAAGGAGCGGGAAGCACCCGAGTCAAGGGTGAAGGTGTGCAAGACCGCAGCAGGTGTTAAATATACAGAGTAGTAGGGCCTAGGCTTAGGAGCCTAGGCCACAGGAAGACTAGGATGAGGCGCCAAGTACGAGCGAGAGTTGAACAGAAACAAGAATTGAGAAAAGGATGATTGGACTAGCAAGTAGGTTGGTACAAATAGCAAACCCTAAAGGGCTGTACTCACTATTGAGTACCCCACTGCAGGCTAGACAAATAACATACTCTGACACACCCCCATAGTCAAAGTGGGGTATAATCAGCAGAGCAAGCAGTCATAGAGCAGGTTCACATGCACAAGTAAAGCTAGAGGCAGTCGCAGAGGGCAAGTGAGGAGGAGGAGTGACTGTGAGAGGAGAGGAGATGGGAGGCGACGGTGGAAGCTGCAGACACACAGGAGCGGCTGGCTCAGTGGCTACCGAAGCAATGGCCCGGACTACAGGAGTAACCGGCTCCGCGGAGATTGTAGCCTCCTGACAGGAGCAACTGACCCACAGGCGACTGGCGACTACCGGAGATTGTAGCCTCCGGACTACTGGCGCTGCTGGCGACACGACTGCTGCCTCCGCTCAACTTCCCAACTGTCCCACCCCCTTTCACACACCCCTTGCTGCACCCCTAGCCCCACTCCCACGTCACCCCCCTTAAACCCTAAGCCCTCGGCTCCCACACACCCACCCCCCTCAACGGCAGCTGCAGCAGTGGGAGACGGAGGAGGAGCTTCATGTTACCCACACTGGTCACCCCCATGCTCGGCACCCCACACCCCCACCACCGCGGAATGCACGACGGAATGAGAGCAATGGGCAGCACGGGTGGGGGGGGGGGGGGGGGGGGGGGGGGGGGGGGACGGGACGGGCTGCAAGGACGGGCCGCGGGCTGCTGCAGGGGCGGCTCGCGCGGATCCTGGGGCGGCTGCTGCAGGCACGGGCTGCTCCAGGGGCGGCTGCTGCAGGTGCGGGCTGCTCCAGGGGCGGCTGCTGCAGGTGCGGGCTGCTCCAGGGGTGGTTGCTGCAGGTGTGGGCTGCTCCAGGGGCGGCCGCTGCAGGTGAAAGGTAGGAGGGAGGGGGGGGAGGAGCGCGGCCCCCAGGGCACCCCGACGGGCGACGAGAAAGGGAGCCGCGCGGGCCCCCGAGAGCGCCTCGACGGGCGATGGGAGGGGACCGCGCGCGGGCCCCGCGGTCGCCACGACGGGCGACGGGAGGGGAAGCCGCGCCGGCCCCCGAGAGCGCCTCGACGGGCGACGGGAGGGGACCGCGCGCGGGCCCCCGTGGTCGCCACGACGGGCGACGGAAGAGGAGGCCGCGCGGGTCCCCGAGAGCGCCTCGATGGGCGACGGAAGGGGACCGCGCGCGGGCCCCCGTGGTTGCCACAACGGGCGACGGGAGGGGAGGCCGCGCGGGCCCCCGAGAGCGCCTCGACGGGCGACGGGAGGGGACCGCGCATGCCCCCCAAGGGCACCACGACGGGAGCCACGGAAGGGTAAACCGCCACGCGCCCCGAGCGCGCGGCGGGCAGAAACCCTAATTACGGCGCCGCGCACCACGGGGCGCGCGGCGGACAGTACGGCAGCGGAAGCAGGTGGTGGGCCGATACACAGGAAGGCGGCAGACATGCCGCCCTCTGATACCATGTTAAATATACAGAGTAGTAAGGCCTAGGCTTAGGAGCCTAGGCCACAGGAAGACTAGGACGAGGCGCCAAGTACGAGCGAGAGTTGAACAGAAACAAGAATTGAGACAAGGATGATTGGACTAGCAAGCAGGTTGGTACAAATAGCAAACCCTAAAGGGTTGTACTCACTATTGAGTACCCCACTGCAGGCTAGACAAATAACATACTCAAACAGCAGGCGCAGCACCAGAGAGAGCAGACTCACCAGCACCTGGAGCAGGAGACTCACTAGCACCTAGAGCGGCAGCCTCACCGACACCTGGAGCAGGAGACGCACGAGCACCTAGAGCAGCAGCCTCTCCAGCACCTAGAGCAGCAGACTGGATACCGGGGTCAGGCGGCACACACAGGTGACAGGCACCCTCAGCACTAGTAGACAATGCATACATTGCAGTGAGAAGAGCATCATAGTTAAGAGCAAAGATATCTACCCTCTGCCTAAGCAGCTCCAGCCAGGAGGGGAGCTCAGCGTCGTCGCCAAACTCTGTACGCCAAGCGTCGCTCAGACGGGCGAAGCAGCGGGACTCTGTGCGACCAGGAGTCCCGCAAGGCTGACCAGTCCGAACACCCGTGCGAATGACGTACGGGCAGCGAGCACTACTCAGTGACCCTCTACTCTGAGCGTACCACTCGCGAAGCTGCTTGGGCGAAAGGGTCTCGCGCGGACGACGCTGCAGCTGCACCTGGCCACTACAAGAAGCTCCCGAACTACTCACTCCAGGATGACTTCCACTACGGCCACCCCGACAACCCCAACTAGCATACCACTCACGAAGCTGCTGGGGCGGGAGGGACTCACGCGAACGTCGCTGGAGCTGTAGCTGGCCACCGCCAGGAGTAGCAGTAGCAGTAGTAGCCGCAATAGCAGCAGTAGCAGCAGTAGCAGTAGTAGCAGCGCGGCCACCCCTACAACCCCAACTAGCGTACCACTCACGAAGCTGTTGGGGCATGAGGGACTCACGCGGACGACACTGGAGCTGCATCTGGCCACGCCAGGAGCAGCAGTAGCAGTAGAAAGAGCAGTAGCAGCAGGAGCAGCAGTAACAACAGTACGGGCAGGGCAGTGCTCACCAGTGGCGAGAAGGGCAGGCATACGACGGCGGTAACGGCGAGGCCGCTACCACTGCAGGGCAAGGGCTCCGCGGCAGCTGTAGGGGCGGCTGCTCCAAGGGCAGCTGCTCCAGGGGCCAGGGGCGGCTGCTGCAGGGGCGGCTGCTCTAGGGGCCACGGGCGGCTGCTGCAGGGGCGGCTGCCCCAGGGGCCAGAAGCGGCTGCTGCAGGGGCGGCTGCTCCACTGGCCAGGGGCGGCTGGTGCAGGTGCGGCTGCTCCAAGAAGAGGGGCGGCTGCTGCAGGGGCGGCTGCTCCAGGCAGGGGCGGCTGCTGCAGGGGCAGCTGCTGCAAGGGGCGGGGGCAGGGGCGGCCGTCCGAAGGTCGGGCGCGGGTTAGGGCAGGGCGCCGCGGCGGGCAGGGGCGACGCCGCGCGGGTCCCGCAGGGGCGTCGCGACGAGCGGGGGCGACGCCCGGGTCCTGTTGGGGCGTCGCGATGCGCAGGAGCCGCGCCTCGCGGGTCCCGCAGGGGCGTCGCGACGAGGCGGGGGCGACGCGCGGGTCCCGCTGAGGCGTCGCGACGAGGCAGGGGCGACACCCGGGTGGCGACGGGGCGGGGCCGCGACTGGCGACGGGGCGGGGCCGCTACGGGCAACGGGGCGGGGCCGCGAAGGGGCCGTAAAGGGGCCGCTAAGGGGCCGCGAAGGGGCCGCGAAGGGGCCGCGAAGGGGCCGGGAAGGGGCCGCTAAGGGACCGCGAAGGGGCCGCTACGGGGCCGCGAAGGGGCCGGGAAGGGGCCGGGAAGGGGCCGCTAAGGGACTGCGAAGGGGCCGCTACGGGGCCGCGAAGGGGGGCCGCTAAGGGGCCGCGAAGGGGCCGCGAAGGGGCAGCGAAGGGGCCGCGAAGGGGCCGCTAAGGGGCCGCGAAGGGGACCGCTAAGGGGCCGCTAAGGGGTCGCGAAGGGGCCGCAAAGGGGGACCACGACGGGCCTCAGGAGCAGGGCAGGCCGCTAAGGGGCCGCGAAAGGGTAGGGCAGGTCAGAGCGCGAAGCGCACTTCGGGCAGGGTAGGAAAAAAAAAATAGATGGTGGGCCCTTAGGAAGAAACGGTCCCACTAGGGAACCCGCTCTATACCATGTGAAGAAAGAGGAATGACTGAACTAGCAAGGAGATGGGTACAAGTGGGGAATGTCAAACTCATATGCTATAGTCTATGTAGGCTGTAGTGGGGTAGCTTATATGGGGTACAACACTTTAGGGTTTGGTACTTGTACTCCTCATGCTGCTCAATGCAACCATTCTCGTTCCAATTCCCACATGGTATCGAGCAGGTTCCCTCGTGGGAACTGTTCCTAGGGCCCACCGAATAGCGAGTTTGTTTTTTTTTTTTCCTGCCCGGAGCGCGCTTAGCCCCTGCCCGAGTCGCGCCCTGTGCCTCCTCTCAGTGGCCTATTGTGGCCCCTCTCACGGCCCCTAACGGCCCCGTCGCGCCGCCCTTACGGCCCCGTCGCGCCGCCCTAGCGACCCCGTCGCGCCGCACTCGCGGCCCTGTCGCGCCGCCCTCGCGGCCCCTTAGCGGCCCCTCGCGGCCCCGTCGCGCAGCCCTCGTGGCCTCTTTGCGGCCCCTCGCGGCCCCGTCACGCCGCCCTCGCGGCCCCTTTGCGGCCCCTCGCAGCCCCGTCGCGCCGCCCTCGCGGCCCCTTCGCGGCCCCTCGCGGCCCCGTCGCGCCGCCCTCCCGGCCCCGTCGCGCCGCCCTCGCGGCCCCTCACAGCCGCTCGCGGCCCCTTCACGGCCCCGTCACGCCGCCCTTGCGGCCCCGTCGCCGGCCCCCTCCTCCCCTCGGCCACGTCGCCGCCCCACAGCGGCCCTGTCGCCGCCCTTCAGCGGCCCCGTCGCCGCCATTCCAGCGGCCCCGTCGCCGCCCCTTCAGCGGCCCCGTCGCCGCCCTTTCAGCGGCCCCGTAGCCGCCCTTCCGCGACCCCGTCGCCGCCCCTTTCAGCGGCCCCGTCGCCGCCCCACAGCGGCCCCGTCGCCGCCCCTTTCAGCGGCCCCGTCGCCGCCCCACAGCGGCCCTGTCGCCGCCCTTCAGCGGCCCCGTCGCCGCCATTCCAGCGGCCCCGTCGCCGCCCCTTCAGCGGCCCCGTCGCCGCCCTTTCAGCGGCCCCGTAGCCGCCCTTCCGCGACCCCGTCGCCGCCCCTTTCAGCGGCCCCGTCGCCGCCCCACAGCGGCCCCGTCGCCGCCCCTTTCAGCGGCCCCGTCGCCGCCCCACAGCGGCCCTGTCGCCGCCCTTCAGCGGCCCCGTCGCCGCCATTCCAGCGGCCCCGTCGCTGCCCCTTCAGCGGCCCCGTCGCCGCCCTTTCAGCGGCCCTGTAGCCGCCCTTCCGCGGCCCCGTCGTAGCCCCTTTCAGCGGCCCCGTCGCCGCCCCTTGCCGCCGTGCCGCCGTGCTGCCGAGCTGCCGGGCCGCCTTTGCCGCCGAGCCGCCTTTGCCGCTCACCGTGACTACGAGCTTCACTCTCTTGACTTCAGCACTGCTTTCTTGCAGGCAGCCTGCACGAGGAGATCTGGCTGCGCCGCCCACCTGGCTTCACTGGGACTTTTCCTCCTGGCACCCAGTGGAGCCTCCGGCGGCCAGTCTACGGTCTCCGCCAGGCACCTCGTGAGTGGCACGACACACTGAGGACTACACTTGCGGCTCTTGGGTTTGCTCCTTCTACTGCCGACCCGTCGCTGTTTCTGCGCACCGACACTTCTTTGCCGCCGTTCTACATCCTCGTGTACGTCGACGACTTGGTCTTTGCCACAGCTGACACTACTGGACTCGCCTACGTGAATTCCGAGCTGCAGAAGAGACACACGTGCACAGACCTAGGTGAACTGCGCAGCTACCTTGGCTTGCAGATCACCCGGGACAGAGCACAGCGCACCATTACCCTGACTCAGTCACACATGGTGCAGCAGGTCCTTCAGCGCTTCGGCTTCACGTACTCCTCGCCTCAGGCCACTCCTCTGTCTACTCGCCACTCGCTCTCAGCTCTGCCTTCGGATGAGTCCGTAGAGTCGAGTGGCCCGTACCCAGAGCTTGTTGGCTGCCTCATGTACCTGATGACCTGCACGCGACCTGACCTTGCTTACCCTCTTAGCATTCTGGCACGCTATGTTGCTCCTGGGAGACACAGACCAGAGCACATGGCTGCAGCGAAGAGGGTGTTGCGTTACTTGTGCAGTACGTCGGGCATGGGGCTTGTGCTTGGAGGGCGGGGTCCAGTGGTCCTCACTAGTCACGCAGACGCTTCTTGGGCTGACGACCAGGCTACGCAGCGGTCGTCACAGGGTTACACCTTCAGCCTTGGTTCCGGCTCTGTTTCGTGGCGGTCTACCCGCTCGTCTTCTGTTCTCGGCTCCAGCTGTGAGGCTGAGATCTACGCAGGGGCCATGGCTGCACAGGAGCTACGCTGGCTCACCTACCTGCTGACTGAGCTAGGAGAGCCGCCTCGTTCTCCTCCAGTTCTGTACGTAGACAACAAGGCCATGTTGGCCTTGTGTCGGGAGCACAGACTGGAGCACAGAACGAAGCACATCGCTCTTCGCTACTTCCTTGCTCTTGAGCTGCAGCAGCGCGGTCAGCTGCGCCTTGCTTACGTGGCCTCTGAGGCCAACACTGCTGATATCTTCACCAAGGCACTCGCGCCTTGTGACCATCAGCGCTTCTGTACTTTGTTAGGCCTTGTGTCTACCTTGCCTCACTTGCTCACTTCTTGACCTTGCTTGTACCTTGACCTTTATATACTTGCACTTGCATGTTTAGCTTCATATATATATATATACCTGCATGTGAACTGGCCTTGTGGCCGTTGAACTTGTGCTCAGAATGTGTGGTGACGTTGTGATCCACCCTGAGCTTGCTGTGCTTTGCTTGACTGGTCTTGTGACCCCTTGTTCTCCCCCACTTTGCCTATGGGGGTGTGTCAAACTCATATGCTATAGTCTATGTAGGCTGTAGTGGGGTAGCTTATATGGGGTAGAACACTTTAAGGTTTGGTACTTGTACTCCTCATGCTGCTCAATGCAACCATTCTCGTTCAAATTCCCACAGGGAAACCTCGCAATGTTGTACCCCATATGGTCTACCCCACTACAGCCTACACAGACTATGTCATGTATGTTTGACAGAACGCCGTCTTGTGGATCGAGTTGTCTGCCATCTCGATCTGCCAGTAACCCGACCGTAGGTCCAGCTTCGAAAAGACTGTTGCACCACGCAGTTGATCCAGTAGATCGTCTATGCGCGGTATTTGGTATTTGTTCTTGACTGTCTGTTTGTTCAGTGCGCGGTAGTCGATGCACATCCGTAAACTGCCGTCTGGTTTTGGAGTGAAGAGGACTGGTGCACCGTAGGGAGAGGTGGATGGGCGGATCAGTTGTCTATCCAGTAGATACTCTATCTGTTTCTTCATGTCTGTCAGCTCGGTCGGACTCAGTCGGTATGGTGCGCGTGAGACGGGTTTCGCACCTGGTTCCTCCACGATCTCGTGCTCGTGGGTGCGTGCTGGAGGTACGCCTGCGGGTAGGTCGTCCGGCATTATATCCTTGTACTGCTCCAAGACCTCCTTCACTGCTGCAGGTAGCTCTGAACTCGGCTTCTCCTCCTCTCTGCTACCATAACCAGTGCTAATTAATCTGTGTTACTCTCATTCACCGTCCGTTTGAACCGTGCCAGTGTCGTTTCAGGAACGCTCCCTGTATCCGTCCAGCTTCGCAGCTCCACTCGTTTCCCGTTGTTGTAGATGCACGCCTTCCTGTTGACCCAGTCGATCTCGGGGTTGAACCGCTTCAAGAAATCTCGCCCCAAGATGAAATTTGATCCCTTGATGTTCGTGATCGGCAACGTCGGCTTCCACCTCAGCGCCCCTATGTGCAGCTGCAGCGATGCTTCGCTGTGGATGGGAAGTTTCGTACCATCCACCATCGTTGCCGTGAACTTGCTCTCCTCCGAAGATTCTCCAATTTTCTCCAACGTCCCGCGGTCGCACACCAAGTGGGACGCACCACTGTCCACCAGTGCCTGGAAGCGTTGCCCGTTGCAGATCACCTCGAGTAGTAGTGGTTGTTGCTGCTCCGAGTAACCGTAGATGGTCTCGCTTATAGGATCGTAGGGTACGTCGAATAGATCATCCCTCGGTCCTGCGCTCGAAGCTGCTGACTCCATATCAGTTTCCAACTGAGCAGGGTTAGAAGGATTTATCCGAGGCCAATTCAGCTTCGTCTTGGCCTGGAACCTTCCCTTAAGCCTTTGCAGCTGTGTAGGCTTCACCTGTGGGCAATGGAGAGCCTTAACACTGTGCTGCGGGGAGAGAATATCAACTCCTTGGAACGCACGACCCTTTTCAACGCTCCGGAGTGGTTTTCCCAACTTCTCAGGTACCTGAATAATGTCTGAAGGCTTTTTCTTGGCCTCGAAATCTCCCCTGAATTTTTTAAAGGCTTGAAAACCTCGAGTATTCTTACTCTCGGGGGTGTTCGGCTGGAGTTTCCTGGTCGGTGCAGAGTCTGGTTTCGCGGAGCCTCCATTTGTCTCGGCGATTTCCCCTATTGCCGGCCGGTCGTGGCGTTTTAAATTCTCGCCATCGTGTCCTCCATTTTTCGCCATCGTGGATGTCGCACTGTTGTTGCCCTGCAGCTCCGCTCGTGCCTTCTTCATTTTCGAACACGCCAAGAGTCGATGTCCTGCTGCGCCGCAAAATTCGCACTTCTCATATTTTGTCGGCCGCTGCTTCGCGTCGATCTTGTCGATATCCATCGGGTCGGCGGTCGTGGGTGGTGCCGATTGCTTCGTACCAAATGATCGGTTCGGCACGTGGCGTCGTGTCTCGGGTTCACATCGCATCAGCGCATCGAAACTCTCTGCTGCACACACCATGTCGCGGTAGTTGTTGTAGTTCGCGGCAATCACCTGTCGGCGGACTTCCATTTTTAGCCCCTCAGTATACGCTTGGATTTTTTCCCCTTCGGTCAGGTCGGTAATTCGGTTGAAGAGGCTCTCCATCTGCTGCGTGTACTGTGTTACACTGCCGAACTGTTTATGCCGATGAATCTGCTGCCGCGCCATGTAGCTGGAGTTGATTGGTTCGAAACGTTGAATTAAAGCTTCCCGAAACTGCGTCCATGACCCCTCACCTCGGACCTCGTTGATATTGTAAATCCACTCGAGCGCCAGGCCTCGTAACAGTGTCGTTGCGAGCCGAATCTGCATTGCATCGTATGTCGGGGTCATACAGCCAACGGCCTCGAAGTAAAGTTCGAGGGTCGCAATGAATCGACGGACGTCGGTGTCTCTTGCATTCGGATTGAACGTCTCCGGTTGCCTCGGACGTGCCGCCTCAAGATTCACTGTAGCTGCTGCCGCTGCTGCTTGGTGAAGTGTCGGTGTCGCCGCTGCTGCTGCTGCCGTCGCTGCTGCATTCGCTGCTGCGTTCGCTGCTGCTGTGGCGGCTACCGACTGGTTCGCGAGAAGCTCCTCTATTCGCTGGAGTGCCGCTCGCGTCTGGTCCATGCCAGTGTGTAACTCCGTCATTTTTCGTACGGAGTTATCACCATTTTCCTCCATTTTACGATTTACAGGAAAATGTGCGACAAACATAATTGAATTCTAGGCGCTGGTCGTCTTACTGTGAGTCGAATCGACTGTAGAAATGACGAGCGCTGATTCTGTAGGTCGCGTAATTCTCCCTTAAGTGAAATTCGCGTCCGATCTCGGCCGTTGAGCAGAAATTCAATCCGACGCTCCAAATTCCAACGTTTTTGGGCGAAATTCTCAGGGCCGTTGAGATTCGAATCGATCCGACGGTCGAAATTCCAACTTCTTCGCCACTGGACCTGTGGAGTGTTTGAAAACAGGTTCGAGAGGGACGTTAAAAAATAGCGCGGAACTGGTTTACGTACCCGAAATCGGCGCTTTTCGTCGTCGCCCCCGCGGTTTGAAAAGCTAGGTTTTAGCGGTCGAAAAACTTCGCGTGCAAACAGGCTCTGATTACCAAGTGTGAGGATCTAGGAACGAGCTCAGAAAAGAGAATTGTAATTGAATGATTCACCTGGGTACAACACGAGGCTGTATATAGGCTCGACACAAGAAGCAGCCGCCGAGGGACAGAGCACTGTCTCGGCACCAGAAGGGAGCGGAGCTACTGCTCCAACAGAGCCTGGCGCTGCCACTGAAGGCGGCTGGGGAACCGGAGGCGGCTGGGGAATAGGAGGAGGCTGGGGAACTTCAACAAGCAAAGGAGAATGGCGGCAAGAAGCCCCTGCTTATCCCGAAGCTCCGGGACTCCCTCCTGCAGATACCGCGGCATTCGATCCATAGTGGGCAACACGTGGCACCAGCTGGGGCGGACCTCCTCTCCCGGATCAATACGCTCCTGACACACCAGAATTAATGCAAGAAGAGTCAGAGGAGGAGGTAACTTATGAATTCTTCGGAGGAGCAGCAGAATTACCAGAACCTTCCGAGGAGCCGCCGCCACCAGAACAAGGACCACAGGAGATTGAGGTCATCGGCGCCGAATACAGTTACTCCAGAATTCCCATGAAGGGACTCCCCGTCGCCGACTGGCCCAAGGCGCCACCATCCCAGTACATTCTTGTCACCGGCGAGCAAGTACACGCCGGCGACACCGACGATATCATCGGAATTCCCCGCGCGCTTTTGGAACGGGATTTCATTCGGGCCTTCGCAACCGACACCGACGCCGCCACTGACACAGGACCTGAAAAGGAGCAGAACGATGCAACAGAGAGACAAAATACTATCAGAAGACTATCGGGTAGCGTGCGGAACCAGAAACCTGGCATCAGCGGCTCGGCCACCCTTCACACACCACGCTCAAGAACTCTCTCAAGGCAGGCGTCTTCGACGACGACGCACTGCTTCTCCCTCGAGGAGGATCTCTCACAGCAGAATCCGATGACCCGCCATGCACCGTGTGCCCGATTGCATCACTCTCTCACAAACCCTTTCCACACTTACCTCCCGGCTACAAACGCTACAAGTCGCTCGACAAAGTCTATAGCGACTTCATGGTTCTGAGTCAGACAGGGCTCGACGGCGAATATTACACCCTTACCTTCATCGACGCATCTACGCGCTATGTCTGGGCCATCACACGGACTGCCGCTCCCTTGCCTTTGAGTGCTTCGTGGCCTGGATGAAACGGGCCAAACGACAGTCCGGGCTGAAGCTGAAAACCTACCAGACAGACGGGGGCTTGGAGTTCTTTTCCACCGAATTCAAGGAGCTCTTCAAGCAGAAGGGGATTGAGCACCTGGTGCCCCTGCCCTACGCTCACGAACAGCAAGGATTCATAGAATGGACAAACAGGAGCCTCGCCATAAGGATGAGGGCTCTCATGAAGCAGTCGGCCGTGCCCACCAAGTACTGGCCATTTGCGATGAACCACGCTGTTCGGCTGCACAACTTGCTGTCGTTCCGAAGCTCACAATTTCAACAGCGAAGCCCGCCGATCCTCGGATGCCGAGTTACCACCACCAAACACCTCGCAAGACACCCTCCGCCTCGGCAACGACAGCGACGACGATGTAGTCGAAGTAACCAGCTTCCACGACTACGATCGCCTGCACTACGAAAAGATGAACGAAACCGGTCTTCGCATCCTTGGGCTCGCCGTAGCTGTTCGCCACACCTCCCCCAAGGAACCAACAACCGTTTGTCACGCTCTCTCTGGCCCCGACAGTGAGAAATGGAAGGCAGCCATGGCCAAAGAAGTCGCGGCGCTCAAAAACCACGGAACATGGAAGCTGGTTCCCCGAACATCAGCGAAGGGGAGGAAAATTCTCAGCGGCAAATGGGTCTTCCGTATTGAAACGCTCGCGGACGGCTCCATCGACAAGTACAAAGCAAGATGGGTGGTGCGCGGCTTCGATCAGACTCACCTGGTGGACTTCGACCTCACCTACGCACCTTTCGGACGGCACACCTTAGTACGCATCCTCATCTGCATCGCAGCTGTCAAACAGCGCCCACTCCGTCAGATCGACGTCGGCAGTGCATTCCTGTACGCTCCGGTCGACGCCATCATCTTCGTCGAGCAGCCGCATGCCTTCGAGGAAAACGACGGCGCCGTCTGCTTACTTCAGAAATCCCTCTATGGGATCAAACAAGCGCCTCGCCTGTGGCAGCAGTACCTGCACACCGTACTCACGGAACTCGGATTCAAGCAGCTGCCACATGACCTCGTGATGTACCGGAAAGAATCACGTGGCAAATTCATTCTCCCCGTCGCCTACGTCGACGACCTACTTTACACAGGCGACGACACGGAGCTACTCGACCAGTTTGAAGCCAACATCAAGGAAAAGCTAGAGGTCACCATCAATCACAATGTCACACAGTTCCTGTGTCTCAACATCACTTAGTCCGCCACCTCCATCCACCTCTCCGCCGCCAAATACACCGAAACACTCGCGAAGAAATTCGCCATCGCGCCGATCAACCTAACCACTCCTTACCGCACTCCTCCTCCTTATCACGAGCCAGATACCACGCCACTTTCCATCGACGATCATCGGCTTTATCAGCAGCAGCTAGGGTGCCTCCTATTCGCCGCCGTCACGTGCCGGCCCGATCTCTCCTACGTCGCAAGCCAGCTCGCAGAGTACCTGAAGCGACCTGAACGGGAGAATTTACTAGATCTACGCCGAGCACTTCAATACTTCGTGTCTACTCCCGACGTCGGCCTCACCTACGAAGCTAATTTAACGGCTACCCTGCAGCTGCACGGCTATGTAGACGCAGACCACGTAGGAGACGTTGACAACAGACGCTCCTGCACAGGATTCATCTTTCAACTCCAACCTGCTGGACTTATCTCGTGGAACTCTCAGAAGCAGGAACCCATCACCCTTTCGTCAGCCGAAGCAGAGTTCATCGCCGCCAGCGCAGCTGTTCGCGAAGGACTATACCTGATGGAGCTCTTGCAGGAAGTGAAAGTGACGATGAACGGGCACTTCATGTTACTCTGCGACAATCAGAGCACGATAAAGATCGCGAACAAGCCCGGCTTCGTGAACCGCACGAAACACATCGCTCTCCGCTATTTTTTCGTAAAGGACGAAATTGGGATAAAAGGGCTTGTTAAGTAGCGGGTCAGTGCGCCCATAACCCCCCAGAACAACGAGCCTGTAACCCTTCCCTAGGATCAATCGGGGATCACCAGTGGACCTCTGACACCGACCTCTGCGGGACCACCAACAAGTCCCACGTGGCTCACCTTCAGGAATGAAGGGGAGTGTTGGAATAACCGAAAGGTTACAGTAAGATTCCCGAAGGCTCTCCACTCTCGCGTCACTTCATAACGAAGTAAGCGCCTGTATCAGTACCGCAATAGCTCATATAGAGCACGCGGAAGGTCAAGAGTCACCCGAAGGTCAACAGTCGAAGACAGTCAACGGTCGTGACCCTTGACTGCCCAGTAACCGCACGTGGCAGATACGAAATGCAACATGGTAACTGTCGAGAATGGCAATAGTCGTGGTTACTGTAGCAATGTAATTCAGTTAATAAGGGAATGTACCCCTCAGAGAAAATGGCTAGCTATGATTGGTATTTATTTCTGTACTCCTTTGCTATAACCATCTTGTTTTTTCAAATCCTATCAACAAGGTCATTGCAGATACTTAGCAAGCGTTATCCAGTCCACTACGATCCTTCATTTATAACAACATTAAATGTTGTTATAAACAATATATATATGTATATATATTGTTTATATATATTTTTACTAAATGTTGTTTTCATATATATACATATATATATTGAGGGTGTTGCAGAACTGTTTTTCGTCGGCTGGTTTTTTACTTTAAACAAATTCTACAACAAACAATCGGCAGCGATTGCTTCATCGATATAAACGGTCCTCAGTCCACCGCTATATCTTATCGTGCCAGCAAGTGCCTTACAAAATCGTGTCTACATCGACCGCCAGGTGACATCGATTTTATCAACATTCCACATTCTATCCCTTTAGCCATCTGATTCTCCTCGGCTGAAGATCCGTCAAACATTGCACATGTTACTGTTCTGTAGGCTACAATGGGTTTAGCCTTAGGGGGTACAACATTCTAGGGTTTTCCTACATGTACTCCCAATCTTGCTAGTCCAACCACTTCTCATTCTCAACATGGTATTAAGAGCCTAGGTTAGGGACCTAGGACCGATTACCTAAGGGCCCACCGATCCGCTACAGGTGCCCTCGTGCGCCCTACCGTCTTAGCGCCCTCGAGCGCATCTCTCCTAGTGCGCCCTCGCGCGCCCTCCTCTCACGCTGCTAGTTTTGCAGCCCGCTAGCAGCCCGAGCGCGGCCCCGCGTTTTTAGCGCGAGTAGGAAATTCGCCGCCTAGGGCGGCCCGATCTTTTCTCGCGAGCCCCAGCAGGCCGTCGCGCGTAGGCCCCGCTCGCCCCTAGGCTGATGCTCGACCCACCGCAGCTCGCCCGCAGGTCGCAGCCCGAGCGCAGCGGCGATCGCGCGTCGGCGATCACACTGAGGACTACGCTTGCGGCTCTTGGGTTCGCGCCTTCTACTGCTGACCCGTCGCTGTTTCTGCGCACCGACACTTCGCTGCCGCCGTTCTACATCCTCGTGTACGTCGACGACTTGGTCTTTGCCACTGCTGACACTGAGGCTCTCGCCCACATAAAGTCGGAGCTGCAGAAGAGACACACGTGCACAGACCTGGGTGAACTGCGCAGCTACCTTGGCTTGCAGATCACCCGGGACAGAGCACGCCGCACCATCACACTGACTCAGTCACACATGGTGCAGCAGGTCCTTCAGCGCTTCGGCTTCACCTGGTCCTCGGCACAGGCGACTCCTCTGGCTACAGGTCACTCACTCTCAGCTCTGCATTCGAATGAGTCCGTAGAGCCGAGTGGTCCTTACCCAGAGCTAGTTGGCTGCCTCATGTACCTGATGACTTGCACTCGTCCTGACCTAGCGTACCCTCTTGGCCTTCTGGCTCGCTACGTGGCTCCTGGTAGGCACCGAAAGGTGCACTGGGATGCTGCAAAGAGGGTATTGCGCTACTTGTGCAGTACATCGGGCATGGGGCTCGTGCTTGGAGGGAGGAGCTCAGTTGTTCTCACTGGGCACTCAGACGCTTCTTGGGTTGACGACCAGGCTACTCAGCGATCGTCACAGGGTTACACCTTCAGCCTTGGCTCTGGCTCAGTTTCGTGGCGTTCTACGCGTTCGTCTTCAGTTCTCATCTCCATTTGTGAGGCTGAGATCTACGCCACAGCCATGGCTGCACAGGAGTTATGCTGGCTCACCTACCTACTGACCGACCTGGGAGAGCGGCCTCGTTCTCCTCCAGTGCTGTACGTCGACAACAAGGCTGCCATTGCCTTGTGTGAGGAGCACAGACTGGAGCACAGAACGAAGCACATCGCTCTACGTTACTTTCTGGCTCGAGAGTTGCAGCAGCATGGTCAGCTTCGTCTGCGTTACGTGGCCATTCAGGCCAACACTGCTGATATATTCACCAAGGCACTTCAGTCTGGTGATCATCAGCGTTTCTGCACTTTGCTAGGGCTTGTGCCCACTTTTCCTCACTTGTTGTAGACTTTGCCTGTACCGTGATATATATATATATACCTGCATGCTTGCTAGATATAGATCACAGTGATGCTTGTGTTACATATATGCCTCTGCATGTGAACTGGCCTTGTGGCCTCTTGCTTGTGCTCAGAGTGTGTGGTGACGTTGTGATCCACCCTGAGCTTGCTTTGTCTTTCTTGACTGGTCTTGTGACCCCTTGCTCTCCCCCACTTAGCCTATGGGGGTGGGTCAAACATTGCACATGTTACTGTTCTGTAGGCTACAGTGGGTTTAGCCTTAGGGGGTACAACATTCTAGGGTTTTCCTACTTGTACTCCCAATCTTGCTAGTCCAACCACTTCTCATTCTCAACAAGATCATGAGTATTCTCAATGCTGCAAGACTCGCCTGTGTTCTGGGGAGGTAATATTTAGAAGGTATGAGAGTATGAGAAATTACGATTCCTTATTATATTCGCACTTTAACGGATGCAGTTCCGGGGGCCACGCTTCCGCTGGTTTGGCTTATAATTTCGCCCGAAGTACAATCGTATGTCGCTCCCGTTCCTCGTCCCACCCTTCATTTATTCGAGGTCCTAACATAACTCAGTGTCCTTGCTATCAGAGATTTTTGTCTGTTTGTCTGAGTTTTCAGACGAGTTTTTTCAGTCAAACCGATTTTCCAGAGTCTGATTTTGATTTCATCTTATTGGTTAGAAATCATTTTGTAGTTTCATCTGATGCATCAAAAATGTATTTTCTGATTCATCTAAAACTGAATCACATTATAGCATACAATTGTTAGAATAGTAGGCACAAGTAGGAGCCATAGCTAGGGTTTACCTAGCTAGGCAAGAGAGAAATGAGCAAAGGAGGGGGTTCACTAGCAAGCAGCAGGATACATATAGGAAACCCTAAGGAGTTGTACTCGCTATAGAGTACCCCACTGCAGGCTAGAGAATAATAACATTCTGACACACCCCCATAGTCAAAGTGGGGTATAATCAGCAGAGCAAGCAATCATAGAGCAATAGTTCACAATGATAAGTAAAGCTAGAGTTAATCACAGCGGGCAAGTGAGGAGGAGGAGGAACTGTGAAGGGAGAGAAGATGGGAGGCAACGACTGAAGCTGCAGAGGCACGGGCACAGGAGCGGCTGACTCAGTGGCTACCGAAGCAAGGGCGACGGACTACTGGAGTGACTGGCTCCGCGGCTATAGACGAGCGGCAGGAGCAACGGACCCACTGGCGACTGGTGCAACTGGCTCACTGGCTACCGAAGCAAGGGCGACGGACTACAGGCGCTGCAGGCGACACGACAGCTACCTTCACACAACCTCCTCCAACTGCCCCACACCCTCGACACACACCCCCTGCTCAAACCCTAGCTCCACTCCCACGGCACCCTCCTTAAACCCTAAACCCTAGGCTCCCACACACCCACCCCCCTGAGCGACAGCTGCAGCAGTGGGAGACGAGGGAGGAGGAGCAAGGGGAGGAACACAGAACCGCCACCCCCACACCCGCCACCCCCATGCTCGGCACCCCACACCCCCAGCACCACGGAATGCACGGGGGGGGGGGGAACGGGACGGGCTGCAGGTGCGGGCTGCTCCAGGGGCGGCCGCTGCAGGTGCGGGCTGCTCCAGGGGCGGCTGCTGCAGGTGCGGGCTGCTCCAGGGGCGGCTGCTACAGGTGCGGGCTGCTCCAAGGGCGGCTGCTGCAGTTGCGGGCTGCTCCAGGGGCGGCTGCTGCAGGTGAAAGGTAGGAGGGAGGGGAGGGGAAGGGCGCGGCCCCCAGGGCGCCCCGACGGGCGACGAGCTAGGGAGCCGCGCGGGCCCCCGAGAGCGCCTCGACGGGCGACGGGAGGGGACCGCGCGCGGGCCCCCAAGGCGCCGCGACGAGGCGACGGTTGGGGCCGGCGCGCGGCCCCCAAGGCGCCGCGACGAGGCGACGGGAGGGGCCGGCTCGCGGGTCCCCAAGGCGCCGCGACGAGGCGACGAGAGGGGCCGGCTCGCGGGCCCCCAAAGCGCCGCGACGAGGCGACGGGAGAGGCCTGCGTGCGGGCCCCCAAAACGCCGCGACGAGGCGACGGTTGGGGCCGGCGCGCGGGCCCCCAAGGCGCCGCGACGAGGTGACGGGAAGAAAAATAGGAGGTCGCGCGCCACGGGGCGCGCGACACACAGTAGGGCAGCGGAAGCAGGTGGGCCCACAGGCCAGGAGCGTAATGCTCTGATAGCATGTTAGAATAGTAGGCACAAGTAGGAGCCATAGCTAGGGTTTACCTAGCTAGGCAAGAGAGAAATGAGCAAAGGAGGGGGTTCAATAGCAAGCAGCAGGATACATATAGGAAACCCTAAGGAGTTGTACTCGCTATAGAGTACCCCACTGCAGGCTAGACAATAATAACATTCTGACAACAATTTCACATCCTGCTCTGACATGTCAATCGAACCTATGATTGGTCGAATGTCGAATCTGCTGTGATTGGTGTTGTTCCACGTTCTCGTCCCTGTATGACCCTTTCTCATTGTGTCGATCACGTCTAGCCAGAGCAGCCGCACTTCATCTAGCGCAGTCAACTAACTTTACGTAGGCTGCAAAACCACTAGAGAAGTTTGAAAGACAAGCAAATCACTATGAATCGCCAAAACCATGTCATCTCACGTACCGTATTCTCCCGGACAAAACACCCGCCGAAATTGTACACCCCCCAGATAGCGTGTGCGGGGTGGGTGCTATAGGCGACCTCGTTTGTACTATACCCCCCCTTTTGGGTGAATTTTTATAACACCCCCCTTTGTCGAGATAGTAGCACACGTGGAGGTAGGTTTAAGTGAGGGCCTAGGCTTAGTAGCCTAGGCCAAGGGGAGTCGAGAGAGTTTGTGCCAAGGAGGGAGAGGAGAATGAATGTTCACTATAGCACTAGGGTACATATAGCAAACAGAGCATGCAAAGAAGGTGCACCACCAACAGTTTATAATAACTACACTAAACTACAGCTACAGCCAGTTACAGATATATTCTAACACTCCCCCATAACTGCCTACAACAGGAGTTTGTAGAACACAACCTGCAGGGGTACACCACAAACAGAGAAAACAGCAACAGCAGGCAAGGTAACAGAGCAGGTACAGCCACAAAGGGGCAGGCACTCCTGCCACCCCTTTACTCTCCTCTCCCCCCCCCCCACCTCAGAGGGACGGGGGCTGGTTGGTCTCACACCCGCCACCCCAATGCCACTCCCCTGGCTCCCCCACACCCTCACACCCTCCCCCCCAGCGGCAGCTGCAGCAGTGGGAACGAAAGGAGGAGGAGGGGAAGGGAAACACACCACCCATCACCCCCACACCCGCCACCCCCAGACCCTCCCCCCCACGGCTGCAGGGAGACGAGGGGGGGGGGGGGGGGGGGGGGGGGGGCGGGGATAAAGCCGCAGAGCGGCTACAGAGGGTCGGCGCACTGTAGGGCAGGGGCGGTTACAGTGGGTGCAGGCACGGGGTGAGGTAGAGGCGCCGTCGCGGGCGCCAGGGGCGGGTCCGCGGCGGCTCAGGGCACCGTCGCGGGCACCAGGGGCGGGTCCGCGGCGGCTCAGGGCACCGTCGCGGGCGCCAGGGGCGGGTCCGCGGCGGCTCAGGGCACCGCCGCGGGCGCCAGGGGCGGGTCCGCGGCAGCTCAGGGCACCGTCGCGGGCGCCAGGGGCGGGTCCGCGGCGGCTCAGGGCACCGTCGCGGGCGCCAGGGGCGGGTCCGCGGCGGCTCAGGGCACCGCCGCGGGCGCCAGGGGCGGGTCCGCGGCGGCTCAGGGCACCGTCGCGGGCGCCAGGGGCGGGTCCGCGGCGGCTCAGTGCACCGTCGCGGGCGCCAGGGGCGGGTCCGCGGCGGCTCAGGGCGCCGTCGCGGGCGCCAGGGGCGGGTCCGCGACGGGCAGAAAAAACGTCACGCGCCACCCGGGCGCGGGACAGAACGAAAATCGCCACGCGCCCGAGGCGCGCGACCGGAAAAACAGCAGCGGAAGCGAGAGGCTGGCCCACAGGCCAGGACTTAACAGGCTCTGATAGCATGTCGAAATAGTAGCACACGTGGAGGTAGGTTTAAGTGAGGGCCTAGGCTTAGTAGCCTAGGCCAAGGGGAGTCGAGAGAGTTTGTGCCAAGGAGGGAGAGGAGAATGAATGTTCACTATAGCGCTAGGGTACATATAGCAAACAGAGCATGCAAAGAAGGTGCACCACCAACAGTTTATAATAACTACACTAAACTACAGCTACAGGCAGTTACAGATATATTCTAACACCCTTTTCTTACAGATTCCTTACTATAGCTGTTAACGAGTACGTGCAAGTACGGGAGGACATCACAAAAATATCTCCCTTCATGAAATTTCGCGGTTCTTTCACTTCGAATCTGCTGAGATTTCCCCCCTCCCACTATTTTGCTGTCGCCATACGCTGATGAATCTTCTGCTGCAAGTGACAGAGAGGTGCCACATGGCATTTTTTAGGGGGTGATAACGTTCGCGTCTAAACTTACATTCGCGCCTCAACCTGTAATGTTAAAACGACCATGGAAACACACAAGTTGTCTAATAAAGAAACAACTCTTACACTAAAATATACCATATTTATCCACCCACGTATTACGTAGCTTTTTCCTATGGAGAGACCCCCTGTCAGAATGAACTGTGTAGTAATGACTAAAAACAGGGCAATACAGGTTTGTACCCCGTACCGAGTAACCCACTATAGCCTAGCAAGTAGAATTGTATTTTGACACACCCCCATAGGCTAAGTGGGGGACAACCAGATGGTCACAAGACCAGTCAAGCAAGAGGACAAGCAGAGCAAAGCTCATGGTGGATCTCAAGGACACCACACAGTCTGAGCACAAGCAAGCGATCACAAGGTTAGTTCACATGCAGAGTTATAAGAAGAAGGCAGTACACTTATTACAACCTAGCAAGAGTAAACATGCAAGTATAAAGATATATATCAGTGTACAACAAGAGCAAGTCAAGCAACCAGCAGGTGAGGCAGAGTGGGCACAAGCCCAAGAGCAGTGCAGAAACGCTGACGATCACCAGACCCAAGGGCCTTGGTGAAGACATCAGCAGTGTTGGCCCGAGAGGCCACGTAAGAAAGACGCAGCTGACCACGCTGCTGCAGTTCACGCGCAAGGAAGTAGCAAAGAGCAATGTGCTTCGTTCTGTGCTCCAGTCTCTGCTCGCGACGCAAGGCCCATGGCTGTCTGCCACTGAGAGGAGTACTCACCCGCGATCACCTCAGCGTAAGAGCGCGGGGTAGGGATGTCAAGTGCATCCGGGTCTCCCTCAGGGCAAAGCAGCATGGATGCGAAACGAGGTAAAGCGGCCGCAAGACACTGAAGCTCAAGGGCGTCACTGCTAAGAGCAGGCTCCCCCCCGACGGACGGAGGACAGACAGACTCAGTCTCAGTAACAAGACTCGCGACGTAGTCGAGACGACTCCTAGCTTCAAAGTCAACTAGCTCAGTGACTTGCGGCCGCTTTACCTCGTTTCGATAAACCCTAAACCCTAAACTCGGGCAAACGCAGCAGTAGACTCAAAGTCAGGGTCAGTGACGACAGTAGCGAGGAGACAAGTGACAGTAGGACTAGCAGCACGAGTAAGGTCGGACTCAGGGTCAGGAACGTGCGGAAGAGCGGACGCGGGAGGCTCAGGCAGGACAACACGCTATGAAACAGAGGAAGGACGAAATGCCATACCGTGAGTGCCTGGGACAGCAGGAGGACGAGGACGGGCGACACGACGAGCACGAACAGGTGTGGAAGCACGAGCCTCAGGCTCACGACGCTCAGTCAGGGACTCAGTCACCTCAGTGTGAAGAGCGGGAGCAGGCAGCGGGGAGCCAGGCAGTAGCTGTGGCCAAGACTGGTCTGTCGGTGGACACAGGAGAGGTGGAGTGAGGCCAGTGGAAGACGGGAGACTAAGAACCTGGCGAAGGACCGAGTCAGGCGGCGGCAGGGACGACTGCGGCTGCGGGTAGAAAACGGTCAGCGCGGGGCAGTACCAGCAGCTCCAGCTCCTCCAACACCAGCAGCACCAGTACCTCTAGCACCATCAGCTCCAGTAGCACCTCCAGCACCTCCAGCACCATGAGCTCTGGCAGCGCCAGCACCTCTAGTGCCAGTAGCTCCAGTAGCACCTCCAGCACCTCCAGCACCAGCAGCACCACCTGCTCCGGCAGCTCCACCACCTCTAGTAAGAGCACTAGCAACTCCAGCACCCGCAGTACCTCCAGCTCCGGCGCCTCCAGCACCATTAGCACCTCCAGCGCCTCCAGTACCAGTAGCACCTCTAGCACTAGCAGCACCAGCACCTCTAGCACCAGCAGCACCACTAGCTCCGGCAGCTCTAGTACCTCCAGTATGAGCACCTCCAGGACCAGCAGCTGCAGCACCTCCAGTACCTCCAGCTCCAGCGCCTCTAGCACCAGTAGTACCTCCAGTACCAGCAGCACCTCCAGTACCTCCAGGACTAGCAGCTCCAGCACCTCCAGCACCAGCAGCACCTCTAGTACCTCCAGCACCAGCAGCACCTCTAGTACCTCCAGCACCAGGACCTACAGCCGTGTCACCCACAGCTCCACCACCACTAGGACTCGCAGCACCCCCAGAGTCAGCGCCCCCAGCCGGAGCACCCCCAGAACCCTCACCCTCTGGCTCAGCACCCCCGGAACCCTCACCCCCAGGCTCAGCACCAGCAGTCTCAGCTCTAGAGTCCACAGCAGTATGCTGCGGAGGCGGCGAAGACAGCCGAGGAGGAAAACCAAGGGGGTTCTCTAAGCGTGGAGAGTGGCGAGTGGCCGCCGTGTCGTCAGCGGCGGGGTCACCCCCCTCATCTAGGCCAGAGGAGTCAGAAGAGATCTCCAAAGGCTCAACCAAGGGGGGTGGGTCTACCTGAGACACACCTTAGGGAGCCCTGTGGGGGGAGGGGGTCTACTTGGGGGGGGACTGGTACCAGGAAGAGAGGCGCTAGGGGGACCGAGTGGGACGTGTGTGGGTGTGGTCTGTAGAAACAGACAGACTCGTCAAAGGTGACATCCTAGGAGGAGAAGACTCGACGATCGCGCGGGTGGTAGAACTGCCCCGGCGGGGCGTCGGTGGGAAAGCCAAGGAAGACGCAGCGGAGAGTGCGATAGGAGAGCTTGCTCGCTTTGGCATCGCAAGCAAGGGAGAGCGCACCCCAGACCCGAAACTGCGACGCATCGCCAACCTTCCCCGTCCACCGGCGTGTGGGCGAGGTCTCTGGCTCAGAGACACGGGGCCAGAGGTTGAGCTGATGCGCAGCGTATCGGACCGCAAACGGCCACAGAAAATGGGGAGCAGCCGCATGGATCATGGAGGTGCGAGCAACCTCCATGATCAAGCCAATGCGACGCTCAGCAATCCCATTCTGTTGAGGAGAGGCCGGAAGCGTGAATGTCTGGCGGATGCCCTCGTCTCGACAAAACTTCTCAAGGAGGCTAGAAGAGAACTCTCCGTCCCTGTCAGAGTGCAGACGCAGGACTGGCAAGTCCCAACGAAACCGCTCGCGCAGCTGGCGTCAAGTAGCACGGATCCAGGGGATCAAAACACCGCCGACGTCTGCCTTACGCCGCAAGGGGAAGACAGTGGTGTAGCGTGTGTAGTCGTCAACAACCAGCAAGAAGTAGTGCTCCTGGTCCGTTTCACCGACGGGGGCCAAGCCCCAAACGTCCATGTGGAGAGTCTGCAGAGGAGCAGTGGTCGGAGGAAACTCGGAGGAGTGAGGAGCGGCACGCTGCCGCCCCTCGATGCAGGGAATGCACGGCAGTGCAGGAGAGTGCGGGAGGGAGGGCAGGGACCTGGGAAGGCCAGAGATAAGGAGACAGGAGTGCATGCTGCGAAGACGCAGCAGCGAGGGGTGACCTAGGCGTGGTGCCAAAAGAGAGTCTGGTGAGAGAGTACCCGATACGAGCAAGACGCTGCAAGCTGACCAGACGCAGACACCCGACTCGACGCAGCCACCTGACCTGACTCAGCCATCTGTGCAGACGCAGTAGTCAGTGTGTACAGGCCGGACCCAAGCTCACGAGTGAACGTAGCAAGGTGACGGCCAGTCCGTGAGCACTTACAGCTCGCCACACGCTGTCTCCAAGAATGAAGGTGTCAACTCATTCATCGTGGAGAGTTGCGTTGCTCAACAAGTTCGTTGAGAACGCGGAGAGGTGGAGACCTGAGAGAGACCTGGAGGGGACTGCCAGACACGGGAGGACAGTGGAGGCTCGCGCAACTACTGGGCCCCCAGTGGGGTCAGCAAGTGAGACTGGGACAGGTGTTGCGAGTGGTGCGACTGTGGTGCAATCACGAAAGAAGCAACGTGATGCGCCTGAGTCAAGTGTGAAAGTGTGCAAGGCCTCAGCTGAGGCAGGACCTGTGGCAGTAGACGCACTGGCACCTAGAGCGTCGGCAGACTCACGAGCACCTAGAGCTGCAGCAGACTCACTAGAGCCGGGAGCAGCAGCCTCTACACAACCAGGGACGCATCGCTGAGAAGCACAGTCGCGAGGCTGCTGTAGGGAGAGGGTGCATTGCGGACTCTGCTGCCGCCGCTGTGCAGTAACCATAGAACCAAAATCTCCACCACCAAGACTGCCTCGCTGAATAACCCACGCACGAAGCTGCTGAGGGGTGGGGTCGTCCGGGAGAGGCAGTGACTGCTGCTGACCACCTCTAGCCGCTGCAACTACCGTGATAGTGGCCATGACAGGCAGTGACGGTCGGTAGCAGATCCAGCACCTCCAGCACCAGCAGCACCTCCGGCACTCCCAGCAGCACCTCCACCAGCAACAGCACTAGCACGAGCAGCAGCAGCAGCAGCAGCAGCAGCAGCAGTAGTAGCAGTAGGGCGGCTCGGTGGGGCTTGCGAATAAGGTAGGGCGGCGCGGCTCGGGTTGGGCGGGGCGGCTCGGGCTGGGCGGCATGGCTCGGCCTGGGCGGCGCGGCTCGGCAGGGCTGGGCGGCGCTGCTGGGCAAGGCAGGGCGTGCCGCGGGCTGCAGAGCAGGGCGCGCGGTGGACAGGGCAGCAGGGCGCGACGCTGGGCAGGGCAGCAGGGCGCAACGCGCTGGGCTGCAGTCGGGCGCGACGCGCGGGCTGCAGCAGGGCGCGACACGCGGGCTCTAGCAGGGCGTGACGCGCAAACTCCAGCAGGGCGCGACGCGCGGGGCAGTAGGGTGCGACGCACGGGCTGCAGGGCGCGACGCGCGGGCTGCAGCAGGGCGCGACGCTCAGGACAGTGGAGCGCGCGCTGGGCAGGGCAGCAGGGCGCGACGCGCTGGGCTGCAGGGCAGGGCGGTGCGCGGGCCTAAGGGCAGGGCAGCGCGATGCACAGGCTGCAGGGCAGCTGGGCACAGGTTGCAGGGCAGGGCGGCGCGTGTTGGGCAGGGCAGCAGGGCGCAACTCGCAGGCTGCAGCAGGGCGCGACGTGCGGGCTGCAGCAGGGGAGCGCGCTAGGGTAGGCAGTCCGAGTAGCTGCAGGGCAGCGCGACACTGTGCGAGCAGGGCCGGACAGCGGAAGGGCGCTTCGGGCAGGAACTAGCGGAACTATCGGTGGGCCCTAAAAACCTAACAGGTTTCCTGCCTTGGTACCATGTTATAATCAACTGAGCTCGAATGACTAGAAACAGGGCAGTACAGGTTTGTATAGGCTAACCCTAATTGGGGTTGTACCTCGTACTGAGTAATCCATTATAACCTTGCAAGTAGAATTGTATTTTGACACCCCCCCCATTTTTTCACTGTATTTGTAGCTATACCCTAGGGTGTTATGTCCGGGAGAATACGGTAATGGTCAAGCTAGCCATGGAGTATTATTTATGACAAGGTTCTTGAACAAGACTGTCGAATCTTACCGTATCACCCCGGATAGTAGCGCATATGCGCTTATAATAAAATCGATTTTTTTAGGGGGTGCGCTTGTAATTGAGGAAAGGGCATAAGAGCATGCGCTTATAAAATGGAAAAAAAAAAAGAATTTTGTTTGTAAGGGTACCAAATCGAAGCTCTCATGAAATGCAGGCGAAAACAGCAGCGACTCAATTTCCCACCGCACAAATCCTGTCCCGGAGCAACGCATGTGCCAACGATGACTCGGAAGCTGCCGTGCGGCCCCATCCC
The DNA here is from genome assembly GCA_947471745.1 of Closterium sp. Naga37s-1. Taxonomy (NCBI): domain Eukaryota; kingdom Viridiplantae; phylum Streptophyta; class Zygnematophyceae; order Desmidiales; family Closteriaceae; genus Closterium; species Closterium sp. Naga37s-1. The sequence goes on along the minus strand of CANJKZ010000056.1, from coordinate 4,375,086 downwards.
TTGTCATGCGTTGTCAGGTAGGGACAGCTCATCCGATCCCTCTAGAAGGGGATCGAATATTCCCTGCCACCGCAGCATGTGTGCCGCCCATTTTCATCCTCTGCGGGTTCAGGCTGTGGGGGTACCCGTCTATCATTGACGAGGACGGCGAGCCGCTTCCCCGCAGGGGTCCCGTCTAAAGTCCATTTCTTCTCATTTCTTGCTGGTTTCGAATCAATTTAGCATGTTTCGCCCGCCAGGCTGCGAAAGCCATGGCGAAATTCACTGGCACCCACTTCCTTTTCAAGAAGATGCCTAGGCCCGCCTACCGTGCGGACGCTGACGGCTGGTATTGCCGTATCCCACCATCGACCCCAGAGCCACCGCAGCCTCCGGCGCCGCCTGCGCCGCCATCTCCTCCATGGCCTCCTGAACCTCCAGCTCCACCTGCTCCTCCGAGTCCACCCGTGTTTGCCGGCCCATCAAATCCTCCCGTGCTAACGCTCCTGCACCCGTCGGCGTTCGACGAGTACCTGTCAGAACCTGACAGCAACAAGCCCCCCGACGTCTACGTCCCAGCTCCGGCCCCGACACCACGATGGGGCCAGCCGCAAGATTGTGCGTGGGACGAATCTGCTGTGGGCGCTGACGACGATGTGCCCAACACCGAGGCTGGCACCGAGGCCGGCACCGACACTGGCACTGACACTGGCGCCGAGGCCGGCAACACGGCAGATGTGTTTCCCGAGGGTGCCCCGGGCGGCGAGGACGACGACGGTGTGGAGTATTGGTCGCGCGACGAACTTCCCGAGAAGATCCCTATTCCTACGTTTCCTCCGGTTAACCGCAAGTGCCCCCACCCCTCTTCTGAGAACCGTGATTCCCACCCCCCCTCTCCCAGGCACAAGCCGTCGCAGCATAAGCGCATCGCTTATACCGCGCAGGAGAAGCTGCAGTGGATTGGGCGCATGGATGTGGCGGTGTCGCTGCGGTCGTTGTCTCGCGAGTCTGGAATCCACCGCAAGTGTCTCGCGGAGTGGAAGAAGGCTGCCGCCATGCTCAAGGAAGCACACTCCGCACGGAAGCGGATGCATGGGCGCGGGAGGTCATCGTGGTACAGGCCGATGGAGCTGAAAGTCTACGCGAGGCTTCTCGAGTGTCGCCACAAAGGAACTGCCGTCTCCGTCGGTCGCCTGCAGGAGTGGTCGAAGGAGTTCATGAAGGTTCTGTTCCCCGACGTGAAGTGGAAGGGCAGCCAGCGGTGGTCGGAGCGGTTTCAGAAACAGTGGAATCTGAGCGTGCGCATGAAGACGAGGATTGCCCAGAAAACCGCCAAGCGTAAGTACCGAATTATTGTACCGTGTGCTTGTTGTGTTTTTTATCAAAGTTGTTGACTAACCACTGCCTCTTAACATTGTCCGTGTGTTCGCAGACGTCGCGGAGCTGTGCCAGGCTTTCTGGCAGTACGTTCGTGACAAGCGGCGTGAGCGCGGCATCGAAACCCGCTGGATTATCAACGCCTACCAGACGCCGCTGTGGCTGGAGATGCCCGCAACGACTACTGTGGACGAGACGGGCGTTCGCTCAATGCCCATCAGGAGCGGGGGGTACCAGAGGGAACGCGTGACCGTGATGCTGGCGTGCACGGCCGACGGCGAGAAGCTCAAGCCGGGGGTCTTTTTCATGTGCAAGACGGTGCCGAAGGGTGACTTTCCGCCAGGTAAGAATACACCACGGTCAGCCGATGTTTGGTTTCCCAGTCGTGATACTAACGCCTGTTTCTTGACTGTCTGTGATATCGCAGATGTGGTCGTGGCGGTGCATCCGAACGGCTGGATGGATGCCAACGGCGTCATGCGCTGGCTCGAGGAGTGCGTCAAGCCCTTCATCCGGCCTCGGTTCGGCAAGCAGGCGAGGAGTGCCATGGTCGTCCTGGACTCTTACGGCGGTCATCTCACGGACGAAGTGAAGCAGAAGTTCGTCGACCTCGACATCGTTCTGGCGGTGATCCCGTCGGGCTGTACGGCGGAGGTACAGCCCCTCGACGTCTCTATCAACAAGTCGGTCAAAGCAAGCATCCGCCAGCAGTATCAGACCTGGTTTGAAGAGGAGGGCCAGGAGCGGCTGACGCCTGCAGGTAAGAACCCCATCGTTGATGGTTAGTTGGCTGCTTCTTTTCCCGGTGTATCCTGTGCTAACACCATCTCTCCCACTCTGACTTGTGTTGCAAGGAATATCAAGAAGCCGCCCCCAGGGCCTCAGATGTCAGTAATTTTACCCTGAATTCCTGAAGTTTGACCCCCGTTTTTTATCATGACCCTGATGCATCAGCCTTTTTTTTTCAACGACCCTGATGTTTCAGTGTTTTTAGATTTCGAACTCTGATTTTCCAGTGTTTTGTGTTTGAGGACACTAACGAGTCGGCGTTGTATCGGGGTCTACCCTGAAACCGAAAACTCCTTGTTTTGGCGCGCCGTCACTGTGCACCGTGCACCAAGGGGATTTCTGGCGAAACATGCTCTGACAGGGCGAATCTCTTGTGTGAGGGGCGAATCTGCTGCTGTGTCAGGGCAAATCTGCTGTGATTGGGCGAATTTGCTGTGCTGCGACAGCGCGTAACGACTGTGCGAGGTCGAATTTGCCGTCAGGGCGAATCTGCTGTGACGAACCAAGTCCGAATCATCAGTCAAGTACACAACCAGAGATCAGAAACAATTCTTAACAATTGTCCTATTCGATTGGTCAGACAAGATTTCTGACCAATCAGACACGGAAATAGCAGAATCCTGGCCGAATTTGGGAATTGTAAAGTGAGGGCAGTCTGATTCGCTGTGTTATGACAGCATACCAGTATAAGCAACTATTCTGATCAGTGTTGAAGTTGTAGAAACCCTGATTCATCAGCGTTTTATTTCTAACAACCCTGTAAATTCAGTGTTTCACACTAGACGACACTGAAAATCAGTGTTACCCGCCTAGGGACACTGAGTGCTCAGGGTACACAAAAACCAATCTGAGGCCCTGGCCGCCCCCTGCGGTGGTGCTCAGGTGGATCGCACGGGCCTGGAAGGCCGTGCCACCAGAGCTTATCAAGAAGGCGTTCCTCACCTGTGGCATCAGCAACGTGCTTGACGGCAGTGAGGACAACCTTGCCATGGCGCACTGCAGGGTCGTCGTTAGCAGACATTTTTTGTCTGATTGGCTAATATTCAGAAGTGTTTTTTTGGATTAGTCTGATGGGCCAGTCAGCATCAGACAAAACTTTGTTTTTGCCCGGGGAACCCATCTGATGCATCAGACGTCCCTCAGACCCTAGCGACGACCCTGGCGCACAGGCGGAGCCAGCTGACCTGCGAGGTCGATGTCGATGACGAGATCATCGCCAACGGCTTCTTTGGCAACAACTGCGAGGAGCCGGAGTCGGACGGCGAGTAGATTTCTAGTTAGGGGTGTAAATCTTAATGTGTAATGAGATCATTGGTAGAGAGGTATGTTAGTGTAGGAAATTGTTTAGATTAAAAAAAAATAGTGGAAAGATTACCCCCTGGGGGGAAGGGATGCGCTTATAAAAAGTACAGGCATTCTAGGGGGTGCACTTATAATTGAGGACTGGCCATAAGCGCATGGCTCCAGATAGAAGAGCTGGCGCCTTTAATCAGGCGGCGCTACTATCCGGGGCGATACGGTAATTACGTGTGCCAATCCCGATAAACTTATGATGATAGTTGCTGCGGCTGTTGAAGAAACTCAATACAGTCACATTCGATCCCGGCTCCATGTCTCCATGAAGCTCCAGTGCTGCTAGCTTCGACTCGTTCACCCACCCCAGGTCCATCTCCCTGTCCTCGCGGAAAATGACATGCTGTCCGAGAAAAGAATAGCATGCCATACCGTTAATAATGATCCAGAATCACAATCTCTTACCGTAACTAGGACAAATCAGCGTCGTTACGCATAAACACCTCGTACTCCCCCGACCAGTCCTTCTTGTGATGAAAATTGCTGCGGCTGTTGAAGAAATTCAGTACAGTCACATTCGATCCCGGCACCATGTCCCCATGAAGCTCCAGTGCTGCTAGCTTCGACTCGTTCACCCACCCCAGGTCCATCTCCCTGTCCTCGCGGAAAATTTCGCCCTCGCTGCCCTCGATGTCGATCTTGAGGAAGTCGAATCCGGGCAGCCCGAAAACTTTCAGGAGGAAGGGCACGGTCACGCCGAGAAGGGAGTCCTCCACAACCTGCCCGGGCTCGAGCTGGAGGGCGGGGATGAGCAGGCAGAAGAAGACAAGAAGTAAAGAGAACGTTACTACCAGATGGGACTGAATAGCCATTCACATGCTACAAAGCAAACCACCAAGAATGGCACTGAAGGAAGCATGCGACTCACATCGCGCGTCTCCTTGACCATGAAGGCCCACTGGGGGGGCAGCTCGGGGTTCCTCTGCCCGAGGGTGAGCGAGAGGGAGGCGACTCACATGCTACAGCTTCTGATGCCATCCAGAATGCCACGCGCATGCTACAGCCACCACGTCCCCCTCACATGCTACAACCGGGCATCCTCATGCAACTCACATCGCGCGTCTCCTTGACCATGAAGGCCCATTCAGGTGGCAGCTCGGGGTTCCTCTGCCCGAGGGTGAGCGAGAGGGAGGCGACGCGCGGCCACAGGGCGGCGTTGACAGCGATGACGTTGGGGAAGGGCTGGGTGTTGAGCTTCAAAGAGCGGAAGTTGCGAGACGACGCCTCCACACTGATGATCGTTGCCTTGGGGTACCTGACGGGTTACCAGTGGGTTTACGGCGTATAAAAGAGATGAGCATAGAGGTCTAGTGTTCAAGGGTTCAGCGCCAGGATCCGGCATTGGGAATTCAGCATTGAGGGGAAATTGGTCTCAAGGAGACGAAGAAAGAGATGGCATTGATGTCTGGGAAGGGCTGTGTGTTTGAGCTTCAGAGCGCGGAAATTGCGAGACGATGCCTCCACGCTGATGATTGTTGTCTCCTTGGGGAGCTGATGATGGGGTTACCAGGGGTTTCGGGCTTTAGGTTTTAGGCTCAAGGCCTGAGCTCTAAGATTTCGGTTGTGCTAAGGTGGAATATACGGAGGGGTTGATGGGAGAGCGGTCCCTTAGCGAAGAGCTCATGTGCAAACGGTATTACCCCTGGAATCAAGCTGAAGGCCAAAATTATCAATACATGGGTTTCGAGGAGAGAGATGCTACATGGTGGCAAAGAGCACGGAGGTGAGGCGTCAAGGAGAAGGTGAAAGGTATTAAAACGAGGGTCTAGATTTGACAAGCGGGGGTTCAGAAGTTTTTGTTTTGAACCAGGCTTGCCAGCGCGAAAGTGTTGACTAGCGAAAACCTGGATTTCGTGCGGACACTTTTCCTCCTCAGTAACAGTTCGCCAGGGTTTTTGGTTTCGGGTGGCAAATGTGCACCGTCGCTTTAAGGTCAAGAACAAAAAAATATTTTGAACGCGGAAAAGAAAGTGACCCGCTCACATGGTGGCGAAGAGCACGGAAGTGAGGCCGATGTTGGCCCCGGCGTCAAGAATGGAGTCAAAGTGGAAGTGCGGCTTGAGGAAGTTCTGCTCGCCCCACTCATATGCCTGCCGCACCACCAGCGTGTCTGATGCAGGGAGGGAAACACACACGGGGAAAGGGTGTGTATTATGGTTTCTGGTGTGTGTGATGGCCGAGAGACACTGGAGGATGGAGTGAGTGCAAAGTATGGGCGTGAAGCCCAAGTGGGAGTGCGGCTTGAGGAAGTTTTGCTCGCCCCATTCATATGCCTGACGCACTACCAGCGTGTCTGTGCATAGCAGCAGAGGGAGAGAGGCGGCAGGGGGTGAGTGGCGGTAGGGGGTGAGTGGCGGTAGGGGGTGAGTGGCGGCACAGGGTGAGTGGCGGCACAGGGGCGAAAGTAGTGTGGAGGGGAGAGCAATGATTAGGTTTCCATGTCATTCCATGTCGTCATATCATATCATTCATTCATGGATGTCATGTCATATCATGTGATTGCATGTCCTGTCAGGTCACGTTAGGCATGCGGAACATAGGGGTTTCGCATGCGCTCGTCGAAGCACAATGCAAGCAGGTGTTCCATAGACCCCACAAGCATGTCTGGCAACAAAGTACCGCAAGGAGCGAAGTGCCAGTGGTGGGCACGTGATTCGAAGACGCCTGATAGATGAACGACAAGGAAAGCAACGAACCAGCTAGACCTACCAGTGGCGTTCCTCTGCAGGTTATACCCATTCACGCACGGCTGTTCCTAGCTACCCCCAGGTTCTCATGCTGCTCTCAAGTAACCCACCAGCTGGCATAAACAGGAATGAGAAGCACTCCACCAGTACTACCCCCTTTCCAGAACAAAAAAAAAGCAGCCTACCAGTGGTGTTCCTGCGCAGGTAGTAGCCATTAACGCACGGCTGCTCCTTGCTGCACCCCAGGTTCTCATGCTGCTTGCACGCCAGCACGCACTCCCCCTCCTCCTCCTCCCGCACCCGCGCATGCCCCTTCTGAAACTCCTCATCCAGCGCCTTCCAGTCGATCCACGCACCCCATTTCAAAGCAGAAAACAAGCACCCAACAGGGACAACCCTTCTACTCCCCCAAAAGTAATTATATCTCACCGGTGGTGTTTCGCCTCAGGTAATACCCATTAACGCACGGCTGCTCCTTGCTGCACCCCAGGTTCTCATGCTGCTTGCACGCCAGCACGCACTCCGCCTCCTCCTCCTCCCGCACCCGCGCATGCCCCTTCTGAAACTCCTCATCCAGCGTCTTCCAGTCGATCCAAGCACCGCCATAGAAGTACCGGTTGCACTTCCACCCGCAGCAGTGCCGCAGCGCGAGGATGGCGCGCAGCTCGCTCTCCGTGTACGTGCACAGGCGGCGCGGGCCCCTGTGGGAGAGGCGGAGGACGCTGTTGGGGTTGGCGGAGGCCCCTGTGAGCGCGGAGGGTTCGAAATCCGCGTGCGCTGTGCTGGATTTGGCGATGCTCTCCTGGAACTGGCGTGTGGGAAGAAGGGAAGTGGTGGGGAGGGGTAGGGGGCAAAAGAGGAGGCCTTGAAGCCTCTTTCCGAGGGCCACATGCACCTTCCACCAGTGGCGCAGCGCGAGGATGGCGCGCAGCTTGCTCTCCGTGTACGTGCACAGGCGGCGCGGGCCCCTGTGGGACAGGCGGAGGACGCTGTTGGGGTTGGCGGAGGCGAGGGCAGTGGGGTCGGATTCGGCATGCGCTGTGCTGGATTTGGCGATGCTCTCCTGGAACTGGCAAGGGGGAAGAAGGGCAGAGGGGGAAGGGGGGAAAAGGGGAAAAACGGGATGGGGAATGGGGAATGAACGCGGAGGGTTCGAAATCCGCGTGTGCTGAGTTGCCTAGGCAAAGTTCCCTGGAACTGACGTGGATGAGGAGGGGGTAAAGGGGGAAGAGGGGAGAGAAGGAAGATGGAATGAGTGCCTAAGGAAGTTGGGAGAGGGTATGAGGTGACGCCTTGAAGACTGACGCATTTCAGACGATAATGTAGGTCAATAAAAGCCCATCCAGCATTACCAGAACGGAAATCTCCTGGAAGCGTCGGTCGAGGAGCTCCTCAAACGCGGCGGTTCGATTCAGGTCCTCTTGTATCGCGTACGAGCGCGCGGTCATGTTGGCGTTGTGCATGGTGAGCACGGCGAGCATCACCACCACCGACACCACCAACGCTGCTTGCAGCTGACGTGGCACGTGGCTCGCCGGGTACTTGGAGTCGAACACCGGCCGAGCCATCTGCGACACTCTCGGTGAAACGACAACTGCGATAACTACAGTAACTAAAGTTTGTACAGCAAATAGGGTAATTGAGAAATACCGATAGCTACACTAACTACGGGAGCTGAGGATATGAGAAACGGACAATGTAAGAGCACCCTCCCAAGAGGCACGGAGTTTTCTGGCTGTTGGAAACTGGTTCCTACGAGGAGGTTTCGTAATGCCTTTTACATGAAGCTCCAATGCAGTGGGCTACACAGCATCTGATTACGTCGTGAATGTTAGTGAGTGTACTTACGAGAGCGATGCTTGCCTTCGGAAATGCTATCTTACGAAGGTGCGACTGTTAAGCATGGCATTGTGCACTAGGCACTAGCCAGATTCAGACCAGCCTGCGTGAAACGGAACGGGATGGCAGGTATTGTCGGGTGAAACGAACGTTGTACTAATCCAATCCGGAATTTGGCGGCTGCGCTTGTAACGAGATGCTAAAGTCGCCTGCTAAGACTCGACTGAGTCGTGACAAGCGCATGCAGTAGTGAAAAGAGAGAATGCTTGATGACACACCGAGGTCAGACGAGCAACGCAATGAATCCCAAGGAACCGCAACAGCAGCACCGAGATCACTAGATTCAACCCAACGCCGGAATAAGGGGAGCCAAGGAAACAATGGAGGAAACGGCTGGTGAATCGACGTGTGCTGCAGATTTTCAGAAGCCACGAAACTAGGTGGAGTGATGAGATCCAGATTTCTAACTGTTACGAGTGCAATTGAGTGAACGAACGAGAATTGCACTATCGAAGCAAGAGTACAATGAGCGAAGGTATGAGCGAAGAATATATAGCGAAACTACAGTGGTAACGGTAATGGACTGTGGTTGTCGCGCGACGGGCCTGGGACTGAGGTTGGGAAAAGTGTCGAAGCGGAGGCCCGGAGCGCGGGTTACCCGCCGAGCCGTGAGGTCGGGGTGCGACGTGCGAAGGTGGCGGGCGGATTGTCGATGCGAGGATTGCGAGTGGTAACGGTGCTGACTGTGGCGCTACAGTGATGTACGCGTTGAGCAGGGACGCGAAGTAAGGAAAAAGAGATTTTCCTTACACTACCCCCCCCCTTAAAGAGGTCCTCCTTACGAAAGTGCGTGTACATCCCTGAAATTCCGGCTGCGCAGATACTCGGTGAGGACGGGGTGGTTTTCGATTCTGTCCAGGGGAACCCAATTGTCTTCGGTGGGTGTACGGTCCTTCCAGCGGAGTAAGAACTCGATCCTTCGGGCTCCTCGAGGGTCGCGAACTCTGTGACTCAGGATTTTCTCGGGGGTGATGATTGGTTCAGTCGGTGGTCTTGTCATGCTGGCTGGGCGATTGCGTGGCAGTTGGCTCGTGGACGGGACGTAAGGGCGAAGCAGGCTGACGTGGAACGAGGGGCTGACGTACCAGTCAGCAGGGAGGAGGAGGTGGGCGGTGACAGGTGTAAGCATGTGGCTTATGCGAAATGGCCCGCAGTATCGGGGGCGGAGTTTCGGGGTGATGGGCAGTCGGAGATTTTGGGTGTCCAGCAAAACTAAGTCGTCGGGCTGGTAAGTGACAGGTCTGCGGTGGCGGTCGGCGTTGCGTTTAGCGATGATGTTAGCTTTTTTAATTGCGTCTGCTGCCCTGGTCCGTGCTGCTTGCAAAATTTCGACGAACTGTTGCGCGCGTGGAACCGGGTTGTCGGGATTCGGGGTCATGGGTACTGTTGGATCTTGTCCGTAATTCAGGTAAAACGGTGACTGTTGGGTCGTGGCGGATGGGGCGTTGTTGTATGCGAATTCGATGAGTGGCAGTTGCTGTTCCCACGTGTTTGGGTCGTCGCACGTGGCCCGGATGAGCTGTTCCATGGTCTGATTTGTCCGTTCTGTCTGTCCGTCTGTTTCAAGGTGGTACGATGAACTAAACTGTAGTCGCGTGCCGAACTGCTGCCACAGGTTCCGCCAGAAGTTGCTGGTGAATTTCGTGTCTCTGTCGCTGATGATTGATGCTGGTATCCCGTGCAGTCGAACGACGGTAGAGATGAAGAGGCGGGCTGTTTCTTCGGCTGTGATTGATTTTTTGCAGGCTGCGAAGTGTGCCATTTTCGTCAGTCAATCGACGACGACCAGGATCGCGTCATTTCCACTCGCCCCGGCCGGTAACCCCGTGACGAAGTCCATCGTCACCTGCTGCCAAGCACGCTCTGGAGGTGGGATTTGAGAAGATTAGAACAAGAATGAATGAACTATGAAATGAAGTGAGTACAAATATGAAACCCTAATTAGTTGTACCCCCTATGGGATACCCCACTATAGCCTACACAACAGCATAAGCTATAATGTTCTGACACACCCCCATAGGCAAAGTGGGGGAGAACAAGGGGTCACAAGACCAGTCAAGCAAAGTAAAGCAAAGCAAGCTCAGGGTGGATCACAAAGTCACCACACAGTCCGAGCACAGGGTCAAGGCCACACGGCCAGTTCACATGCAAGAGTACACACATATATATAAAGCTAGACAAGCAAGAGCAGGTATATATATATGTGAGAGTACAAGCAAGGTCAAGAGGAGAGCAAGTGAGGCAAGACGGGCACAAGACCCAGCTGAGTGCAGAAGCGCTGATGATCACAAGGCGGAAGTGCCTTGGTGAAGACATCAGCAGTGTTGGCCTCAGAGGCCACGTACGCAAGCCGCAACTGTCCACGTTGCTGTAGCTCACGAGCAAGGAAGTAGCGGAGAGCAATGTGCTTTGTTCTGTGCTCCAGTCGCTGCTCTCGACACAAGGCCAGCATGGCCTTGTTGTCTACGTACAGGACTGGAGGAGAACGAGGCGGCTCTCCAAGGTCGGTCAGCAGGTAGGTGAGCCAGCGAAGCTCCTGTGCAGCCATGGCCCCGGCGTAGATCTCAGCCTCACAACTCGAGCCAAGAACAGAAGACGAGCGAGTAGCCCGCCACGAAACAGAGCCGGAACCAAGGCTGAAGGTGTAACCCTGTGACGACCGCTGCGTAGCCTGGTCGTCAGCCCAAGAAGCGTCCGCGTGCCCAGTGAGGACCACTGGACTCCGCCCTCCAAGCACTAGCCCCATGCCCGACGTACTGCACAAGTAGCGCAACACCCTCTTCGCTGCAGCCATGTGCTCTGGTCTGTGTCTCCCAGGAGCAACATAGCGTGCAAGAATGCTAAGAGGGTATGCAAGGTCAGGTCGTGTGCAGGTCATCAGGTACATGAGGCAGCCAACAAGCTCTGGGTACGGGCCACTCGACTCTACGGACTCATCCGAAGGCAGAGCTGAGAGCGAGTGGCGAGTAGACAGAGGAGTGGCCTGAGGCGAGGAGTACGTGAAGCCGAAGCGCTGAAGGACCTGCTGCACCATGTGTGACTGAGTCAGGGTACTGGTGCGGCGTGCTCTGTCCCGGGTGATCTGCAAGCCAAGGTAGCTGCGCAGTTCACCCAGGTCTGTGCACGTGTGTCTCTTCTGCAGCTCGGACTTCACGTAGGCGAGTCCAGCAGTGTCAGCTGTGGCAAAGACCAAGTCGTCGACGTACACGAGGATGCGGCGGCAGAGAGGTGTCGGTGCGTAGAAACAGCGACGGGTCGGCAGTAGAAGGAGCAAACCCAAGAGCCGCAAGCGTAGTCCTCAGTGTGTCGTGCCACTCACGTGGCGCCTGGTGGAGACCGTAGACTGGACGCCGGAGACTCCACTGGGTACCAGGAGGGAAAGACCCAGTGAAGCCAGGTGGGCGACGCAGCCAGATCTCCTCGTGCAGGCTGCCCTGCAAGAAAGCTGTGCTGAAGTCAAGAGAGTGCAGCTCATAGTCACGGTGAGCAGCAACGTGCAGCAGTACCCGAAGAGTGGTCATCTTCGGGGTGGGGGAGAAGGTCTGAAAGTAGTCAACTCCCTGCCGCTGACTGAAGCCACGAGCCACGTAACGCGCCTTGAAGACACGCGGAGAACCCGGCGGCCGCTTCACCCTGAAGATCCACATGCCACTGACGATGTTCGCCCCAGGAGGGGGGACAGCGTCAACGTAGGTGCCTGTGGACTTCCAGGAAGCCATCTCTGCATCCATAGCTGCCTGCCACTGAGAGGAGTAGGGACCCTCTATCGCCTCCGCGTAAGAGCGCGGAGTCGGGATGTCAAGTGCATCCGGGTCTCCCTCAGGGGTAAGCAGTACGGACACGAGATGAGGTGAGGCAGCTGCCAGACACTGGAACTCCTCCTGCCTGTCCTCAAGGACGTCCGTGCCAAGGGCACACTCACCCCCGACGGACGGAGGACAGACAGACTCAGACTCAGCGACAAGACTAGCAGCGTAGTCTAAGCGACAGCGAGCAGCAAAGTCGACGAGCTCAGTAACGAGAGCAGACGCAGCAGTAGACTCGAAAGAAGGGTCAGTGACTACAGTAGCAAGGAGACGCGTGACAGTAGGACTGGCAGCACGAAGAGAGTCCGACTCCGGGTCGGCAAGAGCAGGAAGAGAGGACTCAGGAGGAGAAGGCAAAGGGGCACGCAGAGGAGCAGTGGACGGACGCAGAGACATCCGGTGCGTGCCAGGGACAGGAGGAGGACGCTGACGCGAACCGCGACCACTAGTGCGAGCAGCACGGACAGGCGACGCAGGGCGAGACGCAGGCTCACGACGCTCAGCCAGACCTCCAGTAGGACCAGTGTAGGGAGAAGGAGCAGGCAAAGGGGAGGTAGGCTGCAACTGTAGCTGGGACGAGACAGGCTGTGGACACTCTAAGGGAGGAGGAGGACCAGTAGAAGGTGGAAGACCAAGAACCTGCTGCAGGAGTGGAACGAAGTACGGTCGAGGCCGCGCGGCGACGCTAGAAGCAGCAGGGACAGCACCAGAACCCTCAGCAGGAGCACCCGCTCCAGCAGCACCACCAGTAGCTCCAGAACCTCCAGCAGCATCAGGAGCACCCCCAGCAGAACTGCCAGCGGTAGTCTCAGCGCCAACACCCTCAGCAGCACCAGCTCCAGTAGACCCCGCAGGTCCAGCAGCTCCAGTGCACCCAGGACGAGCACCTCCGGGACCCGCGACCGCAGCACCCTCAGCAGCCGAAGGACCTCCAGCACCAGCAGCACGCCTCCAGCACCGGGCAAACCACTCACGCAGCTCCTGTGGAGAAAGTGGCTCCCGGCGAGACGAAGCACTCGGAGAACCTCCAGGCGGAGCACCTCCAGGCTCAGCACCCCCAGGCGTAGCACCCCTAGGCTCAGCACCCCCAGACGTAGCACCCCTAGGCTCAGCACCCCCAGGCTCAGCACCCCTAGGCTCAGCACCCCCAGGCTCAGCACCCCTAGGCTCCGCACCCCCAGGTACAGCACCCCCAGCCTCAGCACCCTCAGCAGCACCAGAGTCACCAGTGACCTCGACAGGCTCGACTGCGTCTACCTGGGACACACCTGAAGGGGCAGGACCCTGAGGGGGGAGGGGGTCTACCTGGGGGGGACCTGGTACCAGGAAGAGTGGGGGTGGGGGGAGGGACGGAGTGCGGTAGGGGAAGAGGCGGTAGTAGGGGACCGACTCGTCAAACGTGACGTCCTGGGAGGACAGAACACGGCGAGAGGTGGGGTGGTAAAACTGCCACCCAGGCGCGTCAGGGGGGAACCCCAGGAAGACGCAAGGAGCAGCACGAGGGGATAGTTTGTCCGCAGACAGGTCGCGGACAAACGCCCGAGATCCCCAGACCCGGAACGCCAACGCATCGCCAACCTTCCCCGTCCACAGCAAGGCTGGGGAGGTCTCCGGCCTGGAGACCCTGGGGTGGAGGTTGATCTGATGCGCCGCGTACCTCACCGCAAACGGCCACAGAAAATGGGGGGCAGCCGCATGCATCATAGACGTACGAGCGACGTCCATGACCATGCCAATGCGGCGCTCAGCAATCCCATTTTGCTGCGGTGAGTCCGGAAGCGTGAAGGTCTGACGGATGCCCCGTGCACGACAGTAGGCACGCAGAAGGCCAGAGGAGAACTCTCCGCCTCTGTCCGAGTGCAGACGCAGAACAGGAAAGTCCGAGCCGAAGCTCTGCCTGAGCTGGAGACGAGCTGCGCGGATCCAGTCGATCAGCACCTCAGTGACATCACCCTTGCTGCGCAAGGGGAAGACTGTGGTGTAACGCGAGTAGTCGTCAACAACGAGCAGGAAGTAGCGCTCGTGACCCTGTCCACGGACGCGGGCTGGGCCCCACACGTCCATGTGAAGTGTCTGCAACGGGGCCTCTGTCGGAGGAAACTGGGAGGAGTGAGGGGCAGCACGCTGGCGCCCCTCGACACAGGGGACACAGGCAGGGCCAGGGCCCTGAGGAAGGGGAGGGAGGGACCGGGGGAGACCGGACACAAGAAGACGGGAGGCCATACCTCTGAGCCGAAGCAGAGAGGGGTGGCCAAGGCGGTGGTGCCAGAGGAGAGTCTGGTGAGACAGGAGACGACACGAACAGGGGGCAGACTCAGGACCAGACCTGGACGCCGCAGCAAACACCTGACCCGACGTAGCTACCCTACCAGACTCAGCAACTGGAGGAGACGCAGTGGTCAGAGTGTACAGGCTCGACCCCGGCTGACGGGTGAACGTAGCCAGGTGTCGGCCTGTGCCAGCCTCTGTACAGTGGGTCACTCGCTGACGTGCAGGAGTGAACTGGTGGACACCCGCATCCTGTAGGTCAGCACCACTCACCAGGTTCGTCGAGAACGAGGGGAGGTAGAGACCAGACAGGGTGCCAGAGGGAGCCGCCGGACACGGGAGGACTGTGGAGAAACGAGACAGGACCGGACCCCCAGAGGGGTCAGCCAGAGACACCGCAACCGGCCGACTAAGCGGCGTGAGTGTGGTGCGGTCCCGAAAGAAGGAGCGAGACGCCCCAGAGTCAAGAGTGAAGGTGAGGGAGGCCGAAGCCGACGCGGTACCTGAGAGAGCAGACTCACCAGTACCTGAGGACGCAGACACACCAGCACCTAGAGCAGCAGCGTCGTAAGCACCTAGGGCAGCAGCCTCACCAGTACCTAGAGCAGCAGTCTCAATGCCCGGATCGGGCCGGAAACACCGGTAACAGTCACCCTCATCACTAATAGACACAGCATACATGGCAGAGAGAATAGCATCAAAGTCCAGATCAAAGATGGCAACCCCCGCCCTAGACAGCTCGTCCCAGCGAGGGATCTCGGAGGCCTCCGGGAACTGGTGACGCCATGCGTCCGTCAGGCGGCCAAAGCAGCGCGGAGTGGGGTGCGCACCCCCACACTGCTCACCCGCACGGTCGCCGGTGCGCAGGACGTAGGTACACGGACCAAAACCCCCACCCCGCTGGCGTGCAGTGTACCACTCACGGAGCTGCTGAGGGGACAGGGTCGCACGACCACGCTGCTGCTGCTGGCGCGAGCCACCACCTGAGCCACTCCTCTGCAAAGACCCGCGACCAGCTCCACCGCCACCCCCACCGCCTCCACCGCCTCCGCTGCCTCCACTGCCGCCGCCGCCTCCACCGCCTCCTCCACCGCCGCCTCCTCCGCCACCTCCGCTACCACCGCCACCGCCGCCGCGGCCTCCGCCTCCACTGCCGCCACCGAACCCCCCACCCCCACCTCCACCTCCACCGCTACCCCCACTCCCCCCACTGCCTCCACCTCCACCGCCCGCTCCTCCAGCTCCCTTGCCCCCCTTGCCCTTGCCAGAGCGGCGTCTCCCGCTAGGGGAAGACGCCGCACCGACCGACTCAAGACCAAGGAGGTCGGCCGAAGCAGCAGAGGCAACAGAGGGCAGCAGGGGGGAGGGAGAACACCCCTCAAAGATGGGGGTGCGCGGGTCACCTCGAGAGGCTCCTACAGCGACTATGCTCTTTTCTATCGCGAGGAGGGCCTTCTCGAGGAGGTCTACAGTGAGTGTGGTGGGACAGACTGAGAGAAAGTGGTCCCTGACTACTCGAAGGGAGTCAGGGAGGCGAGTGACTAGGAAGTACAGAGTGATGTACATCGGGGGGGGGTTCGCGGTGCAGAAGTCAGCAGGAAGTGCAGCGCGGTAGCGAGTGTCACTAGTGCGGAGGTGCGTAATGAGGTCAGCAACGGTGGGAAAAGAAGCAAGGTCAGGGAAGAGGTACGGCAGCATGAGACGGCTCAGTGCAGCAGTGGAAGGGGAGGAGTAGCGCGCGACTACAGCGGCGTACAAGGTCTGAGCACTCTTGTACTGACTAAAGTGCGCACGCTCGGACGTAGGGAGGTGGCGATGCACAGCAAGACGTGCAGCAGCATCGCGCGTGGCCCACTGGGAGCGAACAGTGGCGTCAGCATCAGCAGCAGGGGCAGGGGAAGCGCCAGAGGTGAGGTCAAAGAGAGAGAGGCCGTCCGCCCTATCGCACTGTAAGAACAGCTGTAGGTCATCTACCCAGACCTCAAAGTCAATGGCCCGACCCTCAGCGTCAAAAGTGAGGACACTGGGGGTAGCCATGACAGCAGTAGACCAGCAGTGCAAGGAGTAGGGGAAGAGCACGCAGTGACAGAGGGTCTGTGCTCACCGGACAGGGCTGCTCGGGCGGCTCGGCAGCTGGGCGGCTCGGCAGCTGGGCGGCTCGGCGGCTGGGCGGCTCGGCAGCTGGGCGGCTCGGCGGCTGGGCGGCTCGGCAGCTGGGCGGCTCGGCGGCTGGGCGGTCGGCTGCACGGCGGCTCGGCTGGTGGGCGGCCGGGCGGCTCGGCTGCAGCGCGGCTCGGCGGCGGGGCGGCTCGGCTGCTCTGCTGCTGGGCGGCTCGGCTGCGCTGCTGCTGGGCGGCTCGGCTGGGCCGCTGGCGTAGGGCGGCGGGACCGCTGTAGAGGAGTGGCGGGGCCGCTGCAGAAAGGGCGGCGGGGCCGCTAGATAGGGCGGCGGGGCCGCTGCAGAGAAGTGGCGGGGCCGCTGCAGAAGGACGGCGGGGCCGCTGGGTAGGGCGGCGGGGCCGCTGCAGAGGAGCGGCGGGGCCGCTGCAAAAGGGGCGGCGGGACCGCTGGGAGAGAGGCGGCGGGGCCGCGAAGACGGGCGGCGGGGCCGCTGCAGAGAAGCGGCGGGGCCGCTGGGTAGGACGGCGGGGCCGCTGGGTAGGGCGGCGGGGCCGCTGCAGAGGAGCGGCGGGGCCGCTGCAAAAGGGGCGGCGGGGCCGCTGCAGAGGAGCGGCGGGGCCGCTGCAAAAGGGGCGGCGGGGCCGCTGGGAGAGAGGCGGCGGGGCCGCGAAGACGGGCGGCGGGGCCGCTGAGACGGGTGGCGGGGCCGCAGTGAAGGGCGGCGGGTCCGCAACGAGAGAGGCGGCGGGGCCTCAGAAAAGGGCGGCGAGGCCGCTGAGACAGGCGGCGGGGCCGCAGTGAAGGGCCGCTAGGGCGGCTCGACGAAGTGAGGGCCCGGAGCGCGACTCGGGCTGAGCGCGCTTCGGGCAGGAAAAAAAAAATCGATGTGGTGGGCCCTAAGCACAGTTCCCAAGGGGGAACCTGCTCGATACCATGAGAAGATTAGAACAAGAATGAATGAACTATGAAATGAAGTGAGTACAAATATGAAACCCTAATTGGTTGTACCCCCTATGGGATACCCCACTATAGCCTACACAACAGCATAAGCTATAATGTTCTGACAGGATTGGCTGCAACTGTCCCGCCGGCCGCTTCCGTGTTGACTTCATGATCTGGCAAGTGGGACACTATGCCACGTGTCGCTGCACGTCGGTCAACATTTCGGGCCAGTAATAATACCGCTGCAGCTGCTGCCGTGTTTTCTCTGTCAGAATCCCAACCACTAGACCATTGGGATAAAAGAGCTTGTTTCAGTAGCGGGTCAGTGCGCCCATAACCCCCCAGGCGAACGCGCCTGTAACCCTCTCCAGGATCAATCGGGCATCCACAGTGCAGATCTACTGACACCCCCCCACAATGGGAGGCCCAGGACTAAGCACAGCGGCAACGGCCTACATGTGCATACACCGGGAATCGAACCCGAGACCGCTCTGATACCATGTCAGAATCCCAACCACTAGACCATTGGGATAAAAGGGCTTGTTTCAGTAGCGGGTCAGTGCGCCCATAACCCCCCAGGCGAACGCGCCTGTAACCCTCTCCAGGATCAATCGGGCATCCACAGTGCAGATCTACTTACATTCTCTACCCCGAAATGTCCCGAGGTAACCCCGTCGTGTGCCTCCTGTAATAGTAATTCCCGTAGCAGTGTGTACCCTGGTACCCAGATGCGGTCGGTCCCGGCTTTTACGTAATAGACTCCCTTGGCTGCTGCGAACTGCTGCGAATTTCCTCCTGTGAAGAATGGGTCCGTTTGATATCCGTGGGTAAATAGTCCTGTCACTAGCGGGCTGGTCTGGGCGAGTAGTATCGCGTGGATCTGGGCAGTGGGGCGGGTCAGTGCGTCGGCGATGTTCGAGGCTCCTTTTTTATAGGTGACTGTGTAGTGGAAGTTTGACTCGAGGAAATCGAGCCACTGAATCTGTCGTGGGTTGAGGTGGGGCTGTGTGCGGAGGTACTGTAGTGATCGGTGGTCTGTCCGTACTGTCACGTCTGCGCCGGTCAAGTAGCAGCGCCACACTTTGAACGCATGCACGATCGCGAGCATTTCGCGGTCGTGTATCGGGTAATTTCGCTCGGGCGGATGCAGTTTTCGTGACTCGTATGCGATGGGCTGTAGGCCGTTGCCGAAATCCTGTAGCAGTACGGCTCCAATGGCGATGTCGCTTGCGTCTGTAACAACCTCGAAGGGGCGGTGTGGGTCGGCGATGTGTGACAATGAGAACGAGAATGGATGAACTATGAAATGAAGTGAGTACAAATATGAAACCCTAATTAGTTGTACCCCCTATGGGATACCCCACTATAGCCTACACAACAGCATAAGCTACAATGTTCTGACACACCCCCATAGGCAAAGTGGGGGAGAACAAGGGGTCACAAGACCAGTCAAGCAAAGCAAAGCAAAGCAAGCTCAGGGTGGATCACAAAGTCACCACACAGTCCGAGCACAGGGTCAAGGCCACACGGCCAGTTCACATGCAAAAGTACACACATATATATAAAGCTAGACAAGCAAGAGCAGGTATATATATATGTGAGAGTACAAGCAAGGTCAAGAGGAGAGCAAGTGAGGCAAGACGGGCACAAGACCCAGCTGAGTGCAGAAGCGCTGATGATCACAAGGCGGAAGTGCCTTGGTGAAGACATCAGCAGTGTTGGCCTCAGAGGCCACGTACGCAAGCCGCAACTGTCCACGTTGCTGTAGCTCACGAGCAAGGAAGTAGCGGAGAGCAATGTGCTTTGTTCTGTGCTCCAGTCGCTGCTCTCGACACAAGGCCAGCATGGCCTTGTTGTCTACGTACAGGACTGGAGGAGAACGAGGCGGCTCTCCAAGGTCGGTCAGCAGGTAGGTGAGCCAGCGAAGCTCCTGTGCAGCCATGGCCCCGGCGTAGATCTCAGCCTCACAACTCGAGCCAAGAACAGAAGACGAGCGAGTAGCCCGCCACGAAACAGAGCCGGAACCAAGGCTGAAGGTGTAACCCTGTGACGACCGCTGCGTAGCCTGGTCGTCAGCCCAAGAAGCGTCCGCGTGCCCAGTGAGGACCACTGGACTCCGCCCTCCAAGCACTAGCCCCATGCCCGACGTACTGCACAAGTAGCGCAACACCCTCTTCGCTGCAGCCATGTGCTCTGGTCTGTGTCTCCCAGGAGCAACATAGCGTGCAAGAATGCTAAGAGGGTATGCAAGGTCAGGTCGTGTGCAGGTCATCAGGTACATGAGGCAGCCAACAAGCTCTGGGTACGGGCCACTCGACTCTACGGACTCATCCGAAGGCAGAGCTGAGAGCGAGTGGCGAGTAGACAGAGGAGTGGCCTGAGGCGAGGAGTACGTGAAGCCGAAGCGCTGAAGGACCTGCTGCACCATGTGTGACTGAGTCAGGGTAATGGTGCGGCGTGCTCTGTCCCGGGTGATCTGCAAGCCAAGGTAGCTGCGCAGTTCACCCAGGTCTGTGCACGTGTGTCTCTTCTGCAGCTCGGACTTCACGTAGGCGAGTCCAGCAGTGTCAGCTGTGGCAAAGACCAAGTCGTCGACGTACACGAGGATGTAGAACGGCGGCAGAGAGGTGTCGGTGCGTAGAAACAGCGACGGGTCGGCAGTAGAAGGAGCAAACCCAAGAGCCGCAAGCGTAGTCCTCAGTGTGTCGTGCCACTCACGTGGCGCCTGGCGGAGACCGTAGACTGGACGCCGGAGACTCCACTGGGTACCAGGAGGGAAAGACCCAGTGAAGCCAGGTGGGCGACGCAGCCAGATCTCCTCGTGCAGGCTGCCCTGCAAGAAAGCTGTGCTGAAGTCAAGAGAGTGCAGCTCGTAGTCACGGTGAGCAGCAACGTGCAGCAGTACCCGAAGAGTGGTCATCTTCGGGGTGGGGGAGAAGGTCTGAAAGTAGTCAACTCCCTGCCGCTGACTGAAGCCACGAGCCACGTAACGCGCCTTGAAGACAGGCGGAGAACCCGGCGGCCGCTTCACCCTGAAGATCCACATGCCACTGACGATGTTCGCCCCAGGAGGGGGGACAGCGTCAACGTAGGTGCCTGTGGACTTCCAGGAAGCCATCTCTGCATCCATAGCTGCCTGCCACTGAGAGGAGTAGGGACCCTCTATCGCCTCCGCGTAAGAGCGCGGAGTCGGGATGTCAAGTGCATCCGGGTCTCCCTCAGGGGTAAGCAGTACGGACACGAGATGAGGTGAGGCAGCTGCCAGACACTGGAACTCCTCCTGCCTGTCCTCAAGGACGTCCGTGCCAAGGGCACACTCACCCCCGACGGACGGAGGACAGACAGACTCAGACTCAGCGACAAGACTAGCAGCGTAGTCTAAGCGACAGCGAGCAGCAAAGTCGACGAGCTCAGTAACGAGAGCAGACGCAGCAGTAGACTCGAAAGAAGGGTCAGTGACAACAGTAGCAAGGAGACGCGTGACAGTAGGACTGGCAGTACGAAGAGAGTCCGACTCCGGGTCGGCAAGAGCAGGAAGAGAGGACTCAGGAGGAGAAGGCAAAGGGGCACGCAGAGGAGCAGTGGACGGACGCAGAGACATCCGGTGCGTGCCAGGGACAGGAGGAGGACGCTGACGCAAACCGCGACCACTAGTGCGAGCAGCACGGACAGGCGACGCAGGGCGAGACGCAGGCTCACGACGCTCAGCCAGACCTCCAGTAGGACCAGTCTAGGGAGAAGGAGCAGGCAAAGGGGAGGTAGGCTGCAACTGTAGCTGGGACGAGACAGGCTGTGGACACTCTAAGGGAGGAGGAGGACCAGTAGAAGGTGGAAGACCAAGAACCTGCTGCAGGAGTGGAACGAAGTACGGTCGAGGCCGCGCGGCGACGCTAGAAGCAGCAGGGACAGCACCAGAACCCTCAGCAGGAGCACCCGCTCCAGCAGCACCACCAGTAGCTCCAGAACCTCCAGCAGCACCAGGAGCACCCCCAGTAGGACTGCCAGCGGTAGTCTCAGCGCCAACACCCTCAGCAGCACCAGCTCCAGTGCACCCAGGACGAGCACCTCCGGGACCCGCGACCGCAGCACCCTCAGCAGCCGAAGGACCTCCAGCACCAGCAGCACGCCTCCAGCGCCGGGCAAACCACTCACGCAGCTCCTGTGGCGAAAGTGGTTCCCGGCGAGAAGAAGCACTCGGAGAACCTCCAGGCGGAGCACCTCCAGGCTCAGCACCCCCAGGCGTAGTACCCCTAGGCTCAGCACCCCCAGACGTAGCACCCCTAGGCTCAGCACCCCTAGGCTCAGCACCCCCAGGCTCAGCACCCCCAGGCTCAGCACCCCCAGGCTCAGCACCCCTAGGCTCAGCACCCCCAGGCTCAGCACCCCTAGGCTCAGCACCCCTAGGCTCAGCACCCCCAGACGTAGCACCCCCAGGCCCAGCACCCCTAGGCTCCGCACCCCCAGGTACAGCACCCCCAGCCTCAGCACCCTCAGCAGCACCAGAGTCACCAGTGACCTCGACAGGCTCGACTGCGTCTACCTGGGACACACCTGAAGGGGCAGGACCCTGAGGGGGGAGGGGGTCTACCTGGGGGGGGCCTGGTACCAGGAAGAGTGGGGGTGGGGGGAGGGACGGAGTGCGGTAGGGGAAGAGGCGGTAGTAGGGGACCGACTCGTCAAACGTGACGTCCTGGGAGGACAGAACACGGCGAGAGGTGGGGTGGTAAAACTGCCACCCAGGCGCGTCAGGGGGGAACCCCAGGAAGACGCAAGGAGCAGCACGAGGGGATAGTTTGTCCGCAGACAGGTCGCGGACAAACGCCCGAGATCCCCAGACCCGGAACGCCGACGCATCGCCAACCTTCCCCGTCCACAGCAAGGCTGGGGAGGTCTCCGGCCTGGAGACCCTGGGGTGGAGGTTGATCTGATGCGCCGCGTACCTCACCGCAAACGGCCACAGAAAATGGGGGGCAGCCGCATGCATCATAGACGTACGAGCGACGTCCATGACCATGCCAATGCAGCGCTCAGCAATCCCATTTTGCTGCGGTGAGTCCGGAAGCGTGAAGGTCTGACGGATGCCCCGTGCACGACAGTAGGCACGCAGAAGGCCAGAGGAGAACTCTCCGCCTCTGTCCGAGTGCAGACGCAGAACAGGAAAGTCCGAGCCGAAGCTCTGCCTGAGCTGGAGACGAGCTGCGCGGATCCAGTCGATCAGCACCTCAGTGACATCACCCTTGCTGCGCAAGGGGAAGACTGTGGTGTAACGCGAGTAGTCGTCAACAACGAGCAGGAAGTAGCGCTCGTGACCCTGTCCACGGACGCGGGCTGGGCCCCACACGTCCATGTGAAGTGTCTGCAACGGGGCCTCTGTCGAAGGAAACTGGGAGGAGTGAGGGGCAGCACGATGGCGCCCCTCGACACAGGGGACACAGGCAGGGCCAGGGCCCTGAGGAAGGGGAGGGAGGGACCGGGGGAGACCGGACACAAGAAGACGGGAGGCCATACCTCTGAGCCGAAGCAGAGAGGGGTGGCCAAGGCGGTGGTGCCAGAGGAGAGTCTCGTGAGACAGGAGACGACACGAACAGGGGGCAGACTCAGGACCAGACCTGGACGCCGCAGCAAACACCTGACCCGACGTAACTACCCTACCAGACTCAGCAACTGGAGGAGACGCAGTGGTCAGAGTGTACAGGCTCGACCCCGGCTGACGGGTGAACGTAGCCAGGTGTCGGCCTGTGCCAGCCTCTGTACAGTGGGTCACTCGCTGACGTGCAGGAGTGAACTGGTGGACACCCGCATCCTGTAGGTCAGCACCACTCACCAGGTTCGTCGAGAACGAGGGGAGGTAGAGACCAGACAGGGTGCCAGAGGGAGCCGCCGGACACGGGAGGACTGTGGAGAAACGAGACAGGACCGGACCCCCAGAGGGGTCAGCGAGAGACACCGCAACCGGCCGACTAAGCGGTGTGAGTGTGGTGCGGTCCCGAAAGAAGGAGCGAGACGCCCCAGAGTCAAGAGTGAAGGTGAGGGAGGCCGAAGCCGACGCGGTACCTGAGAGAGCAGACTCACCAGTACCTGAGGACGCAGACACACCAGCACCTAGAGCAGCAGCGTCGTAAGCACCTAGGGCAGCAGCCTCACCAGTACCTAGAGCAGCAGTCTCAATGCCCGGATCGGGCTGGAAACACCGGTAACAGTCACCCTCATCACTAATAGACACAGCATACATGGCAGAGAGAATAGCATCAAAGTCCAGATCAAAGATGGCAACTCCCGCCCTAGACAGCTCGTCCCAGCGAGGGATCTCGGAGGCCTCCGGGAACTGGTGACGCCATGCGTCCGTCAGGCGGCCAAAGCAGCGTGGAGTGGGGTGCGCACCCCCACACTGCTCACCCGCACGGTCGCCGGTGCGCAGGACGTAGGTACACGGACCAAAACCCCCACCCCGCTGGCGTGCAGTGTACCACTCACGGAGCTGCTGAGGGGACAGGGTCGCACGACCACGCTGCTGCTGCTGGCACGAGCCACCACCGGAGCCACTCCTCTGCAAAGACCCGCGACCAGCTCCACCGCCACCCCCACCGCCTCCACCGCCTCCGCTGCCTCCACTGCCGCCGCCGCCTCCACCGCCTCCTCCGCCGCCGCCTCCTCCACCACCTCCGCTACCACCGCCCAGCTGCCGAGTCGCCCAGCCGCCGAGCCGCCAGCTGGGTGGCTCGGCAGCTGGGCGGCTCGGCGGCTGGGCGGCTCGGCGGCTGGGCAGTCGGCTGCACGGCGGCTCGACTGGTGGGCGGCCGGGCGGCTCGGCTGCAGCGCGGCTCGGCGGCGGGGCGGCTCGGCTGCTCTGCTGCTGTTGTTGGGCGGCTCGGCTGGGCCGCTGTTGGGCGGCTCGGCTGGGCCGCTGGGTAGTGAGGCGGCGGGGCCGCGAAGACGGGCGGCGGGGCCGCTGCAGAGAAGCGGCGGGGCCGCAGTGAAGGGCGGCGGGGCCGCAACGAGAGAGGCGGCGGGGCCGCAGCGAGAGAAGCGGCGGGGCCGCGAAGTCGGGCGGCGGGGCCGCTGAGTAGGGCGGCGGGGCCACAGTGAGAGGCGGCGGGGCCGCAGCGAGAGAGGCGGCGGGGCCGCGAAGACGGGCGACGGGGCCGCTGAGACGGGTGGCGGGGCCGCAGTGAGTGGCGGCGGGGCCGCAGCGAGAGATGGCGGCGGGGCCGCGAAGACGGGCGGCGGGGCCGCAACGAGAGAGGCGGCGGGGCCGCAGAAAAGGGCGGCGACGGGCCGTAGGCTGCGCGAAGCCGCAGGTAAGGGCGGCGACGGGCCGGGGCGGCTCGAAGCCGCAGGTAGAGGCGGCGCGAAGCCGCGGGAAGGGCGGCGACGGGCCTGGGCGGCGCGAAGCCGCAGGTAGGGGCGGCGCGAAGCCGCCGGTGAGGGCGGCACAAAGCCGCGGGTAAGGGCGGCGACGGGCCGGGAAAAGGGCAGCGCGCCGCAGCCGCTAGGGCGGCTCGACGCGACCGTAAGGGCGGCGCGACGGGCCGCTAGGTGCGGCTCGACGGGCCGCTAAAAAAAAAAGGCAGGCGCGACTCGAGGCGCGCTTCGGTGGGCCCAAGGAACAGTCCCTAGGAGGGGACCTGCTCTGATTCCATGTGACAATGAGAACGAGAATGGATGAACTATGAAATGAAGTGAGTACAAATATGAAACCCTAATTAGTTGTACCCCCTATGGGATACCCCACTATAGCCTACACAACAGCATAAGCTACAATGTTCTGACACGATGCGCAGGACGGGCGGTGAACAGAGAACATTTTTCAGGGCAGAGAAGGCAGCATGCTCTTTATCCCCCCACGTAAAAACGACCCCCTTTCGCAGTAAATCCGTCAGCGGGGCAGTCAACTGTGCCATGTCGGGGACGAACCGACGAACATAATTAACGAACCCTAAAAAACTCTGCATTTCCGTGATGTTCGTCGGGGGACGCCACGCTTTTACCGTATCCAGCTTCTTTGGGTCGATTTCAACTCCAGCCTCCGAAATAACGTGCCCCAAAAATTCTAGTCTGTCCCGAAAAAACTCGCACTTAGAGCCCTTGGTTAGTAACCGATGTTCCTCTAAAACTTTAAATACTGCTTCGAGATCCGCTAAGTGCTGCTGCTTGCCGCGACTGTAGACGAGGATGCCGTCGAGGTAAACTATCACGCATTTATCTAAGAGTGGCCTAAACGCCTCGTTCATGGTCATCTGAAATGTTGCGGGCGCGTTGGTCAGCCCGAAAGGCATCACCGTGTACTCAAACGACCCGTACCTAGTCCTAAATGCTGTCTTGGCGCAGTCCGATGGTTCGACCCGAATCTGATGGTAACCCCCCCGTAAGTCTATTTTCGAAAACACCCGTCCTGTTCGCAGTTGGTCGATCAGTTCGTCGGCGCGGGGAATGGGGTACCGCGACTTCACTGTTACCCTGTTGAGCGCTCGGTAATCGATGCACATGCGAAACCCTCCGTCTTTTTTCGGTGTGAACAGTATCGGTGCGGCGAACGGTGACGAACTTGGTCGAATAAACTGCTTCTCTAACAAATAATCTAACTGCTTCCTCAGTTCGTCGAGCTCGGGCTGTGTCAGTCTGAACTGGCGCT
This sequence comes from Closterium sp. Naga37s-1, assembly GCA_947471745.1. NCBI lineage: Eukaryota > Viridiplantae > Streptophyta > Zygnematophyceae > Desmidiales > Closteriaceae > Closterium > Closterium sp. Naga37s-1. The sequence continues at coordinate 4,349,233 of CANJKZ010000056.1, read as the reverse complement.
GTACAGTTGGCTGTGCCCCCGGTTATAACTCGATCCTATGATCATGCGCCCGCTGAGGTGGCAGCCCTTCCGGTAAGTCGTCTGGAAAAATCCCCGGGTACCGTTTCAACAGTTCCTGTAGTTCGGGCGGTACTGCTGCCAATAGTTTCTGAAAATCGCTCGGCTGCTCCGCTTCTCCTACTAATGCTATATCTACTGCGTACACGTCAGCTCCAGCGGCGACAACCCGTTTCATCGTGATGGCGTTGACGTGGACCGTTGAAGACTCGGGCGACTGCCAGCGAGGTAGCATGACCCAGTTACCGCTACTTCGCACAGTGCAGCTACCCGTCGTCCAGTCAATTCGTGGGTTGTACCGTCGTAGCCAATCACGTCCCAGTAAAACATCATGCCCATCCAATGTCGTCGCGAGCATTTCCTGTGTAAACCCGAAGTTTCCCCCGCAGCGAACTTTTACTCTCTCCACCTTCTCCCGTATGGCCAGCGGCGTGCCGTCAACTAAGCGTGCGTTGATCTCAGGTAAGCAGCGACTAAGTGTCAGTTGTAATTTTCGCGCAGTTGCGGTATTAACTAAACTGTGGCTTGCTCCTCCGTCAATAAAAATCTTCACTGCTGCTCCCTGTATTTTCCCGTGGATCAGTACAAGGCAATCCGTCGTTGTACCCTCCTTATTCATCCGAGCCCGATCGATGGCGTGAATCGGTACTGTGACTCGGTGAGGGTCGGTGCGGTTGGGCGAGCAGGCAGTCTCGTCAGTAGTTGGCCCAACTTCTACTGACTGCTGGCGTTTCCCTGCCTCTGAGACTCCCTCCCCTGCTCTGCTCCGCGGCGCCTTAGCTCCTCTGGGCATTCGCTCTTGCGATGGCCCGGCCTGTTGCAAGCAAAGCAGCGCCCCTTAAACGGTGCGGCAGCTGCATTCGTTGCAACAGCGTTTACAGTGGCGTGCTCGATCGGTCCCCGAGGACGATGTCCGTAGTAGGACCCCGGTCTCGGTCGGCGTAGAATGTCGATTTTCTCGGCGAGCGCGAGAATCTCGTTGAAGTTTGAGAGTCCGCGCAGCATGATTTCGTGCGAGATATCCGGCTTCAGCCCTCCGACGTAACGGTCCACCCGCTCCGCTTCGTGCATGTAGCCGACCTGCTCGCAAAGTGCGAGAAAACCGCTCGTGTAATCTTGAACCGACCCGAGCTGCCGCCAAGTGCGCAATCTCTGACGCGCCGAAATAGAAGCCGCGATCGGCTCGAAGCGCGCCCGAAGCCCTGCGCACCACGCATCCCACGTGCTGTATTGGGCGGTCTCGCAGAATGAACTCCAGGTGACAGCTGGACCCGTGGGCCCTTCCTCTTGCGACGGTGGCTCGTAGGCGCGTGGCGACGTCACGATGACTCGCCACCAGTCCATGGCGGGGCCCCTTAACAGCGAAACGGCATACCGAATCTTCGCTGCGTCCGACTCGACGTAATTCGCGTCGAAGAAGACGTTCATCGTGAAAACCCACGATTGAACCGTCTGACCTCCATGCTGGCTCGGGTCGAAACAGGGCGGGCGTTGCGGCTTGAGTGGCATTGGTGCCATGATGGCCTGTTCGCCACTTGTCGCCGCGAACTCCACGTGCCGACGGGCTTCGCGAGGCTCCCGCGGGCTTGGCGCGCCCCTGTTTCCTCCCATGCCAGGCATTGGTTGGGCGGCGCTATCACTGGCTGCGCCCGAGCGCTGTCCCACGCTGTCGTGTTGTGTTGGTGTCCCGGACGAGACGACGATTGGCTCGTCCGATTGTGCAGGTGCATTTGTTGGTGCGTGTGGTGCTGCGGGAGTGTTCACCGTTGATTGCTGACGCGCGGAGTCACGTTCCGCTGTGAGCATCGCAATTTCGAGCGCCGAATCTTCGAGTTGGCGTACCAGACGGTCGAGCTGCTCCTGCGTCAATGTGGCGAGCGTGAATTCGGCCATGGCGGGGGTGTCGGGCGAGCTCAGCGAGAGCCTCAGTCGTGGCCGTGCGTGCTTACGAGAGAGCACTACGAGCGGCGGTGCTGTGTCGCTGAGAGACGTCTACCCCCCCCAAAAACTGAGATAGTGGGGAAGCGAAGGTGTGGGTGCGGTCCGAGAAGAGATCGTAGGCTCTGATACCAAGTGTTACGAGTGCAATTGAGTGAACGAACGAGAATTGCACTATCGAAGCAAGAGTACAATGAGCGAAGGTATGAGCGAAGAATATATAGCGAAACTACAGTGGTAACGGTAATGGACTGTGGTTGTCGCGCGACGGGCCTGGGACTGAGGTTGGGAAAAGTGTCGAAGCGGAGGCCCGGAGCGCGGGTTACCCGCCGAGCCGTGAGGTCGGGGTGCGACGTGCGAAGGTGGCGGGCGGATTGTCGATGCGAGGATTGCGAGTGGTAACGGTGCTGACTGTGGTGCTACAGTGATGTACGCGTTGAGCAGGGACGCGAAGTAAGGAAAAAGAGATTTTCCTTACACTAACATATTCTCCAGGTTTCACTGACGACTCGCGGTAATCCCTGCTACGAGCTTCCATCTTACAGCGTGTAAATTGTGTATCTTCGTTGAAAGTAACATTGCTGGGATTCAGCTGCAGTTAAAGATGGGTCCTTCAAATCACACATGTTAGCATAATTTGAATCAGTAAAGTGCATGGAATTTTTTTTACAGCTCATTGTTAACAGAATGCAATCATGTTTTCATGTGTGCATTTCTTCCAACGTTAATAATGTGTATTATAGTGTCTTGCAAAAATATATAAATAGTCTTGTTTAAAATACATGTTATCATGTGCGCCACCAGAAAGTAGTCGTTGCTGGTGACGTCGCGCGAGGACAGGGCTTCGCCGTGCAGAAGCAAGCAACTCTCATTGGCAGGCTGTAGGGTGATTGACGGGGATTCCGTTTCCCCCTGACACACAACGGCCCTCGGATTAGCTACTGAACGGTCAGATACATTTTATTCACTGCGCGGACAGTTTCATTCGGGGAGGGAGTCGCCTGGCGACGAGCGGTAACAGTAGGTAACCGGGCAGCAATTCCCCACCGAGCAAACTTTTCCGGCTACTCTGGGCAGCCTAGGCTCGACGTTTTCTGGTTGTTTGCCCATGGGGTGCACCACGCCTGGAGCGCACTCATCAGGGAAGTCACCAGCCAATTTGGCTGAGGAGAGCATTCATTGGCTGCCAGACTTAATGAACCTCTATCATTGGTTGATAACGGAACCCAGGAATCGGCGCATTTCACGGCAGCTTTTGAGCTCGATGCCTCCATGAGCATTGCGACTCCCAGCAGAATTTGCACTAGTGTTCCCAATTTGCCTGAGAAGATTCACGGGCAAATATTGCCTGGCAATTCTCCCAGCAATATTCGTGCCTCTCCGCGTGGGCGAGCAAGTGAGCGGAGCCTCGAGCAACTGACTGATTTGCCAAGCGGAAACCAGGCTCAAGTAGTCAGCAGGCCATCCAAGGTTCTCTCATTGGGGTTTCAGAGCTTCAGTTCCCAGCTTTCTTTGCTTTCTCTCTTAGTTGTTGAGCGACTGTGTCAGAAAGAAGTTTGTCTTTTAGTATTCGGTTGGTATTTGAAGGTCCTTCCACCAGAGGCTCGCCTGTCATGCCGAAAGCAGCGAAGGGCAAGGAGAAGGGAGGGAAGAAGAAGAAGGACCCGAATGCTCCGAAGCGGCCGTTAGCTCCGTACATGTTCTACTGCAAAGAGCAAAGAGAAGTCGTGAAGGCCAACAATCCAGACGTTTCCTTCGGAGAGCTTGGGAAGATTCTGGGAGCTCAGTGGAAGGAGTTGGACGACAAAGAGAAGAGGGTGGGTAGTTCTGCCTTTCAGTAATTCTCGTGTACTGGCGACTGACGGTTCGTCTAACACCAGTTCGTGTTATGGCAGTTTTCCATAATAGCGTCAGACTGACGTTACTTTTTTCGTCTGTCATGAATTTGCAGCCATACATGAAGATGGCGGAAGACGATAAAAAGAGATATCAAGACGAGATTGAGAGCCTTGAACCCGCTGACGACGAGTGAAGGTACGTGTATACCTTCTGAAGTTATTTTCCACCTGTGTAAATATCTGCAGCTAGCGGCAATTTCGTTTTGCATTACGTCCGGGTGAGACGGTCATCTTACAAAACACAACGATTTTGTTTCTTGTTATCCACCCACAGGCTTCGGACGGACGCGGCGCGTTCTATGAAAGATTTCTCTTCATAAGAGCCAGGTTTCTTCATTGGAACGTTGAGTTGCACCAACGTTTTTTGGAGAGCTGGAACTTGAAGGCCTTCAAATTAGTCCCCTTGACCCAGTTATATGTTTTGTCATCCGTAGGCTAGTATTCTCATGTATCTCTAACACCCCTGTCCCTCATTTACTAGTAAAAGTATCCATTCACTCTTTTCTTTCAGACGTGCCTGACAGATTTACAATAGTAACAGCAGATGATTACGGATTTATGTTATTATAAAGCACATTAGTAGCACGCTGGGCCGTTTGATCAAAAGCTGAGTCAATGATTATGGCGCCTCACGGTCTGAGGCGCCAGCTGTACTGTCTAGGCTATTCACGGAACTATTGTTATGTTCCTTGATCTCAGCATTCAATAGCATACTGGTTGATGTGTTCACCTGAGCAGAGGCATTGAGGGGAAGCCATTTAGCTAATGCAGGGGCCGATGAGTTTGGAAGCAGGGGCTGATGGAAGGGGCAGGAAAAACAGCATGAACACAAGCAGCATGAGCAGAAAAATAGATAGGTAGCAGATTTTAACACAAAAAACTTCATTGCTCTCCATAAAAATACCAAGGCAGAAACTGAGTCATTGTCATGTGAACGAAACAGACGAGAACAGCAAGCTCACACTCACATAGTGCGTTATGAGCATCTGTGACCCTTTGGGTTGCTCCGAAGATTCCTCCACGAGGATTACGACGAGCAACACTGAGGCAATCACCAGCAGCAGCACCGCCAGGCACCATTGCACCTGCCCTTCCCGCACCTCCCTCCTGTACGGGTCAAGCGACTCCTTGGAATCGCGACCGCCAAAGACAAAGTCCTTAATCTCCCGCGGACTCGGTGGAGGTGGCACGGCCGCGAGGTATGAGAACCAGGAAGAGGAAGGGAGGCTAGGGTCTGCTCTCGAGACGGACATGAGTGGAGAAGAGATAGTGCTGATGCCAACGGCTCTAGGTGCGACGTGTGACGAACTAGGAACGAGTTTCACTACCGTCCGCTTTGGAAACAGGGAGGAGGAATATTAGCGGCGCATGTGGCTTCTGCTCTACAGATGGATTTCTGCCTCGGTCTATCAATGAAACCAACAGGCTGCAAATGATCCAGGTGAATCTACGCTTAGGTTCTCCTGCTACCACACGACCCTTCGCCTGGATGCTTCACTCCGCCTGATGAAACCAATGTTAAGATAGTAAGCACAAGTAGGAGCCATAGCTAGGTAGGTCCTAGCTAGGCAAGAGAGAATAAGCAAAGGAGGGTGTTCACTAGAAAGCAGCAGGATACATATAGGAAACCCTAAGGGGTTGTACTCGCTATAGAGTACCCCACTGCAGGCTAGAGAACAATAACATTCTGACACACCCCCATAGTCAAAGTGGGGTATAATCAGCAGAGCAAGTAGTCCTAGAGCAGGTTCACATGCACAAGTAAAGCTAGAGGCAGTCGCAGAGGGCAAGTGAGGAGGAGGAGGAACTGTGGAAGGAGAGAAGATGGGAGGCAACGACTGAAGCTGCAGAGGCACGGGCACAGGAGCGGCTGACTCAGTGGCTACCGAAGCAAGGGCGACGGACTACTGGAGTAACTGGCTCCGCGGCTATAGACGAGCGGCAGGAGCAACGGACCCACTGGCGACTGGTGCAACAGGCTCACTGGCTACCGAAGCAAGGGCGACGGACTACAGGCGCTGCAGGCGACACGACCGCTACCTCCACACAACCTCCTCCAGCTGCCCCACGCCCCTCTCACACACCCCCTGCTCAAGCCCTAGCTCCACTCCCACGGTACCCCCCTTAAACCCTAAACCCTAGGCTCCCACACACCCACCCCCCTCAGCGGCAGCTGCAGCAGTGGGAGACCAGGGAGGAGGAGGAGCAAGGGGAGTAACACACAACCGCCACCCCCACACTCCTCACCCCCAAACCCTAATTCAGGAGAACGGGCAGCAGCAGGGGTGGGGCACCGTCAGAAGCACGGGGGACAGCGAGCAGCTCAGGGACAGAGAGGAACGGGCCGCCCACGGGCCTGGCACAGCCCGACGAACCGCGCGCAGGCGGCCCGAGCCGCGCGCGGGCCTGGCGCAGCCCGTACGGGCCGCGCGCGGGCCTGGCGCAGCCCGTACGGGCCGCGCGCGGGCCTGGCGCAGCCCGTACGGGCCGCGCGCGGGCCGGGCGCAGCCCGTACGGGCCGCGCTCGGGGCTAGCGCAGCCCGTGCTGGCCAGGACGTGCGATGGGGGACGACGGGCTGGTCCCCGTCGCCCGTCGAAGCGCCCCCCGGGGGCGACGCGCGGACCGACGGGGCAGAAGGCCGCCGCGCGCCTCGGGGCGCACGGCGGGCAGAGAACCGCCGCACGCCCCAGGGCGCACGGCGGGCAGAAAACCGCCGCGCGCCTCGGGGCGCACGGCGGGCAGAAAACCGCCGCACGCTCCGAGCGCGCGGCGGGAAGAGAAATCCGTCGCACGCCACGGGGCGTGCAACACACAGAGTAGCAGCGGAAGCAGCAGTAGGGCCCACAGGCCAGGAGCGTGAGTGCTCTGAAACCATGTTAAGATAGTAAGCACAAGTAGGAGCCATAGCTAGGTAGGTCCTAGCTAGGCAAGAGAGAATAAGCAAAGGAGGGTGTTCACTAGAAAGCAGCAGGATACATATAGGAAACCCTAAGGGGTTGTACTCGCTATAGAGTACCCCACTGCAGGCTAGAGAACAATAACATTCTGACAACCAAATCACACGAGATGCAAATTAGAAGCTAAAAATAAATACGGTACGAATACCCAAGCCCCTGATTACTTATATGCGAACTTGTTGACGAGCTTCACTTGCGTGCGCAAACGCGCGCAGTGCATACGCTGACAGCTAAGAATGTCGTCGCCCATCAAGAAAACAAAATAGCATCACTTGCACCGTCGCCTGAGAGAAGAATCACAGCTGGGCCGGCATGGGGAGGACAGCGAGAAAATATCTGTCATCCTGACAAAGATTGGGAAAAAATCTAGATATGGTACGTGTAGGGTACGTCTTTGCACAATCAAATACAGAAGCGGCTACTAATGAGAACAATGGTGTTCTGCTCTCCTTATTGTCAAACCTCCTCACCACCACTAGCCCCTCAGCACCTGCCAGCAGAGATCACAACCTATGCTTTGCATCCTGTTCTTCCTGCTATTGCTGCACTGCCTGCTGCTCTATTCTAGGCTTCTTTCATGCCTGCCTGCCTTTCCCCGACTCGCCTGTTTCTCGCCGCGCCATTCTCGCATATCCTTGTTTTTCTTAGGATCGTAAACGCCTTAGTAGGCAATAGTCTACTTGCTATTGCTTATCGTGTTCTCCACAATCTCACGATTCCAATGATATGCGCAGCTCTGCTTGAAGTTGTCAATACACACTTCAGCAATTTTCAGAATCTCAATGTTCTCAATGTTATGTTTTCCAGAATGAGTACAAGCAGTTTTATAGTCAGGCAAGACACAAAGTGCGATTCGTAACTTCACTTGTTTCCCAAGTAACCGCGTGCGCTTCGTTTCACCCCGAGTCGCACACGCAACCGAACCGAATTCGGTGAACACTCCGCAAGTCCGAATCCCGAACTTTCTCGAACGCGCCTTGGTCTCGAAGCACATTTTTCCCCTCGTCAATCTCATTCTCAATGCTTCTCCTTCTCTCTCCCTCCTTCTAGCACATTTCTTCTCGATTTCTCTCCCGCTTCTCACGCCGTAGCCTCTATTCCCCACCGTAGGCCAATTTTCACCGTTTCACACACGCGCTTCCATTTCGCCGTCATTCCGCCGTCGTAGATGCTTTCGCCTTAGGTTCCGTGGTTGGGCGAACCAACCCTAACAATCTCCCCCGTGGTTCGTCAACCACGAACACCACTCGCACTGCTCCCCTGCTCCTTGTAGCCTTCACAGGGTCTAAGTCGGCTTCACGCTCCCCTGCAACTCCTGCACCTTGAACCTCTCCTTACGTGTCTTGAAGTTGAGCGCCTTGACATCCAAACCCTGAGAGATTTTCTTAAGCCTCTCGCTTCTCCTCGGCATCTTTACACCCAACACCTCTCGGGTCTCGTACCCTTCAACGCGTTCATCCTCCTTAAGCACTTGCCCCTTTGCAGTTGCATTCGCCTTTGATCCTTTCACCATGATGTCCCCTTTCACAGCTTCAACTCCCACACACTTCGCATTTACTGCTTCATCTTCAACCACGATCGCTGCTGCAAAAGTGTTGACATCGTCTCCATCTCCACCGTTTACTGCTGCTGCCTCCGTGATCACTATCTCCTCTTCCTGCTTCACTGCTGCCTCCACACTCGCTCCCGTATCATCCGTGTCCTCGCTCTTATCAACCTTAGTCAATAACTCCTCCAGTTCTCCCATCTCACCATACTCAGGATCCTCATAGATCTCATCCATATCATTCGTCGCGACTAAGTTCATCTCATAGAACCCGTCACTGAAGTAACCATCAGCATACTTCTCCCACTCAGGACCAAACACAGTCACCTCACCACTGTCATAGTCTTAGAATAGGAATGCAACGGAATGGTCAAACTAGGAAGTGTGGAAGTACAAATATGCAACCCTAACAACTGTACTCCCTATTGTGCTACTCACTGTAGCCTACAAGCATAGAATTACATTTGACACACCCCCATAGGCTAAGTGAGGGGCATCAAAGCAAGCAAGGTGAACAAACGGTCACAAGACCAGTCAAAGCAAGAAACAAGGCAAGCTCAAGGTGGATCTCAAGGACACCACATAAATTCCGAGCGCAAGCAAGCGGCCACAAGGCCAGTTCAAGAGTTCACCAGGATATAAATAGGAAGCACAACAAGCAGAGCAAACAACAAGACTACAGCAACCGAGGGCCTACCTCAACAAGCCCCAACTGCACACAGAACCTGTGGTGATCACCAAGCGCCAAGGCCTTGGTGAAGACGTCTGCAGTGTTGGCCTCTGAGGCCACAAAGTCCAGGCGTGCCTGGCCACGTCGCTGCAGCTCTCGCAGGAGGAAGTACCTCACGTCAATATGCTTCACTCTGCTCTCCAGTCGAGGCTCTCGACATAGGAGGATCATGGCCTTGTTGTCAGCGTACAAGGTCGGTGCAGAGCGAGGCCGCTCACCAAGGTCGGCGAGCAAGAAGGTCAACCAGCGAAGCTCCTGTGCCGCCATGGCACCAGCGTAGATCTCTGCCTCTGCACTGGAAGTAGCCACAGACGACGACCGTGTGGACCTCCACGACACAGCACCAGCTCCCAGACTGAAGCAGTAACCCTGAGTCGAGCGCTGAGTCTCCACGTCGTCAGCGTAGGAAGAGTCGCAGTGACCAGTCAACGCCACTGGCTGAGTCCCTCCAAGCACAAGCCCCATGCCTGATGTAGTCGCCAGGTACTTCGCCACCCTCACAGCAGCTGTCCAGTGGACAGGTCGGTGTCTCCCAGTCGCAACAAAGCGAGAAAGGATGCTGAGGGGAAAGGCGAGGTCCGGTCGAGTACAAGTCATCAGGTACATGAGGCAGCCCACCAGCTCTGCGTAGGGTCCACTGGAATCGAAGGGCTCGTCAGGAAAGGGGCCCGTGAGTCTGTGGTCAACAGCAAGAGGAGTGGGCTGTGTGGTGGAGAACTGGAAGTCGAACCGCCGAAGGACCTGCTGCACCATGTATGACTGCGTCAGTGTGATGGTGCGAGCGGCTCTGTCCCGGGTGATCTGCAGGCCAAGGTAGCGCTGCAGCTCACCCAGGTCAGTACATTTGTGTCTCTTCTGCAGTTCGGACTTCACCTGAGCCAGGGCTGCCCTGTCAGCTGTAGCAAACACCAAGTCGTCGACGTAGACAAGGATAAAGAACGGAGTAGAACCCGCTCGAACAAACAGCGACGGGTCGGCGGAGGACGGGCTGAACCGAAGGTCACGAAGCATGGAGCGAAGAGTGTCGTGCCACTCACGGGGCGACTGGCGGAGACCGTAGACTGGTCGCCTCAGGCTCCACTGGGTCCCAGGTGGGAAGGTGTCAGTGAAGCCAGGAGGACGGCGCAGCCAGATCTCCTCGTGCAGTCGGCCCTGGAGGAACGCAGTGGAGAAGTCGAGGGAGTGCAGCTCGTAGTCTCGCAGCGCTGCTATGTGGAGTAACACCCGAAGAGTAGTCATCTTCGGGGTCGGGGCGAAGGTCTGGAAGAAGTCAACTCCCTCACGCTGACTGAAGCCCCTAGCCACGTAGCGCGCCTTGAACACCGGCGGTGCTCCAGGCGGCCGCTTCACCTTGAAGAGCCACATGCCATCGACTACGTTCGCTCTGGGAGGGGGAACTGCGTCGACGTAGGTGCCTGTGGATCTCCAAGACGCCAACTCTGAGTCCATAGCCGCTTTCCACTGAGAGGCCCACGCCCCTGACACTGCCTCGCGGTAAGTGCGAGGAGTCGGTATGTCAAGGGCGTCGGGGTCTCCCTCAGGGGAGAGCAGCATGGCACACACAGAGGGAGAAGCGGCTGCCCAGTACTCCAGCTCAGACTCTCTGTCCTCTAGGACGTCACAGCCAAGGGCAAACCCACCCCCGACGGACAGAGGACGGTAGGGAGGAGCTGGCACCACCCGGGTGGCATAGTCAAGGTGGCTGGCGGCAGCAAACTCAGCGACAGCGGCAGTAAGAGCCGAGGCAGACGACGGAGGGAAACGAGAGTCAGTGACAAGAGTGGCGAGGACACGTGCGGCAACAGGACGAACAGTGCGGTAGTAGTCAGTTATAGGAGTGGGGAGGGCTGGGAGAGAGGACGGAGGAGGAGACGGGAGAACGGACACAGGAGAAGGATAACGACGACGGGACGAACAAAGGAGGGCAGTGTGGAGGTCAGTAACAGGGGACGAGTGACGAGCACGCGGAGGACAACGAGTGATCAAGTCGTGACGGACAGAGTGAGGAGGAGACCGAGGAGGAGGAGAAGACCAGACCGCCGGACGGTCGTCAGGAGGAGGCAAGGGAGGAACAAGCACAGGAGGAGACTGGGAGCGGACAGGAGGAGAGGAGGAAAGGCCAAGGGCCCGCAGGCCACTCACAGGTGGGAACAACTGCCGCTCCAGAGGAAGCTGCGGTGGTGGCTGCGGCTGCTGCTGCTGCAGCGGCGGCTGCGGCTGCTGCGGCTGCGGCTGCGGCTGCTGCTGCTGCGGCTGCGGCTGCTGCTGCTGCTGCTGCTGCTGCTGCTGCTGCTGCTGCTGCTGCTGCTGCTGCTGCTGCTGCTGCTGCTGCTGCTGCTGCTGCTGCTGCTGCTGCTGCTGCTGCTGCTGCTGCTGCTGCTGCTGCTGCCGCTGCTGCTCCAGAAGGTCCAGCACCCGCAGCTCCTGCCGCTCCCTCTCCAACCGCTCCTGCTCCTCACGCTCACGCCGACGGGCAGCCTGGAGACGCGTGTCGTGGCGGTGGGGAGGCGGAGTGGACTCCGCAGAACCAGGGTCTCCAGCGTCAGTCTCCTCAGACTCAGCACCCCCAGAACCAGCACCTCCAGTGCCAGGACCTCCAACTCCAGCACCCCCAGAACTAGCACCGCCAGTGCCAGCACCACCAACTCCAGCACCTCCAGAACTAGCACCTCCAGTGCCAGCACCTCCAGCTCTAGCACCCCCAGAGCCAGCGCCACCTGCGCCAGCACCTCCAGCTCCAGCACCCCGCGACCGAGCACCCCCAGACCGAGCACCGCCAGCGGCTGCACCTCCAGCTCCAACACCAACAGAGTCCACAGTAACCTGTCGCGGAAGTGCCGAAGGCTGCTGAGGGGACTGTGAGGAGGACTGCGGGGAGGGAGACGCTACCTGACGCGCGACCGAGGGTAGAGGGGTAGCGTGGGACACACCAGACGGGGCAGGACCAGGGGGGGGCGGGGGTACCGGAGGAGCAGGAGCAGGAGGAGGAGAGGGTGCTAGGAACAGGGGGGGAGGTACTCACCATGTGCCCGAGAAGCTGCACCTTCTTCAGGGCGAAGTCGCTCTTCGACAGCTTCACGTAGAACTTGTTCTGCCGCAGGATCTCGAACACCTTCCGTAGATGCTCCACGTGCTCCTTCATGTTCTTAGAGTAGATGAGGATATCGTCCAGGTACACTACTACGCACTCGTCCAGCAAGGGCCGCAGGATATGGTTCATCTCCGCCTGGAACGTTGCTGGTGCGTTGCAGAGTCCGAACGGCATCACCAAGTATTCGTAGTAGCCATATCTGGTACGGAACGCCGTCTTGTGGACCGAGTTGTCTGCCATCTTGATCTGCCAGTAACCCGACCGTAGGTCCAGTTTCGAAAAGACTGTTGCACCACGCAGTTCGTCCAGTAGGTCGTCTATGCGCGGTATGGGGTATTTGTTCTTGACTGCCTGTTTATTCAGTGCGCGGTAGTCGATGCACATCCGTAAACTGCCGTCTGGTTTTGGAGTGAAGAGAACTGGTGCACTGTAGGGAGAGGTGGATGGGCGGATCAGTTGTCTGTCCAGTAAATACTCGATCTGTTTCTTCATGTCTGTCAGCTCGGTCGGACTCAGTCGGTAGGGAGGGAACGAGAAGGAGTGAGGAGCGGCCCGCTGCCGCCCCTCGACACAGGGAAGACAGGGAGGAGCAGGTGAGGGTGGGAGGGGAGGGAGAACCCTGGGAAGACCAGAGACAAGGACACGGCGGTGCATACTGCGAAGGCGCTGCACCGAGGGGTGACCAAGGCGGTGGTGCCAAAGGAGGGTCTGGTGCGACAAGGCGCGACACGAGCAGGGGGCCGACAACTGACCTGGCGCAGACGCAGACGCAGCTACCTGAGGGGACTCAGTGGTCAGTGTGTACAGGCCCGACCTCGGCTGCCGAGTGAAGGTAGCCAGGTGACGACCCGTCTGAGCACACGTGCAGTGTGTCACACGCTCGTAGGCGGGGGTGAACTGGTGAACACCCGCGTCCTGGAGCGCAGAACCCGCCACCAAGTTCGTAGAGAACGAGGGGAGGTAAAGACCCGACAGTGTGCCGGACGGGACAGCAGGACAAGGGAGGACAGTGGAGGAGGTCGCACGGACTGGACCCCCAGAGGGGTCTGCCAGGGAGACTGGAACCGGCCGACTGAGCGGCATGAGGGTGGTGCTGTCGCGAAAGAAGGAGCGAGAAGCACCCGAGTCAAGTGTGAAGGTGTACAAGGCCTCAGCAGGCGCAGTACCAGAGAGAGCAGACTCACCAGCACCTGAAGCAGCAGCCTCACCAGTACCTAGAGCAGGAGACACACTAGCCCCTAGAGCAGCAGCCTCACCAGCACCTAGAGCAGCAGGCTAAATACCTGGGTCAGGCGGTACGCACAGGTAACAAGCACGGTCAGCACTAGTATAGTGGCAGTGAGAATAGCATCATAGTCAAGAGCATAGATATCTACCCCCTGTCCAAGCAGCTCCAGCCAGGTGGGGAGCTCAGCCTCGTCACCAAACTCGGTACGCCAAGCGTCGCTCAGACGGGCGAAGCAGCGGGACTGTGTGTGACTAAGCGTCCCGCAAGCCTGACTAGTCCGATCACCTGTGCGAATGACGTACAGGCACCGAACGGTACTCAAAGACCCTCTACTCTGAGCGTACCACTCACGAAGCTGCTGGGGCGTGAGAGACTCGCGCCGACGTCGCTGGAGCTGCATCTGGCCACCGCCAGTAGCACCAGTAGCAGTAGTAGCCGCAGTAGCAGTAGTAACAGCAGTAGCAGCAGTAGCAGTAGTAGCAGCGCGGCCACCCCTACAACCCCAACCAGCGTACCACTCACGAAGCTGCTGGGGCGTGAGGGACTCACGCGGACGTCGCTGGAGCTGCATCTGGCCAACGCCAGTAGCAGCAGTAGCAGTAGTAGCAGCAGCAGCGCGGGCAGGGCAGGTGCGGCAGGCAGGCAGGCAGGCGGGCAGGCAGGCAGGCAAGCAGGTGCTCACCAGTGGTGGGAAGGGCCGGCGCTCGGCGGGCGGCAGGAGGGTAGGCACACGACGGCGGCGACGGCGGGGCCGCAGCAGCAGCTACAGAGTAGGGCCGCGGCAGCTGCAGGGTGGGGCCGCGTCAGCGGCAGGTTAGAGCCGCGTCAGCGGCAGGTCAGGGCCGCGTCAGCTGCAGGGCTTGCGGAGCCGCGTCAGCGTCTAGGCGGGGCCGCGTCGGCGGCAGGGCGCGGCCGCGGCAACTGCAGGGCGGGGTCGCGCCAGCGGCAGGTCGGGGCCGCGTCAACTGCAGGGCTGGCGGGGCCGCGTCGGCGTCAGGGCGCGGCCGCGTCAGCTGCAGGGCTGGCTAGGCCGCGTCAGCAGTAGGGCGCGGTCGCGTCAGCTGCAGGGTTGGCGGGGCCGCGTCAGAAGCAGGGCGGGGCCGCGCCGGCAGCAGGGCGGGCCGCGACCGGTGCCTGACGGAGCCGCGACAGCGATTTGGCGGGGCCGCGTCGGCGGCAGGGCGGGGCCGCGTCGGCGGCAGGGCGGGGCCTCGACCGCGGCAAGATGGGGCCGCGTCAGCAGCAAGGCGGGGCCGCGACCGCGGCCTGACGGGGCCGCGACAGTGGCCTGACGGGGCCGCGCTCTGGCCTGACCGGCCTGCAGAGGCTGCGCGCGGGCGGCGAGGGCCTGCAGGGGCAGCGCGCGGTCGGGCAGAGGCTGCGCGCGGGCGGCGAAGGCCTGCAGGGGCGGCGCACGGTCGGGCAGAGGCTGCGCGCGGGCGGCGAGGGCCTGTAGGGGCGGCGCGCGGTCGGGCAGAGGCCGCGCGCGGGCAGCAAGGGCCTGCAGGGGCAGCGCGCCGGCCTGACGGGCCTGCAGGGGCGGCTCGCGGGCGTGACGGGCCTGCAGGGGCGGCTCGGGGGCCTGGCGGGCCTGCAGGGGCGGCTCGGGGGCCTGACGGGCCTGTAGGGGTGGCTCGTGGGCCTTACTAGCCTGCAGGGGCGGCGTACTGGCCTAGGGCAGCAGGAGGCAGCGCTAGGGCTGCAGGACGGCGCGCGCAGCGCAGCACGTCACGAGGCAAGGCAGGCAGGCGCAGGACAACACGTGGGGTAGCGCGGTAACCGCAATGGTAGGTGGGCCCAAAAAAACGGTCCTACGGACCTAGTGCTCTGATACCATGTTAGAATCTAGCAGCAGGAATGATTGAACTATGAAGGAGTTGGGTACAAATATGAAACCCTAAAGTGGGCTGTACCCCATATTGGCTACCCCACTACAGCCTAAACATATATAGCAGATATAACATTTGACATTACGCTCATTGTTGCATGTCCCACGTTGTTTCCAGCATCATTGTCTTCAGCCTCCACTGGTACAAGTACTCCGGCTGTAGGTAAGTCATCTGCTGCAGCATCTCCTTTTCCTTTGGCTGCGTCGACTTCATCAGCTCCAGGTGAGTCCTGTTCTACAAGGTCTGCTCCATCGCCTCCCGAATTTACCGCGGACCGTTGTTCTCCTCCCCCTGAAGTCCACACCACACACACAGTGGGTTGAGACTTCATCCGTAGCAACATCATGTGCCGGATTCCGCACGATGCAGGCTTTGTGCGCCAAACGGTACTCAACGGATGCGTGCGCAGAACGCGCGCTCAAGTGCACTCCAGGTGTGCGGGAAAGCGCGCTCCCGCGTGTGTCCAAGTGCACTCCTGGTGTGCACAAAAGGTGTAACCTTTTCACAACCATGCTTCTTTGATGACGCATCATCACGGGATTGACCAGGATCATAGGCGGACGTAAGTGCATGCTCATACTGCACCACGAGCACTCCATCCGCGTTCTTGGCAAGTCCAATCCGCACGTACTCCTCACCATCAGTCATGGTGATCTCGGTGTCTCCATTCGCAAGGGTATTGATGCGCGCTCCCTTTTTCAGCAGCTGACAATAGGAGAGCAGGTTGCTCCTCAGGCCAGGTACGTAGAGGACGTCAGAGTAGCGAACTGTTGTCCCATCAGGTGCCGTTGCTCTGATCGTTCCTGTCATCTTGCTCCTCAGCTGGCTCCCATCAGCGACCTCCACATTAACAGCTTCGACCACCTCCGTTAACTCTTCAAACCAGCGCTTGTCCGAAGTCATGTGCTGGCTGCCTCCGTTGTCCAGCAACCACGATGACGCTTTAGCTGGCGGTAAGGCAGCTTGTGACGATACCACCGTTGCAATGCATGTAACAGTACGTTGTTTGTCTTCCCCGGCTGCCCCTTGCTGTTTTGACACATCGTTGTCACGCTTGGGGCTGCCATTCCTTCGTGGGAAGAATGAACGACTGTTGCCGGTATGCAGTTTTGTCCTCCCGCGGGTATGCGGTTCCCACCCTGGTGGTGACCAGCCAGGGGGTGCCTTGGTACACTTGAAGTAGGGATGGCCTGGCTCCTTGCAGTACCAACACACGAGAGGTGAGCGGTCTCTACGGGCTTGTCCAGCCATGCGAGGTGGACGCAGGTCACGGTTATCCTTCATGATGAGGTCGTGATACCTCTGCTCTTGAATCATCATCCGCTGCAAGGTGAAGCTGTCCGTCACGTTGTGAAGCATTGTCGAGTGCCTCATCTCCTCCCAATGCGCCGGTAGTCCGGTGAGCAGATTTAAGGTGAATGTGTCCCCATCCACCATCTTCCCCGCGAGTGCTAACTAGTCCCGGATTGCCATTGCACGGTTCACGTACTCTTCCACCCTCTCTTGACTCCCCATTTTCAGGTTGTCCAACTGCTTCAAGAGAGAGACCTTCGCCACCGAATCTTTGGCCTGGTACGTATCCATTAAGTACTCCCATGCTTCATATGCCGGGCTATAGGATTCCTGGAACATGTCCAGTTGCAGCTGAATTGTGGCGCTTACGCTGTGTAGTAGGACCCAAAAGGCGAGCGCCGCACGCTGTGAGTAATCCGCCTGTAGCATTTCAAGCCGCCCCATAGCGTCGTCAATGTCACCATCTCCCATGGTAACCGGATACTGCAGGGTCACAAAGAACTCCCACAGATTCGTGACGCGAGCATTCATACGAAACCGTAGCGCCCACTCCCGGAAGTTCGAGCCATCAAACGGAGTAGTGGTGAACGCTTTGTCCACCGTTGCTCCCACCATTTTGCGTGACAGCCGTTCCTTGTCTTCCTCCGTGTATTCACGTGGAGCGGGGTCGAAGAGAGTGGGCAAGTTTGACGGTCGAGGTAGCTGCACTGTGAGCTGCATATCTCCATTCTGGCCACCAAGTTGACGTTCCAGCACTTCCACTTGATCACGTCGCATTCCGTATCCCATCCGCCCCATGCTGTCCACAGAGTGTGCGCCGATTGGTGGACGATGTGCACGTGGAGGAATGATGTTGTAGCCGCCATGAAGGTGAGACCTGGCCATGGGAGGAACTCCAATAGGATGGGAGTTAGTTGCAAGTCGTCGTAGTGGGGGAGCACCAATAGTGTAGGAGGCAAACCCCACACCTTCCACGCCCACTTGACCATTTCCGTCACCATGCTGCCCAATCTGTCCACTTCTCATTCCACCATGCACTGCAATCCCAGCTTCCTTTTGCATGGATGATTGAGGTGCGGGATCGGCGCTTTCCTCTCCTTGGACAGATGCATCCCTCCCTTGGGATGACTCTCCTCCTTGAGGTATGCCCATTTCCCCTTCACCATCAATTTCTGCATGAACATTTGCACGAGTTTGGTTAGTACGTGGAGTGCTTAAATGAGAGTGTCCACGGGTGGACGGATTGCTGGACTCATGACAGAACGTTGTCCTTGGCTGGATTGTCATTCCAAACTTGTTCCTTAACGAAGCTCGGAGTGTTGGTGGTGCCCTTGCAATCATGTTGTCCAGATGCACATGCTGAGCCATGATGGCTTCTTCAAAAGCCGCATTTCCAGCATCCACTTCGCCATCGAAGTGCGCCATGACCTTAATCAAACCGTTCACCAAGTGTGCGTTAAACGCGCGAATGTAACCAGCAGCGAACACCAGGTGTACGAAAGCGTAGAACGGGTGTGCGGTACTCTGACTATATGCAGGTACCTATCCGAAGTGAATGCCAGTAAATTCCTGAACCAATATGGCAGCATGCCCCCTAGAGTAGCTCTGATACCATGCTAGAAAGGCATAGTGCCAGCGTAGCGGATGTTAGAATCTAGAGACAGAAAAAAATGAATGCACTATGGAAGAGTTGGGTACAAGTATGAAACCCTAAACGGGGCTGTACCCCAAATTGGCTACCCCACTACAGCCTACACATATATAACATGCATATACTTTGACACACCCAAGGGGTCACAAGACCAGTCAAGAGAAACAAAGCAAGCTCAGGGTGGATCACAACGTCACCACACACACTGAGCACAAGCAAAGGGCCACAAGGCCAGTTCACATGCAGAGGTATATATGCAACAACAACAACACAGTGATCTCTACCTAGCAGAGCAAGCATGCATGTATATATATAGATCACAGTACAAGCAAAGTCTACAGCAAGTGAGGAAACATAAACACAAGGCCTAACAAAGTACAAAAACGCTGATGATCACCAGACGGAAGTGCCTTAGTGAATATATCAGCAGTGTTGGCCCGAGTGGCCACGTGAGCAAGACGAAGCTGACCACGCTGCTGCAACTCTCGAGCAAGGAAGTAACGCAGAGCGATGTGCTTCATTCTGTGCTCCAGTCTGTGCTCCTAACACAAGGCAATGGCGGCCTTGTTGTCGACGTACAGCACTGGAGGAGAACGAGGCCGCTCTCCCAAGTCAGTCAGCAAGTAGGTGAGCCGGCGTAGCTCCTGTGCAGCCATGGCTGTAGCGTAGATCTCAACCTCACAACTGGAGCCGAGAACTGAAGACGAGCGTGTAGAATGCCAGGAAACTGAACCAGAGCCAAGGCTGAAGGTGTAACCCTGTGACGACCACTGCGTAGCCTGGTCGTCAACCCAAGAAGCGTCCGAGTGCCCAGTGAGGACAACGTCGCCCCGTCCTCCAAGCACGAGCCCCATGCCTGATGTCCTGCAAAAGTAGTGTAGTACCCTCTTAGCAGCATCCATGTGCACCTTTCGCTGCCGACCAAGAGCCACGTAGCGAGCCAGAAGGCCAAGAGGGTACGCAAGTTTAGGACGAGTTTAGCATGAGCGAGAGAGAGAGAGAGGGAGAGGATGTTTAGAGTCATGCACGGGCCATTCCTGCCAGAGTGGCAGAGCAAGAAGCGATTGGGATCCACTTCCACCAGATTGTGCTCGTGCACTGGGTCGTTCCACTTGAACACTGCAGGCACACGGGCATGGGGGTTGGGGAGATAAAAAGCCAAGTGCAAGAGCGAGAGAGTAGCAGAGCAAGATGCAATTGCGATCCACAGACAGCCACCACATTGTGCTCGTGCCTCCAGTCGTTCCACTTGAACACTGCAGGCACACGGGCATGGGGGTTGCGGATGAAAGGCGCGTGGTTTGAGTCGACTCAGAACACGACGTCTGAGAGTGAGCAGGAGAAGAGAGGAAAGGGTTTGGGTAGGAGTGAAGAGGAGCAGACAGCAGGAAAGCCGGAACGACTGACCAAGAACGTCGCCAACATTGACTAGTGGGGGCTGACATGCGCGCACGATGAAACTCACGGATGTAAGGCCTCCGCAGCCCACCTGTCTTGTACTGACACGTACTAACCAAGAACGTCACCATCGTTGACAAGGGGAGGCTGCCACGTGCGCACGCTGGGGCTCCAGCCCTGGTCCTTCCACCCCACCACCACCGTCTTGGCATCCTGGCGGAAGGGAATTGTGGGGGGGGGGGGGGGGGGGAACGCACTCAGGGGGAAGAGTCGAGAGACTCCTCTTCACCCTCCACCGTCCTAGCGACCTGGAGGAGGGAGGGGTAGCGCACTTCAAGGGGAAGCGGGGGGAAGAGCGCATTTACGGGGGGAAGGGGGAAGAAGAGCGCACTCAGGGCGGGGGGAAGAGTGCACTCAAGCGTAGATGGCGCAAACGGATCAAGAAATTGAATGCAAAAGGGTTTGTTGCGTGAAAAAAAAGCATAGTGGCACAAATAAACGCAGTGAGGCACGAACAAATGAAGAAACGGAGCTTACTGCGAGAGAAGCAGTGCGGATGGTGGTCCACGGAGTGTCCAGGGAGCCTGCAGCAGCACCGCACAACGGCACCGCGCAGCACAGCAACGCACAGAACAGCACAGCACAGCACAGCAGAGCAGAGCACATGAGAGGGCGCGGGAAGGCACGAGATGATCATTACTGATACGAATGCGGCGGACGTTTCGAGAGCTCCGGTCACTTGCGAGGAGAGCAGGAGCAGCATGGTGGAGAGAAGTAGCAGAAGCAGCAGGGGGGGACAGACCGCCGGCATTTACTTACCCGCGAGAAGAAGCAGCAGTAGCAGCAGCAGGCAGATGTAGCTCCCGTTGACGAACGCCATTGCAAGATTCCCGAGCTCCGCAAGTAGATCAGCTTACGGTGGAGAGAACACTGCTACTGCTACTACTCTGTGCCAAAAGTAGATGGGAACTCGAGAGAGAAAAGAGAGGGGGTTTTAGGAGCGATAGAGGAGTCCGTGTGGCCAGATAGTTGCTTGAGCGCCTTTCATAGTGGCCGGGCCCCAGTGCAACGCTGGCCACACGGACTCCTCTATCGCTCCTAAAACTGCGAAACGCTGCCAAATGCTGCCAAACGCGACACGCCGGTGTCGCCCTGTTGTCGCCATGATTTCATATCTTCGTGCTTACGAAAAGGAAACAACTCGCGGGCTGGTGTAACAGGACGGAATTCGGTATCCACGGGATTTCTCGAACGGGTCGTTGCCTAGCTAGCTCCGAACAGCCTCTACTCTCGTGCTTAGCTAGCTACCACTCTTTTGACCTCGACTTCTACTCTCGTTCTTAGCTGTTCGGAGCTAGCTAGGCAAAACCGCATGGCGTATGCATTGATGTTCGTGTTCGCCTCGTGCTCAATGCACTGCATTGCATACCGCATAGGTAATGTGCTCGTTATGAAAACGTGCACATAGGTTATTACGTCCTTATTGGGGTATCATACAATAACCTATATATTTTCTCAAGACTGCATGGAGGCAAGTGCCAGGGTGCGATACTTTATGTTGGTGCATGACTTCCAAGCATCAGAATCATTACTTGACAACAATTCCTGCAACAGTATCCATGCTTGTTCATAAACTATATCCATCAAACTAGCATGCACATTCCATCCCCTGTTACAAGACCCCCATACTCCCTACAGCACCTTGGCCTCGTTCTTGAGTTTATCCAACAGCTCCTCCACACTCCCCAGGATCCGGCCCCCCACTCGCACAGGTGCCTCCCCCACCCCCATCACCTGCATCACCACCACAAGCACCTCATCCTCGTTACAAGCCCTCCATTACAATCCATGAGCTGCCTCACAGAACCTTGGCCTCGTTCTTGAGTTTATCCAACAGCTCATCCACACTCCCCAGGATCCGTCCCCCCACACGCGCAGGCGGCTCCCTCACCCCCACCACGTGCACCCTGCGGGTGGCCGGGTCTGCAAGGTCAAGCCCGAAGTCGGAGGGAGAGAGCACAGCGATGGGCTTCTTCTTTGCCTTCATGATGTTGGGCAGCGTGGCGTACCGTGGCTCGTTCAGCCGTAGGTCCGTGCTGAGGTGATGAGGGCAGAGGGGGGGAAAGAAGGGAGGAAGAAAGCATCAAGAGGAGGGGAAGAGGGGGACAGGTGAGTTAGAAGGCGCTGAGGCGGCTCCTTCTCTCAAGGTGACTGTTGAGTCACCTTGAGTGTGGCATAGCATGGCTCGTTCAACTGGAGACCGGACCTGTGGTGTGGGGGGAATGGGGGGAAAGGGGTGGAGGAGGAGGTTGGTTGGTGGAAAGGAGGAATGGAAGGCAGCCAGAGAGCACGCTGATGGGTTTTTTCTTGGCCTTCATGATGTTGGGCAGCGTGGCGTAGCGTGACTCGTTCAGTCGTAGATCGGTGCTGGGGGAGGGAGGTGAGGGAGGGGAGGGGGGAGAGGGGAGGAAGAAGGCAGCAAGAGAGTGGGACAGGTGATTTAGGAGGTGCTGATGCGCCTCCCTCCCTCACCCCCACCACGTGCACCGTGCGGGTGGCACAGACTGCAGTGCACCACTGACAAACAGGCCAGTCCCCTCCCATCTAGATTTGAACATTGGTCCAGATATCACTTTTGAGAATAATTAGCAGCCCAGAGGTTAAGAAAGACAAGTCTCCGAATCATTTCTGAGATTTTAGCTGACATGTTTTTAACCCTGAGAGTCCCTGCAATGCACCACTCACGTGATGACAGCTGGCAGCTTAAGGCTGACTGTCTCAAGGCCATCGTCAATCTCCCTGGTGACCTGCGCACTGCGAGCAGCCGTGTCCAGCACCACCTGTGTTGTGGGGCGCGAAGGGCGAAGGGCGAGGGGCGAGGGGTGAGGGGTGAGGGGTGAGGGGGCAAGCAGAGGTAGGAAGGGGCGAAGGGGCAAGAGGTTTATCTTCCGCGTGACCTGCGCACTGCGAGCAGCCGTGTCCAGCACCACCTGTGTTGCGGGGCGAAGGGCGAGCAGAGCAGGGGTAGGAAGGGGCGAGGGGCGAGGAGGCAATGGGTGATACGGGCGTCCTAACCCGTCGTCAATCTCCCGGGTGACCTGCGCGCTGCGAGCTGCCGCATCCAGCAGCACCTGTGTTGTGGGGCGCGAAGGGTATCGAGGGGAGGAGCGGCAAGCAGAGGCAAGAGGGGCGACGACAGGGCAAGGGGCGAGGAAAGAGCAGAGGCAAGGGTTTAGTGCGCCAGCCAAGCCATACAAGAGCGTGTGTGTTGGATTCTCGAGGAATCATCTTTGAAAGCACGCACAGGCAGCACGTGCTAGCTCGATACCCGTGTGGTGTGCACCCACCTAGTGCACACAGCCATGACAAGGCTCATACGGCATCTCGCTTCCCCCATCACGTGGTAATTGCATCTCTGCATTGGCTTGCAGCATCTGCATTGGCAGTCATGTGACCCAAGGCAGTCAGCATGTAACCGATACGTCTGAGAGAACCGGGGTGTACCTTGGAGGCGAAGGTGGCTTGCGGCCAGTCCAGCAGCGCTGCCAGCATCTGCCCCGTCTGGTTGCAGTCGTCGTCTATTGCCTGGTGGGCGGAGAGGAGGGAGAGGTGGGAGACAAACGGAGTGAGGGGGACGGAAAGAGTGGAGCGGACGAGTGCGGTAACAAGGGGCCAGTCCAGCAGCGCTGCCAGCATCTGCTCCGGCTGGTTGCGGTCGTCGTCTATTGCCTGGAAGGGGGAGGTGGAGGGAGGAGAGGGTGGAGACGAGTGGGGCGAGAGGGACGAGAAGAGTGGACGCAACGCAGCGAGCATCTGCCCCCGCTGGTTGCGGTCGTTGACTACTGCCTGCATGGGAGGGGAGGGAGAAAAAAGAGGAGAACGAGGTTGTGTGACCTAGTTACGAGGTGGGGAGGGAGAATAGGAGAGCCGCCGCCATCTGCCCCGTCTGGCTTCGCCGCCGCCGCCGCCGCCGCCACCACCACCACCACCACCACCAGCACAGTATATAGTGACTTCACTTTTCCTCGCCTGCTTCCCCAGGAACATCATATCAGCCGTCTCCTTGAGAGCAACTCCTTTGAGTAGCTTCGGACCGTACTGATGCCTGCTGTGACTTGAGATGAGACCGTGCTTGAGCAGCTTCAATCCGTACCACCTGAATACCACCACCTGCCCTCTCACCTAGGAACACCATCCGTACTGAATACCCCCAGGATCACCAGGTCAGCTGTCTCCTTGAGCGCAACCCCTTTGAGCAGCTTCACCACGATCAACGGCTCCAGTGCCTCCTCCTGTGACGATACTATCAGCAGCACCATTACTTACCTTATATTACCACCACTGGCACTCATCATACCTGCTTTCCCAGGAAAACCAGGTTGGCTGTCTCCTTGAGCTCAACCCCTTTGAGTAGCTCAACCCCTTTGAGTAGCTCAACCCCTTTGAGTAGCTCAACCCCTTTGAGTAGCTCAACCCCTTTGAGTAGCTCAACCCCTTTGAGTAGCTCAACCCCTTTGAGTAGCTCAACCCCTTTGAGTAGCTCAACCCCTTTGAGTAGCTCAACCCCTTCGCCACGATCAATGGTTCCAGCTCCTCCTCCTGTCCCACTCGTTCACTCACTGCTCACAACACCAACAGCAGCACTGAGTCCCTTCAGCCATCTCACCTGCTTCCCCAGGAACACCATATCAGCCGTCTCTTTCAAAGCAACCCCTTTGAGCAGCTTAGCGACGATCAACGGCTCCAACGCCTCCTCCTGTGCCGCATCCACCTTCACCAGTACCGCCCTGTCTGCTCCCATGGCTAGAGCGGTTCTGCACACAACACCCTCAAGCAGGGGAAGAGCAGCAGAGAGCAAGGGGTGAGCGGTGGGGAAAGAGGCTCCAACGCCTCCTCCTGTGCGGCATCCACCTTCACCAGTACCGCTCTGTCCTCTCCCCCCCCATCGCGAGAGCGGTTCTGCACACAACACACACAATCAGGGACGGAGCAGCAGAGAGCAAGGGGTGAGCGGTGGAGGGGAAGAGGCTTCAATGCCTCCTCTTGTGCTGTGCTGTGCCGTGCCGCGTCCACCTTCACCAGTTCCGCCCTGTCCGCCCCTTTTTCCCTTTACCGAGGTGAGTTGAGCCATTTCCACCACGCTGTACCTGTTTAAAACTCATCCAGCCCAGCACTGGTCTCACTCACCTGAGCGTGTCCTGGCACTGCTGATCTCACCTGAGCGTGTCCTGGCACTGCTGATCTCACCTGAGCGTGTCCTGGCACTGCTGCACGCCCAGGCTGACGGCCACGACCTCCTTGATCGCCCCCTTCTCCCTCAGCCGTATGGCCTCCTCCACTGCGATCTCACAGAAGGGATTCATCGACATCTTCACACTCGCCTTCTCCACTCCGGACTGATTGGGGAGGGGGCGAGGAGGGGAAAGGGAGGAAGAGCAGAGGGCTCAGCCGTATGGCCTCCTCCACTGCAATCTCACAGAAGGGGTTCATTGGCATCTTCACACTCGCCTTCTCCACCCCAGACTGGTTGTGATAGGGATGGGGAGACAGGCAGGCAGAAGCAGGGAGACAGGCAGGCAGAAGCAGGGACACAGGGGGAGGAAGGCGTTGAGCCGTATCGCCTCCTCCCCTGCGATCTTACAGAAGGGATTCATTGACATCTTCACACTCGCCTTCTCCACCCCGGACGGGAGGGGAGGAGGGGAAGACAGTCAGGCAGAAGCGCAGACACAGGGGAAAAGGGGAGCAGTGAGCTGAGCCGTACCGCCTCCTCCCCTGCGATCTCACAGAGGGGGTTCATTGACATCTTCACACTCGCCTTCTCCACCCCGGACGGGAGGGGAGGAGGGGAAGACAGTCAGGCAGAAGAGCAGACACAGGGGAAAAGGGGAGCAGTGAGCTGAGCCGTACCGCCTCCTCCCCTGCGATCTCACAGAGGGGGTTCATTGACATCTTCACACTCGCCTTCTCCACCCCGGACGGGAGGGGAGGAGGGGAAGACAGTCAGGCAGAAGCGCAGACACAGGGGAAAAGGGGAGCAGTGAGCTGAGCCGTACCGCCTCCTCCCCTGCGATCTCACAGAGGGGGCTCATTGACATCTTCTCACTCGCCTTCTCCACTCCGGACTGGTGGGAGGGATAGCGGGGGGGGAGTGGGGAGAGGAGAAAGGAGAGCAGTGGACTTGGGTTGACTGACTGCCCTCCTCCAGCGCGGCCTCACAAAGGCAACTCATTGACATCTTCACACTCGCCTTCTCCACTCCGGACTGGTCAAGGGAGGGAGGGGAGCGGAGGGGAAGCGGAAGGAGGGAAAGGGAAGAAGAGCAGTGAGTGAGGTCAGCTCAGCCGTATCGCCTCCTCCAGCGCGGCCTCACAAAGGTAAAACATTGACATCTTCACACTCGCCCTCTCCACTCCACTCAAAATGGGGAGGGATGGGAGTTAGGAAGGGGTAAGGCAGGCAGACAGAAGCGCAGACACGGGGGAGGGAGACCATACGGAAGGGAGAGGAGGGGGTTGGGCCGTGTGCCCCCTAACCCCCCCCCCCCCCCCCTCCCCTCCCAGAAGAGATTAGTGACATCTTACACTCACTTCTTCCACTCCGGCCAGGACTGGCACTCCATACCCCCCCAGGCCGCCAGGGGGGACGGAAAAGGACGGAGTGGAGAGGAGGATGGGGATGTGAGCTCTTTTTACTAAATTTAAACCTCGCGTGGAAAGAGAGAGGGGAGAGGGGGGAGGAGGGGCGGGGGGAGGGGAGAGGGAGAGAGGAGGGGAGGAGTTGGGGAGGGAGAGGAGGAACAGAAGGGAGGGGAATAGGAGAAATGACCGTTTCTCTGCTATGGTTCCATCCCCGCTACAGTCTTATCCGTGATAAAATCCCATCCGTGCGATAATCCTATCCCCGCTATAGTCGTGCCTCGCTATAAGCTCACCCCGTCCGCCTTGACGCGGATCTTGGCGGCATAGTCGATCACGCGCTTCACGGCCACCAGCGCCCTCATGCTCGCTTACAGCTACCGGCACACTTGACGGCCAACGGTAGACTTGACGGGCGATGAACGCAACGCCTGCGACGTTTTTCTACGCTCTACGCCCGCCGCTATCGGCGCCGCGAGGTGCGGCGAAACAGGCCGTCGAAGGGCCCCGTAGGAAGAGAGCGAAGCGGCAGATTGAGCCCGCGCTCGAACCGCCTCCCTGACGAGGTGGGATAATACTGCCACGTGTAACGCGATGAGTGGAGGAGAGACGGGACGGAAAGCGACCAGCGGAGAGTCTGCGTGGGCGAGCGGCTCGGGTAAGGCGCACGCAGATGCGGAGAGCGCGGCGGGACGAGCGGAAAGCGCAGACCGCGAAAGGGACGGCGGGGAAGTGAGCGGCTAATAGCGGAAGCTGCTGGGAGAGGCGCGGCGCGGGCTCGACGGGTCTGACGGCGGATGGCTGGTCTGCGCTGCTCGCTGTGATTGGTTGGATGGGATGCGGGAGAGCGATTGACGGCTTGGCTGCTTGGTTGCTGCTCTGACTGACTGCTGACTGGTCACTGGTCAGGAGGAGCAGAAGATTAGATTGGGGGCGTTGGTGTGGTGCGGTGTGGTGGTGTCTGGCTGGGAAGGAAGTGACAATCGTGGGGCAGGTGAGTTTGAGAGTGAAGGGGGAAAGGGAAGGGGCAGGGGGGAGTGAGGGGGGGTCAGTAGAGTTTCAAATAACCGCTTCAGATTGCACAATATCGTGTCTAACCGCTTCTGATATACTTTTGTGACCCACCCTCAGTGAGTGTTTGCAATGCCTGATTGGGAAATCAGCGGCGGGGCCGCGTAAGAAAACGGCTGCAGCGGATGGGCTATTAGCGCGGACGTGTTGCTGCGTCAGCGTCGGGGAGTACTGAGCTGTTATTACTTCGCCATAATCATAATCGAATTTAGAAACATTGCTCAGGTAGTAGGTTTCATGACCGGTAAGTGGAGGGAAAATACATTCAGCTTATGATCATGCCTGATATAACTTCATTTTATTAATCAATTCAATGTTAATATGCACAGGAAAACCGTATGTTTTGTTTGTATTCTGATTTTAAGGATGTGCTAATTGTAGTATTTAACTCAGAAGATGCCAAAACTGTTGAATACTGATTTAAATGCTTCGCTACAGTGAATGATTTTTACGATGTGCAGTCTCTACAACGGTTACATATACTGTAATACACAGTCGAGATGCTTGTGGGGAGGAGAGTGGGAAACCAACCAATTGGTAGGCAAGCAACTTGGCAGGTGTACCACTTGTCCAACAGCTGCGACAGTGCGGTTCGGCAGTGAGCAATCCCATGCGCAGGCATCTGGTCTGACATGGTGCCAGCCAGCCAAAACAGACTTGCTGGTTTTCCACCTGAAGCTACTGTATGAAATTTGGGGGTGTGACTTAGGTACTTTGTGTCGTATCAGGGTCCCTTTCGCGCTGGGGGGTTGTGCTGCATGCATCTCTGACCAACAATACTGGAAATCAAATTTAGCTTGAAAGCGCTGCTCTGAATGTAACTAGCTATCTTCAAAACAAACTCCAATTGCATAATTGGACACCCCCTGGCCTCTTTCCCAGCTTTGGCTGCTTGCGCTTCGCAGCTCACATTTCAGGAAGCACCGACTTGCACCTATCAGCCCGTCACTTGTACGTGTACTCACAGCAGTTTCGTTTTGGAAGTGACTGTCACAGATGCTGTCGTGTATCGCACTCACTGTGCTTATCCCAACCCCAAACCACCCCAAACCAGCCTAAACCTCGCTCTCTGCTCCTAGCGCGACCCCACCCCATCCCACCTGAAGGAAACAGCAACCTCGCTAACCAGGACTTATCAGTAGACTGCCTAACCTAGTAGACCATAGCAGCTGCCTAACGACCTAGGGTGTAGGGGAGTCGACAATAGGTAGTACGGAAAAGCAGTATTTGTTGCTAAGAAGGAAAGCGAAAGGAAGAATCCTATTTGGCTCTCTGGGTGGAGTGGAGATTAACGAGCGAAACGTCGAAATGGATGTCTCACGGAAAGATGGCGAGCAAGCGGCACGATTTGCGCGGATGCGCCAGAGGAGATTAACTCCGTTACTAGTTTGGTCACTCGGCGCGCTGCTCCTCGCGTCGCTGGCACTTCCACTCACAGAGGTAAATCCGAGTAGCCCCCAGCCATCCGCCACCTATCAACACCTGCGTGCCTTTTGTAATACTTTCTCACAAGAAAGACATTGAATAGCCCCCCACCGTCGACCACCTCCTGTTCGCGCAGCCACGGGTGCTACTACTCCGCCGAGCAGTTTGAATGCCATCCGAACCATCTTTGTGGGGATTCGCACTATTAGTGCTCCGCTGCACCGCTAGTAGTCCCATATTCGTGGCTGCTCCTTTTTTCCGCTAAAACGGGTTGAATCCCTACGCTAAAAAGACCGGTTGATTTGTCAGCTGCTTAGCGATGTGGTAACCCCATCGCAAGCTCAGTAACCTCGCCGCGAGCTTCGTCGCAGACCGCTGTTGAAAACGACACTAAATTTCTTTTCCGCTGTGCATCCACAAATAAGCCCCAGACCTTCTTACATCCGGCCGCCAATACGCCGAGGAAAAAAATTGGCGCGACTTCTTTTGAGAATTCTCAAAAAAAACTTCTTACACCTTGTTCACATCTGGCCTCCTTTTCTCGCAGCTTCTCCGTCCTCCCCGCCTCCTCTCTTCCAGCTTCACGCACGTCCGACCAACAGACTCTCGACTGGGAAGGGACAGCGAAACGTCTCGAAAGGGTCCGTCCTACATTTCCCCCTCCCAACCCTTACCTTTCCCACCCGCGTTCCTCTCTTCCCCTCCCGCCGTTCCCTCCTTCCCGTTTCCCCACCCCTCGCAGGCCGCCGCTTCCGCCGCGACGTCTTGTTTTGAGGCGGCTCAAAACAAGACTTCCCCTCCCGCCCCTCCCTCTCGCCTTCTGTCCCTCCCGTTCCCCCTCCCCTCGCAGGCCGCCGCTTCCTTCGCGACGTCCGTAGGACCCACCGGCGTCGCCGGCACGTCCACGGCCGGCAGCACAACCGGCGGAGACGGCGGCGATGGGGGAGATGACGTCATCAGCGGAAGCTACACCCCGCCGCCCAAGTGCCCGGCGGGGGACGCGACTTGCGCGGGGGGGGCGGGGACGGCGGCGGACCCCGACTCGCCGCCAGCCGTGGCGGAGTGCCCCACGGGGGAGCGGCGGTGCAGCAACGGCGCGTGCGTCAAGGTGCGATTCGTTACCATTGCTAAAGAGTTGAAACCCTCGCTACCGTGAGGTGCAAACGACGGTTGATACAGCGGAGTTGAATGAAACACTCGCTTGTGTTTCGAGCGCTTTGGCGGATAGCGGAGCCACGTGCAAGAAGAGTGTTTTTGAGACGTCTCAATATCACTCTTCTTTCACGTGGCTTTGCTTGCTAGCGGAGCCACGCGCGCTTTTAGTCAAGACAGGGCGTTGTGTTACCATGCTGTCTGTCGGCGCGTGCCTCCCTCGCTCATCCTTTTTCTCTCCTTCCTTACTTCTTCCCCCGCAGATCGGCATGCTCTGCACGCTCTCCCTGCAATCATTGCAGTGCACGGCGGGGCAGTTCCGCTGCCACGACAGCAGCGGATGCGTGCCTTCCCCCCTCACTCCCCTCCCTGTGCTCTTTCCGTCTCTTCCACTCTCGCCCTCCCCCTTCCCCCGTCAGATCGGCATGCTCTGCATGCTCTCCCTGCAATCATTGCACTGCACGGCGGGGCAGTTCCGTTGCCACGCCAGCAGCGGGTGCGTGCCTTCCCCACTCACTCCCCTCCCCATTTACCCCCCACCCACCCCTCCCCCCCGCCCCCCAGATCGGCATGCTCTGCACGCTCTCCCTGCAATCATTGCAGTGCACGGCGGGCCAGTTCCGCTGCCACGACAGCAGCGGGTGCGTGCCGGACTCGGCGGTGTGCGACGGGCAGGAGGATTGCAACGATGGGTCGGACGAGACAGGCGACGACTGCGAACTCATCAGCGGGTGTCTCGCGCAGGGACTGGTGAGTTGGACTCGTGACTGGGGGTGGTTACTGGGGGTGGTGATCTATGCCTTCTCTCCCCCTTCAAGCGGGTGCGTGCCGGGCGAGGCGGTGTGTGACGGCCAGAAGGATTGTAACGATGGGTCGGACGAGACAGGCAACGATTGTGTGTTGATTAGCGGATGCTTAGCGCAAGGGCTGGTGAGTGAGGGCCGGTATCAGCAGAAGCTAGTAAGAACAGAGGCTAGAGGGTGGGTGGGACTCAGCGGTGTGTGACGGCCAGAAGGATTGCAACGATGGGTCGGACGAGACAGGCGACGACTGCGAACTCATGAGCGGGTGCTTGGTACAGGGGCTGGTGAGTGGGAAGATGGCTTGAGTCGAGGCTGGGCAGAGGCTAATCAGAGCAGAGGCTAGTGGGTGGGTTAGACGAGGCGGTGTGCGACGGGCAGGAGGATTGCAACGACGGATCCGACGAGTTGGGCGACGATTGCGAACTCATCAGCGGCTGCCTGGCGCAGGGACTGGTGAGTGGAGGCTGGTTTGAACAGGCGCTGGTGATTGGGGTGAGTTGGGCTGGTGAATCGGCCTTCTTTCTCCTCATGATGGTGCTTTGCTCATCGCCTCCTTCCCCTGCACTTCTCTCTGCCCTCCACCTTCTTGCCCTTCCTTGTTCTCCGTTTCCCTCCGCCCCTCGCCAGGCTGCCTGCCCCGCAGACGTGCAGTGCCTTGCCACTCGGAAGTTCTGCGACGGAGTGAACGACTGCAAGAGCGGGTCGGAGGAGGGTGAGGACTTCTGCTCCACTTACAGGTGTCCACGTGGCACCTTCAAGTGCCCCTCCTCGCCACTCATCTGCCGCCCGGGCGCCATGTGCGACGGCAAGAACCACTGCCCTGTAACGAATCCCGACCTGCCTTATACTGAGGATGAAGACCCGGCGATGTGCAGCAGCTTCACCCGACCCATAGGTGAGAATGTCTTGATTTTCGTGGGTTTCTGTTGTGTTTTTATCATTTCAGCATATCAGGGAAGGCTGTAGTAACAGCAGTAGGCTCACTGACCCAGTCTGTATCCCTCCCCTTCAACCCATTCTTCCCACTCACACCTATACTTGCACTTCTAGGCCCTCGTCCCAAACACCTCCCCTGCCCTCTCTCCTCTGTCCCTCTCCCCTCCCCCTGTCGTGCATGTGCGAGCACAGACCCCCGCACAGGCCTTCCCACCAGCGGCGCCACCATCACCCGCGTGGGGGATGGTCCCCTGGGCCCCGGCCAGAGAGGCGCGAGCGGAGGGACTGGCGGGGGGAGTGGTGGTGGGAAGGGTGGTGGGAAGGGCGGGAAGGGTGGGAAGGGTGGGAAGGGCGGAGGAAAGGGTAGTGGTGGTGGGAAGGGGAAGGGGAGTGATGGTGGGAAGGGAAAGGGGAGTGGAGGAAGTGGGGATAATGCAGGGAGTGGAAAGGGGAGCCAGGTGGATGCATCAGGGGAGGTGAAAAAGCAGGCAGACAAGGTAAAAGCAGCAGCGGACAAGGTCAAGCAAAAAGTGAAACCAACGGGAATCGTTGTGCCTAAGCGTGGGGGCGGAAATTAAGTTGGATGAGAGGGCGCATGTTGAAGCGGCACGCAAGAAAAGCTCGTCTTTTGTTTGTGTATACTAGCTGTTCTTTGGATTAGGTGGATGAATGTCCATGTTGGATGAAATTGTGTCCGCTGAACATTAACATGATTCTAATTGTTTTAAGGTTCAGTTGTGAAGCCTTGCACTGACTCTGCTACCGTCATCACCCGGATATAAGACATATATGTCTTACCTCATACACTAAAAAAAATGCTTGGGTTATCTTGTATTTGGGGAGGTTTTGGGTGTCTTATAAGTCTTATAAATGGAAACCTTTTTAAACTACTTAGAAATGTTTTCACGCATCTTGAAAAGAGTTTCTCATTAAGAGTGTCGATGTTGCGAAGTTGCCGCTTCGGCAACCATTGTTCGGAACGCCACGTCATCCCGAATACTTGCAGAGTTAAATTTGGTAGTATGTGACTCAGCACGTGGCAGAATTCGCGTGTCGCAAGGGTAAAAATGTACGCGGTATTTCAATTTTCACTATAATACAATGCAGTTTCGATTATAAGACACATATGTCTTATCTCGTACACACAAATAGGTGTCGTATAAAAAGGCTAGCCTGTTTATAAGAGACACCCGTATAATAGACAACCCCTGTCTACTATTCAACACTGTCTTATATCCGGGCGATGACGGTATTATATGCTGGTGTTATAAATTGCTTATTGTAAGGAAAAACTCTTTTTCCTTACTTCGCGTCCCTGCTCAACGCGTACATCACTGTAGCACCACAGTCAGCACCGTTACCACTCGCAATCCTCGCATCGACAATCCGCCCGCCACCTTCGCACGTCGCACCCCGACCTCACGGCTCGGCGGGTAACCCGCGCTCCGGGCCTCCGCTTCGACACTTTTCCCAACCTCAGTCCCAGGCCCGTCGCGCGACAACCACAGTCCATTACCGTTACCACTGTAGTTTCGCTATATATTCTTCGCTCATACCTTCGCTCATTGTACTCTTGCTTCGATAGTGCAATTCTCGTTCGTTCACTCAATTGCACTCGTAACACTTGGTATTCAGAGCCTACGATCTCTTCTCGGACCGCACCCACACCTTCGCTTCCCCACTATCTCAATTTTTGGGGGGGGGTAGACGTCTCTCAGCGACACAGCACCGCCGCTCGTAGTGCTCTCTCGTAAGCACGCACGGCCACGACTGAGGCTCTCGCTGAGCTCGCCCGACACCCCCGCCATGGCCGAATTCACGCTCGCCACATTGACGCAGGAGCAGCTCGACCGTCTGGTGCGCCAACTCGAAGATTCGGCGCTCGAAATTGCGATGCTCACAGCGGAACGTGACTCCGCGCGTCAGCAATCAACGGTGAACACTCCAGCGGCACCACACGCACCAACAAATGCACCTGCACAATCGGACGAGCCAATCGTCGTCTCGTCCGGGACACCAACACAACACGACAGCGTGGGACAGCGCTCGGGCGCAGCCAGTGATAGCGCCGCCCAACCAATGCCTGGCATGGGAGGAAACAGGGGCGCGCAAAGCCCGCGGGAGCCTCGCGAAGCCCGTCGGCACGTGGAGTTCGCGGCGACAAGTGGCGAACAGGCCATCATGGCACCAATGCCACTCAAGCCGCAACGCCCGCCCTGTTTCGACCCGAGCCAGCGTGGAGGTCCGACGGTTCAATCGTGGGTTTTCACGATGAACGTCTTCTTCGACGCGAATTACGTCGAGTCGGACGCAGCGAAGATTCGGTATGCCGTTTCGCTGTTAAGGGGCCCCGCCATGGACTGGTGGCGAGTCATCGTGACGTCGCCACGCGCCTACGAGCCACCGTCGCAAGAGGAAGGGCCCACGGGTCCAGCTGTCACCTGGAGTTCATTCTGCGAGACCGCCCAATACAGCACGTGGGATGCGTGGTGCGCAGGGCTTCGGGCGCGCTTCGAGCCGATCGCGGCTTCTATTTCGGCGCGTCAGAGATTGCGCACTTGGCGGCAGCTCGGGTCGGTTCAAGATTACACGAGCGGTTTTCTCGCACTTTGCGAGCAGGTCGGCTACATGCACGAAGCGGAGCGGGTGGACCGTTACGTCGGAGGGCTGAAGCCGGATATCTCGCACGAAATCATGCTGCGCGGACTCTCAAACTTCAACGAGATTCTCGCGCTCGCCGAGAAAATCGACATTCTACGCCGACCGAGACCGGGGTCCTACTACGGACATCGTCCTCGGGGACCGATCGAGCACGCCACTGTAAACGCTGTTGCAACGAATGCAGCTGCCGCACCATTTAAGGGGCGCTGCTTTGCTTGCAACAGGCCGGGCCATCGCAAGAGCGAATGCCT
The DNA here is from genome assembly GCA_947471745.1 of Closterium sp. Naga37s-1. Taxonomy (NCBI): domain Eukaryota; kingdom Viridiplantae; phylum Streptophyta; class Zygnematophyceae; order Desmidiales; family Closteriaceae; genus Closterium; species Closterium sp. Naga37s-1. Next base: position 4,314,619 of record CANJKZ010000056.1, on the reverse strand, counting down.
AGAGGAGCTAAGGCGCCGTGGAGCAGAGCAGGGGAGGGAGTCTCAGAGGCAGGGAAACGCCAGCAGTCAGTAGAAGTTGGGCCAACTACTGACGAGACTGCCTGCTCGCCCAACCGCACCGACCCTCACCGAGTCACAGTACCGATTCACGCCATCGATCGGGCTCGGATGAATAAGGAGGGTACAATGACGGATTGCCTTGTACTGATCCACGGGAAAATACAGGGAGCAGCAGTGAAGATTTTTATTGACGGAGGAGCAAGCCACAGTTTAGTTAATACCGCAACTGCGCGAAAATTACAACTGACACTTAGTCGCTGCTTACCTGAGATCGACGCACGCTTAGTTGACGGCACGCCGCTGGCCCATACGGGAGAAGGTGGAGAGAGTAAAAGTTCGCTGCGGGGGAAACTTCGGGTTTACACAGGAAATGCTCGCGACGACATTGGATGGGCATGATGTTTTACTGGGACGTGATTGCTACGACGGTACAACCCACGAATCGACTGGACGACGGGTAGCTGCACTGTGCGAAGTAGCGGTAACTGGGTCATGCTACCTCGCTGGCAGTCGCCCGAGTCTTCAACGGTCCACGTCAACGCCATCACGATGAAACGGGTTGTCGCCGCTGGAGCTGACGTGTACGCAGTAGATATAGCATTAGTAGGAGAAGCGGAGCAGCCGAGCGATTTTCAGAAACTGTTGGCAGCAGTACCGCCCGAACTACAGGAACTGTTGAAACGGTACCCGGGGATTTTTCCAGACGACTTACCGGAAGGGCTGCCACCTCAGCGGGCGCATGATCATAGGATCGAGTTAGAACCGGGGGCACAGCCAACTGTACAGCGCCAGTTCAGACTGACACAGCCCGAGCTCGACGAACTGAGGAAGCAGTTAGATTATTTGTTAGAGAAGCAGTTTATTCGACCAAGTTCGTCACCGTTCGCCGCACCGATACTGTTCACACCGAAAAAAGACGGAGGGTTTCGCATGTGCATCGATTACCGAGCGCTCAACAGGGTAACAGTGAAGTCGCGGTACCCCATTCCCCGCGCCGACGAACTGATCGACCAACTGCGAACAGCACGGGTGTTTTCGAAAATAGACTTACGGGGGGGTTACCATCAGATTCGGGTCGAACCATCGGACTGCGCCAAGACAGCATTTAGGACTAGGTACGGGTCGTTTGAGTACACGGTGATGTCTTTCGGGCTGACCAACGCGCCCGCAACATTTCAGATGACCATGAACGAGGCGTTTAGGCCACTCTTAGATAAATGCGTGATAGTTTACCTCGACGACATCCTCGTCTACAGTCGCGGCAAGCAGCAGCACTTAGCGGATCTCGAAGCAGTATTTAAAGTTTTAGAGGAACATCGGCTACTAACCAAGGGCTCTAAGTGCGAGTTTTTTCGGGACAGACTAGAATTTTTGGGGCACGTTATTTCGGAGGCTGGAGTTGAAATCGACCCAAAGAAGCTGGATACGGTAAAAGCGTGGCGTCCCCCGACGAACATCACGGAACTGCAGAGTTTTTTAGGGTTCGTTAATTATGTTCGTCGGTTCGTCCCCGACATGGCACAGTTGACTGCCCCGCTGACGGATTTACTGCGAAAGGGGGTCGTTTTTACGTGGGGGGATAAAGAGCATGCTGCCTTCTCTGCCCTGAAAAATGTTCTCTGTTCACCGCCCGTCCTGCGCATCGCCGACCCACACCGCCCCTTCGAGGTTGTTACAGACGCAAGCGACATCGCCATTGGAGCCGTACTGCTACAGGACTTCGGCAACGGCCTACAGCCCATCGTAAACGAGTCACGAAAACTGCATCCGCCCGAGCGAAATTACCCGATACACGACCGCGAAATGCTCGCGATCGTGCATGCGTTCAAAGTGTGGTGCTGCTACTTGACCGGCGCAGACGTGACAGTACGGACAGACCACCGATCACTACAGTACCTCCGCGCACAGCCCCACCTCAACCCACGACAGATTCAGTGGCTCGATTTCCTCGAGTCAAACTTCCACTACACAGTCACCTATAAAAAAGGAGCCTCGAACATCGCCGACGCACTGACCCGCCCCACTGCCCAGATCCACGCGATACTACTCGCCCAGACCAGCCCGCTACTGACAGGACTATTTACCCACGGATATCAAACGGACCCATTCTTCACAGGAGGAAATTCGCAGCAGTTCGCAGCAGCCAAGGGAGTCTATTACGTAAAAGCCGGGACCGACCGCATCTGGGTACCAGGGTACACACTGCTACGGGAATTACTATTACAGGAGGCACACGACGGGGTTACCTCGGGACATTTCGGGGTAGAGAAAACACGGCAGCAGCTGCAGCGGTATTATTACTGGCCCGAAATGTTGACCGACGTGCAGCGACACGTGGCATCGTGTCCCACTTGCCAGATCATGAAGTCAACACGGAAGCGGCCGGCGGGACAGTTGCAGCCAATCCCACCTCCAGAGCGTGCTTGGCAGCAGGTGACGATGGACTTCGTCACGGGGTTACCGGCCGGGGCGAGTGGAAATGACGCGATCCTGGTCGTCGTCGATCGACTGACGAAAATGGCACACTTCGCAGCCTGCAAAAAATCAATCACAGCCGAAGAAACAGCCCGCCTCTTCATCTCTACCGTCGTTCGACTGCACGGGATACCAGCATCAATCATCAGCGACAGAGACACGAAATTCACCAGCAACTTCTGGCGGAACCTGTGGCAGCAGTTCGGCACGCGACTACAGTTTAGTTCATCGTACCACCCCGAAACAGACGGACAGACAGAACGGACAAATCAGACCATGGAACAGCTCATCCGGGCCACGTGCGACGACCCAAACACGTGGGAACAGCAACTGCCACTCATCGAATTCGCATACAACAACGCCCCATCCGCCACGACCCAACAGTCACCGTTTTACCTGAATTACGGACAAGATCCAACAGTACCCATGACCCCGAATCCCGACAACCCGGTTCCACGCGCGCAACAGTTCGCCGAAATTTTGCAAGCAGCACGGACCAGGGCAGCAGACGCAATTAAAAAAGCTAACATCATCGCTAAACGCAACGCCGACCGCCACCGCATACCTGTCACTTACCAGCCCGACGACTTAGTTTTGCTGGACACCCAAAATCTCCGACTGCCCATCACCCCGAAACTCCGCCCCCGATACTGCGGGCCATTTCGCATAAGCCACATGCTTACACCTGTCACCGCCCACCTCCTCCTCCCTGCTGACTGGTACGTCAGCCCCTCGTTCCACGTCAGCCTGCTTCGCCCTTACGTCCCGTCCACGAGCCAACTGCCACGCAATCGCCCAGCCAGCATGACAAGACCACCGACTGAACCAATCATCACCCCCGAGAAAATCCTGAGTCACAGAGTTCGCGACCCTCGAGGAGCCCGAAGGATCGAGTTCTTACTCCGCTGGAAGGACCGTACACCCACCGAAGACAATTGGGTTCCCCCGGACAGAATCGAAAACCACCCCGTCCTCACCGAGTATCTGCGCAGCCGGAATTTCAGGGATGTACACGCACTTTCGTAAGGAGGACCTCCTTAAGGGGGGGGTTAGTGTAAGGAAAATCTCTTTTTCCTTACTTCGCGTCCCTGCTCAACGCGTACATCACTGTAGCGCCACAGTCAGCACCGTTACCACTCGCAATCCTCGCATCGACAATCCGCCCGCCACCTTCGCACGTCGCACCCCGACCTCACGGCTCGGCGGGTAACCCGCGCTCCGGGCCTCCGCTTCGACACTTTTCCCAACCTCAGTCCCAGGCCCGTCGCGCGACAACCACAGTCCATTACCGTTACCACTGTAGTTTCGCTATATATTCTTCGCTCATACCTTCGCTCATTGTACTCTTGCTTCGATAGTGCAATTCTCGTTCGTTCACTCAATTGCACTCGTAACACTTATCTCGCCCTATCCTTATCCGTGGGACCTGGCCCAATCAGGCCAAAGCAGCTGAGGGATCACCTGCGGGTCGAACTTGACGTTACGTTCTCACAACCTTGCGCTGTTTGTCTCTATCGCATTCGCATGTCTCCCTTCCCATCGATTCGCGTCGCGTCGCATCGCATTGCAGTGACACCCACCGACCGACAATCCATTCTGCACTCCACACACAACACCCACACACAACGGCCCTGTTCTGTTGCCGCACTACTAGTGCGGACCCCTCCGCACAGCACCAACTGATGCTTCGACAGGGCTTCTACCGGTGATCCTCAAAGCTTCCTTTTCAAGGGCGTATTCCTTGAAACAGGCTCGAAACCCTGAACTCCATCCCGAACCTGGCCAGTGCTGTGCTTTCTGTGCGGCCCAACAAACGCAAAAGAACAGAGAACCAGTGGTGCTGTGCTATCCCCTCCTCCCAGGCAAACTGGGTGCGAGACTGGTGCTAACATGGTTCCCACTCGGAGAGGGAACCCAGGGACAGCACAAGTAGTTCCGGGCATTTCAAAACTTTGTTCTTAGTCCTGGTTGGCCCTTTTATGGTCAGACGATTCAACCATCCAATGGTTGCTCGCGAGAGGAGGTTTTACGGTCTGCGAAGAGAAAAAAATTATTTGCCTTGAAGGTGCGTAGAGGGGGGCACGAAGCTAGTGAGAGCTTTCGTGATTTTGGGTGCGTGCCGAGCCTCTTGTCGCACAGCTGGTGCTGTGCTGCGCTGTCCGCCCACAGTTGGACGATGGGCAACAGAACAGGGCCAACATGTGTACACGCTTCGTCAGCGGGTCGAAGACACAGCAGGTTGTGTAATCCAGTTCGGTGCAGCGTGTTTTGATACGGTACAGTTTGTTTCAACTGCCGAACCTTCCCTGGGCTAGATTCTTGTCTAGTTTACTCCAATCGCACATAAGTCGTACGGTCGTCGTCGGCTTGTCGTTCAATGTCAGGTGTAATGTCGCAAACCCATCGCAGCAAAATGGTCTGCTTTCTGCTATGGAGAGGGCTTTGACTCGATTTCTCCTCTCCACACCCGACCCGATCCACAGGATTCGACACTACATTGCTAGAAGCTAACTAGAGCGGCACGGGGGCCGTTATGTCATAGGGACCACGAGTTGATGCGTGATTGTAGAGCCCGGGGCTTTAACGGGGCTTCGCCCAGGCTTCCAGAAAGACCCTTCGTCCGCAAGTCAGTTCATTAACTACGGCACGCAATGACGATGCGTCCTTAGCTTTCGTGGGTACTTTCACCGAATTTCGTTCGCCAAATGGCGTTCTTAGCTCTCGTGGGTCCAGGAGATGCGCGCCTCGACGACAGGAAAGGCGACGACAGAGCAATCAACGACATAGCAGTCAACGACAGAGCAGGCGACGACAGAGCAGGCGACGACAGAGCAGTCGACGACAGAGCAGGCGACGACAGAGCAGGCGACGACAGAACAGGCGACGACAGAGCAGGCGACGACAGAGCAGGCGACGACAGAGCAAGCGACGAGGGGGCACAAAACTCGTGTTCCTGGCATGGTCAAGGCGACTCGACACGCCGCTGTTGTCCAGAACGCACGTGCTGCTCTTGTCCAGGGGGTACGACTCATTCTTCGCCATGGGCCCTGAATTGCCGCGAACTTTTGCAAAGAAGCGACTGCGGTGATTGCGTTGGCCTTCACTATAGTAACCCCCTCTATAGTGACTATAACGAGCGTTGCTACACCTCCTCGACTGCTGTAGATGACGGCCTTTGCCGAGCCGACCCTGTGACGGTTGGGGATGTGACACTATCGTGCGGCTGGGAGCCGCTTCTCAGCAGGAGCAGCCCGCAGAACGCGGACTCTTGCTGGAGCAAACGGTTCAGACGGCTGGGACGGCTACAATCGCAGCAGTCGCAGCCGCTACAGCCGCAGCAGTCGCAGCCGCAGCCTTCCCTCTTGAGAGAATCGCTTTCTTTCTTCCGAATTACAGTATCTCCGCGTCATCCGCCGCATTCCACGCTCGGCTTCCTCGCGCATCCCATCCGCGCACTCCTTGTCTTCCTGCTTCTCCTCTCCGCACCCTTCCCCTCGCTCCCCTCCCCTTTCCCCTACGCCCCCCCATTCTCCGCCTTCCCCTTCTCCGCCTTCTCCCCCGCCATCCTCGTGGCGTGGGCGCAAGAGGACCTCCCCTCGATCATCACCGCGCCCCCGCCGTGCCCGCGCGGGCAGCGGCGGTGCTACGGCGCGCGGATTGCGGTCACGGGCGCGGACGGGGCGCGCATAACGGCCTTGCGTACAACATCGAGCAGCGGCAGCGGCGCTAGCAGCAGCAGCAGCAGCACCGCCACAAGCAGCGGTAGCGTCGGCAGCAGCAGTAGCAAGATTAGCAGCAGAAGCAGCAGCAGCAGCAGCAGCACCAGTGAAAGTGGCAATAGCGAGGGGACGGGAGGCACGTGCGTGGATGTGGGTTCCACGTGTCCCGCGCCCTGCATGGCGGGGCAGACGGCGTGCGCGGATGGCAGCGCGTGCTTTAGCACGTGGATGACGTGTGACGGCCACGTGGACTGCGCTGACGGGTCGGACGAGAACGACGTGGCGTGTGCGGGGAAGACGCCACTGCAGGACGGGGCGGGGGAGGAAGTGGGGGAGGCGGAGGGAGCAGGGGAGGTCGAGGGGGAGGGGGAGGGGGAGGGGGGAGCAGAGGAGACAAGCGATACTGATGGAAACCTCTCAGAAACACAGAACGAGCCTGCAACCTGCCCGCCTGGTTTCATCTCCTGCCCCTCCTCCTCCTCATCCGCTTTCTCCTGCGTGAAGGGTGCTCTCTGTGATGGCATCAACGACTGTCCCCTGGAGGCTGATCCCTTGGCTTCCTCCTCCGCCCTCTCCTCCTCTTCCGCTGCCTCCCCCATGCTTCCCTATTCCATCGATGAACACCCCCTCTTCTGCAGCTTTTTCATCTGCCCGCCGGGCTACCGGAAATGTTTGAACGGGTACGTTTGCGTGAGCGAGAAGCTGTGGTGCGACGGTGTGAACGACTGCCCGAGTGTAGACCTGGTGACCGGAAAATATATGTCGGTTAGAGAAGCGGCCAAGGCAATGACAGCAGTGCTAGAAGCAGCCGCAGCCGCAAGAACAGCAGGTTTTGCTGCCGGCAGTGCTTCGACTGCTTCTCACGGAGCAGCTTATAAAGGAGCTACGCCTGCGGCTTATACAGAGGATGAAAACCCGTCCATGTGCGCAAAGCACGTGTGCGCTGAGGGCACGGTGCGGTGCGCAGTGAACAGTAAATGCTTGGATGCCACCCGGTGGTGCGACGGCATCATCGACTGCCCCGTTACCAAAAAAGGAAACGTTACCATAAAAGCTGGTCTGAGTAGCAGCAGCAGCAGTGGGAAGGGGAGTGCGGTGGCAGCAGTGGTAACTGGAGAGGATGAGGATCCGGGTGTGTGTGCGAGCTGGAGTTGTCCTGATTGGGGCAGGAAGTGCAGCAACGGAGTGCAGTGTGTGGCTCGCGACCACTGGTGTGATGGCGTCTCTGACTGCCTTCCAGCCCCCTCCTCCTCCCCACCATCCCTGCCACCAGCAGCAGCAGCAGCAGCAGCAGCAGCAGCAGCAGCAGCAGCAGCAGCAGCAGTGCCAGCGCCATCAGCATCATCAGCATCGACTTCACGAGAGGCATTCAACGATGAGGATCCCGCCATGTGTGCGGCGCTGGTGTGCCCCGAGGGCCAGCGCCGCTGCCGCAACGGCTGGCAGTGCCTGGCGGAGCGCCGGTGGTGCGACGGCAGCAGCGACTGCATCCACCCCGACCCTGCGAGCAACAGCAACGACAGCAATAGTAAAGGCAGCAGCAACAGCGACAGCAGTACAAGCAGTGACAAGCCTGTTCCAGGGGACGAGGACCCGGTGTTCTGCCGCTCCTTCCGCTGCCCCGCAGGCATGGGCAAGTGCCGCACCGGGCTGCAGTGCGTGCCGCTCATTCAGGGCGGCGGAATCGATGCCTCCAAGTGCCAAGGTACGGGTGGATCACCTATACTATGTGTTTGTTCGTGCTGTGAATGTTCTAAAGGAGTTCTTCTTAGTTATCAAACACCCGCTGCCGTTGAATTCTGAGTGTGTCCCCATGCTGCCCTCATCCCCATTTCCATTTCCCTACCTTCCTCTCGTTCTCGCCTCTCCCTCCTCTCTCCTCCCCTCCCCTCCCCTCCCCTCCCCTCCCCTCCCCTCCCCTCTCCTCCCCTTCCGTCTCCTCCCCTCCCCTCTCACAGGTGCTGGGGCTGACAGTGTTGATCCACAAGATGCGGGCAGCAACTGAGGCCTCTCGATTTCACCTCCCCCATCCCCTCTCCTCCCCTTCCCTCCCCTCTCACAGGTGCTGGGGCTGACAGTGTTGATCCACAGGATGCGGGCAGCAACAGCGACTCGCCATTCGACCCTGGGAATGGGGCTGCTGACCCGGGCAGCCAAGAAATGGGCGGCAAGAAAAGAGGCAAAGGGAAGGGGAAAGGTGGTGGTGGTGCAAAAGGCGGGGCAGGCGGGGGAGGGGGAGGAGGGGGAGGGGGAGGGGGAGGGGGAGGGAAGAGTGGTGGGGGGGCTCTAAAGAAGGCAGCAGACGCTGTTATGAAAGGACTCAAGGGCTTGGGAGGGTCGGGCAAAGGCAAGAAAGGGAAAGGCAAGGGGAAAAAGGGATGAGACGAGTAGTGAAGGGGTAGGGAGAGGAAGAGAAGAGGTCAGGGGAGCGCAGTTGACAAGAGAGTGCTTGAGGGGTTTTTGTGGCTGGTTCCAAGGAAAAGGCTGCAGAGAGGTTTTGAGGGTGGAGGCTGGAGGATGGAGGGGTGATGGTGAAGAGTGATGGTGGAGGGGCGATGGCGGTGGAGGGAGATAAAGAGTACATGGTGATTGGTTGCAAGGAGAAGTCCTTCCAACTTCCCAAGTTTATCTCCCAACCACCGCGTGTGCTGCTGGAGTTTCAACATGAGTGCCACACAATTACCGTACGCAGGATTCTGTCCCTCAGTGCGCCTGCCTATTGTTTTGTTATTTCGTTCATTATTTCATTTCTTGCATTCAGGAACTTCTGCACGCGTTTCAGTCCATTCTCGCACTATGTCATGGAGTCACCGTATGGTATTGACGGGGTCTCAAGATAAACCTTATTTTCACATATTTTTACAATTGTAAGTAAGGGATTTTCTCGATATTCCTTAGCGCACCCTGCAACACCGCGTACAGCAGCAGCCGTTGTTCGCCCGTTACTGCTAACGGGGCTTCGCCGACTTCGCGCGCACTGTTTCACCAAACCTCGCACTGCTAGCCCGGCCGTGTCGGCCTACGCTTCGGGACTAGCCCGAGCCTCGCTGCCAGCATAGCACTAGCTAGCTCGCACGCACCGCGTTACCGTTTGCATGTTTCGCATATAAATGTTCGCTCATGCCTTCGCTCATGTAAGGAAAATCCCTTTCCCTTACATCGCGTCCCCGCTAAGCGCGTACACCACTGTAGCACCACAGTCAGCACCGTTACCACTCGCAACTCTCGCATCGACAATCCTCCCGCCACCTTCGCACGTCGCACCCCGACCTCACGGCTCGGCGAGTAACCCGCGCTCCGGGCCTCCGCTTCGACACTTTTCCCAACCTCAGTCCCAGGCCCGTCACGCGACAACCACAGTCCATTACAGTTACCACTGTAGTTTCGCTATATATTCTTCGCTCATGCCTTCGCTCATTGTACTCTTGCTTCGATAGTGCAATTCTCGCTCGCTCACTCAATTGCGTTCGTAACACTTGGTATTCAGAGCCTACGATCTCTTCTCGGACCGCACCCACACCTTCGCTTCCTCACTATCTCAATTTTTGGGAGAGGGTAGACGTCTCTCAGCGACACAGCACCGCCGCTCGTAGTGCTCTCTCGGAAGCACGCACGGCCACGACAGAGGCTCTCGCTGAGCTTGCCCGACACCCCCGCCATGGCCGAATTCACGCTCGCAACATTGACGCAGGAGCAGCTCGACCGCCTGGTGCGCCAAATTGAAGATTCGGCGCTCGAAATCGCGACGCTCACGGCGGAACGTGACTCCGCGCGTCAGCAATCAACGGTGAACACTCCCACACCACCACACGCACCGACAAATGCATCTGCACAATCGGACGAGCCGATCGTCATTTCGTCCGGCACACCAACACAAAACAACAGCGTGGGACAGCGCTCAGGTGCAGCCAGTGATGGCGCCGCCCAGCCGATGCCTGGCATGGGAGGAAACAGGGTCGTACCCAGCCCGCGGCAGCCTCGCGAAGCCCGTCGGCACGTGGAATTCGCGGCGACAAGTGGCGAACAGGCCATTATGGCACCAATGCCATTACGCCCGCCCTGCTTCGACCCAAGCCAACGTGGAGGTCCGACGGTTCAATCGTGGGTCTTCACGATGAATGTCTTTTTCGACACGAATTACGTCGAGTCGGACGCAGCGAAGATTCGGTATGCCGTTTCGCTGTTGAGGGGCCCCGCCATGGACTGGTGGCGAGTCATCGTGACGTCGCCACGCGCCTACGAGCCACCGTCGCAAAAGGAAGGGCCCACGGTGAGAAGAGCTTCGCTCGGAGCGCGCTTCGCTCAGGCCCGAGTCGCGCCCTGGGTGCTCCCCCCTACCGTCGCGCCCTCACGGCCCCGTCGCGTCGCCCTTAGCGGCCCCCTCACGGCTCGTCGTGCCGCCCCTTACGGCCCCTCGCGCCGTCCCTTACGGCCCCTCGCGCGGCCCCTTACGCCCCTTACGGCCCCTCTCGCGGCCCCTCACGGCCCCCCCTACGGCTCGTCGCCGCCCTCCGCGGCCCCGCCACCTACCTGTGCGGCCCCACCACCTACCTGTGCGGCCCCGCCACCTACCTGCGGCCCCGCCACCTACTAGCGGCCCCGCCACCTACCTGCGGCCCCGCCACCTACTAGCGGCCCCGCCACCTACCTGCGGCCCCGCCACCTACCTGCGGCCCCGCCACCTCCTAGCGGCCCCGCCACCTACCTGCGGCCCCGCCACCTACCAGCGGCCCCGCCACCTACCCGCGGCCCCGCCACCTACCTGTGCTGGCCCCGCCACCTACCTGCGGCCCCGCCACCTACCAGCGGCCCCGCCACCTACCGGCGGCCCCGCCACCTACTAGCGGCCCCGCCACCTACCTGCGGCCCCGCCGCCTCCTCTCAGCGGCCTCGCCGCCTCCTCCCAGCGGCCCCGGACGCCGCCCTCTCAGCGGCCCCGCCGCGCCGCCAAGCAGCCGAGCCGCCCAGCCGCCGAGCCGCCCGGCAGCCGAGCCGCCCAGAAGCCGAGCCGCCGAGCCGCCGAGCAGCCGAGCCGCCGAGCCGCCCTGCAACCGAGCCACCCGAGCCGCCCTGTCCGGTAAGAGCAGCGCCTCTTTCACAGCACTGCCCTCACCCTACTGTTTGCGCTGCTAGTCTACTGCTGTCATGGCTACCCCTAGTGTCCTCGCTTTTGATGCTGAGGGTCGGGCCATTGACTTTGACGTCTGGATAGATGACCTGCAGCTTTTCTTACAGTGCGACAGAGCAGACGACCTCTCCCTCTTTGACCTCACTTCTGGTGCCTCCCCTGCCCCCGCTGCTGATGCTGACGCCACTGTTCGCTCACAGTGGGCCACGCGCGATGCTGCTGCACGTCTTGCTGTGCGTCGCCACCTGCCTACCTCTGAGCGTGCGCACTTTAGCCAGTACAAGAGTGCTCACACCTTGTACGATGCTGTAGTTGCGCGCTACTCCTCCCCTGCCACTGCTGCACTGAGCCGCCTCATGCTACCGTACCTCTTCCGTGACCTTGCTGCCTTTCCCACAGTCGCTGACCTCATTACGCACCTCCGCACTAGTGACACTCGCTACCGCGCTGCGCTTCCTGCTGAGTTCTGCGCCAAGAACCCCCCCCCCATGTACATCACCCTCTACTACATAGTCACCCGGCTCCCTGACTCCCTTCGCGTAGTCAGGGACCACTTCCTCTCAGTTTGCCCCACCACTCTCACCGTTGACCTCCTCGAGAAGTCCCTCCTAGCAGCAGAGAAGAGCATAGTCGCTGTAGGAGCCTCTCGTGGTGACCCTCGCACCCCCATCTTTGAGGGGTGTTCCCCCTCCCCCCTTTTGCCCTCTGTTGCCTCTGCTGCTGCGGCCGACCTCGTTGGGCTTGAGTCGGTCGGTGCGGCGTCTACCCCTAGCGGGAGACGCCGCCCTGGCAAGGGCAAGGGGGGCAGGGGCACTGGAGGAGCTAGCGGGGGCGGTGGAGGCGGCGGTGGAGGCAGTGGAGGGGGTGGGGGTGGCGGTGGGGGTGGTGGTGGGGGTGGAGGTGTCGGTGGCGGCGGTGGAGGCGGAGGCGGCGGCGGCGGTGGCGGTGGGAGCGGAGGTAGCGGCGGTGGAGGAGGCGGCGGCGGAGGAGGTGGAGCTGGTCGGGGTGGCGCTGCGCAGAGGGTCGGCTCCGGTGGTGGTCAGCGCCAGCAGCAGCAGCAGCAGCGCACTCGTGACATCCCCCCCCCTAAGCAGCTCCGTGAGTGGTACGCTGCACGCCAGCGGGGTGGGGGTACTGGTCCGTGCACCTACGTCCTCCGCACCGGCGACCGCGCGGGTGACCAGTGCGGGGGGGCGCACTCCACCCAGCGCTGCTTTGGCCGCCTGACGGACGCTTGGCGTCACCAGTTCCCTGAGGCCACTGAGATCCCCCGCTGGGGTGAGCTGTCTAGGGCGGGTGTCGCTGTCTTTGACCTTGACTTTGATGCTATTCTTGCTGCTATGTATACTGTGACTATTAGTGATGAGGGTGACTGTTACCGGTGTTTTCCGCCCGACCCGGGCATTGAGACTGCTGCTCTAGGTACTGGTGAGGCTGCTGCTCTAGGTGCTAGCGAGGCTGCTGCTCTAGGTGCGTCTGCTCCCTCAGGTGCTGGTGAGTCTGCTCTCTCAGGTTCTGCGTCGGCTTCGGCCTCCCACACCTTCACCCTTGACTCGGGGGCTTCTCGCTCCTTCTTTCGAGACCGCACCACACTCACGCCGCTTGGCCGGCCAGTTGCGGTCTCTCTGGCAGACCCCTCTGGGGGTCCTGTCCTTGCTCACTTCTCCACTGTCCTCCCGTGTCCGGCGGCCCCCTCTGGCACCCTGTCTGGTCTTTACCTCCCCTCGTTCTCTACGAACTTGGTGAGTGGTGCTGACCTACAGGATGCGGGGGTTCACCAGTTCACTCCTGCGAGTCAGCGGGTGACCCACTGCACGGACGCTCGGACTGGCCGACACCTGGCCACGTTTACCCGTCGGCCGGGGTCGAGCCTGTACACCCTGACCACTGCGTCTCCTCCAGTCACTGCGTCTGGTCAGGTAGCTGCGTCGGGTCAGGTGTTTGCTGCAGCGTCCAGGTCTGGTCCTGAGTCTGCCCCCTGCTCGTGTCGCCTCCTGTCTCACGAGACTCTCCTCTGGCACCACCGCCTTGGTCACCCCTCCCTGCTTCGTCTCCGAGGCATGGCCTCCCGTGTCCTTGTCTCTGGTCTTCCCCGGTCCCTCCCTCCCCTTCCTCCGGGGCCTGGCCCTACCTGCGTCCCCTGTGTCGAGGGGCGGCAGCGGGCTGCCCCTCACTCCTCCCAGTTTCCTCCGACAGAGGCCCTGCTGCAGACGCTTCACATGGACGTGTGGGGCCCGGCCCGCGTCCGTGGACAGGGTCACGAGCGCTACTTCCTGCTGGTGGTTGACGACTACTCGCGTTACACCACAGTCTTCCCCTTGCGCAGCAAGGGTGATGTCACTGAGGTGTTGATCGACTGGATCCGCGCAGCTCGTCTCCAGCTCAGGCAGAGCTTCGGCTCGGACTTTCCTGTTCTGCGTCTGCACTCTGACAGAGGTGGAGAGTTCTCCTCTGGCCTTCTGCGAGCCTACTGTTGTGCGCGAGGCATCCGCCAGACCTTCACGCTTCCGGACTCTCCACAGCAAAATGGGATTGCTGAGCGCCGCATTGGCATGGTCATGGACGTCGCCCGTACGTCCATGATGCATGCGGCTGCCCCCCATTTTCTGTGGCCGTTTGCGGTTCGGTACGCGGCGCATCAGATCAACCTTCACCCTAGGGTCTCCAGGCCGGAGACCTCCCCAGCTTTGCTGTGGACGGGGAAGGTTGGCGATGCGTCTGCGTTCCGTGTCTGGGGATCTCGGGCGTTTGTCAGCGACCTGTCTGCGGACAAGCTGTCCCCTCGTGCTGCTCCTTGCGTCTTCCTTGGCTTCCCCCCTGACGCGCCAGGGTGGCAGTTCTACCACCCCACCTCTCGCCGTGTTCTGTCCTCCCAGGACGTCACGTTTGACGAGTCGGTCCCCTACTACCGCCTCTTCCCCTACCGCACTCCGTCCCTCCCCCCACCACCGCTCTTCCTTGTGCCAGGTCCCCCCCCGGTAGACCCCCTCCCCCCTCAGGGTCCTGCCCCTTCAGGTGTGTCCCAGGTAGACGCAGTCGAGCCTGTCGAGGTTACTGGTGACTCTGGTGCTGCTGAGGGTGCTGAGCCTGGGGGTGCTGACGCTGGGGGTGCTGAGCGTGTGGGTGCTACGCCTGAGGGTGCTACTACTGGGGGTGCTGAGCCTGGGGGTACTGAGCCTGGAGGTGCTACTACTGGGGGTGCTGAGCCTGGGGGTGCTGAGCCTGGGGGTGCTGAGCCTGGGGGTGCTACGCCTGGAGGTGCTGAGCCTGGGGGTGCGGAGCCTGAGGGAGCTGGGCCTGCTTGTGTGGCGTCTGGCGGTGCTGAGCCTGGAGGTTCTCCGGGTGCTTCGTCTCGGCGGGAGCCACTCTCTCCACAGGAGCTGCGCGAGTGGTTTGCCCGGCGCTGGAGGCGTGCTGCTGGTGCTAGAGGTTCTTCGGCTACTGAGGGTACTGGTGCCGCGGGTCCCGGAGGTGCTCGTACTGGGAGTACTGGAGCTGCTGGGCCTACGGGTACGACTGGAGCTGGAGCTGCGGAGGGTGTTGACGCTGAGGCTACTGCTGTCGTTCCTGAAGGCGGTTCTGCTGGGGGTGCTACTGGTGCTGCTGGAGGTACTGGAGCTGGAGGTGCTGCTGGCGCTGGTGCTGCCGCTGGGGGTACTGGTGCTGTCCCTGCTGTATCTGGAGTCGCCGCGCGGCCTCGGCCGTACTTCGTTCCGCTCCTTCAGCAGGTTCTTGGTCTCCCGCCTTCTACTGGTCCTCCTCCTCCCTTAGAGTGTCCATAGCCTGTCCTGTCACAGTTACAGTTACAGCCGGCCTCCCCACTGCCCGCTCCTTCTCCCTACACTGGTCCTACTGGAGGTCTTGCTGAGCGTCGTGAGCCTGCGTCGCGTCCTGCGTCGCCTGTCCGTACTGCTCGCGCTAGTGGTCGTGGTTCGCGTCAGCGTCCTCCTCCTGTCCCTGGCACGCACCGGATGTCTCTGCGTCCGTCCACTGCTCCTCTGCGTGCCCCTTTGCCTTCTCCTCCTGAGTCCTCTCTTCCTGCTCTTCCCGACCCGGAGTCGGACTCTCTTCGTGCTGCCAGTCCTACTGTCACGCGTCTCCTTGCTACTGTCGTCACTGACCCCTCCTTTGCGTCCACTGCTGCGTCTGCCCTAGTTGCTGAGCTCGTCGACTTTGCTGCTCGCTGTCGTCTAGACTACGCTGCTTGTCTTGTCGCTGAGTCTGAGTCTGTCTGTCCTCCGTCCGTCGGGGGTGAGTGTGCCCTTGGCACGGACGTCCTTGAGGACAGGCAGGAGGAGTTCCAGTGTTTGGCTGCTGCTTCACCTCATCTCGTGTCCGTACTGCTTACCCCTGAGGGAGACCCGGATGCACTTGACATCCCGACTCCGCGCTCTTACGCGGAGGCGATAGAGGGTCCCTACTCCTCTCAGTGGCAGGCAGCTATGGACACAGAGATGGCTTCCTGGAAGTCCACAGGCACCTACGTTGACGAGGTTCCCCCGCCTGGGGCGAACATCGTCAGTGGCATGTGGATTTTCAGGGTGAAGCGGCCGCCGGGTTCTCCGCCTGTCTTCAAGGCGCGTTACGTGGCTCGTGGCTTCAGTCAGCGGCAGGGAGTTGACTACTTTCAGACCTTCTCTCCCACCCTGAAGATGACCACTCTTCTGGTACTGCTGCACATAGCTGCTCACCGCGACTACGAGCTGCACTCTCTTGACTTCAGCACTGCTTTCTTGCAGGGTAGCCTGCACGAGGAGATCTGGCTGCGTCGCCCACCTGGCTTCACTGGGTCTTTTCCTCCTGGCACCCAGTGGAGCCTCCGGCGGCCAGTCTACGGTCTCCGCCAGGCACCGCGTGAGTGGCACGACACACTGAGGACTACACTTGCGGCTCTTGGGTTTGCTCCCTCTACTGCCGACCCGTCGCTGTTTCTGCGCACCGACACTTCTTTGCCGCCGTTCTACATCCTCGTGTACGTCGACGACTTGGTCTTTGCCACAGCTGACACTGCTGGACTCGCCCACGTGAAGTCCGAGCTGCAGAAGAGACACACGTGCACAGACCTGGGTGAACTGCGCAGCTACCTTGGCTTGCAGATCACCCGGGACAGAGCACGCCGCACCATTACCCTGACTCAGTCACACATGGTGCAGCAGGTCCTTCAGCGCTTCGGCTTCACGTACTCCTCGCCTCAGGCCACTCCTCTGCCTACTCGCCACTCGCTCTCAGCTCTGCCTTCGGATGAGTCCGTAGAGTCGAGTGGCCCGTACCCAGAGCTTGTTGGCTGCCTCATGTACCTGATGACCTGCACACGACCTGACCTCGCATACCCTCTTAGCATTCTCGCACGCTATGTTGCTCCTGGGAGACACAGACCGAAGCACATGGCTGCAGCGAAGAGGGTGTTGCGTTACTTGTGCAGTACGTCGGGCATGGGGCTTGTGCTTGGAGGGCAGAGTCCAGTGGTCCTCACTGGGCACGCAGACGCTTCTTGGGCTGACGACCAGGCTACGCAGCGGTCGTCACAGGGTTACACCTTCAGCCTTGGTTCCGGCTCTGTTTCGTGGCGGGCTACCCGCTCGTCTTCTGTTCTCGGCTCCAGTTGTGAGGCTGAGATCTACGCCGGGGCCATGGCTGCACAGGAGCTTCGCTGGCTCACCTACCTGCTCACTGACCTCGGAGAGCCGCCTCGTTCTCCTCCAGTGCTGTACGTAGACAACAAGGCCATGCTGGCCTTGTGTCGAGAGCAGAGACTGGAGCACAGAACGAAGCACATTGCTCTCCGCTACTTCCTTGCTCGTGAGCTACAGCAGCGTGGTCAGCTGCGGCTTGCGTACGTGGCCTCTCAGGCCAACACTGCTGATATCTTCACCAAGGCACTTGCGCCTTGTGATCATCAGCGTTTCTGTACTCAGCTGGGCCTTGTGCTTACCTTGCCTCACTTGCTCACCCCTTGACCTTGTTTGTACTGTTGCATATATATATACTCCTGCTCTTGCTTGTCTAGCCTTATATATATATGTAATCCTGCATGTGAACTGGCCTTGTGGCCTTGAACCTGTGCTCGGAATGTGTGGTGACTTTGTGATCCACCCTGAGCTTGCCTTACTTTGCTTGAATGGTCTTGTGACCCTTGTTCTCCCCCACTTTGCCTATGGGGGTGTGTCAGATTTATATGACAGAGCTACTGTAGGCTATAGTGGGGTAGCACATATGGGGTACAGATTTCTAGGGTTTGTATTTGTACCCAACTTTCCCTTAGTCATTCTCATTCCTCGTTTCTTCTCACATGGGTCCAGCTGTCACCTGGAGTTCATTCTGCGAGACCGCCCAGTACAGCACGTGGGATGCGTGGTGCGCAGGGCTTCGGGCGCGTTTCGAGCCAATCGCGGCTTCTATTTCGGCGCGTCAGAGACTGCGTACTTGGCGACAGCTCGGATCGGTTCAAGACTATACGAGTGGTTTTCTCGCATTATGCGAGCAGGTCGGCTACATGCACGAAGCGGAGCAGGTGGACCGTTACGTCGGAGGGCTGAAGCCGGACATCTCGCACGAGATCATGCTACGCGGGCTCTCGAACTTCAACGAGATTCTCGCGCTCGCCGAGAAAATCGACATTTTACGCCGTCCGAGACCGGGGTCCTACTACGGACATCGTCCTCGGGGACCGATCGAGCACGCCACTGTACATGCCGTTGCGACGAATGCAGCTGCCACGCCATTTAAGGGGCGCTGCTTTGCTTGCAATAGGCCGGGCCATCGCAAGCGTGAATGCCCAGAGGAGCTAAGGCGCCGCGGAGCAGAGCAGGGGAGGGAGTCTCCAAGGCAGGGAAACGCCAGCACTCAGTAGGAGTCGGGCCAACAACTGACGAGACTGCCTGCTTGCCCAACCCCACCGACCCTCACCAAGTCACAGTACCGATTCATGCTATCGATTGGACTCGGACGAATAAGGAGGGTATAGCGACGGATTGCCCAGTACTGATCCACGGGAAAATACAGGGAGCAGCAGTGAAGTTTTTTATCGACGGAGGAGCAAGCCACAGTTTAGTTAATACCGCAACCGCCTGAAAATTGCAACTGACACTTAGCCGCTGTTTACCTGAGATAGACGCACGCTTAGTCGACGGCACGCCATTGGCCATACGGGAAAAGGTGGAGAGAGTCAAAGTCCGCTGCGGGGGGAATTTCGGATTTACACAGGAAATGCTCGCGACGACACTCGATGGGCACGACATTTTACTGGGACGTGATTGGCTACGATGGTATAACCCGCGAATTGACTGGACGACGGGTAGCTGCACTGTGCGAAGTAGCGGTAACTGGGTCGAGCTACCTCGCTGGCAGTCGCCCGAGTCTTCAACGGTACACGTCAATGCCGTCACCATGAAACGGGCTGTCGCTGCTGGAGCTGACGTGTACGCAGTGGACATTGCAGTGGTAGAGGAAGCAGAGCAGCCGAGTGATTTCAAGAAACTGCTGGCAGCCGTACAGCCCGAACTACAGGAACTGTTGAAACGATACCTCGGGATTTTTCCCGACGACTTACCGGAAGGGCTGCCACCTCAGCGAGCACATGACCGCCGAATAGAATTAGAACCGGGGGCACAGCCAACTGTACAGCGCGAGTTCAGACTGACACAGCCCGAGCTTGACGAACTAAGGAAGCAGTTAGATTACCTGTTAGAGAAAAATTTCATCCGACCGAGTTCGTCACCGTTCGCTACACCGATACTGTTCACGCCAAAAAAAGACGGAAGCTTTCGCATGTGCATCGATTACCGAGCACTCAACAGGGTAACAGTCAAGTTGCGGTACCCCATTCCCCGCGCCGACAAACTGATCGACCAACTGCGAACAGCACGGGTTTTTTTTCGAAAATAGATTTACGAGGCGGCTACCATCAGATTAGGGTCGAACTAGCGGACTGCGCCAAAACAGCTTTCCGAACTGGGTACGGGTCATTCGAGTACACCGTGATGCCTTCCGGGCTGACAAACGCACCAGCGACATTTCAGATGACCATGAACGAGGCGTTTAGACCGCTTTTAGATAAATGCGTGATAGTTTACCTCGACGACATCCTCGTCTACAGTCGCGACAAGCAGCAGCACTTAGCAGATCTGGAAGCAGTATTCAAGATTTTAGATGAGCACCGGCTACTAACAAAGGGTTCCAAGTGCGAGTTTTTTCAGGACAGACTAGAGTTTCTGGGGCACGTTATTTCGAAGGCTGGGGTCGAAATTGACCCAAAGAAATTAGACACAGTAAAAGCCTGGCACCCCCCGACGAATATCACGGAACTACAGAGTTTTTTGGGTTTCGTAAACTACGTGCGTCGGTTCGTCCCCGACATGGCACGATTAACCGCACCGCTGACGGATTTGTTACGGAAAGGGGTCACTTTTACGTGGGGGGAGAAAGAGCATGCTGCCTTCTCTGCCCTGAAAAATGTTCTCTGTTCACCGCCCGTCCTGCGCATCGCCGACCCACACCGCCCATTCGAAGTGGTTACTGACGCAAGCGACATCGCCATCGGAGCCGTACTGCTACAGGACTTCGGCAACGGCCTACAGCCCATCGCATACGAGTCACGAAAACTTCATCCGCCCGAGAAAAATTACCCGATACACGACCGCGAAATGCTTGCGATCGTGCACGCGTTCAAAGTGTGGCGCTGTTACTTGACCGGCGCAGACGTGACAGTACGGACAGACCATAAATCACTACAGTACCTCCGCGCACAGCCCCACCTCAACCCACGACAGATTCGCTGGCTCGATTTTCTCGAGTCAAATTTCCACTACACGGTCACCTACAAAAAATGGGCGTCGAACATCGCCGACGCACTGACCCGCCCCACTGCCCAGATCCACGCAATACTACTCGCCCAGACCAGTCCCCTACTGACAGGCCTATTTACCCACGGGTACCAAACAGACTCATTCTTCACAGGAGGAAATTCGCAGCAGTTCGCAGCAGCAAGGGGAGTATATTACGTAAAAACCGGGACCGACCGCATCTGGGTGCCTGGGTATACATTGCTACGGGAATTACTGTTACAGGAGGCACACGACGGAGTTATCTCGGGACATTTCGGGGTAGAAAAAACACGGCAGCATCTGTAGCGGTATTATTACTGGCCCGAGATGTTGACCGACGTACAGCGACACGTGGCATCGTGTCCCACTTGCCAGCTCATGAAATCATCAAGGCAGCGGCCGGCAGGACAGTTGCAGCCGATACCACCCCCAGAGCGTGCTTGGCAGCAGGTGACGATGGACTTCGTCACGGGGTTACCGGTCGGGGCGAGTGGGAACGACGCGATCCTGGTCGTCGTCGATCGACTGACGAAAATGGCACATTTCGCAGCCTGCAAAAAATCAATCACAGCCGAAGAAACAACACGCCTCTTCATCTCCACCGTCGTCCGACTGCACGGGATACCAGCAGCAATAATCAGCGACCGCGACACGAAATTTGTTAGAATCATGAGGAATGTTTAGAAGCAGAAAGAGGAGTTGCACTAGCAAGCAGTTGAGTACATATAGGAAACCCTAAGTTGGGCTGTACTTGCTATAGAGTACCCCACTGCAGGCTAGACAAATACAGCATTCAGACACACCCCCATAGCCAAAGTGGGGTGTAATCAGCACAAGAAGCATGCATAGCAACAGTTCACAATGATAAGCAAAGCTAGAGGCTATCACAGAGGGCAAATGAGGAGGAGGAGAGACTGTGGGGGCGAGAAGATGGGAGGCGACTGCTGAAGCTGCAGACACACAGGAGCTGCTGGCTCAGTGGCTACCGAAGCAAAGGCCCGGACTACAGGAGTAACTGGCTCCGCAGAGATTGTAGCCTCCTGACTGGAGCAACTGACCCACAGGCGACTGGTGACTACCGGAGATTGTAGCCTCCGGACTACTGGCGCTGCTGACGACACGACGGCTGCCTCCACTCAACCTCCCCCAGCTGTCCCACGCCCCTATCACACACCCCCTGCTGCACCCCTAGCTCCACTCCCACGTCACCCCCCTAGCACCACTCTTTCGGCTCCCACACACCCACCCCCCTGAGCGGCAGCTGCAGCAGCGGGAGACGGAGGAGGAGGAGGAGTAGGGGACGGCGCACACAACCGGCACCCTCACAACCGCCACCCCCACACTCCCCACCCCCAAACCCTAAAACGGGTGGCACGGGGTAGGAGCGCGGGGGACGGCGAGGGGGATGGCGCGCGGCCCCCAGGGCGCCACCACGGGGCAGCGAGGGGCCGCGCGCGGCTCCCCAGGGCGCCGCGATGAGGCAGCGGGGGGGTCGCGCACGGCTCCAGGGGTGGCGCGTGGGTCCCTGGGGGCGACGCGAGGGTCGACGGGGGTGGCGCGCGGGTCCCCTGAGGCGACGCGAGAGTCGACGGGGTGCGGCGCGCAGGTCCAGCGGGGCCGGCGCGCCAGGAAGAAAAGGGGCCGCGCGCCTCGGGGCGCGCGCCAGAGAGTAAACCGCCGCGCTTCGCACGCCACGGGGCGTGCGACAGATCGAGTAGCAGCGGAAGCAGGTTGGTGGGCCCACAGGCCAAGGAAGGACAGGCTCTGATAGCATGTTAGAATCATGAGGAATGTTTAGAAGCAGAAAGAGGAGTTGCACTAGCAAGCAGTTGAGTACATATAGGAAACCCTAAGTTGGGCTGTACTCGCTATAGAGTACCACACTGCAGGCTAGACAAATACAGCATTCTGGCAAAATTCACCAGCAACTTCTGGCGGAACCTATGGCAGCAGTTTGGCACGCGTCTACAGTTCAGCTCCTCGTACCACCCCGAAACCGACGGGCAGACAGAACGGACAAATCAGACCATGGAACAACTCATCCGAGCCACGTGCGACGACCCAACCACCTGGGAACAGCAACTGCCACTCATCAAATTCGCGTACAACAATTCACCGTCCGCCACGACCCAATAGTCACCATTTTACCTGAACTACGGACAAGACCCAACAGTACCCATGACCCCGAATCCCGACAACCCAGTGCCACGAGCACAACAGTTCACCGAAATATTACAAGCAGCACGGACCCGGGTAGCAGACGCAATAAAAAATTCCAACATCATCGCTAAACGTAATGCCGACCGCCACCGCAGACCTGTCACTTACCAGCCCGACGATCTGGTTTTACTTGACACCCAGAACCTCCGCCTGCCCATCACCCCAAAACTCCGTCCCCGATACTGTGGACCATTTCGCATCAGCCACATGCTCACACCCGTCACCGCCCACCTCCTCCTCCCCGCTGACTGGTACATCAGCCCCTCGTTCCACGTCAGCCTGCTTCGCCCCTACGTCCCGTCCACAAGCCAACTCCCACGAAATCGCCCAGCCAGCATGACACGACCGCCGGCTAAACCAATCATCACCCCCGAGAAGATTCTGAGTCACAGAGTTCGCGACCCTCGAGGAGCCCGAAGGATCGAGTTCCTGCTCCGCTGGAAAGACCGTACACCCACCAAAGACAACTGGGTTCCCCTGGACAGAATCGAAAACCACCCCGTCCTCACCGAGTATCTGCGCAGCCGAAACTTCGGGGATGTACACGCACTTTCGTAACGGAGGACCTCCTTAGGGGGGGGGGTAGTGTAAGGAAAATCCCTTTCCCTTACTTCGCGTCCCCGCTCAGCGCGTACACCACTGTAGTAGCACCACAGTCAGCACTGTTACCACTCGCAACTCTCGCATCGACAATCCTCCCGCCACCTTCGCACGTCGCACCCCGACCTCACGGCTCGGCGAGTAACCCGCGCTCCGGGCCTCCGCTTCGACACTTTTCCCAACCTCAGTCCCAGGCCCGTCACGCGACAACCAGAGTCCATTACCGTTACCACTGTAGTTTCGCTATATATTCTTCGCTCATGCCTTCGCTCATTGTACTCTTGCTTCGATAGTGCAATTCTCGCTCGCTCACTCAATTGCACTCGTAATAGCTCACATTTTGTACTCATTTGACACCTTAGTGCAATTCTCGCTACTTCTATTCATTGCACCCGTAACAACAATTCATATCACCGTCTCTGCTCCTTCAAGTGTTCAGCGGGGGATCAAGTGTTCGTGTGGTAGGATTCAGTCTGGTGCGCAACGGTCAAAAGGGTTGGAAGGCATAAACAGCAGTTGCTCAATGTAATGAATGTGAGTTCATTACTGTAGAGGCTACTCCTAGCGAGGACAGCCCGAACTGTTCGCGTCAGTTTGGGTTCGGCCTACACTTCGGCCCGAACCACTTCCGAGTCGCCCCGCACCAATCGCGATACTTCCAACCCATCCACGTCCCGAGGTCCTCGCCTACCACGGTTTCGACCCTACAAATGCTTGCTTCTTTATCATTCTCGTCATTCTGTAGTTCTCATCCTTTTATAAAGTCTTCCGCGCACTCTTCTTAGTACAACTCATAACACTTGGTATCAGAGCCTAGGTTCCTAGGTTCCCCATTTTTTAGAGTGTATTACCCCTCGGGGGGGGGACAGGGAAGGATGCCGTGGTGACAGGAGCAGCGCAGTAGCCGGTCAGGAGAACGGATAGTTGCTCCTAGCGGCCATGTTTTTACGGGCGCTCCTGCTGCACCGACGGATCCTTGCCCTCGACGGTCGAGATGGACCGTGGCCTCCCTCCCCCCGGGTGGCGGACAGCTTTTGCTGTCGTCGCATTTAATTGCGTGAGTAAATTTCATCGTTTCCGTTAATCTTGGCGCTGTTTTTATGCGGCAGTTGGCGTCAGGACGGTTGTCGTCACTGCATGCGCGAGATTCTCGGAGCAGCTGGTCGTGCGAGTTGATTTTTTCACGTGGTCGTCAACTGCGCACGAAGAAATCGGAGTTAATGCGTGCGGCAAGTGGCGTCAGGCGTTTTCGTCAAGTTGCGCACGAGAATCACGGAGGTCTTCGGCACGTTGTGAGCATTGTCACTGTGCTCGAAGATTTCGGGTGGCTTCACGGCAGAAACGACAGCTGGCCGGACAGACCAGGCGCATGGTGATTTGCGTCGGAAAATGCAAACGGCGAGGAGAGACGGCGTGACGACTGCCCGAAGAAAGCGGGGGTCTACCGTCGTTCCGCCCGGGTGTGGCCGGTGTGGCTGCGTCTTTGGCGTTTTCGGCAGGTGCGGCACAGTGTGGGATGGAAGTTATTTTCGAACCGCCGAAAAGTTCGGAAAAGGCCGCCTACGACTAGACTGTCTACGTTAGGGTCACTTCTGCGCCTGCAACAAGGTCGGCCGAAATTTTCGGAGCAACAGCAGCAGCCGACACTGTACATCATGCGGCACAGGTTCCCCCTGATCAAGGGAAGTTGCACCGCAGACAGGGCAGTACACCGACGGGACAACGGTTTATCGCAGCGTCTAGACCCGCGAATTTCGCCTGGTCTACCGGTCACAATAAACGGAGTTGCGACAAATACGGGTCTGGCGAGAGAAACGGATTCCGAGCTTCGGGAGGGGCGAAAACGACCTACTGCGACGACTTTTTGCTGAGGGCCGAGTTTTGCGGCTAAGCGGCGGTAGCAGAAGGAGCTCCCTACCGGCCAAAGTCTACCGACGTTTCACATACCTCACGCCCAGAAGGCCTCGAAGGCAAGGTGTAAGTCCTATTGGCCACTGGATCCAAAGGTGGGGCCCTGTGTTTAGCCCTGTGCTGGCTAAAAAGCGCGGGTATTGTGCCAGTTCGACAGCTGGGCGTACAAGAAATTTTCTGGGAGCGACACCGTTTCGGCCCCGACAAAACCGGACCATCGGCAGCAGTTACCCCTGTGAAGAATGAGGAATGGAAGAAGAGGGGTTGCACTAGCAGCAGTTGGCATACATATAGGAAACCCTAATTGGGTTGTACTCGTTATAGAGTACCCCACTGCAGGCTAGACAATTATAACATTCTGACACACCCCCATAGCCAAAGTGGGGTGTAATCATCACAGTGAGCAAGCAGGCATAGAGCAGGAGTTCACAATAGCGAGCAAAGCTAGATTTAATCACAGCGGGCAAGTGAGGAGGAGGAGGAACTGTGGAGGGAGAGAAGATGGGAGGCAACGACTGAAGCTGCAGAGGCACGGGCACAGGAGCGGCTGACTCAGTGGCTACCGAAGCAAGGGCGACGGACTACTGGAGTAACTGGCTCCGCGGCTATAGACGAGCGGCAGGAGCAACGGACCCACTGGCGACTGGTGCAACAGGCTCACTGGCTACCGAAGCAAGGGCGACGGACTACAGGCGCTGCAGGCGACACGACAGCTACCTTCACACAACCTCCTCCAACTGCCCCACACCCTCGACACACACCCCCTGCTCAGACCCTAGCTCCACTCCCACAGCACCCCCCTTTCACACACCCCCTGCTGTACCCTAGGTTCACTCACACCCCACCCCCTAGCACCACTCCGTCGACTCCCACACACCCACCCCCCTCAGCGGCAGCTGCAGCAGTGGGAGACAGAGGAGGAGGAGGAGCAGGGGAGACCACACACCCGCCACCCCCCACTCGCCACCCCCAGACCCTAACACAGGGCAGGGCGGGACGGCGGGTAGGGAGGTTACGGGGGGAGGGGGGGGCGACGCGCGGCCTCCCAGGGCGCCAAAACAGGCGGCAGAAGGGGCGGCGCTCGCCCCCCCCCCCAGGTCGGCCCCCCAGGGAGCCGCGACGGGCGACGGGAAAAGAGGGGGGGGGCGGTGCACGGGCCCCCGGTGCGCCGCGACAGGCGACGGAGCATGGCCGGGGCGGGGCCGGGGCAGGGTCGAGGCAGGGCCGAAAGGGGCGGCGACGGGGCCGCAAGAGGCGGCAACGGGGCCGCTGGAGGCGGCGACGGGGCCGACAGGGGCGGGGACGGGGCCGCTAGGGGCGGCGACGGGGCCGCTGGAGGCGGCGACGGGGCCGATAGGGGCTGTGACGGGGCCGCGAAGGGGCCGCGAGGGGCCTGGAAGGGCGGCGACGGGCCGCTAGGGGCGGCGACGGGGCCGCGAAGGGGCCGCGAGGGGCCTGAAAGGTCGGCGACGGGGCCGCTAGGGGCGGCGACGGGGCCGCGAAGGGGCCGCGAGGGGCCTGGAAGGGCGGCAACGGGGCCGCTAGGGCCGGCGACGGGGCCGCGAAGGGGCCTCGAGGGGCCTAGAAGGGCGGCGACGGGGCCGCTAAGGGTGGCGCGAGGGGAAGAAAAATTCGTCGCACGCAACGTGGCGTGCAACGCACAGAGTAGCAGCGGAAGCAGTAAGGTGGGCCCACAGGCCAGGAGCGTAGATGCTCTGATAGCATGTGAAGAATGAGGAATGGAAGAAGAGGGGTTGCACTAGCAGCAGTTGGCATACATATAGGAAACCCTAATTGGGTTGTACTCGCTATAGAGTACCCCACTGCAGGCTAGACAATTATAACATTCTGACAACCCCGCCGAAAAAGTCGGAGCTGAAGCAGTTGGTGCAGCTGTCGGAGTTTCTCCTGATTCAACGGTCTACCCGACGGCGGTGTAGCGGCGAAGAAGGGATTTCCGAAGCTGAGGAGTTTTAAACGCGATAGACGCGGTGGGCAGCGAAGCGGCCGGTCCGACTGTTTGATCCGATAAACATGACCCGGCTACGATAGCGTTCGCGCCTTCACCGAATGTCAGAAAAATCGCGGGCAACAAGGAGTTATACCTCATCCGACAAAAGAGAACGCTGGGTGAACGGCGGCAAGCGAAATTGTCGGGGGGTGAAGACACAAAACAAATGGAGGGAAATTTGTGGGTGCTCCAGCAGATCTCCAGAGTGAAAGGTTGAGCCCGTACACCAATCCACCGCGAATTTCGGAGTCTATTAGGTAGACCCCCGAAAGGGTTTGATATTGTTACATGGAGGCGCGGCGAGCGGTGTATCGCCAAGGATACCTGGGATTCGCTAAGTAATTTCGACGGGTGCGAAGACGGGTGAACGTCGGAGTACCAGGGTTAACGGCGGAAGCGTCGGGGTTACGCGGCGGAAAATACTTCGGGACTGCTTCAACAACCATGATTTTCGGGGTTTTATTCCAACGGTGGGAGACGGGTGAACGTCTGCTCGCCAGCTGTTTCAGCGGTTTACGGTGTACTTCGAAGCCATCTGGGGAAATTCTACAGCGAGATCTGCGGCGTCGATGCGGGCTAGGTTCCGTGAAATTCGGTCCCGGTAGACCCATAGTTCTGGGTTCCGCACAAAAAGCACCTCCTTTTGGTGGGTGGCTAATGTGGTTAATCGCAGGAAATAAAAATGGCGACGGGTGGGCACGCTAGATACACCGGTTCTTCAAGGGGATAACCTGCAGGTGACCAAGACGTACGAGAAATTTCAACACCGACACTTACGGGTTTCAGCAGCAGTACTGGGAGCTGGGTCTTTACAAGAGTTCGGCGGTGACGGCCGACAATTTCGCGACAACGGCGGAGTTGCAGCGGCGCTGGGTTAAGCGCGCGAAAACTGCCGTGGTGAACTTCATGGTGGCAAAATCTGCAGAGTTTCAGGGGTACCAGCCGCAACACTGGTGAAATGTATCACAACAGGTGGGGGGAGGAAGGACAGCTTTTTCGCCTCTGCCCCGAAGTCTTCGGCGAGTCACGACAACAGCCGAGGTAGCTGACGTCATCGACAATTCGAGTTTTCAACTTTGAAAAATATTTGCGAGGTCAGGGGGAAGAGCAGCAGCTGTTTTCGTCCCTGCCCAGGAGTTTTCGGAGCAACGCGACAAAGGCCTGGGCGAGTCTGGACAAAACTGCCGAGGGCGCCGACAGCTGGAACACTACAGCAAAGATTTTCGCCACAGCAACCAGCCAAACGGCAGCAGCAATTCGGGATTGCAGCAGCTGCCAACTGGAGATTGGGCAGCAATAAAGTGATTCGATACTGCCACGCGGGGGATTACGAGGTGGCAGTCACAAGAGATGCTGCAGCAACAGTCGCGACAACAAGACAACAAGAAGATTTTCTTAATGCCGAGCCCCTGCAAAAAACGATATTCTTTCGAAGGGACTTCGACAGAGTTTACCCTGGGCATTTTCGGGGTTTTCTACAGTGAAGATTTCGCCACCGACAGCAATTTCGACTACACAGCGGTTGAATTTCAGGCGGGAGGTCATAACACTTGGTATTCTGTCCTACCCTCGGCGTCAGGGGGGTTGTGGTTTTGTGCCCGCGCAGCTATGCACATTTTGGTGGGCAGCAGTTCTCTTCCAAGGGGGGGGGGGGGAGAAAGAGTGCTCACGCACTGTTGTTGGCAGGCCTCTGACATTTCGGCAGTTATTTCTGACAGTTCGTCTGACACACCCAGCACGACGGACGCACGCGATGGCTTCATCGGCATCGACGGCACCAGATTCATCGATCTCTGACAACGCGTCAGAATTCCCGCCGACATGACATTCACCAGAACCATCCGATACACATCCGCGACATCGACGGTCTTCCTTCGTCGAACGATTTGAGATCGACATTCGCTTTCAACCGCCCGATTGACATCGGCAGTATCAACGGCTGACATCCCAACTTTTTGAAATTCGCCTGGTCAACGCGCTCAGCCACGCGTCAACTCGAAAGTCAACATGCTTCCGCACCGTCAGATCAGTTTCAACCGAGATCTGCAGTTTTCACGCTACTGCAAGACTCGCCTACGTATAAGGGCACCTTATTTAGAAGGTGGGAGAGTGTAATGAATGTGAATTCATAACTGTAGAGGCTACTCCTAGCGAGGACAGCCCGAACTGTTCGCGTCAGTTTGGGTTCGGCCTACACTTCGGCCCGAACCACTTCCGAGTCGCCCCGCACCAATCGCGACACTTCCAACCCATCCACGTCCCGAGGTCCTCGCCTACCACGGTTTCGACCCTACAAATGCTTGCTTCTTTATCATTCTCGTCATTCTGTAGTTCTCATCCTTTTATAAAGTCTTCCGCGCACTCTTCTTAGTACAACTCATAACACTCAACGCTTTGTAACGTGTTGAACCCTGCTAGACGAACACTTAGGGCGTGTCATGGCGAGGGAGCTTACAGCTCATGAATCACTGTTTAGGCTGGTATGTAGCGGTTCAGAGCGGTGAAGAGTACAAACCGCTTTAGAAAACACAATATCGTAGTGAACCGCTTTGAATGAACCGAAAGTTCACCAAGCATGACACGCCCTTACGTAGAGCCTGTGTTCTGCTCATCTCGTTGTGTAGCCCGAAAAGTCGTCATCAGCTGAGATCTCCTACGCCTGTTTCAGCAAATTCCGGCTACAGAACGATTCTCAAACGAACTTCGTCGACATCCATTGCTCGGGCATACGCTTGTTCGCAACGTCTAAGAACGTGACACATGGTGCACTTGCCCTGCCTCTGTCGGCTTTCGTTGACGAATCAAACGTATTGTAACCCATCACAATTTCCAGTTCTGACCAATCCGAAGCTGCTGCTGTGTTCAGACCAATCAAACGCTGCTGGTGTGCTGCCGTTGATCCTCGTCAGCATTTCGCCTCTCCAGCTGTCCCTCCCTCGGTCTGGTCTGGTCACGTTTCTTCCCCACAGCCTCCAATTCTCCCTGATTTCTCCACTGAAGCAAGCTGAAATCTGAGAAGCCATAGATATTGCCGCTCAGATTACTTCTGCTGCGGGCTGGTCTTGCGTATCCATTCTGCTTCAGTCGAGCTTTTAGCAGCTTTTGATATCAGCGTCGCGTTCTTGTCATCAGGCGCGAAGCTGCTCGAATTCCCTCGCAAGAGCCATCTTTCCAGGTGGGTCCGGCGAAACTCGGTTTTGAGAAATTTACAGAACGAATCGCACAACAAGCGAAGCTGCTCATTTTCACCTTCTTTAGCCATCTCTCGAGGTAAGTTGGTGCTCCGACATTCTCGTAAGATTTGCGTTTTGGAACTCGGACTTGTCATAGACGCTCGTGGGCTTCGTATCGCTCCCAAGTCCACCGAAATATTTGACAAGAGCAGCGACTTAAAATGCTGCATTTTGTACAGATGCCAGCTGTCGAGGTCTGGAACTTAACGAGAAGCTGGAAACTGAGCGGTGAGTTCGATGATTCGTGTTCGCCGTTACCCGTAGCGAATGAGAGAAAGGAACGAAGGACTTAACTCTCGACCCGGCCATAAACTTGTGTATATCCTCGGTTCGCTTCCCTCCATCATCATATCGCAGAGGACCACATTCTGCAAGTTCAATCCAGCCTTGGGGATGTTACAAACATATCCTACAAAAAACGTGGAAAATCAACTCAACAATGCATCTTGTCTCCGTCTTCTACCTCGCAGGCTGCCAACGAAGCTCGACTAAAGCCAGATCTCAGTCCAAGCGAGCTCAAACCCACCCCCAAGCCTACCATGGTACGCTTTCGCTTCGTTTCGGAATTCAAAACTTCCAGCCTCTCTTATTATGTTAGGACCAGTCAGCCGCGCCTCTTTCTTTGTCTCGCGACATCAGCTGCGCCTCTTGGCCCAGCCGGAACGCGTGCATCTCGTTTTTAGGAGTTTCAAGACTGGAATCCCGAGGGTGGTCTTCTCAAAACTGCAGCCACTCTGACACCTTGTCCCGGACTGGTCTTATTCTCATGGTTCCTCTTCCATTTTTGGATCCTCTTGCAGGCCGCCACTGCGACTGCGACCAAGTCGCTCATCAGCGAATCCGCTGCATGGAGCGGCCTCAAGGTACAAATTTGTTTTGAGTCGACTTAACACACACTTAGTTCCGAGTTTACTCATAGAACATTTTGTTCTGAGACTACTCAAAACACACATGGAGCGGCCTGAAGGTACGCGTTTTAAGGTTCCTCTCAAATGATTGGTTGCATTGCAACATGGGCTCACCCCATGGCTCAAGCTTCTGTTTCTCACGTCAAGGCTCAAAGTCCTGCTTCTCCTTTTGAGGCTCAAGGACCTATAACATCTGAAAGGGCTCGTTCTTAGATTCTGAAATGCAGGTGAAGCTCCACATTTCTTTCTCACAGTCTGGCATTGTCGTTTTTGCGAATTTCAGAAGATGCCTGTGACTCGCGCCGCTGCTTCGCGGAAACTTGCCGTTCGTTCTCCTGCCAGATCATCAGTTTCCGTTCGAGGTACGTGCATACATAAAGGGCTTTTTTTCATAGAAGCTGACTCTGTATTCCTTTCTCTGTATCTGGTCCGTTGCATTCCTAGTGTCATCTAGTACCTTATGAATCAGCCAAAGAAAATCACTCTTCTGTAGCCATCTCACAACCATTCTTCTTTGCCTCAAACCCATGTTCCCGCAGCTGCTGCAGCTGCTCCCACGCATTTCCTCCATATTGACGACTTCGATAAGGATACTATCCTCCACATCCTCAACCGCGCCAAAGAAGTGAAAGCGATCATCAAGTCTGGCGATCGCTCCTACCAGCCCCTTAAGGTCAGTCAGTTCACCATAGAGTTGCACTCCAGAAACGTTTAAGCCGCCTCAGAGTCCTAAGCCCAAGGTCAGTTGACTACAGAGCTGCAGGGCGTGTTTGGTTGTTAAAAAAAGAACCCTGAAACATAGGTGTATTTCGGTCAACTTAGAATGCATTCTCGATCAAGCCTGTCAATAAGGAAAAGGACGCAGTCAATTAGTCCCGAGATCACTCTACTGCATTATACCTCTCAACCTCATTCATGTTACGAGGGGAATCATATATGTACACAATCACATGCGCATAGTGGAAATCACATGTCTTCAAAGTCCTGTAAGTGTTTATCATGTGAAGGCCAACCCTTGTCCAATTTGCCCCCCCATTCGCCAAGTTCAGCCGCTCGGCTCGTCCTCCTCAACATCCATTTCCCCCTCCCCCGTCCTCCTGACTTGCCACTCCATACACGCGTGACATCATGTCATAAACCTTTTCCCCCCTCCCTCCCACCCCCAGGGTCACACCATGTCGATGATATTCACGAAGCCCTCCATGCGCACGCGCGTGAGCTTCGAGTCGGGCTTCTTCCTGCTGGGCGGCCATGCGCTCTACCTGGGCCCCGACACCATCCAGCTGGGCAAGCGCGAGGAGACGCGGGACATCAGCCGCGTCATCAGCGGGTACAATGATATCATCATGGCCCGGCTGTTTGCCCACCAGGTACGTCTGGCACACTCCTTGTTGGATTTGAGGTGTCTCAAGAGCAATTCTTGATCACGAGGGACATCAGCCACCTGATTATTAGTGCATAAATGATATCGTCATGGCCCGCCTCTTTGCACGCCAGGTACGGTTGGCGCACTCTTCTTGGCTGGATGGTTCTGATCTGAAACGAATCAAAGCTCTTTGCACACCACCAGGGTACACGTCTGTTGAGGCGACTCTAAAAACACCATCCAGCTAGGGAAGCGCAAAGAAACGCGGGACTTTGGCCGCATGATAAGCGGGTACTGGGGCATCTTTACGTGGGGAACTGGCTGACGGCCTGCTGTGATTGTGTTCATCTTCGCTCTCCCGCAGCCCCTCCTCTCGCTCCCCTCCCCAACCCTCTCGCTCCCCTCCCCAACCCTCTCGCTCCTCCTTGACTCCCGCTTATCCAGCTTTCGCCCCTGTATGACATTCTCGATCTGGCCAAGCACTCAAGCCCTCCCTGTGGTGAAAATAAGCTTGACCTTTCTTGAGACGTATCAAAACTATCCTCCTTTTCCCCCCTTCTTGACTCCCCCTTCAATCCTTTTACCCCATCAGGACATCATCGATCTGGCCAAGTACTCGAGCATCCCTGTGGTGAACAGGCT
This sequence comes from Closterium sp. Naga37s-1, assembly GCA_947471745.1. Classification (NCBI taxonomy): domain Eukaryota; kingdom Viridiplantae; phylum Streptophyta; class Zygnematophyceae; order Desmidiales; family Closteriaceae; genus Closterium; species Closterium sp. Naga37s-1. The sequence goes on along the minus strand of CANJKZ010000056.1, from coordinate 4,281,524 downwards.
CAGTCCTTTTTTTTAGTCGTCTCATAAAATCTTCCCCCTTCCCCTCTTCTTGACTCCCCCTTTCCCCCTTTGTATCCCCCACAGGACATCATCGACCTGGCCAAGTACTCAAGCATCCCCGTGGTGAACGGGCTGACGGACTACAACCACCCGTGCCAGATCATGGCGGATGCCCTCACCATCATCGAACACCTGGGGCAGATCGAAGGCATGAAGGTGAGTGCGATGGGAAGGGGTAATCACTTGTGTGAGTCGATGTCATGAATGGCAAGATTGTGAGACGAGTGGTGAGCACTGAGCACATGCGATGGACGTGGGAAAGGGTTCAGGTAGGCAATGATAAGGCTATTTCAATACAACCACCCGTGCCAGCTCATGGCGGATGCCCTCACCATCATGGAACACCTGGGGCAGATCGAAGTGATGAAGGTGAGTGCGATGGGATGCGTGGGCAACAGCAACAGCATTGTGCACAGCTGGTTGCGCCTGGCCGCACTCATCCCCATGCACTTGGTCTGCTTCCTCTCCTCCCCTCTCCACACCCGTTCCCCCATACAACTCTAACTCCATCCTCTTCCCAACCTCAACTCCCATTCCACAGGTGGCCTATGTGGGCGATGGCAACAACATAGTGCACAGCTGGCTGCGCCTGGCAGCAGTGATCCCCATGCACTTCGTGTGCGTCTGCCCCAAGGGCTTCGAGCCCGATGCCGCCACCGTGGAGCGAGCGAGAGCAGCAGGGATCAGCACTATCGAGATCACGAATGACCCGGTGGAGGGGGTGAAGGGGAGTAACGTGGTGTACACAGACGTGTGGGCGAGCATGGGGTATAAGGAGGAGGCTGAGACGCGGAAAAAGACCTTTCAGGGCTTCCAGGTGCGTGGGGGGGAGGGGAAGGGGAGGGAGGAAGAGGGAAGGGAGACAGAGAACGTGTGAGGGAGGAGGAAGGGAGGGTGGGGGAAAGGGGCAGCATGAAAGAGATTACGAATGATCTGGTGGAGGGGGTGAGGGGCAGCAACGTGGTGTACACGGATGTGTGGGCGAGCATGGGGCAGAAGGAGCAGGCTGAGGCGAGGAAAACCGCTTTCCAAGGCTTCCAGGTGCGTTGGGGGGAGGGAGGGCACGCATGGTAGGGTGTGTGTGCATGTGCGTGCTTGCGTGGTTTCTGACCAAATCTGTTTGATGGTTTCCCCCTCATCAAAACTCTTCTATCGCCTTGACCCGATGATTGTTGCCAGGTGGATGAAGCGATGATGGCGCGCGCCGGCAAGGACTGTTTGTTTATGCACTGCCTACCAGCGGAGAGGGGGGTGGAGGTGTCAGACGGGGTTATGGAGGCTCCTTACTCCATTGTTTTCCCTCAAGCTGAAAACCGCATGCATGCGCAAAATGCCATCATGCTGCACTGCCTGGGGAAGTAGGAACTATTCCCCCCTAATTTCAAAAGTTGGAAATCCACCTAGTTAGCGTAGAATCACTATTTGTTATTTATAGGGAAACCTCTTTGAAAGATTTCCGCTTATGCTCAAATGGTACGTTATATGAAATTTGCGGGATCTAGCCTGCCTAAAAGCCTGTGAAAATGACTTTCAGCTTTGGAAACCTGCAAGTGGTCAGCCTTGTTTTAGCTGGACTGAGAGAAACAAGGCAGCCTGTCTCATAATCTGATCTGATCAGAGAGCCCTAAACCCTATAGTAACTAAATATGAATTCCTACTTTTACACACTTGTGTTTACCTCGATAGTGTAATCCTCGTTCGCTCAATACCAAAGCCGGCGTTCCATGGATCTTTTCCCTTGTACCTTCCACGTGTATTTCAGCGGAAGTTTCCCGTCAATTCTAGTGGACACGTCAGCCTAATTGTCCCCTTCCCCTTCCCCTTCCCCGTTTGCCCCCCGCGCGTCGCTCGCCCACTTCACCCAGTCATATCGCACTTGCAGCAACACCTGTCGCTCGCCCGCCTGCCCCTTGTAAGCCAGTCCCGTTCAACCGCGTGCTTGAACTTTCATTCTTGAACCATCGAACAGGCAGAAATCATTCTCACAACCAGCTCGCAACCCCAACAACACCTTTCCTGCCTCACTCCCCGCTTCGCCTCGCCGCACAGCGTTGCCTTTCCTCCCTTCCCGCGTCGTCTGTTTTCCGATCCGCCCGTCCCAAGCAAATCGTCGCGACCAAATCGTCTTCCCCGGATCTTCTCACTTGAATCTCTCTCCCCACCGAATTTCTCTCAAATCTCCTCTCACCGAATTTCTCTCGAATCTCTTCTCCCGGCGGTCGGCGCGATGGTGCTCGGGCAGCTTCAGGCGAAGTACCAGGAGATCGAAGGGCGCGCCAAGGCGTGGGTCGCGCGCCAGCCGCCGCCCGTGGAGGTGGCGATCGTGGCGGCGGCGAGCGCGCTGCAGGGCGGCGCGATCGGCGCGATGATGGGCAGCCTGACCTCGGAGGCGGCCGGCAGCATGCCGTCGCCGGCCACCATGCCGGGAATGACGCCGGAAGCCGCGGCGTCGATGAAGCAAATGCAGGTGCGTTGCGAGGTCGGTTCAGTGTGGTCGAGTGTGGTTGGATAGTTTTCTAGCGACTTCGACGTGCAGGCGAGTCGCTCATTCAATCTCTGAAATCGGGTCAGGTTTTGGATCGCCCACTGTTACTGGAGGAGCGACGGAGGGGAGCGGATCCTTGATAGTGCGCCTTGAGAAGCCAGATCTGGTTTTCGCGCAGAGTTGTGTCTGGATCCAAGAGGCTAGAAGCAGCGTGGATATAAGGCGACTCACATGCAGCCTCTGATGCTCGTGGCGCCATGCGCGCGTGACGTTGGGCATGGCATGGACGTTCATTTGCCGGCGGCTTTGACGCGTGTTTCGGGAGCGGTTGCGCCTTGTTGCTCATCATATTGCGGATGCCGGAGCCGCATTGATGACAAAACCCTTTGACGTGTCGCCTCGTGGTTGGTTCGGATCCGCCGGTTCGAATTCACTGGTTTTCGCGAATCTGAAAAAAAAACATCTACAAAAAGACTTGCACAAAGCCAGCGGACTTCGTACGTTTCAACGCTAGCGTCGCGCAATGACATTTTTGCACATCAACATTGTCGCACAACAATCCAGTCGCAGAGCGTCGAACCCCGCGCGCACAGCAGCCCATCCGAAGGACAGCGGTGCTACTGCTGTCCGTCGTGCTGCCGCCGTCGATCACGTCGCTAACCCCTGAACCTTCCCCGTCGCACCTTCCCCGTCGCACCTTCCTAAGCAGCGTCGTTCATAGCTGCAGATACCGCTCTTCAGCCCCACTTAATTGGCCCTCCAATGCTGGGATTGCCTCCCGTGGGTCGTTTGGATCTGTGGCGCAGTAGGCTGCGAGATGAATTCGAGTCGACTCGAAAGGGATCGTGCGTCGTTGTATCGAGATGACTTTAGAGTGACCACGAGGGGTGGAGTATGGCGGTTCACGCTGCCTACAGCGAGATGACTCAAAAGGGATTCGTGGCGTAGCAGGCTGTGTGGACCGGCTTTTCGAACCCTCGTGGCCTGGTGTGTGTGTGCAGACGATTGTTGATCCGACGCAAGAATCGTCTCGTCTCACATCAACCGTGCCACCCACCACCACCCCCTCCACCCCTCCGTCGTGCCCTGGTGTGTGCGTGCAGGCGATTCTTGACCGTGCCGTCAGACTCTGAAGTCGTCTCATCACGCGTCGACCGTGCCACCCACCACCCCCTCCTCCACCCCTCCCTCGTGCCCTGGTCCTGGTGTGTGCGTGCAGGCGCCCACAGGGGGCGCGTGGACGACTTGTGAGGCGCGTCAAAACACATGTCGACCGTGCCAACCGTCCTGGTGTGTCCGTGCAGCCCACCCACCCACCATCCCCTTTTCCACCCCTCCACGCCGCGGCCTGGCTCTGGTGTGTGTGTGTGTACAGGCGCTCACAGGGGGGCCGTGGACGCAGGCGCGAAACTTCGCGGTGATGACGGGCGTGAACGCGGGCATCACGGCCGCCATGAAGCGCGCCCGCGGCGGCGTCGAGGACCTGCAGACGAGGTGAGGGGTGGGATGCGGTGGAGATGGATAAGGGGTGAAGGGTGGGGACTGGATCTGCAGAGGAGGTGCGCGGTGAAAAGGGGTGGAGACGGGTAAGGGGGTAGGTGACGAGGTGGGAGGGGGTCGAGGTGAGAGGTGAGGTGGAGGTGAGAGGTGCTGCAGACAAGGAGAGGGAGGAGTGGTTTCGTGGTAGGTAAGGGAATTGGTGGTGGGCACTTGCAGAAGTGGTAGGTGAAAGGAGGTGAGGGGTGCAAGGACATGCCTTTTGAGGCGGCTCAATAGAATGAGGGTGATACGCGACGAGAAACGAGTAAAAGGAAAGAAAAGGAAGTGGCGGGAGTCACAAAAGAAACGGTCGAGAAACGCATGAGCAAGCCAGCTGTTGATTGTGACGCCGAACCGACTGGCTCCCAAGGGGCGTGAGATAAAAGCCTTTTGAGGCGCCTCATAAGGCGATGCCGAACCGACTGTCTCCAAAGGGGCGTGAGATAAAAGCCTTTTGAGGCGCCTCATAAGGCGATGCCGAACCGACTGTCTCCAAAGGGGCGTGAGATAAAAGCCTTTTGAGGCGCCTCATAAGGCGATGCCGAACCAACTGTCTCTCTGTCTGTCTGCCATGCAAGGAACCGAGAGAGAGGAGGGCGAGGCAGGCAGAGAGCAGGGCGGTCGATGACGGGCAGGGAGAGCAGAGCAGGGCGGTTGAGAGGGGCAGGATGGAAGGCATGGAGGCACTGAGGCGTGGCAGTGGATACAACATCTGATTCAAGTGCACGTTTCTCTTTCCATAAGAAACCACCAGTCTGCAATGCTGTCTTCTCCTTCCCCCTCCATGCCTCCTAATTCCCCTCTCCATGTGCCACCCCTCTCCATGCCACCCCTCTCCATGCATCTCCTCTTCATGCCACCCTTACCTCCCCACATCCCCATTCACCGTCCCCTCCCCACCTCGCAGTGCGGTGGCAGCGTTTGGATCAGGGATAGCGTTCTCGGAGGCAGCGTTTGGATCAGGGATAGCGTTCTCGGAGGCAGCGTTTGGATCAGGGATAGCGTTCTCGGTGGTGAGCTGGGTGGGCGGGGGCCACCCGTAATCCCTCCTCTCCTGCTCCTTACCTTCCCTCCCCACGTTCCCCTCCTCGTCCCCCCCCTCTCCCCTGCTCTCAGTGCGGTGGCGGCCTTCGGGTCAGGGATAGTGTTCTCGATGGTGGGCGGGGTAGGCGAACCAGTTCCTGAGCCCTCGTCTTCCCCCCATCATTCCCTCCCTGCTCTTTTTCCTCACCTCCTCGTCCCCCCCCTCTCCCCTGCTCTCAGTGCGGTGGCGGCCTTCGGGTCAGGGATAGCGTTTTCGGTGGTGAGCGGGGTGGGCGGGCCGGCAGGCAACGCGGTGCTGAATGCTCTCTCCACGGGCGCCGGCTTTGCCATCTTCCAAGGGGCCTTCTTCCAGGTGCGCGCCCGTGGAGGGGGAGAAAGGGGATGAGAGTGTGTATGGGGAGGCGGGAGTGAGTGAGTGTGTGGGGCGGTTGTGCTCTCTCCACGGGCGTCGGCTTTGCCATCTTCCAAGGGGCCTTCTTCCAGGTGCGCGCCCGTGGAGGGGGAGAAAGGGGATGAGAGTGTGTATGGGGAGGCGGGAGTGAGTGAGTGTGTGGGGCGGTTGTGCTCTCTCCACGGGCGTCGGCTTTGCCATCTTCCAAGGGGCCTTCTTCCAGGTGCGCGCCTTTGGAGTAGTGTGTGTGTGTGTGTGTGTGTGTGTGTGTGTGTGTGTGTATGTGTGTGTGTGTGTGTGTATGTGTGTGTGTGTATGTGTGTGTATGGGGGTCGAGGGGAGGGGTGTGTGGCTGTGTTGGAGGGTTGAAGGGTGTATGTGTGTGTGAGTGGATGGGTGGGTGTGTGTGGGGTGGGGGGGTGCAGGTGTGTGTGGGGTGGGGGAGTGTAGGTGTGTGTGGGGTGGGGGAGTGTAGGTGTGTGTGGGGTGAGGGGGTGCAGGTGTGGGTGGGTGGGTGTGTGAATGTGGCGTTTTCAGGCGAGATCACGACAGCAAACTGCTGTGCACATACTCCCCCTCCCCTCCCTTCTCTCCCATCCGCAGAGAATGCGTTTTCAGAAGAGGGCGACGCGGCCGACGGAATACGTGGAGTGGAAGGCAATGCAATGCTGCAGGCGCACTCCTATGCACACACACGCTCTTCCCTTCCCCTTCATGCGCCCCCTCTCCCCTTCTCTCCCATCTGCCTGCAGCTAGGCAAGGCATTCTCAGGCGAGGGTGATGCAGCGCCGCCGGAGCACATGGAGTGGAAGGTCATGCTGCACGCGAACCCCCTCCTCCGTGTAAACAGAGTTCACATGAAGGCCATGCTGCAGGCAAACCCCCTCCTCCGCCACACTCAATCCATCAGGCACTGGGGCATGGGACAAGCCCCCGTGCACTTACCCTTCCTTCCCCCCCACCCCCCATCCTCCCGCCTCCCCTGAGCACAGCTGGGCAAGGCATTCTCAGGCGAGGGCGATGCAGTGCCGTCAGAGTACGTGGAGTCGAAGGCAATGCTGCAGGAGCTGGGGCTGGGCAAATATGAGAAGAACTTCAAAAAGGGGCTCCTCACTGACCGCACGCTGCCGCTCCTGAATGACAGGTGGGTGGGTGCCCGATGACAGGTGCTGCAGTGACAGCTGGGGCTGGGCAAGTACGAGAAGAAGTTCAAGAAGAGGCTGCCCACTGACCGCACGCTGCCACTGTTGAATGACAGGTGGGTGGGTCGTCAGCCCATCACCTCGCCCAGGTCAGGTCAGCTGCTTGAAGCTTAGGGCGTGAATGGTGGAATCCTCGTTCGAGGTTCCATGCCCAGTCCAAAGCGGTTTCCCTGACTCGTGCCTGGGCGAGGCGACTGAGTTGACCTCAACTCCAGTGCTCAAACTGGGGACCATTTGGTCCCACGTGCTGTAATCTGGGTCCATGCTTTGATTCAGTGAAGGCCTCTCCCATCCTCTCATTCCCTCAACTTGACATCGGAGATTTGAGATATCACAACACAAGATCCCAACACCCACCTGCCTCTTTTTCCCTGCTTCTTTTTCCCTGCCTCGTTTTCCCTGCTTCTTTTTCCCTGCCTCTTTTTCCCTGCTTCTTTTTCCCTGCCTCTTTTTCCCTGCTTCTCTTTCCCTGCCTCTCCTCCTGTCTTCCCTCTCCCAGTGCACTGCAGGAGGTCAAGATCCCTCCCGGCCCTCGCTTGATCATTCTCAACCACATTCAAAGGTACCTCGCACGTTCCAAGTGACAACTTTGCTTGTTGAGAATTCTCAGTTACCAATTTGAGAAATCTAACTTACCAACCCTGTTCTGACCATCTTCGACTGCTGTGTGTCCAATGCGCAATGCTCTATGCGCAATGCCCTATGCGCAATGCCCTCTGCGCAATGCCCTATGCGCAATGCCCTATGCGCAATGCCCTATGCGCAATGCCCTATGCGCAATGCCCTATGCGCAATGCCCTATGCGCAATGCCCTATGCGCAATGCCCTATGCGCAATGCCCTATGCGCAATGCCCTATGCGCAATGCCCTATGCGCAATGCCCTCTGCGCAATGCCCTATGCGCAATGCCCTCTGCGCAATGCCCTATGCGCAATGCCCTATGCGCAATGCCCTATGCCTATTCCCCACTGTCTGGCATCCATTGCTGATTGGTGTGCAGAGCTCAAAGGTGCTATGGACAAGCACCCTCCAGTGCCAAGCTCAGCAGCAGCAGTGGACCAATCGGCATAGGCCACCTGGGGGGTCACCTGGGGGACAGCAGCAGCAGCAGCAGCAGCAGTGGTGGTGAAAGCGGAGCAATGGTCGCGTCATTCTAAACTAATGTACACCATTTTTTTTGTATACCATATAGAGTGTAGGCTGGTTGTTGTGAGTGTCATGTAGTAGGTGGTTATAAGCCGGTCGGTCGGTCACCTGTGTGTGTGGCCATGCTCCCATAGTCAATGACCCCCCCCACCCAGGTTCATTAGGTCTTGAAAGGGGAATATACCGTAGCTTTTGCGGTAAGCTTGTTCATCACGCAAGTGCTCCTGACTCGCGATCCACAGCAGATGTGTTTGGAAGCTCTACCTTTGAAGGCTCTTGCTAGAATATTCGGCCCGTCTGAAACAAAGAAAGAAGAAAATATGTCTGAAGGAATTACGTCTCAGAAACGGAATGATGGATGTATTACTGTGGGTTGGGATACATACAGCTAACCCTCACTACATACAACTACATACAGCTATATACAACTTTTGTACTCCACATGACATGCCTCACTACAGGCTACAACATTTGACAAACCCCCATAGACTATGTGAGGGGTGTCATGCAACAGCAAAAGCGTACGGTCACAAGACCAGTCACAAAGTAACAATGCTCAGGGTGGATCACAACGTCATTACACAGTCCGAGCACAAACAGAAGGCCACAAAGACAGTTCAAGGGTTCAAAGATGTAAATGCAAAGAGTACAAACAAAGCAAGCAGAGAAAACATGTGGTGGTCACAAGATGAAAGGGCCTTGGTGGAGATGTCTGCAGTGTTGGCCTCGGAGGCCACTGTCCAAATGAGCCTGTCCACGCCTCTGCAATTCACGAAACAGAAAGTACCTGATGTCAATGTGCTTCACTCTACTTTCCAGTCGAGGCTCTCGACACAGAAGAATCGCCGCGTTGTTGTTGTTGGGCTGAGAAATAGCCCTTAGGATCTTTGCAGGGGTGAACTCTGGGTAGAACTGATGTAGTAGCGGAAGCGTTTAATGAAGAGTTTGTGAACCACCTTGCGCTAGTATGTGAGGGCAAAGTAGATTAATTAAAGCAAAGAGATACAAGATTATATAAGAGTACAAGGAATACGAAGAGATACGGTTCCAACTGTTTTACTGTTGCTGTTGCGGTTCGATACAGTGACGACTCGGGCAACTGCTCTGTAACGAGTCAGTTGTGTGTCCTTGCTGTCGCGCTGTACTTGTCAGGTCAAAGGTCGCTGACCTTTGACTTTCGCGTAACCTCCAGCAACTGCTCAACCTCCGAGGGTTGACTCGCCAGTGCTTCGATATGCTTCGCTTCGCTTCTGACTTGGTGTTTCGACACGACAGAGGCGCTTAGAGTTAATTGTTTCCAACACTCCCCTTCGCTTCTGGAGTGTCGCTGCTGGTGACGTGGCTCTGTCCAGTCAGCAGCATGCAGTACTCGAACTTCTGCTTTCCGAGCTTCTTGGTCAAGTAGTCAGCTGCCATCTCGGATGTGGGGCAATATGACAGCTCGAGTCTCCCCTTCTCGATCTCGTCCTTCACGAAGAAATATCGCAGGGCGATGTGTTTCGTCCTGTTCGCGAAGCCGTTCTTGTTGGCTATGCGAATGGCCGACTGGTTGTCGCAGAACAGGGTGAAGTTCGGTAACTGGGCTAGCTTGGCTTCCTCCAGGAGTTCGCGAAGGTACAGTCCTTCCTTGGTGGCTGAGCAAAGTGCGATATATTCTGCTTCGGCTGAAGAGAGGGCGATTAACTCCTGCTTGCTCGACTGCCACGAGATGGGTCCGATAGGTTCGAGTCGGTAGATATAGCCGGTGCGCGAGCGCCTGTTGTCAGAGTCGCCAGGGTGATCGCCGTCGACGTAGCCGATTAATTTAGGTGTCGACGTTCCATTCTTGTGATAAGTCAGGCCGATTGTCGGGGTGCTGACGAGGTAGTGAAGAGCGCGGTCGAGCTCCGCCAGATGTTCCGCTTCAGGTTTTTTAAGGTAGGTGGCGAGCTGACTTGCAGAGTACGATAGGTCCGGGCGGTAGGTGACAGCTGCAAAGAGGAGGCATCCCAACTTCCTCTGGTAGTCGCGTATGCCGGCGGGCTTGAGTAGAGCGGAGCCTTCCTTGTGGTTTCCTGCCGTGTAGCGGTATGGCGTGGAGATGACGGTCGGCGTGATTGCGAAGCGCTTGGCGATGGTATCGGCGTATTTCGCGGCGCTGAGGTAGATCGCATTTTCTTCTTCCTGGATGTTGAGGCCGAGATACTGTGTGACGGTGGACGAGACCGTGAGTGTGAGATCCTTTTGTAGCTCCCCTTCGAACCAGGTAGTGACGCTGTCGGTTGAGCCGATGTAGAGCAAGTCGTCTACGTAGACGATTAGCAGGATGTAGTCGGTGCCTTTTGTGAGCCGGTACATGCCTTGGTCGTGAGGTAGCTGGCGAAATCCGATGCGAGTGAGTCTTGTGTGTAGGTACTGCTGCCACAGCCTTGGAGCCTGTTTGATACCGTAGAGTGACTTCAGCAGCTGACAGACTTGATTAGGCTCTCCGTTGGAGCCGTGCGGTAGCTCGACGAAGATTTCTGCATCGACGGGTGCGTAGAGGAAGGCGTTGGCGACGTCAATTTGCCGCAACTTCTTTTTCTTCATGGCGGCGATCGCGAGGAGAATTCGCAGCGAGGTGTGTCGGCTGACCGGAGCGAACGTTTCGGTGAAGTCGCGTCCGTGTTCTTGGTCGAAGCCGCGTACGACCCATCGTGCTTTAAATTTATCAATGGTGCCATCTGCCTTCGTTTTCACGCGGAAGACCCACTTCCCGGTGAGTACTGTCTTGTTCCGTGCTACGCCGATAGGGACAACCTTCCAGGTGTTGCGTTCCCCCAGTGCTTTCAGCTCCCTGTCCATGGCTTCGCGCCATTTTTCCCTATGCTCCCCCCCCAGAGCCTGCTGAACTGTGGCAGGCTCCTTAGGAATGGCCGTGCCGTGGACTGCGGATACGAGGCCGAGTATCTGGAGTCCACTCTGTGTGTAGCGGGGAAGTGATGTGTCCTCGGGATAAGCTGATTCGTCTCCCTCTTTTGACGTGGGATTGAAATTCGGTCCTACGCGTTCTGCTTCGTTGGTGTTGACTTGTGCAGGTGTAACGTAACCGTTGTCGGCGAAATGGTAATAGGTTTCGGCGTTGATGCTTTCGCGTGGATTCTCGTCGTCCATTGGGACGTCGATGGAGCAGTAGGGGAGAGGTCCGGCTTCTTCCGAGGCTCCTTCCACGTTCTGCTCGTCCCAATCAGCTTCATCTTCCGCCGATGCGAAGGCTCGGGTACCAAGAAAGCCATCGGAGCGGTCGGGGTTTCCTTCTTGCAAATTGGCGAGGTAGTATCAAAGGGTGAGGTTTTCGTAGAAGATGACATCACGTGCTGCTACTGTTTCCTTTGTCTCGACGTCGAAAATCTTCCATGCGTTGTAATGTTTTTCGATGCCAAGGTGTAGTCCCCACTGTGCGCGTTGGGAGAATCGGCCAGCTCGTGCAGATGGGGGCCGGTACTGTACCATGCAGCCGAAGACTCTCAACATTTTTGTGCTGCCCAGTTTTCCTGTCCACAGCAGATGCGGTGATGCGTTGTTCGGGAGCGATGATGACGAGAGCAAGTTGTGCAGCATGACGGCGTGGTCCATTGCTTCGGGCCACTGGTGGTTGGGCAGGTGCATGCCACGTAGCAGCTTGCGCATGGTGTTCTGGAGGGTCCTGTTCATCCTTTCTGCTACACCTTGCTGTTGATGGGCGTAGGGGAGAGAGATGAGCCGCTTGATTCCTCTCTCTGCCAGGTAGTCTTTGAAGCGTTGTGAGGTGTATTCTCCTCCTCCGTCTGACTGGAAGCTCTTGAGTTTTACTCCGGACTCTCGTTCTGCTACTGGAAGCCAGGCGACGAAGGCTTCGAAGGCCATGTCGCGGCTTGGAAGATTTAGGTGCCAGACGTATCGAGTGGCTGCGTCGATGAAGGTGATGGTGTAATTGTACGCGTTTCGTCCAGGCTCACGGTTGTACAGGATGTCGCTGTATACCTTCTCGAGTGGCGCGTAAGCTGGTGCGCTTGGGTTGTGGTGAGGCACGAACGGTTGATGCGGTAGGTCAGCTTCGGGACAGGTGAAGCATGTTCCACGGGCTCGCTGAAGTTCTCTGCCGTCAGTTAGGAGTAGAGAGTCTTTGTCGAGCACGCCTGCTCTTATCGTGTTATTTAACACCGTGTTGCTTGGGTGACCCGTTCTTGCGTGCCAGGTTCCTTCGGTGGCGCGATGTCCGGGTGAACGCCGATACATGTCGGAGTTGGAGTAGAAACTGGCGGTGAAGTTGGTGCTTCGGTGGACTTCTCGTTGAGTTGGAGCTAGCTGCTGCGCGGGTGTTGGTGATGTATCGTCGGTGAAGATTGGTGCTGTTGAAGGACCAGCGATTGGTGTCGTTGTTGCCACTGCTGTTGTTGTCTCTGCTGCTACCGATGTTGTCTCTGCTGCTGCCGAATGTTGAATTGTCGCTAAAGCTCTTGTTCTTTCTGCTTCAGGGATAGTTTCCGAGTACCAGAAGCCTCCAGGACTGAAGTCTGGGTCAAGATCCGGTGGATGTGTCCAAGAGGTGAAAGTGACGATTCCGTCGCTGTCTGCGGTGCCGAGATCTGGGACGAAGTCGAGGACGAAGACATTGTTTTTCAAGATTGCCTTTCCGATGTAAAGACCTCCTCTCCCGTGGTACAGTTTGAATTCTTTGGTGGTGCTGTCTGCTTCAAGGTGTATGCCCTTCGCCATCAGTTGGCTGACGCTCAGTAAGTTGTAACCAAGCCCTTCTGCTATTAAAACCTTCGACATCTGCAGTATGACATTTGTTTCTCGTGACTAAAGTTGAACCACTCCTTGTCGTCGTGTGTGCAGGTTTTGGTTGTTGGCGACGGTGATGACTACTTCGCGTTGGAGTTGGTACTCTCGCTGCACGAAGCGTCCTGAAGAGCACATATGCTGTCCGCAGCAACTATCCAAGAACCAAGTATCCTTTCCAGATGGTTCGCATTGGGCGATAGCTGCGTACGTTGGGTTCGGTTGAAGTGACTCGCGGCGAGGTGTGGTGTTGTCGAGTTGCTCTTCCGGTGAGTAGTGTGGCGGTGACTCGGTGATGCAGGAGTCTGACAATCTTGCCATGCACCTGACAATATTTCTTGCTCCTTGTGCAGATTGTGTTGACGGCGATGTCGTTGAGGACTGCAGTTGACTTGTGGGGTTCGCTTGCGTGGAGGAGACTTGGCTGCTTGAGGGTCGAAGCTGCCGCTGCGTCGGAGTTGATTGTTGCCGGTTGGGGCAGTGCGTGCGAGGATGTCCTGACGTTTTACAGATGTGGCAGAATGGAGGTACTGGCTTTGGTTGTTGTCGGTTGTTGTTGTTGTAGCGCCGCTGAGTGTGAAAGGCGAATTCCGGTGCTGACGTCTTCCTCTTGTGCCTTTCTTCTTGTAGGTCCATGTCTTGTTGCTCGGCATGAATTTCAGCGCAAAGTGCTGTTTCGGAGATTCTTCCGTGAGCTCGGAGAATGGCTTTTGTGGCGCGCCATTGAGGACCGAGGCCGCCGATGATGACTGTCACGAAGGCGTCTTCAGATATCGATCCTCCGCATCGAAGAAGTTTGTCGTGCAACTCGCGACAGCGACTGATATACGCCATCCCCTTTTCCCCTGGTTTCATTTCGACTATTGTCAGTTGCGCCATTAGTCGACTCTGATTTACGCTGTCTGTTGCTTGATACAGGCTTTTCAAGTGGCTGTATGCGAGCTCGGCGGAGTTGCCGTATCCCCGGCAAGACCGTATATTCTGTTGCTGAGTCGGAGTGATATTCCTCAGTAGGATTGTGTACGCCATCATTGACTGATAGGTGTACTGATGCTTCTCGTACTGTGTGCCGTTTGTTGGGTATGGTAGGGATCCGTCGAAGAAGCCGAGAATTTGCGCGCCTTCCATCATCAGCTCGAACTCGAATGACCAGGTAAAGAAGCCCTTTCCGTCGAAAGGTCTTGACGTCTGCAGTTTCAGAACGTGCGCGAATTGCGACTGAACTTGTAGCGCGTCCAGTGTCTTCTCTTGTCCAGGTGCAGGCTGCGGTTGTGGCATAAAGCTGACGGAGCCGCGCTGGGGCTCGTACGGAGCAAAGGTAGGTTGCTGCTGTTGATTTCCACGTGCGTAGGATGAACCATCAAGGCTCATTGGAGTCACGTCGTTGTTGTTGTTGCTGTTGTGTGATTGAGCAGGTGCCGATTGCTGGTGTTGCTCGTAGAAGGACATGAAGGAGAAAAACTTCTCCATCATGCTCTGGTCGAAGCCTGCAGGTTGATTCGCGGGAGTCTCGGTGGATGTTGCCCTGGGTCTTGTTGCCGTACCTTCCTCTGTCTGTAGGCCAGAGGCAGGAGGTGGAGTAGGAGTAGTGCCGGGAGAACCAATAGAGGAACTCCTTTCCTTCTGAGTAGCCATGTCTCCTGATGTTGTAGGTGTCTTGATAGTTGAATTCCCCCTGATAGCTCTCATACCATGTTGGGCTGAGAAATAGCCCTTAGGATCTTTGCATGGGTGAACTCTGGGTAGAACTGATGTAGTAGCGGAAGCGTTTAATGAAGAGTTTGTGAACCACCTTGCGCTAGTATGCGAGGGCAAAGTAGATTAATTAAAGCAAAGAGATACAAGATTATATAAGAGTACAAGGAATACGAAGAGATACGGTTCCAACCGTTTTACTGTTGCTGTTGCGGTTCGATACAGTGACGACTCGGGCAACTGCTATGTAACGAGTCAGTTGTGTGTCCTTGCTGTCGCGCTGTACTTGTCAGGTCAAAGGTCGCTGACCTTTGACTTTCGCGTAACCTCCAGCAACTGCTCAACCTCCGAGGGTTGACTCGCCAGTGCTTCGATATGCTTCGCTTCACTTCTGACTTGGTGTTTCGACACGACAGAGGCGCTTAGAGTTAATTGTTTCCAACACTTGTCAGTGAACAAGGTCGGTGCAGAGCTCGGCCGCTCACCAAGGTCAGTGAGCAAATAGGTCAACCAATGCAGCTCCTGTGCGGCCTCAGCGGTAGAGGTCGAGACACAGGAGGACCGAGTAGACCTCCACGACACAGCTCCAGAGCCTAGACTAAAACAGTACTCCCCTGCGTGGACCTGTGAGTCTCAGTGTCGTCGGCGTAAGAAGAGTCACAGTGGCCAGTGAGCACGACACGCTGTCTCCCTCCAAGCACCAGCCCCACGCCTGATGTCATCGCTAGGTACTTCGCCAACCTCACAGCAGCTGTCATGTGAACAGGACGGTGTCTTCATAGCGCAACAAATTGGGCAAGGATGCTGAGAGAGAAGGCGAGGTCCGGGCGAGAAGAAGTCAGGTACATGAGGCAACCCACAAGCTCTGCGTAAGGACCACTAGGCTCAAACGGCTCGTCAGGGAAGGGTCCAGTGAGTCTGTGGTCAATAGCAAGAGGAGTAGGCTGTGCAGTGGAACCTGAACCGCTGAAGGACTTGCTGCACCATGTGTGACTGGGTCAGAGTGATGGTGCGAGCTGCTATGTCCCTGGTGATCTGCAGGCCAAGGTAGTGGCGCAGCTCACCAAGGTCAGTGCACGTGTGTCTTTTCTGCAGTTCGGACTTCACGTCCGTCAAAACAACCATATCAGCAGTGGTGAAGACCAGGTCGTCACCGTAGACCAGTACAAAGAAAGATGTGGAGCCGCAACGAACAAACATCGACGGGTCGGCAGAAGACGGCTGGAAGCCGAGGTCAGACAGGGTAGAGCGAAGAGTGTCGTGCCACTCACGAGGTGCCTGACGAAGACCGTAGACCGGACGTCAGAGCCTCCGCTGGGTCTCAGGAGGAAAAATGCTAGTGAAGGCAGAGGGACGACGCAATCTGACCTCCTTGTGTAGGCTACCCTGAAGGAAGGTGGTGGAGAAGTCGAGAGAGTGTATGAAACGGAATGATGGATGCACTACTGTGGGTTGGGGTACATATAGCTAACCCTAACTCTTGTACCCCACATGACATGCCTCACCACAGGCTACAACATTTGACATTACGGTACCATGTATGGGCAACTTTGGGTGGTGTGAATTTCCAGGGCTGATTTCTCAGCTGGAAAATTGCTGGTTGCTTGAGTTATCAGATGAACGCTTCGGCTCACTTCCCCTTGCCTCCCCTTGCCTCGCCTCGCCTTGCCTCGAGGTTTCGCCTCACTCATCCCTGCCCTCCCCTCTCTGTCAAAAATAGTAGGCAAGAATGAGTGACTAGGAAGGATGGATGAGTACAAGTAGGGCAATGCCAACCCTAAAGTGTTGTACTCAGTAGAGGCTACCCCACTACAGCCTATAACATAGAAACTTAGTTTGACACTCTCTACCTTCCCATCTTCCTTCTCTGCCTTCCCATCTCCCCTCTCTGCCTTCCCATCTCCCTCTTTGCCTTCCCATCTCCCCTCTCTACCTTCCCATCTCCCCTCTCTGCCTTCCCATCTCCCACCTCTACCTTCCCATCTCCCCTCTCTACCTTCCCATCTCCCCTCTCTGCCTTCCCATCTCCCCTCTCTGCCTTCCCATCTCCCCTCTGTACCTTCCCGTCTCCCCTCTCTACCTTCCCATCTCCCTCCGTGCCTTCCCATATTTTCTCCCTGCCCGCCAATCTCCCCTTCCTTTCCTGCCCTTCCCTTCCTAGCCCTTTTGTCTTGTACGGTATTTAGATTTTTTCAATGTTGTGAAAAATGACGTGCAAAGCTACCGCAGAAATAGCACCAATGTTTATGCGAGGCGAGGAGAGGCGAGGTCTCTAAGGGACGCACATACTTGAGCAATCTACCATCACTGCTCACTGGAGCGAAGATGTCCATGCATTATCCGAATCACAATAACCCATTTGTATGCTTTCCGATGTCAGAGCAATGCAGCATCGTCGCAAAAACCTATGCGAACTCAACTGGGAACGCCATGCCTTTTTTGGCACAATCGTTCCCAACAGTGCTATAGAACATATAACCACCAGTCTTCTCAAGTGGGATCATCATCTTAGTCCTGCCCGTGGGTATCACAAACACATTCTTGACCGCCTTTTTGTCGCAATTCTCCATCGCAACTCTCGTTTTGGTGACCGCCAGATTGTGCTTCGGACAAAAAAAATGGTCCCAGCGAGTTTTGCCCCACTTGAAGACTGCGCGATGGGGAAGAGCCGTGGAAATGAGATGAGATGCGATGAGATGAGATGAGATGAGATGAGATGAGATGAGATGAGATGAGATGAGATGAGATATTGGAAGCACACGCGCGTTAAGAGCAAAGGAAAGGTGTGGGGCAAGGAACAATGTGGGAAGGCGTTTGGCAAATCAGGTCCCGTGCTTTGGCTTAGATGAGGCTGATCGTTTCTTATTGATAGTGACAAATGAAGAAGGAAGTCTCGCAGCAGGATCAATAACATGCAGAATGAAGCCTTGTCATTGTTGACCAATGGAGCCGCAAGTAGGAGGCATGGCGTAGCGTGGCAACAGTTGTGTTTAGCAAACAGTTGTTTAGTTTGGTTTTAGGAGTGCTAGTAAAAAACCTTAGTGAAAAAAAAGTTGGTGGTAACTAGTTTCGGCTCTTCGAGCCTTCTTCAGACCACGGGTTCAAATGAGAAGCAAGCTGGGCTAAATACCAACCCCTAGGGCTCAATCGCGATGCATTCCTCCGCGTGGCCAGGGAAGGTGGGGGAAAAAGCTAGATGAAAACAGTAGAAAACAGATCTACAGAAAGCTCGCACTTATGAGCTGAAATTAGATACTTTTAGATCGACTCAAAAGTTGACTTTTGAGTCTACTCGAATGTCAACTCGAAAGTCTCGCAGCTGGATGAATAACATGCAGAATGAAGCCTTATCGCTATTGCGCGTGATCTTATGCGGGAACACGAGCCACGGAGACTATAACGCGTACCTAAGATGTCGGTAGTCTCAATATCAGGTCTGGTCCAAGGCTTGATGCCAGGCCATCCGTTGGTGCCGCCGACCACTATCGTTGCAGCATGCTGCATGGAACGACAGGGTGTTGAGACTTCATAACCATTGCATCTATTAGTGTGTAATGCACCGAAAAGAGATTGAGTAAAAAGGGTCAAGAGGGTATTTAGGGCGATAAGGGTAGTAAGGGAATGCGGACAGCGAGAAGGTGAAAAGGGGAACGAGAAAGGCGGAAAGGACTTGCGGTAGCTCATTTACCTTCACTGCAGGACTGTGAGGATCTAGGATCGAGCTCAGAAAAGAGAGTTTGAATTCAATGATCCACCTGGGTACAACACGAGGCTATATATAGTCTCGACACAAGGCCAGTTACCCAGGTGTTACGCGAATGTTTTGAGGGTCGCGAAGCGTCCCGAACAGAACCTTCCCGAACTCAGTAGAATGCAATTCGGTGGAAACCGAATAGGCTTGAGTTTGGTACACGTAACCTGGTTCAGTGCTATAACTATAATAAAGTATAGGAATGCACCTAACCTAGGAAATCAAGCATATCTATGCATGATAAAATAAACCCAAGCTAGATATAGCATAATAAACTCCAGGCAAGCTAGCAAAGCCAGCATAAGCCGTCGTACTCTCACACGTCCCCCCTCAAACCTGGGTGGCGTGAGAAACACCCTGCTTGAAAAGATAGTCCTTGAGAGCACGGCGTGCGTTGCCCATATCAGCTTCTGCAACCCAACTGTCCTCAGTGGGGTCGTATCCCTTCCAGCGGATCAGGAACTCGAGGGTCTTGCCGCCACGGCGCCGATGAGTGAGAACGCGCTCCTCATCGTACCCTGGGTCATCCTATATGAGAACAGGTGGTGGTGGCGGTAGCTGTCGTCCCTGGAACTGTTGGTTGGGGTCCTTGTAGGGTTTCAGTAGCTGGACATGGAAAGCGTTGTGAAGCTTCCACGTATCTGGTAAGCGCAAGCGGAATGTAACTGGTGTCACCTATGCCTCAACGAGAAAGGGACCACAGAAGCGAGGCCGGAGTTCGGATGGGAGGTGAGACAGGTTCATATTGCGTGTATAGCGTCATGCCCTCGTGAGGTCGAAGGAAGTCCCGTGATGAAGTCGAGGCTAACGACTTGCCATGGCTGCTCCGGTACGGGTAGAGGCTGAAGTAACCCTGCTTTTTTCTGCTTGCTGCTCTTCATCCGCTAGCATGTGTCTCAAGAGGTGACGAACTGCTGCACGTCTGCTGCCATCCCGGGCAAGTAATAATATTTTGCTATTCCCGCTAACGTCTTGTTGCACCCGAAGTGTCCCACGTATGGTACGTCATGAAACTCTTCCAATAGGATTTGTCGTAGCGGGGCGTAATTCAGTACCCAAATCTTTCCTGAACCCTTCCTTACTGCTAAGTCTTTCTCCCACTGTAACAGCTTCATCCCTTCTTAGTCTGTGCTGTCGCGATCTCTTGCGTCCACGGAGTACCCATGTTGGAATAGACCCCTGAGCAGAGGGTTCATCCCGTCGAGCTGGATGCCTGCTACATGTCCGGGGCGGCTCAACGCGTCTGCCTTGTTGTGTAGCCCCGGCTTGTAGACGATGTCGTATTGGAAGTGAGTTTCCAGGAAGTCCACCCACCACACCTGTCGTCGTGAGAGCGTCGGCTGCGACTTCAGGTATTTGAGACTGCAGTGGTCAGTATAAACCGTGGTTTTGGCTCCCTCTAGGTAACACCTCCACGCCTTGAAGGCTACGACTATGGCTAAGGCTTCCTTGTCGTGTATGGGGTAGTTCAGTTCTGCTCCGTGTAGTCTTTTACTGAGGTAGGCGATAGGCTGTAAGCCGTTCCCGTGATCCTGCATCAACACTGCTCCGACTGCCTGGTCACTAGCGTCTGCTTCTACTACGTAGTCCTTGTCTGGATCTGGGAGGATGAGAACTGGCGCTGTGGTCAATGCTGTCTGTAATTGTTCCATGGCTTGCTGATGAGGACTATCCCATTTGAAGGGCGTATCCTTTTTCAGTAGGTCGGGTCAGTGGCACTGCTATCTTAGCGTACTGCGGCACGAACCTGTTGTAGTAGTTGGCAAAGCCTAGGAACTGCTACAACTCCTTCACGTTCTCCGGAACTTTCCACTTCTTGATGGCTTCAATCTTCCGCGGGTCCACGTGTCCGCCCTCCGCACTCACCATGTGCCCGAGAAACTGCACCTTCTTCAGTGCGAAGTCGCTCTTCGATAGCTTCACGTAGAACTTGTTTTTCCGCAGGATCTCGAACACCTTCCGCAGATGCTCTACGTGCTCCTTCATGTTCTTGGAGTAGATGAGGATATCGTCCAGGTACACTACTACGCACTCGTCCAGCAGGGGCCGCAGGATATGATTCATCTCCGCCTGAAACGTTGCTGGTGCATTGCAGAGTCCGAACGGCATCACCAAGTATTCGTAAGAGCCGTATCTGGTACGGAACGCCGTCTTGTGGATCGAGTTGTCCGCCATCTTGATCTGCCAGTAACCCGATCGTAGGTCCAGCTTCGAAAAGATTGTTGCACCACGCAGTTGGTCCAGTAGGTCATCTATGCGCGGTATGGGGTATTTGTTTTTAACTGTCTGTTTGTTCAGTGCGCGGTAGTCGATGCACATCCGTAAACTGCTGTCTGGTTTTGGAGTGAAGAGAAATGGTGCACCGTAGGGAGAGGTGGATGGGCGGATCAGTTGTCTGACCACTCGATACTCTATCTGTTTCTTCATGTCTGTCAGTTCAGTCGGACTCAGTCGGTATGGTGCTCGTGAGACGGGTTTCGCACCTGGTTCCTCCACGATCTCGTGCTCGTGGGTGCGTGCTGGAGGTACACCTGCAGGTAGGTCGTCGGGCATTATATCCTTGTACTGCTCCAAGACCTCCTTCACTGCTGCAGGTAGCTCTGTGTTCGGCTTCTCCTCCTCTGCTGCTGCCATAACCAGTGCTAAGTAACCCGTGTTACTTTCGTTCACCGTCTGTTCAAACCGTGCCGGTGTTGTTTCAGGAACACTTCCTGTATCCGTCCAGCTTCGCAGCTCCACTCGTTTCCCATTGTTGTAGATGCACGCCTTCCTGTTGACCCAGTCGATCTCGGGGTTGAACCGCTTCAGGAAATCTCGCCCCAAGATGAAATCTAGACCTTAGATATTCGTGATCGGCAACGTCGGCTTCCACCTCAGCGCCCCCATGTGCAGCTGCCGTGATGCTTCGCCGTGGATGGGAAGTTTCGTACCGTCCACCATCGTTGCTGCAAACTTGGTCTTCTCAGAAGGTTCCCCAATTTTCTCCAACGTCCCGCGGTCACATACTGAGTGAGATGCACCGCTGTCCACCAGAGCCTGGAGGCGTCGTCCTTTGCATAACACCTCGAGGAGTAGTGGTTCGTGCTGTGCTGAGTAGCCAAAGAGGGTCTCATTAATAGGATCATAGGGTACATCAAAGATATTACCAACCCTATTTCCTATAACTGACTCAGCACTTTCCAACTTCACATGGGGGGTAGGAGGATTTTTCCGAGGCTTGTACAACTTCTCATGAGCCTGGAATTTTCCTCTAAGCCTTTGCAGCTGTGTAGGCTTCACCTGTGGGCAACGAGGAGCCATAACACTGGGCTGCGGGGAGAGAATATTAACTCCATGGAACGCACGCCCCTTTTCTACGCTCCGTAGTACTTTGCCCTGCGAAGAGTCACTCTACAACGGTAGTGAGCTAGACTACGGGGGTTGGCACGAACTACTAGGAGTGATCGTTGCTTTGCTTGGTTCCTTAGTGCTTGCACATTCACGAGAGAAATCGGCAAGAGTTTCCACTAGCAAAGTTGGAATTACAGAATGATTGAACAAGCAATCACAGAATGACTACATCAGGCACCTAGCAACCCTGCAGCTAGCCTGGTCGACCGCCAGCACAGCTCGGTCGACCGCCTGCCAGCGTTGCGTAGAGGAGCCGTGCCAGCACTTCAGAAGGGCGACCTGCCAGCAGAGCAGGTCGACGGCGTGCCAACGCTGCAGCAGAGCGGCTGTCCAGCGTTGCCCCGTAGAACACAGCAGTGCGCACGCTCGCAGGTGCGCGCAGACGATTGGCCTGACTTGCCTCGTTGGGCATCCGTCGGCTGTTGTCTGCGCCTAACGAGCCACATCGACTCCGGGATACCAGCCCGCAGTCACCTGCACCATCGCAACATCGACGACGTTCGCGTGCCTCCGCAGAACTCGTCGAGCAGGTTACCCGGTCGACCCGGTCGACCACCAGGTTCCTTTGGTCGACCACCAGGTGTCTCTGGTCGACCACAACTCCAGTTGAGCTACCCCCTGGTCGACGGACCCCTTCCGTTGACCAGAACCGTCAGCGGTTGTCGCCGAGCTCCCCTCGTCGACCGCTGCTCACTTGTCAGGTCGACGGGGACCCCCTGGTCGAGCTGCAGGTCGACGGAGACCTCCCGGTCGTGCTGCAGGTCGACGGAGGCCTCCCGATCAAACTGCCCCTCCCGGTCGACGACCCACCCGTCGCCCAGACCAGTCAGTTGCAGCTGTCGAGCTCCCTGGTCGACAGCAACACCACAGCGGTCCCCTGCAGCTCAACGATGCCTGTCGAGCAGCTCTCCCACTGTGAACGGTCGGCTGCTACTCCCGTACATCTGACCAAGTCGTCGGCGTTGCCCAAGCGAGGGCGGGGCCAACACTCCATTCCCGTTAACACTCCCCTGCCGCGCTCACGCTTGGGCCTCCAGCCCACACGGCAGTACTCCACGGAGAAAACTCGTCCTTGGCGTGCACCCCACACACAGCACGCCGTCACCGCACCAGTCGTGCAGAAGGGCACGGCACCTACTGCTGCACCTCGTCGTCGCCGTCGCCGACGTCGGCCAGACGAACTTGGCCGATGGCGACAGAGCATTGGTTGAAAGCCGGAAAATGCAGCGCCTTCGTCAGGAAGTCCGCCGGCTGCTGGGTGGTCGGGATGTACTTCAGCACGAATTTCTCGCGCTTCACCATGTGCTGCAGCCAGGCGTAGCGTCGCTCCATGTGCTTGAGGTTGCCCGTCAGCCCCAAGCCCTCAGCGACCGTAATTGCCGGCTTGTTGTCGACGCGGAGGATGGTCGGCTTCCCAGCGTCGAGTAGCTTGAATTCCGCACTGAGGAAGCGAAGTCGGCGTCCCTCCTTGCCTGCATCCGTGGCCGCCACGTACTCTGACTCGGTCGATGACAATGTCGCGCACTTGATGCGCGAGCTCGACCAGGAGACACCGGCCCCTCCGTAGATGAACACATAGCCTCCCGTGCTCGTCCGGGTCTGTTTGTCACCCGCGTCGTCGGCATCGACGTAGCCGATCAGCTCCAACGATTCTGGTCCACCACCGAACTCCAGGGCGGTGTCACGGGTGTCGGCGAGGTAGGCGAGGCAGCGGTCGCACTCGCGCCAATGCTGGTCGCTCCTCATCGTGAGGCCGCTCCCCAGCTTGCTGTAGGCGAACGCGATGTCCGGCCTCGTCGTCGTCGCCGCGAACTCCAGCGAGCCGACCTTCTGCCGGTACTCCTCCTCCTCGCGCTCCTGAGCCTCCTCGTTGTTGAACGCCAGCTGAGCGTAGGCGTCGACCGAGACTGGCATCTTTGGGACTCGACCGCCCTGCTCCTCGTCGTGGAAGCGCCTGTGCAGCTTCTCGGCGTAGCCCTGCTGGTGCAGCCACATCTTCCTGGCCGTCCTGTCGCAAACGATCTCTAGCCCAAGGTACTTCACCACCGGCGAGATCTGACGCAGCTCGAAGGCGGCCTCCAGCAGCTCCTTCAGCTCCTTCAGCATCGCGGTGCTGCTGCTGGCGGCGAGCAGGTCGTCGACGTAGACCAGCACCCAACAGGTCACTCCGTCGTCGCCGGCCTTGAAGTAGAGCGCCTCGTCGACCTGGCTCTTCTTCCAGCCAGCGCCCAGCAGCACACTGTCGAGAGACCATGAAGGTGAGCAAGTGAGCCGCACGAAACTCCCCGCGCAGCTCGACATCATCCACGGGCGGAATTGGCACGGTGTCGTCGGCGAAGCCCTTCATCCCGACGACCTCCAGCTGAGGTTCTATCGATTCCCTCCAGGTGATGAGGTCCCGTCGACCTTGCAGCGGTGCGACGGTGATCCGGTCCGGCGAGAACTTGATGTAGCCATACGCCGGTGCAATCCCGCCCGCCGTCACGTGCGTCGTCGCCGAGAGCCCTCCACCACTTCGTAGAGGAGATCGACGTCGACCATCGACGACGACACGCGAGCTGCCTGCAGCCGCCGTCGACCGCTGGGACGGGTCCGAATGAAGAGACTGGCGTCACAGTGAGATGGTTGAAATCCGAGAGCACAGAGTGTGGATGCCAGCTTAGCATCCCATTCCCGAGGAGCCTGCTTCAGGCCGTAGACTGGACGGCGTAGTTCCCAGACAGTGTCTGGTGGGAAGGCTTCATGGATGCCATCTGGGCGGTCGAGGAAGATTTGTTCGTGGAGGTCCCCCTGAAGAAAAGCGTTAGAGACATCCATTGATGAGATTTCCATGCCGTTGGGGGAGCCGAAGTCGAGAAGTGTGCGAAGGGTCCCGGATTTTGCGCTGGGTGAGAAGGTTTCCCAAAAGTCCTTGGCATAGGTCTGTATGAAGCCCTTGGCACAGTAGCAGGCTTTGTAGACGGGCTCCTCCCCCGGAAGCTGCTTCACCCAGAAGACCCATTTGTCAGCGACAATGTTGGCATCTGGAGATGGCGTGACATCGACGAAGGAATCATTGCGAATGAAGGCGTCGCACTCCTTGCGAATGGCCTCCAGCCACTTGTCAGCGTCAGGGCACGTGATTGCCTCCTAGATTGTGGTAGGCGTGAAGATGAGAGGTGAGGAGGGAGTGCCAAGTACAACTGCGCCCAAAAGGGCAAGGTACACAGGGTTAACGGAAGGAACGCGAGTTTGAATGGCACAAAACTCCTCATGGAAGTCTTCATGAATGAGAGGTGGCTGACCAAGAATGGGGTCAAGGGAGCGAGTATGCATGCGTGTGAGGAGGAAGGGAGAGCGTGAGGTGAGAGAAGTGCGAGGACGTGGGGAGGGTGTAGGAGGTGCAGCGGGCGAGGATGGAGGAGGAGAAGCTGGAGGGAGGTGGGTGGGAGGGGAGGGAGGAGGGGGAGAGGGAGGAGGGGGAGCGGTGGAAAGGGCAGGTGAGGCAGCAGGATCATAGATATCAGCCGAGGAAGGTGGAGGCGAGAGTGGAGTAGTTGGGAGGAGTGGAGCAGTTGGGAGGAGAGGAGGAAGAAGGGCATCCGCCCAGGTGAGTGGGCGGGAGGGTGGGGGGAGAGGGTCGAAGGGAGGAGGAGAGGAGTAGTAGGGAGTGGTTTCGTCGAAGACGACGTCGCGGCTGCGAATGAGGCGGCCGGAGGGAGGATGAAGGAAGAGGTACCCAGGAGAGCCACGATTGTGGCCGAGGTAGATGCACTCCAATGCTTTGGAGGCAAGTTTTCCTGCTGTGCGGGAACGGTTCGCGGGAGGAATGAGAACAAAGGATTTGCAACCCCAGACGCGAAGGACGAAGGCATCAGGTTTGGAGTTGCACCAAAGCTAAGTGGGAGTGAGGTTGGGATGGTGGGGGTGAGGGTAGAGGTTGGTGAGAAGGGCGGCATGAGTGAGAGCATAGCCCCAAAGGGAGGGAGGGGTAGATGCATGGGTGAGGAGACAGCGGGCAGTTTTGGTGATCTCACGAATGCGACTTTCAGCTACACCGTTTTGTTGTAGAGAATGAGGGAGAGTGGACGTCTGTTGAGTGCCATGAGCTTTGCCATGAGCTTTGCAGTATGGTTGAGAAACTCACCGCCACCGTCAAAGTGAAGGCGACGGATGGGTCGGCCGAAGTGCACGCGCGCTTGTTCGGCCCAGGCGATGATGACAGCGCCTGCTTCAGCTTTCGTGTGGAGTAGAAACACAGAGGAGTAGCGGCTATGGTCGTCAACGAGGATGAGCATAAAGCGGTGGCCCTGGCGGGAAGGGGAGGGGGAGGGACCCCAGAGGTCCATGTGGACGAGATCTAGGGGAGCAATAGCAAATGAGGGATGGCTGTGATGAGGCTTTTGTTTGAGTTTGCCATGAATGCAAGTGGGACAAGAAGGAGCTGGTGAGGTGGGTAGGGGAGGAAGGGCAGGGGGGAGGCCATGAAGGAGACGAGAGGAGATTGCGGCACTGAGGGTGGTGAAGTTGGGGTGACCAAGACGGTGATGGAGGAGAATGGCGGGGTGGGAGAGGGAGAGGTTGGGAGAGGTAGAGGGAGTGGGAGATGATGAAGGGGGTGGAGCAATGGTGGGAGAAGGATAGGTGGAGCGACGGGTGGTGAGATGACATGATGCCGGAAAAGGGAGACGTAGTGTGTAAAGGCGAGTGCGGGGGCAGATTGGGAGGCGATAGACAAGGCGGCCAGTGGAGGTATGAATGAGATCACAATAGGAAAAGTGGGCAGGGAAAATGGCAGTAATGCCGCCTTTTTGGAGATCATGAAGAGAAATAAGATTGTGACGAAGAGTGGGAATGTGGAGGCCAGTGATAGTGCCGGAGGGAAAGAGGGGACACGGAAGAGTAGAGGAGTGCATGGGATCGAGAAGCTAGAATCAGCGCCATGAACAGTGGAGGGGAGAGATAGTGTTTTGAGAATGTCAGCGTCCTTCAGGGCACTGACGGTGGCCCCGCTATCGAGGACAAAGTCCAAGGTGAGCGGGGAAGGAGACGCAGAATACTGGAAGTCACTGTAATTGGAATAGAGGGATACATGGAGGTGGTGCTAGGCAAGGGAGAAGCTAGCTGACCAAGAAAGCTAGAGTATGACTCAGCTGGGGAGGTATGGGCAGCAGTGTCGGCAGAACCGAAGCCAAGAGGTTGCTGCTGCCAGGCGGAAGTTGCTGCTACCAGGCGGAAGTTGCTGCTACTGCTGCTGCTGCTGCTGCGGCTGCTGCGGCGGCTGCGCCTCCCCCACCTCCCCAGGGCGGCTGCTGTGGCTGCTGGTGCGGCTGCGGCTGTGGGGGCAGCTACGGAGGCTGTTGCAACTGCTGTGACTGAAGATGCTGCAAAAACTGCTGGAGTTGCAGTTGAGGAAAGGGAGTGGTGATGTTAAGGTGGGAGGGTTGATAGAGAGGGAGATGCTGAACATCATGGACAGTGGGACGACTTTTAAGAGCGGACCAGCGGGGGGGGGGGGGCGGGGGTGGTGGGGGTACCATGGTTACCACGATCAAACTAGGCATCGTCCAAGACGCCGAAGCAGGTGGTTATGGGGTGGTTGGTTTGTCGGCAGGGTTCCCCAGCACGAGGGCCGTGACGGCGAACGAAGGAGGCGGGTTTCGGTGTCAATGATCCATTGAACGACAGCAGCAACATCCGCAGACAGCTGATTTTCGCGGAAGGCAATGACGTGCATGCCGTTAGACAGGTTAAGACCGCGGAGAAGGCGATCTATCTGGATGAATTGGGGGAGTTCGGACTGGCGAGCCTTAAGTCGCTTGGCGAGAGAGGTCATGCGGCCGGTGTAGGCGACGGCACCAGTGCAGGTTGCGAGCGTTGACTCCCAGTATTTGTCAAGGAGCAGCCCCACGGAGTTGACGCCATGGCGCTCAAAGATGGCGTGAAGGGAGGCCCAAAGGGCAGGTGCGTAAAGCTCTTGTTCCTGAAAGTCTCGCATGAGAGCGGGGGGGAGACCACCAAGGATAATATTAGAGGCAGAAAGGTCAGATTCCTTTCAAGCAGCAGCTTTTGCCGTATATTCAGCGAGCGCGAGAGTGTAGCGGTCAGCCATGGTGCGGTGATTTGGTATGGCAGCTTGGCGCATCTCGTATTGCTTGCGTGCCGCACGATGGTCCGCTCGGAGCGTGAGGAACCGACGCCGCTCGATATCGTAGGCTGCTTCATCAGCGGCTTGGCGAACAGGATCCGTGGAGGCAGCGGGCAGATATGGTTCGTCAGGTTCAGGTCCAGGGTCAGGCGGGAGAGTGGGAGCCGATCCAGGGGACATAGGGGGCGTTGGCGGGAGAGCGGCAGCATGGCGGAGGACAAGGTCGAGGAGGGTGGAGGAGGTGTTGGGGATGTGGATGACGCCGAGGAGGCGGCGCACACTCCCTGTGTAGGAGTAACAGTTGATAGCGCTCTGATCGGGAGCAAGCTCGAGCCGATCAATGGAGAGTGTGTTGAAGTTCTGAGGAAGAGAAGGAGCAACCATAGCAGTAAGTTAGTGCGATGTGAGGGGAGAAAATATGTCAGTGGCGAGCAAAAGCGAGGCAAGTTAGAAGTAGAGGGAGAGGAGGAGGGGGGTTAGTAGCAGCACGTGGGAGAGGAGTAGGAGCAGTAGCGTGGCAGGAGAGGCGGAGAGCAGAGATAGTATGAGAGAGGCAGTGGCGGCGGCAAATTGCCCGCAACGAGTGAGTAGAGGCGGCGGAGGCGAAATGCCCCGCGGCGAGTGGGAGCAGTGGCGGCAGAGGCGAAATGCCCCTGCGGCGAGTGGGAGCATATCACAATCTTCCGGTCTGGTTTTCAGCTGGTTTCCAGTCCGAGTTCAGGACTCGCAGGTGAAATCAGACTGAAAACCAGGGTCAAATTCCGAGTGAACACATGGCACTAACGTGACTGGTTTTCTCGAGGTTTCTCTGTGTTGCACAGGCTCGGTTCGGGACTTCGTTTCCGTCTGTGTTCCGATTGGTTATTGTGCGAAGTTCGGACTGGCATCGACCACTCAACGCGCTTCGACAATGCGCTTCGGTAGGCAATAAATTCAATAATCTAAATGAAGTGTACTGCAACAAATGAGTTAATACACTCAAATTACATACAGTTACATCGCTTGCGTCTAGTATAATTGCAAAATTGTATTTTCATTTACGCAAAATCAGCCTACGAATAAATGGGGTCTGCACAATTTCTTCTGGAAAGCGGATATCATAATATTCCTTATTTCAGAGTAATATAATTGTCAGAAGTACGAACGAGAACGAATGAACTAGAAACAAGGTGGGTACTGTCAAAATCCCAACCACTAGACCATTGGGATAAAATGGCTTGTTAAGTAGCGGGTCAGTGCGCCCATAACCCCCAAGGACAACGAGCCTGTAACCCTTCCCTAGGATGAATAGGGGATCACCAGTGAACCTCTGACACCCCCCCGCACTGGGATGCCCGAAGTGCACACACTGGGATTCGAACGCGAGACCTTCGCTGTGATACCATGTCAGAATCCCAACCACTAGACCATTGGGATAAAAGGGCTTGTTAAGTAGCGGGTCAGTGCGCCCATAACCCCCCAGGACAACGAGCCTGTAACCCTTCCCTAGGATCAATCGGGGATCACAAGTGGACCTCTGACAGGTACAAGTACTAACCCTAATTGGGCTGTACCCCATATGGGCTACCCCACTATAGCTTACACAACACACAACATAACTGTTTGACACACCCCCATAGGCAAAGTGGGGGAGAACAAGAGGTCACAAGACCAGTCAAGAAAAGCAAAACAAGCTCAGGGTGGATCATGAAGTCACCACGCATTCTGAGCACAAGCAAATGGCCAAGCAGTACAGTGATCACAACCTAGCAAGTGTAAGCATGCAGGTATATGTATATAGATCACAGTACAAGCAAAGTCAAGAAGTGAGCAAGTGAGACCACGTAGGCACAAGGCCTAGAACAGTACAGAAACGCTGATGATCACAAGGCTGAAGTGCCTTGGTGAAGATATCAGCAGTGTTGGCCCAAGTTGCCACGTAAGCAAGACGAAGCTGACCACGCTACTGCAACTTTCGAGCAAGGAAGTAGCGCAGAGCGATGTGCTTCATTCTGTGCTCCAGTCTGTGCTCCTGACACAAGGCAATCATGGCCTTGTTGTCGACGTACAGAACTGGAGGAGAACAAGGCGGCTCTCTCAGGTCGGTTAGCAGGTAGGTGAGCCAGCGTAACTCCTGTGCAGCCATGGCCCCTGCGTAGATCTCAGCCTCACAGCTGGAACTGAGAACAGAAGACGAGCGGGTAGACCGCCACGAAACCGAGCCGGAGCCAAGGCTGAAAGTGTAACCCTGTGACGACCGCTGCGTAGCCAAGTCGTCAACCCAAGAAGCGTCTGCGTGGCCAGTGAGGACAACTCGAGCCCGTCCTCCAAGCACGAGCCCCATGCGCGACGTACTGCACAAGTAGCGCATCAACCTCTTAGCGGCCTCCCAGTGCTCTGGTCGGTGTCTCCCGGGCGCAACGTAGCGTGCCAGGATGCTAAGAGGGTAGGCAAGGTCAGGTCGAGTGCAGGTCATCAGGTACATGAGGCAGCCCACAAGCTTTGGATACGGGCCACACGGGCCACTCATCCGAAGGCAGAGCTGAGAGCGAGTGACCAGTAGGCAGAGGAGTGGACTGTGGCGAGTAGTACGTAAAGCGGAAGCGCTGAAGGACATGCTGCACCATGTGTGACTGAGTCAAGGTAATGGTGCGCTTTGCTCTATCCCGGGTGATCTGCAAGCCAAGATAGCTGCGCAGCTCACCCAGGTCTGTGCACGTGTGTCTCTTCTGCAGCTCCGACTTCACAAAGGCCAGTCCCGCAGTGTCTGCAGTGGCAAAGACCAAGTCGTCGACGTACACGAGGATGTAGAACGGCGGCAGAGAAGTGTCGGTGCGTAGAAACAGCGACGGGTCAGCAGTCGAAGGAGCAAACCCAAGAGCTGCAAGTGTCGTCCTCAGTGTGTCGTGCCACTCACGAGGCGCCTCGCGGAGACCGTAGACTGGCCGCCGGAGGCTCCACTGGGTACCAGAAGGAAACGACCGAGTGAAGCCAGGTAGGCGGCGCAGCCAGATCTCCTCGTGCAGGCTGCCCTATAAGAAAGCTGTGCTGAAGTCAAGAGAGTGAAGCTCGTAGTCACGCTGAGCGGCGACGTGCAGCAGCACCCAAAGAGTGGTCATCTTCGGGGTAGGGGAGAAGGTCTGGAAGAAGTCAACTCCCTGTCGCTGACTGAAGCCTCGAGCAACGTAACGCGCCTTGAAGACAGGCGGAGAACCCGGCGGCCGCTTCACCCTGAAAATCCACATGCCACTGACGATGTTCGCCCCAGGTGGGGGAACCTCGTCGACGTAGGTGCCTGTGGACTTCCAGGAAGCCATCTCTGCGTCCATGGCTGTCTGCCACTGAGAGGAGTAGGGACCCTCAATTGCCTTTGAGTAAGAGCGCGGGGTCGGGATGTCTGGTGCATCCGGGTCTCCCTCAGGTGCAATCAGCATGGACACGAGATGAGGTACAGCAGCTGCAAAACACTCAAAGTCCTCTTGCCTGTCCTCAAGGACGTCCGTGCCAAGAGCACACTCACCCCCGACGGACGGAGGACAGACAGACTCAGACTCAGCAACAAGACTAGCGGCGTAGTCAATGCGACAGGGGGCAGCAAAGTCAACAAGCTCAGCAACTAGGGCAGACGCAGCAGTGGACGGGTCAGTGACAACAGTGGCTACAAGACGAGTGTCGGTAGGACTGGCAGCACGAGCAAGGTCTGACGGCGGGTCAGCAACGTCAGGAAGAGAGGACGCAGGAGGAGATAGCAGAGGGACACGCTGTGGACCAGAGGAAGGACGAAGTGCCATCTGGTGCGTGCCAGGGATAGGAGGAGGACGCGGACGCGGAACACGACGACCAGTGCGAACAGCGCGAACAGGCGACGCAGGACGAGACGCAGGCTCACGACACTCTATAGGACCTCCTGGCTGCTCATTGTAAGGCAAAGGAGCAGGCAGTGGGTAGGCTGGCTGTAACTACGGCTGCGACTGGTCAGGTGGTGGGCACAGCAAGGGAGGAGTAAGGCCAGTAGAAGGCGGGAGACCAAGAACCTGCTGAAGCAGTGGAACGAAGTACGGTCGCGGCCGCACAGTGCCTCCAGAACCAGCACCGACAGCACCAATACCCCCAGCTCCAGGGTCTCCAGCTCCAACGCCTGCAGTACTACCAGCTCCAGTACCTCCAGCAGCTCCAGCTCCAGTACCTCCAGCTCCAACTCCTGCAGCACCTCTAGCTCCAGTAGCTCCAGCACCTCCAGCAGCTCCAGCTCCAGCACCTCCAGCTCCAACTCCTGCTGCACCTCCAGCCCCAGCAGCTCCAGTACCACCAGTACGAGCACCTCCGGGACCAGCGGCTCCAGCACCTCCAGCAGCTCCAACTCCAGCAGCACCTCCAGGTCCAGCAGCTCCAGTACCTCCAGCTCCAGGGCCTCCAGCGGCAGCCCCCCCAGCTCCAGCAGCGCCACTCCGAAGGCTCCAGCGCCGAGAAAACCACTCGCGCAGCTGCGGTGGAGAGAGAGGCTCCCGCCGTGACGAGGCACCTGTAGGACCTCCAGCAGACAAAGGACCTCCAGGCTCAGCACCCCCATGCTCTTCACCCCCAAGCTCAGCACCCTCAGGCTCAGCACCCCCAGGCTCAGCACCCCCAGGCTCAGCACCCCTAGGCTCAACACCCCTAGGCTCAACACTCCCAGGCTCAGCACCCCCAGACTCAGCAACCTCGGGCTCAGCACCCCCAGGCTCCGCACGCTCAGGCTCAGCACCCCCAGGCTCCGCACTCTCAGGCTCAGCACCCCTAGCAGCACCACCCCCAGCAGCACCCCCAGCAGCACCAGAGTCGACAGCGACCTCGACAGGCTCGACAGGGTCTACCTGAGACACACCTGAGGGTGCAGGACCCAGAGGGGGGAGGGGGTCTACCGGAGGAGGACCTGGTGCGAGGAAGAGCGGCGGGGGGGGGGGGAGAGGTGCAGCGCGGTAGGGGAAGAGACGGTAAAAGGGAACCGACTCGTCGAACGTGACGTCCTGAGAGGGCAGGACACGGCGCGAGGTGGGGTGGTAAAACTGCCAGCTAGGCACGTCAGGGGGGAAACCAAGGAAGACGCAGGAAATGGCGCGGGAGGAGAGCTTGTCCACGAACGTATCGCGGACAAAGGCACGAGAACCCCAGACCCGGAACACAGACGCATCGCCAACCTTCCCCGTCCAACGCAGTGTAGGCGAGGTCTCTGGCAAGGAGATACGGGGCTAGAGGTTGAGCTGACGCGCAGCGTACCGGACCGCAAACGGCCACAGAAAATGGGGGGCAGCCGCATGGATCATGGAGGTACGAGCGACCTCCATGACTAAGCCAATGCGGCGCTCAGCAACCCCATTCTGCTGCGGAGAGGCCGGAAGCTTGAACGACTGGAGGATGCCCTCCCCACAACAAAAGTCCCGCAAGAGGTCGGAGGAAAACTCACCACCTCTGTCAGAGTGCTGACGCAGGACCGGAAGGTCCGTGTGGAACCGCTCGCGGAGCTGGAGACGGACAACGCGGATCCAAGGGATCAAAACATCAGGGACCTCCCCCTTGCTGCGCAAGGGGAAGACCCTTGGTTGCGAACGGCTAGGCAAGCAGCAGCGTCACGGGTAAGCCACTGTGAGCGAGTCGCATTGTCAGCTGTGGCGGGAGGGGCGAGAGAGGCTCCAGACGTGAGGTAAAACAGTGAAACGCCGTCCCTAGAGTCGCTCAGTAGGAACAGCTGTAAGTCGTCGAGCCACGCATCGAACTCTATCGGGCGGCCCTCCGGATCGAAGGTGAGGACACTGAGAGTGGCCATAGCGGGCAGAGGAGGAAGGCGCGCTAGCAGCAGGGCAGCACGCAGGCAGGGCAAGGCAGGCGAGCACGCTAGCAGCAGGGCAGCACACAGGGAGGGCAAGGCAGGGCGGCGCAGCAGCGAGCGGCGCGCGGGCAGGGCAGGGCGCGTGGCGGCGAGCAGCGCGCGGGCAGGGCGGCTCGGCGGCGCGGCGCGCAGGCAGGGCAGGGCGCGCTGCGGCGAGCGGCGCACGAGCAAGGCAGGGCACGCGGCGGCGGGCGGCGCGCGGGCAGGGCAGGGCGCGCTGCGGCGGGCGGCGCGCGGGCAGAGCAGGGTGCGCGGCGGCGGGCGGCGCGCGGGCAGGGCAGGGCGCGCGGCGGCGGGCGGCGCGCGGGCAGGGCAGGGCGCGCGGCGACGAGAAGCGCGCGGGCAGGGCGGCGCGGCAGCGCGGCGCGCGGGCAGGGCAGGGCGCGATGCGGCGAGCGGCGCGCGGGCAAGGCAGGGCGCGCGGGCAGGGCAGGGCGCGCTGCGGCGGGCGGTGCGCGGGCAGAGCAGGGCATGCGGCGGCGGACGGCGTGCGGGCAAGGGGGCACGGCGCGACGGCGGGCGGCGCGCGGGCAGGGCAGGGCAGGGCGTGCTCAGGCAGCGCGACGTAGGGCAGGGCAGGGCAGCGCGGCGCTAACACGGCAGCGCGACGGGTGGGGTAGCGCGACTTGGTGGGCCCTAAAAAAAAAATGGTCCTAGGCTAGGACTTGCTCTGAAACCATGTCAGAAGTACGAACGAGAATGAATGAACTAGAAACAAGGTGGGTACAAGTACTAACCCAAATTGGGTTGTACCCCATATGGGCTACCCCACTATAGCCTACACAACATACAACATACCAGCTTGACACTAATATCATTTTTTAAGCTGAAACCACTCAGACGGTGCTTGATATGCTATTCACTAACAACAAAGCATCTTACAATGAACTTCCAGGGATAGTGACTGTTTAAAAAAAAAAAAAAAGCATTACATGCCATGCATCCAGGAGATACAAAACAACCCCTGGAAGTCCGATACACTAAGCACAATGCAAGTAACGCGATTAGTAGTTAGTATTAAACAAAACAAGCAAAGCTTGTACATAGGGTACGTAACGTACCTGGTCCTGCCGCCGCGGGAAATTCCAAAAGCATGCCCATACTTTCGTCACTGAGCGATACCAAGGCGAAATATGCCGATAAGTACACACCTTGTCCAAACCGCGAACCTCACCAACGAATGTCGATCTGCAAACAAACATAGCAAGGACGTAAGTTCCGCCAATGTCACAAACAATTTGTTGTGTGATGCAATCATATGCATTCACGTCTGTCTGCCTCCCATCATGTGTTCGTGCGCTGCATGCGTGGTGTGAGCGTGTGCAAGAATTTACGTCTATATGCAAAGAAACAAACATATAGTAGTCCAAACGCTCTGGTTTCTGTATGGGAGTCTCCTTGTACTAACTATACAAGCCTCACAAAAAATGAGCTCAATCCAAAATAGAGAGATAGGGAAATCATCATTCTTTCTGCCAGCCCGATACTTCTGCAACGTCGCCTGGTTTTGCGTTTATGTCTATAAATCAAGCTACTCTTTTCCAAACGCTCTGATTTTTGTATGGGAGTCTCCTTGTACTAACTATAGGACCCTCACAAAAAATGAGCTCAATCCAAAATAGAGAGATAGGGAAATTATCATTCGTTCTGCCAGCCCGATACTTCTGCAACGTCGCCTGGTTTTGCTTTTATGCCTCAATGCATGTGTATTTTTGTTAGTAAATATAGTTCATTTGCTGTTCCAATAATTTATGTTGACAAATCTAATTACTACATCAAGACAGATCAATGTCATTATTGGTAGTACATCTATCTATACCGCAATGCAGCTTTCGGCATCTCACTGTAACACATGTCAGCATGTTATCTTCGACGACCATTGACCTCTCGTTTCGAGAAAACATTAGTGAAGCATGGTGGGCGGCACATACGGCATTTGACGATTTACTTCGCTACCCTTTTCCCCCGGCCACCCCAGTTTGCCGCACTAACATAGTAGCAGCACCCCCCTTGATAACCTCAACGCTGATTCGTGGGCCCATTTTGCTCGTCGATTGTCTACTCGCACTGCCATTTCCCAACCGCCAGCGATTAGGGGCGCCTTGAAGGTCGCCATCCCAGGCTGATGATATGATCGATGCACCAACACCCATCGAACGATCCTGTCCGCACATCTCCTTGATGGATGTGGCGTCGCGTTGTCCGAAATAACAATCTTCCCGCTTCCAACCAGGGTTGCTAGGGGGTGTCGTTCAATCGATCACATTTAGCCCATTTTTGTCGAACCTAACAATGTCAACCTCTTGGCCGTTTACGCCTGGGCCTCGCTTGACAGACTTGCAGAAATGCGTCGAACGTGGGTAGTAGCGAGCGAGTCATCACCCAGTGAGCATCCCGTCTCGCAGGCATATAAGCTACTCATTTCCACCCACGCATGATCATACTCACTACTGCTCATTGCCACTCTCGGGAGGGGCGACGACGGGGAGGAGGGAGAGGCGACGGCGGGGAGGAGGGAGAGGCGACGGCGGGGAGGAAAGGAGAGGAGACGGCGGGGAGGAGGGAGAGGCGACGGCGAGGAGGAGGGAGATGCGACGGCGGGGAGGAGGGAGAGGCGACGGTGGGGAGGAGGGAGAGGCGTTGGCGGGGAGTAGGGAGAGGCGACGGCGGGGAGGAGGGAGAGGCGACGGCGGGGAGGAGGGAGAGGTGACGGCGGGGAGAAAGGAAAGGTGACCGCGGGGAGGAGGGAGAGGCGACGGCGGGGAGGAGGGAGAGGCGGCGGCCGGATGAGAGAAGAGACAGCGGCAGGATAAGAGGGAGTGGCGACGGCGGGGTGGGAGGTAGTGGAGATGGTGGGATAGGAGGGAGTGGCGATGGCGGGGAGTGAGGGAGAGGCGATAGGGGGGTGGGAGTGAGAGGCGATGACGGGGTGAGAGGTGGCGGCTGGATGGGAGGGAATTGGGACGGCAGGGTAGGAGGGAGGGGCGACTACGGGATAAGAGGGAGAGGCGACGGCTGGGTGTTAGTAAAATGCGACAGCTGGATGATAGCTAGACAAGAGGATGGGCGATGGTGGGTTGGGAGAAAATGGCAGAGAGAGCAGGAGGAGGAGTTTGAATTGACAGCTGGGAAGGGAAACGGAATGTAGCGCACAGTACCAAAGTGACAGGCAGAGGGAGCAGAGTAGAGCAGGTGCTCAAATTCAAGAATCCAAGTCAGCGGAGAATTTGAGTTGACAGCGGGAGAACGGAAGGATCTGAGGCGCTGGCAAAAAAAAGAGTGGTTGGGAATGTGTGGCGCTTGCAAGGTTTTTTTCTGCCAGAGCAAAACCAGGCAAGAAATGGGTTTTAAAATAAGCGTACATTGTTATGATGATGCTGCGAATTGCAAGCTAAATTCACGGGCACGTGACAAAAAAAAACGCACACATTGAATTTGGAACTGTATCACGTGACCATACGCGTGTGACCACGCCATCCGCGAACATCAGAGTTACCTACAAATAAACAAACTCACTAAACCAATTATGATATTGCAAATAATCAGATGTAGGTAAAAACACACACCTTAAAAAAAATGATTAGAACAAGTAGAATATCAATCTCTAAATCAGTCCCAATTAACTAATGCTCAAACGTGAGAAAATAATGTTTATCGTATTTTGTAATGAGGAAATAAGAATCCCGTTATAAATAGGAACATATTTGTTGCTTCATATAGTATAGTGCATTTTCCTGATATCTTTCTATTGAAATAAGTAACGCCTACGCAACCCTTCCGACGTTAACGTCGAGTCTTGTTATGAACGAATAGAGCAGACGGATCTCGTTGTCCCCGCCCCAAGTCCCTGACCATGAACGTTGGTTAGTCCCACACTTCCTTGGAACCATGTTCACGACGCGGTTGGGACGCCACGACAGCAGCATATGGCGTGATCCGCGTCGAAGTTCTTGTTTTGTTTTGAAATTAAACTTCAGGCCGGCCTGGGAGTTTGAGAGGAAGAAAAATAAAAGAAAAGAAAATAGCCTTGCTCCGCCAGGCCTCGAGGCATCGCTTCCAGACCTCGCTTCCAGGCCTCCCTCCCAGGCCCGGCTCGGATTCGCAGGCGAACATCACGTGGTACATAAGAAGGGCGCCACACAAGCAAGGAGTCGTCCGATCTACACCTGATCGCTCCCACGTCCCCCTCTCGCCCAGCTTTCATCCTCTCGTCGCAAATACATTCTCTCCGCAGGCCCTCCGCAGATCTCTCTCACTTTCTCTCTCGTCGGACGTCCCGTGGAGGTGTTGAATTCCCGTCTCCAAGCTCAGTGCCGCCGGACCTAGTAGTACAGCCACGGATTTACCCGCGGCGAGAGCCTACTTGACCAACTTACGGACGTACCAACAAGTCACTCTCAATGCCGTTCATCCAGTGGAGCCCCATCTGCCTCCCCCTGCTTCTGCTGCTCCTCGCGGCGGGTAAGCGGCGAGCCCTGCGTTTTACGAGTCTCGCTCACTTATTTGAGCTTGTCTTTCAGCGCGCCTTGTGGGGTGCTGTGGGGTGTTGTGGGATGCTGTGGGGTGTTCTGCTGTTCTGCTGTGCTGTTGCTGCTGCTGCCGCTGCTGCTCCTCACAGGTACGCTCGCTCACAGCCGCATCCGCCGCGCTAATGACCCCGTGTCTTCCCGCGCCTTGTCATGCGCTGTGCTGTCATGTGCTGTGTTGTGCGGTGCTGTGCGGTGCTGCTGCAGGCTCGCTGGACACTCGATGGGCGACCATCCGCACTGCCACTCTTGCGGTAAGCTCCGTTTCAATATTATCCCTTCAACGCCACCTCAACCTCACCCTTTCTGAACCCTTAGCAGTGCATGCACCATCGCACGCACCACCATCGCATGCACCACCATCGCATGCACCACCATCGCATGCACCACCATCGCATGCACCATCCGCGCTGATGCTCGCTGGTGCTCGCCATGGTCAACAGCAGGTCGTTGCTGAACTGACTCTGCCGCACACCCTTATGGCTACCTCTGCTCTCTGCGTGCTCTCTGCCTCCGAGTGCGCTCCCCTCTTCCCCCCCCCCCCCCCCCCCCCCCCGCCCCGCGCGCTCCATCCCCCCCCCCCTCGCCGCATCCCCCCCCCCCCCCCCGGCGTGCTCTCCCCCACCCGCGTGCTCCCAGGACGCCAAGACGGTGGTGGTGGGGCGGAGTCGCTCCGGCTGGGATGCGAAAGTGCGCACGTGGCAGCCCCCCATGTGTGCTCTCTTCCCCACCCCCCTCAACCCCCCTCCACCCCTCTCCACCCCTCTCCCAGGACGCCAAGACGGTGGTGGTGGGGTGGAGTCGCTCCCGTTGGAGTACGAAGGTGCTCACGTGGCAGCCCTCCCTTGTTCGCAGCGGCGACATTGTCGGTCAGTTCCCACTGCTCCCTGTCGTTCATACCGAAACTTCCTTTGCTCTCTCCACTCACACGTCGTCTCTCGCTTCCCAACCCCAACCCCCCCCCCCCCCCCCCCCCTCTCCCCCCACACACATACGTTTCTCGCTCTCCCCCCCCCCCCCCCACACACGCGCTCGTTCTCTCCCTCCCTCTCGCTCTCCCTCTCTCGCCCTTGCGCTTGCTTTTCCCCAACCCAGTGTTCCAGTGGAACTACTCGGGGTCGCTGCAGCGCCGGGTTGTCTTGTGAGTCGTCTCAAAAGGTTCCCTCCCTCTCTTTCCCCAACCCAGTGTTCCAGTGGAACTACTCGGGATCGCTGCAGCGCCGGGTTGTCTTTTGAGTCGTCTCAAAAGGTTCCCTCCCTCTCTTTCCCCAACCCAGTGTTCCAGTGGAACTACTCGGGGTCGCTGCAGCGCCGGGTTGTCTTTTGAGTCGTCTCAAAAGGTTCCCTCCCTCTCTTTCCCCAATCCAGTGTTCCAGTGGAACTACTCGGGGTCGCTGCAGCGCCGGGTTGTCTTTTGAGTCGTCTCAAAAGATTCCTTGTTCTCTGCCTTCCTCATTCCCTGTTCCATGTTGCATCCCCCCCTTTCCTCCACTTCAGTGCCCATGCACCCACCCTTGCATCAAGCCTAGCAACACCAGTCCTGTGGTTGGAACCAAGGCTAATTTTTCGTTTTTTGAGATCCGGATGCCTCTGGGGCCCCCACGTAAACATACGTAGAATTCCGGATCTGTAGAAAGGCTACCCCTTTTAATCCGAATTCCATCAAGGCATACCCTGAGGAACATCCTGTGGCCCATCGAGTCGTAACTGCTGCAAAGTACAAGTGAAGAACACAAGACGTAAAGAAGTACTAGAGAAAAGCACTTCCATCCATTCAAGGGCCACTTCATGACTCGAGTTCCTAAAAGAATTAACACGCTAACAGGCCTACACACCCACTAATACTGAGACTGAGTGCGGAAAACACGAGTGCTGTTAAGTTGCACAACAGCTGTTTGGCATCGCAGATGTGTCTTACTTAGGGACGGACCAATCGATTTCGACACGGATGTTTGCTAATATCACCCTTAAGATTCAGAATGTTTCTGAGAAATATTCTTAATGTATCAGGATGATGTTGAAGTCGTCCCCATCAGAATCCGGATCTCAGACGAAAGCATCTGAAATGTTGAAGAAATTCCGGATGTGCACCCTGCTACCGTGAGCCCTGGTCGGAACTGTCGCTATACTGTTGGTTATGCTCCCGGTTCTAACTGTATGCTGTGGTCGTGCGGTCGTTGAGGTGGCAGCCCCTCCGATAGGTCGTCGGGGAAAATCTCCCTGTACTGCTTCAGTACTGCTGCCAGGTCATCCGGTACGTCGGCGAGCAGTTTCTGCAAATCACTCGGTTTGTCTGCTGCCTCGGCTTCCCGGATGTCAACCGCGTACACGTCAGCTCCTACCGCTACGGCGCATTTCATCGTGACCGCGTTGACTCGAACCGACGAAGACTCAGGCGAGCTCTAGCGAGGTACAACGATGTTGTTACCGTTGACTCGCACAGTGCAGTTGCCCGTCGTCCAGTCTTTTCGCGGGTTGTGTCGTCGCAGCCAGTCACGGCCGAGTAATACATCGGTTCCGTCGAGGGTCATGGCCAGCATTTCCTGGGTGAAGGTGAAGTTACCCCCGCAACGAATCCGAACTTGGTCCACGCGTTCCATTATCGCCAGTGGCGTGCCGTCGACCAGTCGATCTCAAGTAAGCATCGGTGGTGGTATTAATTAAGTTGTGGCTAGCCCTGCGGAGATAAGCTCTACAACGGGAGCTAGACTACGGGGAAGCACGATCATGAGAGGGATCGTAGCGTTCCTTAGGTTCTCTGGTACTTGCGTGTTCACGGGGTAAAACGACAAGAGTTTCACTAGAGAAAGTTCAGAAAACAATGATGGCAACAACATTGGCAAGCATGACTACATCAGGTGCAAGTTTCCCTAGCATGCAAGCAGGTTGCAAGTCGACGGCGTGCCAACGCTGCAGCATGGCGGCTGCACAACGTTGCACCCACAGGACAGCAGCGCACCCGCTTCGCAAGTGCTCGCAGTTGGTTGGCGTACTGTGCCCCGTCACGTGCACAGCGCAGACGCCACGCCGACCACGTCCCCACGACTGCACCTGATCCGCCACGTCGACCTCGGGATACCATCTTCGAGGTCGGCTTTGCCAGAATCTCCTAGGCGACTATCGCGCACCTCCGCAGAGCCCCGTCACCCTGGTTACTTGGTCGACCGGGACACCACTAAGTCGGAGTCGACTTGCACGGAAGTATCCCGTCAACAGCTGTACGTGCTCGGCGACCACCCAGGTCGACGACCACCAGTCGACTTCACCAAGTCGGCTTCCCTAGGTCGGCGCCATGAAGTCGGCGCCCCTCAAGTCGACGCCGCGAAGTCGGCGTCCTCCCGGGCCGACTTCACCAAGTCGGCCTTCCTCCAAAGTCGGAGCCCTACCCTCATCGACCACCGGGTTGAAGTCGGCCGCCGGCGTCCCAAAGTCGGTGGCTTTGCAGTGGCCCCGTGTAGGTTGACAAAGGCTGTTGACCTGCGCGCCCAAGTCGGCGTGGCCCACTGCAGCAAGTCGGGTGCACTCCTCGCACACCCGACTACGAAGTCGGCTCCGCCCAAGCGAGGACGGGGCCAAAACACAACTCCCGTTGACAAGCCCCCATGTCCACGAATATCTTAACGAAGTCCGTGTGAAATTTCCCACTAAGCAGTATGGGATTATCTAACCCTGTTCTCTCCTTGTTCAGCCGGGTGTGGTCGACCGCATGAATCGGCATTGTCACTCGGTGAGGGTCGGTTGGGTCAGGCGAGCGGCGTGTCCTGTCAGTTGAGGGCCCGTCTGCTACTGACTCCCAGCGTTTTCCTACTGCTTGGTCTGTTTCTTCTGCTCGGCTCCCTCTTTTCCCTTAGCTTCCGGGCATTCGCTTT
The DNA here is from genome assembly GCA_947471745.1 of Closterium sp. Naga37s-1. Taxonomy (NCBI): domain Eukaryota; kingdom Viridiplantae; phylum Streptophyta; class Zygnematophyceae; order Desmidiales; family Closteriaceae; genus Closterium; species Closterium sp. Naga37s-1. The sequence continues at coordinate 4,239,672 of CANJKZ010000056.1, read as the reverse complement.
TGCGGTGCCCCGGACGATTGCACGCAAAGCAGCGCCCTTTAAACGGTGCAGCAGTGGCATTCGCGGCGACGGCACGTATCGTAGCCTGCTCGTTCATCCCACGAGTCCGGTGTCCCCAGTTGCTGTTATTATTGTAGGACCATGTCCTCGGTCAGCGGAGGAAATCGAGTTGTTTTCCGCCATGGCGAGAATTTCGTTGGACCCTGTGACGTCGCGGAGAGGATTTCTTGCGCGATTTCGTTTTTTAGACCGCCGACATAGCTATTGATGCGCTCGGCTTCACGCATATAGCCCACCTGCTCGCACAATGCCATGAAACCGCTAGTGTAGTCCTGGACGGAACCGAGCTGGCGCCAAGTGCACAGCTTCTGGCGCGCAGAAATTGACGCAGCGATTTGCTCGAATCTCCTGCGTAGACCCGCGCATCACACGTCCCACGTGCGATACTGGACGACCTCCACGAAATACGACGGTGCCCAGGGTCCAGAAGGTCCTTCCCGTGGCGGTAGAGCCTCGTAGTCGCTCGGCTTCGTGACGATGTCGCGCCACCAATTCATGGTAGGTCCTCGGAGCAACGACACGGTGTAACTAAATTTTGCCACGTTCGACGAGACGTATTTGGCGTCGAATAATACATTTATCGTGAAGTGCCACGCCTGAACCGTCGGACCACCCTGTTCACTCCGGTCGAAACATGGCGGACGCCGCGGCTTGAGCGGCATCGGTGAAGGGAGTGCCGACTCGTCGATTGGCGTTGTAATGTTGACGCGACGTTGGCTTTCAGTTGCATTCGTCGCCCCGGGGTGTGTCGTCCCGTGGTCGTCGCAAACGTCGTTGCGCGCGACGCCATCACTAGCAGCGCTCGAGTGTTGTCCCACGCTCTTGTGTCGGGATGTGTATGGTGCAGCCGGTGCTGGTGTTCCTTGCGTTTGTGTTGTCAAACATTATATGTTTATATTGTGTAGGCTATAGTGGGTTTAGCCTTAGGGGGTACAGCTTTGTTAGGGTTTCCTACTTGTATCCCCCTCCTACCTAGTTTCATGCATTCTCGTTCTATTCTAGATTCTAACATGGTATCACGAGCCTAGGTTGCTACCTAGGACCGCTTTCTACTATGGGCCCACTATTCCGCTAGAAGCGCCCTCGTGCGCCCTACCTTACGTGTGCCCTCGTGCGCCTTTCTCTGCTAGTGCGCCTTCGTGCGCCCTCGTGCGCCCTCGTGCGCCCTCGTGCGCCCTCGTGCGCCCTCGTGCGCCTTTCTCTGCTAGTGTGCCTTCGTGCGCCTTCGTGCGCCCTCGTGCGCCCTCGTGCGCCTTCGTGCGCCCTCGTGCGCCCTCGTGCGCCTTCGTGCGCCCTCGTGCGCCCTCGTGCGCCCTCGTGCGCCCTCGAGCGCCCTCGTGCGCCCTCGAGCCGCCCCTGCAGGTCCGTCAGGCCCCCGAGCTGCCTCTGCAGACCCGTCAGGCCCCCCCCGAGCCACCTCTGCAGGCCCGTCAGGCCCGAGAGCCGCCCCTGCAGACTCGTCAGGCCCGCGCGCAGCCTCTGCCCGACCGCGCGCCGCCCCTGCAGGCTCTTGCCGCCCGCCGCGTCGCCCTGCCCGCGGCGTCGCCGCCTGCCCGCGGCGTCATCACCTGCCCGCGATGAAGCCCCTGCCCGTGGCGTCGTCGCCTGCCCGCGGCGTCGTAGCCTGCCCGCGGCGTCGTCACCTGCTCGCCGCGTCGCCCTGCCCGCGGCGTCGCCACCTGCTCGCGGCGTCGCCCTGCTCGCGGCGTCGTCACCTGCTCGCTCCGTCGCCCTGCTCGCGGCGTCGTCACCTGCTCGCCGCGTCGCCCTGCCCGCGGCGTCGTCACCTGCCCGCGGCGTCGTCACCTGCTCGCCGCGTCGCCCTGCTCGCGGCGTCGTCACCTGCTCGCCGCGTCGCCCTGCCCGCGGCGTCGTCACCTGCCCGCCGCGTTGCCCTGCCCGCGGCGTCGTCACCTGCCCGCCGCGTCGCCCTGCCCGCGGCGTCGCCACCTGCCCGCCGCGTCGCCCTGCTCGCCGCGTCGCCCTGACCTAATCCGCGCCTGGCCTCTGGAGCAGCCGCCCCTGGCCACTGGAGCAGCCGCCATTGCAGGAGCCGCCCCTCGCCCCTGGAGCAGCCGCCCCTGCAGCAGCCGCCCATGGCCCCTGGAGCAACCACCGCTGCAGCAGCCGCCCCTGGCCCCTGGAGCAGCCGCCACTGCAGCAGCCGCCCCTGGCACCTGGAGCAGCTGCCGTCGCGGCCCGGCCTCGCCCTGCAGCAGCTGCTGCGGAGCTCCCTGCTGCGGCCCGGCCCCGCCCTGCAGTTGTAGCGGCCCCGCTGTCGCCACCGTCTTGCGCCTGCCGCGCCGACCACTGGTGAGCATTGCCCTGCCAGCACTGCTACCGCTGCTACTGCTGCTACTGCCTTTTCTACTCCCACTGCTACTGCTCCTGCTGTTACTGCTGTTACTGCCACTACTGCTGCTACTGCTGCTCCTGGCGTGGCCAGATGCAGCTCAAGGGCCGTGCGCGTGAGTCCCTCACGCCCCAGCAGCTTCGTGAGTGGTACGCTAGTTGGGGCTGTCGGGGTGGCCGTAGTGGTAGTCGCTCTGGAGTGGGTCGGTCGGGAGCTTCTGGTAGTGGACAGGTGCAGCTGCCGTGTCCTCTTTCGCCCCAGCAGCTTCGTGCATGGTACGCTAGTTGGGGCTGTCGGGGTGGCCGTAGTGGTAGTTGCTCTGGAGTGGGTCGGTTGGGAGCTTCTGGTAGTGGACAGGTGCAGCTGCCGTGTCCTCTCTCGCCCCAGCAGCTTCGTGAGTGGTACGCCAGTTGGGGCTGTCGGGGTGGCCGTAGTGGCAGTCGCTCTGGAGTGCGTCGTTCGGGAGCTTCTGGTAGTGGACAGGTGCAGCTGCCGTGTCCTGTGAGTGAGGCTGCCGCTCTAGGTGCTAGTGCGTCTGTTGCCCTAGGTGCTGGTGAGGCTACCACTCCCGGTACTCGCGTGTCTGCTACCCCAGGTGCTGGTGAGGCTGCTGCTCTAGGTGCTCGTGAGTCTGCCCCCCCTGGTACTGAGTCGACTGAGGCACTGCACACCTTCACTCTGGACTCAGGTGCTTCTCGCTGTTTCTTTCGTGACCGCACTGCCCTTGAGCCGCTTGCTCGGCCAGTTGCTGTCTCCCTCGCTGACCCCTCTGGGGGTCCGGTCATTGCGACCTCCTCCACTGTCCTTCCTTGTCCTGCGGTCCCGTCGGGCACACTGTCAGGTCTCCACCTCCCCTCGTTCTCTACGAACTTGGTGGCGGGTTGTGCGCTCCAGGACGGGGGTGTTCACCAGTTCACCCCTACCTACGAGCGCGTGACACACTGCACGTGTGCTCGGACGGGCCGTCACCTGGCTACCTTCACTCGGCAGCCGGGGTCGGACCTGTACACACTGACCACTGAGTCCCCTCAGGTAGCTGCGTCTGCGTCAGGTCAGCTGTCGGCCCCCTGCTCGTGTCGCTCTCTGGCGCACGAGACCGTCCTCTGGCACCACCGACTTGGTCACCCGTCCGTGCAGCGCCTTCGTGCCATGCACAAACGGTACCTTGTCTCTGGTCTTCCCAGGGTTCTCCCTCCCCTCCCACCCTCGCCTGCTCCTCCCTGTATTCCCTGTGTCGAGGGGCGGCAGCGCGCCGCTCCTCACTCCTCCTCGTTTCCCCCGACGACTGCTCCCTTGCAGACACTCCACATGGACGTGTGGGGCCCAGCCCGCGTCCGTGGTCAGGGTCAGGAGAGGTACTTCTTGATAGTTGTTGACGACTACTCGCGCTACACCACGGTCTTCCCCTTGCGCACCAAGGGTGAGGTCCCTGATGTTTTGATCCCTTGGATCAGCGCTTCTCATCTCCAGCTCAGCGAGCGTTTCCACTCGGACTTTCCTGTCCTGCACTTGCACTCTGACAGAGGTGGTGAGTTCTCCTCCGACCTCTTGGCGGCCTACTGTGCGGAGCACGGCATCCGCCAGTCGTTCACGCTTCCGGCCTCTCCACAGCAGAATGGGGTTGCTGAGCGCCGCATTGGCTTGGTCATGGAGGTCGCTCGTACCTCCATGATCCATGCGGCTGCCCCTCATTTTCTGTGGCCGTTTGCGGTCCGGTACGCCGCACATCAGCTCAACCTCTGGCCCCGTGTCTCCTTGCCGGAGACCTCGCCCACACTGCGTTGGACCGGGGAGGTTGGCGATGCGTCGGTGTTCCGGGTCTGGGGATGTCGAGCCTTAATCCGCGATACGTCTGCGGACAAGCTCTCCTCCCGCACCGGTCCTTGTGTCTTCCTTGGCTATGTCCCTGACGTGCTTGGCTGGCAGTTTTACCACCCCACCTCGCCCCGTATCCTGCCCTCTCAGGACGTCACTTTCGACGAGGCGGTTCCCTTTTACCGTCTCTTCCCCTACCGCACTGCCCCTCTCCCTCCTCCGCCGCTCTTCCTAGCACCAGGTCCTCCTCCGGTAGACCCCCTCCCCCCTCAGGGTCCTGCTCCCTCAGGTGTGTCCCAGGTAGACCCTATCGAGCCTGTCGGGGTAGCAATCGACTCTGGTGCTGCTAGAGGTGGTGCGTCTAGAGGTGCTGGGCTTGGGCGTGCGGAGCCTAGGGGTGCTGAGCCTGGGGGTGCTGAGTCGGAGGGTGCGGAGCCTGGGGGTGCTGAGCCTGCGGGTGCTGAGTCTGGGGGTGCTGAGTCTGGAGGTGCTGAGCCTGGGAGTGCTACACCTGGAGGAGCTCTCTCCTCACAGCAGCTGCGTGAGTGGTACTTACAGTACTGCAGCCTCAGGAGAGGTGCTTCTGGAGCCAGGAGTACTGCTGGAGCTGATGCTAGTGCTTCCCCTCCTAGGCGGGAGCTGCCCTCTCCCCAGCGGCTCCGAGAGTGGTACGCACGGCGCTGCAGTCTTCGGAGTGGCGCTCCTAGTGTCGCGGACACAGCTGCTGGAGGTTCTGCTGCTGGCGGTGCTTCTGGCGCTGCTGGAGGTACTGCTGGTGCTGGAGCTGCTGGTGCTGCTGATGCTACTGGAGGTGCTGCTGGTGCTGGTGGTACTGCTGGGGCTGCTGGAGCTGCTGGAGGTGCTGCTTCTTCTGGAGGTGCGGCTGGTGCTGCGGACCCGGGCGTTGGAGTTGCTGCTGGTGCTGCGGACCCTGGAGTCGGAGCTGCTGCTGGTGCTGCGGACCCTGGAGTTGGAGCTGCTGCTGGTGCTGAGGACCCTGGAGGTGGAGCTGCTGCTGGTGCTGAGGACCCTGGCGCTGGTGTCTCTGCTGGTTCAGGAGACGCTGCGCGGCCGCGGCCGTACTTCGTTCCGCTCCTTCAGCAGGTTCTTGTTCAGCCTCCTCCTCCTTGTCCTCCTCCCTCCTTAGAGTGTCCTCCGTCTGTCCAGTCGCAGTCACGGTTACCGTCTGACTCCCCTCTCCCTTGTCCTTCTCCTTACACTGGTCCGACTGGAGGTCTTACGGAGCGTCGTGAGCCTGAGTCTCGTCCTGCGTCGCCTGTTCGTGCTGCTCACACTGGTCGTCGTGTCCCGCGTCAGCGTCCTCCTGCTGTCCCTGGCACTCACCAGATGGCGCTTCGTCCTTCCACTGCTCCCCAGCGTGTCCCTCTCCCGTCTCCTCCTACGTCCTCTCTTCCTGCTCTTGCTGACCCTGAGTCTGACTCCCTTCGTGCTGCCAGTCCTACTGTCACGCGTCTCCTGGCTACTGTTGTCACTGACCCTTCCTTTGAGTCCACTGCTGCGTCTGCCTTAGTTGCCGAGCTTGTCGACTTTGCTGCCACTTGTCGTCTAGACTACGCCGCTAGCCTAGTTGCTGAGTCTGAGTCTGTCTGTCCTCCGTCCGTCAGGGGTGAGTCTGCTCTTGGCACGGACGTCCTTGAGGACAGGCAGGAGGAGTTTGAGTGCTTTGCCGCTGCTTTACCTCATCTCGTGTCCATGCTAGTTGCCCCTGAGGGAGACCCGGATGCAGCAGACATCCCGACTCCGCGCTCTTACGCAGAGGCTATAGAGGGTCCCTACTCCTCTCAGTGGCAGACAGCCATGGACGCAGAGATGGCTTCCTGGAAGTCCACAGGCACCTACGTCGACGAGGTTCCCCCACCTGGGGCGAACATCGTCAGTGGCATGTGGATTTTCAGGGTGAAGCGGCCGCCGGTTTCTCCGCCTGTCTTCAAGGCGCGTTACGTTGCACGAGGCTTCAGTCAGCGAGAGGGAGTTGACTTCTTCCAGACCTTCTCCCCGACCCTGAAGATGACCACTCTTCGGGTTCTGTTGCACGTCGCCGCTCAGCGTGACTACGAGCTCCACTCTCTTGACTTCAGCACTGCTTTCCTACAGGGCAGCCTGCACGAGGAGATCTGGCTGCGCCGCCCACCTGGCTTCACTGGGTCGTTCCCTCCTGGTACCCAGTGGAGCCTCCGGCGGCCAGTCTACGGTCTCCGACAGGCGCCACGTGAGTGGCACGACACACTGAGGACTACACTTGCGGCTCTTGGGTTCGCTCCTTCTACTGCTGACCCGTCGCTGTTTCTACGCACCGACACCTCGCTGCCGCCGTTCTACATCCTCGTGTACGTCGACGACTTGGTCTTTGCCACTGCTGACACTGCGGCACTCGCCCACGTGAAGTCGGAGCTGCAGAAGAGACACACGTGCACAGACCTGGGTGAACTGACAAGCTATCTTGGCTTGCGGATCACCCGGGACAGAGCACGGTGCACCATCACCTTGACTCAGTCACACATGGTGCAGCAGGTCCTTCAGCGCTTCCGCTTCACGTACTCCTCGCCTCAGCCCACTCCTCTGCCTACCGGTCACTCGCTCTCAGCTCTGCCTTCAGATGAGTCCGTAGAGCCGAGTGGCCCGTATCCAGAGCTTGTGGGCTGCCTCATGTACCTGATGACCTGCACTCGACCTGACCTTGCATACCCTCTTAGCATCCTTGCACGCTATGTCGCTCCTGGCCGTCACCGGAAGGAGCACATGGATGCAGCTAAGAGGGTGTTGCGCTACTTGTGCAGTACGTCGGGCATGGGGCTAGTGCTTGGAGGACGAGACCGAGTTGTACTCACTGGGCACTCAGACGCGTCTTGGGCTGACGACCAGGCTACTCAGCGGTCGTCACAGGGTTACACCTTCAGCCTTGGCTCTGGTTCAGTTTCTTGGCGTTCTACACGCTCGTCTTCTGTTCTCAGCTCCAGTTGTGAGGCTGAGATCTACGCCACAGCCATGGCTGCACAGGAGTTATGCTGGCTCACCTACCTGCTGACCGACTTGGGAGAGCGGCCTCGTTCTCCTCCAGTGCTGTACGTCGACAACAAGGCTGCCATTGCCTTGTGTGAGGAGCACAGACTGGAGCACAGAACGAAGCATATCGCTCTGCGCTACTTCCTTGCTCGAGAGCTGCAGCAGCGCGGTCAGCTTCGTCTGCGTTACGTGGCCACTCGGGCCAACACTGCTGATGTGTTCACCAAGGCGCTTCAGCCTTGTGACCATCAGCGCTTCTGTACTGTTCTAGGCCTCGTGCCTACTGGGCCTCACTTGCTTACTTCTTGACTCTGCTTGTACTGTGATCTCTGTATATATACCTGCTTGTTTACTCTTGCTAGGTTGTGATCACTGTATCTCTTGTTATACTATCAACCTGCATGTGAACTGGTCTTGTGACCACTGGCTTGTGCTCAGAATTTGTGTGGTTTCCTTGAGATCCACCCTGAGCTTGCTTTGCTTTGCTTTGACTGGTCTTGTGACCATCTGGTTGTCTCCCACTTAGCCTATGGGGGTGTGTCAAACATTATATGTTTATATTGTGTAGGCTATTGTGGGTTTAGCCTTAGGGGGTACAGCTTTGTTAGGGTTTCCTACTTGTATCCCCCTCCTACCTAGTTTCATGCATTCTCGTTCTATTCTAGATTCTAACATGTGTCTGTGCTTATTGCGCCCAAGTAATGTCGTTTTGAAGTGATGTGTGTTCTGCCGTTAGCGTCGCAATTTCGTCGACGCTTCCGCGCAGTTGGTGCGTCAGCTCATCCAGGCGCCCCTACGTCAAGCTGGCGAGGTCGATATGCTACGCCATTTCGAAGGGCGTCGGCCCTCTTAGGTGCTAGGCGCAGTCGTGGCTGCACGTGCTTACGAGAGAGCACATGGACAGCGGCTCCTAGTACGCAGAGGTGCGTAAGTCTCTTTGAGTGAAAATTCAAAAGTTGGGTTCTGCCGGTTGCGGAAATGCGCGGTCCCAATAGAAAGCGGCTCTGATAGCCAAGTGTTTCGGGTGCAATGTATCGAGGTAGCGAGGATGACACTAAGTTGGCAAACGAGTACAAATGTGAGCGAAGGCATGAGCGACCATTTTTAGCAAAGCTAAGCAAACAGTAACGCGGTGCGTGCGAGCTAGCTAGTGCCATGCTTACAGTGAGGTTCGAGCTAGCCCCGAAGCGTAGGCCGACTCGGTCCAGTCCAGCAGTGCATGGTTTGGGAAATGTGATGCGCGGAGGCGGCGAAACACCGCATGTTGAGATGCGTGGTAAGGGATGCTGAAATTTTCCTTACACCGATACACGAAGTATAGCTAGGCTGCAGAACGAGTGTATTTTGTATAATGTTTCTTATAAAATTTGCCTTCTATTTCCCTATCTCTTCTCTTTGAAAGGTCATTCTTGTAGGGAGGGTGTGGTCCGGGCGAGGTGGCGCTGGCGTTGGCGACGACCCCGCTGGTGGCGTTGCCGCGAAAGCTGCCGACCACTGCTGGTGGCTTTTTTTATTCTTGAGGGCTCGAGTGCCCTACTGGTCGTAGCTGGGGGACTAGGACTAGGACTACAAGGATATCTTGTTTCTTTCTACTTTTTTTGTTCCTCCTTTACCTTTCTTGTCCTTTCCTGCTCCTTCAATTTCGATAGAGAACTTCCACTCTTTTCCACATTTCCTTATTGCATTGCCATTTCCTTCCATTTCCTTGTTTGTCATTCTGCTCTTCCCTGTGCATCTCATTCTTTCATTCTTCCTTCGTCACTTCGTTTTAAGCCGTCGTTATTGCCTTTCCCGTCGTTCAATGTTTAGTACCGGAGCATGTAATAAAATACATTGTTTTCGTCCGTCCTTGTTTCTGTGCATTTTTGTTTTTTTTTTTACTTTCAGCCTCCTCCTTTCCGTCGTTCGTTTTCCCTTAATTCTATTTACTTTCGACTGTCGTTTTCCAATCCATTTCTATATTTTTTCACCATTAAGAAAAATTCATTGCCTTTTATAAAAGTCCTTTACTATGTGTAACTCCCTTGTGCTTTTTGTTTCTTATTTTTTCTCTTCCTCTTGATCTCTTGTTCACTCTATGCACTTTCCTCTCCTCATTTCTATTCCTCCCCCCTGCTTTCTGTTGTCATTGTTTATCCTTTCCTTCTCTGTTTTTGATTCCTTCGTTTTAATCTTCTTGATTGCTTTTTTCAGCAGGCCGCACGTTCACCAGTACATACGACTTTGCTAGTATTTCGAGGAGTCAGATAGAGCCAAGGAAAAGGGAAAATGTCGGACAGTGGGAATTGATTTAGGCTGCTGTTTATAGTTTTTTCTTCATCTTCTTTATTTCTTCTTTGTTGCCCCTTTTGTTTATGCATTTGCATGTGCATTAATCTGCTTGAATATGCATGCATGAACAATGCATGCCTTTGAGTTTTAAAATAGGAGCCAATTCTATCATTTCCCAAAGGTTCATTGAGTACGCTCAAATGGGTACGCTTACTTGAACTGGATTTGATAGTGTTGATCCTATTTTTAAGGCTCACAGATTGTGTTGTTCCATATGATAGTTGTAATTCTCAGAAACTGAATGCAACGGAATGGTGAAACTAGAAAGTGTGGAAGTACAAATATGCAACCCTAACAACTGTACTCCCTATTGTGCTACTCACTGTAGCCTACAAGCATAGAATTACATTTGACACACCCCCATAGGCTAAGTGAGGGGCATCAAAGCAAGCAAGGTGAACAAACGGTCACAAGACCAATCAAAGCAAGAAACAAGGCAAGCTCAGGGTGGATCTCAAGGACACCACACAAGCGCAAGCAAGCGGCCACAAGGCCAGTTCAAGAGTTCACTAGGATATAAATTGGAAGCACAACAAGCAGAGCAAACAACAAGACTACAGCAACCGAGGGCCTACCTCAACAAGCCCCAACTGCACACAGAACCTGTGGTGATCACCAAGCGCCAAGGCCTTGGTGAAGACGTCTGCAGTGTTGGCCTCTGAGGCCACAAAGTCCAGGCGTGCCTGGCCACGTCGCTGCAGCTCTCGCAGGAGGAAGTACCTCACGTCAATATGCTTCACTCTGCTCTCCAGTCGAGGCTCTCGACACAGGAGGATCATGGCCTTGTTGTCAGCGTACAAGGTCGGTGCAGAGCGAGGCCGCTCACCAAGGTCGGCGAGCAAGAAGGTCAACCAGCGAATCTCCTGTGCCCCCATGGCACCAGCGTAGATCTCTGCCTCTGCACTGGAAGTAGCCACAGACGACGACCGTGTAGACCTCCACGGCACAGCACCAGCTCCCAGACTGAAGCAGTAATCCTGAGTCGAGCGCTGAGTCTCCACGTCGTCAGCGTAGGAAGAGTCACAGTGACCAGTCAACGCCATTGGCTGAGTCCCTCCAAGCACAAGCCCCATGCCTGATGTAGTCGCCAGGTACTTTGCCACCCTCATAGCAGCTGTCCAGTGGACAGGACGGTGTCTCCCAGTCGCAACAAAGCGAGAGAGGATGCTGAGGGGAAAGGCGAGGTCCGGCCGAGTACAAGTCATCAGGTACATGAGGCAGCCCACAAGCTCTGCGTAGGGACCACTGGGCTCAAAGGGCTCGTCAGGAAAGGGGCCAGTGAGTTGGTGGTCAACAGCAAGAGGAGTGGGCTGTGTGGTGGAGAACTGGAAGTCGAACCGCCGAAGGACCTGCTGCACCATGTGTGACTGCGTCAGTGTGATGGTGCGAGCGACTCTGTCCCTGGTGATCTGCAGGCAAAGGTAGCGGTGCAGCTCACCCAGGTCAGTGCACTTGTGTCTCTTCTGCAGTTCGGACTTCACCTGAGCCAGGGCTGCCCTGTCTGCGGTAGCAAACACCAAGTCGTCGACGTAGACAAATATAAAGAAAGGAGTAGAACCCGCTCGAACAAACAGCGACGGGTCGGCGGAGGACGGGCTGAACCCAAGGTCACGAAGCGTGGAGCGAAGAATGTCGTGCCACTCACGGGGCGACTGGCGGAGACCGTAGACTAGTCGCCTCAGGCTCCACTGGGTCCCAGGTGGGAAGGTGTCAGTGAAGCCAGGAGGACGGCGCAGCCAGATCTCCTCGTGCAGTCGGCCCTGGAGGAATGCAGTGGAGAAGTCGAGGGAGTGCAGCTCGTAGTCTCGCTGCGCTGCTATGTGGAGTAGCACCCAAAGAGTAGTCATCTTCGGGGTCGGGGCGAAGGTCTGGAAGAAGTCAACTCCCTCACGCTGACTGAAGCCCCTAGCCACGTAGCGCGCCTTGAACACCGGCGGTGCTCCAGGCGGCCGCTTCACCTTGAAGAGCCACATGCCATCGACTACGTTCGCCCTGGGAGGGGGAACTGCGTCGACGTAGGTGCCTGTGGATCTCCAAGACGCCAACTCTGAGTCCATAGCCGCTTTCCATTGAGAGGCCCACGCCCCTGACACTGCCTCGCGGTAAGTGCGAGGAGTCGGTATGTCAAGGGCGTCGGGGTCTCCCTCAGGGGATAGCAGCATGGCACACACAGAGGGAGAAGCGGCTGCCCAGTACTCCAGCTCAGACTCTCTGTCCTCTAGGACGTCACAGCCAAGGGCAAACCCACCCCCGATGGACAGAGGACGGTAGGGAGGATCTGGCACCACACGGGTGGCGTAGTCAAGGCGGCTGGCGGCAGCAAACTCAGCGACAGCGGCAGTAAGAGCCGAGGCAGACGACGGAGGGAAACGAGAGTCGGTGACAAGAATGGCGAGGACACGTGCGGCAACAGGACGAACAGCGCAGTAGTAGTCAGAGATAGGAGTGGGGAGGGCTGGGAGAGAGGACGGAGGAGGAGACGGGAGAACGGACACAGGAGAAGGAGAACGACGACGAGACGAACAAAGGAGGGCAGTGTGGAGGTCAGTAACAGGGGATGAGTGACGAGCACGCAGAGGACAACGAGTGATCAAGTCGTGACGGACAGAAGGAGGAGGAGACGGAGGAGGAGGAGACTGAGGAGGAGGAGAAGACCAGACCGCCGGACGGTGGTCAGGAGGAGGCAACGGAGGAACAAACAGAGGAGGAGACTAGGAGCGGACAGGAGGAGAGGTGGAAAGGCCAAGGGCCCGCAGGCCACTCACAGGTGGGAACAATTGCCACTCCAGAGGAAGCTGCGGTGGCGGCTGCGGCTGCTGCTGCTGCCACTGCTGCTCCAGAAGGTCCAGCACCCGCAACTCCTGCCGCTCCCTCTCCAACCGCTCCTGCTCCTCACGCTCACGCCGACGGGCAGCCTGTAGACGCGTGTCGTGGCGGTGGGGAGGCGGAGTGGACTCCGCAGAACCAGTGTCTCCAGCTCCAGTCTCCTCAGAACCAGCACCTCGGGTGCCAGTGCCTCCAACACCAGCACCCCCAGAACCAGCACCTCCAGTGCCAGGACCTCCAACTCCAGCACCCCCAGAACTAGCACCTCCAGTACCAGCACCTCCAACTCCAGCACCCCCAGAACTAGCACCTCCAGTGCCAGCACCTCTAGCTCCAGCACCAACCGAGTCCACAGTAACCTGTCGCGGAAGTGCCGAAGGCTGCTGAGGGGACTGTGAGGAGGACTGCGGGGAGGGAGACGCTACCTGACGCGCGACCGAGGGTAGAGGGGTAGCGTGGGACACACCAGACGGGGCAGGACCAGGGGGGGGCGGGGGTACCGGAGGAGCAGGAGCAGGAGGAGGAGAGGGTGCTAGGAAAAGGGGGGGGAGGGGTACCGGGAGACCTCGACAGGGGTACCGGGTGTTGTAGGACACGGACTCGTCGAACCTGACGTCACGGGAGTCGAGGAACTGGTGGAGGGGCGGGTGGTAAAAGGACCAGTCAGCAGAGTCGACCGGGAAGCCAAGAAAGACACAGTCGATGGCGCGTGCCGAGAGCTTGTCCGCAGAGGTGTCGCGGACTTGCACAAGGCAGCCCCAGACTTGAAAGGCCGACCCAACACCAGGGGAACTAGTCCAAAGACTGGTCGGTGAAGCCTCGGGCCGCGAGACACGCGGCTGGAGGTTCAGCTGGTGTGCGGCGTAGCGCACCGCGTAGGGCCACAGAAAATGGGGCGCATGGGCATGGATCATGGACGTGCGGGCGATGTCCATGACCAAGCCAATGCGGCGCTCAGCAACCCCATTCTGCTGTGGGGACTCCGGCAGCGTCCAGGACTGTACAATGCCCTGCTCGCCGCAAAATCCCCCGAGAATGCCGGAGCGAAACTCGCCCCCACGGTCGGAGTGGAGACAACTGACTCGACGACCACGAGTGCCCTCAGTGGCTAGAAGCCACCTGATCAGCGTAGCAGTCACCTCGGACTTCTTCGCAAGAGGGAACACTGTGGTGTACCTGGAGTAGTCGTCGACGACCACCAGAAAGTAACGCTCCCTCCCAAACCCCTGCGTCGGGGCAGGGCCCCAGACGTCCAAGTGGAGAGTCTCGAAGGGAGCGGTGGCCGGATGAAGGGAGGAGGAGTGGGGAGTGGCGCGTAAGCGACCGGCGACGCACGGAGAGCAAGGAGGGGCAAGCGAGGGAGGGAGCGACGGGAAGGTGCGTGGGAGACCTGTGACAAGTCCCTGACTGAGCATGCCACGAAGGCGAGGGATCGACGGCTGGCCAAGGCGGTGGTGCCACAGGACGGTGCGGTGGGCGAGAGAGCGACAGGAGCAAGACGCAGCGACTGGACTGGACACAGCGACCGGAGCGGATACGACTACCTGGCTAGACACAACAACTGGACTTGGGACCTGGGCCGGAGGGGACGCAACAACCTGAGGGGAGGACGCGACCGAGGAGCGCTCGGTGTGGAGGACGTAGAGACCGGAGCGGGGCTCCCTGATGAACGTGGCTAGAACAGCACCTGTGGTAGCGTCTGTACAGACTGCAGTCCGCCCACCCCCCACGAAGGTAACCGTGATCCCCCTATCCTGGAGGTATCCAACACCCACCAAGTTCCGAGTGAACGAGGGGATGTGGAGGCCGCGCAGGACACCAGAGGGGACCACAGGGCACGGGAGGGTGGTGGAGCTACGCGCAACGGCTGGTCCAGAGGTAGGATCAGCCAGAGCCACTGACACAGGAGTGAGGAGTGGTGTAAGGGTCGTGTGGTTGCGGAAGAAGCACTGAGACGCGCCCGAGTCCAGCGTGAACGACAGAGAGGCCTCAGCCGGAGGGTCATCTGACCCAGTCGCTACACAAGCACCTAGAGCAGCAACACAAGCACCTAAGCTAGACAGGCACAAGGCTACACTAGCAGGAGGCAAGCAGGCTAAGCTACGAACACGCGAGCACACAGATCCATCAGCACTAAAGTCAGCATCAACATACAAAGCATGCTGACGCGCATCGTCCATGGACAGATCAAAGACATCAATCTTACGGGCTAACAGACGAGACCAGCGAGGCGTGACCGCCAGAGGGCCCCAACGAGCCCGGTAGGTCGTCGAGGCGGCGGAAGCACCGCGCGGCAGAGTGGTCGTCGCGACCACAGAGACAGGGGCTGCCCGGCCCGGTGAGGCACCAGTGGGTGCAGGGGCCAGCGTCACGGCGAGGGGGGCGAGGGGCCCAGCTGGAAGAGCTGCTGCTGCGGCCGGTGCTCCCAGGGCCTCCCGGACCCCACTGCGGCGGGGGACCCCAGTGCTGCTGCGGACCCCACTGCAGCGGGGGCCCCCACTGCTGGAACTGTTGCGGCGCCTGCTGGTGCTGCTGTCCCTGCTGCTGCTGCTGTCCCTGCTGTGGCAGGTGCTGCTGTGGCTGCTGCTGCTGGGGGGCAACACCCCCACCGGTCGGGCCACCACCTGTGGGTGGACCTGTCTGTCCTGCACCTCCGCCAAGGCCCCCTCCCCCTGGTGCACCACCGCCGCCGCCTCCACCGCTCCCACCGCCACCGCCACCTCCATCCCCGCCTCCACCGCCCCCACCTCTCCCCCTACCGCCCCTCTTGCCACTCTTGCCCCGTTTCTGCCAGTCTGCGGCTGAAACGGCAGCAGTGTCCTCAGAAACCGACACAGCAGCAGAAGCACGGGTAGAAGTGAAAGTGGGAAGCTGAGGGGCGGCACACCCCGCAAAGAGACGGGGAGCCACCGCGTCAGTGGCGGAGGCAACGGTGAGGAGGCTGCTCTCGATCTTCCCGAGAGCGGTCTCGAGGAGATCGATGGTGAGCTCAGTGGGGTGCTTCTGGAGAAGCGCGTCGCGGGCAGTGGCAAGGCGGTCAGGGAGGTGGGTGACTAACCAGTCCACAGTGAGCCACATGGGGGGGGGGAGCAACAAGAAGCTGTGCGTCGGTACAGGCCGCACGGAAACCGGCGGCAAGCGAGCGGAGGTGAGTCACTAGGTCGGAGACAGTCACAAACGAACCTAGGTCGGGAAACACAAACGGCATGAGGAGGCGACTGAGGGAGGCAGAGGAGGGGGTGGAGTAGCGGGCAACAATAGCATCCCAAACCCCCTGTGCTGTCTCCACCTGGTCAAAGTGGGCGGCCTCAGTCGGGGGGAGAAGCTCCGACAGTGTGAGAGCGGCGGCAGCGTCACGAGAGAGCCACACGTCCCTGGCCAGGACCCGACGGTCGTACTCCGCCTGGGCCGTAGGAGTTGGCTCCGAGGCGGTCGGCAGGGCGGCGGGGGACGGGGGGGCCTGGAGAGCACCAGACGCATGGGCCCACAGAGTGGCACCGTCCTGGCACTGGCTAGTGAGGAAGCGCGTGGTCTGGCGCTGCCAGGTCCCGAACTCTATCGGGCGCCCCTCCGCATCGAAACGGAGGCGACGGGACTCCATAACTGATGCCATGCTAGAGGCGACTGGAGCACGGCGGAGGCGGATCTAAGAACGTGGAGGACGGCTATGGAGGGCGAGAGACGCCAGCTAGAAAGCTACGAGAGAACCGACGGCTGAGGGAGCAAACGAGATGAGGCGGAGAGTGGCTAGGAACGCTAGGGACGGAGCGGCTAGGAGCTAGTGTCGACACGACGCGAAGGCTAACTACCGGAGGTATGAGCGGCTGCCAGCCGCTGAGGCGAAGTCCAGTGACAGGGAGAACGGGAAGGGCCCGGGAAACAGGGCGGAGGAGGGGAGAAACCGGCCACGTGCCGAGGGTAGGTGTGGATTGGGCGGGCTAGGACGCAACCGAGGCGTGGGCGCGGGCTAGGGTTGGGCTGGGGCGCAGGCTAACGGGAAGGGAGGGCGTGGGGCTAGGCGTGGGAGCGGGTGAGGCGGAGGCGCGGGCTAAGGCGGAGGCACGGAGGTGCGGTGGCGCGGATGCGCGGTGGGGCGGCCGGAAGGGGCGCTAAGGGGCCGCGCTAAGGGGCGCGCTAAGGGGCGCGACGGGCGAGGGCTGAGGGCCGCGCTAAGGGGCGGGTTAGGGGCCGCGCTAAGGGGCGGGCAGAGGGCCGCGCTAAGGGGCGCGACGAGGGGCGGGCTGAGGGCCGCGCTAAGGGCCGCGCTAAGGGGCGCGACGAGGGGCGGGCTGAGGGCCGCGCTAAGGGCCGCGCTAAGGGGCGCGACGAGGGGCGGGCTGAGGGCCGCGCTAAGGGCCGCGCTAAGGGGCGCGACGAGGGGCGGGCTGAGGGCCGCGCTAAGGGGCGCGCTAAGGGGCGTGACGAGGGGCGGGCTGAGGGCCGCGCTAAGGGGCGCGCTAAGGGGCGCGGGCTAGAGGCGCGAGGGCGCAACAAACACGGAGGGCGCGAGGGTGCGGAGGGCACTAGAGCGCAAAAGGGCGCGGAGGGCGCGGAGGGCGCAAAGGGCGCGGAGGGCGCCGAGGCTAGCTAGGAACGAACCTACTCGTGATACCATCTCAGAAACTGAATGCAACGGAATGGTGAAACTAGAATGTGTGGAAGTACAAATATGCAACCCTAACAACCGTACTCCCTATTGTGCTACTCACTGTAGCCTACAAACATAGAATTACATTTGACAGTAATGATTCAAATATTATGCTATTGACTTCCCCCACATGCTACGCAGGGGATGCGATAGCATAGTTCTTGGGTCATTCTCTATCACACATCATCATTACCATATGAACATGCATAATATACTCTATTTTATTCATATATCATTTATGAAAAATCCATGCAAATCATTATTCATATATGTGCATCCATATACATATCATTCATTCACCACCACAGCGTACATTTCAAAAGGGCAAACCATCCAAAAACAACAGTTTAACCAGCATGCTGGAAAATGGTATAATTGCATGCTTAAATTCCATCCACGTTAGACAAAATTACAAGGATTGCAATGTCAAAACTATGCATATATGCTCTAGGCTGTAGTGGGGCACTCCTTAGGGGGTACAACCCAAATTAGTTTTGTTGGAATCACTGAACAGGAATGTGTGAACTAGCAATGAAAAGAGTACAAGTACCTAACCCTAGAATTGTGTACCCCCTATAGGCTAACCCACTGTAGCCTAAACTAACACAACATATATAATGTTTGACACACCCCCATAGGCAAAGTGGGGGAGAACTAGGGGTCACAAGACCAGTCAAGGCAAAGCAAGGCAAAACAAGCTCAGGGTGGATCTCAAGGATACCACACAAATTCCGAGCACAAGCAAGTGGTCACAAGACCAGTTCACATGCAGGTTTATATATAGAGATCACAGTACAACAGACTCAAGAAGTAAGCAAGTGAGGTCCAGTAGGCACAAGGCCTAGAAGAGTGCAAAAGCGCTGATGGTCACAAGGCTGAAGCGCCTTGGTGAACACATCAGCAGTGTTGGCCTCAGAGGCCACGTAACGCAGGCGAAGCTGACCACGCTGCTGCAGCTCTCGAGCGAGGAAGTAACACAGAGCAATGTGCTTCGTTCTGTGCTCCAGTCTGTGCTCCTCACACAAGGCAATGGCTGCCTTGTTGTCGACGTACAGCACTGGAGGAGAACGAGGCTGCTCTCCAAGGTCGGTCAGCAAGTAGGTGAGCCAGCGTAGCTCCTGTGCCGCCATGGCTGTGGCGTAGATCTCAGCCTCACAACTGGAGCTGAGAACAGAAGAAGAGCGAGTAGAACGCCAAGAAACAGAACCAGAGCCAAGACTGAAGGAGTAACCCTGAGACGACCGCTGAGTAGCCTGGTCGTCTGCCCAAGAAGCGTCTGAGTGCCCAGTGAGAACAACTGGGACTCGCCCTCCAAGCACTAGCCCCATGCCCGACGTACTGCACAAGTAGCGCAACACCCTCTTAGCTGCATCCATGTGCTCCTTCTGGTGACGGCCGGGAGCGACATAGCGTGCAAGAATGCTGAGAGGGTATGCAAGGTCTGGTCGAGTGCAGGTCATCAGGTACATGAGGCAACCCACAAGCTCTGGATACGGGCCACTCGGCTCTACGGACTCATCCGAAGGCAGAGCTGAGAGCGAGTGACCGGTAGGCAGAGGAGTGGGCTGAGGCGAGGAGTACGTGAAGCGGAAGCGCTGAAGGACCTGCTGCACCATGTGTGACTGAGTCAAGGTGATGGTGCGGCGTGCTCTGTCCCGGGTGATCCGCAAGCCAAGATAGCTTGTCAGTTCACCCAGGTCTGTGCACGTGTGTCTCTTCTGCAGCTCCGACTTCACGTGGGCGAGTGCCACAGTGTCAGCAGTAGCAAAGACCAAGTCGTCGACGTACACAAGGACGTAGAACGGCGGCAGTGAGGTGTCGGTGCGTAGAAACAGCGACGGGTCAGCAGTAGAAGGCGCGAACCCAAGAGCCGCAAGCGTAGTCCTCAGTGTGTCGTGCCACTCACGAGGCGCCTGGCGGAGACCGTAGACTGGCCGTCGGAGGCTCCACTGGGTACCAGGAGGGAACGACCCAGTGAAGCCAGGTGGACGGCGCAGCCAGATCTCCTCGTGCAGGCTGCCCTGCAGGAAAGCAGTGCTGAAGTCAAGCGAGTGGAGCTCGTAGTCACGCTGAGCGGCGACGTGCAGCAGAACCCGAAGAGTGGTCATCTTCGGGGTCGGGGAGAAGGTCTGGAAGAAGTCAACTCCCTCGCGCTGACTGAAGCCTCGTGCAACGTAACGCGCCTTGAAGACAGGCGGAGAACCCGGCGGCCGCTTCACCCTGAAAATCCACATGCCACTGACGATGTTCGCCCCAGGCGGGGGAACCTCGTCGACGTAGGTGCCTGTGGACTTCCAGGAAGCCATCTCTGTGTCCATGGCTGACTGCCACTGAGAGGAGTAGGGACCGGCCATCGCCTCTGCGTAAGAGCGTGGGGTCGGGATGTCTGGTGCATCCGGGTCTCCCTCAGGGGCAACAAGCATGGACACGAGATGGGGCAAAGCGGCAGCAAAGCACTGGAACTCCTCCTGCCTGTCCTCAAGGACGTCAGTGCCAAGAGCACACTCACCCCCGACGGACGGAGGACAGACAGACTCAGACTCAGCAACTAGGCTAGCAGCGTAGTCTAGACGACAGCGAGCAGCAAAGTCGACAAGCTCAGCAACTAAGGCAGACGCAGCAGCAGACTCAAAGGAAGGGTCAGTGACAACAGTGGCCAGGAGACGCGTGACAGCAGGACTGGTAGCACGAAGAGAGTCTGACCCAGGGTCAGGAAGAGCAGGAAGAGAGGAAGCAGGAGGAGACGGCAGTGGGACACGCTGTGGAGCAGTGGACGGACGAAGCGCCATCCGGTGAGTGCCTGGGACAGCAGGAAGACGCTGACGCTGGACTCGACGACTAGAGAGAGCAGTGCGGACAGGCGACCCAGGACGAGACTCAGGCGACGCAGGACGAGACGCAGGCTCACGCCGCTCAGTAAGACCTCCAGTCGGACCAGTGTAAGGAGCAGGACCAAGGAGAGAGGAGGCAGACGGTAACGCCGACTGCAGCTGGACAGGCTGAGGACACTCTAAGGAGGGAGGAGGAAAAGTAGGAGGAAGCTGACCAAGAACCTGCTGAAGGAGCGGAACAAAGTACGGCTGAGACCGAGCAGCGACACCAGAGCCAGCAGGGACACCCGCACCAGGGTCCGCAGCACCAGCAGCAGCTCCAGCGCCCACGTCCTCAGCACCAGCGGTAGCTCCAACGCCCGGGTCCTCAGCACCAGCAGTAGCTCCAACGCCTGGGTCCTCAGCACCAGCAGCAGCTCCAACGCCCGGGTCCTCAGCACCAGCAGCGGCTCCAACGCCCGGGTCCTCAGCACCAGCAGCAGCTCCAACGCCCGGGTCCTCAGCACCAGCAGCGGCTCCAACGCCCGGGTCCTCAGCACCAGCAGCAGCTCCAACGCCCGGGTCCTCAGCACCAGCAGCAGCTCCAACGCCCGGGTCCTCAGCACCAGCAGCAGCTCCAACAGCAGCGGGGTTCGTAACACGAGGCACGCCACTCCGAAGAGTGCAGCGCCGCTCGTACCACTCACGGATCCGCTCGCGGGAGGGGAGCTCCCGAACGGGAGAAGAAGTACTAGCACCAGTCCCAGTAGTACGTCCGGCTCGAGCGGTACCTCTCCGGAGGCTGCAGTACTCTAAGTACCACGCACGTAGCTGCTCCGAGGAGAGGGCTCCTCCAGGTGCAGGACTCCCAGACCTCGTACCTCCAGACGCAGAACCCCCAGACTCCGGACTCCGCAGCTCAGTACCACGAGGCTCCACACCCCCAAGCTCAGCACCCTCAAGCTCCACACCCCCAGGCTCCACACCCCCAGGCTCCACACCCCCAGGCTCCATACCCCCAGGCTCCACACCCCCAGGCTCCACACCCCCAGGCTCAGCACCCCCAGGCTCAGCACCCCCAGCAGGACGAGAGTCGACAGCTACCTCAACAGGCTCAACCGGGTCTACCTGAGACACACCTGAGGGAGCGGCACCCTGAGGGGGGAGGGGGTCTGCAACAGCAGCACCTGGCGAGAGGAAGAGAGGCGGGGGGGGGAGCGGGGCAGTGCGGTAGGGGAAGAGGCGGTAGTAGGGGACGGACTCGTCAAAAGTGACGTCCTGGGAGGGCAAGACTCGTGGTAAAACTGCCAACCAGACGCGTCCGGGACAAAGCCGAGGAAGACGCAGGGAACAGCACGGGAGGAGAGCTTGTCCGCAGACGAATCGCGGACAAAAGCTCGAGACCCCCAGACCCGGAAACGCGACGCATCGCCAACCTCCCCCGTCCACAGTAGCGTGGGCGAGGTCTCCGGCAAGGAGACACGGGGCCAGAGGTTGAGTTGATGCGCAGCGTACCGGACCGCAAACGGCCACAGAAAGTGGGGGGCAGCCGCATGGATCAAGGAGGTACGGGCAACCTCCATGACCAGGCCAATGCGGCGCTCCGCAACCCCATTCTGCTGTGGAGAAGCCGGAAGCGTGAACGACTGCTCAATGCCGTGCTCAGCACAGTAGGCTGCCAAGAGGTCGGAGGAGAACTCACCACCTCTGTCAGAGTGCAAGCGCAGGACAGGAAAGTCCGAGTGAAAACGCTCGCTGAGCTGGAGACGAGCTCGGCGGATCCAAGGGATCAAGACATCAGGGACCTCACCCTTGGTGCGCAAGGGGAAGACCGAGGTGTAGCGCGAGTAGTCGTCAACAACTATCAGGAAGTACCTCTCCTGACCCTGACCACGGACGCGGGCTGGGCCCCACACGTCCATGTGGAGTGTCTGCAAGGGAGCAGTCGTCGGGGGGAACGAGGAGGAGTGAGGAGCGGCGCGCTGCCGTCCCTCGACACAGGGGAGACAGGTAGGAGCAGGCGAGGGTGGGAGGGGAGGAAGGACCCTGGGCAGGCCAGAGACAAGGTACCTGGAGTGCATGGCACGAAGCCGCTGCACAGACGGGTGGCCAAGGCGGTGGTGCCAGAGGACAGTCTCGTGTGCCAACGAGCGACACGAGCAGGGGGCGGACAGCTGACCTGACGCGGACGCGGACGCAGTCGCAGCAACCTGAGGGGACTCAGTAGTCAGTGTGTACAGGTCCGACCCCGGCTGCCGAGTGAAGGTAGCCAAGTGACGGCCCGTACGAGCACACGTGCAGTGTGTCACGCGCTCGTAGGCAGGGGTGAACTGGTGAACACCCCCGTCCTGGAGTGCACAGCCTGCCACCAAGTTCGTAGAGAACGAGGGGAGGTGGAGACCTGACAGTGTGCCCGACGGGACCGCAGGGCAGGGAAGGACAGTGGAAGAGGTCGCAATGACCGGACCCCCAGAGGGGTCAGCAAGGGAGACAGCAACTGGTCGAGCAAGCGGCTCAAGGGCAGTGCGGTCACGAAAGAAGCAGCGAGAAGCACCTGAGTCCAGTGTGAAGGTGTGCAGTGCGGCAGTCGACGCAGTACCAAGGGGGGGAGACACACGAGCACCTAGAGCAGCAGCCTCACCAGCACCTGGGGTAGCCGACACGTGAGTACCTGGAGCGGCAGACGCACTGGCCCTAATGCCCGGGTCGGGCGGCACACACAAGTACTCAGCACCCTCTCCACTAGTAGACATCACATACATGGCAGATAGAATAGCATCAAAGTCTAGAGCATAGATATCAATCCCCTTCTTCAGGAGATCAAGCCAGCGGGGCAGCTCAGTGGCCTGAGGGAACTGAACACGCCAAGCGTCGTCGAGACGAGAGAAGCAGTGCTGTGTGGCGTGCGGTCGTCCACACTGCTGACCAGTGCGGTCACCAGTGCGAATGACGTACGTGCAGCTAAGACCACCCCCACCCCCGTGCTGAGAGTACCACTCACGGACCTCCTGGGGCGAGAGAGTGTGCTGCTGGCCCTGGCCACCGCCAGCGCCTCCACGGCCACCACCACCGCTGCCACCTCCTCGACCACCCCAACCCCTGCCGCCGCCTCGTCCACCGCCACCCCAACCGCCGCCTCCACTCCTGGCACCTCCCCCGCCGCTGCCGCCACCACCCCCACCGCTACCACTCGCCCCTCCAGCCGAGCCACCACCCCCACTGCCTCCACCGCCCCCACCGCCGCCTCCCCCGCCGTCACCGCCACTACCCTTGCCCCCTTTGCCCTTGCCGCTGCGGCGTCCGCTCGAGGCAGACGCAGCGCCGACCTTCTCAGTACCAAGAAGGTCGACAGCAGCAGCAGAGGCGACAGAGGGAAGAAGGGGGGAAGGAGAACACCCCTCAAAGAACGGGGTACGGGGGTCGCCACGAGAGGCACCTACAGCGACTATGCTAGCCTCAGCTGCAAGTAGCTCCTTCTCGAGGAGGGCAATGGTGAGCTCAGTGGGGCAACGAGCTAGGAAGTGGTCCCTGACAGCACGCAGTGTGTCAGGGAGGCGGGTGACTAGGTGATAGAGAGTGAGCCAGAGTGGAGGGGGGTGCGTGGCAAGGAACTCAGCAGGCATGGCGGCACGGAAGCGGGCCTCACTAGTACGGAGGTGCGTGATGAGGTCAGCGACTGTGTGAAAGGAGGCCAGGTCGGGAAACAGGTAGGGGAGGGAGAGACGCCCTAGTGCGGCAGAGGCAGGTGAGGAGTAGCGAGCAACTACAGCTGTGTACAGTGCCGGTGCAGTCTTGTGCTGACCAAAGTGCTCGCGTTCGTCTATCGGCAGGGAGTTGCGAATGGCGAAGCGAGCGTGGGCATCACGAGTCTGCCACTGTGAGCGAGCAGTGCTGTCAGCAGTAGCAGCAGGGGCAGTGACAAGGCCTAGGGCGTGATCGTACAGTGAGATGTCATCCTTGGCTGTGAGCTGTAGGTAGAGGTGCAGGTCATCGAGCCAGGTGTCAAACTTCACAGGGCGGCCCTCAGCATCGAACACGAGAACCTGTGGGCTAGCCATAGGAACAGTAGAAATAGCAGCAGTAGCGGTAGGAGAAGCAGGTAGGACGAACCAGGTAGGGCAGGGCGGCGCGGCTCGGTTCAGGTCGGGTCGCGGCTCGGCTGGGTGGCGCGGCTCGGCTCGAGGCGCGCGGCTCGGCTCAGGTCACGGCGGGGACGGGCCGCCCGCTCTCCCTCTTGTGCTGCGGCGGGAACGGGCCGCCCGGGGCCTCTGGGTGGTGGGCACGGGTCGGCGAGGTAGGCACGGGGCCGGTTGGGGCCCTAGAGGGGCGAGCGCGGGGCCGATCCGGGCCTGAGCGGGGCTAGCGCGGGGCCAAACGGGGCCTTGACGGGGCTAGCAAGGGGCCGACGGGGCCTGAAACGGGGCTAGCGCGGGCCCGATCGGGGCCTGAATGGGGCTAGCGCGGGGCCGACGGGGCCTGAGAGGGGCTAGCGCGGGGCCTACGGGGCCTGAGATGGGGCTAGCGCGGGCCGACGGGGCCTGAAACGGGGCTAGCGCGGGCCGACGGGGCCTGAGAGGGGCTAGCGCGGGGCCGACGAGGCCTGAAACGGGGCCGACGGGGCGTGAAACGGGGCTAGCGCGGGCCGACGAGGCCTGAGAGGGGCTAGCGCGGGGCCGACGGGGCCTGAAAAGGGGCTAGCGTGGGGCCGACGGGGCCTGAAACGGGGCCGACGGGGCCTAAACGGGGCTAGCGCGGGGCCTGAACGGGGCCTTAAAGGGGCCGACGGGGCCTGAACGGGGCTAGCGCGGGGCCGTCAAGAGGGGCCTCTAGGGGCGTGACACGCCGAGGCGCCCTAGGGCACGGGTAGGTAGGTAGGTAGGTAGTTACGTAGTGGTGGGCCCTTAGAAAATTTCGGTCCTAGGAAGGACCTGCTCTATACCATGTTGGAATCACTGAACAGGAATGTGTGAACTAGCAATGAAAAGAGTACAAGTACCTAACCCTAGAATTGTGTACCCCCTATAGGCTAACCCACTGTAGCCTAAACTAACACAACATATATAATGTTTGACAAGTTTTTGCCTAGACAAACCTTGTACTGCTCTCTTTCTAGTCATTCTTTCCTTCTCATTTCTGACATGGTTTCAGAGCAGGTCCCCTTCTGGGAACGTTTTTTTTTAAGGGCCCACCACGATATTTTTTCCGCCCTGCCCGAAGCGCGCCTCGCGCCTGCCTCACCTGCGCCGTCGCGCGCCCTGCCCTACTGCCACCCGTAGCGGCCCTGCCCTCCCGGCCCGTCGCGGCCCTGCCCTGTCGCCGCCCGTCGCGGCCTGACCTAGCCGCCCGTCGCGGCCTGACCTAGCAGACCGTCGCGGCCCTGCCCTACTGCCCTACTGCCCTGACCTCGCCGCCTGTCGCGGCCCTGCCCTGCCGCCACCAGTCACGGCCCTGCCCTCAGCCGCTCGTCGCGGCCCTGCTCTACCGCCGCCCCGTCGCGGCCCTGCCCTGCAGCCGCCTTGTCGCGGCCCTGCCCTGCTGCCGCCCCGTCGCGGCCCTGCTCTGCCGCCGCCTCGTCGCGGCCCTGCCCTGCACCCGCCCCTGGTAAGTGCGCCGCTGTGCCCACTTGCCTGCCGCGCCCGCTTGCCTGCCGCGCCGCGCCCTGCTGCAGCCCGCGCGTCACGCTCTGCTGCCCCGCGCGTCGCGCTCTGCTGCAGCCTGCGCGTAGCGCCCTACTGCCCTGCGCGTCGCGCCCTACCCCCTACCCGTTAGGCCCGCCGCTGGCCCTCCCTTCGCGCCGCCACACCTGCCAGTTACGCCCGCTGCCACGCCCGCCCGTCAGGCCCGCCGTGGGCCCTGCCTTCGCGCCGCCGCGCCTACCCGTTCGGCCCGTCACGGGCCCGCCCGTTCGCCCCTCCCTCACCTGTCCGCTACGCCCGCCGCGGGCCCGCCCCTTGCGCCCGCCGTGCCTGCGTTTTGCGCCCGCCGCGGGCCTGCACTCGCTGCCCAGTGCCGCCGTGCCCGTACGCGCTGCTGCCCGCGCCAGTGCCCTGCCCTGCCAAAGCGCCAGCGCCCTGCCCTGCGCGCACTGGCGCCCTGCCCTGCCCTTCCCGAGCCGCCTCTGCAGCGCCCTGTGCGCCCTGCTCAACCCTGCTTAACCCTTGGTGCTTCTGCCCTAGGAGCTACTGCCTGCTACTGGCAGCACGCCGCCCTGCTCTGGCCGCGCGCCGCCCTTCCCTGGCCGTGCACCGCCCCGACCTACCCAAGCGCCTCCTCGCCGCCCTTCCTTCCCTACGAGCTGCCCTGCTGGTCGCATGACTTCTCTTCACGGCAGCGGTGGGAGTGGTGGCGACGGTGGCGGCACCAGTGGGAGTGGTGGCGGTCGTCGTAGCAGTCGCTGTGGAGCTGTGCGGTGGGGAGTTTCTGGCGGTGGCCAGATGCAGCAGCCGCGACGTCCGCGTGAGACCCTTACACCCCAGCAGCTTCGTGAGTGGTACGCTAGTTGGGGTTGTGGCGGCGGCCGTAGTGGCAGTCGCCCTGGAGCTGGTCAGTGGGGAGTTTCTGGCGGTGGCCGGATGCAGATACAGCGGCGTCCGCGTGAGACCCTTACACCCCAGCAGCTTCGTGAGTGGTACGCTAGTTGGGGTTGTGGCGGCGGCCGTAGTGGCAGTCGCCCTGGAGCTGGTCAGCGGGGAGTTTTTGGAGGTGGCCCGGTGCAGCTGCAGCGGCGTCCACGTGCGACCCTTACGCCCCAGCAGCTCCGTGAGTGGTTTGCTCAGCGTTGGGCGTCTCAGAGATGTGCTGAGGGTGACTGTTACCTGTGTGTGCCACCCGACCCAGGTATAGAGGCTGCTGCTCTAGGTGCTAGTGAGTCTGCTGCTCCAGGTGCTGGTGAGTCTAGTGCTCCAGGTGCTGGTGAGTCTTCTCTCTCTGGTACTGCGCCTGCTGAGGCCTAGCACACCTTCACACTTGACTAAGGTGCTTAGCGCTCCTTCTTTCGCGACAGCACCACACTCACGCCGCTCAGTCGGCCAGTTGCAATCTCCCTGGCTGACCCCTCTGGGGGCCCAGTCCTTGCGCACTCCTCCACGGTTCTACCGTGTCCTGCGGCCCCGTCGGGCTTACTGTCGGGACTCCACCTCCCCTCGTTCTCTACAAACTTGGTGAGTGGAGCTGACCTCCAGGACGTGTGGGTTGACCAGTTCACCCCTGGAGGCCAGCGTGTGACCCACTGTACGTGCTCTCGGACGGGCCGCCACCTGGCCACGTTCACCCGTCGGCCTGGGTCAAGCCTCTACACACTGACTACTGCGTCTCCTCCGGTTACTGCGTCTGGTCAGGTGTTTGCTGCCGCGTCCAGGTCTAGTCCGGCGTCTGCCCCCTGCTCGTGTCGTCCTCTGTCACACGAGACTCTCCTTTGGCACCACCGCCTTGGTCACCCCTCCCTGCCTCGTCTTCAAGGTATGGCCTCCCGTACCCTTGTCTCTGGTCTCCCCCGGTCCCTCCCTCCCCTTCCTCCGGGGCCTGCCCCTACCTGTGTTCCTTGCGTCAAGGGCCGGCAGCGCGCCGCTCATCACTCCTCCGAGTTCCCTCCGACAGAGGCTCCCCTGCAGACTCTCCACATGGACGTGTGGGGCCCAGCCCGCATCCGTGGACAGGGTCACGAGCGTTACTTCCTGCTGGTCGTTGACGACTACTCCCGTTACACCACAGTCTTCCCCTTGCGCCGCAAGGGTGAGGTCACTGAGGTGTTGATCGACTGGATCCGCGCTGCCCGTCGCCAGCTCAGCGAGAGTTTCGGCTCGGACCTACCTGTTCTACGTCTGCACTCAGACAGAGGTGGTGAGTTCTCCTCCGACCTCCTGAGGGCTTTCTATCGTGCGGAGGGCATCCGCCAGACGTTCACACTTCCGGCCTCCCCACAGAAAAATGGGATTGCTGAGCGCCGCATTGGCATGGTCATCGACGTCGCTCGTACGTCCATGATCCATGCGGCTGCTCCCCATTTTCTGTGGCCGTTCGCGGTTCAGTACGCTGCGCATCAGCTCAACCTCCAGCCTCGTGTCTCCTTGCCGGAGACCACACCTACTGTGCGGTGGACGGGGAAGGTTGGCGATGCGTCTGTGTTCCGTGTCTGGGGATCTCGAGCTTTTGTCCGCGATTCTTCCGCGGACAAGCTGTCCTCCCGTGCTGTTCCCTGCGTCATCCTTGGTGGCAGTTTTACCACCCCACCTCGCGTCGTGTTCTGTCCTCTCAGGACGTCACGTTTGACGAGTCAGTATCTTACTACCATCTCTTTCCCTACCGCACTGCCCCTCTCCCCCCCCCCCGCCGCTCTACCTAGCACCAAGTGCTCCTCCGGTAGACCCCCTCCCCCCTCAGGGTCCTGCCCACTCAGGTGTGTCCCAGGTAGACCCTGTCGAGCATGTCGAGGTAGCTGTCAACTCTGGTGCTGCTAGGGGTGCTGAGCCTACGGGTGCGGGGCCTAGGGGTGCTGAGCCTGGGGTTGCTGAGTCTTAGGGTGCGGAGCCTGGGGGTGCTGAGCCTGAGAGTGTGGAGCCTGGGGGTGTTGAGCCTGGGGGTGCTGAGTCTGGGGGTGCTGAGCCTGGGGGTGCTGAGCCTGGGGGTGCTGAGCCTGAGCGTGCTGAGTCTGGAGGTCCTCCGGGTGTCTTGTCACGGCGGGAGTCCCTCTCTCCATAGCAGCTGCGTGAGTGGTACGCTCGGCGCTGTAGCCGTGCTGCTGGAGCTCGGGGGCCTACTGCTGGAGGTGCTGGAGCCGCTCGTCCCGGAGGTGCTCGTCCTGGAGGTACTGGAGCTGCTGGAGTTGGAGCTGCTGGAGGTACTGCTGGTGCTGGAGCTGCTGGAGGTGCTGGAGCCTCTGGTCCCAGAGGTGCTCGTACTGGAGGTACTGGAGCTGCTGGAGCTGGTGGTGCTGCAGGAGTTGGAGCTGTTGCTACTGGAGGTGCTGCTGGTGTTGGAGCTGGTGGTGCTGAGGGAGTTGGAGCTGGAGACCCTGGCGCTGGGGGTGCTGGTGCTATCTCTGCTGGTTCAGAAGGCGCTGCGCGGCCGCGGCCGTACTTCGTTCCCCTCCTTCAGCCGGTTCTTGGTCTCCCGCCTTCTACTGGTCCTACTCCTCCGTTCCTGTGTCCACAGCCTGTCCAGTCGCAGTCGCAGTTACAGCCAGCCTCTCCACTGCCTGGTCCTTCTCCTTACTCTGGACCGACTAGGGGTCTTATGGAGCGTCGTGAGCCTGAGTCTCGTCCTTCCACTACTCCACAGCGTGTCCCTCTACCGTCTCCTCCTGCGTCCTCTCTTCCTGATGTTGCTGACCCGCCGTCAGACCTTGCTCGTGCTGCCAGTCCTACTGTCACGCGTTTTCTCGCTACTGTTGTCACTGACCCTTCGTTTGAGTCCACTACTGCGTCTGCCCTAGTTGCTGAGCTTGTTGACTTAGCTGCCGCCTGTCGTCTAGACTACGCTGCTAGTCTTGTTGCTGAGTCTGAGTCTGTCTGTCCTCCGCCCGTCGGGGGTGAGTGTGCTCTTGGCACGGACGTCCTTGAGGACAGGCAGGAGGACTTTGAGTGCTTTGCAGCTGCTGTACCTCATCTTGTGTCCATGCTGATTGCACCTGAGGGAGACCCGGATGCACCAGACATCCCGACCCCGTGCTCTTACGCAGAGGCGATAGAGGGTCCCTACTCCTCTCAGTGGCAGACAGCCATGGACGCAAAGATGGCATCCTGGAAGTCCACAGGCACTTACGTTGACGAGGTTCCCCCACCTGGGGCGAACATCGTCAGTGGCATGTGGATTTTCAGGGTGAAGCGGCCGCCGGGTTCTCCGTCTGTCTTCAAGGCGCGTTACGTTGCACGTGGCTTCAGTCAGCGACAGGGAGTTGACTTCTTCCAGACCTTCTCCCCCACCCCGAAGATGACCACTCTTTGGGTGCTGCTGCACGTCGCCGCTCAGCGTGACTACGAGCTTCACTCTCTTGACTCCAGCACTGCTTTCCTACAGGGCAGCCTGCACGAGGAGATCTGGCTGCGCCGCCCACCAGGCTTCACTGGGTCGTTTCCTGCTGGTACCCAGTGGAGCCTCCGGCGGCCAGTCTACGGTCTCCGCCAGGCACCCCGTGAGTGGCACGACACACTGAGGACTACTCTTGCTGCTCTTGGGTTTGCTCCTTCTACAGCTGACCCGTCGCTGTTTCTACGCACCGACACCACTCTGCCGCCGTTCTACGTTCTCGTGTACGTAGACGACTTGGTCTTTGCTACTTCTGACATTGAGGGACTCGCCCACGTGAAGTCAGAGCTGCAGAAGAGACACACGTGCACAGACCTGGGTGAGCTGCGCAGCTATCTTGTCTTGCAGATCACCCGGGACAGAGCACAGCGCACCATTACCTTGACTCAGTCACACATGGTGCAGCAGGTCCTTCAGCGCTTCGGCTTCGAGTACTCCTCGCCACAGGCCACTCCTCTGCCTACCGGTCACTCGCTCTCAGCTCTGCCTTCGGATGAGTCCGTAGAGCCGAGTGGCCCATATCCAGAGCT
This sequence comes from Closterium sp. Naga37s-1, assembly GCA_947471745.1. NCBI lineage: Eukaryota > Viridiplantae > Streptophyta > Zygnematophyceae > Desmidiales > Closteriaceae > Closterium > Closterium sp. Naga37s-1. The sequence continues at coordinate 4,209,252 of CANJKZ010000056.1, read as the reverse complement.
TGTGGGCTGCCTCATGTACCTGATGACCTGCACTCGACCTGACCTTGCTTACCCTCTTAGCATCCTGGCTCGCTATGTTGCGCCCGGGAGACACCGACCAGAGCACTGGAAGGCCGCTAAGGGAGTGATGCACTACTTGTGCAGTACGTCGGGCATGGGGCTCGTGCTTGGAGGACGGGCTCGGGTTGTCCTCACTGGTCACGCAGACGCTTCTTGGGTCGACGACTTGGCTACGCAGCGGTCGTCACAGGGTTACACTTTCAGCCTTGGCTCCGGCTCTGTTTCGTGGCGGTCTACGCGCTCGTCTTCTGTTCTCGGCTCCAGTTGTGAGGCTGAGATCTACGCAGGGGCCATGGCTGCACAGGAGTTACGCTGGCTCACCTACCTGCTGACCGACTTGGGCGAGCCGCCTCGTTCTCCTCCAGTCCTGTACGTCGACAACAAGGACATGATTGCCTTGTGTGAGGAGCACAGACTTGAGCACAGAACGAAGCACATTGCTCTGCGTTACTTCCTTGCTCGAGAGTTGCAGCAGCGTGGTCAGCTTCGTCTTGTCTACGTGGCCTCTCAGGCCAACACAGCTGATGTCTTCACCAAGGCACTTCAGCCTTGTGATCATCAGCGTTTCTGTACTGTTCTAGGCCTTGTGCCTACTTGGTCTCACTTGCTCACTTCTTGACTTTGCTTGTACTGTGATTTATATACCTATACTTGCATGCTTACACTTGCTAGGTTGTGATCACTGTACTGCTTGTTCTGTTTTATATAACTCTGCATGTGAACTGGCCTTGTGGCCATTTGCTTGTGCTCAGACTGCGTGGTGACGTTGTGATCCACCCTGAGCTTGACCTTGTCTCGTTCACTTGCTTGTCCCTCACTTTGCCTATGGGGGTGTGTCAGAACTATGCATATATGCTCTAGGCTGTAGTGGGGCACTCCTTAGGGGGTACAGCCCAAATTAGGTTTTGCCTATACAAACCTTTGACTGCTCTCTTTCTAGTCATTCTTTCCTTCTCATTTCTGACATGCAAGTCATATATTCGACCAGATTTTTTCTTTCTTTCTTTCATATTTTTTTGTTAAATAAACGATGAAAAAAAACTTTCCAGATCGATTGTAATAGGTTGCTTTGCGACCCAAAAAAAAACTTCCTTAGAAGATCAGTGTTTGGCCAGAAATCAGGGCAAGCGGAATCGTGGAAACGTCAGCTTGCGTCTAAATGAGTCTTTGGTGCCAACTGGTCTCACGGGGCATGCTGATTGGGTGAAATATTGTTCATGCACCCATCACTGTCGTTACCTATCGCTCTGATCAACTAATCAACACCCAGTGCTGTCACCAACCAATCCATATGCACATGGAACTAGCTTCTACCAGAGTACACTTGTTTCCCAACTTGGTCACTCATGTTTGTGTCAGAACTAACGGGCAAGAACGATTGACTAGAATGGGAAATGAGTACAAGTAGGTCTAATCCTAAAGTGTTGTACCCAGTAGAGGCTACCCCACTATAGCCCACAGACATACAAACATAGTTTGACACACCCCCATAGTCAAAGTGGGGGATAGCAAGAACAACCAACGGTCACAAGACCAGAGTGACCGGGACAGGTGTAGTGAGCGGTGTGACCGTGGTGCAGTCGCGGAAGAAGCAACGAGTCGCGCCGGAGTCAAGCGTGAAGGTGTGCAAGCCTCCACAGGGGCTGCACCTGTGCTAGCAGGCTCACAGGCACCTAGACTAGCAACCTCTACACCACCAGGGACTGTCTCCTGCTGACACTACTGCGGCAGCTGTCCACCCCCAGAGCCTCCGCCTCCACTAGCGGCACCACCTATACAAGCAGACATACAGATACCTACATACGCCTCCTCGGCCAGCTGCTGCACCTCCTCTAACAACAGACTGGACTGCCGCAGTGGCCGAGTGGCAGGAGAGAGGGAGGAGTAGTGTCTAACCACAGCGTCGTAAAGAGTCTGGGCCGACGTCACCTGACGAAAGTGGCCCCGCTGGTCGACCATTAGGTGAGCTCGGACGGCAAGCTGTGCGACAGCGTCGCGCCCCCACCACTGTGTGCAGGCAGCGCGGTCCGCCCGGTACTGCCGCTCCACGTCCTCGCCAGCGTTAGCAGCATGCGCAGTGGGAGTCGTTGGAGCCGGAAGGAACCCCAACATATGCTCGTGCAGGGAGACGCCATCTCTAACTCGACGCCGGAGATACCGGTGTAGGCACAGAAGCCAGAACTCTAGCCAGAAAGGGCGTCCGTCTGCGTCAACTGCTAAGACAGTAATCTGGGCCATGACAGGCAATGGCAGGTGGTAGTAGGAGGGTGGCGCCAGCAAGACTAAGGCGTGCTAAGGGCGCTCGACGGACTACTGAGGGCGTGCGGGCAGCGGGGCGCGCTAGCAGCAAGGCACGTGCCAGCAGCAGGGCACACGGGCAGCAAGGCGCGCAGAGCGGGCGCACGTGCTGCAGGGCAGGGCGGCGCGCGGGCTGCAGGGCAGGGCGGCGCGCGGGCTGCAGGGAAGGGCGGCGCGCGGGCTGCAGGGCAGGGTGCCGCGCGGGCTGCAGGGCAGGGCGGCGCGTGGGCTGCAGGGCAGGGCGGCGAGCGGGCTGCAGGGCAGGGCGTGCGGAGAGCTCAGGCAGCGCGCGTGCAGGCAGCGCGAGCAGTGCGCGAGCAGGGCAGCGCGAGCAGTGCGTGAGCAGGGCAGCGTGCGGGTCACGCGCTGGGCAGCAAGCGGGCAGAGCGCAAGGCAGGGCAGAGCGCGTGGGGTAGCGCAGGCAGGGCAGCGTGAGGGACAATGTTCGGGCAGGGCAGGTACGACCGGGCAGGGCAGTTAGAGCAGTGCGAAAACTAACGGTGGGCCCTAGCGGAGCGGTCCTACGGAGGGACCTGTCAAAATCAGCAGTAGAACGATAGAACACGAAAAGAGAAGTTCACTAGTAAGCAGGGCAGTACATATAGCAAACCCTAATTTGGGTTGTACTCACTATAGAGTACCCCACTGCAGACTAGACAAATATAACATTCTGACACACCCCCATAGTCAAAGTGGGGTATAATCAGCACAGCAAGCAGTCATAGAGCAGGTTCACAAGGACAAGCAAAGCTAGAGGCATTCACAAAGGGCAAGTGAGGAAGAGGAGGGAATGTGAGAGGAGAGGAGATGGGAGGCGACTACGGAAGCTGCAGACACACGGTAGCGGCTAGCTCAGTGGCTACCAAAGCAAAAGCCCGGACTACAGGAGTAACTGGCTCTGCGGCTAACTCTGAGCGGCTGGAGCAACTGACCCACGGGCGACTGGCGACTACCGGAGATTGTAGCCTCCAGACTATTGGCGCTGCTGGCGACACGACGGCTCAACCTCCGCTCAACCTCCCCCAACTGTCCCACCCCCCTTTCACACACCCCTTGCTGCACCCCTAGCTCCACTCCCTCGTCACCCCCCTAGCACCACTCCTTCGGCTCCCACACACCCACCCCCCTCAGCGGCAGCTACAGCAGTGGGAGACGGAGGAGGAGGAGGAGCAGGGGACGGCTCACACACCCGCCACCCCCATACCCACCACCCCCATACCCTCAAACGCAGGGCAGAAATGCGGGCAGCAGATGGGGCGGCGTGTGAGCGGAAGCGGGGCGGCGCGCGGGCCCCCAGGGCGCCTCGACGAGCGACGGGAGGGGGGGACGCGCGGGCCCCCTGGGCGCCGCGACGGGCGACGGGAGGGGCGACGCGCGGCCCCCCAGGGCGCCGCGACGGGCGACGGGAGGGGCGACGCGCGGCCCCCCAGGGCGCCGCGATGGGCGACGGGAAGGGGGGGCGACGCGCTGGCCAAAGACGGAGATGTCCTCAGAACCAGCACCTCCAGTGCCAGCGCCTCCAGCACCAGCACCCCCAGAACCAGCACCTCTAGGACCAGCACCCCCAGAACCAGCACCTCCTGTGCCAGCACCTCCAGCTCCAGCACCCCTAGAACTAGCACCTCCAGTGCCAGGACCTCCAACTCCAGCACCCCCAGAACTAGCACCTCCAGTGCCAGCACCTCCAGCTCCAGCACCCCCAGAGCTAGCGCCACCTGCGCCAGCACCTCTAGCTCCAGCACCCCCAGGACTAGCACCTCCAGTGCCACGACCTCCAGCTCCAGCAACTCAAGGGCTAGCGCCACCTGCGCCAGCACCTTCAACTCCAGCACCCCTCGAACGAGCACCCCCAGACCGAGTACCGCCAGTGCCTGCACCTCCAGCTCCAACACCAACCGAGTCCACAGTAACTGTCGCGGAAGTACCGAAGGCTGCTGAGGGGACTGTGAGGAGGACTGCGGGAAGGGAGACACTACCTGACGCGCGACCGAGGGTAGAGGGGTAGCGTGAGACACACCTGACGGGGCAGGACCAGGGGGGGGTGGGAGTACTGGAGGAGCGGGAGCAGGGGGAAGAGAGGGTGCGACGAAAAGAGGAGGAGGGGGAACCAGGAGACCTTGACAAGGGTACCGGGTGTAGTAGGACACTGACTCGTCGAACCGGACGTCACGGGAGTCTAGGAACTGGTGGAGGGGCGGGTGGTAAAAGGACCAGTCGGCCGAGGCTACCGGGAAACCAAGGAAGACACAGGGGACGACGCGAGGCGAGAGCTTGTCCGCAGAGGTGTCGCGGACAAGCGCAAGGCAGCCCCAGACACGAAAAGCTGACCCAACACCAGGGGACCTGGTCGGTGAAGCCTCTGGCCGCGAGACGTGCGGCTGGAGGTTCAGCTGGTGAGCGGCGTAGCGAACCGCGTAGGGCCACAGAAAATGGGGCGCACGGGCATGAATTATGGATGTGCGGGCGATGTCCATGACCAAGCCAATGTGGCCCTCAGCAACCCCATTCTGCTGTGGGGACTCCGGCAGCGTCCAGGACTGTACGATGCCCTGCTCGCCGCAGAATCCGGCAAGAATGCCTGAGCGAAACTCACCCCCACGGTCAGAGTGGAGACAAGAGACACGACTGCCACGAGTGCCCTCAGTGGCTAGAAGCCACCGAATCAGCGTAGAAGTCACCTCGGACTTTTTCGCGAGAGGAAACACCGTGGTGTACCTGGAGAAGTCGTCGACGACCACCAGAAAGTAGCGCTCCCTCTCAGGTCCCTGCGTAGGTGCAGGGCCCCAGACATCCAAGTGGAGTGTCTGGAAGGGAGCAATGGCCGGACGAAGGGAGGAGGAGTGCAGAGTGGCACGAAGACGGCCGGCGACGCAGGGAGTGCACGGCGGCGCAGGCGAGGGAGGGAGCGACGGGAAGACGCGAGGGAGACCTGAAACAAGACGGTGACTAGCCATAATGCGGAGGCGGGGGATCGAGGCAGGGGATCGACGGGTGGCCAAGACGGTGGTGCCACAAGATGGTCCGGTGGGTGAAAGACCGACACGAGCAAGACGCAGCAACTAGACCGGACACAGCAACCTGACCGGACACAGCAACCGGTGGGGACGCAGTAACCTGACCGGACTCTGCTACCGGGAGGGACGAAGCAACCTGACCAGACACAGCTACCTGCAGGGGCGGAGTGTGCAGGACGAAGAGACCTGAGTGGGGCTCTCTGGTGAATGTGGCAAGAACTGCCCCGGTGGAAGAGTCCGTACAGATCGCAGTCCTCCCGTGCGCAGGAAAAGTGACTGTGATCCCCCGGTCCTGAAGGTATCCAACACCCACCAAGTTCCGAGAGAACGAGGGGATGTCGAGACCAGTGAGGAAACCAGAGGGGACAGCTGGGCACGGGAGAGTGGTCGAGCTGCAAGCAACTGCTGGTCCTGAAGTAGGATCAGCCAGGGCAACTGGGACTGGAGCTGAAAGAGGTGTGACAGTGGTGTGGTCGCGGAAGAAGCACTGAGACGCGCCGGAGTCCAGCGTGAAGGAGAGCGACGCAACAGCAGTCGTCACGGCTGGGCTAGTGACTACACAAGCACCTACACTAAAAGCACAAGTACCGACACTAGCAACAGGCAAAGGTCCTAAGCTAGGTACACGTAAGCCAAGAGATCCGTATGTGACAGAATAAACAGCATCCATAGACATATCAAACACAGGGTAACCACTACGAAACAGACCGGGCCAGATCGGGGGAGCCGACTCAGGCCCAAAACTCTCACGGTAAAGGTCGTCGAGGCGGCTGTAGCAGCGCTGTGCAGAGTGGTCAGGACGCCAGCAGGTAGTGCCAGCACCAGGGCCGGTCAGGATCCGGTACTAGCAGTGGCCGACGTCGCGGCCACCGCGACGAGCTCCCCAGCTGGCTGGGCCGGTGCTGCAGCCAACGCTACCTGAACCACCAGGCCCCCACGGCTGCTGAGGGCGCCACAGCTGCTGAGGGCGCCCGTGTTGCTGCGGAAGCCACTGCTGAAACGGCCGCTGCTGCTATCCCTGCTGCTGGAGAACCCTAGTGGACTCCATGATAAAAGCTAGCGGGGTGCAGGAGCAGCAGGCTAGGAGCGACAGGAGCTAGGGACGGCTGCAGTGAAAAACGAGAACAACTAGGAGCGCCAGGTGAAACTAGGCGAGTAACTGCTGGAGCACGGAGCGAACTAAGCTAGGAGCGCCAGGTGAAACTAGGCGAGGAACGGCTGGAGCACGGAGCAAACTGAGCTAGAAGCACCAGGTGAAACTAGGCGAGGAACGGCCGGAGCACGGAGCAAACTGAGCTAGGAGCGAGGAGCGAGAACGGCTGGAGCGAGAACGGCTGGAGCTAGAACAGCTGGAGCACAACTGGCTGGAGCTAGAAACGGCGAGCTAGGGCTGGCTGGAGGTAGGAACGGCCGGAGCTAGAGACCGTAATTGCGGCTGTCGGCTGCCGTTAGTAGAGCCACTGGCAGTGGAAATTACGTGCGACAGTAGGGGCTGTAGTACTGACGGTTGCGGGATGTAGGCAACTGTGCAGGTCGTCCGGCAAGTAGGAACGCGGGCGACAGTTGCAGGCCCCCACCCTAAACCTTTTTTTTAAGGGTTTAATTTATTTATATTCTGGCGCTAAAGCACTCTGGGGCGCGCGCCGCCTGCAGGGTGTGCTGCCTGTGGGGCGCGCTACCCGCGGGGCGCGCCGCCTGCGGGGCGCGATACCCGCGGGGCGCGCTACCCGCGCGGCTCGCTGCCTGCGGGGCTGGGGCGACGGGCCAGGGCGTGGGCTGGGGCGACGGGCCAGGGCGCGGGCTGGGGCGACGGGCTAGGGCGCGGGCTGGGGCGACGGGCTAGGGCGCGGGCTGGGGCGACGGGCTAGGGCGCGGGCTGGGGCGACGGGCTAGGGCGCGGGCTGGGGCGACGGGCTAGGGCGCGGGCTGGGGCGACGGGCTAGGGCGCGGGCCTGGGCGACGGGCTAGGGCGCGGGCCTGGGCGACGGGCTAGGGCGCGGGCCCGGGCGACGGGCTAGGGCGCGGGCCCGGGCGACGGGCTAGGGCGCGGGCCTGGCCGACGGGCTAGGGCGCGGGCCGGGGCGACGGGCTAGGGGTGCAGGCTAGGGCCGCGGAGGGCGCTAGGCGCGGAGGGCTAGGGGCGCGGAGGGCGCGGACGCGCGGAGGAAGAGGGCGCTAAGGCGCGGAGAGGGCGCGGAGAGGGCGCGGAAGGCGCGGAGGCGAAGGCGCGGAGGGTGCGGAGGGCGCGGAGGTGCGCTAGAGAGGACGCGGGCTAGGAAGGAACAAGGAACTAACCTGCTCTGATACCATCTCAAAGTTAGAATCTAATGGAATGCTTGAGTAGAAAGGATTTGTACTCACTAAGGAGCACCTCACTACAGCCCATCACAAATATCAACATTTGACAACTCATAACATTTTTTTTCATAACCAATGAATTCATAACAAAACGTACACTACTGTACGCTCCTCTAACTCAAGCATCTTCAGCAATTATGACAACCTTCATGCCTTTGAGGCAGTCGTTGCCAGAGCTGCTGGTGAAATACCCTTTGAAGGTTAAATCTCCCACTTTAACCCAGACCATGGCGCAGTGTGATGGCCCATGAAGCACAGTGAAGGGATCGCCAGAAGCCCCAAAGTGGCAGGTTAAGAAGCGGTTGACATCCACTGCCACCAGGTTGTGCCTGCGCACCCAGTCTTTCCACTTGAACACTGGATTGGGGGAAAGCAAAGACACGTGCAAGGGAGAGCGTGTTGTGAGTCACGGACAGGCCCACCAGATTTTTTTGCATTACTCAGCCAAATCTTTGGCTGCCATTTTGACATCTATGTGTGAATGATTTAAAATTGATAGTTATATTCAGCGAAATACGAGTGTATGCTTCCCCCCCCCGGTTCGACAACTTTCAAGACGGTTCAACATGTGAGTTTTTTTTTATGCTGCTCCTTCTGCTGAGTGCCTGAGTTCCTTGTTGCTGTTGCCACAACTGCCTAGCCAATCGAGTGCGACCAATAGGAGCTAGCTGGCGAGCTGCAAATGCTCTCGTGCCATCGCGTGAGACCACAAGCAGCTTGCTGTTTGTTTTTCTCGCGCAAGTTCGTTTTTCTCGCCAAATGCAGAAATTACGCCCAGTGCCAGCAACACAGCGACGTGCAAATTTCAGTACAGTCATGGCGAGCTGGCACTCTCGTCACCTTCGCCGAGCCACTCTCTTCGCCGAGCTGGCACTCGCGTGACGTGACCCTCTCCCTTCCTCCATCCCACCCACCCCACGCTTTCCTCTCCTCCCATCCAACCCTCCTTACTCGACTTCAGTTTCTCTTCTCTCACAATCTCTAACATCAGTCTGCTAGGTCTCGTTCCAGTTAGTCTTTCACCCACTGCGACAGAGGTCTTTCAGTAGTTTCCCTTGACCACCCGAGCTAACTACCTATTGCTATTTTATCGCGTCACTTAGATTACGACTCGAAGAAGCACATGTTTCTTTTCCTGCGCTATCTCATCGTTTCGGTTCGATTTTGAAACTCGATCGTAACGGTTTGTTTTTCTCTGTCTCGCAGCGCTACGATTGAAGGAAGGGTATTGGCCGACGAGGTAATCACGTTCCATGTCGCCCTATCCGTCAATCGTTTGTGACATTGGCGGAACTTACGTCCTTGCTGTGTTTGTTTGCAGATCGACATTCGTCGGTGAGGTTCGCGGGTTGGACAAGGCGTGTACTTATCAGCATATTTCGCCTTGGTATCGCTCAGTGACGAAAGTATGGGCATGATTTTGGAATTTCCCGCGGCGGCAGGACCAGGTACGTTACGTACCCTATGTACAAGCTTTGTATGTTTTGTTTAATATTAACTACTAATCGCGTTACTTGCATTGTGCTTAGTGTATCGGACTTCCAGGGGTTGTTTTGTATCTCCTGGATGCATGTCATGTAATGCTTGTTTTTTTTTTTTATATATATAAACAGTCACTATCCCTGGAAGTTCATTGTAAGATGCTTTGTTGTTAGTGAATAGCATATCAGGCACCGTCTGAGTGGTTTCAGCTTAAAAAATGATATTAGTGTCAAGCTGTTATGTTGTATGTTGTGTAGGCTATAGTGGGGTAGCCCATATGGGGTACAACCCAATTTGGGTTAGTACTTGTACCCACCTTGTTTCTAGTTCATTCATTCTCATTCGTACTTCTGACATGGTTTCAGAGCAGGTCCTAAACTCTGGATGCATGGCATGTAAATGTGTTTTTTTTTTTTTTTTTTTTTTTTTATAAACAGTCACTATCCCTGGAAGTTCATTGCAAGCTGCATTGTTGTTAGTGAATAGCATATCAAGCACCGGCTGAGTGGTTTCAGCTAAAAAAATGATGTTAGATTACTCTGAAATAAGGAATATTTTGGTATCCGCTTTCCAGAAGAAATTGTGTAGACCCCATTTATTCGTAGGCTGATTTTGCGTAAATGAAAATACAATTTTGCAATTATACTAGATGCAAGCGATGTAACTGTATGGACTTTGAGTGTATTAACTTATTTGTTGCAGTACACTTCATTTAGATTATTGAATTTATTGCTTTCCGATGAGTGGTCGATACCAGTCCGAACTTCGCACAATAATGAATCGGAACACAGACGGGAACAAAGTCCTGAACCGAGCCTGTGCAACACAGAGAAACCTCGAGAAAACCAGTAACGTTAGTGCCATGTGTTCACTCGGAATTTGACCCTGGTTTTCAGTCTGATTTCAGCTGCGAGTCCTGAACTCGGGCTGGAAACCAGCTGAAAACCAGTCCAGAAGATTGTGATGTGCTGCCACTCGCCGTGGGGCATTTCGCCTCCGCCGCCACTGCTCCCACTCGCCGCGGGCAATTTGCCGCCGCCACTGCCTCTCTCATACTATCTCTGCTCTCCGCCTCTCCTGCCACGCTACTGCTCCTACTCCTCTCCTACGTGCTGCTACTAACCCCCCTCCTCCTCTCCCTCTGCTTCTAACTTGCCTCGCTTTTGCTCGCCACTAACATTTTTTCTCCCCTCACATCGCACTAACTTACTGCTATGGTTGCTCCTTCTCTTCCTCAGAACTTCAGCACGCTCTCCGTTGATCGGCTCGAGCTTGCTCCCGATCAGAGCGCTATCAACTGTTACTCCTACACAGGGAGTGTGTGCCGCCTCCTCGGCGTCATCCACATCCCCAACACCTCCTCCACCCTCCTCGACCTTGTCCTCCGCCATGCTGCCGCTCTCCCGCCAACGCCCCCTATGTCCCCTGGATCGGCTCCCACTCTCCCGCCTGACCCTGGACCTGATCCTGACGAACCAGATCTGCCCGCTGCCTCCACGGATCCTGTTCGCCAAGCCGCTGATAAAGCAGCCTACGATCTCGAGCGGCGTCGGTTCCTCACGCTCCGAGCGGACCATCGTGCGGCTCGCGAGCAATACGACATGCGCTAAGCTGCCATACTAAATCACCGCACCATGGCTGACCGCTACACTCTCGCGCTCGCTGAATATACTGCTAAAGCTGCTGCTTGGAAGGAATCTGACCTTTCTGCCTCTAATATTATCCTTGGTGGTCTCCCCCCCGCTCTCATGCGAGACTTTCAGGAACAAGAGCTTTACGCACCTGCCCTTTGGGCCTCCCTTCACGCCATCTTTGAGCGCCATGACGTCAACTCCGTGGGGCTGCTCCTTGACAAAAACTGGGAGACAACGCTCGCAACCTGCACTGGTGCCGTCGCCTACACCGGCCGCATGACCTCTCTCACCAAGCGACTTAAGGCTCGCCACCAAACTCCCCCAGCTCATCCAGATAGATCGCCTTCTCTGCGGTCTCAACCTGTCCTACGGCATGCACGTCATTGCCTTCCGCGAAAAGCAGCCGTTTGCGGATGTTGCTGCTGTCGTTCAATGGATCATTCACACCGAAACCCGCCTCCTTTGTTCGCCGTCACGGCCCTCGTGCTGGGGAACCCTGCCGACAAACCAACCACCCCATAACCACCTGCTTCGGCGTCTTGGATGATGCCTAGTTTGATCGTGGTAACCATGGTACCCCCCCCCCCCCGCTGGTCCGCTCTTAAAAGTCGTCCCACTGTCCATGATGTTCAGCATCTCCCTCTCTATCAACCCTCCCACCTTAACATCACCACTCCCTCTCCTCAACTGCAACTCCAGCAGTTTTTGCAGCATCTTCAGTCACAGCAGTTGCAGCAGCCCCCGCAGCTGCCCCCACCGCCGCAGCCGCACCAGCAGCCACAGCAGCCGCCCTGAGGAGGTGGAGGAGGCGCAGCCGCCGCAGCAGTGGCAGCAGCAGCAGCAGCAGTAGCAGCAACTGCCGCCTGGCAGCAGCAACCTCTTGGCTTCGGTTCTGCCGACACTGCTACCCATACCTCCCCAGCTGAGTCATGCTCTAGCTTTCTTGGTCAGCTAGCTTCTCCCTTGCCTAGCACCACCTCCATGTATCCCTCTATTCCAATTACAGTGACTTTCAGTATTCTGCGTCTCCTGCCCCGCTCACCTTGGACTTTGTCCTCAATAGTGGGGCCACCGTCAGTGCCCTGAACGACGCTGACATTCTCAAAACACTATCTCTCCCCTCCACTGTTCATGGCGCTGATTCTAGCTTCTCGATCCCATGCACTCCTCTACTCTTCCGTGTCCCCTCTTTCCCTCCGGCACTATCACTGGCCTCCACATTCCCACTCTTCGTCACAATCTTATTTCTCTTCATGATCTCCAAAAAGGCGGCATTACTGCCATTTTCCCTGCCCACTTTTCCTATTGTGATCTCATTCATACCTCCACTGGCCGCCTTGTCTATCGCCTCCCAATCTGCCCCTGCACTCGCCTTTACACGCTACGTCTCCCTTTTCCGGCATCATGTCATCTCACCACCCGTCGCTCCACCTATCCTTCTCCCACCATTGCTCCTCCCCCTTCATCATATCCCACTCCCTCTACCTCTCCCGACCTCTCCCTCTCTCACCCCGCCATTCTCCTCCATCACCGTCTTGGTCACCCCAACTTCTCCACCCTCCGTGACGCAATCTCCTCTCGTCTCCTTCATGGCCTCCCCCCTGCCCTTCCTCCCCTACCCACCTCACCAGCTCCTCCTTGTCCCACTTGCATTCATGGCAAACTCAAACAAAAGCCTCATCACAGCCATCCCTCATTTGCTATTGCTCCCCTAGATCTCGTATACATGGACCTATGGGGTCCCTCCCCCTCCCCTTCCCACCAGGGCCACCGCTTTATGCTCACCCTCGTTGACGACCAGAGCTGCTACTCCTCTGTGTTTCTACTCCACACGAAAGCTGAAGCAGGCGATGTCATCATCGCCTGGGCCGAACAAGCGCGCGTGCACTTCGGCCGACCCATCCGTCGCCTTCACTTTGACGGTGGCGGTGAGTTTCTCAACCATACCATTTCCTCCTACTGCAAAGCTCATGGCACTTAACAGACGTCCACTCTCCCTCATTCTCCGCAACAGAACGGTGTAGCTGAAAGTCGCATTCGTGAGATCACCAAAACTGTCCGCTGTCTCCTCACCCATGCATCTACCCCTCCCTCCCTTTGGGGCTATGCTCTCACTCATGCCGCCCTTCTCACCAACCTCTACCCTCACCCCCACCATCGTAACGTCACTCCCACTTAGCTTTGGTGCAACTCCAAACCTGATGCCTCCATCCTTCGAGTCTGGGGTTGCAAATCCTTTGTTCTCATTCCTCCCGCGGACTGTTCCCGCACAGCAGGAAAACTTGCCTCCAAAACATTGGAGTGCGTCTACCTCGGCCACAATCGTGGCTCTCCTGGGTACCTCTTCCTTCATCCTCCCTCCGGCCGCCTCATTCGCAGCCGCGACGTCGTCTTCGACGAAACCACTCCCTACTACTCCTCTCCTCCTCCCTCCGACCCTCTCCCCCCACCCTCCCGCCCACTCACCTGGGCGGATGACCTTCTTCCTCCTCTCCTCCCAAGTGCTCCACTCCACCCAACTACTCCACTCTCGCCTCCACCTTCCTCGGCTGATATCTATGATCCTGCTGCCTCACCTGCCCTTTCCACCGCTCCCCCTCCTCCCTCTCCCCCTCCTCCCTCCCCTCCCACCCACCTCCCTCCAGCTTCTCCTCCCCCATCCTCGCCCGCCGCACCTCCTGCACCCTCCCCACGTCCTCGCACTTCTCTCACCTCACGCTCTCCCTTCCTCCTCCCACGCATGCATACGCTCCCTTGACCCCATTCGTGGTCAACCACCTCTCATTCATGAAGACTCCCATGAGGAGTTTTGTGCCATTCAAACTCACGTTCCTTCCGTTAACCCTGTGTACCTTGCCCTTTTGGGCGCAGTTGTACTTGGCACTCCCTCCTCACCTCTCATCTTCACGCCTACCACATTCCAGGAGGCAATCACGTGCCCTGACGCTGACAAGTGGCTGGAGGCCATTCGCAAGGAGTGCGACGCCTTCATTCGCAATGATTCCTTCGTCGATGTCACGCCACCTCCAGATGCCAACATTGTCGCTGACAAATGGGTCTTCCGGGTGAAGCAGCTTCCGGGGGAGGAGCCCGTCTACAAAGCCTGCTACTGTGCCAAGGGCTTCATACAGACCTATGCCAAGGACTTTTGGGAAACCTTCTCACCCAGCGCAGAATTCGGGACCCTTCGCACGCTTCTCGACTTTGGCTCCCCCAACGGCATGGAAATCTCATCAATGGATGTCTCTAACGCTTTTCTTCAGGGGGACCTCCACGAACAAATCTTCCTCGACCGCCCAGATGGCTTCCATGAAGCCTTCCCACCAGACACTGTCTGGGAACTACGCCGTCCAGTCCACGGCCTGAAGCAGGCTCCTCGGGAATGGGATGCTAAGCTGGCATCTACACTATGTGCTCTCGGATTTCAACCATCTCACTCTGACGTCAGTCTCTTCATTCGGACCCGTCCCAGCCGCTTCTTCGTCCTAGTCTATGTTGACGACATGGTGCTCCTCGCCGACACCTCCGACGATATGACCAACGTCAAGCTAGAACTACAAGCTCGTCTGCAGTGCAAGGACCTTGGCGAATTACGCCACTACTTGGGCATGGAGATCACACGCGATCGAGCCGCCCGCACCATCACCTTATCTCAATCTCACTATCTTCAGCAGGTGTTGGAGCGGTTCGACATGGCTCTCACCAACCCAGTGGCCACCCCCCTTCCATTCGGCCATCAGCTTGCTCCACCCACCTCCCCCTCCGCCTCCACTCAGCCCTATGCGGAACTGGTTGGCTCCATCATGTATGCCATGATGGGGACCCGTCCCGACCTCGCCTACCCCATCAGCGTCCTCCCGCATTTCGTCGGTACTGGTCGTCACACATCCGCTCATTGGAGAGCCGCCAAACAAGCCCTACGCTACCTCTGTGGCACTCAAGACCATGTCCTCACCCTTGGTGGTACCTCTCCCCCGCTCCTCACCGGCTTTAGTGACTCGTCAGCAGCAACGAAGGAGGGGTTGCTGTTGATGCTCTATCCCGTCAGAAGACTCGAAGGGTGCAGAGCGGTGGGCACTGGATTGTGGCGGTGGGGGATGGGTGTGAAGAGGCAGCAGCGGCACAAATCATGGGATGGCCGTATGTGAGAGCAGATGCAGCATGGGATGACATGCGCCTGACAAGCATGTCCCTGGCACAGATACTGCAGGCACGTGTGGGATGACACGATTGCAAGTCTTTGGCATATATATTCTGCAGGCACGAGTGGGGGTGTCGTGTCATTTTGCAGGCACAAGTGGGGCTGTCGTGTCATTCTGCAGGCACGAGTGGGGCTGTCGTGTCATTCTGCAGGCACGAGTGGGGCTGTTGTATCATTCTGCAGGCACGAGTGGGGCTGTCGTGTCATTCTGCAGGCACGAGTGGGGCTGTCGTGTCATTCTGCAGGCACGAGTGGGGATGTCGTGTCATTTTGCAGGCACGAGTGGGGCTGCCGTGTCATTCTGCAGGCACGTGAGGAATGACAAGATAGAAAGCGTGTTATGAGTCGACTCAGAACACACCTGTGAGAGTGGACGCAGCATGGGATGACATGCGCCTGACCAGCATGTCTCAGGCACGCATGGGGTGACATGACACGACACTATGTTAGAATAAGCAGAAACAGCGACGGGTAAGCCGTCGAAGGAGCAAACCCAAGAGCCGCAAGTGTCGTCCTCAGTGTGTCGTGCCACTCGCGGGGCGCCTGACGCAGGCCGTACACTGGTCGCCATAGGCTCCACTGGGTACCCTCAGGAAACGGCCCAGTGACGCCCTGTGGACGGCACAACCAGATGGCCTCGTGAAGGCTACCCTGCAAGAAAGCTGTCGAGAAGTCAAGGGAGCTCGTAGTCACGCTGAGCTGCAACGTGTAGCAACACCCGAAGTGTGGTCATCTTCGGGGTGGGGGAGAAGGTCTGAAAGAAGTCGACCCCCTCACGCTGACTGAAGCCTCGAGCAACGTAACATGCCTTGAAGGCAGGCGGAGAACCCGGCGGCCGCTTCACCCTGAAAATCCACATGCCACGGACTATGTTCGCCCTAGGTGGGGGAACCTCGTCGACGTAGGTGCCTGTGGACTTCCAGGAAGCCATCTCTGCGTCCATGGCTGTCTGCCACTGAGAGGAGTACTCACCCGAAATTGCCTCCCTGTAGGAGTGTGGGGTGGGGATGTTAAGTGCATCCGGGTCTCCCTCAGGGGCAAGCAGCATGGTCGCGTGATGGGGTGAAGCGGCCGCAAGGCACTCCAGCTCCTCCTGCTTGTCCTCAAGAACGTCACAGCCAAGGGCAGTACAGCCAAGAGCAGTCTCACCCCCGACGGACGGAGGACAGGCAGGGACAGGGTCAGAGACAAGACTCGCAAGGTAGTCGAGGTGGTACACAGCAGCAAAGTCAACGAGCTCAACTACTAGGGCAGACGCAGCAGGAGACGAGAACGTAGGGTCCGTCACACCCATAGCAAGAAGGCGAGTAACAGTCGGACTGGACGCACGAGCAAGGTCAGACGGAGGGTCAGCAACGTAAGGCAGAGAGGACGCAGGAGGTAACGGTAGGACAACACGCTGAAGAACAGAGGAAGGACGGAGTGTCATATCGTAAGTGCCTTGGACAGCCGGAGCACGCGGACAACGAGTACGAGAAACACGAGCACGGACAGCAGCTCTAGGCTCAGGCTCAAGGTCAAAACTAGACTCAGGCCCTCGACACTCAGGGGTGGAAGCACGAGTCTCAGGCTCTCGACGCTCAGTCAGGGACTGTATCACCGCAGTGTAAGGAGCAGAAGCAGGCAGTGGGTAGTGCAGTAGCAGCGGCGGCTGTGACTGGTCCGCCGGTGGAAACTGTAACGGAGGAGTAGTACCTGCCACAGGAAAGTCAGTAGCACCTGGCGGAAGACTGAGAAGGTGGCGAAGAGCACTAGTAGCTCCGGTACCTCCAGCACGAGCAGCTCCTCCAGTATCCCCAGCAACACCTCCAACACCAGTAGCACCAGCACCTCTACCACCAGGACCTCCAGCACCGGCAGCACCTCCAGTAGTAGCACCTCCAGCACCAGCAGCAGCTCCAATACCCCCAGCACCAGCAGCACCTCTAGCACCAGCAGTACCTCTAGTACCTCCAGTAGTACCTCCAGCACCTCCAACACCAGCAGCACCTCCTGGACTAGTAGCTCCAGCACCAGCCGGACCGTACCCTCCACCACCAGGACTGCCTCGTCGAACGAACCACGCACGAATCGCCTGCGGCGAGAGCGTCTCAAGTAGAGCAGGCTGCGGTGGCTGTCCAGCTCCAGTGCCTCCAGTAGTGGTAGCTCTAGCACCTCCAGCACCAGAAGCACCTCTAGTACCTCCAGCTCCAGCACCTCCAGCACCAGCAGCAGCTCCAGTACCTCCAGTAGTACCTCCAGGCCAGTAGCTCCAGTACCTCCAGCTCCAGGACCTCCAGAAGGACTCGCAACACCCCAAGAGTCAGCACCCGAAGTCTCAGCACCCCCAGAGTCAGCACCCAAAGTCTCAGTACCCCCAGGCTCAGTACCCTCAAGCTCAGTACCTTCAGTCCCAGCACCCGCAGGCTCAGTGCCCTCAGTCCCAGCACCCGCAGGCTCAGTACTCTCAGTCCCAGCACCCGCAGGCTCAGTACCCTCAGTCCAAGCACCTGCAGGCTCAGTACCCTCAGTCCCAGCACCCGAAGGCTCAGGACCCTCAGCCTCAGCTCCAGTGTCCACTGTAGAAGGCTGCAGAGGCGGGAAACCGGGTGGGACGCATGTGGGTGAAGTCGGTAGTAACAGACCGACTCGTCGAAGGTGACGTCCTAAGAGGACAGCACACGGCGCGAGGCAGGGTGGTAGAACTGCCAGGGTGGAGCATCGGTGGGGAAGCCCAGGAAGACACAGAGGAGAGAGCTTGCTCGCTTTGGTATCGCGAACAAGGGAGAGCGCGCCCCAGACCCAAAACGACGACGCATCACCAGGCTGTCCCGTCCAACGGAGTGTGGGCGAGGTCTCTTGAGCAGAGACACGGGGCCAGAGGTTGAGCTGATGCGCGGCGTATCGGACCGCAAACGGCCACAGGAAATGGGGAGCAGCCGCATGGATCATGGAGGTACGAGCAACCTCCATGATCAGGCCAATGCGACGCTCAGCGATCCCATTTTGCTGCGGAGAGGCCGGAAGCGTGAACGACTGGGCGATGCCCTGATCCTGGCAGAACGTCTCAAGGACGCTAGAGGAGAACTCACCACCTCTGTCAGAGTGCAGACGCAGGACTGGGAAGTCCTGCTGAAAGCGCTCGTGCAGCTGGAGACGAGTAGCACGGATCCAGGGGATCAAAACACCGCTGACGTCCGCTTTGCGACGCAAGGGGAAGACTGTGGTGTAGCGTGTGTAGTCGTCAACAACCAGCAGGAAGTAGCGCTCCACGTCCGTCCCACCGATGGGGGCCGGGCCCCACACGTCCAGGTGGAGAGTCTGCAGAGGAGCAGTGGTCGGAGGAAACTCGGAGGAGTGAGGAGCGGCGCGCTGCCGCTCCTCGACGCAAGGAAGGCACGGCGGGGCAAGCGAGCGCGGCAAGGGGGGCAGGGTCCTGGGGAGGCCAGAGACAAGGAGAGGGGAGTGCATACTGCGTAGACGCTGCAGGGAGGGGTGACCAAGACGGTGGTGCCAGCGCTGAGTCTCGTGAGTGAGTACTCTGCACGAGCAAGACGCAGCTAACTGCCCCGACGCAGACGCCCGACTCGACGCAGCCACCTGACTTGACTCAGCCACCTGTGCAGACGCAGTGGTCAGTGTGTACAGACTAGACCCAGGCTGTCGAGTGAACGTAGCCAGGTGACGGCCAGTCCGGGAGCACGTACAGATCGCCACACGCTGCCCTCCAGGAATAAAGGTAGCAACCCAGACATCCTGAATGGCAGCGTTGCTCACCAAGTTCGTCGAGAACGTGGGGAGGTGGAGACCTGACAGAGAGCCGGAGGGGACTGCTGGACAAGGGAGGACCGTGGAGGCTCTCGCAACTACTGGGCCCCCAGAAGGGTCAGCCATTGAGACTGGGACAGGGGCTGTGAGTGGTGTGACTGTGGTGCAATCACGAAAGAAGCAACGTGACGCGCCTGAGTCAAGCGTGAAAGTGTGCAAGACCTCAGCTGAGGCAGGACCTGTGGTAGTAGACACACTAGCACCTAGAGCGTCGGTAGACTCACAGGCACCTAGAGCTGGAGCAGACTCACTAGCACCTAGAGCGGCAGCAGACTCACTAGCACCTGGAGTGGCAGCAGACTCACTAGCACCAGGAGCAGCAGTCTTAACAAAACGATAACCTCCACCACCACGACGGCCTCGCTGAAGAACGCACTCACGAAGCTCCTGAGGGGTGGGGCCGTCCGCGAGAGGCAGTGCCCGCTGCTGTCCACCCCCTGGCCGCAGCAAGTGCCGCGATAGTGGCCATGACAGACAGCGACGGTCAGGAGTAGGTCCAGCACCTCCAGCTCCTCCAGCACCAGCAGCACCTCCAGCACTCCCAGTAGCACCTCCACCAGCAGCAGCAGTAGCACGAGTAGCAGCAGCAGCAGTAGTAGTAGTAGTTTTTTTTTTTTTTTTTTTTTTTTTTTTTTTTTTTAGGGTTTAGGGTTGCGCGCGGCCCACGGGCTGCAGGGGCCACGCGCGGCTCGGCAGGGCGGCGCGCGGGCTGTAGGGGCAGCGCCCACAGGCTGCAGGGGCGACGCGCAGCTCGGCAGGGTGGCACGCCGGCTGTAGGGGCGGCGCGCAGCTCGGCAGGGCGGCGCCCAGGCTGCAGGGGCGATGCTCGGCTCGGCAGGGCGGCGCGCGGGCTGCAGGGGCAGCGCCCACGGGCTGCAGGGGCGACGTGCGGCTCCGCAGGGCGGCGTATGGGCTGCAGGGGCGACGCGCGGCTCTGCAGGGCGGCGTACGGGCTGCAGGGGCAGCGCCCACGGGCTGCAGGGGCAACGCGCGGCTCGGCAGGGCGGCCCGCGGGCTGCAGGGGCAGCGCCCACGGGCTGCAGGGGCGACGCACGGCTCTGCAGGGCGGCGTACGGGCTGTAGAGGCGACGCGTGGCTCTGCAGGGCGGTGACGGGCTGCAGGAGCAGCGCCCACGGGCTGCAGGGGCAACGCGCGGCTCGGCAGGGCGGCGCGCGGGCTGCAGGGGCAGCTCCCACGGGCTGCAGGGGCGACGCGCAACTCGGCAGGGCGGCGCGCGGGCTGCAGAGGCAGCGCCCACGGGCTGCAGGGGCGAACGCGCGGGCTGCAGGGGCAGTACGCAGGCCACAGGGGCAGGCACGGCTGCAGGGGCAGCACGGTCGTAGGGGCAGGCACGGCTGCAGGGGCAGCACGGTCGCAGGGGTAGGCACGGCTGCAGGGGCAGCACGGTCGCAGGGGCGAGCACGGCTGCAGGGGCAGCGCGGTCGCAGGGGCAGCACGCGGGCTGCAAGGGCAGCGCGGCTGCAGGGGCAGCGTAGGAAGAAAAAATTTACGGTTCGGGCAGGGCGGAACGTTCGGTGGGCCCTAGGAACGATTCTGCTCTAATACCATGTGAGAATAAGCAGGAATGAATGAGTGAACTAGGCAAGAGGTGAGTACAAGTAGGGGAAACCTAACCCTAAAGTGTTGTTCTCACTAAGGAGTGACCCTACCGTAGCCTAGAGATACAATTGTAAGGGCGTGTAACTTTGCTCCGACCAAACGAAATGGTCGACCATATGGGCAGTTTTGACGATTGCGAAGTTTGTAGGGTTACGCAAACAGTATGTAGTCACCCTGACTTGACAGAAATCGGATGGTATTCTTTCGTATTAACCTGCCCACCAAGCTAGTCGGGACCTCTACTTAGCAGGAGATCAATGTTTGACATTCGGTTTTCGCCCCCGAATGTGTTTTCATACCACCGTTATTTTTCTGAACAATCTAATCTACCCGCGCCTACTATTCTCCACACCCAGTTCGATGCTGGAACTGGGATCAAACCTTTTCCGACCAATTTCGAGGGTGGTTTAGGGTGGTTGTTCGGCGTCATGGCGAACAGAATGGTCGTTGTACTCGAAATGTTTGGCGGGGCTCGCCGAATCGTTACACGTTTCGCTTTCGTCAGATCCGGCCATTTGGTCGGATTTTGGGCTTGGTCGAAGCAAAGTTACACGCCCTAATTTGACACACTATAGCGGGCATGCAGGCAGTAGGCCTAGATTTTTCAGCAGCAGCAAGAATCATGGGGTGGCCGAATGTGAGAGTGGATGCGGCATGGGATGACATGCTCCTGACAAGCATGCCTTTGGTGCAGATTCTGCAGGCACATGTGGGATGGGATGACACATTAGTAGGCACACAGGCACCAGGTGTAGAACTTTCTGTCAAAGTATATGCATGTTATATATGTGTAGGCTGTAGTGGGGTAGCCAATATGGGGTACAGCCCCTTTTAGGGTTTCATACTTGTACCCAACTCTTTCATAGTTCATTCATTCCTGCTGCTAGATTCTAACATGGTTTCAGAGCACTAGGTTCGTAGAACCGTTTTTTTTTTCGGGCCCACCTACCGTTGCAGTTACCGCGTTACCCCACGTGTTGTCCTGCCTGCCTGCCTTGCCTTGTGACGTGCTGCGCTGCGCACGCCGTCCTGCAGCCCTCGTGCTGCCTACTGCTGCCCTAGGCCAGAGCTCCGCCCCTGCAGGCCCGTCAGGCCCACGCGCCGCGCCTGCAGACACGTCAGGCCTGCGAGCCGCCCCTGCAGGCCCGTCAGGCCAGGGCGCCGCCCCGCTAGGTCGCTGCCCCGTGCGTCGCGCCCACAGCCCGCGCGTCGCGCTGCCGCCACGCGCGTTGCGCTGCAGCCCCGCGCGTCGCGTCCGCTGCCCGCGCGTCGCGCTGCAGCCCCGCGCGTCGCGTTTGTCAACATATATCTTATATGTGTTGTTTAGGTTAGTCTAGGTGTTACATTTCTACTTCTTTGCATGATTAGGGTTTGCTATATCTAGGGTTGTACTTCACATTTTCTATCAATTTCATTCTTATCTAAACATGGTATAGAGCTAGGTTTCCCCTAGGCAATTTTTCCCCTAGGCGATTTTTCCCCTAGGCCAAATTTCTCTCGATAGTCTATGGGCCGACCACCCGCGCGCCTCGTAGCGACCCGTAGCCCGAAGCGCCCTGCCCCGTAGAGCCCGAGTAGGTCGCGCCCCCCCGTCGCCATCGCGTCACCCGTTTCTGCCCTGCGCCCCACCCGTTTGTGCCGTGCGTCACTCGGTTTTCTGCCCCGCGCCCCACTCGTTTTACCCCGCGTGTTGCCCCCCAGTCCTCTAGCGCGCAGCAGACGAACGCGCGTAGCTGCGCGCGCAGCCTTAGTCGCACCCGCAGCTCCGCGCTATTACGTCGTAGCCGCGCGCACGTGCAGCCCACCGTCGTAACCGGCCCCCAGACCTGAAATCCCCCTCAGAACCGCACAGAACCGCCGCCTTAACAGCTTCCCCACCTGAAAACCGCCGCCCCAGACCTGACAATCGCCGCCCCACCTGGAAACCTGCTGCCCCACCCGTTCCAGGCACCTCATCCGGGATCAGCCGCCCCACCCAGTCCTCTCCACCGCATTGAACAGCACAGAACTGCACATAACTGCACAGAACCGCACAGAACCGCCGCCTTAACAGCTTCCCCACCTGAAAACCGCCGCCCTAGACCTGACAACCGCCTCCCCACCTGGAAACCTGCTGCCCCACCCGTTCCAGGCACCTCACCCGGGATCAGCCGCCCCACCCAGTCCTCTTCACCGCATTGAACCGCACAGAACCGCACAGAACTGCACATAACCGCACAGAACCGCACAGAACCGCCGCCTCACCTTCCCCACCCGTAGCCTGCTGCCTTAACAGCTTCCCCACCTGAAACCCGCCTCCCCACAAGCTGCCACACCCGCCGCCAGTAGCCCCAGCCGATTACACTGCCGCCAGCAGCACCAGCAGCAGCATAGGCTGCCCCCAGCGCGCCAGCAGCAGCGTAGGCTGCCCCCAGCAGAACCAGAAGCAGCATAGGCTGCCGCCAGCGCACCAGCAGCAGCATAGGCTGCCCCCAGCGAACCAGCAGCAGCATAGGCTCCCCCCAGCGCACCAGAAGCAGCTTAGGCTATCGCCAGCGCACCAGAAGCAGCACAGGCTGCCCCCAGCGCACCAGCAGCAGCGTAGGCTGCCCCCAGCAGAACCAGAAGCAGCATAGGCTGCTGCCAGCGCACCAGCAGCAGCATAGGCTGCCCCCAGCGAACCAGCAGCAGCATAGGCTGCCCCCAGCGCACCAGCAGCAGCTTAGGCTACCGCCAGCGCACCAGCAGCAGCACAGGCTGCCCCCAGCGCACCACCAGCAGCGTAGGCTGCCCCCAGCAGAACCAGAAGCAGCATAGGCTGCCGCCAGCGCACCAGCAGCAGCAGCATAGGCTGCCCCCAGCGAACCAGCAGCAGCATAGGCTGCCCCCAGCGCACCAGCAGCAGCTTAGGCTACCGCCAGTGCACCAGCAGTAGCACAGGCTGCCCCCAGCGCACCAGCAGCAGCTTAGGCTGCCCCCAGCAGAACCAGCAGCAGCATAGGCTCTCATGGCGTGTACTAGGGTTCTACAGCAGCAGGGCCAGCCACAGCACTCCCGTCAGTGGGGGCCTGCGGGTCCAAAGTGTGGCGCCCCCAGTAGTGGCTCAGCTAGCAGTGGGCGAGACGTCGGCCCCTGCGGGTACCGGGCCCTGACAGGCCCTGGTGCTGGTACTACCTGCTGGAGTCCTGACCACACTGCGTCCAGCTGCTACCGTCGACTCGACGACCTCCACCGTGAGCGTTTTGGTCCTCTTGCTATTACACCGCACTGGCCTTCGCGCCTTCGCCAGCGCACTACTGCACCAATTGAGTCTCACCTACCTGGTCTAGGACCTTTTCCGGCTGCACGAGTAGAGACCTGTGTTTCCAGTCTTGGTGCGTGTGTTGTTTCCAGTCCAGGCGCCTCTGAGGGTCTTTGTGTAGGAGCTGCAGCTACCACTAGTCTAGCACTAGCCTTTGTAGCTGGTTCGGGTGCGACCCCACAGACTGCACAGCTTTCCTTCACCCTAGACTCTGGAGCGTCCAGCTGTTTCTTTCGCGACTGTACTGACCTCACACCACTGCGCACTCCAGTCACTGTCGCCTTGGCTGACCCCTCTGTGGGACGTGTAGTTGCTAGCAGCACCACCACTCTTCCGTGTCCGGCGGCTCCCTCAGGTTTTCTTACAGGTTACTACACCCTCTCGTTCTCTAGGAACCCGGTGGGTGTCAGTCACCTCCACGACCTAGGCGTAGCCACTACTTTTCCACTGGACGAGCCTGTTGCCTCCTGCACCGTCGGTGCCACTGCAGCGCCTCTGGCCACTTTCCACAGAGAGCCGGGCTCTGGTCTGTACTCACTACACTCCGGGTCCCACCACACTGAGTCGGGTCAGGTCAGGTCAGGTCAGGTAGCTGCTGTGTCGTGCGACTGTCGGTCACTCGCCCACCCGTCAGTCCTTTGGCACCACCGTCTAGGTCACCCGTCGTTCCCACGTCTTAGTAGGATGGTACGTCACCGTCTGGTCTCAGGTCTCCCAGCGTCGCTTGCCCCGCTTCCTCGCTCGCCTTCGCCGCCGTGCACTCCTTGCGTCGAGGGTCGGCAGCGCGCCGCCCCTCACTCCTCCTCGTTCCCCCCGACCACGGCTCCCTTCCAGACCCTGCACTTGGACGTTTGGGGCCCCTCCCCTGTCCTTGGCCCACGTCAGGAACGCTACTTCCTGATTGTGGTGGACGACTATTCCCGCTACACCACGGTTTTCCCCTTGCGACGGAAGGCCGACGTGCCTACCGTCCTCGAGCCGTGGCTCCTAGCGTGGGGTGGCGCCCAGGGCCTGTGTGGGCTTTGCCTACACTCGGACCGTGGTGGTGAGTTCTCTTCCACTCGCCTAGAGACGTTCTGTCAGAGTCGGGTAGTCATTCAGTCGTACATGCTACCAGCCTCGCCGCAGCAGAACGGGGTAGCCGAGCGTCGCATCGGCCTGGTCATGGAGGTTGCCCGGACCTCCATGTGCCATGCCAGTGCCCCTCAGTTCTTGTGGCCTCAGGCAGTCCGCTACGCCGCGCACCAGCTGAACCTGTGGCCCAGTGACGCACGGCCACGGGTGACGCCGGTCTATCTCTGGTCAGGTTTACAGGGCGTAGCAGCTGACTTCCGCGTCTGGGGTTGTCTAGCCCACGTTCGCGCCCCTGGCGCGAACAAGTTGTCTCCGCGCACTCGTGCCTGCGTCTTTCTTGGCTTCCCTTTGGACGCCTCCGGCTGGGTGTTCTACGACCCGGTCACCTGCGGGTTCTTCGCTTCTCAGGACGTCACGTTCGACGAGTCTGTCTGTTACTACAGGAGTCGCCCCCACCGAGGTACTGAGGTCTTTTCCCCCCCGCTGTTCCTCACCCTCGAGCCCCCCCCAGTCGCCCCGGTAGCCCCCCCCGCTTCGCGTCTTGCCCCGTCATGTGTGTCGCACGTCACTCCGCAGTCGTCCCCCCCGCAGCGTCCAGTCCCTGTCGTGTCTGGGGGAGCGGGAGGTGCAGTTGCGGAGGGTGCGGATGCTGGGGCTGCAGGATCTCGTGGTGTCGGTTCAGGGGGTGCAGTGGGTGTGGGCGTGAAGGTCAATCCTGTGGAGGACACGGCAGCCTCGAGTCGGCGGCCCCGCCCCTCGTCGCCCCTCGGCTTCCCGGTCGTCCCGCAGTTCCCTCCTCATTCTCCTCTGCGGCCGGTTGCTGCGGAGCTTGGGGGTGCTCCTATGGGAGGTACTGGAGGCCCCGGGAGTGTCGCTAGTGGAGGTGCTGGTTCTGGTAGTGTTGGAGCTGGAGGCACTGGCACTGTGGCGCCTACACCCCGCACTGTACGTTTCCTGACCCGTGAGCAGCGTCTCCTCCGTTTGGAGAGGGAGGAGCGTGAGAGGTTTGAGAGGGCACAGCAGCAGCGCCAGTAGGAGCAGCAGCAGCAGCAGCACCAGCAGCGGCAGCAGGAGCAGCAACAGCAGCAGCTACAGCAGCAGGAGAGAGTAGAGGAGGAGTCACAGCAGCAGCACGAGAGGGTAGAGCAGGAGTCCCGGTCGCAGCAGCGGGTGCAGCTGCAGCCGCAGCAGGAGAGGGTAGAGGAGGAGTCACGGCCGCACCAGGAGAGGGTAGAGCAGGAGTCCAGCCCGCAGCAGCAGGTGCAGTTACAGACCCAGCAGGAGAGAGTACAGGAGGAGTCACGGCCGCACCAGGAGAGGGTAGAGCAGGAGCCCCTCCCGCAGCAGTAGGCGCAGTTACAGGCCTCGCGGGAGAGAGTACAGGAGGAGTCACGACCTCAGCAGGAGAGGGTAGCGCAGGAGTCCCGCTCGCAGCAGCAGGTGCAGCTGCAGTTGCAGCAGGAGAGGGCAGAGGCGGAGCCACAGGAGCAGCAGCAGGGGCCGGTGCCGTCGCAGCAGACGCCAGAGGAGGCGGAGCAGCACCGACTGCGACTACACGACCTCCCCGACCCAGCACCTGCACGCTTTGTTCGTGGTCCCCTACCGTCCCCTCCTGTTCCCCCTGTTGAGTCCCTTTCCTCGTCCCAGTGGACTCGTGGTTCTCCTAAGTCGTGCTGTGTCCCCAGAGCGTCGTCGGTCCCGTTACCTTGCAGACGGTCCGTTCCACCTTGTTCTTCGCTCTCGTGTTCCACCTCCTCCTGTCCTTCCACAGCCCCCTGAGTCGTTCCTCACTGTGCTTCACGACCCGTTGTCCGACTACCTCCGTGCCTCCTGTCCTGTCGTCTCCCGTGTTTTGTCCGCGTTGGTCACTCACCCGACTGCACCTCTGTCGTCTGTTTCGGCACTTGTTACCACTGTCGCTGGCTTTGCCTCTTCCCACCGCCTTGACTACGCCGCTCACTTGGTGAGTGGCCCTGCTCGTTCTCCGTTCTCTGGGGATGCTCCTGTTTTTCCCCTAGAGGTCCTCGAGGACAAGCAGTTCGAGCTTGGTTTTCTTGCGGCCGCTGTTCCTCATCTCTGCGCCATGTTGCTTGCCCCTGAGGGGGATCCAGACGCTCTTGACATCCCGATCCCTCGCACTCACGCCGAGGTGGTCTCGGGACCCTGGGCTTCGTACTGGATAGCAGCTGAGGAGGCAAAGATGGCATCTTATAGGTCCACAGGCACTTACGTCGACGCAGTCCCACCACCTGGGACGAACATCGTCAGTGGCCGATGGCTCTACAAGGTGAAGCGGCCGCCTGGATCACCACCTGTGTTCAAGGCGCGCTATGTGGCGAGAGGCTTCAGTCAGCGCGAGGGGGTGGACTTCTTCCAGACCTTCGCTCCCACCCCGAAGATGAGTACTCTTCGGGTGTTGCTGCATATTGCAGCCCAGCGCGACTACGAGTTGCACTCCTTGGACTTCTCCACCGCGTTCCTTCAGGGGAGCCTGCACGAGCAGATCTGGCTGCGTCGCCCGCCAGGC
This sequence comes from Closterium sp. Naga37s-1, assembly GCA_947471745.1. Taxonomy (NCBI): domain Eukaryota; kingdom Viridiplantae; phylum Streptophyta; class Zygnematophyceae; order Desmidiales; family Closteriaceae; genus Closterium; species Closterium sp. Naga37s-1. The sequence goes on along the minus strand of CANJKZ010000056.1, from coordinate 4,181,896 downwards.
TTCACTGGCTCTTTCCCACCTGGGACCCAGTGGCAGCTGCGTCGACCAGTCTACGGCCTGCGTCAGGCTCCACGTGAGTGGCACGACACACTTCGCTCGACCCTTGCAGCGCTTGACTTCTTTCCGTCGTCTGCTGACCCGTCACTGTTCGTTCGCCGTGGCTCGACCCCGTTCTTTGTCCTGGTCTACGTCGACGACCTGGTGTTCGCCACTCCCGACCGACGCGCGCTGGCCTCCGTGAAGGAGGAACTGCAGAGGAGACACACTTGCACTGACCTTGGTGAGCTGCAGCACTACCTTGGCCTGCAGATCACCAGGGACAGGGCAGCTCGCACCATTACGCTGACTCAGTCGCATATGGTCGAGCAGATCCTCATGCGGTTTCGCTTCCCGTTCTCCAAGGTACAGCTCACCCCTCTTGGTGTGGATCATGGGCTCACGGCTCCACCTTCGGACGAGTAATTTGAGTCCAGTGGTCCATATCCTGAACTAGTGGGTTGTCTCATGTACCTGATGACCTGTACTCGCCTAGACCTAGCTTACCCTCTTAGCGTACTTGCGTGCTTTGTTGCGCCTGGGAGACACCGACCGTCCCACTGGTACGCTGCTAAGAGGGTGGCGAAGTATGTGGCGAGTACATCAGGCATGGGACTTGTCCTTGGAGGGAAGCAGCCAGTTACACTTACAGGTTACTCGGACTCGTCGTGGGCCGACGACACGGAGACGCGTCGGTCTACACAGGGGTACTCCTTTAGCCTCGGGGCAGGTGCTGTTTCGTGGTGGTCGACTCGGGCGTCATCAGTCGCTGGTTCCAGCTGTGAGGCAGAGGTGTACGCTGCGGCCATGGCCGCTCAGGAGCTTCGCTGGCTGTCTTTCCTTCTCACCGACCTTGGTGAGCGGCCTCGCTCTCCCCCAGTCTTGTTCGCCGACAACAGGTCTGCCGTCCTGTTGTGTGAGGAGCCCCGACTGGTTGGGAAGGCGAAGCACATCCAGCTTCGTTATTTCCTTCTGCGTGAGTTGCAGCAGCGTGGTCAGGCACTCGTTCGACGTGTGGTTTCTGAGGCCAACACTGCAGATATCTTCACCAAGGCGTTGCCGCCTTGTGATCACCAGCGTTTCTGCACCCAGCTTGGCCTTGTGCGGGCCCGTCCTCACTTGCTTACGTAGATGCTTTGTCCTTATTGTCTTGTACTCTTGCATCTCAATATATTTGCTATATACCTGCATGTGAACTGGCCTTGTGGCTCTTTTGCTTGCTCTCGGACTGTGTGGTGACTTTGAGCTCCACCCTGAGATTTGTCTTGTTCTTGTGGACTGGTCTTGTGACCCTTGCTTGTTCTTGTTCTTGCTGACTGGTCATGTGACCCTTGTTTGCTCTCAGACTGTGTGTGTCCTTGAGACCCACCCTGAGATATGTGTTGTCTTTCCACGAGGTTACCGTCACCTAGACTATGGGGGTGTGTCAACATATATCTTATATGTGTTGTTTAGGTTAGTCTAGGTGTTACATTTCTACTTGCATGATTAGGGTTTGCTATATCTAGGGTTGTACTTCACATTTTCTATCAATTTCATTCTTATCTTAACAGCGTTCGCTGCCCGCGCGTCGCGCTGCAGCCCCGCGCGCTGCGGCTGCCGTCCTCGCGCAGCCCGCAGCGGCTTCGCGCGCCGCGTCCCCAGCTCGCGTAGCGCGCTGCAGCCCCGCGCGCAGCGGCTGCCCCTGGACGCCGCCGTCGCTCCTGCAGCAGCTGCCGCGGAGCGCCCTGCCACAGTCGCGGCCCCGCCCTGCAGCAGTTGCCGCGGAGCCTTCTGCCGCCGTCGCGGCCCTGCCCTACAGCAGCTGCCGCGGCTGCCGCGGAGCCTTCAGCCGCCGTCGCGGCCCTGCCCTGCAGCAGCTGCCGCAGAGCCTTCTGCCGCCGTCACGTCCCCGCCCTGCAGCAGCTGTCGCGGACCTGCCCTACCTCCGACACGGTCCTCCTCTGCCGCAGCTGTCGCGGCCCCGCCGTCGCCGCCGTCGTGTGCCTGCCTTTCCCGCCACTGTTGAGCACCTGCCTACCTGCCTGCCTGCCTGCTTGCCACGCCTGCCTGCCTGCCGCGCCTGCCCTGCCCGCGCTACTACTACTGCTAGGCTGCTGCTGCTGCTTCTACTACTACTACTGCTGCTACTGGCGGTGGCCAGATGCAGCTCCAGCGACATTCACGCGAGTCTCTCACGCCCCAGCAGCTTAGTGAGTGGTACGACAGTTGGGGTTGTGGCGGTCGCCGTCGTAGCTGTCGCCCTGGAGCTGGTCAGTTGGGAGCGTCTGGCAGTGGCCAGCTGCAGCTGCAGCGGCGTCCACGCGAGACACTTACGTCCCAGCAGCTTCACGAGTGGTACGCTCAGAGTAGAGGGTCTTTGAGTACCGTTTGCTGCCCGTACGTCATTCGCACAGGTGATCGGACCGGTCAGGCTTGCGGGACGCTTGGTCACACACAGTCCCGCTGCTTCACCCGTCTGAGCGACGCGTGGCGTACCGAGTTTGGCGACGAGGCTGAGCTCCCCACCTGGCTGGAGCTGCTTGGACAGAGGGTAGATATCTTTGCTCTTGACTATGATGCTACTCTCACTGCCATGTATGCATTGCCTACTAGTGCTGATCGTGCCTGTTCCCTGTGCGTACCACCTGACCCAGGTATAGAGCCTGCTGCTCTAGGTGCTGGTGAGGCTGCTGCTCTAGGTGCTAGTGCGTCTCCTGCTCTAGGTACTGGCGAGGCTGCTGCTCCAGGTGCTGGTGAGTCTGCTCTCTCTGGTACTGCGCCTGCTGAGGCCGTGTACACCTTCACACTTGACTCAGGTGCTTCCTTCTCCTTCTTTCGCGACAGCACCACCCTCACGCCGCTCCGTCGGCCGGTTGCAGTCTCCCTGGCAGACCCCTCTGGGGGTCCAGTCCTTGCGCACTCCTCCACGGTCCTGCCATGTCTGGCGGTCCCGTCTGGCTCCCTGTCAGGTCTTCACCTCCCCTCGTTCTCTACGAACTTGGTGAGTGGAGCTGACCTACAGGATGTGTGGGTTGACCAGTTCACCCCTGGAGGTCAGCGTGTGACCCACTGTACGTGCTCCCGGACTGGTCGGCACCTGGCCACGTTCACCCGAGCGCCTGGCTTGAGTCTGTACACACTGACCACTGTGTCCCCTCAGGTAGCTGCGTCTGCGTCTAGATTTGCGTCAGGTCAGCTAGCGGCCCCCTGCTCGTGTCGCGCTTTGTCGCACCAAACCCTCCTTTGGCACCACCGCCTTGGTCACCCCTCGGTGCAGTGCCTTCGTAGCATGCACCGCCATTTCCTTGTCTCTGGACTTCCAGAGACTCTGCCTCCTCTACCACCCTCGCCTGCTCCTCCCTGTCTTCCCTGTGTCGAGGGGCGGCAGCGCGCCGCTCCTCACTCCTCCTCGTTCCCTCCCACAGAGGCTCCCCTGCAGACTCTCCACCTGGATGTGTGGGGCCCAGCCCGCGTCCGTGGACAGGGCAACGAGTGGTACTTCCTGCTGGTCATCGACGACTACACGCGTTACACCACAGTCTTCCCCTTGCGCAGCAAGGGGGAGGTCCCTGATGTTTTGATCCCCTGGATCCGCGCTGTTCGTCTCCAGCTCCGGTCGGACTTTCCTGTCCTGCATCTGCACTCTGACAGAGGTGGTGAGTTCTCCTCAGACCTCTTGGCAGCCTTCTGTGCGGAGCACGGCATCCGCCAGACGTTTACGCTTCCGGCCTCTCCGCAGCAGAATGGGGTTGCTAAGCGCCGCATTGGCTTAGTCATGGAGGTCGCTCGTACCTCCATGATCCATGCGGCTGCCCCCCATTTTCTATGGCCGTTTGCGGTCCGGTACGCCGCGCATCAGCTCAACCTCTGGCCCCGTGTCTCCTTGCCGGAGACCTCGCCCACTCTGCTGTGGACGGGGAAGGTTGGCGATGCGTCGCGTTTCCGGGTCTGGGGTGTTCGTGCCTTTGTCCGTGATACCACCGCGGACAAGCTCTCCGCCCGCGCTGTTCCCTGTGTCTTCCTTGGCTTTGTCCCTGACGTGCCTCGTTGGCAGTTTTACCACCCCACCTCGCGCCGTGTCTTCCCCTCTCAGGATGTCACGTTCGACGAGTCGGTTCCCTTTTACCGTCTCTTAACCTACCGCACTGCCCCTCTCCCCCCCCCCCGCTGCTCTTCCTCGCTCCAGGTGCTCCCCAGGAAGACCCCCACCCTGCTCCCGGTCCTGCTCCTTCAGGTGTGTCTCAGGTAGACCCTCCTCCCTTGACTGAGCCGGTTCAGGTCACAGGTGACTCAGGTCCTGCTGAGGGTGGTCCTGCTTGGGGTGCTACTGCTGGGGGTGCTGAGCCTGGGCTTGAGGAGTCTAGGGTTGCTGAGCCTGGGGGTTCTGAGTCTGGGGGTGCTGCACCTGGGGGCGCTGAGGCGTCTGGTGAGCAGTCTCCCTGGAGCGGCCGTCTCCGTAGTCGCTCCGCAGGTGCCTCGCCGCTCCACTCTTGTCGTAGACTCCCTCTCTCCCCACAGCAGCTGCTTGAGTGGTACGTTGACCGTCAGGGTCGCGCTGCTGGAGCTAGGGGCCCTGCTGCGGGAGGCGCTGGAGCTGGTGACTCTGCTACTGGGGTTGTTTCTACTGGAGGTTTTGGAGCTGCTGAGGGTGCTGGAGCTAGAGGTTCTGGAGCTGCTGGAGGTGCTGGCGCTGGTGACGCTGGAGCTGGAGGTGCTGGCGCTGGTGGCGCCGGAGCTGGAGGTTCTGGAGCTGCTGAGGGTGTTGGAGCTGGAGGTTCTGGAGCTGCTGGAGGTGGTGGCGCTGGTGGCGCTGGAGCTGGAGGTTCTGGAGCTGCCGAGGGTGCTGGCACTGGAGGTTCTGGAGCTGCTGCGGGTGCTGGTGCTGAGGAATCTGAGTCTGCTCTTACGCGGTCTCCTTGGAGTAGCCGCCTTCGTACGCGTGTGCCTCTCACCTCACAGCAGCTGCACGACTGGTACGGTTGCCGTCAGGGTCGCGCTTCTGGAGCTCGGGGCTCTGCCGCTGGAGGTACTTCTGCTGACGTCACTCCAGCTGGGAGTGGTGCTGGTCCCGGAGGTGCTCGTACTAGACGTACTCGAGCTGCTGGGGCTGGAGGTGCTGAGCCTGAGGGTGCTACTGCTGGAGACCCTGGGTCTTGGGGTGCTGCTGCTGGAGACACGGTGGCTGTAGACCCTGGGACTGGAGGTGCCGGTTCTGGGGGTACTGCTGTTGGTGGAGCTGGTCCTGGAGGAGCTGGCGCTGAGGGTTCTGGAGCTACTAGAGGTGCTGGAGCTGTTGGGGGTACTGGAGCTGCTGGTGCAGGTGTCACTGTACAGCCGCGCCTGTTCTTCGCTCCACCGTCTCCGTCGTCTCAGCCACCGCCTGACTCTGTGCTGTGCCAGGTTCTTAGTCTCCCTTCGTCTACTGGTCTTCCGTTACAGCCTGGCTCACCGCTGCCTGCTCCTTCTCCTTAGACTGAGCAGACAGGGGGTCTTACTGAGCGTCGTGAGCCTGCGTCGCGTCCTGTCTCGCCTGTCCGTTCTGGTTGGTCCGGTCGTCGTGTTCCTCGTCCACGTCAGCCCGACCTCGTAGTCCGTCGTCCCTCCTCTCCTTCGCAGCGTGTTCCTCTGCCGTCTCCTCCTGCGTCTTCTCTGCCTGTCGTTGCGGACCCTGAGTCTGACCGGTTTCGTGCTGAGCACCCTACTGTCACGCGTCTGCTAGCCACTGTTGTCACTGACCCGTCGTTTGAGTCTGCTGCTGCATCTGCCTTAGTCGCTGAGATTGTTGACTTTGCTGCTGCCTGTCGTCTAGACTACGCCGCTAGTCTTGTTGCTGAGTCTGAGTCTGTCTGTCCTCCGTCCGTCGGAGGTGAGTGTGCTCTTGGCACGGACGTCCTTGAGGACAGGCAGCAGGACCTTGAGTGTTTTGCAGCCGCTGCGCCTCATCTCGTGTCCATGCTGCTTGCCCCTGAGGGAGACCCGGATGCTCCAGACATCCCGACCCCGCGCTCTTACGCTGAGGCGATAGCGGGTCAGTACTCCTCTCAGTGGCAGACAGCCATGGACGCAGAGATGGCATCTTGGAAGTCCACAGGCACTTACGTCGACGAGGTTCCCCCACCTGGGGCGAACATCGTCAGTGGCATGTGGATTTTCAGGTGAAGCGGCCGCCAGGTTCTCCGCCTGTCTTCAAGGCGCGTTACGTTGCACGAAGTTTCAGTCAGCGAGAGGGAGTAGACTTCTTCCAGACCTTCTCCCCCACCCCGAAGATGACCACTCTTTGGGTGCTGCTGCACGTTGCCGCTCAGCGTGACTACGAGCTTCACTCTCTTGACTTCAGCACAACCTTCTTACAGGGCAGCCTGCACGAGGAGATCTGGCTGCGCCGCCCACCTGGCTTCACTGGGTCGTTCCCTCCTGGTACCCAGTGGAGCCTCCGGCGGCCGGTCTACGGTCTCCGCCAGGCGCCACGTGAGTGGCACGACACACTGAGGACTACACTTGCGGCTCTTGCGTTTGCTCCGTCGACTGCTGACCCGTCGCTGTTTCTGCGCACTGACACGTCGCTGCCGCCGTTCTACATCCTCGTGTACGTCGACGACTTGGTCTTTGCCACTGCTGACACTGAGGCTCTCGCCTTGGTGAAGTCGGAGCTGCAGAAGAGACACTCGTGCACAGACCTGGGTGAGCTGCGCAGTTACTTTGGCTTGCAGATCACCCGGGACAGAGCACGCCGCACCATCACACTGACCCAGTCACACATGGTGCAGCAGGTCCTTCAGCGCTTCGGCTTCACCTGGTCCTCAGCACAGGCCACTCCTCTGGCTACAGGTCACTCGCTCTCAGCTCCACCTTCGGACGAGTCCATAGAGCCGAATGGTTCTTACCTAGAGCTAGTGGGCTGCCTCATGTACCTGATGACCTGCACTCGTCTGGACCTTGCGTACCCTCTTGGCCTTCTGGCTCGCTACGTGTCTCCTGGTCAGCAGCAAAAGGTGCACATGGATGCTGCTAAGAGGGTACTGCGCTACTTGTGCAGTACATCGGGCATGGGGCTCGTGCTTGGAGGACGGGGCGACGTTGTCCTCACTGGGCACTTGGACGCTTCTTGGGTTGACGACCAGGCTACGCAGCAGTCGTCACAGGGTTACACCTTCAGCCTTGGCTCTGGTTCGGTTTCTTGGCGTTCTACACGCTCGTCTTCAGTTCTCAGCTTCAGTTGTGAGGCTGAGATCTACGCCACAGCCATGGCTGCACAGGAGTTACGTTGGCTTACCTACCTGCTGACCGACTTGGGAGAGCGGCCTCGTTCTCCTCCAGTGCTGTACGTCGACAACAAGGCCGCCATTGCCTTGTGTCAGGAGCACAGACTGGAGCACAGAATGAAGCACATCGCTCTGCGTTACTTCCTGGCTCGAGAGTTGCAGCAGCGTGGTCAGCTTCGTCTTGCTCACATGGCCACTCGGGCCAACACTGTTGATATATTCACCAAGGCGCTTCCGTCTGGTGATCATCAGCGTTTCTGCACTCTGTTAGGCCTTGTGCCCACGTTTCCTCACTTGCTGTAGACTTTGCTTGTACTGTGATCTATATATATACCTGCATGCTTGCTCTGCTAGGTAGAGATCACTGTGCTGTTGTTTTTGCATATATACCTCTGCATGTGAACTGGCCTTGTGGCCCTTTGCTTGTGCTCAGTGTGTGTGGTGACGTTGTGATCCACCCTGAGCTTGCTTTGCTTCTCTTGACTGGTCTTGTGACCCCTTGCTCTCCCCCACTTTGCCTATGGGGGTGTGTCAAAGTATATGCATGTTATATATGTGTAGGCTGTAGTGGGGTATCCAATATGGGGTACAGCCCCTTTTAGGGTTTCATACTTGTACCCAACTCTTTCATAGTTCATTCATTCCTGCTGCTAGATTCTAATACTTTCAGCAGCAGCAGCTGTTGCCTTCAGTAGCATCTGTGGATGTAGCCAGGCCAGAGCACTCAAGGGGGTGAGTGGAGTCAGTAGGATATGCACATACGCAGCCATTTCACACCCCTGTAAATTTATCAGGATAGGATCGCCTGTACAGTACATTCCAGATACCGTTTGCATGGAGAATCTGGTGCTATTCTTTCCTGTCGTGAAATGACTACCGTACCTTCACCCTGCGAAACACAAAATCATGCCAGCCAGGAATCAGTGACATGACATCCTAGCTTCTGCCACTCAATCTGCCGAACACATGGCACTTACAACATTTGTTTTCATAACCAATGAATTCATAACAACACGTACACCACTGTACGCTCCTCTAAATCAAGCATCTTCAGCAATTATGACAACCTTCATGCCTTTGAGGCAGTCGTTGCCAGAGCTGCTGGTGAAATACCCTGTGAAGGTTAAATCTCCCACTGTAACCCAGACCATGGCGCGGTGTGATGGCCCATGAAGCACAGTGAAGGGATCGCCAGAAGCCCCAAAGTGGCAGGTTAAGAAGCGGTTGACATCCACTGCCACCAGGTTGTGCCTGCGCACCCAGTCTTTCCACTTGAACACTGGATTGGGGGAAAGCAAAGACACGTGCAAGGGAGAGCGTGTTGTGAGTCACGGACAGGCCCACCAGATTGTGCTTGTGCAGCCAGATGTTCCACCTGAACGCTGGGTTGGGGAATGGCACGTGCAAGTGCGAGGGAGGGCGAGCGAGAGATGAGTGTGAAAAGAGTGTGTGGGGAGAGAAAAAATGGTGTGCTTGGGGATCAAGAGAGGTGTGTGCTTGGGGATCAAGAGAGGTGTGTTCTTGGGGATCAAGAGAGGTGTGTGCTTGGGGATCAAGAGAGGTGTGTGCTTGGGGATCAAGAGAGGTGTGTGCTTGGGGATCAAGAGAGGTGTGTGCTTGGGGATCAAGAGAGGTGTGTGCTTGGGGATCAAGAGAGGTATGTGCTTGGGGATCAAGAAAGGGTGTGCGCATGTGGGAAGAGCGACGAAGGTGTGTAGGGGAAAGGGAGAGTGGGGGAGGTTGGGAGAAGGCTAGAGAGGTGTGAGGGCGGGGAGAGAGAGAAGTGTGAGGAGTTGAGGGCAAGAAGTGAATGTGCTGACAGTGAGAGGTAATGCACGTTGAGAGAGAGAGAGAGAGAAAGAGAAGGGGAGGCGGCAGCGGGAACAAATTTGTTAAAGAAAAAGCAGTTGAGCAGCTTGTTAAGAAGTTCAGTTGAACACTAACCAAGAACGTCCCCAGCGTAGACACGAGAGGCCTTTTGAGGCGCCTCAAAAGCAGTTGAACAGCTTGTTAAAAATTCAGTTGAACACTAACCAAGAATGTCTCCAGAGACGACACGAGGGGCTCGCCATGTGCGCACTCTGCGGCTCCAGCGGGTGTACCTCCACCCCACCACCACCGTCCTGGCGTCCTGGGAGGGGGGGGGAGAGGGGTGGAGGGGGTTTGAGGGGGGTGGGGAAGAGCACACACATGTGGGGGAAGGGTTGCCACGTGCGCACTCTGGGGCTCCAGCGGGAGTACCTCCACCCCACCAGCACTGTCTTGGCGTCCTGAAGGCACACAGAGGGCATAGAAAGAGGGAGAAGGAGAGCGAGGGGGAGGAAGAGCACGCATTGAAAAGAATGACCTCAGCGGGAGTACCTCCACCCCACCAGCACCGTCTTGGCGTCCTGAAGGCACACAGAGGGGATAGGAAGAGGGAGAAGAAGAGCGAGGGGGAGGAAGAGCACGCATTGAAAAGAATGACCTCTGCGGGAGTACCTCCACCCCACCAGCACCGTCTTGGCGTCCTGAAGGCACACAGAGGGGATAGGAAGAGGGAGAAGAAGAGCGAGGGGGAGGAAGAGCACCCATTGAAAATAATGACCTCAGCGGGAGTACCTCCACCCCACCAGCACCGTCTTGGCGTCCTGATAGCAAGGACCGGGAAGGGGAGAAGAGGGCACACATGGGGGGAAAGGGCACACATGGGGGGAGAGGGCACACATGGGGGGAGAGGGCACACATGGGGGGAGAGGGCACACATGGGGGGAGAGGGCACACATGGGGGGAAAGGGCACACATCATAGGGGGTGGAAGAGTCAACAAAAGGGATTCTAGCGGAAAATTCTCCACCCACCACCACCGTGTTGGCCCCCTGGCGGCTCACAGGGGAAAGGGGGGAGACGAGGAGGGGAGAAACGCACACACGCCAGCGGGGAACGGTGAACTCAAAAGCACCCCAGTGGTAGTACTGTTGGATGCACGTCATTCTGAGTGCATGTCATCCTAACGTCCTGCCGAGTGCTCGTGCTATTTGTGCTTGCATGATTTGCATGAGCGTATGTCATTATGCATGGCTGTTGGATATTACCATCTCTGTGTTTTTCTCCAAGTCTACATGCTTGATCATGCAGGAGAAATCCAGAGCTTTCCAACGATACCAAGATCGCCTTATTCCGACCAAGATCGCCCAAGTTACAAGAATTCCAAGACTTGGATTTCTTATTACCTTTTGGGGTTATATCTAATTTGGGTGATTACTTGGGACATGACTATAAAGGGATCTTTGGTTGGGTGGTTAGGGAAGGCAACTTTGACTTTTGGATTGGGGTGGCTAGAAGTTTCTAGCATGGGTTGCAAATGTTGCAACACCTAGGCAAAATCCAACTAGATTGGATTTTGCATGTGACACCTCAAGGACCTCATGATGAGGGTTGCATCCTTGCTGCTAGGAAGGTTCCTACCATCTTTCCCTAGCTCTTGGAGAACCCCTTCCCTCTCATGGTTCTCTTGGAGTCCCCAACTCCAACTTCCTATGCCCTAATGTTTGTACTTCCTCTACCATTCTAGTCATGCGGCTGCTGGACGTTTTCATATGGTTCTCACTCTACAGACCATCTTAATAACTGATTCAACTTGGAGATGGTAGATAAGCCTAAGGCGCAATTTCCTACCGAGCGGATTTGCGTTTAGTTGAGTAATGAGTTCGTCGTAAGCTCTCAAAGTGACGGATCTTGAACAACAAGTGGTATCAGAGCGGGTAGTCGACTTTGAGACGACGAATCGTCGTGAATTCTCAACCAATGTTGTCGAGTGAGACCATTTTCTAGTAGCTCTGCTCGCGAAATTTCGATTGGTGGTCGAACCGCGTTCGAATTCAAAGTATTCAGTCCGCGACGACGATTTTCGTAGAATCGAAATTTCTGGCAGAATTCTCTCCAAACGATTTCTCAAGTTTCCACCGTTCATAAGGCCTCAATATGGTTGGTACGAACTCTGGAGGTGCTAGTGGCGAGATGGATAGAAGTAGAGAGGCTGGAGAGCAGGGGGGAGTTGCTGGTGGAGGAGTGGGGACTCACCAACCAGCCAACCCTACGCTACCCTCAACTTCTACACCATCTCCTACAACCGTGGATCCTGTGAAAGCTTTCTCTATTGAGAAATTCATGGGGGAGGACTACGAGCACTGGAGCTTCCGCATGAGGCTGATGTACACCCAATACAAGCTATTGGATCTGGTGGAGGGGAAGGAGAAAATGCCGGAGTCCGCGGAGCTGAAAGGAGCGTGGATGAAGCGATCGTTCGACGCGTACATGCTCATGGTGCAAGCGGTTGGCGGGCGACAACTTGACCACATCAAGGACCTCTTGGGTGATCTAGAGTGTGGCCCCAAGGCTTGGAGGAAGCTTCTGGATGTGCACTCACCGACACATGCTACCGGCATCGTGCTACTCGCGCGGCGGCTGCGCGACATCAAGTTCGTTGATGGAGAGCCGATGCAACCGGTGTTGGATGAGATGCAGGACATCTTTTACGAAGCTCCAAGGTGGCGGTGTGGTGTACCCGGAGCACGTGCAATGCGTCGAGATCGTGATACGGCTGCCGGAGTCGTGGTCTGCCCTTGCGATCAACCTCAACTCTCAACAGCCCCAATGGAGCGTGGATTACATTCGTGCGCGCATCCTAGAGGAGGACCTGCGGCGGCGGAGTGTGGAGCGCTCGGAGGAGGGGGCTGGCTATGGAGTTGGAGGTGGAAAAAGTGGCTTCAAGAAGAAGTGGAAGGGCAAGAACAAGGACAACCCTAAGGAGGATGGCGGCGGGGGTCAAGGGGAGGTGTGCTTCTACTGCAAGAAGCGCGGACATCGTTGGCGGAAGTGCTACCAACGACCCAAGGACTGGACCCCGCCTTCATCAAGCAACCAGCGTGGTGGCACGAGGAGTGGGGGAGTCATGGGAGCTAGTGGAGAGGAGAAGGATGAGGAGAAAGGCGGCAAATCTGAGGAGCGGAAGGCCGAATTCTTCTTCTTCATGAACGAAGGCACAACCGACCTCGCTATGGCTGCCAAGGTTCTCCTACACCCCCTCACCCATTGGGTGATTGACTCCGGGAGCTCCTGGCACATGACCCCTCGTGCGGACCTACTCGATGAGATTCAGCCCGCACCTATCTCTACGGTCACATCCGCGACGGGCGCCAAGGCCAAGGTCATGGGCATGGGATGCGCCAAGTTCATGGGAGCGGATGGAGAGCTCGTGGGGCTGAAGAACGTGCTGTGGGTGCCGGACTTGTGCGCGAACCTGATTTCTACCGGCCGGTTGGGAGATGCGGGTGTGAACACCGAGACGATTGGCTCGGAGCGCTATCGTGCTTACAACGATGAGCGCCTCATTTGGGACCTGCAGTGGAAGGGAGATGTCCACAAGCGCATGTGGCAGATCCCGGTCCTCCCTTGGCGGAAATCGGGCAAGGCGGCAGCGGCGGCATCTATGGAGGAGAGCGTCACCGAGGAGGAGCAGCAAGGTGTGCAAGGAGAGGAGCTGATTGGAGGAAGCGCGACGGTGAAGGCGTCGGCTACCTCAGGCCAAGCAGATTGGGAGACTTGGCATCGGCGGCTCGCACACGTAGCTGTTTCCACATTGGAGGTGATGCACAAGGAGAAGTGTGTGCATGGGCTGCAACTGCAAGGAGATGGCGCTCACTATGGCAGCTGCGAGGCGTGCATGCAAAACAAGTTTGCGCGGCTCCCGTTTCCACGTGCGGAGGGATCAGCAAAGGCGCCACTGGAGGTGGTGCACATGGACCTGGTGGGTCCTATGAGGACTGAGGGGACTGGGGGAGTGCTGTACTTCCTTACCATGGTGGACGAATGGAGCCCTTTCACGTGGGCGCGTCCCTTGTCCAAGAAGAGCGATGCTGCAGCGGCGATCAAGGAGGATTGGTTGCCGATGGTGGAGCGGCAAGCGATGCGGCTGGTGAAGGTGCTGAGGAGCGACCGAGGTGGAGAGTTCCTTGGAGCGGAATTCACCAAGTTCCTCAAGAGAAATGGCATCCGACATCAGCTGACCTGCCCTGGAACACCGCAGCAGAACGGCATTGCTGAGCATGCCAACCGGACCATTGGCGAGGCGGCTAAGACCTTGTTGGGGGCTGCTGGGATGCCCTACAAGTTCTGGCCTGATGCCGTTCGCCATGTCATCACGGTCAAGAACAGGGTCTTGACACATGTTGGCGACAAGCATTGGGTGCCGTACGAGCGCTGGCTTGGTAAGAAGCCATCCATTGACATGCTGCGGGTGTGGGGCTGCATGGGGCTTGTGATGGTGCCTAAGGAGCAGAGGCACAAGCTGGAAGTTGCTGCTGTGTGGGCTGTCCATCTTGGGATGGCTCCTGACTCGAAGGGGTGGCTGATGTGGGACCCCTAGAGCAAGAGGACGCTGGTCAGTCGTGACGTCAAGTTTGTGGAGGACGTCATGTACAAGGATTGGCAGCAGCAGCAGCAGGTGCAGATTGGCTTGCGTCTGCAGGAGATTGAGCGGTCTGCAGTGGAGGAGGCTCAGCTGCACCTTGAGGATCTCCCTGGGTCAGAGCTGACCAGTGACCACAGTGGCGGTGGTGAGCAGCAAGGTGCTGGTCCTGCTGCGGAGGAGGGGTTGGAGGATGAGTCGGCACGTGTGGACTCACCATCTCAGCCCGAGCCTGCTGCAAACGCCAAGGTCACCAAGAGGAGTGTGCAGAGAGGAGATTCACCACATGGGCAGCAGATTGCAACCTGCGAGAAGAGAGTGGTAGCAGCACCCTCAAGGCTGAAGTATAGCCGTTTGGGAGGACCCAAGCAAGGTGCCATGGCGGTTCAGGCAGATGAGGGGGAGGATGAGGAGATGGCGTTCTGTTTCTTCACACCCTTGCCTGGAGAACCAGCCACAGTGGAGGAGGCACTCAGTGGACCCCAGAAGGAGGAGTGGAAGGCTGCCATGGATGCGGAGTTCAACAGTCTCATTGAGAATGGGACTTGGGAGCTTGTTCAGTTACCCGAGGGGCGACGGCCGATCAGCAGCAAGTGGGTCTTCAAGGTGAAGAGCGGAGCTGATGGTGCATTGGAGCGGTTCAAGAGCCGCTTGGTCGCCAAGGGGTTTCAGCAGAGAGAGAAGGTCGACTTTGGGAAGATCTTCGCTCCCGTTGCTAAGCCAGTAACACTGAGGACTTTGATGGCTGGCGCAGCTGTGAAGGGATGGCACGTGAAGCAGATGGATATCACCACTGCGTTCCTCAATGGAATACTGCTGGAGGATATCTACATGGCGCAGCCCGACGGCTATGAGGATGGGACCAGCCGGGTGTGCAAGCTTAAGAAGGCCATCTATGGCCTTAAGCAAGCGCCCAGGTGTTGGTACGAGAAGCTGGAGGAGGTGCTGCTGGGTGGAGGCTTCAAGACGTCCCAGGCGGATCACAGCTTGTTTCTGCTTGGTGAGGGGGAGCAGCTGCTCTTGCTGTTCTCACCTTCCATGGAGCAGATTGAGAGGACACAGAAGTTGCTGATGGACAACTTCAAGTGCAAGATGCTGGGGGATGTCCACTACTACTTGGGGCTGCAGATTGAGAGGGATGTTGAGAGGAGGTGGCTGAAGGTGCATCAGTCACACTACATCTCTTGTGTCATGGAGCGGTATGGTGTGACTGGGGGTCGCACTGTGATGACACCGTTCCCTGCGGGCTTCAAACTGAAGAAGGCAGCTGAGGAGGATGATGTACTCGAGGATGAGCAGCAGAATGAGTACCAGTCACTCATTGGGAGTGTGATGTATGCTGCAGTGCATACGCGACCTGATGCTTCATTCGGAGTGGGGCAGCTGGCCAGAGTTGTGCAGCGGCCCACTGAGGAGCAGTTAGAGGTGGCAAAGCGCTTGGTGCGCTACCTCGGATCAACGGCATCTGCTGGTGTTCAGTTTTCAGCTGGCGGCCAGCTGAAGCAGATTGGAGCAGATGGGGTCACGCCTGGAACCTTGAAACTGTCGTGCTTCACCGATGCCACATGGGCATCAGAGGATGAGGATCAATCATCGGTTGGTGGTTTTGTGTGCATGGTCGGAGGTGGACCAGTGAGCTGGAGGTCCAAGAAGCAGAGTGAGATTGCTCAGTCTTCTGGAGAGGCAGAGTACATGGCGATGTACCATGCCATCAAGGAGATCGTGCTCCTGAGAAAGCTGCTGGAGGACATGGGAGCTGAACAGCAGGGACCTACACCACTTTTCTCCGTCAGCGAGGCTGCTATTGGCATGGCCAATAATCCTATCCTGAATGGGCTGAACAAGCACATGAAGATTAAGTGGCATTGGGTGAGGCAGATGGTAAAGGAGGGAGCTGTTGAGCTTCACCATGTGAAGGCTAGCAAGCAGGCGGCAGATTTTCTCACCAAAAGACTTCCCGAGAGCGCACATTAGAAGTGTGCTAAGATGTGTGGCATGGCATTGCACTAGTGTGGGCAGCAGTGTCATGAGTGCATGTGTGAGAGTGTGTGCATGCAGTCCGTTAGTCTGAGGGGGAGTTTGTTGCATGCACGTCATTCTGAGTGCATGTCATCCTAACGTCCTGCTTAGTGCTCGTGCTATTTGTGCTTGCATGATTTGCATGAGCGTATGTCATTATGCATGGCTGTTGGATATTACCATCTCTGTGTTTTTCTCCAAGTCTACATGCTTGATCATGCAGGAGAAATCCAGAGCTTTCCAACGATACCAAGATCGCCTTATTCCGACCAAGATCGCCCAAGTTACAAGAATTCCAAGACTTGGATTTCTTATTACCTTTTGGGGTTATATATAATTTGGTTGATTACTTGGGACATGACTATAAAGGGATCTTTGGTTGGGTGGTTAGGGAAGGCAACTTTGACTTTTGGATTGGGGTGGCTAGAAGTTTCTAGCATGGGTTGCAAATGTTGCAACACCTAGGCAAAATCCAACTAGATTGGATTTTGCATGTGACACCTCAAGGACCTCATGATGAGGGTTGCATCCTTGCTGCTAGGAAGGTTCCTACCATCCTTCCCTAGCTCTTGGAGAACCCCTTCCCTCTCATGGTTCTCTTGGAGTCCCCAACTCCAACTTCCTATGCCCTAATGTTTGTACTTCCTCTACCATTCTAGTCATGCGGCTGCTGGACGTTTTCATATGGTTCTCACTCTACAGACCATCTTAATAACTGATTCGACTTGGAGATGGTAGATAAGCCTAAGGCGCAACTTCCTACCGAGCGGATTTGCGTTTAGTTGAGTAATGAGTTCGTCGTAAGCTCTCAAAGTGACGGATCCTGAACAACAAGTACGTCCAGCGCTAGTGCGTCCAGCGGTAGTGTGTCCAGCCCACCAGCACCGTCTTGGCATCTTGAAGCCATGCGAGGAGGGTGGAGAGGGGGCGGCGAGGGGAGGGCGAAGCACGCGCGCACACGGGGGTGGAACACTCAAGTCGAAAGGAACTTAGAGGGATAACCTTCAGCCCACCAGCATCGTCTTGGCGTCCTGGCGGCACAGAGAGGGGGAAGGGGGAGAGAGCGCACACAGGGGGGGAACTGGCGATTTCAGGACTCCAGCGGGAGTACGTCCACCCCACCAGCACCGTCTCGGCATCTGCCAGTCTACCAGAGGGGAAGAGAAGAGCGCACACACGGGAGGAGAGAGAGCGCACACACGGGAGGAGAGAGAGCGCACACACGGGAGGAGGGAGAGCGCACACACGGGAGGAGAGAGAGCGCACACACGGGATGAGAGAGAGCACACACATGGGAGGAGAGAGAGCGCACACACGGGAGGAGAGAGAGCGCACACATGGGAGGAGAGAGAGTGCACACACGGGAGGAGAGAGAGCACACACATGGGAGGAGAGAGAGCGCACACACGGGAGGAGAGAGAGCGCACACACGGGAGGAGAGAGAGCGCACACACGGGAGGAGAGAGAGCGCACACACGGGAGGAGAGAGAGAGAACACACGGGGGGAGGGAGAGCGCACACACGGGGGGAGGAAGAGCGCACACACGGGAGGAGGGAGAGTGCACACACGGGAGGAGGGAGAGCACACACACGGGGGGAGGGAGAGCGCACACGCGGGGGGAGGGAGAGCGCACACGCGGGGGGAGGGAGACCGCACACACGGGGGGAGGGAGACCGCACACACGGGGGGGGGGAGGTGTTATAGTCACAGTAGGCTTCAATGTGCCTAAAACGAAGGATAGAGTGCACAGCGGCTTTAAACGTTCATAGCGATCTGCTCACAACTCCAAATGACTTCATTCAACTTGGATCTGGAGCGCCTTAACGTTGCCTACACTAGGCAATTTTAATCAAGAATTGACGACACAGCGTCGGCTTGAACGAACGGCACTATGGCAGCAACATAGTCTTAGAACACAACTTAGGAAGAGTTAGCAAGAGTTACGAGTTGGGAATGACTCCCAGCTCCTAGAAACCCCAAGAGCCGAGGTACAGTGATGTGGAACAGTGCCACACTGTCCCCAACCACCAAGGGTCTCGAAACTACCCTTCACAAGGGCCTACACCAACTGAAATGTTACACTACACAAAGTAATGTAACTATCTTCACTATCTTGAGGTGTACCCTTTTGACGAGCTTCGAAATCTCTTGAAGCTTGCAACCAAGGCTTGGGTTCTTCATCACAAACTCATCCTCGAGTTCTTGATGGGTCTGCTGCACACACCTGCGACACGCCGAACGTTCGACAAGCGACAAAATAGAAACCGCGCATGACAAAATAGAAACCGCGCGGAACACACGAAATGACCGCGTTACACGCGACTAGCGATAACTCGCTATAGACTTGACACACATACACTCGACATCATGACCCATCATACACACAATATTATGAGCATGAAATATATATTTATTTCATGCACTCATTCCATTCCATGCACACACGCATGCACGCACACGGACAACAAGCCGAGTGCAAACTGTAGGGTTGCACCAACAGGAGGGAGAGCGCACAGACGGAGGGAGGGAGAGCACACACGTGGGGGGAGGGAGAGCGCACACGCTGGGGGAGGGAGACCGCACACACGGGGGGAGGGAGACCGCACACACGGGGGGGGGGGGGGGGGGGAGAGCACACGGGGGGGGAGGGAGGTGTTCGCGAGTGTTCGTTAGACCAGAAAACTCTGGGCGACGTATAATGAGCGTACCTTTTTTGTCCAGCCAATGACATGCTCGCGAGCCAGGCAACAGGACGTACCCTTAGTGAGGCTCGGAAACGGAAAACCAACCCCAGGAGCTTCGGTTGGCGTCTTGTCGACCTTCCAGATTGAATGTTCGCGGAGTAACGTTTGTCGTTAGTGCCCTTTATACGATAATTACTATCTTGTAACTCATAACTTGAACAGAACGTCAATGCTTGATTAGGTCCTTTCCTTGCCATTAGACTTTGTCAAAGCAGTGGTTTTTTATGTCGATTTTTGTATGGTTTCACAATACTATAACGTAGATACTCATCATTTTTTTAGATGCGTGCGGCGCACATCGGGAGCACCAGCGACCACATGCGATGATGACGCGTGTGGTGGTGCATGCGACGGTGCATGCGACGGTGCATGCGACGGCGCATGCGATGGCGTATGCGATGGTGCATACGATGGTGTTACAGGTAGTTCAAGAACTTTCAGTAAAGAATGCGAAGGATTCGAAAAAGGTGAAATTGCGTGGCGAGAAGCAGAGAGTGGAAAGTGATACTGCAGCTCAGCGAAAAAATCAGGAACCCGGTTTCGATAGGGTTGAAACGGAGCTTACCGCAAGAGCGGCAGTGCGGATGGTCGTCCACGGAGTGTCCAACGAGCCTGCAGCAACAAGCAGAGCTCTAGTCAGCACAGTACCGCCGGACAACACCGCACAGCACATCACATGGCGGCGCGAAAGGCACGGGTCATTGGAAATGCGAATGCGCCGCATTTGGCGGTGGCTGTAAGAGAGGGCTCGCCGCTAACCCGCGAGGAGAAGCAGCAGCAGCAGCAGCAGGCAGATGAACCCGGGTCTCCACTTGACAAATGCCATTCCGCAGCCCCCAAGTAGACTCTCAGTATATGGCGAAAGAAATAATGTATGCGACGAATAGAATAACGGTTAAGGACTATGTCTGCGACGAGTTAAACTACGGCGAGATATTATGTCTGCGTCGACTACTAGATGAGGACTAGAGAGAGAGTCAGAGATCTTGGGAGTGATGAGGTGTGACCAACTTGTTCGTAGCGTGCTTTGGCACCAGATACACCCTCATTCTCGGCCAGGGCTCACGGTAGCAGGGTGCACATCCGGAATTTCGTCGACATTCCGGATGTTTTCGTCAGAGATCCGGATTTTGAGGGGTCTGAACTCAGAATCATCCGGACTCATAAAGGGTATTTCTCAGAGACATCCGGATGTATAAGGGTGCTCCTTAGAAACTTTCGTGCCGGAATCGATTGGTCGCATCCCTGAGTGAGACTCATCTGCGTTCCGAAACAGCTGTAAGATTGTCTTGTGTTTTCGCACTCACAGTCAGTCTAGTGGGTGCCTGTTCCATTGTTAGGAACATTTTAGGAACTTGTATAAATGTGTGATTTTCTCGAGTACTTCTTCAAGTATGCCCTTCACTTGTATTATGCAGCAGTTACGACTCGATGGGCCAAAGGGTGTTTCATAGAGAAACAGTGAGTCAGGGTACCCCTTGATAGAATCCGGACCAAATAGGGGTGGCCTTTCTACGGATCCGGAATTTTACGTATGTTTACGTGGGGGCCCCGGAGGCATCCGGATCTCTAAAAACGAAATATTAGCCCTGTTCTCGGCCTCTGCACAATTGGGAGCCCTGGCTACAAGGCGTACTGTTGCTTGGACTGTTGGAAGTGTGGGGGACGGGATTGCCCCCCACACGAAGACCTCCCTTGACTCGGACCAAGGGAGAGTTTTTTCTTGGAAGGTTGGGGTGACGGTGGATTGTCCGCGTCGCCACGCAACCGAACTTCCCCCGGTTGGGTCCAAATATTTGTGGGGCCGACACTTGGCAGCCCCACATGCATGCACGAAAATAGCGAGAGTGGATGTTACGAACATTTCGCTGCACTCGCTATTGTTCCTTGTAACACACGATTGTCGGCGTGAAGAAATGAACCCGGCAAAGTCCGAAATTGTGAACACGGACGTCGTGGAAACTGGACGCAATCCTGAGTCCGAATTTCTGGCGAGTCGCGCGCGGTTCGATGTTACATTTCTGCATGTGTGTTTTAGCTATAAAATCCAGAGAGCAAAACAGAGAGTTTATTCCATTGACGACTTGTGTACCCACTCTTGCATAATATACAATTGCTCTCTCGTTACTTGGGCGATTTCAGTGATCTAAGTTGCTACGCAATCCTTGCTCTGAGCCCGTCGGATTGATTCTAGGCTCTGCCTCTAACTCGCCAAGTTAATTCTGTGGCGTCACTTAGAGCAGGACGGTTTCTTTCATGGACCCTAGCGATCTGGTGCTTGGAGCCGAACCCTAGGTAGGTGGCGGGCAAATGCACTCCATGGGGAACGGTACAAAACGGTATATAGAAATAAACTTGCTATTGCGTACGGTTGAGTGCGGCAAATGTGCTTTTATGGTATGTTCTGGGACCATTTTGGACGCACTGATGTCATTACAGCCGGCATGTCAATGTGGCGGATGTCAGTATGGCGAGAATGAGGGTGTAAGAAGTTATTGTTTGCTGCTCGCATGGGAATGCTCATGACAGGTGCGCTAACTCGAGTGGGTTGGGTACACACTTTTGAGACCTGGAAAAGAGGCTTCGGAGGCTCGGCGGAAGAACTAGCGCTCTCAGGACTAGCGGCGGCGCCGCTAGTGGCCACGTTGGACCGAGCCAGAATGACGCTGTATCACCGCCTGCAGGGCAGAAAACTTGCGATTTCTGGCTATTTCATCTTTCGCGTTTTTAATAAAAGCTTGCGGGCTGGCCTTAGAGTTGAATCACGTGGTTGTCCATCAAACTACTACAGGTGACTGCCCGGCCTAATTTCTGCCCGGCCTAATTTCTGCCCTCCCTAGAAAATAAAAGTTCAATAGTCAACCATCGAAGTGGATCACGTGATATGGTAGAGTACATCATCGCGACGCGGGACTTTTGTCAAACCACGGCGCTGTTCGATTGCACTTCGTTCAGAAGTACAGCCCCACCACAGTCTATCCGAGTCGGCCCTAGGGTTTCCGAACCTAGGGTCACTACACGCCAGAGTCAAATTGCTCTGTACACAATCTTTGTTATAGAGGACTCTCCTCTACTTTGCAGGAACTGGGAAATGTTCTAAACGATAGATCTCTGTCTTAGCTTTCCAACGAGCCGTCACACACGTCGATCGCCTAAGTATCCGCCGAGATATAGCCGTTCACGTGTTGGGTGGTGCTCTTGAATGCAAGTATAGAAGCTCTCTGGAATTTGTGTTCGAATGTACCTTGTACAAAGAACTCTGACTTTCACTATGTGATCAGTATGATGTCATGCAATACAAAGAAAACATATTTATAGCATGCAAACAAGATCGAGTCGCACAAGTAACCTCGAACCGCTACACTCGCGAATGTTCGAGTAACATTTCGAAGGGGTGAAATTCGACACTCGAATTTCACCTAACCGAATTCTTCTTCAGTCTCGATTGTTCTTGAGATGCCATGTGGCACCAAAGTGCAAGTCCTCCGAAGTCAACCTGCACCTTCACGGAACTTCTAGCTCGCTCAATCTTGAGCACCTAGAAGAAACACACTCAGTGGGTTGGGGGCATATCAATCGTCCCACCACCACCTTGCTTCCAACACACGCCACCTCCAACAATCTTTATTGACCATGGTTCAGATTTGACAGCTGTGGAAACAAACAAATCCCTCACAGTCAAAACCGCGTACATACCATGTAAAACAGCCAGCTACAAAACTCTGCATTAATGGAACTAATGGACAAAACGGGTACTAGTACCAGCTGCAATCTCTACCCCACGAGTCCTTTTAGCACAAAGCTGCTAACCCTCGGTCCAACGCCGAGTTGTTAGGGGCGTTTAAAAAAACAAAAAGACAACCCTCCACGCGTGGTTTGAGTGAGCTAACTACCCTTGTTGAAGGTTGGAGAAGAAGGGGGAAACTTCTTTTTACCCAGAGCTCTGCCCGAAATGTTTACACCTTCAAAGTGGAAACGGGGAGGCTGCCGTTGGTGGGGCCAGCGGAAACCAAGTATTTTTTGCCCGTGAAGTACTGTTGCTTGACCGGTAGGCAACAGTGTTTGGACTGTGGTCCGCAGCGAAAATTTCCACACCAAATTTGTAGGTGCCCCGAACCTACTTGAGGTTCTGGTTTGGATATGCCTAACCACGCGTGGGGTTTAAAGCCCCTGTTTGCAGCTGCCGAGCCTGTTCCGAGCCACGCTATACTTTATTTGGGCTGTAGTTACCCCTGGACTTCAAAGCTATCGAACAGGGCCTACTACAGGTGACTGCCCAGACTAATTTCTGCCCTCCCTAGAAAATTAAAGTTCAATAGTCAACCATTGAAGTGGATCACGTGATGTGGTACAGTACATCATCGTGACGCGGGACTTTTGTCAAACCTAACGTGGGTTTGTTCTTGGAACCGCGTGTACCATCCCATTAGGTACAGTCAGCGGAGTAGGAACAGTCATTGGTCCACTTCACCTTATTTGCTCGTCGTAGAACAAAGTCTACTCATATTCGGCTTGCTACTAGGCGTCGTTTGGAGGCAGCAGCTTATAATGAAGTCAGGATGAGTTGGCCCGAGTCGCTATCCCATGGCGAACCTACAACCGCCAACACTTGACATCAAGAACAATGCCATGAGTACCGCCTGTGGGGTAGGCAAACTAAACAGTGTACAGTATTGCGGAACAAGCTGGAGCACAACGTCTGTCCGTCCGTACACCTTCTCGCCACAGCCCCGATCTCACCTCCACCGCCTCACCTAGCCAGCTTTGTCCTGGTGTTTTTGTGCAGGCCTTCCACCCAGCCCACGAATCTTTCGGGAAACCCCATCTCCCCGAAGAACCGAGAAAATGAAATCCCTCGACACCGAGTCGAAGGCTTTCCGGAAGTCGACCAGCAACATGTACCAATCCTCATTCCCCTTTTTGGTTGCTTCAATACACCTTTCCCTCGCCAATTTCAACCCTTGAAAAGGGTTTACAGAGGCACCCTGGACCAGATTAGGCTGTACCTTTCAGACACCCAGAATCAAAAGTATATGAACTATGCTCCGCATCGGTGGTAAGAAAAAAACAACTCTCAGGGGATCAGGCGCACCACTCACTCACGCGGGCATTTTTTTCAGTTGCGACCTCTGTTGCGTCCACGTACTCGAAGGGAGGCTGAAACTTTAACTACTTTAAAATAGATATCGACCTATACAGCCTTTGGTTCCAGAAAGAATAAGGGTACCTACCCACGAGCGACCAACTTCAGGGGTTGAAATTGACGGGGGAAAGGTGTAACATCCGCGACCACTCCGATTGCATCCGATATTCTTCGACCGGGAAGAAAACCATACTGCTCCGCCGAGATTACCCGATGCCGAAGGGGTCTCATCTGGTTCGCTACCACCCACGCCAAGACTTTATAGGTGAATTTTAAGAGTGTAATCGGGCGGTAGTTGTCCAGCTTGTCCTTCTCCCCTATTTTGTGCAACAGAATAGTAACCGCCTCCTTGATGCTGACAGGTAATGAAGGCTGCCCGCTTGCTCCATACCTCTTTTTATGCGCTGTGTAGCCGTTGGCGCAGGAGGCAATGTGGAGGAAGATGGGTCTCTGCAATAAGGTCGGGCAACGTCTAGTTTACCGGGGGTACGCGGCGACACGACCTTGTTCCTGGAGGGGAAGCGGTAAATCGCTAGAGCGGAGAAGCTACTGGACTATTTCGCAGGTCTGTCCAGGCTGGTGACGAACAGAGAGAAATCGGTGATTCTACCACTGGGACACAATCTCGATCGGCGTCCGGGCACGCTGGGAGGTTTCAAGTGGGCGAAGGCCGAGGAAGCCGAGTGACTGCTGGGTGTCTGGATCACTCCGTCTGGAAGCAGTGAGCCGACCTGGAAACGGGCTTTTGAAATGATAACAGTGGACTTGATCAAGTGGAAAGCGCCTTTTTCTCACGCTCGCCACCAGAGTGGTGATAATCAATTGCTACATCACGCCGCGGATTGCTTATCAAGCACAAGTATACCCACTACCCAAGGAGATATGGTCAAAACTTATGAAGCTGGTGCACAATTTCGTGTCAGGCAACAATGCATCGGCGGAGGGGTTTTTCGTTACGTGGAGTTGGGATCTTCTATCCACCCCAAGAGCGGACGGTGGATTGGGCGTGCTGGACCTGGATGTCCTCCTTGCGTGCCTTGTTGCTAGGAGAATATGAGGGATGTTGGTGGAGGAGAATGGTAAGAAGCAGGAGATTATGCTCAAAGCAGCAGGGCTCCCGTTGGGGAACGACACCTTCACGGCACACGAGAAGTTGCTGAAACACTTGCCGGGGGACGGAGAGCGCTGGAAGTAGACATGCGAGGTTTTTATGAAGTCGCCGCTGGCTCACACAGGGAAAGCTATCAGTAAGGAAGTGGTGGAAGCGGAAAGGGTAGTTTTTCAACAGGCACATACTCTTAAACGGTACAACACCGGTGGGTGGGCAGAAGGAAGCAAAGGGCCTCTGGGAGACGCGACTGGGTGATATGGTGACCACGGATCAAAGTGGTGCGGTGGTAATTAAAGACGTCGCCACCCTGGAGAGAGAATTGCGGGGGAAGGAGACAGCCCAGCTGGCTCTCAAAGCACTAGCAGCAGTCCCGACTGACTGGAAAACCCTACTGATGTCTGGGGCGACTCAAAACGGAGGGGAGAGCGTTGTGAACAGTGCAGCAATTTTGGCTGGGAGCAGGGAACGGGCAACAGCACCAGCCTTCCGCTCTGCAATCTTCACACATGGGCAGTTGGCGCCCATGAAGCAGCTGAGAGAGGCATGGGCCAAGGCGGACACAATCCTCACGAAGCAGGCAAAGTGGTCTGGCAGATGGAGCGGGACCATAGACCAATCCGCACCCGCAATTCACTGGCCATCCCGAGCCGGCCACGTGACGTTATGACGAGGGTACACAACTTGAATCTGCAAGTTGGCGAGAGGGTGGATTTCCTCAGCAGAAAACCGAAGTGCCCATACTCCGGGAAGGAGGAGACGCATGAGCACTGTCTTTTCGCCTGCCCGACGGTGCAGCATGTCATCTCCGGGTTGCGTCGTGCGTTGCGCATGCTCAACCCCAAGTTGACACCTGCCTCGTTGGGGGACATTCTATTCCAAGAATCCGGGACAGCGCCTGACTTTCCGAAAGCCACGCTTACAGCCATCACATTCCACCAGCTGTGGGTGGAATGGTGCAATGCATCTTTTCGTGGGCAGAAATTCAGAGCCCGTCGTGTTCTTCGAAGGATTGGTACTGCTTTTCGGTTGCACGCGAGGGTGTACACGAGGGCGATGGGGGCAAAGTGTTTGAATCCGGGCACATCAGGAAAGAGCAAACGAGTTCGCAGTGTTTTCGAAGGGGAGCAAAAAATGCTGATGAGGATCAGGGCGGCTGGAGACAAAAAATGGAAGTGGTCGGCGAGCTTCGCAGCAATTTGGAACAAGCCTAGGAGGGCTTTCTTACCGCCCTAGGCTCCCGATCTGGGCAGTGTCAACGGGAGTTGTTGTTGGCCCCGTCCTCGCTTGGGCGGAGCCGGCTTCGTGGTCAGATGAGAGGAGTGCAGCCGACCTGCAGCAGTGGGGAGCTGGTCGACAGGTCTGGTCAACTTGCACGGGGGCCACTGCAAGGGCGTCGACTTTGGGAGGGCGCCAACTTCGGCTGGTCGACCTGGGAGGTCGACCAGTGGAGGGCATCGACTTGGGTGACGTCGACCAGGGGAAGCCGACTGGGTGTGGTCGGCTGACAGGTGTGCTGGTCGACCTGGGGTTGGTCGACCAAGGTTGTGGTCGACCTGGTGAGGTCGACTGAAGGTGGTCGTCGACTTGGGAGGTCGACGGGCACACAAGGAAGCAGCTGGTCGATGTGGTGGTTGCCCGGTTGACCAGGTTACCTGGGTGACGAGGTTCTGCGAAGGAGTGCGACGGTCGCCCATGTGGTATTGGCGAGATCGACCTCGGTGGTGGTATCCCGAGGTCGACGTGGCTGATCAGGTGCAATCGTCACAACAAGGACGACTTGGTGTGTGCGTTGTGCAGGTGACAGGGCACTACACGCTGCGAGCACCTGCGAAGTAGGTGCGCTGCTGTTCTGCAGGAGCAACGCTGGCATGCCGTCGACCTGCAGCGTTGGCACGCCGTCGACTTTGCACTGCTGGAGCGCCGTCGACCAAGTCGTGCTGGAGCGTGGTCGACTATGCTGCGCTGGCAGTCGACCTGCTTGCATGCTAGCTCTGATGTAGCCTTGTCTTGCCAACTTGTTCCACCATTGTTCTGAACGTTTTCCTAGTGCAACTCTTGCCAATTCTCCCCGTGAACTAGCAAGTAGTGTGAACGCAGAGATCCTTCCTACCCCGTGCCTAGCCCGTAGTCTAGCTCCCGTCTGATAGAGTTATCTCCGCATGGTGCGGTGAGCGTGGACGGCACACGACTTACCCCTTCAGTCAGGTCGGCATAGTGGTCACTTACCTAATTCGTGTTTGTAGGCCGGCAGCTGTGCGGTAGTCACTATGGTAGGCGCCGTAGGTGACGTAGGGGTGGTGGACACCCTGGAGGTACGGCTGGAGGACGCGAGGAGACGCCACGAGGCCAACGAGTATGGGCCAAACCTACCATTGGCGGTCATCGAGGCAGGCATCCGCTCGGTGTGGGCGGAAGAGCACCCTGCTCGACCAGCTTCTCCTCGGCCGGTGAACAACGAGGACGGCGTCGACTTGGGAGTCAACGCCAGTGGTGACCAAGTCGGCAGCAGTGCGGGAGGCACGTCAAGGCAGCGAGGTGTGATACACGCCGATGAAGTCGGCGGCGTCCAGGGGCGAGGGATGCGGTCGTCGGCGGCTGCAGGCACCTCACAAGGCGACGTTGGAGGTCGACGGAGCAGTCTGACGCCGATGTCGGCGACCCACGTGACAGCTGGAGGGATTGCACCAAGCTACGGCTACTTCAAGTTTATGCCGGACAGGATCTTGGTCACCCCTCTGCTTGTTGGTCGACCTGATATCCTCACCTGGAAGGAAGCCATCGAGCCCCAACTGGAGATGGCCGGGCTGATCGGCTTCACTAGGGGCACTGTGGCGACGCCGGAGGAACATTATCCCGACTTGCGTGCAGAGTTTCGCGCTGTGCAGTTGCTGACCTTCATGGTCATCTCGCGGTGCTGCTCGCCGTGCGTGCAGATCGCCTTGAAGTCGTGCAGGGAGTACCTCGACGCCGGCCACCGGGCATGGCACTTCATTGAGTCGACGTACCAGGTCACCGACGACCTGTACATCGGCCAGCTTGAAGAGCAGCTGTCACACATACGGATGGGCGAAGAGGAGACGGCGACCGACTACTGCAACCGGGTTCGGCAAATTCTCGCCACCATGAGGATGGCCGGCGTGCACTACTCGACGGCGTCGTACCTCACGCACGTTATCAAAGGGCTTACGAGCAACTACAACCTGCTGAAACGACTGTCAATGGCGCCGAGTACTAGGGCGACACTCAACGAGGATTCTCTTACCTCGTACATCCTGCAGGATGAGGCGATGCAGGAAGCTGATCGGCCCTCGGAGCTCCTGGCGCAGGTGAACTACGTCGCCTCGGTGACAAGGAGGCGTCGCACTCGCTGGTCGGCATCGTGGAGCCGACCGTCTTGCTAGCGCCGGATGCTGGCGAGGACTTCTAGGCGATGGCGGCAACCGTGCAGGCAAACCCGGCAGTAGTTCTGCTCGATAGTGGTTGCTCCCACCACTTGATGGGGACGAAGGAAGTCTTCGTCGACCTGCAGCCAAGCGGTGACGTGAAGCACGTGCGTGGCTTCAATGGGGACCTGCAGGACGTCCAGGGTCGGGGCACGGTCGCCTTGCAAGGGAAGGCCGGGAAGCAGGTGCTGATCCCCGACGTGCTCTACGTCCCGGGCGTGCACGCAAACCTACTGTCGGCTGGCCAGCTGAAGGAGAACAGTGTGAGGCTGCAGGAGGACGGCGACGAGATGCTTCTCGTCTCAGTGGCAGGGAACGTCCTTGGCAGGGCGTCCTACACTGGCCGGGTTCTCTGCACCGACCAGCGTCCTTGCTCGGCGAAGTCGACGTCGCCCATGACGGATGTGGTGGCCCTGAGGGCGATAGTCTTGGCGACGAAGTCGACCCCGTACAGACTACATGCGAGGCTTGCGCACATCGCCATGGACACCATCCGGAGCTCGGCAAAGCATGAGGTCGCCATTGGGCTAGACCTCAAGTCGACGTCTGGCACTGACTCACCGTGTGTCTCGTGCGTCGGCAGGAAGCTGGCACGACACACCTTCCCCGACCAAGGCTCTGACGCCGACGACGTGTGGGCAGTCGTGCACATCGACCTGTGTGGGCCGTTTCGCGTAGCTGCCAAGGACGGCAGCCTTTACTTCTTGCTGCTAAAGGACCGCAAGACCCGCTACCTGTGGGTGAGGCCGGTCGCCAAGAAGTCGGATGCGCTGCAGGAGTTTGTGCAGTGGCTGGCGGTTGCTGAGTTACAGACGAAGAAGTCGATGTTGATGCTGTGCTCTGACCGGGGAGGGGAGTTCCTCGGGAAGCCGTTAACCGACTTCATGAATGGCAAGGGAATCATCCACGACCTGACCTGCCCCTACACCCCGCAGCAGAACGGCATGGCCGAGCGGGAGATGAGGACGGTGGTGGAGTCGGTGCGCACGATGCTGCTGCACATGGGCGTGCAGCACCACTGGTGGCACCTTGCTCTACGGCAGGCTGTCTGGGTCCGCAACTTCCTGGAGAGGTCGACGTTGCCGCCGGGGACGACACCATACTAGCTGCTGACCGGGAAGAAGCCCGACTTGTCGCTGGCACGGGTGTGGGGCTGCATGGCGCAATTCTTGGTCCCCGAGTAGCAACGAGGAGGAAAGCTGAAGCCGAAGGCCAGGTGGGGCCTTCACCTCGGCGTGCCGGAGGAGAGCAAGGGCTGGGAGCTCCTCTACATCGCCGACAACCGGGTGGTCAACACGTCGGACGTGGTATTCTACGTGAACATGTCGTTGGAGGTGTGGAAGTCGGAGCACGGGCCGGCGTCAGGACGGCCGTCGACCGCCCCGCCGACGGACACCTCGACGGCGACACTGCCTCTGCTCGCCGAGGTCGGTGAGCTTGCTGATGAGGACGCCGAGGTCGTCCGTCCTCCTTCCCCTCCCCCTGCACACCCTGCCCCTCCCCTCGTGGCCGACCTGCGTGGGCTAACTCCGTTGTTGGCCTCTGGCGATGAGGGGAGCAGTGGGGCGTCGCCTGTGGCACCGGCCAAGGGCATCCCCGGTGGCCAACGTGACGTCCTGCAAGTCGACAAGAGAGTGAAGTCGACGCCGGCAGGAGAGGAGCAGGCCGAGGTAAAGCCGACGGTTGTGAAGTCGGCGAAGGGGGCAGCGGCAAGGCACCAACCGGCAGAGGAGCAGGCAGCAGCCAAGTCGACCAAGGAGCAGTCGGCGACAGGGCAGTCGGCAGGGGAGCCGACCACATGGGAGAAGTCGGCAGGGATGCCGGCTGTGGTGCAGCGGGATGCTGAGGGCAGTGGCGCCGGCGAAGAGGAAACCGAGCAGGCGGACGCCGAGGAGTCCACCGACAGCAACGTGGTGGAGGTCGGACCACGGAGGACAGGCCGACTTCGGAGGCCGCCTGACTTCTTCGTCCCAGCTGCCTTCACCACGGTGTACGACGAGGTCGACGACGACCTGCTGTATGACGACGCCGAGGAGGACGAAGACTTGCCAGAGCTCGACCCCGACATGCATGCCGACCCCGAGCACCGCTGGGACATCTCGATGATGACGGTGAAGGAGGCCTTGGCAAGCTGGAAGGGCAAGGCGGTGAAGGCCGCCATGGAGGAGGAAATCCGCAGCCTCATCAGCATGGGAACTTGGGAGCTGGTCGAACGCCCACCTGGGGTGAACATCATGAAGAACCGGTGGGTGCTGACGACGAAGTACCGCATCGACGACACCGTCGAGCGCGAGAAGGCGAGGCTGGTCGTGAAGGGCTTCACACAGGTGTATGGCGCCGACTACGACGAGACGTACGTGCCGGTGAGCACGCTGAGGATCTTCCTCAGCATTGTCGCCGTGTTCAACCTCAACCTGGTGCAGCTCGACATGAAGAACGCCTTCCTGCAGAGCAAGATCGACCGGGTGCTCTACATGTATCAGCCGGACCACTTCAGCGACGGGACTGGCCGGGTGTGTAAGCTGCTGAAGAGCCTGTATGGGCTGAAGCAGTCGCCGCCGCTGTGGTACAAGGCACTCAACGACGTTCTGGTCGGCGTCGGGTGGAAGAAGAGCCATGACAACGAGGCTCTGTACTTCAAGGTCGACAAGGTTGTTAGAATGAACAAGAGTGATTGCACTAGGAAAAAGTTGGGTACAAGTAGGAAACCCTAAACTTACTGTACCCCATAGTAACTACCCCACTACAGCCTAAACAAACTGTAGCAGATACAACATTTGACACACCCCCATAGGCAAAGTGGGGGAGAGCAAGGGGTCACAAGATCAATCAAGAAAGACAAAGCAAGCTCAGGGTGGATCACAAAGTCACCACACACACTGAGCACAAGCAAAGGGCCACAAGGCCAGTTCACATGCAGAGGCATATATACAACACAAACAACACAGTGATCTCGACCTAGCAAAGCAAGCATGCAGGTATATGTATATATGTATAGATCACAGTAAAGGCAAAGCCTACAGTAAGTGAGGAAAAGTGGGCACAAGCCCCAGCATAGTGCAGAAACGCTGATGATCACCAGACTGAAGTGCCTTGGTGAATATATCAGCGGTGTTGGCCTGAGTGGCCACGTAACGCAAAAGAAGCTGACCACGCTGCTGCAACTCTCGAGCCAGGAAGTAACGCAGAGTGATGTGCTTCGTTTTGTGCTCCAGACTGTGCTCCTCACACAAGGCAATGGCAGCCTTGTTGTCAACGTACAGCACTGGAGGAGAACGAGGCCGCTCTCCCAAGTCGGTCAGCAGGTAGGTGAGCCAGCGTAACTCCTGTGCAGCCATGGCTGTGGCGTAGATCTCAGCCTCACAATTGGAGCTGAGAACTGAAGACGAGCGAGTAGAACGCCAAGAAACTGAACCAGAGCCAAGGCTGAAGGTGTAACCCTGTGACGACCGATGAGTAGCCTGGTCGTCAACCCAAGAAGCGTCTGAGTGCCCAGTGAGAACAACTGAGCTCCTCCCTCCAAGCACGAGCCCCATGCTCGATATACTGCACAAGTAGCGTAGTACTCTCTTAGCAGCATCCATGTGCACCTTTCGATGCCGACCAGGAGCCACATAGCGAGCCAGAAGGCCAAGAGGGTACGCAAGGTCAGGACGAGTGCAAGTCATCAGGTACATGAGGCAGCCAACTAGCTCTGGGTAAGGACCACTCGGCTCTACGGACTCGTCCGAAGGTGGAGCTGAGAGCGAGTGACCTGTAGCCAGAGGAGTGGCCTGTGCCGAGGACCAGGTGAAGCCGAAGCGCTGAAGGACCTGCTGCACCATGTGTGACTGAGTCAGTGTGATGGTGCGGCGTGCTCTATCCCGGGTGATCTGCAAGCCAAGGTAGCTGTCTAGTTCACCCAGGTCTGTGCACGTGTGTCTCTTCTGCGGCTCCGACTTCACGTGGGCGAGGGCCTCAGTGTCAGCAGTGGCAAAGACCAAGTCGTCGACGTACACGAGGATGTAGAACGGCGGCAGTGAAGTGTCGGTGCGCAGAAACAGCGACGGGTCAGCAGTAGAAGGCGCAAACCCAAGAGCCGCAAGTGTAGTCCTCAGTGTGTCATGCCACTCACGTGCCGCCTGGCGGAGACCGTAGACCGGCCGCCGGAGGCTCCACTGGGTACCAGGAGGAAACGACCCAGTGAAGCCAGGAGGGCGGCGCAGCCAGATCTCCTCGTGCAGGCTGCTCTGCAAGAAAGCTGTGCTGAGGTCAAGAGAGTGAAGCTCGTAGTCACGCTGAGCGGCAACGTGCAGTAGCACCCGAAGAGTGGTCATCTTCGGGGTGGGGGAGAAGGTCTGGAAGAAGTCTACTCCCTCTCGCTGACTGAAGCCTCGAGCAACGTAACGAGCCTTGAAGACAGGCGGAGAACCTGGCAGCCGCTTCACCCTGAAAATCCACATGCCACTGACGATGTTCGCCCCAAGAGGGGGAACCTCGTTGACGTAAGTGCCTGTGGACTTCCGGGATGCCATCTCTGCGTCCATGGCTGTCTGCCACTGAGAGGAGTACTCACCCGCGATCGCCTCAGCGTAAGAGCGCGGGGTCGGGATGTCTGGAGCATCCGGGTCTCCCTCAGGTGCAATCAGCAAGGACACGAGATGAGGTACAGCAGCGGCAAAGCACTCAAACTCCTCCTGCCTGTCCTCAAGGACGTCCGTGCCAAGAGCACACTCACCCCCGACGTACGGAGGACAGACAGACTCAGACTCAGCAACAAGACTCGCAGCGTAGTCGAGGCGACAGTGAGCAGCAAAGTCGACAAGCTCAGCAACTAGGGCAGACGCAGCAGTGGACTCAAAGGAAGGGTCAGTGACAGCAGTGGCCAGGAGACGCGTGACAGTAGGACTAGCAGCACGAAGAGAGTCAGACTCCGGGTCAACAAGGGCAGGAAGGGAGGACACAGGAGGAGAAGGCAGAGGGACACGCTGTGGAGCAGTGGACAGACGAAGCGTCATCTGGTGAGTGCCTGGGACAGCAGGAGGACGCTAACGCGGGACACGACGACCAGTGCGAGCAGCATGAACAGGGGACGCTGAACGAGACTCAGGCGACACAGGACGAGACTCAGGCTCACGACGCTGCGTAAGACCTCCTGTCGGACCACTGTAGGGAGAAGGACCAGGAAGTGGCGAGGCAGGCTGTAACTGTGACTGCGACTGGACAGGCGGAGGACACTCTAAGGAGGGAGCAGGACAAGGAGGAGGCGGCTGACCAAGAACCTGCTAAAGGAGCGGAACGAAGTACGCTAGGAGCGCCGCTCCGGAGGCTGCAGCGCCGAGCGTACCACTCACGCAGCCGCTGTGGGGAGGGAGGCTCCGGCCGCGACACAGTACCCGCAGCACCACCAGCTCCAACTCCGGCAGAACCCCCAGCTCCAGTAGCCCCACGCCGGAGGCTGCAACGTTGAGAGTACCACTCACGCAGCTGCTGTGAAGAGGGAGCGCCACCAGGCGCTGCACGGTCAGTCTCAGCTCCCCCAGGCTCAGCACCCCCAGTCTCAGCACCTCCAGGCTCAGCACCCCCAGGCTCAGCGCCCCTAGTCTCAGCACCCCCAGGCTCAGCACCCCCAGTCTCAGCACCCCCAGGCTCAGCACCCCTAGTCTGAGCACCCCCAGGCTCAGCACCCCTCGCAGGACCAGAGTCGATAGCTACCTCGACAGGCTCGACCGGGTCTACCTGGGAAACACCTGAGGGAGCAGGACCCTGGGGAGGGAGGGGGTCTACCAAAGCAGCACCTGGGGTGAGGAAGAGAGGCGGGGGGGGGAGCGGTGCAGTGCGGTAGGGGAATAGACGGTAAAAGGGAACCGACTCGCCAAAAGTGATGTCCTGAGAGGGGAAGATACGGCGCGAGGTGGGGTGGTAAAACTGCCAACCAGGCGCGTCAGGGACAAAGCCAAGGAAGACACAGGGCACAGCGCGGGCGGAGAGCTTGTCCGCGGTGGTATCGCGGACAAAGGCACGAGCACCCCAGACCCGGAAACGCGACGCATCGCCAACCTTCCCCGTCCACAGCAGTGTGGGCGAGGTCTCCGGAGCAGAGACACGGGGCCAGAGGTTGAGCTGATGCGCAGCGTACTGGACTGCAAACGGCCACAGGAAATGGGGGGCAGCCGCATGGATCAAGGAGGTACGAGCGACCTCCATGACTAAGCCAATGCGGCGCTCAGCAACCCCATTCTGCTGCGGAGAGGCCGGAAGCGTGAACGTCTGGCGGATGCCGTGCTCCGCACAGTAGGCTGCCAAGAGGTCGGAGGAAAACTCACCACCCCGGTCAGAGTGCAGACGCAGGACGGGAAAGTCCGACTGGAACCGCTCACGGAGCTGGAGACGAGCAGCGCGGATCCAAGGGATCAAAACATCCGGGACCTCACCCTTGGTGCGCAAGGGGAAGACCGTGGTGTAGCGCGTGTAGTCGTCGACAACCAGCAGGAAGTACCGCTCGTGGCCCTGTCCACGGATGCGGGTTGGGCCCCACACGTCCAGGTGGAGAGTCTGCAGGGGAGCCTCTGTGGGAGGGAACGAGGAGGAGTGAGGAGTGGCGCGCTGCCGCCCCTCGACACAGGGAAGACAGGGAGGAGCAGGCGAGGGTGGGAGGGGAGGGAGAACCCTGGGAAGACCAGAGACAAGGTACCGGGAGTGCATGCCACGAAGGCGCTGCACTGACGGGTGACCAAGACGGTGGTGCCAGAGAACTGTCTGGTGCGACAGGGAGCGACACGAGCAGGGGGCGGACAACTGACTTGACGCAGACACAGACGCCGCTACCTGAGGGGACTTAGTGGTCAGTGTGTACAAGTCCGACCCTGGCTGCCGAGTGAAGGTAGCCAGGTGCCGACCCGTCTGGGCACACGTGCAGTGTGTCACACGCTCGTAGGCAGGGGTGAACTGGTGAACACCCGCATCCTGGAGCGCAGAACCCGCCACCAAGTTCGTAGAGAACGAGGGGAGGTAAAGGCACGACAGTGTGCCGGACGGGACAGCAGGACAAGGGAGGGCAGTGGTGGAGGTCGCAAGGACCGGACCCCCAGAGGGGTCAGCCAGGAAGACAACAACTGGTCGAGGGAGCAACTCTAGGGCAGTGCGGTCGCGAAAGAAACAACGGGAAGCACCTGAGTCCAGTGTGAAGGTGTGCAGTGCCTCAGTAGACGTAGGACCTGAAGGCGCAGACTCACAAGCACCTGAAGCAGCAGACTCACGAGCGCCTAGAGCAGCAGCCTCACCAGCACCTGGAGCAGGAGACGCACGAGCACCTAGAGCAGCAGCCTCACCGGCACCTGGAGCAGCAGACTGGATACCGGGGTCAGGCGGCACACACAGGTGACAGGCTCCCTCGGCACTAGTAGACAATGCATACATTGCAGTGAGAATAGCATCATAGTCAAGAGCAAAGATATCTACCCTCTGCCTGAGCAGCTCCACCCAGTCTGGGAGCTCAGCGTCGTCGCCAAACTCTGTATGCCAGGCGTCGCTCAGACGGGCGAAGCAGCGAGATGCTGTGTGACCAGGCGTCCCGCAAGGCTGACCAGTCCGGACACCCGTGCGAATAACGTACGGGCAGCGAGCAGGACTCAGCGACCCTCTACTCTGAGCGTACCACTCACAAAGCTGCTGGGGCGAACGAGTCTCGCGCAGACGACGCTGCTGCAGCACCGGGCCACTACAAGAAGCTCCCAAACTACCCACTCCAGGACGACTCCCACTACTGCCACCCCGACAACCCCAACTGGCGTACCACTCACGAAGCTGCTTGGGCGTGAGGGACACACGCGGAAGGCCCTGGGGCTGCATTTGGCCACGCCAGGAGCAGCAGTAGAAGCAGCAGCAGCAGTAGTAGCGGCAAGAGCAGCAGTAGCAGTAACAGCAGCGCGGGCAGGGCAGTGCTCACCAGTAATAGGAAGGGCAAGCGCACGACGGAGGCGACTGTGGGGCCGCTACAGTGGCAGGGCAGGGCCGTGACCGCGGCAGGGAGCTCCGCAGCAGCTGCTGCAGGGCGGGGCCAGGGCCACGACGGTCGCTGCTGCAAGGGCGGCTGCTGCAGGGGCGGCTGCTACAGGGACCAGGGGCGGCTGCTGCAGGGGCGGCTGTTCCAGGGGCCAGGGGCGGCTGCTCCAAGGGCGGCTGCTCCAGGGGCAGATGCTCCAGGGGCCAGGGGCGGCTCCTGCAGTGGCGGCTGCTCCAGTGGCCAGGGGCGGCTGCTGCAGTGGCGGCTGCTCCAGGGGCGGCTGCTCCAGGGGCGGCTGCTCCAGGGGCCAGGTGCGGCTCCTGAAGTGGCGGCTGCTCCAGTGGCCAGGGGCGGCTGCTGTAGAGGCGGCCGCTCCAAGGGCCAGGGGCGGCTGTAGGTGCGGCTGCCCCAGGGGCCAGGGGCGGCTGCTGCAATGGCGGCTGCTCCAGGGGCCAGGGGCGGCTGCTCCAGGGGCGGCTGCTCCAGGGGCCAGGCGCGGGGTAGGGCAGGGCGACGTGGCGGGCAGGGACGACGCCGCGGGCAGGGGCGACGCGGCGGGTAGGGGCGACGCCGCGGGCAGGGGCGACGCGGCGGGCAGGGGCGACGCGGCGGGCAGGGCGACGCGGCGGGCAGGAACGACGCCGCGTGGGCCCCGCAGGAGTGTGGCGACGAGCGGGGGGGGGGGGCGACGCCCGGGTCCCGCTGGGGCGGCGCGACGCGCAGGAGTCGTGCCTCGCGGGTCCCGCAGGGGCGTCGCGAAGAGGCGGGGGCGACACGCGGGTCCCTCAGGGGCGTCGTGACGAGGCGGGGAGGGACGCGCGGGTCCCGCAGGGGCGTCGTGACGAGGCGGGGAGGGGACGCGCGGGTCCTGGCGGGCTGCAGCCGTCGGCGTGCGGCAGCCGTGGCGCGCGGGTGACGGCCTGCGCGCGAGCGTCGGCCTACGGGCGGCGGCGGCCTACGGGCGGCGTACGGGCGGCCTACGGGCTGCGTAAGGGCGGCCTACGGGCGGCGTACGGGCGGCCTACAGGCGGCGGCGGCCTAGGGGCGATGGCGGGCGACGGGCAGCCTACGGGTGGCGGCCGACGTGCAGGTAGGTCGCGGGCAGCTCAAGGGGCCGCGCGAGGCCGGTACGAACTGCGTGGGCAGCTAGCGGGCTATGCGCGCACGGGCAGAACGAAGGGCGGGGCGCGCGAGGGTGCACGAGGGCGCACGAGCAGAGAAAGGCGCACGAGGGCGCACGTAAGGTAGGGCGCACGAGGGCGCTTCTAGCGGAATGGTGGGCCCGTAGTAGTATGCGGTCCTAGGTGGCTAACCTAGGCTCGTGATACCATCTTAGAATGAACAAGAGTGATTGCACTAGGAAAAAGTTGGGTACAAGTAGGAAACCCTAAACTTGCCGTACCCCATAGTAACTACCCCACTACAGCCTAAACAAACTGTAGCAGATACAACATTTGACAAAGGTGGCATGCTGGGTGCTGGTCTACATCGACGACCTGCTCGCCGCCAGTAGCAGTGCCGAGATGCTGAAGGAGCTGAAGGAGCTGCTGGAGGCCACCTTCGAGCTGCGGGAGATCTCGCCAGTGCAGAAGTACCTTGGGCTGGAGATCGTGCGCGACAGGTCGGCGAAGAAGCTGTGCCTCTACCAGCAGGGCTATGTAGACAAGCTGTGTAGGCGTTTTCTTGACGAGGAGCAGACCGGGCGCACTCCAAAGACGCCAGTCTCGGTCGACGCCTACGCCGAGCTCACCTTCGACGACAAGGAGGCACAGGAGCGCCAGGAGGAGGAGTACCGGCAGAAGGCCGGCTCGCTGCAGTTTGCGGCGACAACGACGAGGCCGGACATCGCCTTTGCCTGCAGCAAGCTGGGGAGCGGCCTCACGATGAGGAGCGACCAGCACTGGCGCGAGGTCGACCGCTGCCTCGCCTACCTCGCCAACACCCGTGACAGCGCCCTGGAGTTTGGCGGTGGACCTGAGTCGCTGAAGCTGGTCGGCTACGTGGACGCCGACGACGTCGGCGACAAGCAGAACCGGACGAGCACGGGCGGCTACGTGTTCGTCTATGGAGGGGCCGCAGTCTCCTGGTCGAGCCAGCGCATCAAGTGCGCGACGCTGTCATCGACCGAGTCGGAGTACGTGGCGGCAACAGAAGCCGGCAAGGAGGGACGTCGACTTCGTTTTCTTCTTGCAGAGTTCCGGCAGCTGGACGCCGGGAAGCCGACTATCCTTCGGGTGGACAACAAGTCGGCCATCACAGTCGCCGAAGGCATGGGGCCGACAGGCAACCTCAAGCACATGGAACGGCGGCAAGCCTGGCTGCAGCACATGGTGAAGTGCGGGAAGTTCTCACTGAGGTACATCCCGACCGCTGAGCAGCCGGCCGACTTCCTGACGAAGGCGCTGCACTACCCGGCCTTCAACCGGTGCTCCGTTGCAACCGGCCAGTTGCGCTTGGTCGACGTGGGCGACGGTGACAACGACGTGCAGCAGTAGGTGCCATGCCCTCTTGCATGGCTGGTTCGGTGACCGGCGTGCTGTGTGTTGGGTGCACGCCGACGAGCTATTCTCCGAGCAGTTCTGCCGTGTGGGCTGGGGGCCCAAGTGTGAACGCGGCAGGGGAGTGTGAACGGGAGTTGTTGTTGGCCCCGTCCTCGCTTGGGCGGAGCCGACTTCGTGGTCGGATGAGAGGAGTGCAGCCGACCTGCAGCACGGGGGCCACTGCAAGGGCGCCGACTTTGGGAGGGCGCCAACTTCGGCTGGTCGACTTGGGAGGTCGACCAGTAGAGGGCGTCGACTTGGGTGACGTCGACCAGGGGAAGCCGACTGGGTGTGGTCGGTTGACAGGTGTGCTGGTCGACCTGGGGTTGGTCGAGCAGGTGGGTTGTCAGCCTGGAGCTGGTCGACCAAGGTTGTGGTCGACCTGGTGAGGTCGACTGAAGGTGATCGTCGACTTGGGAGGTCGACGGGCACACAAGGAAGCAGCTGGTCGATGTGGTGGTTGCCCGGTCGACCAGGTTACCTGGGTGACGAGGTTCTGCAAAGGAGTGTGACGGTCGCCCAGGTGGTATTGGCGAGATCGACCTCGGTGGTGGTATCCCGAGGTCGACATGGCTGATCAGGTGCAATCGTCAGCACAAGGACGACTTGGTGTGTGCGCTGTGCAGGTGACAGGGCACTGCACGCCAATCATCTGCGAGCACCTGCAAAGTAGGTGCGCTGCTGTTCTGCAGGAGCAACGCTGGCACGCCGTCGACCTGCAGCGTTGGCACGCCGTTGACTTTGCACTGCTGGAGCGCCGTTGACCAAGTCGTGCTGGAGCGCGGTCGACCGTGCTGCGCTGGCAGTCGACCTGCTTGCATGCTAGCTCTGATGTAGCCTTGTCTTGCCAACTTGTTCCACCATTGTTCTGAACGTTTTCCTAGTGGAACTCTTGCCAATTCTCCCCGTGAACTAGCAAGTAGTGTGAGCACTTGGAAATGACTAAGGAATGAGCAAACGCAGAGATCCCTCCTACCCCGTGCCTAGCCCGTAGTCTAGCTCCCGTTGATAGAGTTATCTCTGGAGGCAGTGCATGGCGCCTGCCCTCAAGCTTAGTTACGACTGCTATTGTTGTATACATTCAGCTTCATCAATGCATGCCTCAATAATAATAATAAAAAAAACCTTAACGTCACAGGAATGGTGGCTCCAACCAACCGTCCATCGCGAGGGAGCGTCCCAAAATATTGTCAACGCTGAAAACCCTACCCCGCCATTCCGCAAATGCTTTAGAACGTTACTCACCGCACTAGCTATGACTATACGGTGTGTGATGGATGCGGTGATTTACAAACCGTATTATAAGGCCAAGCCACTCTAGCGAGGATGAAAGAGCACTTGCATCAAAACTATCAGTTTTGCCCGAAGTAGTACCCCACAACACAAATTAAAAAGGCAGCTTCAAACAATAACATTTGGTTCCACTCTAAAGAAGCCTTTCGGGGTAAATTTGTATCGCATGCCAGACATCAGATCATCGTTCTTGGCCGGTGTCAAGCTTTGGGCCAAGCTCACTTGGTGTCGGACCCCTCCAGTGAGGTCTGAGACAAACAGTGTATATTACATCGGTCGACTATTCTAATCCATATTAAGCAGCCTCGCTCAAAGTGTATGTATTGTTATAAAACTTCGAGAAGCAGAATGTAGTGTAGTTCTCTGTTGGTGGTGCACCTTGCCTAAATATTGCCTTCGCTTATATGACTTCCACTTCCTCTTCTAGTAAAACCCTTCTTTACTCCCTCTCTACTTCCTAGCTTCCTCCCCTAAGCTTAAGCTGCTGAGCCTATCCTAAGGGCGTGTACCTACGCCTCTTATCAGACACACCTCTTGTGTGACTATGCGGTTCAATTCTTTTCCGTACGTTTGAATATGGTTAAATGCGTTACAAAGCGGTGCAACGCCAATGTGACAAGAGGTTTCCATAAACCCTAAACATGGTTACAGAGCAGGTCTAGCTCCTAGGCCTACGTAGCCATAGCTCCTTCCCTGCTGCTGAAGGCATGATTGTCTACTGCTGCTGGCACGATCTGTTGCGCCTCGTCACGGCACCTTCACTTATGCCCCACTAGCCCCGTCGACCCCGCTGGCCCCGTCTCGCCCCATTGGCCTTGTCCGCCCCACTGGTTCCGTCGTTCCAGCCGCGGTCTCGCTGTGCCCCAGCCGCAGCCCCGTCACGTGTGCCGCGCATGCGCCTGCTGTGACCACGGCTGCCGCTATGGGGGGGAAGACTGCGAGGGCCACGGTCGTGAGCCTGCAGCGCTAGGCATCGCCCTCGCCGTGCCCTTGCTGCGCCCCAGCCACAACCCTGTCACGCCCTCCCTGTTAAACATAGGAGATTAGGCTAGGATTATGGCTAGGAAGAAAGGCGAGAGCATGGAAGAAGTTACGAGAATGTTTGGAGAAAGAGGAGGTGTTTCACTATAGAGGCAAAGGTACAAATATGCAAGAGGAAGGGGAAAGGGTACACCACCACCAGTTGTAGCTAATATCTAACTAGTACACTAGCAAACTGTAGGCAGTTATAGTAAGATATGCAAATATCAATTTAACACACCCTCGTAACTGCCTACAGCTACAGCAAGTGCAGGTTGGCGGCAAGGCGCCTCATGAGCGGATGTTGGAGCTGCAACGGCAAAGGATCAGCAGTGGTTCAACGGCAGCACCTGTGAATGCCAGCAAGAGGGCAGGAGGGCTAAAACGGAGGGCGAAGGATGCCAGTAGCTCGTCGTCTGTATCGCAGCAAGCGAGCAAACACAAGTGGCGGAGGGCGGGGAGTGCACCGAGGAGGCACAGCGGAAACTGGAGAGATCACAAGAGGAGGAGGACACGAGAGGAGAGGCGGCTGGAGGAGAGGAGAG
Source organism: Closterium sp. Naga37s-1 (assembly GCA_947471745.1). Classification (NCBI taxonomy): domain Eukaryota; kingdom Viridiplantae; phylum Streptophyta; class Zygnematophyceae; order Desmidiales; family Closteriaceae; genus Closterium; species Closterium sp. Naga37s-1. The sequence goes on along the minus strand of CANJKZ010000056.1, from coordinate 4,140,326 downwards.
AGGAGGAGGAGAGGTGAGGAGAGGCGGCTGGAGGAGAGGAGAGATGAGGAGGAAACGTGAAGAGAGGCGGCTGGAGGAGACGAGATGCTGCAGTTGGATATGAAATAAGAAGAGAGGCGGCTTGAGGAGAGGAGATGCTGCAGCTGGACTCACCCCATCCCCTCAACCTCCCCCCCTCCCCCCCACCGCAATAAGGGCGGCAGGGAGAGAGAGAGGAGCGGAGAGGCGGCTGCCTGGTCATACTTGCCATCCCCATACCCTCCCCCCCCCCCCTTAGTGCTGCTGGCGCAGCAAGGAGAGGAAGGAGTAGGCGGGCGGCATTGGAGGCAGCTCACTGCGGCCAACCCCCCCCACGCCACCTCCCTTGAGGGCTTGCTGATGCGCTGGTGGGCCCGTTGGTGAGTTGGCGGGCCGCTCTCGAGCATGTTGGCGGGTCGGCTGGTGTGTGGGCGGAACGTTGGCGTGGTTGCTGGCGGGCTCGCTGATGCGTTGGCGGATCCGCTGACCCGTTGGCAGGTCGCTAGCGGTTTCGTCGACAGGCTCGCTGACGTGCTGGTGGGTCCGCATGCGCATTGGCGGGCCGTGGGCGTGCTCCCTGGCATGTTCGCCACGAGCCGCTGACGCGTTCACCACGGGCAGAATGCGACGCGCGTGTTAATGGGCAGAGCGCGACGGGGGGAGCAGGAGGAGCATGACGGCAGCAGCGGGCGAGAACGGTGGGCCCATGACCGAAAAAAAAAAAAAAAGTTGGTCCTTAGAAGGAACCAGCTCTTAGTACCATGTTAAACATATGAGGTCAGGCTAGGATGATGGCTAGGAAGAATGGCGAGAGCATGGAGAGTGTTACGAGAATGTTTGGAGAAAGACGAGGGGTTTCAGTATCAAGGCAAAGGAACAAATAGGCAAGAGGAAGGGGAAAGGGTACACCACCAGCAGTTGTAGCTAATATCTAACTAGTACACTCGAAAACTGTAGGCAGTTATGATAGGATATGCAAATATCAATTTAACACTCCCGTCACGCGTGTCGCGCATGCGCCTGCTGGGACCGCGGCTGCCGCTGCGGGGGGGAAGGCTGCGGCCTCGAGCCTGTAGCGCCAACCGTCACCTCAGCTGTGCCCTTGCTGCGCCCCAGCAGCGGCCTCGTCACACCATCCCTCACGCCTGCCGCGCATGCGCCTTCTGCGCACGCGGCTGACGCTGTGGGCGAGAGGCTAAGGGGGTGGCCGTGAGCCTACATTGCCAACCAACTCCCCAGCTGCCGCCGCTGCACCTGCTGCTGCCGCACCTGCTGCCGCATCAACCGTCGCCGCCGCACCAGCCGCTGCTGCATTTGCCGTCGCTGAGCACCTGCATTGCCGCCGTTTCACCTACCTGCCGTTGCTTCTTCCGCTGCGCATTCTTCCGTTCCTATTGGTGGTGTTCCCCATCAGGGGCTGTTAATTTCACTTATTCTTGTTGCAGGAAGTTAAGGGGGTGTGTCAAAATATATTTATATATTTTCATATAACTGCCTTGTAGCAAGCTATAGTGTAGTTTTTTTTTGGTTGTGCATTGCGTAAATCTTGCCTTGGCTCGTAAAAATTCCACTTGTTCCTCTGGTAAACCCCTTCTGTAACCTCTCACTACCTTCTAGCATCCTGTGTCATTTTATATTTACATATTTGTTAGTTATGCTAGTCTATAGCGAGGTACTCCTTACAGAGCACAACCCTTGCTATTTGTATCTCGACATGGATTCTCCCTCCCACACATCCGCTCCCTCCCTTAAGCCTGTACTTAGTAATTATTAAGCAAAGGCGCTCGTCCCTTAGGCTCGTGAATCGCGGCGTGAGGGTAGGGCCGCACTGGCGCGCGGGCGGGTTTTTTTGTGGCGCGGGAAATGTTCATTCGTGGCATAACTTTCTCGTGGCACCTTGTCACATTAGCATGAATGTGAAGGGTGTAGTGGGAAGAGTTCGGGGGATGTGTAAATTGTACATAACGAGCTGTGTGAGTATTGAGGATGGAAGGCGAAGGGCCAGGTGGCTGTTGGGAGAGCGAGGAGAGCAAGGGGTGAGAAGGTGGTAGACGTTTGCCGAAGCGAAGGGTTGGGTACTTGCATGGGAACTGAACTGGGCGGGACTTACGTAAGTGGAGAGTGGGTGTGGGTGGGAATTACAGTGTTCGGCAGCGGCAAGGGAAGTGGGGGTGTTACCACCAGTACTTGGATGGGTGTTCGTGTGCATGCGTGTTTGCTTCCATGTGTATGCAGGCGTGCTCCAAGGAGCCAGCTGGATCAGGGCAGTGTCAGCTTGAGGCAAAGTAGCTTGAGGCAGGGAAAAGAGGTGTAGAAGCAGCGTGGATGCAAGTCTGCTCGAAAGTAGCAATAGTTGCTAGAGAACAGACTAGGGGATGACGGGACGGGAAAGGAGGATGCAGAGCTGGAAGTATAGGCGGATCCTTGTTGTAGCTAACCTCATTGCTTGTATGTTTCCCTTTTTTACACGAGAGTTTTGCGGCAATCCGAGCAAGCAGTGACATTAGGGAGATATGACTAGCAAGACCTAGGAAGCCATGGTATGTGAAGGAGCAGAGAGCTCATCACATACAAGCAATCTACCGGAGTAGGGCATGCCCACAAGATCAGGGTTAGGTTTCTCCGTGAAGGATCAGGTAGCGGAGAGTAGAGAGATGGAAGGTGACGGGAAGAATGAGCATGAGATCGGAGTGAGGCGGACGCGCACGGCGCGGAAGGAGGGGTTGCCGGGAAGCCGAGCGGAGCCACGGGCTCAGATGAGGAGCGCGAATTGACGCGCGGAACGGAGAAGGAAGGAAGGATAGGCGGAGTGGAAAAGCCCGTCTCGGAAGGAGGCCCCGCTATAACGGAAGGAAGAAGGGGGAGCGATCGGCCATATCAGCGGAGCGAGTCGTGGTAGGGCTTCGAGGAGGAGGTGGCATCGTCACGATGGCGCTATACGATGCTCCCGAAGGTGGAGGTGCCAGAGCGATTCTCACGAGAGGTGCGACGGGGACCGTCCCTGAAGAATTATCTGATGCAGTTGGAGAACTTACGTGCGCGATGGGAACGCGATAGGCTGGCTGCAGACGAGTTCTTCAGAGGTCTGGCAAACACGCTGACGGGGGAGGCCGAGACGTATTACCGAATCTGCCGGCGAGAACTACTGGATTGGGCAGAGCAAGGGAAGCCGGGAGAAAGAGATCCCACCAAGCGCTTCCTAGAAATGCTTCGGGACCAGTTTCCGCTGCAGACGCCAGAGCGGGTCGTCGAATTTAGGGACTTCAAACGGAGGACAGGGGAGTCGCTTCTGGCATACTACGGGCGACTCGTGGAGCTCGGAGAAGATATGAACTGTATGGATCAGGGTCGCCTTGTCAGCAAGTTTCTAAATGGGCTGAACTACGAGCTGCAGCGGCGACACTGGGAGTAGCTTACAAGACAAAAAAGAGGGTGGAAACGGGAAGGCGGTTGTTCGAGGTGGAGCGAATGGGAGAACGGTCCATGGAGAGGAGGAGGCCCGCGTGGAGCGCCAGCCCTGTTGAGTACGAGCAACCGCCGAGAGGACCTGCGGATATGAGGAAGTGTCATAACTGCGGGAAGGGAGGTCAACTGCGGCGAGATTGCCGCAACCCACCAGCGTGTTCCATCTGCAGCAAGGAAGACCATCTGCGGAGGGAGTGCCCAGAGGTGCCAACATGCGAGAAGTGTGGAAAGAGAGGGCACGGAGAGCGTGACTGCTACGCGCACCGAGGGGACACTAGAGAGAAAGGAGAGATGGCTGAGATGCGGGCAGAAATCGAGAAGCTGCGAGCGCAGCTCGAGGGGCAAGAGAGAGGAACAGAAAGGAAGCCGGCCATGGTGGCGAGGGAAGAAGAGGAAGAGGAAGGCAGCGAGCAGGGATTCTGCTTAATGACAAGACCCGCGAGGGACAGAGAGGAGTTGGGCCTATGGCCAAGAGAGAGGTACCTGAGGCAGCGAGTGGAAGAGCGATAGGAGTATGGACCCAGGCGGCATGCGGGAGAAGCCAGAGAGGAACAACCACCGTGCCGGCACCCGTTGGAGAGGCTCAGCTGTGCGGCGTCAGTGCTGGTCGCGGAGAAGGGCTACATCACGGTGGGAGGTCTGCCGGTGAAACAGGCAATCATTGACACGGGCGCACATCCAGTGCTGATTGGGAAGCGGCTGGCAGGGCACTTGCAGCTGGACAGGCCAGAAAGGCAGATAGCAGAGGGGCTGCTGCTGATGACAGCAGAAGGGGGTGGAACCAAATGGATGCCGAAAACGTGTGCGACGGTGGATAACATGATAAGGCGCGGGAGTCAGGAGGAATGCTCTGTGAAGTTATAGTGCGGCATCTCGCCGTTGGAAGACTACGACCTGCTCTTGGGAGTGGAGTTCCTTTACAGCATTGGGGCGACCATCTGTATGTGGGAGGAGAAACTGCTGTATCGAGTGACTTACTGGGAGTATAACGGTCCGCTGGCAGAGTTGCCATTACGTTTCATTTGCCGTGAGCCACGTAAAGCATACCAGGTGGAGGTGAAGACGGCAGAGGAAGAGCTGGGGAGGATGAATTGGGAAGAACTGGAGGAGGAGAGACGTTACCGAGACTGGCATCGGCAGCAGTGGGGGGAGAGCGGCAGACTGAAGGAACTTCAACTGGACAGTCGAGTGTTTCAGAAGCCCATAGTGCTCCTGGAGTTGTTCGGGGGCATCAGCACGGGGCTGGCGGCGGTGTTGAATGCATGCCTGAGGGTAGAGAAGTACATATACGTAGATAACGACGGCGCAGCGAACATCATGGCGTGGCATCACATCAAAAAGCTGGAGGAACGGTACCCCTCTCAACTCTATGATGGAGCGGCAGACCGAGGAGCGGAGTGGATCTGCCACCGAGTGGAGGATGTGAAAGAAGAGGCGCTGGAGTACTGGGGGCACATTGATCTGGTGATCGCAGGCTGGGAGTGTCAAGGGATGTCACGGGCAGGAGAAGGAAGGGGGATGGACGATCCAAGGAGTGGGTTACTCAGAGAGCTCATCCGAATCCTCAAGCTGATCAAGCGGAAGCAAGGGGAGGTGGCGTACATCGTGGAAAACGTGGACACCAGAGATGACGAGAGAGAGGCAGTCAAGCAAGCAGAAGAAGAGATCAAGGAAGAGCTGGGGCAGGAGTGTCATGGGACGCGGCACAGAATGGGAGTCGTACGCATCGCACCCGCAGGTACTGGTAGAACATACTGCCAGAGGCTATGCTGCAGTACGAGCTGTCGCTGATGGAGCGTCCTCGTCTGCGTCTAGTCGCAGACTTCCTGGAACCAGCGCGGCTGCCGGCGCCAATGCGACACCCTGACCATGAGACGCAGTATCCCTGCAATGTGGTGGGAAAGCCTCGGCAGGCGTGGCCGACCCTGGTGGCATATGAGAAGGCGGAAGGATTCAAGATCAAGGACGGAGTGGAAGGTCTAGGAATGGTGTTCGATCGCCTAAAGGGAGTGTGGGAGGAACCAACGGCCTTAGAATGCGAACTAGCGATGGGATTCATGGCGAGAGCAACCGCGAGCACGGATGTCACAGAGGAAGAGAGGCGGAGGGCACTGGGGAAGGCCATAGATTTGAACGCGCTGCATTGGCTGGTGGCCACCATGAGTCGCCACTTAGAGAGGAATCGGTTGGAGAGGAGGAGGGATCATGCAGCAAGGGCGGACCCAAAGACATGAGAGGAGGAGATCAAGGAAGAGGAGGCGGAGATCCTGCTCGAACATTTGGAGAATGAGGTATGGGAGATGAGGAGAAAGGGAGTGCCGCATGAGCAGCGAGCGGAAAGGCTGAATGATCATCAGGGGATCCCGGGCCGTTATCCAGACCAAGAGGAAGAGGAGGAAGAGTGGTGGGAGGGAGAGCCCTGGATGGACTGGGACTCAGAGCAGGAGGAGGACCCTACAGAGAGGTGGATCCCTGATCCTGACGAAGTCTTTCTGGGACCCAGCAGGGCATACATGGCAAGTAGGGCAGAAGTTGAAGATGAGGGGGAGAGGCAAGGAACAATCGAATAAGTGGGGGCAGCTGAGCTGCCTGAGAGCTCAGGCAGGGCAAGGGAAGCTGAAACGGGAGAAGGAATAGGGAGGAGGGAGGAAGCAGCACCACCACAAGCACAGGAAACGCGCTGGGACATTGGCGGAGCAATGCACGGAGAAATGGCACTGAGACTGGAAGCAGTACTACGACAGCATGCAGCGACTTTCGCACACACACTGCAGCAGCTAGGAAAGTGTGTGACCAGCACCATGCGCCTGCCATTGACCAGCGAGGTACCAGTGTACCAGAGGAGGAGGAGGATGAGCCCGCAGGATATAAGCATATGCACAGAGAAATGCCAAGAGTTGCTGGCAGCAGGGCTGATCCAACGGTCAGCATCAGATTACGCAGCAACGACAGTGGTAGCAGCAAGGACAGATCTGACGGGCACTGTGATGTCCCGCCGTATGTGTGGAGACGATAGGGGACTGAACAAGGTGACGGCGACAGACCAATACCCTATGCCGATGGCCGAGGAAATATTCGACCAGCTGCAGGGTAGCTGGGTCTTCTCAACACTGGATTTGCGGCAGGGATTTAATCAGATGCCGATAGTAGAGGAGGACAAGAAGAAGACAGCTTTCCACGGACCGGACGGGCTGTACGAGTGGAACCTCATGCCATTTGGGCTGCGGAATGCGTCAGCAGTGTTTCAACGAGTGATGGACGCGGTGTTGAGGGACAGGTGCAGCTTCAAACGAAGGATGGGTGGAAAAGGGTGCCGGCACCAGCTGAAAGGGAGAGCATCATACGAGAAGTCCACAACAAGCTGGGTCACTACGGGACCTTGAGGACACAGCAGCTGCTGCAGACTGGGTGGTGGTGGGCAGGAATGCGTAAGGAAGTGAAGGAGTGGGTGGAGAAGTGCGAGCTATGCTGCAGGAACAAAGCTAGCCTGCTGAAGAGCCAGGCGGAGCTCCAGCCTCTGAACATCGTGGAACTAGGGTATCGCTGGTCCTTAGACATCACAGGGGAGCTGCCAGTGTCACGAAGGGGCAGGAGGTACGTGTTGATCATGATCAAGCACGTGAGCAAGTGGGCAGAGGCGAGACTGCTGGTGGCGAAGACGGCAGGAGCAGTGGCAGAAGCATTTGAAGATATGGTGCTGACGCGGTTCGGGGCGTGTGGTGAGGTACTGACTGACCAAGGGACTGAATTCCAAGGGGAATTCAAGGAGTTTCTGGCTTCCAATGGCATCCAGCACCGCACCACATCCAGGTATCACCCCCAGAGTGATGGGCTCACGGAACGGTTGGTACAGACGGTGAAGAAGGGATTGCGGGCCTATGGGGAGGCAAACAAAGGGGATTGGGACAGAAAATTGGCGTGGGTGATGGCAGGGTACAGGTTCAGCAAGCAGGCCTCGCTGAAAGACGTCTCCCCATACTACCTGCTCTTCGGAAAGCAGCCTATCCTGCCAATGGATGCGCCGCGCCTGCTGGTAGACAGCGTGACAGCGGGGAATGCTGAGAAGTGGGTGGCACTGGCTGATGCCAGAGCCAGGTATCTGAAGCAGATGCTACCTGCTGCGATGGAGAGCTTGAAAGTAGCACAGCTGCGTGACATCCACCGCTACAAGCAGAGGCAGTTAGGCAAGATGCAAGGAAAGCAGCCTGTAGTGGAGGAGGGACATGCTGTGTACGTGCGGCGGGCAAAGCGGGACGGGCTGGATGTGGGAGTGTCTCAGCAGAGGTGGGAGGTGAAGGAGGTGCGCGAGTCAGGTGTGCTGGTGCTGGAAGATGCACAAGGGAAACGGGTCATGGATCATGTCACTAACGTGGCCCACGCGGGGAAGCAGAAGAAGACAGTGGCATACACTGGTCCCATGACCAGGGCGAGGACGTTAGTAGCTGGTCATGGGAGGGGGCAAGAGAAGTAACTGGAAGAGCACATCAAGGGAGGCAGAGCGAGAGGCACAGATAAAGAGGGAGAGCAGAAAGAGAGTAAGGAAGCAGAGTGGGTAAGGAAGGATGCAGGGAGAGGTCCCAGAGTGATGCAAGGGGTGAGTTAGTTCCTGACAACCACAAGAGGAGAAGCAGGAGTATGAGAGAGAGGCACAAAAGAGCATGAGGGAAGGTGGTGAGTTTCCGACACGTGCTCTCAAGGATTATCTTGTCAAGCAGGGTGTTTCTCACGCCACCCAACTTTACTTGCTTGATTCTGGTTTATAATGCATTATCTAGCTTAGCTTTATTTTATCTTGCATGCATTTGCTTGATTTCCTAGTTTTGTTGCTGAACTATAGTTATTTTAGTGATAGGCACCGAACTAGGTTGAGTGCACCAAATTCTAGGGCTTTTCGGTTGCCACCGAATTGCCTTCTACTGAATTCGGGAAGGATCCGTTCGGGACGCTTCGCGACCCACGGAACCTTCTAGTAACACCCGGGTTACTGCCTTTGTGTCGAGCCTATATATAGCCTCGCCTTGTACCCAGGTGGATCATTCAATAGATTTCTCTTTCTTGAACTAGATCCTCACAGTGGTGCATGCGATGGTGGTGCATGCAATGGTGCATGCTATGCTGAATCGTTTTTTTAAGAATTCTCAAAAAACAAATGCGATGGTGCATGCGATAATGGTGCATGTGATAATGGTGCATGCGATAATGGTGCATGCGATAATGGTGCATGCGATAATGGTGCATGCGATAATGGTGCATGCGATAATGGTGCATGCGATATTGGTGCATGCGATAATGGTGCATGCGATAATGGTGCATGCGATAATGGTGCATGCGATAATGGTGCATGCGATAATGGTGCATGCGATAATGGTGCATGCGATAATGGTGCATGCGATAATGGTGCATGCGATAATGGTGCATGCGATATTGGTGCATGCGATAATGGTGCATGCGATAATGGTGCATGCGATAATGGTGCATGCGATAATGGTGCATGCGATAATGGTGCATGCGATAATGGTGCATGCGATAATGGTGCATAATAATGCATGCGATGTCACAAGATCTCACCGCGGATCACACAAAAGGTTCACGTGTCTCAATATTGAATGCAAAGGACTCAGAAAGGGCGAGGGTGAGGTGGCGTTGATGGGTTAATATTGAACGCAGTGTGTCAAGAAACGGAGCTTACCGCAAGAGAAGCAGTGCGGATGGTCGTCCATGGAGTGTCCAGCGAGCCTGCAGCAGCACAGCACAGCACCACACCAGAACAGCACAGCACAGCATAGCACAGTGGGTGCCAGGGCTCGGGGAAGATACAGGGGCATTAGCGACGCGGATGATGCGGCTGTGAGAAACCTTATAACGCCGCAGGGCTCGCCCTTTACCCGCGAGGAGCAGCAGCAGCACGGCACATCGCAAGACCGTAAAGGGCGCAAGAAGATACAGGGTCACTAGTGTTGGTGGGGCACTGGAATCGTCCCCACTTGAGTGTGGGAGGGCAATGGGCGTGGCCTGAGGGGTAATGGGTGTGCTACCCACCATACAGATATGCCATTTTAACCTAGTCGGTAGCAGGCTGGGCCAACAATTAGTAGTGATGCAGATGGTGCGGCTGTGAGCAAGCTTATAGCGCTGCAGGGCTCGCCGCCGCTTACCTGCGAGGAGCAGCAGCAGCGGCAGCAGCAGGCAGGCGGGGCTCCGCTTTACAGACGCTATAGAGAGTCACTCCGCAAGTAGGTCCGGGAGACTCGGCAGTAGTAGGAGCTGACCTATCGTGTCGCCCTCGGTGACAAAGGGAGGCCGCCACGTCTTCACACTCGGCTTCCAGCCCTAGTTCTTCCACCCCACCACCACCGTCTTGGCGTCCTGCCATCAGGGAGGAGGGAGAGGCGGAGGGGTGGAGCGCACACACAGGGAGGAAGAGTGATCTCAAAAGGAATCCAGTGTGAGTACCTCCACTCCACCCCACCCCACCACCACCGTCTTGCATCCTGGGGGAGGAAGAAAGTGGGGGCGAGTGAGAGGAACACAATTGGTGAGGCCAACATCGTATGCATGCAAGCAACTATGCATACGATATTGCTTGCAATGTTTCTCGTAATGGTGCATGCGATGTTGCTCGGTGCATGGAGAGGGACGTGCGATGATGCTACACGCGATGCTGCATGTGATGCTATATTCGATGCCGCGTGCGATACGATGGTGCTGTAGTGGGGCACGCAATGGTCCATGCTAGCTGCCTGCGAGTCTGCCAACGATGGCACATGCGATGGCACATGCGATGGTGCACACGCCCCGAAACCTGGTCTCGTATCAAACATATGTTGCCACATGCCACATACAATGCATCTGTTTTTTTAGAAATCTAAGAAAAAAAAAAATTAGCCTGCTACATGCCAAATACAATGCAGCAAAATCTGCTCAAATTAGCCATTGTATGAGACCCTTCGAACATAACCGTAGTAAGGTTGTGTCTGAAGAAGAGTCAGGTGCAAATGAACTTCACGGCAAGCTCAAAATAATTGTGGCAAGGTCAAAATGAACTTCGTGGCAAGTACTAAGACAGCGAGGGTGGCGCATAGGGTTGGAAGACGGAGCTTACAGCAAGAGCAGCAGTGCGGATGGTCGTCCACGGAGTGTCCAGCGCCCCTGCCAGCAGAGCACCACACAGAACAGCACAGAACCGTACGGCACACCACAGCGCATCACAGCACCGCACACAGGGCATGGGGAGATGTGAGTGGATCTGAATTGCAAGGCTCGAACTTTTCTCGCTACTAGATATCAGCTTACCGACGAGGAGCAGCAGAAGCAGCAGAGGAAGGCCGATGTGGCTCCAATTGCCGGACGCCATTCGCCCGACAGAACTTAGCTTCAGTCCGCAAGGGGGACCGTGGGATGTACACGAGGAGGTGGTTCAAGCTTTGAGACGTCTGAAAACTCGACGAGGTGGTTTGAGCACGGATGGAGGTGTTCCGATCCGAGAGGTGCGCCGACGTGAGTCCCGCAGCACGTCCCACGGAGGCGGTCCTGCGGCGAGTGCTACTAGCAGTAGAAGAAGGGAACGTGGCTATTACTAAACGTAGTACGATTGGCATTCACGGGAGGCCCTGAGAGTGGCAATGAGCAGTAGTGAGTATGATCATGCGTGGGTGGAAATGAGTAGCTTATATGCCTGCGAGACGGGATGCTCACTGGGTGATGACTCGCTCGCTACTACCCACGTTCGACACATTTCCGCAAGTCTGTCAAGCGAGGCCCAGGCGTAAACGGCCAAGAGGTTGACATTGTTAGGTTCGACAAAAATGGGCTAAATGTGATCGATTGAACGACACCCCCTAGCAACCCTGGTTGGAAGCGGGAAGATTGTTATTTCGGACAATGCGACGCCACATCCATCAAGGAGATGTGCGGACAGGATCGTTCGATGGGTGTTGGTGCATCGATCATATCATCAGCCTGGGATGGCGACCTTCAAGGCGCCCCTAATCGCTGGCGGTTGGGAAATGGCAGTGCGAGTAGACAATCGACGAGCGAAATGGGCCCACGAATCAGCGTTGAGGTTATCAAGGGGGGTGCTGCTACTATGTTAGTGCGGCACACTGGGGTGGCCGGGGGAAAAGGGTAGCGAAGTAAATCGTCAAACGCCGTATGTGCCGCCCACCATGCTTCACTAATGTTTTCTCGAAACGAGAGGTCAATGGTCGTCGAAGATAACATGCTGACATGTGTTACAGTGAGATGCCGAAAGCTGCATTGCGGTATAGATAGATGTACTACCAATAATGACATTGATCTGTCTTGATGTAGTAATTAGATTTGTCAACATAAATTATTGGAACAGCAAATGAACTATATTTACTAACAAAAATACACATGCATTGAGGCATAAAAGCAAAACCAGGCGACGTTGCAGAAGTATCGGGCTGGCAGAACGAATGATAATTTCCCTATCTCTCTATTTTGGATTGAGCTCATTTTTTGTGAGGGTTGTATAGTTATTACAAGGAGACTCCCATACAAAAGCCAGAGCGTTTGGACTACTATATGTTTGTTTCTTTGCATATATGCAAAACCAAGCGACGTGTTGGCCTGTCGAACAAAGCATGATTTACATATTTCTCGTTATTTGAATGAGCTTATTTTTTGTGGGGCATCTGGTACAAGGTATATGAGACCCCCATAAAAACATCAGAGCGTTTGGACCAGTAGAAGCTGGTTTGTTGACATATCTGCAAAACTAGGCGAAACTGTCGAAGTATCATGTTGGCCTGTGAAACGACTAAAATTGTGGTGACAGCCGGCCTCCTTTTTAGGTCACAGAATCAGCACATTATTCAAAGAAAATAAAAAAATAACGTGCTTGAAAATGACGAGACATGTCCATGACAGTGAGAGAATGAGGTACCAAGAGCCACACATATTCATTGGTGTAGCTTGAAAGAGTGTTTTGATTTTTTTTTTGATGCAAATCAAACATTGTTTTGCAAGTTCATTGATGAAGTTTAGGGGATGTGGGAGAACCACCTTAACATCGATTTAAACCACAATCATGGTGGATATGAGCCTTTAACGAGGATAAAATGTCAGTGCTTTTGGAGTCATGAACCAGCCCAAGTTGAGTGTCTGGGCATTCATCTATATGTAGTAAGGTAATGTTAACATACACATATTGCTTAAAAATAATCAATAAAGTACATATTGTTTTGCATTACTCAGCCAAATCTGTGGCTGCCATTTTGACATATATGTGTGAATGGCTTAAAATTGATAATTACATTCAGCGAAATACGAGTGTATGCTTCGGTCCCCAACCGGTTCGACAACTTTCAAGACGGTTCAACATGTGAGTTTTGTTTTATGCTGCTCGTTCTGCTGAGTGCCTGAGTTCCTTGTTGCTGTTGCCACAACTGCCTAGCCAATCGAGTGCGACCAATAGGAGCTAGCTAGCGAGCTGCAAATGCTCTCGTGCCACAATGCTGTGGCGCCTAGCCAATCGCGTGAGACCACAAGCAGCTTGCTGTTTTGTTTTTCTCGCACAAGTATGTTTTTCTCGCCAAATGCAGAAATTACGCTAGGTGCCAGCAACAGAGCGACGTGCAAATTTCAGTACAGTCATGGCGAGCTGGCACTCTCGTCACCCTCGCCGAGCCACTCTCTTCGCCGAGCTGGCACTCGCGTGACGTGACCCTCTCCCTTCCTCCATCCCACCCACCCCATGCTTCCCTCTCCTCCCATCCACCCCTGCTTACTCGACTTCAGTTTCTCTTCTCTCACAATCTCTAACATCAGTCTGCTAGGTCTCGTTCCAGTTAGTCTTTCACCCACTGCCACAGAGGTCTTTCAGTAGTTTCCCTTGACCACCCGAGCTAACTACCTATTGCTATTTTATCGCGTCACTTAGATTGCGACTCGAAGAAGCACATGTTTATTTTCCTGCGCTATCTCATCGTTTCGGTTCGATTTTGAAACTCGATCGTAACTGTTTGTTTTTCTCTATTTCGCAACGCTACGATTGAAGGAAGGGTATTGGCCGACGAGGTAATCACGTTCCCTGTCGCCCTATCCGTCAATTGTGTTAGAGACTAAGGACGGAGTCTAGGAAGATTAGGGGCCGAAATATCTCAAAATCGTTGGCTTAGAATTCTGGACAGAAACGTCGAGTTCACAAGAAACTCCGTCGACAAACAGTTCACCGTCAAAACTTCACCTGTTGTAGCCCTAGTCTGTGGCTACAGTTCCCAATTTGAATCGTATCAAGAAATGCAGTAAATCTCGACTTATCAATTTCGGCGCACAGGGGGGTATGCTGCCATAGAATCTTAACTCAATCACAAGAGTCTCATGATTGACACACAAGGATTAGAGTAGCAACAAACCAGGTGGGAGGGATAAGGAGGACGAGAGGGAAGGTCCCCAAGGAGTCCCCAACCAAGGAAACCCCATAAGCACACCAAATCCCTTCCCTATGGGAACCCCACTTTTACTTTTGTCACTTTCCAACCCATGCCATCCACCTTGCCCAACTTGGCCACACTTGCCAACCTGGTTTGGCTCCTCCCAACCACTTGGCAGCATCTAGAGTGATGTTGACGAATTTCCCAACCCCCAAAAGTCTATACCCCTTATGGAGTCAACCCCACAACTTCCCATAGTCACCACAACCAAATATCAAAAGCATACAAACTTCCAACGTTCGTAACTTTCTTGTTCGTGCTCCGATTGAAGCGATACTTGGTTCGTCGGAAAGCTCTTGAGCAGAGGATTCACTTCGGATATCTGCTCAAGCCAAATCACATTCACACACACACACTCAGAAAAACCAAACCGCACAAAACACAAATTCTTGCACACGCTCACACCACGCATGCAGCGCACGAACACATGATGGGAGGCAGACAGACGTGAATGCATATGATTGCATCACACAACAAATTGTTTGTGACATTGGCGGAACTTACGTCCTTGCTATGTTTGTTTGCAGATCGAAATTCGTTGGTGAGGTTCGCGGTTTGGACAAGGTGTGTACTTATCGGCATATTTCGCCTTGGTATCGCTCAGTGACGAAAGTATGGGCATGCTTTTGGAATTTCCCGCGGCGGCAGGACCAGGTACGTTACGTACCCTATGTACAAGCTTTGCTTGTTTTGTTTAATACTAACTACTAATCGCGTTACTTGCATTGTGCTTAGTGTATCGGACTTCCAGGGGTTGTTTTGTATCTCCTGGATGCATGGCATGTAATGCTTTTTTTTATATATATATAAACAGTCACTATCCCTGGAAGTTCATTGTAAGATGCTTTGTTGTTAGTGAATAGCATATCAAGCACCGTCTGAGTGGTTTCAGCTTAAAAAATGATATTAGTGTCAAGCTGTTATGTTGTATGTTGTGTAGGCTATAGTGGGGTAGCCCATATGGGGTACAACCCAATTTGGGTTAGTACTTGTACCCACCTTGTTTCTAGTTCATTTATTCTCGTTCGTACTTCTGACATGGTTTCAGTGCAGGTCCTAGCCTAGGACCATTTTTTTTTTAGGGCCCACCAAGTCGCGCTACCCCACCCGTCGCGCTGCCGTGTTAGCGCCGCGCTACCCTGCCCTGCCCTACGTTGCGCTGCCTGAGCACGCCCTGCCCTGCCCTGCCCGCGCACCGCCCGCCGTCGCGCCGTGCCCCCTTGCCCGCGCGCCGTCCGCCGCCGCACGCCCTGCTCTGCCCGCGCGCCGCCCGCCGCAGCGCGCCCTGCCCTGCCCGCGCGCCGCGCGCCGCCGCGCGCCCTGCCTTGCCCGCATGCCGCTCGCCGCATCGCGCCCTGCCCTGCACGCGCGCCGCGCTGCCGCGCCGCCCTGCCCGCGCGCTGCTCGTCGCCGCTCGCCCTTCCCTGCCCGCGCGCTGCCCGCCTCCGCGCGCCCTGCGTTGCCCGCGCGCCGCCCGCCGCCGCGCGCCCTGCTCTGCCCGCACGCTGCCCGCCACAGCGCGCCCTGCCCTGCCTGCGCGCCGCGCCGCCGAGCCGCCCTGCCCGCGCGCTGCTCGCCGCCATGCGCCCTGCCCTGCCCGCGCGCCGCTCGCGGCTGCGCCGCCCTATCCTGCTGCCCGCACGCCGCTCGCCGCTGCGCCGCCCTGCCTTGCCCTGCCTGCGTGCTGCCCTGCTGCTAGCGCGCTCGCCTGCCTTGCCCTGCCTGCGTGCTGCCCTGCTGCTAGCGCGCCTTCCTCCTCTGCCCGCTATGGCCACTCTCAGTGTCCTCACCTTCGATCCGGAGGGCCGCCCGATAGAGTTCGATGCGTGGCTCGACGAATTACAGCTGTTCCTACTGAGCGACTCTAGGGATGGCATTTCACTGTTTTACCTCACGTCTGGAGCCTCTCTCGCCCCTCCCGCCACAGCTGGCAGTGCGACTCGCTCACAGTGGCTTACCCGTGACGCTGCTGCTCGCCTAGCCGTTCGCAACCACCTGCCGTTAGCCGAACGCGCTCACTTCGGACAGCACAAGACTGCTAGAGCCCTGTACGACGCTGTAGTCGCTCGTTACTCCTCCCCGGCCGCTGCTGCTCTAGGCCGCCTTCTCCTGCCCTACCTGTTCTCCGAGCTGTCCGCCTTTGCCACAGTTGCCGACCTAGTCACTCACCTTCGTAGTAGTGACACTCGCTACCGCGCTGCGCTTCCCGCCGAGTTCCTCACCAAGAACCCTCCTCCCATGTACATCACTCTCTACTTCATAGTCACCCGCCTCCCTGACTCTCTTAGCGCTGTCAGGGACCTCCTTCTCGCCCCTGACCCGATCGACCTCACTGTCGACCTGCTCGAGAAGCACCTCCTAGCAGCTGAGACTAGCATACTCGCTGTAGGCGCTTCTCGTGGCACTCCACGCACTCCCTTCTTTGAGGGGTGTTCGCCCTCCCCCCTTGTCCCCTCCATCGCCTCTGCTGTTGTTGTTGACTACCTTCGTGCTGAGGAGGTAGGATCTGTGTCTGCCCCTAGTGGGAGGCACCGCAGCGGCAGGGGCAGGAGAGGCACGGGAGGTGGGGGTGGCAGCGGTGGAGGTGGTGCTGGGGGTGGTGGAGGTGGTGGAGGTGGCGGTGGTGGCGGAGGGAGTGGTGGTGGGGGTGGAGGCGTAGGTGGCGGCGGTGGTGGCGGCAGTGGGAGTGGTGGCGGCGGCAGTGGTGGCGGCGGTGGGAGTGGAGGCGGCGGAAGTGGTGGCGGCCGGGGTGGTACAAGTCAGAGGGGAGGCTTTGGAGGCGGTCAGAGGCAGCAGCCGCAGCGTCAGCGTGAGACCCCTTCGCCCCAGGAGCTTCGTAAGTGGTTTACTCAGCGTGGGGCGTCGGGGGGTAGTTGTCGCTGCTCGTATGTCATTCGCACAGGTGACCGCTCTGGTCAGACATGCGGGAAGTTTCACACACAGCACCGCTGCTTCTCCCGTCTTGACGACGCCTTTCGCGCAGAGTTTCCCGACGCGACTGAGCTCCCCCGATGGGCAGAGCTGCTTAGGCAGGGTGTGGATATCTTTGCTCTTGATTATGATGCTATCCTTGCTGCCATGTATCCATTGACTGTTAGTGCTGAGGGTGACTGTTACCTGTGTATGCCGCCCGACCCAGGTATAGAGGCTGCTGCCCTAGGTGCTAGTGAATCTGCTCTCTCTGGTACTGCGCCTGCTGAGGCCTTGCACACTTTCACGCTTGACTCAGGTGCTTCCCGCTTTTTCTTTCGCGACAGTACCACAGTCACACCGCTCCCTGCACCTGTTGGTGTCTCTCTGGCTGACCCCTCTGGGGGCCCAGTCCTTGCACGTTCCTCCACTGTTCTCCCGTGTCCGGCGGTTCCGTCTGGCTCACTGTCAAGTCTTCACCTCCCCTCATTCTCTACGAACTTGGTGAGCAACGCCGTCCTTCAGGATGTATGGGTTGACACCTTTACTCTAGGAGGGCAGAGTGTGGCGATCTGTACGTGCTCCCGGACTGGCCGGCACCTGGCCATGTTCACCCGTCGGCCTGGGTCGAGTCTGTACACACTGACTACTGTGTCTCCTTAGGTAGCTGCGTCTGCGTCTGCGTCAGGTTAGCTAGCGGCCCCCTGCTCGTGTCGCGCCCTGTCGCACCGGACCCTCCTTTGGCACCACCGCCTTGGTCACCCCTCAGTGCAGCGCCTCCGTGGCATGCACTCCCGTCTCCTTGTCTCTCGTCTTCCCAGGTCTCTGCCTCCCCTCCCACCCTCGCCTGCACCTCCCTGCCTTCCCTGTGTTGAGGGGCGGCAGCACGCCGCCCCTCACTCCTCCTCGTTTCCCCCGATGACTGCTCCCCTGCAGACTCTCCACATGGGCGTGTGGTCCCCAGCCCGCGTCCGTGGACAGAGCCGCGAGCGCTACTTTCTGCTGGTTGTTGATGACTACTCGCGTTACACCATGGTCTTCCCCTTGCGCAGCAAGGGGGAGGTCCCTGATGTTTTGATCCCTTGGATCCGCGCTGTTCGTCTCCAGCTCCGCGAGCAGTTCCACACGGACCTTCTGGTCCTGCGTCAGCACTCTGACAGAGGTGGTGAGTTTTCCTCCGACCTCTTGCGGGACTTTTGTTGTGGGGAGGGCATCCTCCAGTCGTTCACGCTTCCGGCCTCTCCGCAGCAGAATGGGGTTGCTGAGCGCCGCATTGGCTTAGTCATGGAGGTCGCTCGTACCTCCATGATCCATGCGGCTGCCCCCCATTTTATGTGGCCGTTTGCGGTCCGGTACGCTGCGCGTCAGCTCAACCTCTAGCCCCGTGTCTCCTTGCCGGAGACCTCGCCTACACTGCGTTGGACGGGGAAGGTTGGCGATGCGTCTGCGTTCCGGGTCTGGGGTTCTGATGCCTCTGTCTGCGATACGTCCGCGGACAAGCTCTCCTCCCGCGCCATTCCCTGCGTCTTCCTTGGTTTCCCCCCTGACGCGCCTGGCTGGCAGTTTTACCACCCCACCTCGCGCCGTGTCCTGCCCTCTCAGGACGTCACGTTTGACGAGTCGGTTCCCTTTTACTGTCTCTTCCCCTACCGCGCTGCACCTCTCCCCCCCCCCGCCGCTCTTCCTCGCACCAGGTCCTCCTCCGGTAGACCCCCTCCCCCCTCTGGGTCCTGCACCCTCAGGTGTGTCTCAGGTAGACCCTGTCGAGCCTGTCGAGGTCGCTGTCGACTCTGGTGCTGCTGGGGGTGCTGCTGGGGGTGGTGCTGCTAGGGGTGCTGAGCCTGAGAGTGCGGAGCCTGGGGGTGCTGAGCCTGAGCGTGCGGAGCCTGGGGGTGCTGAGCCTGAGGTTGCTGAGTCTGGGGGTGCTGAGCCTGGGGGTGTTGAGCCTAGGGTGTTGAGCCTGGGGGTGCTGAGCCTGGGGGTGCTGAGCCTGGGGGTGCTGAGCCTGAGGGTGCTGAGCTTGGGGGTGCTGAGCCTGGGGGTGCTGAGCCTGGAGGTCCTTTGTCTGCTGGAGGTCCTACAGGTGCCTCGTCACGGCGGGAGCCTCTCTCTCCACCGCAGCTGCGCGAGTGGTTTGCTCGGCGCTGGAGCCTTCGGAGTGGCGCTGCTGGAGCTGGGGGGCCTGCCGCTGGAGGCCCTGGAGCTGGAGGTACTGGAGCTGCTGGACCTGGAGGTGCTGCTGGAGTTGGAGCTGCTGGAGGTGCTGGAACCGCTGGTCCCGGAGGTGCTCGCACTGGCGGTACTGGAGGTGCTGGGGCTGGAGGTGCTACAGGAGTTGGAGCTGGAGGTGCTGGAGCTAGAGCTGCTGGAGGTGCTGGAGCTGCTGGAGCTGGAGGTGCTGCAGGAGTTGGAGCTGGAGGTACTGGAGCTGGAGCTGCTGGAGGTGCTGGAGCTGGAGCTGCTGGAGGTACTGGAGCTGGTAGTACTGCAGGCGTTGGAGCTAGAGACCCTAAAGCTAGGGGTACTGGTGCTGTCGGTGCTGGTTCTGGAGGCACTGTGCGGCCGCGACCGTACTTCGTTCCACTGCTTCAGCAGGTTCTTGGTCTCCCGCCTTCTACTGGCCTTACTCCTCCCTTGCTGTGTCCACCGCTTGACTAGTCACAGCCGTAGTTACAGCCACCCTCCCCACTGCCTGCTCCTTTGCCTTACAATGAGCAGCCAGGAGGTCCTACAGAGTGTCGTGAGCCTGCGTCTCGTCCTGCGTTGCCTGTTCGCGCTGTTCGCACTGGTCGTCGTGTTCCGCGTCCGCGTCCTCCTCCTGTCCTTGGCACGCACCAGATGGCACTTCGTCCTTCCTCTGGTCCACAGCGTGTCCCTCTGCTGTCTCCTCCTGCGTCCTCTCTTCCTGACGTTGCTGACCCGCCGTCAGACCTTGCTCGTGCTGCCAGTCCTACCGTCACTCGTCTTGTAGCCACTGTTGTCACTGACCCTTCGTTTGAGTCCACTGCTGCGTCTGCCCTAGTTGTTGAGCTTGTTGACTTTGCTGCCCCTTGTCGCGTTGACTACGCCGCTAGTCTTATTGCTGAGTCTGAGTCTGTCTGTCCTCTGTCCGTCGGGGGTGAGTGTGCTCTTGGCACGGACGTCCTTGAGGATAGGCAGGAGGACTTTGACTGTTTTGCAGCTGCTGTACCTCATCTCGTGTCCATGCTGATTGCACCTGAGGGAGACCCGGATGCACCAGACATCCCGACCCCGCGCTCTTACGCAGAGGGTCCCTACTCCTCTCAGTGGCAGACAGCCATGGACGTAGAGATGGCTTCCTGGAAGTCCACAGGCACCTACGTCGACGAGGTTCTCCCACCTGGGGCCAACATCGTCAGTGGCATGTGGATTTTCAGGGTGAAGCGGCCACCGGGTTCTGCGCCTGTCTTGAAGGCACGTTACCTTGCTCGAGGCTTCAGTCAGCGACAAGGAGTTGACTTCTTCCAGACCTTCTCCCCTACCCCGAAGATGACCACTCTTTGGGTGCTGCTGCATGTCGCCGCTCAGCGTGACTACGAGCTTCACTCTCTTGACTTCAGCACAACTTTCTTACAGGGCAGCCTGCACGAGGAGATCTGGCTGCGCCGCCCACCTGGCTTCACTGGGTCGTTTCCTGCAGGTACCCAGTGGAGCCTCCGACGGCCAGTCTACGGTCTTTGCCAGGCGCCTCGTGAGTGGCATGACACACTGAGGACGACACTTGCGGCTCTTGGGTTTCCTCCTTCGACTGCTGACCCGTCGCTGTTTCTACGCACCGACACTTCTCTGCCGCCGTTCTACATCCTCGTGTACATCGACGACTTGGTCTTTGCCACTGCTGACACTGCGGGACTGGCCTTTGTGAAGTCGGAGCTGCGCAGCTATCTTGGCTTGCAGATCACCCGGGATAGAGCACAGCGCACCATTACCTTGACTCAGTCACACATGGTGCAGCATGTCCTTCAACGCTTCTGCTTTACGTACTACTCGCCACAGTCCACTCCTCTGCCTTCGGATGAGTCCGTAGAGCCGAGTGGCCTGTATCCAGAGCTTGTGGGGTGCCTCATGTACCTGATGACCTGCACTCGACCTGACCTTGCCTACCCTCTTAGCGCCCTGGCAAGCTACGTTGCGCCCGGGAGACACCGACCTGAGCACTGGGAGGCCGCTAAGAGGGTGATGCGCTACTTGTGCAGTACGTCAGGCATGGGGCTCGTGCTTGGAGGACGGGCTCGAGTTGTCCTCACTGGCCACGCAGACGCTTCTTGGGTTGACGACTTGGCTACGCAGCGGTCGTCACAGGGTTACACTTTCAGCCTTGGCTCCGGCTCGGTTTCGTGGCGGTCTATCCGCTCGTCTTCTGTTCTCAGTTCTAGTTGTGAGGCTGAGATCTACGCAGGGGCCATGGCTGCACAGGAGTTAAGCTGGCTCACCTACCTGCTGACTGACTTGGGAGAGCCACCTCGTTCTCCCCCTGTTCTGTACGTCGACAACAAGGCCATGATTGCCTTGTGTCAGGAGCACAGACTGGAGCATAGGACGAAGCACATCGCTCTGCATTACTTCCTTGCTCAAGAGTTGCAGCAGCGTGGTCAGCTTCGTCTCGCTTACGTGGCCTCTCGGGCCAACACTGCTGATACCTTCACCAAGGCACTTCAGCCTTGTGATCATCAGCGTTTTTGTACTGTTCTAGGCCTTGTGCTTACTTGGTCTCACTTGCTCACTTCTTGACTTTGCTTGTACTATGATCTATATACATATACCTGCATGCTTACACTTGCTAGGTTGTGATCACTGTACTGCTTGTTCTCCTTTATATAACTCTGCATGTGAACTGGCCTTGTGGCCATTTGCTCGTGCTCAGAATGCGTGGTGACTTCGTGATCCACCCTGAGCTTGTTTTGCTTTTCTTGACTGGTCTTCTGACCTCTTGTTCTCCCCCACTTTGCCTATGGGGGTGTGTCAAACTGTTATGTTGTGTGTTGTGTAGGCTATAGTGGGGTAGCCCATATGGGGTACAACCCAATTAGGGTTAGTACTTGTACCTGTCAGAGGTCCACTGGTGATCCCCGATTGATCCTAGGGAAGGGTTACAGGCTCGTTGTCCTGGGGGGTTATGGGCGCACTGACCTGCTACTTTGTGAGAGTAGTAGGTAGAGTTAGGTGGGCTTGGGAGCCATAGCTTAGGAGCCTTGGTAGTTAAGTTCGAGGGTGAGGAGAGTGTCGAGAAAATTGTAAAGGAGAATGAGAGTTTCACTATAGGTTCAAGGGTACAAATATGAAAGAAGTGAAGCAAGGTGCACCACCTAACAAGCAAGATAACTACACTAAGTCTACATTGCAGGCAGTTATAAAGTGATGTATACAATAATATTCTGACACACCCCCTAACTGCCTGCAGTGAAGAACCATGTGCAGAAACACCCCCGGAAGGGGTACACCAAGCAGAGCGCAGCAGACAGAGAGGGCAAATGAGGAGGAGAGACTGTGGAGGAAGAGAAGATGCGAGGCAACGACTGAAGCTGCAGAGGCACGGGCACAGGAGCGGCTGATTCAGTGGCTACCGAAGCAAGGGCGACGGACTACTGGAGTGACTGGCTCCGCGGCTATAGACGAGCGGCAGGAGCAACGGACCCACTGGCGACTGGTGCAACAGGCTCACTGGCTACCGAAGCAAGGGCGACGGACTACAGGCGCTGCAGGCGACACGACAGCTACCTTCACACAACCTCCCCCAGCTGTCCCACTCCCCTCTCACACACTCCCTGTTCAAACCTTAGCTCCACTCCCACAGCACCCCCCTTAAACCCTAAACCCTAGGCTCCCACACACCCACCCCCCTCAGCGACAGCTGCAGCAGTGGGAGACGATGGAGGAGGAGGAGCAAGGGGAGGAACCCATAACCGCCACCCCACACCCGCCACCCCCATGCTCGGCACCCCACACCCCCAGCACCACGGAATGCACGGGGGGGGGGGGGGGGGGGGGGGGGGAACGGGACGGGCTGCAGGTGCGGGCTGCTCCAGGGGCGGCCGCTGCAGGTGCGGGCTGCTCCAGGGGCGGCTGCTGCAGGTGCAGGCTGCTCCAGGGGCGGCTGCTGCAGGTGAGGGCTGCTCCAGGGGCGGCTGCTGCAGGTGCGGGCTGCTCCAGGGGCGGCTGCTGCAGTTGCGGGCTGCTCCAGGGGCGGCTGCTGCAGGGGCGGCGGCTCCAGGGGCGGCTGCTGCAGCGGCGGCTGCTCCAGGGGCGGCTGCTGCTGGGGCGGCTGCTCCAGGGGCGGCTGCTGCAGCGGCGGCTGCTCCAGGGGCGGCTGCTCCAGGGGCTGCTGCTGCAGTGACGGCTGCCCCAGGGGCGGCGGCTCCAGGGGCGGCTGCTGTAGCGGCGGCTGCACCAGGGGCGGCTGCTGATGGGGCTGCTGCTGCTGGGGTGGCTGCTCCAGGGGCGGCTGCTGTTGCAAGGCAGGCCCGCGCGCTGCTGCAAAGCAGGCACGGGCGCAAGGGAGGCAGAGGCGGCGGCCAGGGGGGGGTGCGCCGCGACGAGCAGGTGACAGGGCCACAAGGGGCGGCAACGGAGCCGCTAGGGGCGGCAACAGGGCCGCGAAGAGCGGCGACGGGGCCGCTAGGGGCGGCAACGGGGCCGCTAAAGGCGGCGACGGTGCCGAGATGGGGCGGCGACAGGGCCGCTAGGGGCGGCGACGGGGCCGCTAGGAGTGGCGACAGGGCCGATAGGGGCGGCGACAGGGCCGCGAAGTGTGGCGACGGGGCCACTGAGGGTAGCGCGAGGGGCCGTGAGAGGAGCAGCGACGGGGCCGCGAAGAGGCCGTGAGGGGCCGAGAAGGGCGGCGTCGGGGCAGGAAGACGCCGCGCGTCCGGGGCGCACGGCGGGCGGAAAACCGCCACGCGCCCCGAGCGCGTGGCGGGAAAAAAAAGTGTCGTGCGCCACGGGGCGCGCGACAGAAAAGAAAGCAGCGGAAGCACGTGGGGCCCACAGGCCAAGAGCGTAGTCGCTCTGATGCCATGTGAGAGTAGTAGGTAGAGTTAGGTGGGCT
The DNA here is from genome assembly GCA_947471745.1 of Closterium sp. Naga37s-1. Classification (NCBI taxonomy): domain Eukaryota; kingdom Viridiplantae; phylum Streptophyta; class Zygnematophyceae; order Desmidiales; family Closteriaceae; genus Closterium; species Closterium sp. Naga37s-1. Next base: position 4,116,410 of record CANJKZ010000056.1, on the reverse strand, counting down.
TGGGAGCCATATCTTAGGAGCCTTGGTAGTTAAGTTCGAGGGTGAGGAGAGTGTCGAGAAAATTGTAAAGGAGAATGAGATTTTCACTATAGGTTCAAGGGTACAAATATGAAAGAAGTGAAGCAAGGTGCACCACCTAACAAGCAAGATAACTACACTAAGTCTACATTGCAGGCAGTTATAAAGTGATGTATACAATAATATTCTGACATACTTAACAAGCCCTTTTATCCCAATGGTATAGTGGTTGGGATTCTAACATGGTATCAGAGCGAAGGTCTCGGGTTCGAATCCCAGTGTGTGCACTTCGGGCATCCCAGTGCGGGGGGGTGTCAGAGGTCCACTGGTGATCCCCGATTGATCCTAAGGAAGGGTTACAGGCTCGTTAACCTGGGGGGTTATGGGCGCAAAGACCCGCTACTTAACAAGCCCTTTTATCCCAATGGTCTAGTGGTTGGGATTTTGACAGTACCCATCTTGTTTCTAGTTCATTCATTCTCGTTCGTACTTCTGACAATTAAATTACTCTGAAATAAGGAATATTATGGTATCGCCTTCCAGAAGAAATTGTGTAGACCCCATTTATTCGTAGGCTGATTTTGCGTAAATGAAAATACAATTTTGCAATTATACTAGACGCAAGTGATGTAACTGAATGTAATTTGAGTATATTAACTTATTTGTTGCAGTACACTTCATTTAGATTATTGAATTCATTGCCTTCCGAAGTGCATTGTCGAAGTGCGTTGAGTGGTCGATGCCAATCCGAACTTCGCACAATAACCAATCGGAACACAGACGGAAACGAAGTCCCGAACCAAGCCTGTGCAACACAGAGAAACCTCGAGAAAACCAGTCACGTTAGTGCCATGTGTTCACTCGGAATTAGACCCTGGTTTTCAGTCTGATTTCAGCTGCGAGTCCTGAACTCGGGCTGGAAACCAGCTGAAACCAGACCGGAAGATTGTGATGTGCTCCCACTCGCCGCGGGGCATTTCGCCTCCGCCGCCACTGCTCCCACTCGCCGCGGGGCATTTCGCCTCTGCCGCCTCTACTCACTCGTTGCGGGCAATTTGCCGCCGCCACTGCCTCTCTCATACTATCTCTGTGTCAGAATGAGAACCAAGGAATGACTGAACTAGAAAGCACATGGGTACAAGTAGGAAACCTAAAAGTGTTGTACCCTATATGAACTACCCCACTACAGCGTACACATACTATAGCATATATGTTTGACCCACCCCCATAGCCAAAGTGGGGGAGAACAAGAGGTCACAAGACCGGTAAAGAGAGGCAAAGCAAGCTCAGGGTGGATCACGAAGTCACCACGCATTCCGAGCACAAGCAAATCGCCACAAGGCCAGTTCACATGCATAGTTATATAAAGGAGAACAAGCAATACAGTGATCACAACCTAGCAAGTGTAAGCATGCAGGTATATGTATAGAGATCAAAGTACAAGCAGAGTCAAGAAGTAAGCAAGTGAGGCACAGTAGGCACAAGGCCTAGAACAGTACAGAAACGCTGATGATCACAAGGCTGGAGTGCCTTGGTGAAGACATCAGCAGTGTTGGCCTGAGTGGCCACGTAAGCAAGACGAAGCTGACCACGCTGCTGCAACTCTCGAGCAAGGAAGTAGCGCTGAGCGATGTGCTTCGTTCTGTGCTCCAGTCTGTGCTCCTGACACAAGGCAATCATGGCCTTGCTGTCGATGTACAGCACTAGAGGAGAACGAGGCAGCTCTCCGAGGTCAGTCCGCAGGTAGGTGAGCCAGCGTAACTCCTGTGCAGCCATGGCCCTTGCGTAGATCTCAGCCTCACAGCTGGAGCTGAGAACAGAAGAAGAGCGGGTAGACCGCCAAGAAACAGAGCCGGAGCCAAGGCTGAAGGTGTAACCCTGTGACGACTGCTGCGTAGCCAAGTCGTCAGCCCAAGAAGCGTCTTCGTGACCAGTGAGGACAACTCGAGCCCGTCCTCCAAGCACGAGCCCCATGCCCGACGTACTGCACAAGTAGCGCAACACCCTCTTCGCGGCATCCATGTGCTCCTTCCTGTGTCGGCCAGGAGCGACATAGCGTGCTAGGATGCTAAGAGGGTAGGCAAGGTCATGTCGAGTGCAGGTCATCAGGTACATGAGGCAGCCCACAAGCTCTGAATACGGGCCACTAGGCTCTACGGACTCGTCCGAAGGTGGAGCTGAGAGCGAGTGACCGGTAGGCAGAGGAGTGGACTGTGGCGAGGAGTACGTGAAGCGGAAGCGCTGAAGGACCTGCTGCACCATTTGTGACTGAGTCAGGGTAATGGTGTGCTGTGCTCTGTCCCGGGTGATCCGCAAGCCAAGATAGCTTGTCAGCTCACCCAGGTCTGTGCACGTGTGTCTCTTCTGCAGCTCCGACTTTACGTGGGCGAGTGCCTCAGTGTCAGAAGTAGCAAAGACCAAGTCGTCTATGTACACGAGAACGTAGAACGGCGGCAGAGTGGTGTCGGTGCGTAGAAACAGCGACGGGTCAGCAGTAGAAGGAGCAAACCCAAGATCAGCAAGAGTAGTCCTCAGTGTGTCGTGCCACTCACGAGGTGCCTGGCGGAGACCATAGACTGGCCGCCGGAGGCTCCACTGGGTACCTGCAGGAAACGACCCAGTGAAGCCAGGTGGGCGGCGCAGCCAGATCTCCTCGTGCAAGCTGCCCTGTAGGAAAGCAGTGCTGAAGTCAAGAGAGTGAAGCTCGTAGTCACGCTGAGCGGCGACGTGCAGCAGAACCCGAAGAGTGGTCATCTTCGGGGTAGGGGAGAAGGTCTGGAAGAAGTCAACTCCCTCTTGCTGACTGAAGCCTCGTGCAACGTAACGCGCCTTGAAGACAGGCGCAGAACCTGGCGCCACTTCACCCTGAAAATCCACATGCCACTGACGATGTTCGCCCCAGGTGGGGGAACCTCGTCGACGTAGATGCCTGTGGACTTCCAGGAAGCCATCTCTGCGTCCATGGCTGTCTGCCACTGAGAGGAGTAGGGACCCTCTATCGCCTCTACGTAAGAGCGCGGGGTCGGGATGTCTGGTGCATCCGGGTCTCCCTCAGGGGCAATCAGCATGGACACGAGATGAGGTAAAGCAGCGGCAAAGCACTCAAACTCCTCCTGTCTGTCCTCAAGAACGTCCATGCCAAGAGCACACTCACCCCCGACGGACGGAGGATAGACAGACTCAGACTCAGCAACAAGACTAGCGGCGTAGTCTAGACGACAGGTGGCAGCAAAGTCAACAAGCTCAGCAACTAGGGCAGACGCAGCAGTGGACTCAAACGAAGGGTCAGTAACAATAGTGGCGAGGAAACGTGTGACAGTAGGACTAGCAGCACGAAGGGAGTCAGACTCCGGGTCCGGACCGTCATGAAGAGAGGACGCAGGAGGAGACCGCTGAGGGACACGCTGTGGAGCAGTGGAAGGACGCAGAGTCATAAAGTGAGTGCCAGGGACAAGAGGAGGACGCTGACGTGGAACACGACCAGTGCGGACAGCGCGAATAGGCAACTCAGGACGAAGACTCAGGCGACGCAGGACGAGACTCAGGCTCACGACGCTCCGTAAGACCTCTAGTCAGTCTAGAGTAAGGAGAAGGACCACGCAGTGGAGAGGCTGGCAGTAACTGCGACTGCAACTGGACAGGCGGTGGACTCAGTAAGGGAGGAGGAGGAGGACCAGTAGAAAGCGGTAGGCCAAGAACATGCTAAAGGAGCGGAACGTAGTACGGCTGCGGCCGCGCAGCGCCTCCAGAAACAGCAGAGACAGCACCAGTACCCTCTGCACTAGGGTCTCCAGCTCCAGCTCCTGCAGCACCTCCAGCAGCACCAGCTCCAACTCCTGCAGCACCACCAGCCCCAGCAGCTCCAGTACCTCCAGGACGAGCACCTCCGGGACCAGCGGCTCCAGCACCTCCAGCAGCTCCAACACCAGCAGGGCCTCCAGCAGCGGCAGGACCTCCAGCACGAGCACCACCAGGACGAGCGGCTCCAGCAGCTCCAGCACCAGTAGTACCTCCAGCTGCTCCAGCAGCTCCAGCACCAGCAGCACCTCCATTGACTCCATTAGCACCTCCAGCAGCACCAGTACGTCCAGTACGAGCACCTCTAGAACCAGCGGCTCCAGCAGCTCCAGCACCAGCAGGACCTCCAGCTGCTCCAGTAGCTCCAGCACCAGCAGCACGGCTACAGCGTCGAGCGTACCACTCACGCAGCTGCTGTGGAGAGAGGGGCTCCTGCCTAGACGAGACACCCGAAGGACCTCCTGACACAGCACGCTCAGGCTCAGCACCCTCAGACTCAGCACCCCCAGACTCAGCACCCCCAGGCTCAGCACCCCCAAGCTCCGCACCCCCAGGCTCCGCACCCCAGACTCAGCAACCCCAGGCTCAGCACCCCCAGGCCCCGCACCCACAGGCTCAGCACCCCTAGCAGCACCAGAGTCAACAGCTACCTCGACCGGCTCGACAGGGTCTACCTGGGACACACCTGAAGGGGCAGGACCCTGAGGGGGGAGGGGGTCTACCGGAGGAGTACCTGGTGCTAGGAAGAGCGGCGGGGGGGGGAGAGGGGCAGTGCGGTAGGGAAAGTGACGGTAGTAGGAGACCGACTCGTCAAACGTGACGTCCTGAGAGAACAGAACACGGCGCGAGGTGGGGTGGTAAAACTGCCACCCAGGTGCGTCAGGGGGGAAGCCAAGGAAAACGCAGGGAACAGCACGAGAGGACAGCTTGTCCGCGGAAGTATCTCGGACAAAAGCTCTAAATCCCCAAACACGGTACACAGACGCATCACCAACCTTCCCCATCCACCGCAGAGTAGGTGTGGTCTCCGGCAAGGACCCACGAGGCTGAAGGTTGATATGATGCGCAGCGTACTGAACAGCGAACGGCCACAGAAAACGGGGAGTAGCCGCATGGATCATGGACGTGTGAGCAACGTCTATGACCATGCCAATGCGGCGCTCAGCAATCCCATTTTGTTGTGGGGAGGCCGGAAGCGTGAACGTCTGGCGGATGCCCTCCGCACGACAGAAAGCCCTCAAAAGGTCGGAGGAAAACTCATCACCTCTGTCAGAGTGCAGACGCAGAACAGGAAAGTCCGAGCCGAAACTCTCTCTGAGCTGGTGACGAGCAGCGCGGATCCAGTCGATCAACACCTCAGTGACCTCACCCTTGCGGCGCAAGGGGAAGACTGTGGTGTAGCGCGAGTAGTCGTCAATGACCAGCAGGAAGTAACGCTCGTGACCCTGTCCACGGACGCGGGCTGGGCCCCACACGTCCATGTGGAGAGTCTGCAGAGGAGCCTCTGTCGGAGGAAACTCAGAGGAGTGAGGGGCGGCGCGCTGCCGGCCCTCAACACAAGGAACACATGCGGGGGCAGGCCCCGGAAGAAGGGGAGGGAGGGACGGGGGGAGACCTGAGACAAGGACACGGGAGGCCATACCTCGGAGACGAGGCAGGGAGGGGTGACCAAGGCGGTGATGCCAAAGAAGAGTCTCGTGTGACAGAGGACGACACGAGTAGGGGGAAGACGCCGGACTAGACCTGGACGCAGCAGCAAACACCTGACCAGACGCGGCTGCCTGACTAGATGCAGTGACCTGAGGAGACACAGTAATCAGTGTGTAGAGGCTCGACCTAGGCCGACGGGTGAACGTGGCCAGGTGGCGGCCCGTCCGAGAGCAAGTACAGTGGGTCACACGCTGACCTCCCGGGGTGAACTGGTTAACCCACACGTCCTGGAGGTCAGCTCCACTCACCAAGTTCGTAGAGAACGAGGGGAGGTGGAATCCCGACAGTAAGCCCGACGGGGCCGCAGGACACGGTAGAACCGTGGAGGAGTGCGCAAGGACTGGGCCCCCAGAGGGGTCAGCCAGGGAGACTGTAACCGGCCGACTGAGCGGTGTGAGTGTGGTGCTGTCACGAAAGAAGGAGCGCAAAGCACCTGGGTCAAGTGTGAATGTGTGCAGGGCCTCAGTAGGTGCAGTACCAGAGAGAGTAGACTCACCAGCACCTGGAGCAGCATACTCACTAGCACCTGTAGCAGCAGACTCACTAGCACCTGGAGCAGCAGACTCACTAGCACCTAGAGCAGCATCCTCAATGCCCGGGTCGGGCGGAACACACAGGTAATAGTCACCCTCAGCACTATCAGTCACAGCATACATGGCAGCAAGGATAGCATCGAAATCAAGATCAAAGATAGCAACATTCTGCTTCAGCAGATCACCCCAGCGGGGGAGCTCAGCGCCGTCAGGAAACTGCGCACGCCAGGCGTCAGTCAGGCGACCGAAGCAGCGCTGTGAAGTGTGCGGCAGTCCGCACGTCTCTCCACGGCGCCCGCCTGTGCGAAGAACGTAAATGCAGGGACCAACACCCCCAGCCCTCCCACGCCCATCGTACCACTCACGAAGCTGCTGGGGCGAAAGGGTCTCACGGGAACGCGGCTGCTGCTGGCGCTGGCTTCTGCCAAAGCCTCCACGCGATGCGGTACCTCCTCGGCCAGCACCACCTCTGCCTCCACCGCCTCCACCTCCACCACCGCTGCCGCTGCCTCCACCACCTCCACTGCCGCCCCCACTCCCGCCACCACCCCCACCGCCACCGCCACCCCCTCCGCCCCCTCCACCGCCTCCACCGCCGCCCCTTCCGTCCCCTCCACCACCCCTGCCCCCCTTGCCCTTGCCGTAGCGGCGCCTCCCACTTGGAGCAGACGCAGTCCCGACCTCCTCAGTGCCAACAAGGTCGACAGCAGCAGCAGAAGCAACAAAGGGGAGAAGGGGGACGGGGGAGCACCCCTCAAAGAAAGGGGCGCGAGGGTCGCCGCGAGAAGCACCTACAGCAACAATACTCTTCTCTGCTGCAGTAAGGCGCTCCTCAAGCAGGTCGACGGTGAGCTCAGTGGGGCAAAGGGAGAGAAAGCGGTCTTTGACCGAAGAGAGGGAGTCAGGGAGACGGGTGACTAGGTAGTAGAGAGTGATGTACATGGGGGGGGGGGGTTCTTGGCACAGAACTCAGTGGGAAGCGCAGCGCGGTAGCGGGTGTCACTAGTGCGGAGGTGAGTAATGAGGTCAGCGACTGTCGTAAAGCAGCAAGGTCAGGGAACAGGTACGGCAGCATGAGGCGGCTGAGAGCAGCAGTGGCAGGGGAGGAGTAGCGCGCGACAACAGCGTCATACAAAGACTTTGCAGTCTTGTACTGGCCAAAGTGCACGCGCTCAGCAGACGACAGGTGACTACGAACAGCAAGACGAGCAATAGCGTCACGAGTAGTCCACTGCGAGCGAACCGTACTGTCAGCAGTGGCAGCAGGTGCGGGAGAGACACCGGACGTGTGATCGAACAGGGAGACTCCGTCCTTGGAGTCGCACTGGAGAAACAGCTGTAGGTCGTCTACCCAAACCTCGAAGTCAACAGCACGACCCTCAACATCAAAGGTAAGAACAGTGGGACTAGCCATAGTGGCAGAAGCAGCAGTAGCAGCAGAAGCAGCAGTACCAGCAGTAGCAGCAGAAGCAGCAGTACAAGCAGTAGCAGCAGAAGGAGGGCAGTGCGGCTCAGTAGGGCGGCGCGGCTCGGTAGGGCTGTGCGGCTCGGTAGGGCGGCGCGGCTCGGCAGGGCGGCGCGGCGCGGCAGGGCGGCGCGGCTCGGCTGGGCGGCGCGGTTGCTTACCAGGGGCGGGTGCAGGGCAGGGCCGCAGCTGGCGGTTAGGTCAGGGCCGCGACTGGGGCGGCAGCAGGGCAGGGCCGCGACTTGGCGGCGGAAGGGCAGGGCCGCGACTGGGGCGGCCGAAGGGCAGGGCCGCGACGCGTCGGCGGCAGAGCAGGGCCGCGACAGTGCGGCAGCAGGGCAGGTCCGCGGCTAGGCGGCGGTAGGTCAGGGCCACGACGAGCAGCGGCAGGGCAGAGACCGCGGCGGGCGGCAAGGTCGGGGCCGTGACGAGGGGCGGCAGGGTAGGGCCGCGACGGGCGGTGAGGGTAGGCCGCGACGGGCGGCAAAGCAGGGCCGTGGGTGGCGGCAGGGCAGGGCCGCGACGTAGGGCGGCAGGGCAGGGCCGCGACGTAGGGCCGCAGGAGAGGGCCGCGATGGGCGGCAAAGCAGGGCCGCGACGGGCGGCGGATTAGGTCGCGACGAGCGGCTTAGGCAGGGTCGCGACTAGCGCGACAGCAGGACAGGGCGCGCGACGGCGCAGGAGAGGCAGGCGCGACAGTGCGCTTTGGGCAGGCAGGAAATTTTCAGTGGTGGGCCCTAAAAAAATGTTCCCACGAGGGAACCTGCTCAGAATACCACGTCAGAATGAGAACGAAGGAATGACTGAACTAGAAAGCAGGTGGGTACAAGTAGGAAACCTAAAAGTGTTGTACCCTATATGAACTACCCCACTACAGCCTACACAGACTATAGCATATATGTTTGACACTCTGCTCTCCGCCTCTCCTGCCACGCTACTGCTCCTACACCTCTCCCACGTGCTGCTACTAACTCCCCTCCTCCTCTCCCTCTGCTTCTAACTTGCCTCGCTTTTGCTCGCCACTAACATTTTTTCTCCCCTCACATCGCACTAACTTACTGCTATGGTTGCTCCTTCTCTTCCTCAGAACTTCAACACACTCTCCATTGATCGGCTCGAGCTTGCTCCTGATCAGAGCGCTATCAACTGTTACTCCTACACAGGGAGTGTGCGCCGCCTCCTTGGCGTCATCCACATCCCCAACACCTCCTCCACCCTCCTCGACCTTGTCCTCCGCCATGCTGCCGCTCTCCCGCCAACGCCCCCTATGTCCCCTGGATCGGCTCCCACTCTCCCGCCTGACCCTGGACCTGAACCTGATGAACCAGATCTGCCCGCTGCCTCCATGGATCCTGTTCGCCAAGCCGCTGATGAAGCAGCCTACGATATCGAGCGGCGTCGGTTCCTCACGCTCCGAGCGGACCATCGTGCGGCTCGCGAGCAATACGAGATGCGCCAAGCTGCCATACTAAATCACCGCACCATGGCTGACCGCTACACTCTCGCGCTCGCTGAATATACCGCTAAAGCTGCTGCTTGGAAGGAATCTGACCTTTCTGCCTCTAATATTATCCTTGGTGGTCTCCCCCCCGCTCTCATGCGAGACTTTCAGGAACAAGAGCTTTACGCACCTGCCCTTTGGGCCTCCCTTCACGCCATCTTTGAGCGCCATGGCGACAACTCCGTGGGGCTGCTCCTTGACAAATACTGGGAGTCAACGCTCGCAACCTGCACTGGTGCCGTCGCCTACACCGGCCGCATGACCTCTCTCGCCAAGCGACTTAAGGCTCGCCAGTCCGAACTCCCCCAGTTCATCCAGATAGATCGCCTTCTCCGCGGTCTCAACCTGTCTAACGGCATGCACGTCATTGCCTTCCGCGAAAATCAGCCGTTTGCGGATGTTGCTGCTGTCGTTCAATGGATCATTGACACCGAAACCCGCCTCCTTCGTTCGCCGTCACGGCCCTCGTGCTGGGGAACCCTGTCAAAGTAGATGTATGCTATATATGTTTAGGCTGTAGTGGGGTAGCCAATATGGGGTACAGCCCCTTTTAGGGTTTCATACTTGTACCCAACCCTTCCATAGTTCATTCATTCCTGCTGCTAGATTCTAACATGGTTTCAGAGCACTAGGTCCGTAGGACCATCTTTTTTTTTCCGGGCCCACCTACCGTTGCGGTTACCACGCTACCCTGGTAGAAACTAAGGACGGAGTCTATGAAGATTAGGAGCAGAAATATCTCAAAATCGTTGGGCCTAGTTTCTGGACAGAAAAGTCGAGTTCACAAGAAACGCCGTCGACAAAAAGTTCACGGTTAAAACTTCACCAAACTCAGATATGTTGTAGCCCTAGTCTGTGGCTACAATTCCCAATTTGAATCGTACGATATGGTGAAGTATTTCTTGAGGTATCAGTTTCGGCGCACTAGGGGGTATGCTGCCATAGAATCTTAACTCAATCACAAAGTTCACAGAATTTTCACACAAGTAAGAGTAGCAATTAACCAGGTGGGAGGGAAGAGGAGGACGAGAGGGAAGGTCCCCAAGGAGTCCCCAACCAAGGAAACCCCATAAGCACACCAAATCTCTTCCCTATAGGAACCCCACTTTTACTTTTGTCACTTACCAACCCATGCCATCCACCTTGCCCAACTTGGCCACACTTGCCAACCTGGTTTGGCTCCTCCCAACCACTTGGCAGCATCTACAGTGATGTTGACGAATTTCCCAACCCCCAAAAGTCTATACCCCTTATGGAGTCAACCCCACAACTTCCCATAGTCACCACAACCAAATATCAAAAGCATACGAACTTCCAACGTTCGTAACTTTCTTATTCGTGCTCCGATTGAAGCAATACTTGGTTCGTCGGAAAGCTCTTGGGCAGAGGAGTCACTTCAGATATCTGCTCAAGCCAAATAACATTCACACACACTTAGAAAAACCAAACCACATCAAACACAAATTCTTGCACACGCTCACACCACGCATGCAACGCACGAACATGTGATGGGAGGCAGACGGACGTGAATGCAAGTGATAGCATCACATAATATACCCCACGTGTTGCCTGCCTTGCCTTGTGACGTGCTGCGCTGCGCGCGCCGTCCTGCAGCCCTTGCGCTCCATATTGCTGCCCTAGGCCAGCGCGCCGCCCCTACAGGCACGTAAGGCCCACGCGCCGCCCCTGCAAACTCGTACGGCCTGCACGTCGCCCCTGTAGGCCCGTCAGGCCCGCGAGCCGCCCTTGCAGGCCCGTCAGGCCCGCGAGCCGCCCCTGCAGGCCCGTCAGGCCAGAGCGCCGCCCCTCCTCGCGGACACGACCTGCCACTGACGCGGCCCCACCTGGCCCCGCCCTGCAGCAGCTCGCGCGCGGCTCGCTGCTGCTCCGCGCGCCAAGTCCGCAGCCCGCGCTGCGTGCTGCAGCCCCGTGCGTCGCACTGCAGCCCCGCGTGTTGCGCTGCAGCCTCGCGCGTCGCGCTGCAGCCCCGTGTGTCGCGTCAGCTGCCCGCACGTCGCGCTGCAGCCTCGCGCGTCGCGCTGCAGCCCCGCTCGTCGCGTCCGCTGCCCGCACGTTGAGCTGCAGCCCCGCGCGCCGCGGCTGCCGTCCTCGCGCAGCCCGCGGCGGCTTCGCGCGCCGCGCCCGCAGCTCGCGTTGCGCGCTTCAGGCCTGCGCGCCGCGGCTGCCCCTGGACCCTCGTGCAGCCGCCCCTGGACTCTCGAGCAGCCGCCCCTGGACCCAGAGCAGCCGCCCCTGGCTCCTACAGCAGCCGCCCTTGGTGCAGCCGCCCCTGGACCCTCGAGCAGCTGACCCTGGACCCTGAGCAGCCGCCCCTGGCCCCTGCAGCTGCCGCCCCTGGTGCAGCCGCCCCTGGACACTCGAGCAACCGCCCCTGGACCCTTGAGCAACCGCCCCTGGACCCAGAGCAGCCGCCCCTGGCCCCTAAAGCATCCGCCCCTGGTGCAGCCGCCCCTGGACTCAGTGGAGCCGGCCCTGGACCCGCGACGCCGCCCCTGGACCCCGTGCAGCCGCCCGCTGAGCGCCGGCCTTGCTCGCCCGGCGAGCGCCTGCTCTTCCCGCCACTAGTGAGCACCTGCCTTGTTCGCGCACTGCCTGCCTGCCAGCCTGCCTATCTGCCTGCCAGCCTGTCTGCCTGCCTGCCAGCCTGCCTGCATGCCTGTCTGCCTGTCTGCCTGCCTGCCTACCTGCCTGCCACGCCTGCCCTGCCCACGCTGCTGCTGCTACTACTGCCACTACCACTGCTACTGCTGCTACTGGCGGTGGCCAGATGCAGCTCCAGCGACGTCCGTGCGAGTCTCTCACGCCCCAGCAGCTTCGTGAGTGGTACGCTAGTTGGGGTTGTGGCGGTAGCCGTCGTGGCTGTCGCCCTGGAGCTGGTCAGTCGGGAGCGTCTGGCAGTGGCTAGCTGCAGCTGCAGCGGCGTCCGCGCGAGACACTTACGTCCCAGCAGCTTCGTGAGTGGTACACTCAGAGTAGAGGGTCTTTGAGTACCGTTCGCTGCCCGTACGTCATTCGCACAGGTGATCGGACGGGTCAGGCTTGCGGGACGCTTAGTCACACACAGTCCCGTTGCTTCGCCCGTCTGAGCGACGCCTGGCGTCCCGAGTTTGGCGACTAGGCTGAGCTCCCTGACTGGGTGGAGCTGCTTGGGCGAGGGGTAGATATATTTGCTCTTGACTATGATGCTATTCTCACTGCCATGTATGCATTGCCTACTAGTGCTGACCGTGCCTGTTACCTGTGCGTACCGCCTGACCCAAGTATAGAGCCTGCTGCTCTCGGTGCTGGTGAGGCTGTTGCTCTAGGTGCTCGTGCGTCTCCTGCTCTAGGTGCTGGTGAGGCTGCTGCTTCAGGTGCTGGTGAGTCTACTCTCTCTGGTACTGCGCCTGCTGAGGCCTTGTACACCTTCACACTTGACTCTGGTGCTTCTCGCTCCTTCTTTCGCGACAGCACCACCCTCACGCCGCTCAGTCGGCCGGTTCTAGTCTCCCTGGCAGACCCCTCTGGGGGTCCAGTCCGTGCGACCTCCTCCACTGTCCTCCCTTGTCCTGCTGTCCCATCCGGCACACTGTCGGGTCTTTACCTCCCCTCGTTCTCCACGAACTTGGTGGCGGGTTCTGCACTCCAGGACGCGGGTGTTCACCAGTTCACCCCTGCCTACGAGCGTGTGACACACTGCACGTGTGCTCAGACGGGTCGTCACCTGGCTACCTTCACTCGGCAGCCGGGGTCGGGCCTGTACACACTGACCACTGCGTCCCCTCAGGTAGCTGCGTCTGCGTCTGCGCCAGGTCAGTTGTCGGCCCCCTGCTCGTGTCGCGCCTTGTCACACCAGACCCTCCTTTGGCACCACCGCCTTGGTCACCCCTCGGTGCAGCGCCTTCGCAGCAAGCACCGCCGTGTCCTTGACTCTGGTCTTCCCAGGGTTCTCCCTCCCCTCCCACCCTCGCCTGCTCCTCCCTGTCTTCCCTGTGTCGAGGGGCGGCAGTGCGCCGCTCCTCACTCCTCCTCGTTCCCTCCCACAGAGGCTCCCCTGGAGACTCTCCACCTGGACGTGTGGGGCCCAGCCCGCGTCCGTGGACAGGGCCACGAGCGGTACTTCCTGCTGGTCGTCGACGACTACACTCGCTACACCACGGTCTTCCCCTTGCGCACCAAGGGTTGGTCCCTGATGTTTTGATCCCTTGGATCCGCGCTACTCGTCTCTAGCTCCGCGAGCGGTTCGGGACGGAGTTTCCCGTCCTGCGTCTGCACTCTGACAGAGGTGGGGAGTTTTCCTCCGACCTCTTGGCAGCCTTCTGTGTGGAGCACGGCATCCGCCAGACGTTCACGCTTCCGGCCTCTCCGCAGCAGAATGGGGTTGCTGAGCGCCGCATTGGCTTAGTCATGGAGGTCGCTCGTACCTCCATGATCCATGCGGCTGCCCCCCATTTTCTGTGGCCGTTTGCAGTCCGGTACGCCGCGCATCAGCTCAACCTCTGGCCCCGTGTCTCCTTGCCGGAGACCTCGCCCACTCTGCTGTGGACGGGGAAGGTTGGCGATGCGTCGCGTTTCCGGGTCTGGGGTGCTCGTGCCTTTGTCCGCGATACCACCGCGGACAAGCTCTCCGCCCGCGCTGTTCCCTGTGTCTTCCTTGGCTTTGTCCCTGACGCGCCTGGTTGGCAGTTTTACCACCCCACCTCGCGCCGTGTCTTCCCCTCCCAGGATGTCACGTTCGACGAGTCGGTTCCCTTTTACCGTCTCTTCCCCTACCGCACTGCCCCTCTCCCCCCCCCGCCGCTCTTCCTCGCTCCAGGTGCTCCCCAGGTAGACCCCCTCCCCGCTCCCGGTCCTGCTCCTTCAGGTGTGTCTCAGGTAGACCCTCCTCCCTTGTCTGCGCCGGTTGAGGTCACTGGTGACTCAGGTCCTGCTGAGGGTGGTCCTGCTCGGGGTACTGCTTCTGGGGGTGCTGAGCCTGGGGGTGCGGAGCCTGGGGGTGCTGAGCCTGGGGGTGCGGAGCCTGGGGGTGCTGAGCCTGGGGGTGCGGAGCCTGGAGGTGCGGAGCCTGGGGGTGCGGAGACTGGAGGTGCTGAGCCGGGACGTGAGGAGTCTAGGGGTGCTGAGCCTGGGGGTACAGAGTCTGGGGGTGCTGCACCTAGGGGCGCTGAGGCGTCTGGTGGGCAGTCTCCCTGGGACGGCCGTCTCCGCAGTCGCTCTGCTGGTACCTCGCCGCTGCACTCTCGTCGTCGACTCCCTCTCTCCCCACAGCAGCTGCGTGAGTGGTACGTTGGCCGTCAGGGTCGCGTTGCTGGAGATAGAGGCCCTGCTGCAGGAGGCGCTGGTGCTGGTGTCCCTGCTACTGGAGTTGTTTCTGCTGGAGGTTCTGGAGCTGCTGCGGGTACTGGAGCTGGAGGTTCTGGAGCTGCTAAGGGTGCTGGCGCTGGAGGTTCTGGAGCTGCTACGGGTGCTGGCACTAGAGGTTCTGGAGCTGCTGCGGGTGCTGGCGCTGAGGGTTCTGAGTCTGCTGTTGTGCGGTCTCCTTGGAATAGCTGCCTTCGTCCGCGTGTGCCTCTCACCTCACAGCAGCTGCACGTCTGGTACGGTCGCCGTCAGGGTCGCGCTTCTGGAGCTCGGGCCTCTACCGTTGGAGGTACTTCTGCTGGCGTCACTGGAGCTGGAAGTGGTGCTGGTCCCGGAGGTGCTCGTACTGGAGGTACTGGAGCTGCTGGGGCTGGAGGTGCTGAGCCTGAGGGTGCTCCTGCTGGAGACCCTGGGTCTGGGGGTGCTGCTACTGGAGACACTGAGACTGGAGACCCTGGGACTGGAGGTGCCGGTTCTGGGGGTGCTGGTGCTGGTGGAGCTGGTCCTGGACGAGCTGGCGCTGAGGGTTCTGGAGCTGCTGGAGGTGCTGGAGCTGCTGGGGGTGCTGGAGCAGCTGGTGCTGGTGGCGCTGCACAGCCGCACCTGTTCTTCGCTCCACCGTCTCCGTCGTCTCAGCCACCGTCTGACTCTGTACCTCGCCAGGTTCTTAGTCTCCCTTCGTCTACTGGTCTTCCGTTACAGCCTGGCTCACCGCTGCCTGCTCCTTCTCCTTACACTGAGCAGACAGGGGGTCTTACTGAGAGTCGTGAGCCTGCGTCGCGTCCTGTCTCGCCTGTCCGTTCTGGTCGTCCTGGTCGTCGTGTTCCTCGTTCGCGTCAGCCGGCTGTCACCGGCACCCACCTCGTAGTCCGTCGTCCTTCCTCTCCTCCGCAGGATGTTTCCCTGCCGTCCCCTCCTGCGTCTTCTCTGCCTACCGTTCCTGAGCATGAGTCTGACCGCACCCGTGCTGCTCACTCTACTGTCACGCGTCTGCTAGCCACAGTTGTCACTAACCCGTCCTTTGAGTCTGCTGCTGCGTCTGCCTTAGTCGCTGAGCTTGTTGACTTTGCTACTGCCTGTCGTCTAGGCTACGCCGCTAGTCTTGTTGCTGAGTCTGAGTCTGTCTGTCCTCCGTCCGTCGGGGGTGAGTGTGCTCTTGGCACGGACGTCCTTGAGGACAGGCAGGAGGACCTTGAGTGTCTTGCAGCCGCTGCGCCTCATCTCGTGTCCATGCTGCTTGCCCCTGAGGGAGACCCGGATGCACCAGACATCCCGACCCCGCGCTCTTACGCTGAGGCGATCGCGGGTGAGTACTCCTCTCAGTGGCAGACAGCCATGGACGCAGAGATGTTATCCTGGAAGTCCACAGGCACCTACGTTGACGAGGTTCCCCCTCCTGGGGCGAACATCGTCAGTGGCATGTGGATTTTCAGGGTGAAGCGGCCGCCGGGTTCTCCGCCTGTCTTCAAGGCTCGTTACGTTGCTCGAGGTTTCAGTCAGCGAGAGGGAGTAGACTTCTTTTAGACCTTCTCCCCCACCCCGAAGATGACCACTCTTCGGGTGCTGCTGCACGTTGCCGCTCAGCGTGACTACGAGCTTCACTCTCTTGACTTCAGTACAGGTTTCTTACAGGGCAGCCTGCACGAGGAGATCTGGCTGCGCCGCCCTCCTGGCTTCACTGGGTCGTTCCCTCCTGGTACCCAGTGGAGCCTCTGGCGGCCGGTCTATGGTCTCTGCCAGGCACCTCGTGAGTGGCACGACGCACTGAGGACTACACTTGCGGCTCTTGGGTTTGCTCCGTCGACTGCTGACCCGTCGCTGTTTCTGCGCACTGACACGTTGCTGCCGCCGTTCTACATCCTCGTGTACGTCGACGACTTGGTCTTTGCCACTGCTGACACTGAGGCTCTCGCCCTGGTGAAGTCGGAGCTGCAGAAGAGACACACGTGCACAAACCTAGGTGAAGTGCGCAGCTACCTTGGCTTGCAGATCACCCGGGACAGAGCACGCCGCACCATCACACTGACTCAGTCACACATGGTGCAGCAGGTCCTTCAGCGCTTCGGCTTCACCTGGTCCTCGCCACAGCACACTCCTCTGTCTACAGGCCACTCGCTCTCAGCTCCACCTTCGGACGAGTCCGTAGAGCCGAGTGGCCCGTACCCAGAGCTTGTGGGCTGCCTCATGTACCTGATGACCTGCACTCGACCTGACCTTGCGTACCCTCTTGGCCTTCTGGCTCGCTACGTGGCTCCTGGCCGGCACCGAAAGGTGCACATGGATGCTGCGAAGAGGGTACTGCGCTACTTGTGCGGTACATCGGGCATGGGGCTCGTGCTTGGAGGGCGGAGCGCAGTTGTCCTCACTGGGCACTCAGACGCTTCTTGGGTTGACGACCAGGCTACGCAGCGGTCGTCATAGGGTTACACCTTCAGCCTTGGCTCTGGTTCAGTTTCTTGGCGTTCTACACGCTCGTCTTCAGTTCTCAACTCCAGTTGTGAGGCTGAGATCTACGCCACAGCCATGGCTGCACAGGAGTTACGCTGGCTCACCTACCTGCTGACCGACTTGGGAGAGTGGCCTCGTTCTCCTCCAGTGCTGTACGTCGACAACAAGGCCGCCATTGCCTTGTGTCAGGAGCACAGACTGGAGCACAGAACGAAGCACATCGCTCTGCGTTACTTCCTGGCTCGAGAGTTGCAGCAGCGTGGTCAGCTTCGTCTTGCTCACGTGGCCACTCGGGCCAACACTGCTGATATATTCACCAAGGCACTTCCGTCTGGTGATCATCAGCGTTTCTGCACTTTGTTAGGCCTTGTGCCCACTTTTCCTCACTTGCTGTAGACTTTGCTTGTACTGTGATCTATATATATATACCTGCATGCTTGTTCTGCTAGGTAGAGATCACTGTACTGCTGTTGTTGCATATATACCTCTGCATGTGAACTGGCCTTGTGGCCCTTTGCTTGTGCTCAGTGTGTGTGGTGACGTTGTGATCCACCCTGAGCTTGCTTTGTCTTTCTTGACTGGTCTTGTGACCCCTTGCTCTCCCCCACTTTGCCTATGGGGGTGTGTCAAAGTAGATATATGCTATATATGTTTAGGCTGTAGTGGGATAGCCAATATGGGGTATAGCCCCTTTTAGGGTTTCATACTTGTACCCAACCCTTCCATAGTTCATTCATTCCCTCTATTCCAATTACAGTGACTTCGAGTATTCTGCGTCTCCTTCCCCGCTCACCTTGGACTTTGTCCTCGATAGCGGGGCCACCGTCAGTGCCCTGAACGACGCTGACATTCTCAAAACACTATCTCTCCCCTCCACTGTTCATGGCGCTGATTCTAGCTTCTCGATCCCATGCACACACTCCTCTACTCTTCCGTGTCCCCTCTTTCCCTCCGGCACTATCACTTGCCTCCACATTCCCAATCTTCGTCACAATCTTATTTCTCTTCATGATCTCCAAAAAGGTGGCATTACTGCCATTTTCCCTGCCCACTTTTCCTATTGTGATCTCATTCATACCTCCACTGGCCGCCTTGTCTATCGCCTCCCAATCTGCCCCCGCACTCTCCTTTACACACTACGTCTCCCTTTTCCGGCATCATGTCATCTCACCACCCGTCGCTCCACCTATCCTTCTCCCACCATTGCTCCACCCCCTTCATCATCTCCCACTCCCTCTACCTCTCCCGAACTCTCCCTCTCCCACCCCGCCATTCTCCTCCATCATCGTCTTGGTCACCCCAAATTCACCACCCTCAGTGCCGCAATCTCCTCTTGTCTCCTTCATGGCCTCCCTCCTGCCCTTCCTCCCCTACCCACCTTACCAGCTCCTCCTTGTCCCACTTGCATTCATGGCAAACTCAAACAAAAGCCTCATCACAGCCATCCCTCATTTGCTATTGCTCCCCTAGATCTCGTCCACATGGACCTCTGGGGTCCCTCCCCCTCCCCTTCCCGCCAAGGCCACCGCTTTATGCTCATCCCAGTTGACGACCATAGCCGCTACTCCTCTGTGTTTCTACTCCACACAAAAGCTGAAGCAGGCGCTGTCATCATCGCATGGGCCGAACAAGCGCGCGTGCACTTCGGCCGACCCATCCGTCGCCTTCACTTTGACGGTGGCGGTGAGTTTCTCAACCATACCATTTCCTCCTACTGCAAAGCTCATGGCACTCAACAGACGTCCACTCTCCCTCATTCTCCGCAACAAAACGGTGTAGCTGAAAGTCGCATTCGTGAGATCACCAAAACTGCCCGCTGTCTCCTCACCCATGCATCTACCCCTCCCTCCCTTTGGGGCTATGCTCTCACTCATGCCGCCCTTCTCACCAACCTCTACCCTCACCCCCACCATCCCAACCTCACTCCCACTTAGCTTTGGTGCAACTCCAAACCTGATGCCTCCATCCTTCGCGTCTGGGGTTGCAAATCCTTTGTTCTCATTCCTCCCGCGGACCGTTCCCGCACAGCAGGAAAACTTGCCTCCAAAGCATTGGAGTGCGTCTACCTCGGCCACAATCGTGGCTCTCCTGGGTACCTCTTCCTTCATCCTCCCTCCGGCCGCCTCATTCGCAGCCGCGATGTCGTCTTCGACGAAACCACTCCCTACTACTCCTCTCCTCCTCCCTCCGACCCTCTCCCCCCACCCTCCCGCCCACTCACCTGGGCGGATGCCCTTCTTCCTCCTCTCCTCCCAACTGCTCCACTCCTCCCAACTACTCCACTCTCGCCTCCACCTTCCTCGGCTGATATCTATGATCCTGCTTCCTCACCTGCCCTTTCCACCGCTCCCCCTCCTCCCTCTCCCCCTCCTCCCTCCCCTCCCACCCACCTCCCTCCAGCTTCTCCTCCCCCATCCTCGCCCGCCGCACCTCCTACACCCTCCCCACGTCCTCGCACTTCTCTCACCTCACGCTTTCCCTTCCTCCTCCCACGCATGCATACTCGCTCCCTTGACCCCATTCTTGGTCAACCACCTCTCATTCATGAAGACTCCCATGAGGAGTTTTGTGCCATTCAAACTCACGTTCCTTCCGTTAACCCTGTATACCTTGCCCTTTTGGGCGCAGTTGTACTTGGAACTCCCTCCTCACCTCTCATCTTCACGCCTACCACATTCCAGGAGGCAATCACGTGCCCTGGCGCTGACAAGTGGCTGGAGGCCATTCGCAAGGAGTGCGACGCCTTCATTCGCAATGATTCCTTCGTCGATGTCACGCCACCTCCAGATGCCAACATTGTCGCTGACAAATGGGTCTTCCGGGTGAAGCAACTTCCGGGGGAGGAGCCCGTCTACAAAGCCCGCTACTGTGCCAAGGGCTTCATACAGACCTATGCCAAGGACTTTTGGGAAACCTTCTCACCCAGCGCAAAATTCGGGACCCTTCGCACGCTTCTCGACTTCGGCTCCCGCAATGGCATGGAAATCTCATCAATGGATGTCTGTAACGCTTTTCTTCAGGGGGACCTCCACGAACAAATCTTCCTCGACCGCCCAGATGGCTTCCATGAAGCCTTCCCACTAGACACTGTCTGGGAACTACGCCGTCCAGTCTACGGCCTGAAGCAGGCTCCTCGGGAATGGCATGCTAAGCTGGCATCCACACTCTATGCTCTCGGATTTCAACCATCTCAATCTGACGCCAGTCTCTTCATTCGGACCCGTCTCGCCAAACGAGTCCTACGCTACCTCTGTGGCACTCAGGACCATGTCCTCACCCTTGGTGGTACCTCTCCCCCGCTCCTCACCGGCTTCAGTGACTCGTCTTGGGCAGACTCTCAGCCGAATCGCCGCTCTTCCCAAGGATATGGCTTCACGCTTAGTAGCGGCTTGGTCAGCTGGCGCTCCACCCGCTCCTCCGCCATCGCCCTCTCATCTTGTGAAGCCGAACTCTATGCTGGTACTATGGCTGCGCAGGAAGGACGCTGGCTTTCGTTCTTGCTAGCCGAGCTTGGGGCCCCTCAGCCATGCCCCACGCTCTGGTGCGACAACGCCAGCACGATCCACCTCACCAAGAATCTGGTCTTCCGCGGGCGCTCCAAACACATCGAACTACGCTACTTCTACATTCGTGATCTTGTCCAGCAAGGCCATCTTGCCGTCCGCAAAATTGCCGCGGAAGCCAACCTCGCCGACAACTTCACCAAAGCTCTTCCGAGGCTAACCCACCGGGCCTTCCTTCGCCTTCTGGCCTCTCCCCGGCTTCATGATTTCGAGGTTGTGCACAATTATAAACCTCTTATGCTATGGGGTTGTGTTAGAATATAACATAATTTATGTTTATATTTGTACACTTTGGGTCAATGCGACCCAACCAATTTTGGTTTGGCGCCCCCAAACCCAACTCGACCGCAATTGACGGGGGGGGGGGGGGGGGGGCAATAATGGTCCCCTCCAACAATTGTTGGTTACCCCAGCAATTGTTGGTCGACCAAATCTGATTGGTCCGCCAATAAATGCTGAAGGTACCCCACCTAGTTCCCAACTTCTCATCTCCTATATGTACCCACACTCTTTCTAATCAAGACAACACTTGAGATTCTTTCACAGAGCTGGTGGGGGATGGGAGCAGAGCAGGTAGGGGATGGGAGCAGAGCAGGTGGGGGATGGGAGCAGAGCAGGTGGGGGATGGGAGCAGAGAAGGTGGGGGATGGGAGCAGAGCAGGTGGGGTATGGGAGCATAGCAGGTGGGAGATGGGAGCAGAGCAGGTGGGGGATGGGAGCAGAGAAGGTGGGGGATGAGAGCAGAGCAGGTGGGGGATGAGAGCAGAGCAGGTGGGGGATGGGAGCAGAGCAGGTGGGGGATGAGAGCAGAGCAGGTGCGGGGTGGGAGCAAAGCAGGCGGGGGGATGGGAGAGCAGGTGAGTTTTGGACTCCCTCTATGAACCCTGTAATTTGATGCACTAGCCTTGATCGCTACCTTGATGCTTACTTAGCTGTTTTTTCTCACACCCCAATCTCGTCTCATCCTATTCATCACATCCCATCCTATCCCATCCCACGGCATCCCATCTTGGTACACCACTCTAGGTCGGGCCATGCTTGCTGCAGCATCGACATTATGTGCTCCTTCAGACCCTACTACAGCAGTGGCAGCGGCGGCACCAATTGCATAAACAGTGGCAAAAGCCGAAGAAACGAGAGCAGCCAAGACAGGATCAGCAGAGGGTGGTGCAGGCGCTGCAGCAGCAGGGGGTGGTGCAGGGGCTATCAATGGACTAGTTTCTTTCGGGCAGCTCATTCCAACCCTTGCCAAATGCTTGCTGTTCAGTCTCGATCCCTTCATCTGCCCGACCAATAGTAAGTCGATCCTTTCATCTGCCCGACCAACAGTAAGTCGATCCTTTCATCTGCCCGAGCAACAGTAAGTCCTCCTTTTGTCTGCCCCACCAGGAGATGGTTGCTGTTGGAACATGCACTTCTGTGTTTCTCATCATGCCTACCGCAATCGTGCTGAAGGGCACCTGATCATGTGCTCGGTGTGGGGGGACTCAGTAATGTGCTGAGGTTGGTTGGAGGGTAAAATCACATGATCTTGCGCTAATTGATGTCTCGGGATGTCATAATACCACTGCATTGTTTGCAGGGTATTACTGACTCCATCGTTTGCACAATTGCCAAGCCTTTGTAAATGCTCACGCCACAACTGTGGGGTGAACTGTTAACGGGAATGGAGTGTTGGCCCCGCCCTCGCTTGGGCAACGCCGACGACTTGGTCGGGTGTACGGGAGTAGCAGTGGGAGAGCTGCTCGACAGGCTTGGTCGAGCTGCAGGGGACCGCTATGGTGTTGCTGTCGACCAGGGAGCTCGACAGCTGCAACTGACTAGTCTGGGCGACGGGTGGGCCGTCGACCAGGAGGGGGAGTTCGACCGGGAGGTCCACGGAGCAGTCCGTCGACCTGCAGTTCGACCGGGAGGTCGACGGAGCAGTTTGTCGACCTGACAAGTGAGCAGCGGTCGACGAGGGGAGCTCGGCGACAACAGCTGACAGTTCTGGTCGACGGAAGGGGTCCGTCGACCAGGGGGTAGCTTGACGAGAGCTGTGGTCGACCAGAGGGACCTGGTGGTCGACCAGAGGGACCCAGTGGTCGACCAGAAGCACTGGTGGTCGACCGGAGCACTTGGTGGTCGACCAAGTCGACTGGGTAACCTGTTCGACGAGTTCTGCGGAGGCACGCGAACTTCGTCGAGGTCGCGATGGCGAAGGCAACTTTGGGCTGGTATCCCGGAGTCGATGTGGCTCGTCAGGCGTAGACAACAGCCGACAGATGCACAACGGTGCAAGTCGGGCCAATCGTCTGCGCGCACCTGCGAACGTGCGCACTGCTGTCTTCTGCGGGGCAACGCTGGACAGCCGCTTTGCTGCAGCGTTGGCACGCCGTCGACCTGCAGTGTTGGCAGGTCGCCCTTCTGCAGTGTTGGCGCAGCTCCTCTACGCAACGCTGGTAGGCGGTCGACCAAGATGTGCTGGCGGTCGACCAGGCTAGCTGCAGGGTTGCTAGGTGCCTGATGTAGTCAATTCTATCATTGCTTGTTCAACTATTCTGTAATTTCGACTTTGCTAATGGAAACTCTTGCCGATTTCTCCCGTGATTGTGCAAGCACTAAGAAACTAGGCAAAGCAACGATCACTCCTAGTAGTTCGTGCCAACCCCCGTAGTCTAGCTCACTACCGTTATAGAGTGACTCTCCGCGTGGTGCGTTGAGTGTGGACGGCCCCACAAAATACCTTCAGATAGGAGCCAACTTTTGCACTAACTAAGTCGTTCGTAGGCCGGCAGCAGCGTTAGTCACCATGGTCGACCCCGTAGCTGATGCGGGTGTAGCGGACACCTTGGAGGCACGCTTGGCTGATGCGAGGAGACGCCACGCGGATGGCGAGTACGGGACGATCCCCTTAGTGATCGTCGAGTTGGGCATCCGGTCGCAGTGGGCGACGGAACACCCTTCCCGTCCTGCATCTCCTCGACCGGTGCGCAACGAAGGTGGCGTCGACGACGAGGTCGACGGAGGTGCACGAGTCAGCGGCAGCGAAGGCACGAAGCAGAGAGGGGTGATCATGGTCGACGGTGGTGTCGACGGAATCCAGGCGCGAGTGCAGCGGTCGACGGCGGCTGCAGGCAGCTCGCGTGTCGTCGTCGATGGTCGACGTCGATCTCCACTACGAAGCGGTGGAGGGCTCTCGGCGACGACGCACGTGACGGCGGGCGGGATTGCACCGGCGTATGGCTACTTCAAGTTCTCGCCGGACCGGATCACCGTCGCACCGCTGCAAGGTCGACGGGACCTCATCACCTGGAGGGAATCGATAGAACCTCAGCTGGAGGTCGTCGGGATGAAGGGCTTCGCCGACGGCACCGTGCCAATTCCGCCCGTGGACGATGTCGAGCTGCGCGAGGAGTTTCGTGCGGCTCACTTGCTCACCTTCATGGTCATCTCGAGGTGCTGCTCGCCGGTGGTGCAGCTGGCGCTCAGGTCCTGTCGAGAGCGATTGGATGCCGATCATCAAGCATGGCACTTCATCCTGTCGACGTACCAGGTGAAGGACGACCTGTACATCGGACAGCTGGAGGAGAAGATGACACACATTCGGATGGGCGAGCAGGAGTCGGCGACGAACTACTGCAACCGTGCTCGACGGATCCTGGCTGAGATGCGGATGGCGGGCGCAGAATACTCGACGTCGTCCTACATCACCCACGTCCTCAAGGGCCTGCCGCGAAGCTACAACCTCATGAAGAGGTTTATGATGGTGCCCGGCACACTTGAGTCCCTCGACGAGGACTCCCTCACCAGCTACATCCTCCAAGACGAGGCGATGCAGGAGGCCGAGCAGCCCACGGAGCTCCTTCCGTAGGCGAATTACGCTGCACCGACGAAGTCGAATCAGCAGCAAGGGCAGCGCGGGAAGCCGGGCGAAGGTGGTAGCGGAGGTGGGCGGTCGACGAAGGACGTCGACGAGAAGAGGACGACGCGGGGCAAGGGCCATAGAGGTGGTGGTCGACGGCGGGAGTGCTGGATCTGCGGCGACCCCGACCATCTTTCCTATGAGTGCCCCGACCGCAACGACAGTGACGAGGATGACACCAAGGGAGGACGTGGCCAGGCGACCAGCTGTCGCCCCAGTCGAGATGAGAAGCCGCGCAAGGAGAAGCAGACGTCGAAGAAGACGTCGTCGACGAAGGACGGCGACAGCTCCAGCGGCAAGGGCCGAGGCGACGGGGAGGCGTCGTGCTCGATGGTCGGCGTGGTGGAGCCGACAGTCTCGCTGGCACCAGAGGCTGGCGAGGACTTCCAGGCGGTGGCGGCAGCTGTGCAAGCCAACCCGATGGCGGTGCTGCTCGACAGCGGGTGCTCCCACCACCTGATGGGGACGAAGGCGGTCTTCGTCGACATGGCGCTGAGCGACGGAGTGAAGCACGTGCGTGGATTCAACGGGGCGTTGCAGCCTGTCGAGGGTCGCGGAATCGTCGCTCTACAAGGGGAGGCTGGGAAGCAGATCCTCATCCCCAACGTGCTCTACGTTCCGAGCGTACAGGCAAACCTGCTGTCAGCTGGCCAACTGAAGGAGAGCGGAGTGCAGCTGCAGGGCGACGGCGGCGAGATGCTGTTCGTCGCCGCGACCGGGGAGGTGCTCGGTCGAGCACGCCACATCGGACGAGTCCCCTGCACCGACCTTCGCCCCTGCTCGACGCGGTCGTCGTCGACCGAGGTGGTGGCTCTGCGGACGATCGTCTCGTCGACGAAGTCGACCCCTGACCGGTTGCATGCGAGGCTCGCGCACGTCGACGTCGACACGATCAAGAGCTCGGCGAAGCATGAGGTTGCTGTTGGGCTCAACATCACGCCTTCGACCGGAGCAGACCCGCCGTGTGTCTCGTGCGTCGGAGGAAAGCTGGCGCGGCACACCTTCCCCGACAAGGGCTCGGACTCCGAGGAGGCACTGGCTGTCGTGCACGTTGACTTGTGCGGGCCATTCCGGGTGGCTGCCAAGGAGGGCAGCTTGTACTTACTGCTGCTGAAGGATCGCCATACTCGGTTCGTGTGGGCAATGCCGGTCACTAAGAAGATCGACGTGCTGCGGGAGTTCCAGAAGTGGCTGGTGCTGGTGGAACGGTAGACGAAGAAGTCGGTGCTGTCGCTTCGCTCAGACAGGGGAGGGGAGTTCCTCGGAAAGGACTTCACCAACTTCGTCGACGGGAAGGGCATCGTCCACGACCTGACGTGCCCCTACACTCCGCAGCAGAACGGCATGGCTGAGCGGGAGATGCGTACGGTCGTCGAGTCCGTGCGGACAATGCTGCTGCACATGGGCGTGCAGCACCACTGGTGGCACCTCACTCTTCGACAAGCTCTCTGGGTGCGCAACTGCTTGGAGCGGTCGACTACGCCGCCGGGGACAACTCCGTACCAGCTTCTGACCGGGAAGAAGCCCGACCTTACGCTGGCGCGGGTGTGGGGCTGTATGGTGCAGTTCATGGTTCCTGAGCAGCAGCGCGGTGGGAAGCTGGCGCAGAAGGCTCGCTGGGGGCTTCACCTGGGTGTGTCGCCGGAGAGCAAGGGCTGAGAGGTGCTCGACCTAACCGACAACAAGGTGGTTACGTCGGTCGAGGTGATCTTCTACGAGACGCTGTTGCTGGAGGTGTGGAAGGCGAAGTATGGGCTGGCGTCGGGGCGGACGCAGGCACACCCGCCAACGGACACCTTGACGGCGATGGTCCCAATGCTCGCCGAAGTTGACGAGCCTGCTGATGAGGACGTTGTGGAGGTTCTTCCTCCTCCCCCTATTCTTGCTCCTCCCTCCCCCGTCGCAGATCGGCCTGCGTCGACACCTGTGTCGGTCACCGGCGATGAGGGGAGCCTTGAGGCGTCGCCTGTGGCGCCGGCCAGTGGCATCGCCGGCGGTCGACAAGGCGCCAAGCTCGTCGACCAGGATGGGAATCCGGGGCGGTCGACAGGGGAGCCGGTCGAATAGGAGGCAGCACCAGGGTTGCAGTCAACAGGGGAGCTGTCAAAGTCAGCAGCAGGCGAGCAATTGGTTGAAGGGTCGAAGCAGCAGGTCAACGACGATGATGTCGACGAGGAAGGGGAGCGGTCGGCGGGTGAGGAGTCCGCCGACAGCGACGTGGTGGAGGTGCCGATCACGAAGCCGGAGCTGCAACGCACAGGTCAAGCTTGACGGCCGCCGGAGCGGCTGAGCTTCCACGCCTGCCTACCGCCAGCTGCCTTCACCACGGTGTACGACGAGGTCGACGACGACCTGTTGTACGACGACGCCGAGGAGGATGAGGAACTGCCGGAGCTCGACCCCGTCGTGCATACCGACCCCGAACACCGCTGGGACATCGCCACGATGACGGTGAAGGAGGCGCTGGCGAGTTGGAAGGGCGAGGCGGTGAAGGCCGCCATGGAAGAAGAGATCCGCAGCCTCATCGGCATGGGCACTTGGGAGTTGGTCGAACGCCCACGCGGGGTGAACATCATGAAGAACCGGTGGGTGCTGACGACCAAGTACCGCATCGAGGACACCGTCGAGCGCGAGAAAGCGAGATTGGTTGTTAAGGGCTTCACGCAGGTGTACGGCACCGACTACGACGAGACGTACTCGCCAGTGAGCAACTACGTCACGCTGAGGATCTTCCTCAGCATTGTCGCCATCCTCGACCTCCACGTGATGCAGCTCGACATGAAGAACGCTTTCCTGCAGAGTAAGCTCGACAGGGTGCTCTACATGTACCAGGCGGACTACTTTGACGATGGGACCGGCCGGGTGTGTAAGCTGCTTAAGAGCCTCTACCGGCTGAAGCAGTCGCCGCTGCTGTGGTACAGGGCTCTCGACGGTGTGCTGCTGGGCGCTGGCTGGAAGAAGAGCCAAGTCGACGAGGCGCTCTACTTCAAGGCCGGCGATGACAAAGTGACCTGCTGGGTGCTGGTCTACGTTGACGACCTGCTTGCCACCAGTAGCAGCACCGCGATGCTGAAGGACCTGAAGGAGCTGCTGGAGGCTGCCTTCGAGCTGCGCAAGATCTCGCCCGTCGTCAAGTACCTTGGGCTGGAGATCGTGCGCGACAGGCCAGCCAGGAAGCTGTGGCTGCACCAGCAGGGCTACGCCGACAAGCTGCGCAGGCGCTTCATCGACGAGGAGCAGGGCGGTCGAGTCCCAAAGACGCCTGTCTCGGTTGACGCCTACGCTGAGCTGACGTTCGATGACGAGGAGGCCCAGGAGCGCGAGGAGGAGGAGTACAGACAGAAGGTCGGCTCGCTGCATTTCGCGGCGACGACGACGAGGCCGGACATTGCGTTCGCCTGCAGCAAGCTGGGGAGCGGCCTCACGGTGAGGAGCGACCAGCATTGGCGCGAGGTCGACCGCTGCCTCGCCTACCTCGCTGACACCCGCAACACCACCCTGGAGTTCGGCGGTGGACCAGAGTCACTGGAGCTGATCGGCTACGTGGATGCCGACGACGCGGGCGACAAGCAGACTCGGACGAGCACGGGAGGCTACGTGTTCGTCTACGAAGGGGCCGCCGTCTCCTGGTCGAGCTCGCGCATCAAGTGCGCGACATTGTCGTCGACCGAGTCAGAGTACGTGGCGGCCACGGATGCAAGCAAGGAGGGACGCCGACTTTGTTTCCTTCTTGCGGAATTCAAGGTGCTTGACGCTGGGAAGCCGACCGTCCTCCACGTGGACAACAAGTCGGCGATCACGGTCGCTGAGGGCTTGGGGCTGACGGGCAACCTCAAGCACATGGAGCGACGCTACGCCTGGCTGCAGCACATGGTGAGGCGCGGGAATTTCGTGCTGACGTACATCCCGACCACCGAGCAGCCGGCGGACTTCCTGACGAAGGCGCTGCATTTTCTGGCTTTCAACCGGTGCTTTGTCGCCATCGGCCAAGTTCGTCTGGCCGACGTCAGCGACGGCGACGATGAGGTGCAGCAGTAGGTGCCGTGCCCTTCTGCACGGCTGGTGCGGTGACGACGTGCTGTGTGTGAGGTGTACGCCGAGGACGAGTTTTCTCCGTGGAGTACTGCCATGTGGGCTGGAGGCCCAAGCGTGAGCGCGGCAGGGGAGTGTTAACGGGAATGGAGTATTGGCCCCGCCCTCGCTTGGGCAATGCCGACGACTTGGTCGGATGTACGGGAGTAGCAGCCGACCGTTCACAGTGGGAGAGCTGCTCGACGGACTTGGTTGAGCTGCAGGGGACCGCTGTGGTGTTGCTATCGACCAGGGAGCTCAACAGCTGCAACTGACTGGTCTGGGCGACGGGTGGGCCGTCGACCAGGAGGGGCAGTTCGACCGGGAGGTCGACGGAGCAGTCCGTTGACCTGCAGTTCGACCGAGAGGTCGACGGAGCAGTCCATTGACCTGCAGTTTGACCGGGAGGTCGACGGAGCAGTCCGTCGACCTGACAAGTGACCAGCAGTCGACGAGGGGAGCTCGGCGACAACAGCTGACAGTTCTGGTCGACGAAAGGGGTCCGTCGACCAGGGGGTTAGCTCGACGGGAGCTGTGGTCGACCAGAGGGACCTGGTGGTCGACCAGAGGGACCCAATGGTCGACCAAGAGCACTGGTGATCGACCGGAGCACTTGGCGGTCGACCAGGTCGACCGGGTAACCTGTTCGACGAGTTCTACGGAGGCACGCGAACTTCGTCGAGGTCGCGATGGCGAAGGCGACTTCGGGCTGGTCTCCCGAAGTCGATGTGGCTCGTCAGGCGTAGACAACAGCCGACGGATGCACAACGGTGCAAGTCGGGCCAATCGTCTGCGCGCACCTGTGAGCGTGCGCACTGCTGTCTTCTACGGGGCAACACTAGACAGCCACTTTGCTGCAGCGTTGGCACGCCGTCGACCTGCAGTGTTGGCAGGTCGCCCTTCTGCAGTGCTGGCGCGGCTCCTCTATGCAACGCTGACAGGCGGTCGACCAAGCTGTGCTGGCGGTCGACCAGGCTAGCTGCAGGGTTGCTAGGTGCCTGATGTAGTCAATTCTGTCATTGCTTGTTCAACTATTCTGTAATTTCCACTTTGCTAGTGGAAACGCTTGCCGATTTCTCCCGTGAATGTGCAAGCACTAAGGAACTAGGCAAAGTGACGATCACTCCTAGTAGTTCGTGCCAACCCCCGTAGTCTAGCTCACTACCATTGTAGAGTGACTCTCCGCATGCACTTTAAGTGATACTGACCCCCTGTTCCCTTCCCCTCCCCCTCCCCTCCCCTTCCCTCCCCTCCCGTCCCTCCCCCTCCTCCTTCCCACCCCACTCCCTGCTCATTTTCTCCTCCCAATTTTCCCGTCTATTTCTCCCTGCCCTTTGCAGTCTACAGCTCTCGCAAGGAGGGCAAGCTCGTGTGCTTCAAACGTATTCGAGACCGATACAGCAACAGTGACTGTAACAGCGGAGCGGTTACCAGCACTGTCAGCAGCAACGAAGGAGGGGTTGTTGTTGATGCTCTATCCCGTCAGAAGACTCGAAGGGTGCAGAGCGGTGGGCACCGGTTTGTGGCGGTGGGGGATGGGTGTGAAGAGGCAGCAGCGGCACAAATCATGGGATGGCCGTATGTGAGAGTGGATGCAGCATGGGATGACATGCGCCTGACAAGCATGTCTCTAGCACAGATACTGCAGGCACGTGTGGGATGACACGATAGCAAGTCTTTGGCATATATATTCTGCAGGCACGAGTGGGGCTGTCGTGTCATTCTGCAGGCACGAGTGGTGATGTCGTGTCATTTTGCAGGCACGAGTGGGGCTGTCGTGTCATTCTGCAGGCACGATTGGGGCTGTCGTGTCATTCTGAAGGCACGAGTGGGGCTGTCGTGTCATTCTGCAGGCACGTGAGGAATGACAAGATAGCAAGCGTGTTATGAGTCGACTCATAACACACCTGTGAGGGTGGACGCAGCATGGGATGACATGCGCCTGACCAGCATGTCTCTAGGCCAGATACTGCAGGCACGCATGGGGTGACATGACACGACACTATAGCGGGCATGCAGGCAGTAGGCATAGATTTTTCAGCAGCAGTAGCAGCAGCATCAGCAGCAGCAAGTATCATGGGGTGGCCGAATGTGAGAGTGGATGCGGCATGGGATGACATGCTCCTGACAAGCATGCCTATGGTGCAGATTCTGCAGGCACATGTGGGATGGGATGACACATTAGCAGGCACACAGTCACCAGGTGTAGAACTTTCAACAGCAGCAGCTGTTGCCTTCAGTAGCATCTGTGGATGTAGCCAGGATAGAGCACTCAAGGGGGTGAGTGGAGTCAGTGGGATATGCACATACGCAGCCATTTCACACCCCTGTAAATTTATCAGGGTAGGATCGCCTGTACAGTACATTCCATATTCCGTTTGCATGGAGAATCTGGTGCTATTCTCTCCTGTCGTAAAATGACTATCGTACCTTGACCCTGCGAAACACTAAATCATGCCAGCCATGAATCACAGACATGACATCCTAGCTTCTGCCACTCAATCTGCCGAACACATGGCACTCACAACATTTTTTTTCAAAACCAATGTGTTCGTTAAAACGTACACTACTGTACGCTCCTCTAACTCAAGCATCTTCAGCAATTATGACAACCTTCATGCCTTTGAGGCAGTCATTGCAAGAGCTGCTGGTGAAATACCCTGTTTAGGTTAAATCTCCCACTTTAACCCAGACCATGGCGCGGTGTGCCCATGAAGCACAGTGAAAGAATCGCCAGAAGCCCCAAAGTGGCAGGTTAAGAAGCGGTTGACATCCACTGCCACCAGGTTGTGCCTGCGCACCCAGTCTTTCCACTTGAACACTGGATTGGGGGAAAGCAAAGACACGTGCAAGGGAGAGCGTGTTGTGAGTCATGGACAGGCCCACCAGATTGTGCTTGTGCAGCCAGTTGTTCCACCTGAACGCTGGGTTG
This sequence comes from Closterium sp. Naga37s-1, assembly GCA_947471745.1. Classification (NCBI taxonomy): domain Eukaryota; kingdom Viridiplantae; phylum Streptophyta; class Zygnematophyceae; order Desmidiales; family Closteriaceae; genus Closterium; species Closterium sp. Naga37s-1. The sequence continues at coordinate 4,085,106 of CANJKZ010000056.1, read as the reverse complement.
GGGAACGGCACGTGCAATTGCGAGGGAGGGCGAGCGAGAGAGGAGTGTGAAAAGAGTGTGTGGGGAGAGCAAAAATGGTGTGCTTGGGGATCAAGAGAGGTGCGTGCTTGGGGATCAAGAGAGGTGCGTGCTTGGGGATCAAGAGAGGTGCGTGCTTGGGGATCAAGAGAGGTGCGTGCTTGGGGATCAAGAGAGGTGCGTGCTTGCGGATCAAGAGAGGTGCGTGCTTGGGGATCAAGAGAGGTGCGTGCTTGGGGATCAAGAGAGGTGCGTGCTTGGGGATCAAGAGAGGTGCGTGCTTGGGGATCAAGAGAGGTGCGTGCTTGGGGATCAAGAGAGGTGCGTGCTTGGGGATCAAGAGAGGTGCGTGCTTGGGGATCAAGAGAGGTGCGTGCTTGGGGATCAAGAGAGGTGAGGTGCGTGCTTGGGGATCAAGAGAGGTGCGTGCTTGGGGATCAAGAGAGGTGCGTGCTTGGGGATCAAGAGAGGTGAGGTGCGTGCTTGGGGATCAAGAGAGGTGCGTGCTTGGGGATCAAGAGAGGTGCGTGCTTGGGGATCAAGAGAGGTGAGGTGCGTGCTTGGGGATCAAGAGAGGTGCGTGCTTGGGGATCAAGAGAGGTGCGTGCTTGGGGATCAAGAGAGGTGAGGTGCGTGCTTGGGGATCAAGAGAGGTGCGTGCTTGGGGATCAAGAGAGGTGCGTGCTTGGGGATCAAGAGAGGTGAGGTGCGTGCTTGGGGATCAAGAGAGGTGCGTGCTTGGGGATCAAGAGAGGTGCGTGCTTGGGGATCAAGAGAGGTGAGGTGCGTGCTTGGGGATCAAGAGAGGTGCGTGCTTGGGGATCAAGAGAGGTGCGTGCTTGGGGATCAAGAGAGGTGAGGTGCGTGCTTGGGGATCAAGAGAGGTGCGTGCTTGGGGATCAAGAGAGGTGCGTGCTTGGGGATCAAGAGAGGTGAGGTGCGTGCTTGGGGATCAAGAGAGGTGCGTGCTTGGGGATCAAGAGAGGTGCGTGCTTGGGGATCAAGAGAGGTGAGGTGCGTGCTTGGGGATCAAGAGAGGTGCGTGCTTGGGGATCAAGAGAGGTGCGTGCTTGGGGATCAAGAGAGGTGAGGTGCGTGCTTGGGGATCAAGAGAGGTGCGTGCTTGGGGATCAAGAGAGGTGCGTGCTTGGGGATCAAGAGAGGTGAGGTGCGTGCTTGGGGATCAAGAGAGGTGCGTGCTTGGGGATCAAGAGAGGTGCGTGCTTGGGGATCAAGAGAGGTGAGGTGCGTGCTTGGGGATCAAGAGAGGTGCGTGCTTGGGGATCAAGAGAGGTGCGTGCTTGGGGATCAAGAGAGGTGAGGTGCGTGCTTGGGGATCAAGAGAGGTGCGTGCTTGGGGATCAAGAGAGGTGCGTGCTTGGGGATCAAGAGAGGTGAGGTGCGTGCTTGGGGATCAAGAGAGGTGCGTGCTTGGGGATCAAGAGAGGTGCGTGCTTGGGGATCAAGAGAGGTGAGGTGCGTGCTTGGGGATCAAGAGAGGTGCGTGCTTGGGGATCAAGAGAGGTGCGTGCTTGGGGATCAAGAGAGGTGAGGTGCGTGCTTGGGGATCAAGAGAGGTGCGTGCTTGGGGATCAAGAGAGGTGCGTGCTTGGGGATCAAGAGAGGTGAGGTGCGTGCTTGGGGATCAAGAGAGGTGCGTGCTTGGGGATCAAGAGAGGTGCGTGCTTGGGGATCAAGAGAGGTGAGGTGCGTGCTTGGGGATCAAGAGAGGTGCGTGCTTGGGGATCAAGAGAGGTGCGTGCGTGGGGATCAAGAGAGGTGAGGTGCGTGCTTGGGGATCAAGAGAGGTGCGTGCTTGGGGATCAAGAGAGGTGCGTGCGTGGGGATCAAGAGAGGTGAGGTGCGTGCTTGGGGATCAAGAGAGGTGCGTGCTTGGGGATCAAGAGAGGTGAGGTGCGTGCTTGGGGATCAAGAGAGGTGAGGTGCGTGCTTGGGGATCAAGAGAGGTGCGTGCTTGGGGATCAAGAGAGGTGAGGTGCGTGCTTGGGGATCAAGAGAGGTGAGGTGCGTGCTTGGGGATCAAGAGAGGTGCGTGCTTGGGGATCAAGAGAGGTGAGGTGCGTGCTTGGGGATCAAGAGAGGTGAGGTGCGTGCTTGGGGATCAAGAGAGGTGCGTGCTTGGGGATCAAGAGAGGTGAGGTGCGTGCTTGGGGATCAAGAGAGGTGAGGTGCGTGCTTGGGGATCAAGAGAGGTGCGTGCTTGGGGATCAAGAGAGGTGAGGTGCGTGCTTGGGGATCAAGAGAGGTGAGGTGCGTGCTTGGGGATCAAGAGAGGTGCGTGCTTGGGGATCAAGAGAGGTGAGGTGCGTGCTTGGGGATCAAGAGAGGTGAGGTGCGTGCTTGGGGATCAAGAGAGGTGCGTGCTTGGGGATCAAGAGAGGTGAGGTGCGTGCTTGGGGATCAAGAGAGGTGAGGTGCGTGCTTGGGGATCAAGAGAGGTGCGTGCTTGGGGATCAAGAGAGGTGAGGTGCGTGCTTGGGGATCAAGAGAGGTGAGGTGCGTGCTTGGGGATCAAGAGAGGTGCGTGCTTGGGGATCAAGAGAGGTGAGGTGCGTGCTTGGGGATCAAGAGAGGTGAGGTGCGTGCTTGGGGATCAAGAGAGGTGCGTGCTTGGGGATCAAGAGAGGTGAGGTGCGTGCTTGGGGATCAAGAGAGGTGAGGTGCGTGCTTGGGGATCAAGAGAGGTGCGTGCTTGGGGATCAAGAGAGGTGAGGTGCGTGCTTGGGGATCAAGAGAGGTGAGGTGCGTGCTTGGGGATCAAGAGAGGTGCGTGCTTGGGGATCAAGAGAGGTGAGGTGCGTGCTTGGGGATCAAGAGAGGTGCGTGCTTGGGGATCAAGAGAGGTGCGTGCTTGGGGATCAAGAGAGGTGAGGTGCGTGCTTGGGGATCAAGAGAGGTGCGTGCTTGGGGATCAAGAGAGGTGCGTGCTTGGGGATCAAGAGAGGTGAGGTGCGTGCTTGGGGATCAAGAGAGGTGCGTGCTTGGGGATCAAGAGAGGTGCGTGCTTGGGGATCAAGAGAGGTGAGGTGCGTGCTTGGGGATCAAGAGAGGTGCGTGCTTGGGGATCAAGAGAGGTGCGTGCTTGGGGATCAAGAGAGGTGAGGTGCGTGCTTGGGGATCAAGAGACGTGCGTGCTTGGGGATCAAGAGAGGTGCGTGCTTGGGGATCAAGAGAGGTGAGGTGCGTGCTTGGGGATCAAGAGACGTGCGTGCTTGGGGATCAAGAGAGGTGCGTGCTTGGGGATCAAGAGAGGTGAGGTGCGTGCTTGGGGATCAAGAGACGTGCGTGCTTGGGGATCAAGAGAGGTGCGTGCTTGGGGATCAAGAGAGGTGAGGTGCGTGCTTGGGGATCAAGAGACGTGCGTGCTTGGGGATCAAGAGAGGTGCGTGCTTGGGGATCAAGAGAGGTGAGGTGCGTGCTTGGGGATCAAGAGACGTGCGTGCTTGGGGATCAAGAGAGGTGCGTGCTTGGGGATCAAGAGAGGTGAGGTGCGTGCTTGGGGATCAAGAGACGTGCGTGCTTGGGGATCAAGAGAGGTGCGTGCTTGGGGATCAAGAGAGGTGAGGTGCGTGCTTGGGGATCAAGAGACGTGCGTGCTTGGGGATCAAGAGAGGTGCGTGCTTGGGGATCAAGAGAGGTGAGGTGCGTGCTTGGGGATCAAGAGACGTGCGTGCTTGGGGATCAAGAGAGGTGCGTGCTTGGGGATCAAGAGAGGTGAGGTGCGTGCTTGGGGATCAAGAGACGTGCGTGCTTGGGGATCAAGAGAGGTGCGTGCTTGGGGATCAAGAGAGGTGAGGTGCGTGCTTGGGGATCAAGAGACGTGCGTGCTTGGGGATCAAGAGAGGTGCGTGCTTGGGGATCAAGAGAGGTGAGGTGCGTGCTTGGGGATCAAGAGAGGTGCGTGCTTGGGGATCAAGAGAGGTGCGTGCTTGGGGATCAAGAGAGGTGAGGTGCGTGCTTGGGGATCAAGAGAGGTGCGTGCTTGGGGATCAAGAGAGGTGCGTGCTTGGGGATCAAGAGAGGTGAGGTGCGTGCTTGGGGATCAAGAGAGGTGCGTGCTTGGGGATCAAGAGAGGTGCGTGCTTGGGGATCAAGAGAGGTGAGGTGCGTGCTTGGGGATCAAGAGAGGTGCGTGCTTGGGGATCAAGAGAGGTGCGTGCTTGGGGATCAAGAGAGGTGAGGTGCGTGCTTGGGGATCAAGAGAGGTGCGTGCTTGGGGATCAAGAGAGGTGCGTGCTTGGGGATCAAGAGAGGTGAGGTGCGTGCTTGGGGATCAAGAGAGGTGCGTGCTTGGGGATCAAGAGAGGTGCGTGCTTGGGGATCAAGAGAGGTGAGGTGCGTGCTTGGGGATCAAGAGAGGTGCGTGCTTGGGGATCAAGAGAGGTGCGTGCTTGGGGATCAAGAGAGGTGAGGTGCGTGCTTGGGGATCAAGAGAGGTGCGTGCTTGGGGATCAAGAGAGGTGCGTGCTTGGGGATCAAGAGAGGTGAGGTGCGTGCTTGGGGATCAAGAGAGGTGCGTGCTTGGGGATCAAGAGAGGTGCGTGCTTGGGGATCAAGAGAGGTGAGGTGCGTGCTTGGGGATCAAGAGAGGTGCGTGCTTGGGGATCAAGAGAGGTGCGTGCTTGGGGATCAAGAGAGGTGAGGTGCGTGCTTGGGGATCAAGAGAGGTGCGTGCTTGGGGATCAAGAGAGGTGCGTGCTTGGGGATCAAGAGAGGTGAGGTGCGTGCTTGGGGATCAAGAGAGGTGCGTGCTTGGGGATCAAGAGAGGTGCGTGCTTGGGGATCAAGAGAGGTGAGGTGCGTGCTTGGGGATCAAGAGAGGTGCGTGCTTGGGGATCAAGAGAGGTGCGTGCTTGGGGATCAAGAGAGGTGAGGTGCGTGCTTGGGGATCAAGAGAGGTGCGTGCTTGGGGATCAAGAGAGGTGAGGTGCGTGCTTGGGGATCAAGAGAGGTGAGGTGCGTGCTTGGGGATCAAGAGAGGTGCGTGCTTGGGGATCAAGAGAGGTGAGGTGCGTGCTTGGGGATCAAGAGAGGTGAGGTGCGTGCTTGGGGATCAAGAGAGGTGCGTGCTTGGGGATCAAGAGAGGTGAGGTGCGTGCTTGGGGATCAAGAGAGGTGAGGTGCGTGCTTGGGGATCAAGAGAGGTGCGTGCTTGGGGATCAAGAGAGGTGAGGTGCGTGCTTGGGGATCAAGAGAGGTGAGGTGCGTGCTTGGGGATCAAGAGAGGTGCGTGCTTGGGGATCAAGAGAGGTGAGGTGCGTGCTTGGGGATCAAGAGAGGTGAGGTGCGTGCTTGGGGATCAAGAGAGGTGCGTGCTTGGGGATCAAGAGAGGTGAGGTGCGTGCTTGGGGATCAAGAGAGGTGAGGTGCGTGCTTGGGGATCAAGAGAGGTGCGTGCTTGGGGATCAAGAGAGGTGAGGTGCGTGCTTGGGGATCAAGAGAGGTGAGGTGCGTGCTTGGGGATCAAGAGAGGTGCGTGCTTGGGGATCAAGAGAGGTGAGGTGCGTGCTTGGGGATCAAGAGAGGTGAGGTGCGTGCTTGGGGATCAAGAGAGGTGCGTGCTTGGGGATCAAGAGAGGTGAGGTGCGTGCTTGGGGATCAAGAGAGGTGAGGTGCGTGCTTGGGGATCAAGAGAGGTGCGTGCTTGGGGATCAAGAGAGGTGAGGTGCGTGCTTGGGGATCAAGAGAGGTGAGGTGCGTGCTTGGGGATCAAGAGAGGTGCGTGCTTGGGGATCAAGAGAGGTGAGGTGCGTGCTTGGGGATCAAGAGAGGTGAGGTGCGTGCTTGGGGATCAAGAGAGGTGCGTGCTTGGGGATCAAGAGAGGTGCGTGCTTGGGGATCAAGAGAGGTGAGGTGCGTGCTTGGGGATCAAGAGAGGTGCGTGCTTGGGGATCAAGAGAGGTGCGTGCTTGGGGATCAAGAGAGGTGAGGTGCGTGCTTGGGGATCAAGAGACGTGCGTGCTTGGGGATCAAGAGAGGTGCGTGCTTGGGGATCAAGAGAGGTGAGGTGCGTGCTTGGGGATCAAGAGACGTGCGTGCTTGGGGATCAAGAGAGGTGCGTGCTTGGGGATCAAGAGAGGTGAGGTGCGTGCTTGGGGATCAAGAGACGTGCGTGCTTGGGGATCAAGAGAGGTGCGTGCTTGGGGATCAAGAGAGGTGAGGTGCGTGCTTGGGGATCAAGAGACGTGCGTGCTTGGGGATCAAGAGAGGTGCGTGCTTGGGGATCAAGAGAGGTGAGGTGCGTGCTTGGGGATCAAGAGACGTGCGTGCTTGGGGATCAAGAGAGGTGCGTGCTTGGGGATCAAGAGAGGTGAGGTGCGTGCTTGGGGATCAAGAGACGTGCGTGCTTGGGGATCAAGAGACGTGCGTGCTTGGGGATCAAGAGAGGTGAGGTGCGTGCTTGGGGATCAAGAGACGTGCGTGCTTGGGGATCAAGAGACGTGCGTGCTTGGGGATCAAGAGAGGTGAGGTGCGTGCTTGGGGATCAAGAGACGTGCGTGCTTGGGGATCAAGAGACGTGCGTGCTTGGGGATCAAGAGAGGTGAGGTGCGTGCTTGGGGATCAAGAGACGTGCGTGCTTGGGGATCAAGAGACGTGCGTGCTTGGGATCAAGAGAGGTGAGGTGCGTGCTTGGGGATCAAGAGACGTGCGTGCTTGGGGATCAAGAGAGGTGCGTGCTTGGGGATCAAGAGAGGTGAGGTGCGTGCTTGGGGATCAAGAGACGTGCGTGCTTGGGGATCAAGAGAGGTGCGTGCTTGGGGATCAAGAGAGGTGAGGTGCGTGCTTGGGGATCAAGAGACGTGCGTGCTTGGGGATCAAGAGACGTGCGTGCTTGGGGATCAAGAGAGGTGAGGTGCGTGCTTGGGGATCAAGAGACGTGCGTGCTTGGGGATCAAGAGACGTGCGTGCTTGGGGATCAAGAGAGGTGAGGTGCGTGCTTGGGGATCAAGAGACGTGCGTGCTTGGGGATCAAGAGACGTGCGTGCTTGGGGATCAAGAGAGGTGAGGTGCGTGCTTGGGGATCAAGAGACGTGCGTGCTTGGGGATCAAGAGACGTGCGTGCTTGGGGATCAAGAGAGGTGAGGTGCGTGCTTGGGGATCAAGAGACGTGCGTGCTTGGGGATCAAGAGACGTGCGTGCTTGGGGATCAAGAGAGGTGAGGTGCGTGCTTGGGGATCAAGAGACGTGCGTGCTTGGGGATCAAGAGACGTGCGTGCTTGGGGATCAAGAGAGGTGAGGTGCGTGCTTGGGGATCAAGAGACGTGCGTGCTTGGGGATCAAGAGACGTGCGTGCTTGGGGATCAAGAGAGGTGAGGTGCGTGCTTGGGGATCAAGAGACGTGCGTGCTTGGGGATCAAGAGACGTGCGTGCTTGGGGATCAAGAGAGGTGAGGTGCGTGCTTGGGGATCAAGAGACGTGCGTGCTTGGGGATCAAGAGACGTGCGTGCTTGGGGATCAAGAGAGGTGAGGTGCGTGCTTGGGGATCAAGAGACGTGCGTGCTTGGGGATCAAGAGACGTGCGTGCTTGGGGATCAAGAGAGGTGAGGTGCGTGCTTGGGGATCAAGAGACGTGCGTGCTTGGGGATCAAGAGACGTGCGTGCTTGGGGATCAAGAGAGGTGAGGTGCGTGCTTGGGGATCAAGAGACGTGCGTGCTTGGGGATCAAGAGACGTGCGTGCTTGGGGATCAAGAGAGGTGAGGTGCGTGCTTGGGGATCAAGAGACGTGCGTGCTTGGGGATCAAGAGACGTGCGTGCTTGGGGATCAAGAGAGGTGAGGTGCGTGCTTGGGGATCAAGAGACGTGCGTGCTTGGGGATCAAGAGACGTGCGTGCTTGGGGATCAAGAGAGGTGAGGTGCGTGCTTGGGGATCAAGAGACGTGCGTGCTTGGGGATCAAGAGACGTGCGTGCTTGGGGATCAAGAGAGGTGCGTGCTTGGGGATCAAGAGAGGTGAGGTGCGTGCTTGGGGATCAAGAGACGTGCGTGCTTGGGGATCAAGAGAGGTGAGGTGCGTGCTTGGGGATCAAGAGAGGTGAGGTGCGTGCTTGGGGATCAAGAGACGTGCGTGCTTGGGGATCAAGAGACGTGCGTGCTTGGGGATCAAGAGAGGTGAGGTGCGTGCTTGGGGATCAAGAGACGTGCGTGCTTGGGGATCAAGAGAGGTGAGGTGCGTGCTTGGGGATCAAGAGAGGTGAGGTGCGTGCTTGGGGATCAAGAGACGTGCGTGCTTGGGGATCAAGAGACGTGCGTGCTTGGGGATCAAGAGAGGTGAGGTGCGTGCTTGGGGATCAAGAGACGTGCGTGCTTGGGGATCAAGAGACGTGCGTGCTTGGGGATCAAGAGAGGTGAGGTGCGTGCTTGGGGATCAAGAGACGTGCGTGCTTGGGGATCAAGAGACGTGCGTGCTTGGGGATCAAGAGAGGTGAGGTGCGTGCTTGGGGATCAAGAGACGTGCGTGCTTGGGGATCAAGAGACGTGCGTGCTTGGGGATCAAGAGAGGTGAGGTGCGTGCTTGGGGATCAAGAGACGTGCGTGCTTGGGGATCAAGAGACGTGCGTGCTTGGGGATCAAGAGAGGTGAGGTGCGTGCTTGGGGATCAAGAGACGTGCGTGCTTGGGGATCAAGAGACGTGCGTGCTTGGGGATCAAGAGAGGTGAGGTGCGTGCTTGGGGATCAAGAGACGTGCGTGCTTGGGGATCAAGAGACGTGCGTGCTTGGGGATCAAGAGAGGTGAGGTGCGTGCTTGGGGATCAAGAGACGTGCGTGCTTGGGGATCAAGAGACGTGCGTGCTTGGGGATCAAGAGAGGTGAGGTGCGTGCTTGGGGATCAAGAGACGTGCGTGCTTGGGGATCAAGAGACGTGCGTGCTTGGGGATCAAGAGAGGTGAGGTGCGTGCTTGGGGATCAAGAGACGTGCGTGCTTGGGGATCAAGAGACGTGCGTGCTTGGGGATCAAGAGAGGTGAGGTGCGTGCTTGGGGATCAAGAGACGTGCGTGCTTGGGGATCAAGAGACGTGCGTGCTTGGGGATCAAGAGAGGTGAGGTGCGTGCTTGGGGATCAAGAGACGTGCGTGCTTGGGGATCAAGAGACGTGCGTGCTTGGGGATCAAGAGAGGTGAGGTGCGTGCTTGGGGATCAAGAGACGTGCGTGCTTGGGGATCAAGAGACGTGCGTGCTTGGGGATCAAGAGAGGTGAGGTGCGTGCTTGGGGATCAAGAGACGTGCGTGCTTGGGGATCAAGAGACGTGCGTGCTTGGGGATCAAGAGAGGTGAGGTGCGTGCTTGGGGATCAAGAGACGTGCGTGCTTGGGGATCAAGAGACGTGCGTGCTTGGGGATCAAGAGAGGTGAGGTGCGTGCTTGGGGATCAAGAGACGTGCGTGCTTGGGGATCAAGAGACGTGCGTGCTTGGGGATCAAGAGAGGTGAGGTGCGTGCTTGGGGATCAAGAGACGTGCGTGCTTGGGGATCAAGAGACGTGCGTGCTTGGGGATCAAGAGACGTGCGTGCTTGGGGATCAAGAGAGGTGCGTGCTTGGGGATCAAGAGACGTGCGTGCTTGGGGATCAAGAGACGTGCGTGCTTGGGGATCAAGAGAGGTGCGTGCTTGGGGATCAAGAGACGTGCGTGCTTGGGGATCAAGAGACGTGCGTGCTTGGGGATCAAGAGAGGTGCGTGCTTGGGGATCAAGAGACGTGCGTGCTTGGGGATCAAGAGACGTGCGTGCTTGGGGATCAAGAGAGGTGCGTGCTTGGGGATCAAGAGACGTGCGTGCTTGGGGATCAAGAGACGTGCGTGCTTGGGGATCAAGAGAGGTGCGTGCTTGGGGATCAAGAGACGTGCGTGCTTGGGGATCAAGAGACGTGCGTGCTTGGGGATCAAGAGAGGTGCGTGCTTGGGGATCAAGAGAGGTGCGTGCTTGGGGATCAAGAGAGGTGCGTGCTTGGGGATCAAGAGAGGTGCGTGCTTGGGGATCAAGAGATGTGATCAAGAGAGGTGTGTGCTTGGGGATCAAGAGAGGTGTGTGCCTGGGGATCAAGAGAGGTGTGTGCTTGGGGATCAAGAGAGGTGTGTGCTTGGGGATCAAGAGAGGTGTGTGCTTGGGGATCAAGAGAGGTGTGTGCTTGGGGATCAAGAGAGGTGTGTGCTCTCAAAGTTAGAATGCAACGGAATACTTGACTAGAAAGGAGTTGGGGTACAAATTAGAAACCCTAACATATTTGTACTCACTAAGGAGCACCTCACTACAACCTATCACAAGTATCAACATTTGACACACCCCCATAGGCTAAGTGAGGGGCATCAAAACAAGCAAGGCAGACAAACGGTCACAAGACCAGTCAAGACAAGAAGCAAAGCAAGCTCATGATGGATCTCAAGGACACCACACAAATTCCGAGCACAAGTAAGTGGCCACAAGGCCAGTTCAAGAGGTCACTACGATATATATAGGAAAACACAACAAGCAAAGCAAGCAACAAGTCTATAGCAACCAAGGGCCTACCTCAACAAGCCCCAACTGCATACAGAACCTGTGGTGGTCACCAAGCTCCAGGGCCTTGGTGAAGACGTCTGCAGTGTTGGCCTCTGAGGCCACAAAGTCCAGGCGTGCCTGGCCGCGTCGCTGCAGCTCTCGCAGGAGGAAGTACCTCACGTCAATATGCTTCACTCTGCTCTCCAGTTGAGGCTCTCGACAGAGGAGGATCATGGCCTTGTTGTCAGCGTACAAGGTCGGTGCAGAGCAAGGCCGCTCACCAAGGTCGGCGAGCAAGAAGGTCAACCAGCGAAGCTCCTGTGCCGCCATGGCACCAGCGTAGATCTCTGCCTCTGCACTGGAAGTAGCCACAGACGACGACCGTGTAGACCTCCACGACACAGCACCAGCTCCCAGACTGAAGCAGTAACCCTGAGTCGAGCGCTGAGTCTCCACGTCGTCAGCGTAGGAAGAGTTGCAGTGACCAATCAACGCCACTGGCTGAGTCCCTCCAAGCACAAGCCCCATGCCTGATCTAGTCACCAGGTACTTTGCCACCCTCACAGCAGCTGTCCAGTGGACAAGACGGTGTCTCCCAGTCGCAACAAAGCGAGAAAAAATGCTGAGGGGAAAGGCGAGGTCCGGCCGAGTACAAGTCATGAGGCAGCCCACCAGCTCTGCATAGGGACCACTGGACTCAAAGAGCTCGTCCGGAAAGGGACGAGTGAGTCTGTGGTCAACAGCAAGAGGTGTGGGCCGTGTGGTGGAAAACTGGAAGTCGAACCGCCGAAGGACCTGCTGCACCATGTGTGACTGAGTCAGTGTGATGGTGCGAGCGGCTCGGTCCCTGGTGATCTGCAGGCCAAGGTAGCGCTGCAGTTCACCTAGGTCAGTGCATTTGTGTCTCTTCTGCAGTTCGGACTTCACCTGAGCCAGAGCTGCCCTGTCTGCTGTGGCAAAGACCAAGTCGTCGACGTACACTAGTATAAAGAAAGGAGTGGAACCAGTGCGAACAAACAGCGACGGGTCGGCAGAGGAAGGACGAAACCCAAGGTCACGAAGCGTGGAGCGAAGAGTGTCGTGCCACTCACGGGGCGACTGGTGGAGACCGTAGAATGGCCGTCTCAGGCTCCACTGGGTCCCAGGGGGGAAGGTGTCAGTGAAGCCAGGAGGGCGGCGCAGCCAGATCTCCTCGTATAGTCGGCCCTGGAGAAACGCAGTAGTGAAGTCAAGGGAGTGCAGCTCGTAGTCTCGTTGTGCTGCTACGTGCAGTAACACCCGAAGAGTAGTCATCTTCGGGTTCGGGGCGAAGGTCTGGAAGAAGTCAACTCCCTCACGCTGACTGAAACCCCTAGCCACGTAGCGCGCCTTGAACACAGGCGGTGAACCAGGCGGCCGCTTCACCTTGAAGAGCCACATGCCATCGACTACGTTCGCCCTGGGAGGGGGAACTGCGTTGACTTAGGTGCCTGTGGATCTCCAAGACGCCAACTCCGAGGCCATAGCCGCTTTCCACTGTGAGGCCCACGCCCCTGACACTGCCTCGCGGTAAGTACAAGGAGTCGGTATGTCAAGGGCGTCGGGGTCTCCCTCAGGGGATAGCTGCATGGCATATACAGAGGGAGAAGCAGCTGTCTAGTACTCCAGCTCAGACTCTCTATCCTCTAGGACGTCACAGCCAAGGGCAAACTCACCCCCGACGGACAGAGGACGGGAGGGAGGAGCTGGCACCACACGGGTGGTGTAGTCAAGGCGACTGGCGGCAGCAAACTCAGCGACAGCGGCAGTGAGAGCCGAGACAGACGACGGAGGGAAACGAGAGTCGGTGACAAGACTGGCGAGGACACGAGAGACAACAGGACGAACAGCGCGGTAGTAGTCAGTGACAGGAGTAGGGGGGAAAGGGAGAGAGGACGGAGGAGGAGACGGGAGAATGGACTCAGGAGGAGGACGACGAATAGACGAACAAAGGAGGGCAGTACGGAGGTCGGTAACGGGAGACGAGTGACGAGCACGCGGAGGACGGGGACGGACACGAGAGTGTGGGACACCAAGTGGAGGAGACTACGGTGGAGGAGAAGACCAAACCGCCGGACTGTCGTCAGGAGGAGGAAACGTGGGACCAAACGCTGGAGGGGACGGAGTGTGAACAGGAGGAGAGGAGGGAAGACCAAGGGCCCGAAGGCCACTCACGGGTGGGAACAACTGCCGCTCCAGAGGGAGCTGCGGTGGGCGTGGCTGCGGCGGCGGTGTCTGCTGCTGCAGCGGCTGCTGCTGCTGCTACTGCTCCAGCACGTCCAACTGCCGCAACTCCTGCCGCTCCCTCTCCAACAGCACCTGCTCCTCACGCTCACACCAACGGGCCGCCTGGAGACGTGTGTCGTGGCGGTGGGGAGGCGGAGTGGACTCCGCAGAACCAGTGTCTCCAGCTCCAGTCTCCTCAGAACCAGCACCTCCAGTGCCAGCGCCTCCAGCACCAGCACCCCCAGAACCAGCACCTCCAGGGCCAGCACCCCCAGAACCAGCACCTCCAGCTCCAGCACCCCCAGAACTAGCACCTCCAGTGCCAGGACCTCCAACTCCAGCATCCCCAGAACTAGCAACTCCAGTGCCAGCACCTCCAGCTCCAGCACCCCCAGAGCTAGCGCCACCTGCGCTAGCACCTCCAGCTCCAGCACCCCCAGGACTAGCACCTCCAGTGCCAGGACCTCCAGCTCCAGCAACCCCAGGGCTAGCGCCACCTGCGCCAGCACCTCCAACTCCAGCACCCCTCGAACGAGCACCCGCAGACCGAGTACCGCCAGTGGCCGCACCTCCAGCTCCAAGACCAACCGAGTCCACAGTAACTGTCGCGGAAGTACCGAAGGCTGCTGAGGGGACAGTGAGGAGGACTGCGGGGAGGGAGACACTACCTGACGCGCGACCGAGGGTAGAGGGGTAGTGTGAGACACACCTGACGGGGCAGGACCAGGGGGGGATGGGAGTACTGGAGGAGCGAGAGCAGGGGGAAGAGAGGGTGCGACGAAAAGGGGGGGAGGGGGAACCGGGAGACCTCGACAGGGGTACCGGGTGTAGTAGGACACTGACTCGTCGAACTGGACGTCATGGGAGTCTAGGAACTGGTGGAGGGGCGGGTGGTAAAAGGACCAGTCGGCCGAGGCTACCGGGAAACCAAGGAAGACACAGGGGACGACGCGAGCCGAGAGCTTGTCCGCAGAGGTGTCGCGGACAAGCGCAAGGCAGCCCCAGACACGAAAAGCTGACCCAACACCAGGGGACCCGGTCCAAAGACTGGTCGGTGAAGCCTCTGGCCGCGAGACGCGCGGCTGGAGGTTCAGTTGGTGAGCGGCGTAGCGAACCGCGTAGGGCCACAGAAAATGGGGCGCACGGGCATGAATCATGGACGTGCGGGCGATGTCCATGACCAAGCCAATGCGGCGCTCAGCAACCCCATTCTGCTGTGGGGACTCCGGCAGCGTCCAGGACTGTACGATGCCCTGCGCGCCGCAGAATCCGGCAAGAATGCCTGAGCGAAACTCACCCCCATGGTCAGAGTGGAGACAGGAGAGACGACGGCCACGAGTGCCCTCAGTGGCTAGAAGCCACCGGATCAGCGTAGAAGTCACCTCGGACTTCTTTGTGAGAGGAAACACCGTGGTGTACCTGGAGAAGTCATCAACAACCACCAGAAAGTAGCGCTCCCTCTCAGGTCTCTTCGTAGGTGCAGGGCCCCAGACATCCAAGTGGAGTGTCTGGGGGAGCAGTGGCCGGACGAAGGGAGGAGGAGTGCAGAGTGGCACGAAGACGGCCGGCGACGCAGGGAGTGCATGGCGGTGCAGGCGAGGGAGGGAGCAACGGGAAGACACGAGGGAGACCTGAAACAAGACGGTGACTAGCCATAATGCGGAGGCGAGGGATCGAGGCAGGGGATCGACGGGTGGCCAAGACGGTGGTGCCACAAGACGGTCCGGTGGGTGAAAGACCGACACGAGCAAGACGCAGCAACTAGACCGGACACAGCAACCTGACCGGACACAGCAACCTGACCGGACACAGCAACCTGACCGGACACAGCAACCGGTGGGGACGCAGTAACCTGGCCGGACTCTGCTACCGGGGGGGACGAAGCAACCTGACAAAACGCAGCTACCTGCGGGGGCGGAGTTTGCAGGACGAAGAGACCTGAGTGGGGCTCTCTGGTGAACGTAGCAAGAACTGCCCCGGTGGAAGAGTCCGTACAGATCGCAGTCCTCCCGTGCGCAGGAAAAGTGACTGTGATCCCCCGGTCCTGAAGGTATCCAACACCCACCAAGTTCCGAGAGAACGAGGGGATGTCGAGACCAGTGAGGAAACCAGAGGGGACAGCTGGGCACAGGAGAGTGGTCGAGCTGCGAGCAACTGCTGGTCCTGAATTAGGATCAGCCAGGGCAACTGGGACTGGAGCCGAAAGAGGTGTGACAGTGGTGTCGTCGCGGAAGAAGCACTGAGACGCGCCGGAGTCCAGCGTGAAGGAGAGCGACGCAACAGCAGTCGTCACGGCTGGGCTAGTGACTACACAAGCACCTACACTAAAAGCACAAGTACCGACACTAGCAACAGGCAAAGGTCCTAAGCTAGGTACACGTAAGCCAAGAGATCCGTATGTGACAGAATAAACAGCATCCATAGACATATCAAACACAGGGTAACCACTACGAAACAGACCGGGCCAGATCGGGGGAGCCGACTCAGGCCCAAAACGCTCACGGTAAAGGTCGTCGAGGCGGCTGTAGCAGCGCTGTGCAGAGTGGTCAGGACGCCAGCAGGTAGTGCCAGCACCAGGGCCGGTCAGGATCCGGTACTGGCAGGGGCCGACGTCGCGGCCACCGCGACGAGCCCCCCAGCTGGCTAGGCCGGTGCTGCAGCCAACGCTACCTGAACCACCAGGCCCCCACGGCTGCTGAGGGCGCCACAGCTGCTGAGGGCGCCCGTGCTGCTGCAGAAGCCACTGCTGAAACGGCCGCTGCTGCTGGCCCTGCTGCTGGAGAACCCTAGTGGACTCCATGATAAAAGCTAGCGGGGTGCAGGAGCGGCAGGCTAGGAGCGACAGGAGCTAGGGACGGCTGCAGTGAAAAACGAGAACAACTAGGAGCGCCATGTGAAACTAGGCGAGTAACTGCTGGAGCACAGAGCGAACTAAGCTAGGAGCGCCAGGTGAAACTAGGCGAGGAACGGCTGGAGCACGGAGCAAACTGAGCTAGAAGCGTCAGGTGAAACTAGGCGAGGAACGGCCGGAGCACGGAGCAAACTGAGCTAGGAGCGAGGAGCGAGAACGGCTGGAGCGAGAACGGCTGGAGCTAGAACAGCTGGAGCACAACTGGCTGGAGCTAGAAACGGCGAGCTAGGGCTGGCTGGAGGTAGGAACGGCCGGAGCTAGAGACCGTAAGTGCGGCTGTCGGCTGCCGTTAGTAGAGCCACTGGCAGTGGAATGTACGTGCGACAGTAGGGGCTGCAGTACTGACGGCTGCGGGATGTAGGCAACTGTGCAGGTCGTCCGGCAAGCAGGAACGCGGGCGACAGTTGCAGGCCCCCACCCTAAACCCTTTTTTTTGTTTTTTTTTTTAGGGTTTAATCAATTTATCTGGCGCTAAAGCACTCCGGGGCGCGCGCTGCCTGCAGGGTGTGCTGCCTGCGGGGCGCGCTACCCGCGGGGCGCGCCGCCTGCGGGGCGCGCTACCCGCTCGGCGCGCTGCCTGCGGGGCTGGGGCGACGGGCCAGGGCGCGGGCTGGGGCTACGGGCTAGGGCGCGGGCTGGGGCGACGGGCTAGGGCGCGGGCTGGGGCGACGGGTTAGGTTGCGGGCTGGGGCGACGGGCTAGGGCGCGGGCTGGGGCGACGGGCTAGGGTGCGGGCTGGGGCGACGGGCCAGGGCGCGGGCTGGGGCGACGGGCTAGGGCGCGGGCTGGGGCGACGGACTAGGGCGCGGGCTGGGGCGACGGGCTAGGGCGCGGGCCTGGGCGACGGGCTAGGGCGCGGGCCTGGGCGACGGGCTAGGGCACGGGCCCGGGCGACGGGCTAGGGCGCGGGCTTGGGCGACGGGCTAGGGGGGCAGGCTAGGGGCGTGGAGGGCACTAGGCGCGGAGGTCCGTGACGGCGCGGGCTAGGGGCGCGGAGGGCCCGGACACGCGGAGGAAGAGGGCGCTAAGGCGCGGAGAGGGCGCGGAGGGCGCGGAGGTGAAGGCGCGGAGGGTGCGGAGGGCGCGGAGGTGTGCTAGAGAGGACGCGGGCTAGGAAGGAACGAGGAACTAACCTGCTCTGATACCATCTCAAAGTTAGAATGCAATGGAATGCTTGACTAGAAAGGAGTTGGGGTACAAATAGGAAACCCTAACATATTTGTACTCACTAAGGAGCACCTCACTACAGCCTATCACAAATATCAACATTTGACAACTCACAACATTTTTTTTCATAACCAATGAATTCATAACAAAACGTACACTACTGTACGCTCCTCTAACTCAAGCATCTTCAGCAATTATGACAACCTTCATGCCTCTGAGGCAGTCGTTGCCAGAGCTGCTGGTGAAATACCCTGTGTAGGTTAAATCTCCCACTTTAACCCAGACCATGCCGCGGTGTGATGGCCCATGAAGCACAGTGAAGGGTTCGCCAGAAGCCCCAAAGTGGCAGGTTAAGAAGCGGTTGACATCCACTGCCACCAGGTTGTGCCTGCGCACCCTGTCTTTCCACTTGAACACTGGATTAGGAGAAAGCAAAGACACGTGCAAGGGAGAGCATGTTGTGAGTCACGGACAGGCCCACCAGATTGTGCTTGTGCAGCTAGTTGTTCCACCTGAACGCTGGGTTGGGGAACGGCACGTGCAAGTGCGAGGGAGGGCGAGCGAGAGAGGAGTGTGAAAAGAGTGTGTGGGGAGAGCAAAAATGGTGTGCTTGGGGATCAAGAGAGGTGTGTGCTTGGGGATCAAGAGAGGTGTGTGCTTGGGGATCAAGAGAGGTGTGTGCTTGGGGATCAAGAGAGGTGTGTGCTTGGGGATCAAGAGATGTGTGTGCGTGGGGATCAAGAGAGGTGTGTTCTTGGGGATCAAGAGAGGTGTGTGCTTGGGGATCAAGAGAGGTGTGTGCTTGGAGATCAAGAGAGGTGTGTGCTTGGGAATCAAGAGAGGTGTGTGCTTGGGGATCAAGAGAGGTGTGTGCTTGGGGATCAAGAGAGGTGTGTGCTTGGGGATCAAGAAAGGGTGTGCGCATGTGGGAAGAGCGACGAAGGTGTGTAGGGGAAAGGGAGAGTGGGGGAGGTTGGGAGAAGGCTAGCGAGGTGTGAGGGCGGGGAGAGAGAGAAGTGTGAGGAGTTGAGGGCAAGAAGTGAATGTGCTGACAGTGAGAGGTAATGCGCATTGAGAGAGAGAGAGAAAGAGAAGGGGAGGCGGCAGCAGGAACAACTTTGTTAAAGAAAAAGCAGTTGAGCAGCTTGTTAAGAAGTTCAGTTGAACACTAACCAAGAACGTCCCCAGCGTAGACACGAGAGGCCTTTTGAGGCGCCTCAAAAGCAGTTGAACAGCTTGTTAAAAATTCAGTTGAACACTAACCAAGAACGTCTCCAGAGACGACACGAGGGGCTGGCCATGTGCGCACTCTGCGGCTCCAGCGGGTGTACCTCCACCCCACCACCACCGTCCTGGCGTCCTGGGAGGGGGGGGGGAAGAGGGGTGGAGGGGGTTTGAGGGGGGTGGGGAAGAGCACACACATGCGGGGGAAGGGTTGCCACATGCGCACTCTGGGGCTCCAGCGGGAGTACCTCCACCCCACCATCACCGTCTTGGCGTCCTGAAGGCACACAGAGGGGATAGGAAGAGGGAGAAGGAGAGCGAGTGGGAGGAAGAGCACGCATTGAAAAGAATGACCTCAGCGGGAGTACCTCCACCCCACCAGCACCGTCTTGGCGTCCTGACAGCGAGGACCGGGAAGGGGCAGTGGGGAGAAGAGGGCACACATGGGGGGAAAGGGCACACATGGGGGGAGAGGGCACACATGGGGGGAGAGGGCACACATGGGGGGAGAGGGCACACATAGGGGGGGGAAGAGTCAACAAAAGGAATTCCAGCGGAAAAACTTCCAACCCACCACCACCGTGTTGGCCCCCTGGCGGCTCACAGGGGAAAGGGGAGAGACGAGGAGGGGAGAAACGCACACACGCCAGCGGGGAACGGTGAACTCAAAAGCACCCCAGTGGTAGTACGTCCAGCGCTAGTGCGTCCAGCGGTAGTGTGTCCAGCCCACCAGCACCGTCTTGGCATCTTGAAGCCATGCGAGGAGGGTGGAGAGGGGGCGGCGAGGGGAGGGCGAAGCACGCGCGCACACGGGGGTGGAACAGTCAAGTCGAAAGGAACTTAGAGGGATAACCTCCAGCCCACCAGCGCCGTCTTGGCGTCCTGGCGGCACAGAGAGGGGGAAGGGGGAGAGAGCGCACACAGGGGGGGAACTGGCGATTTCAGGACTCCAGCGGGAGTACGTCCACCCCACCAGCACCGTCTCGGCATCTGCCAGTCTACCAGAGGGGAAGAGAAGAGCGCACACACGGGAGGAGAGAGAGCGCACACATGGGAGGAGAGAGAGCGCACACACGGGAGGAGGGAGAGCGAACACACGGGGGGAGGGAGAGAGCACACACGGGGGGAGGGAGAGCGCACACACGGGAGGAGGGAGAGCGCACACACGGGAGGAGGGAGAGCGCACACACGGGGGGAGGGAGACCGCACACACGGGGGGGGGGGAGGGAGAGCGCACAGACGGGGGGAGGGAGAGCGCACACGTGGGGGGAGGGAGAGCGCACACGCGGGGGGAGGGAGACCGCACACACGGGGGGAGGGAGACCGCACACACGGGGGGGGGGGGGGGAGGGAGAGCACACAGACGGGGGAAGAGCACCGTGACGCGGTGTCTCAAAAGCACTTCAGCAGGCACGTTGGTGCGGGAAAGAGGGGGGAAGGGGGTGAGGGGAAGGAGAGCACACACACGGGAGGGAGAGCATGTGGTGTCTCAAAATCACTCCAGCGGGAAACGCGGGTGCGGGGGGAAGGAGGGGAGGGGGGTGGGAGTGTTGTGTTGAGGGGAGAGAGACCGCACACGGGGGGGAGGGAGGTGTTCGCGAGTGTTCGTTAGACCAGAAAACTCTGGGCGACGTATAATGAGCGTACCTTTTTCGTCCAGCCAATGAGAGGCTCGCGAGCCAGGCAACAGGACGTACCCTTAGTGAGGCTCGGAAACGGAAAACCAACCCCAGGAGCTTCGGTTGGCGTCTTGTCGACCTTCCAGATTGAATGTTCGCGGAGTAACGTTTGTCGTTAGTGCCCTTTATACGATAATTACTATCTTGTAACTGATAACTTGCGCCAGAACGTCAATGCTTGATTAGGTCCTTTCCTTGCCATTAGACTTTGTCAAAGCAGTGGTTTTTTATGTCGATTATTGTATGGTTCACAATACTATAAAGTAGATACTCATCATTTTTTTAGATGCGTGCGGCGCACATCGCGAGCACCAGCGACCACATGCGATGATGACGCGTGTGGTGGTGCATGCGACGGTGCATGCGACGGTGCATGCGACGGCGCATGTGATGGCGTTTGCGATGGTGCATGCGATGGTGTTACAGGTAGTTCAAGAACTTTCAGTAAAGAATGCGAAGGATTCGAAAAAGGTGAAATTGCGTGGCGAGAAGCGGAGAGTGGAAAGTGATACTGCAGCTCAGCGAAAAAATCAGGAACCCGGTTTCGATAGGGTTGAAACGGAGCTTACCGCAAGAGCGGCAGTGCGGATGGTCGTCCACGGAGTGTCCAACGAGCCTGCAGCAACAAGCAGAGCTCCAGTCAGCACAGTACCGCCGGACAACACCGCACAGCACATCACATGGCGGCGCGGAAAGGCACGGGTCATTGGAAATGCGAATGCGCCGCATTTGGCGGTGGCTGTAAGAGAGGGCTCGCCGCTAACCCGCGAGGAGAAGCAGCAGCAGCAGCAGCAGGCAGATGAACCCGGGTCTCCACTTGACAAATGCCATTCCGCAGCCCCAAAGTAGACTCTCAGTATATGGCGAAAGAAATAATGTATGCGACGACTCGTCGAGGACTATGTCTGCGACGAGTTAAACTACGGCGAGATATTATGTCTGCGTCGACTACTAGATGAGGACTAGAGAGAGTCAGGGATCTTGGGAGTGATGAGGTGTGACCAACTTGTTCGTAGCGTGCTTTGGCACCAGATACACCCTCATTCTTGGCCTCCGCACAATTGGGAGCCCTGGCTACAAGGCGTACTGTTGCTTGGACTGTTGGAAGTGTGGGGGACGGGATTGCCCCCCACGCGAAGACCTCCCTTGACTCGGACCAAGGGAGGGTTTTTTCTTGGAAGGTTGGAGTACGGCGGATTGTCCGCGTCGCCAAGCAACAGAACTTCCCCCGGTTGGGTCCGAATATTTGTGGGGCCGACACTTGGCAGCCCCACATGCATGCACGAAAGTAGCGAGAGTGCAAGCAAATGTTACGAACTTTTCGCTACACTCGCTATTGTTCCTTGTAACACACGATTGTCGGCGTGAAGAAATGAACCCGGCAAAGTCCGAAATTGTGAACGCGGACATCGCGGAAATTGGACGCAATCCTGAGTCCGAATTTCTGGCGAGTCGCGCGCCGTTAGATGTTACATTTCTGCATGTGTGTTTTAGCTATAAAATCCAGAGAGCAAAACAGAGAGTTTATTCCATTGACGACTTGTGTACCCACTCTTGCATAATATACAATTGATCTCTTTACTTGGGCGATTTCAGCGATCTAAGTTGCCACGGAATCCTTGATCCGAGCCCGTCGGATTCATTCTAGGCTCTGCCTCTAACTCGCCAAGTTAATTCTGTGGGCGCGCCGTTGGCTGGGTTGCTGGCGCGCTCGCTGATGCGTTGGCGGATCCGCTGACCCGTTGGCAGGTCGCTAGCGGTTTCATCGACGGGCTCGCTGACGCGCTGGCGGGTCCGCATGCGCATTGGCGGGCCGTGGACGTGCTCGCTGGCATGTTCGCCACGAGCCGCTGACGCGTTCACCACGGGCAGAATGCGACGCGCGTGTTAATGGGCAGAGCGCGACAGGGGGAGCAGGAGGGGCATGACCGCAGCAGCGGGCGAGAATGGTGGCCCATGACCGAAAAAAAAAAAAAAAAAAAAAGTTGGTCCTTAGAAGGAACCAGCTCTTAATACCATGTTGAACATATGAGGTCAGGCTAGGATGATGGCTAGGAAGAATGGTGAGAGGATGGAGAGAGTTACGAGAATGTTTGGAGAAATACGAGGGGTTTCAGTATAGAGGCAAAGGAACAAATAGGCAAGAGGAAGGGGAAAGGGTACACCACCAGCAGTTGTAGCTAATATCTAACTAGTACACTCGAAAACTGTAGGCAGTTATAATAGGATATGCAAATATCAATTTAACACCCCCGTCACGCGTGTCGCGCATGCGTCTGCTGGGACCGCCGCTGCCGCTGTGGGGGGGAAGGCTGCGGCCTCAAGCCTGTAGCGCCAACCGTCACCTCAGCTGTGCCCTTGCTGCGCCCCAGCAGCGGCCTCGTCACGCCATCCCTCACGCCTGCCACGCATGCGCCTTCTGCGCACGCGGCTGACGCTGTGGGCGAGAAGCTAGGGGGGTGGCCGTGAGCCTACATTGCCAACCGACTCCCCAGCTGCCGCCGTTGCACGTGCTGCTGCCGCACCTGCTGCCACATCAACCGTCGCCGCCGCACCAGCCGCTGCTGCATCTGCCGTCGCTGAGCACCTGCATTGCCGTCGTTTCACCTACCTGCCATTGCTTCTTCCGCTGCGCATTCTTCCGTTCTCTCTCCTATTGGCGGTGTTCCCCTTCAGGGGCCGTTAATTTCACTTATTCTTGTTGCAGGAAGTTAAGGGGGTGTGTCAAAATATATTTATATATTTTCATATAACTGCCTTGTAGCAAGCTATAGTTGTCAAACTTATATGCTGTAGCTTGTGTAGGCTGTAGTGGGATAGCCCATATGGGGTACAACACAATTAGGGTTAGTACTTGTACCCATCCTGCTGTTAGTCAATTCATTCTCGTTTTCTATCTTTCACATGGTCTCAGAGCAGGTTCCCTAGTGGGAACGTTTTTTTTGGGCTCACCACGATAATTTCTTCCTGGCCTGCCCGAAGCGCGCCTCGCGCCTGCCTCACCTGCGTCGTCGCGCGCCCTGCCTTACTGCCGCCCGTAGCGGCCCTGCCCTCCCGGCCCGTCACGGCCCTGGCCTAGCCGCCCGTCGCGGCCCTGCCCTGCCGCCTGAGAAGATTTGAACAAGAAATGGGTGAACTATGAAATGAAGTGAGTACAAATATGAAACCCTAATTGGTTGTACCCCCCATGGGATACCCCACTATAGCCTACACAACAGCATAAGCTATAATGTTCTGACACACCCCCATAGGCAAAGTGGGGGAGAACAAGGGGTCACAAGACCAGTCAAGCAAAGTAAAGCAAAGCAAGCTCAGGGTGGATCACAAAGTCACCACACAGTCCGAGCACAGGGTCAAGGCCACACGACCAGTTCACATGCAAGAGTACACACATATATATAAAGCTAGACAAGCAAGAGCAGGTATATATATATGTGAGAGTACAGGCAAGGTCAAGAGGAGAGCAAGTGAGGCAAGACGGGCACAAGACCCAGCTGAGTGCAGAAGCGCTGATGATCACAAGGCGGAAGTGCCTTGGTGAAGACATCAGCAGTGTTGGCCTCAGAGGCCACGTACGCAAGCCGCAACTGACCACGTTGCTGTAGCTCACGAGCAAGGAAGTAGCGGAGAGCAATGTGCTTTGTTCTGTGCTCCAGTCGCTGCTCTCGACACAAGGCCAGCATGGCCTTGTTGTCTACGTACAGGACTGGAGGAGAACGAGGCGGCTCTCCAAGGTCGGTCAGCAGGTAGGTGAGCCAGCGAAGCTCCTGTGCAGCCATGGCCCCGGCGTAGATCTCAGCCTCACAACTCGAGCCAAGAACAGAAGACGAGCGAGTAGCCCGCCACGAAACAGAGCCGGAACCAAGGCTGAAGGTGTAACCCTGTGACGACCGCTGCGTAGCCTGGTCGTCAGCCCAAGAAGCGTCCGCGTGCCCAGTGAGGACCACTGGACTCCGCCCTCCAAGCACTAGCCCCATGCCCGACGTACTGCACAAGTAGCGCAACACCCTCTTCGCTGCAGCCATGTGCTCTGGTCTGTGTCTCCCAGGAGCAACATAGCGTGCAAGAATGCTAAGAGGGTATGCAAGGTCAGGTCGTGTGCAGGTCATCAGGTACATGAGGCAGCCAACAAGCTCTGGGTACGGGCCACTCGACTCTACGGACTCATCCGAAGGCAGAGCTGAGAGCGAGTGGCGAGTAGACAGAGGAGTGGCCTGAGGCGAGGAGTACGTGAAGCCGAAGCGCTGAAGGACCTGCTGCACCATGTGTGACTGAGTCAGGGTAATGGTGCGGCGTGCTCTGTCCCGGGTGATCTGCAAGCCAAGGTAGCTGCGCAGTTCACCCAGGTCTGTGCACGTGTGTCTCTTCTGCAGCTCGGACTTCACGTAGGCGAGTCCAGCAGTGTCAGCTGTGGCAAAGACCAAGTCGTCGACGTACACGAGGATGTAGAACGGCGGCAGAGAGGTGTCGGTGCGTAGAAACAGCGACGGGTCGGCAGTAGAAGGAGCAAACCCAAGAGCCGCAAGTGTAGTCCTCAGTGTGTCGTGCCACTCACGTGGCGCCTGGCGGAGACCGTAGACTGGACGCCAGAGACTCCACTGGGTACCAGAAGGGAAAGACCCAGTGAAGCCAGGTGGGCGACGCAGCCAGATCTCCTCGTGCAGGCTGCCCTGCAAGAAAGCTGTGCTGAAGTCAAGAGAGTGCAGCTCGTAGTCACGGTGAGCAGCAACGTGCAGCAGTACCCGAAGAGTGGTCATCTTCGGGGTGGGGGAGAAGGACTGAAAGTAGTCAACTCCCTGCCGCTGACTGAAGCCACGAGCCACGTAACGCGCCTTGAAGACAGGCGGAGAACCCGGCGGCCGCTTCACCCTGAAGATCCACATGCCACTGACGATGTTCGCCCTAGGAGGGGGGACAGCGTCAACGTAGGTGCCTGTGGACTTCCAGGAAGCCATCTCTGCATCCATAGCTGCCTGCCACTGAGAGGAGTAGGGACCCTCTATCGCCTCCGCGTAAGAGCGCGGAGTCGGGATGTCAAGTGCATCCGGGTCTCCCTCAGGGGTAAGCAGTACGGACACGAGATGAGGTGAGGCAGCTGCCAGACACTGGAACTCCTCCTGCCTGTCCTCAAGGACGTCCGTGCCAAGGGCACACTCACCCCCGACGGACGGAGGACAGACAGACTCAGACTCAGCGACAAGACTAGCAGCGTAGTCTAAGCGACAGCGAGCAGCAAAGTCGACGATCTCAGTAACGAGAGTAGACGCAGCAGTAGACTCGAAAGAAGGGTCAGTGACAACAGTAGCAAGGAGACGCGTGACAGTAGGACTGGCAGCACGAAGAGAGTCCGACTCCGGGTCGGCAAGAGCAGGAAGAGAGGACTCAGGAGGAGAAGGCAAAGGGGCACGCAGAGGAGCAGTGGACGGACGCAGAGACATCCGGTGCGTGCCAGGGACAGGAGGAGGACGCTGACGCGAACCGCGACCACTAGTGCGAGCAGCACGGACAGGCGACGCAGGGCGAGACGCAGGCTCACGACGCTCAGCCAGACCTCCAGTAGGACCAGTGTAGGGAGAAGGAGCAGGCAAAGGGGAGGTAGGCTGCAACTGTAGCTGGGACGAGACAGGCTCTGGACACTCTAAGGGAGGAGGAGGACCAGTAGAAGGTGGAAGACCAAGAACCTGCTGCAGGAGTGGAACGAAGTACGGTCGAGGCCGCGCGGCGACGCTAGAAGCAGCAGGGACAGCACCAGAACCCTCAGCAGGAGCACCCGCTCCAGCAGCACCACCAGTAGCTCCAGAACCTCCAGCAGCACCAGGAGCACCCCCAGTAGGACTGCCAGCGGTAGTCTCAGCGCTAGCACCCTCAGCAGCACCAGCTCCAGTGCACCCAGGACGAGCACCTCCGGGACCCGCGACCGCGGCACCCTCAGCAGCCGAAGGACCTCTAGCACCAGCAGCACGCCTCCAGCGCCGGGCAAACCACTCACGCAGCTCCTGTGGAGAAAGTGGCTCCCGGCGAGACGAAGCACTCGAAGAACCTCCAGGCGGAGCACCTCCAGGCTCAGCACCCCCAGGCGTAGCACCCCTAGGCTCAGCACCCCCAGACGTAGCACCCCTAGGCTCAGCACCCCCAGGCTCAGCACCCCCAGGCTCAGCACCCCCAGGCTCAGCACCTCTAGGCTCAGCACCCCCAGGCTCAGCACCCCCAGGCTCAGCACCCCTAGGCTCAGCACCCCCAGGCTCAGCACCCCTAGGCTCAGTACCCCCAGACGTAGCACCCCCAGGCCCAGCACCCCTAGGCTCCGCACCCCCAGGTACAGCACCCCCAGCCTCAGCACCCTCAGCAGCACTAGAGTCACCAGTGACCTCGACAGGCTCGACTGCGTCTACCTGGGACACACCTGAAGGGGCAGGACCCTGAGGGGGGAGGGGGTCTACCTGGGGGGGACCTGGTACCAGGAAGAGTGGGGGTGGGGGGAGGGACGGAGTGCGGTAGGGGAAGAGGCGGTAGTAGGGGACCAACTCGTCAAACGTGACGTCCTGGGAGGACAGAACACGGCGAGAGGTGGGGTGGTAAAACTGCCACCCAGGCGCGTCAGGGGGGAACCCCAGGAAGACGCAAGGAGCAGCACGAGGGGATAGTTTGTCTGCAGACAGGTCGCGGACAAACGCCCGAGATCCCCAGACCCGGAACGCCGACGCATCGCCAACCTTCCCCGTCCACAGCAAGGCTGGGGAGGTCTCCGGCCTGGAGACCCTGGGGTGGAGGTTGATCTGATGCGCCGCGTACCTCACTGCAAACGGCCACAGAAAATGGGGGGCAGCCGCATGCATCATAGACGTACGAGCGACGTCCATGACCATGCCAATGCGGCGCTCAGCAATCCCATTTTGCTGCGGTGAGTCCGGAAGCGTGAAGGTCTGACGGATGCCCCGTGCACGACAGTAGGCACGCAGAAGGCCAGAGGAGAACTCTCCGCCTCTGTCCGAGTGCAGACGCAGAACAGGAAAGTCCGAGCCGAAGCTCTGCCTGAGCTGGAGACGAGCTGCGCGGATCCAGTCGATCAGCACCTCAGTGACATCACCCTTGCTGCGCAAGGGGAAGACTGTGGTGTAACGCGAGTAGTCGTCAACAACGAGCAGGAAGTAGCGCTCGTGACCCTGACCACGGACGCGGGCTGGGCCCCACACGTCCATGTGAAGTGTCTGCAACGGGGCCTCTGTCGGAGGAAACTGGGAGGAGTGAGGGGCAGCACGCAGGCGCCCCTCGACACAGGGGACACAGGCAGGGCCAGGGCCTTGAGGAAGGGGAGGGAGGGACCGGGGGAGACCGGACACAAGAAGACGGGAGGCCATACCTCTGAGCCGAAGCAGAGAGGGGTGGCCAAGGCGGTGGTGCCAGAGGAGAGTCTCGTGAGACAGGAGACGACACGAACAGGGGGCAGACTCAGGACCAGACCTGGACGCCGCAGCAAACACCTGACCCGACGTAACTACCCTACCAGACTCAGCAACTGGAGGAGACGCAGTGGTCAGAGTGTACAGGCTCGACCCCGGCTGACGGGTGAACGTAGCCAGGTGTCGGCCTGTGCCAGCCTCTGTACAGTGGGTCACTCTCTGACGTGCAGGAGTGAACTGGTGGACCCCCGCATCCTGTAGGTCAGCACCACTCACCAGGTTCGTAGAGAACGAGGGGAGGTAGAGACCAGACAGGGTGCCAGAGGGAGCCGCCGGACACGGGAGGACTGTGGAGAAGCGAGACAGGACAGGACCCCCAGAGGGGTCAGCCAGAGACACTGCAACCGGTCGACTCAGCGGTGTGAGTGTGGTGCGGTCCCGAAAGAAGGAGCGAGACGCCCCAGAGTCAAGGGTGAAGGTGAGGGAGGCCGAAGCCGACGCAGTACCTGAGAGCGCAGACTCACCAGTACCTGAGGACGCAGACACACGAGCACCTAGAGCAGCAGCGTCGCAAGCACCTAGGGCAGCAGCCTCACCAGGACCTAGAGCAGCAGTCTCAATGCCCGGATCGGGCGGGAAACACCGGTAACAGTCACCCTCATCACTAATAGACACAGCATACATGGCAGAGAGAATAGCATCAAAGTCAAGATCATAGATGGCAACACCCGCCCTAGACAGCTCGCCCCAGCGAGGGATCTCGGAGGCCTCCGGGAACTGGTGACGCCACGCGTCCGTCAGGCGGCCAAAGCAGCGCTGGGTGGGGTGGGCACCCCCACACTGCTCACCCGCACGGTCGCCAGTGCGCAAAACGTAGGAGCACGGACCAAAACCCCCACCCCGCTGACGCGCAGTGTACCACTCACGAAGCTGCTGAGGGGACAGGGTGTCACGACCACGCTGCTGCTGCTGGCGCGAGCCACCACCGGAGCCACTCCTCTGCGAAGACCCGCGACCAGCACCACCGCCACCCCCGCCGCCTCCGACGCCTCCGCCGCCTCCGCTACTGCCGCCGCCTCCGCCTCCGCCGCCGCCTCCACCTCCGCCACCTCCGCCACCTCTGCTCCCACCGCCACCGCCGCCGCCACCTCCACCTCCACTGCCGCCACCGACCCCTCCACCCCCACCTCCACTCCCACCGCCACCCCCACTCCCCCAACTGCCGCCACCTCCACCTCCACCGCCCCCGCTCGCTCCTCCAGCGCCCTTGCCCCCCTTGCCCTTGCCAGAGCGGCGTCTCCCGCTAGGGGCAGACGCCGCACCGACCGACTCAAGAACAAGGAGGTCGGCCGCAGCAGCAGAGGCAACAGAGGGCAGAAGGGGGGAGGGGGAACACCCCTCAAAGATGGGGGTGCGCGGGTCACCACGAGAGGCCCCTACAGCGACTATGCTCTTCTCGGCTGCTAGGAGGGACTTCTCGAGGAGGTCAACAGTGAGAGTGGTGGGACAGACAGAGAGAAAGTGGTCCCTGACCACGCGAAGGGAGTCAGGAAGGCGAGTGACTATGTAGTAAAGAGTGATGTACATGGGGGGGGGGTTCCTGGCGCAGAAGTCAGGAGGGAGTGCAGCGCGGTAGCGAGTGTCACTAGTGCGGAGGTGCGTAATGAGGTCAGTGACTGTGGGAAAGGCAGCAAGATCAGGAAAGAGGTACGGTAGCATGAGACGGCTCAGTGCAGCAGTGGCAGGGGAGGAGTAGCGCGCAACTACAGCGTCGTACAAGGTCTGAGCACTCTTGTACTGACTAAAGTGCGCACGCTCGGAGGTAGGGAGGTGGCGCCGCACAGCAAGACGTGCAGCAGCGTCGCGCGTGGCCCACTGGGAGCGAACAGTGGCGTCAGCATCAGCAGCAGGGGCAGTGGAGGTGCCAGAGGTGAGGTCAAAGAGAGAGAGGCCGTCTGCCCTATCGCACTGTAAGAACAGCTGCAGGTCATCTACCCAGACCTCAAAGTCAATGGCCCTACCCTCAGCGTCAAAGGCGAGAACACTAGGGGTAGCCATGACCCTAGACGACTAGCAGCGCAAACAGTAGGGTGAGGACAGTGCAGTGAAAAGGCGCTGTGCTCACCAGACTGGGCAGGTCGGGCGGCCCTGAAGGAGGGCGGCGCGGCGGCTCGGCGGCTCAGCTGCTGGGCGGCCCGGCGGCTCGGCGGCTCCGCTGCTGGGCGGCTCGGCTGCTGGGCGGCTCGGCTGCTGGGCGGCTCGGCTGCTGGGCGGCGCGGCCGCTGGGCGGCTCGGCTGCTGGGCGGCTCGGCTGCTGGGCAGCTCGGCTGCTGGGCGGCTCGGCGGCTCGGCTGCTGGGCGGCTCGGCTGCTGGGCGGCTCGGCGGCTCGGCCGCTGGGCGGCTCGGCTGTGCTGCTGCAGGGCGGCACGGCTGGGCAGCAGGTGACGGGGCCACAGGTAAGGGCGGCGGGGCCGCTGGTAAGGGCGGCGTGGCCGCGGGTAGGGTGGCGGGGTCGCAGATAGGGTGGCGGGGCCGCAGCAGAGGGCGGCGGGGCCGCAGGTAAGGTGGCGGGGCCGCAGGTAAGGTGGCGGGGCCGCAGCAGAGGGCGGCGGGGCCGCAGGTAAGGGCGGGGCCGCAGGTAAGGTGGCGGGGCCGCAGGTAAGGTGGCGGGGCCGCGAGGAAGGGCGGCGGGGCCGCTAGGTAGGGCGGCGGGGCCGCGCGATGGGGCGGCGGGGCCGCGAGGAAGGGCGGCGGGGCCGCGCGATGGGGCGGCGGGGCCGCGCGATGGGGCGGCGGGGCCGCTAGGTAGGGCGGCGGGGCCGCTAGGTAGGGCGGCGGGGCCGCGCGATGGGGCGGCGGGGCCGCGATGGGGCGGCGGGGGCGCTAGGTAGGGCGGCGGGGCCGCGCAATGGGGCGGCGAGGCCGCGAGGTAGGGCGGCGGGGCCACTAGGAGAGAGGCGGCGGGGCCGCTAGGTAGGGCGGCGGGGCCGCTAGGAGAGAGGCGGCGGGGCCGCGAAGACGGGCGGCGGGACCGCAGTGCAGGGCCGCTAGGGCGGCTCGACGAAGTGAGGGCCCGGAGCGCGACTCGGGCTGAGCGCGCTTCGGGCAGGAAAAAAAAATCGATGTGGTGGGCCCTAAGCACAGTTCCCAAGGGGGAACCTGCTCGATACCATGAGAAGATTTGAACAAGAAATGGGTGAACTATGAAATGAAGTGAGTACAAATATGAAACCCTAATTGGTTGTACCCCCTATGGGATACCCCACTATAGCCTACACAACAGCATAAGCTATAATGTTCTGACACCGCCCCCCGTTGCGGCCCTGACCTCGCCGCCCGTCGCGGCCCTGCCCTGCCGCCACCAGTCGCGGCCCTGCCCTGCAGCCGCCTTCTCGCGGCCCTGCTCTGCTGCCGCCCCGTCGCGGCCCTGCTCTGCCGCCGCCTCGTCGTGGCCGTGCCCTACAGCCGCCCCGTTGCGGCCCTGACCTAACCGCCCATCGCGGCCCTGCCCTGCACCCGCCCCTGATAATCGCGTCGCGCGCCCCTGCTTCCCGCCGCGCCGTGCGCCCCTGCAGCCCGTCCCGTCGCACGCCCCTGCAGCCCGTCGCGTCGCCCGTCACGTCGCCAGAGTGGGCTGCCCCAGCCCACCGCGACGCCTGTCCGCCCTGCCTGCCTGCGCGTCGCCCCTGCCCGCCCCGCGTCGCGCCGCCCCGTGCAAGCCGCCCGCGCGCAGACCCTTGCAGCCC
Source organism: Closterium sp. Naga37s-1 (assembly GCA_947471745.1). Taxonomy (NCBI): domain Eukaryota; kingdom Viridiplantae; phylum Streptophyta; class Zygnematophyceae; order Desmidiales; family Closteriaceae; genus Closterium; species Closterium sp. Naga37s-1. Next base: position 4,054,224 of record CANJKZ010000056.1, on the reverse strand, counting down.
GCGCGCCGCCCGTCTGCAGCCCGCGAGCCTCCCCTGCAGCCCGCGAACCGCCCCTGCAGCCAGCGCGCCTGCCTCTTGCAGCCAGCGCACTGCCCCTGCAGCCCGCGAGCCACCCCTGCAGCCCGCGAGCCGCCTCTGCAGCGCCCAACGCGCCCTGCCAAACCCTAAAAAAAAAAAAAAAAAAAAAAAAAAAAAAAACAAAAGAGGAGCCCTAGGTGCTGCTGCCCTAGGAGCTACTGCCCTGCTCTGGCCGCACGTCGCCCTTCTGGCCGCGCGCCGCCTTTCCCCGACAGTGCGCCACCTCGACCTACCCTAGTGCCTGTTCGCCGCCCAACCTTTCCACTATGGCGTCTCTTCGTGGTAGCCGTGGGAGTGGTGGCGGCGGTGGTGGCAGCAGTGGGAGTGGTGGCGGCGGCCGCAGTGGCAGTCTAGGCGGAGCTGCTCGGTGGGGAGTTTCTGGCGGTGGCCAGATACAGCTCCAGCGACGTCCGCGCAAGACCCTTACGCCCCTGCAGCTGCGTGAGTGGTACGCTCATAGCAGAGGGTCTCGAAGTACTGCTCGCTGCCCTTACGTCATTCGCACAGGTGATCGGGCTGGTCAGACTTGCGGGACGATTGGTCACACACTGTCCCGCTGCTTCGCCGGTCTAAGCGACGCCTGGCGTACAGAGTTTGGTGACGCGGCTGAGCTCCCCAGCTGGGTGGAGCTGCTGAGGCAGAGAGTGGATGTCTTTGCTCTGGACTTTGATGCTATTCTATCTACCATGTATGCATTGCCTGTTAGTGCTGAGGGTGACTGTTACCTGTGTACGCCGCCGGACCCAGGTATAGAGTCTGCTGCCTCAGGTGCTAGTGAAGCTGCTGCTCTAGGTGCTAGTGAGGCTGCTGCTCTAGGTGCTAGTGAGTCTGCTGCTCCAGGTGCTGGTGAGTCTGCTCTCTTTGGTACTACCCCTGCTGAGGCCTTGCACACCTTCACACTTGACTCAGGTGCTTCCCGCTCCTTCTTTCGTGACAGCACCACACTCACGCCGCTCAGTCGGCCGGTTGCAGTCTCCATGGCGGACCCCTCAGGGGGCCCGGTCCTTGCGCACTCCTCCACGGTTCTGCCGTGTTCGGCGGTTCCGTCTGGCTCACTGTCAGGTCATCACCTTCCCTCTACGAACTTGGTGAGTGGAGCTGACCTCCAGGATGTGTGGGTTGACCAGTTCACTCCTGGAGGTCAGCGTGTGACCCACTGTACGTACTCATGGACTGGTCGACACCTGGCCACGTTCACCCGAGTGCCTGGCTCGAGTCTGTACACACTTACTACTGTGTCCCCTCAGGTAGCTGCGTCTGCGTCAGGTCAGCTAGCGGCCCCCTGCTAGTGTCGCGCTTTGTCGCACCAGAGTGTCCTTTCGCACCACCGTCTTGGTCACCCCTCGGTGCAGCGCCTTCGTGGCATGCACCGACGTTTCCTTGTCTCTGGACTTCCAGACACTCTGCCTCCTCTACCACCCTCGCCTGCCCCTCCCTGCCTTCCCTGTGTCGAGGGGCGGCAGCGTGCCGCTCCTCACTCCTCCTCGTTCCCCCCGACGACTGCTCCCCTGCAGACCCTCCACATGGACGTGTGGGGCCCAGCCCGCGTCCGTGGACAGGACCGCGAGCGGTACTTTTTGCTGGTCGTCGACGACTACACGCGTTACACCACGGTCTTCCCCTTGCGCACCAAGGGTGAGGTCCCTGATGTTTTGATCCCCTGGATCCGTGCTGTCCGTCTCCAGCTCCGCGAGCGGTTTGAGACGGACCTTCCCGTCCTGCGTCTGCACTCTGACAGATGTGGTGAGTTTGCCTCTGACTTTCTGCGGGATTTTTGTCGTGGGGAGGGCATTCGCAAGACTTTCACGCTTCCGGGCTCACCACAGCAGAATGGGGTTGCTGAGCGCCGCATTGGCTTAGTCATGGAGGTCGCTCGTACCTCCATGGTCCATGCGGCTGCCCCCCATTTCCTGTGGCCGTTTGCGGTCCGGTACGCTGCGCATCAGCTCAACCTCTGGCCCCGTGTCTCCTTGCGGGAGACCTCGCCCACACTGAGGTGGACGGGGAAGGTTGGCGATGCGTCGGTGTTCCGGGTCTGGGGTTCTCGTGCCTTTGTCCGTGATACTACCGCGGACAAGCTCCCCGCCCGCGCTATTCCGTGCGTCTTCTTTGGCTTTGTCCCTGACGCGCCTGGCTGGCAGTTTTACCACCCCACCTCGCGCCGTGTCCTGCCCTCTCAGGACGTCACGTTCGACGAGTCGGTTCCCTTTTACCGTCTCTTTCCCTACCGCACTGCCCCCCCCCCCCCCCCCCCCCCCCCGCCGCTCTTCCTTGCACCAGGTCCTCCTCCGGTAGACCCCCTCCCCCCTCAGGGTCCTGCTCCCTCAGGTGTGTCTCAGGTAGACGCTGTCGAGCCTGTCGAGGTAGCGGTTGACTCTGGTGCTGCTACTGGGGGTGGTGCTGCTGGGGGTGGTGCTGCTGGGGGTGCTGAGCCTGAGCGTGCGGAGCCTGGGGGTGCTGAGCCTGAGCGCGTGGAGTCTGGGGGTACTGAGCCTGAGGGTACTGAGCCTGAGGGTACTGAGCCTGGGGTTGCTGAGTCTAGGGGTACTGAGCCTGAGGGTACTGAGCCTGCGGTTGCTGAGACTAGGGGTGCTGAGTCTATTGGAGGTACTGGAGGTGCCGGAGTTACGGGTCCTGGAGGTCCCACTGGTGCCTCGCCCCAGCAGTCAAGCCGGCGAGAGCCTCTCTCACCAAAGCAGTTTCGCGAGTGGTACGCTCGGCGCTGTGGCCTTAGGAGTGGTGCTGCTGGAGCTGGAGGCCCTGGAGCTGCTAGTCCTGGAGGTGCTGGTGGTACTGCTGGTCTTGGAGGTACTGGAGGTGCTGGAGTTACTAGTCCTCAAGGTCCCACTGGTGCCTCGCCCCAGCGGTCTAGCCGGCGGGAGCCTCTCTCACCACAGCAGTTGCGCCAGTGGTACGTTAGGCGCTGTAGCCTACGGAGTGGCGCTGCTGGAGCTGGAGGCCCTGGAGCTGCTAGTGCTGGAGGTACTGGAGGTAGTGGAGGTTCTGGAGCTGCTGGAGCTGGTGGTGTTGCTGCTGCTCGAGGTGATGGAGCTGCTAGTCCCGGAGGTGCTCGTACAGGTGGTACAAGAGCTGCTGGAGCTGGTGGTGCTGCTGGTGCTGCTGGAGGTGCTGGAGCCGCTGGTCTCGGAGGTGCTAGTACTGGAGGTACTGGAGCTGCTGGAGCTGGAGGTTCTGCTGGAGCTGGAGGTTCTGCTGGAGCTGGAGCTGCTGGAGGTCCTGCTGGTGCTGGAGCTGCCGGAAGTGCTTGTACTGGAGGTCCTGGAGCTACTGGAGCTGGTGGTTCTACAGGAGTTGGAGCTGGAGGCGCTGGAGCTGTTGCTGCTGGAGGTGCTGCTGGAGCTGGAGCTGCTGGAGGTGCTGGAGCTTGTGGTGCTGCGAGAGTTGGAGCTGGAGACCCTGGAGCTGGGGGTACTGGTGCTGTTTCTGGAGGCGCTGTGCGGCCGCGGCCGTACTACGTTCCGCTCCTTCAGCAAGTTCTTGGCCTCCCACCTTCTACTGGTCCTACTCCTCCCTTGCTGAGTCCACCGCCTGACCAGTCGCAGTTGCAGTTACAGCCAGCCTCTTCACTGCCTGGTCCTTCTCCTTACTCTGGGCTGACTAGAGGTCTTACAGAGCGTCGTGAGCCTGAGTCTCGTCCTGCGTCGCCTGTTCGCGCTGGTCGCACTAGTAGTCGTGTTCCACGTCCGCGTCCTCTTCCTGTCCCCGGCACGCACCAGATGGCACTTCGTCCGTCCACTGCTCCACAGCGTGTCCCCCTGCCGTCTCCTCCTGCGTCCTCTCTTCCTGTCGTCCCTGACCCGCCGTCAAACCTTGCTCGTGCTGCCAGTCCTACTGTCACGCGTCTTCTCGCTACTGTTGTCACTGACCCTTCGTTTGAGTCCACTGCCGCGTCTGCCCTAGTTGCTGAGCTTGTTGACTTTGCTGCCGCCTGTCGTCTAGACTACGCCACTAGTCTTGTTGCTGAGTCTGAGTTTGTCTGTCCTCCGTCCGTCGGGGGTGAGTGTGCTCTTGGCACGGACGTCCTTGAGGACAGACAGGAGGAGTTTGAGTGTTTTGCCGCTTCTTTACCTCATCTCGTGTCCATGTTGCTTGCACCTGAGGGAGACCCGGATGCACCAAACATCCCGACCCCGCGCTCTTACGCAGAGGCGATAGAGGGTCCCTACTCCTCTCACTGGCAGACAGCCATAGACGCAGAGATGGCTTCCTGGAAGTCCACAGGCACCTACGTCGACGAGGTTCCTCCACCTAGGGCGAACATCGTCAGTGGCATGTGGATTTTCAGGGTGAAGCGGCCGCCGGGTTCTCCGCCTGTCTTCAAGGCGCGTTACGTTGCACGAGGCTTCAGTCAGCGAGAGGGAGTTGACTTCTTCCAGACCTTCTCCCCTACCCCGAAGATGACCACTCTTCGGGTACTGCTACACGTCGCCGCTCAGCGTGACTACGAACTTCACTCTCTTGACTTCAGCACAGCCTTCCTACAAGGCAGTCTGCACGAGGAGATCTGGCTGTGCCGCCCACCTGGCTTCACTGCGTCGTTTCCTGCTGGTACCCAGTGGAGCCTCCGGGCGAGCAGTGTAACCGTTGCTGTCGAGGTGTCCGTCGGCGGGTGCTCCTGCGTTTGCCCCGACGCAGGCCCATACGTCGCCCTCCACACCTCCAGCGACAGCGTCTCGTAGAAGATCACATCCACCGACGTGACCACCTTATTGTCGGCCAGGTCGAGCACCTCCCAGCCCTTGCTCTCCGGCGACAGCTTCCTACCGCGCTGCTGCTTAGGGACCATGAACTTCACCATGCAGCCCCACACCCGCGCCAGCGTGAGGTCGGGCTTCGTCCCGGTCAGCAGCTGGTACGGAGTCGTCCCCGGCGGCGTCGTCGACCGCTCCAAGCAGTTGCGCACCCAGACGGCCTGTCAAAGAGCAAGGTGCCACCAGTGATGCTGCACGCCCATGTGCAATAGCATCGTTTGCACGGACTCGACGACCGTGCGCATCTCCCGCTCCGCCATGCCGTTCTGCTGCGGAGTGTAGGGGCACGTCAGGTCGTGGACGATGCCCTTTCCGTCGACGAAGTCGGTGAACGCCTTCCCGAGGAACTCCCCGATCAAAGCGAAGCGACAGCACCGACTTCTTCGTCTGTCGCTCCACCAGCACCAGCCACTTCTGGAACTCCCGCAGCACGTCGCTCTTCTTGGCGACCGGCATCACCCACACAAACCGAGTGTAGCGATCCTTCAGCAGCAGGAAGTACAAGCTGCCATCCTTGGCAGCCACCCGAAATGGCCCGCACAAGTCAATGTGCACGACAGCCAGCGCCTCTTCTGCGTCCGAGCCCTTGGCGGGGAAGGTGTGTCGCGCAAGCTTCCCTCCGACGCACGAGACACACGGCGGGTCTGCTCCGGTCGACGGTGTGACGTCAAGCCCCGTAGCAACGCCATGCTTTGCCGAGCTCTTGATCTTGTCGACGCCAACGTGCGCGAGCCTCGCATGCAACAGGGCAGGGGTCGTCTTCGTCGACGAGACGATCGCCCGCAGAGCCACCACCTCGGTCGACCGCGAATGCGTCGAGCAGGGGCGAAGGTCGGTGCAGAGTACACGTCCCGTGTAGCGTGCTCGACCAAGCACCTCCCCGGTCGCGGTGACGAGCAGCATCTCGTCGCCGTCGCCCTGCAGCTGCACGCCATTCTCCTTTAGCTGGCCAGCTGACAGCAGGTTCGCCTGTACGCCCAGAACGTAGAGCACGTCGGGGATGAGGACCTGCTTCCCGTCCTCCCCTTGCAGAGCGACGGTTTCGCGACCCTCGACAGGCTGCAATGCCCCGTTGAACCCACGCACGTGCTTCACCCCGTCGCTCGGCCCCATGTCGACGAAGACCGACTTCGTCCCTATCAGGTGGTGGGAGCACTTGCTGTCGAGGAGCACTGCTATCGGGTTGGCCTGCACAGCTGTCGCCACCGCCTGGAAGTCCTCGCCAGCCTCTGGCGCCAGCGAGACTGTCGGCTCCACCACGCCGACCATCGAGCACGACGCCTCCCCGTCGCCTCGGCCCTTGCCGCTGGAGTTGTCGACGTCCTTCATCGACGACGTCTTCTTCGACGCTTGCTTCTCCTTGCGCGACTTCTCATCTCGACGGGGGCGACGACTGGCCGATCGACCGCGGCCTCCCTTGTTGTCGTCCTCGTCGCTGTTATCGCGGTCGGGGCACTCGAAGGAGAGATGGTCGGGGTCGCCGCAGATCCAGCACTCCCGCCGTCGATCACCACCTCGTCGGCCCTTGTCCCGCGTCGACCGCTTCTCGTCGACGTCCTTCGTCGACCGCCCACCTCCGCTACCACCTCTGCCCGGCTTCCCGCGCTGCCCTTGCTGCTGATTCAGCTTCGTTGATGGAGCGTAGTTTGCCTACGGAAGGAGCTCTGTGGGCTGTTCGGCCTCCTGCATCGCCTCATCTTGAAGGATGTAGCTGGTGATGGAGTCCTCGTCGAGGGACTCACGCGTGCCGGGTACCATCATCATCCTCTTCATGAGATTGTAGCTGCACGGCAAGCCCTTGACGATGTGTGTGATGTAGGACGCCGTTGAGTATTCGGCGCCCGCCATCCGCATCTCAGCAAGGATCCGTCGCCGACTCCTGCTTGCCCATCCGAATGTGAGTCATCTTCTCCTCCAACTGCCCGATGAACAGGTCGTCCCTGACCTGGTACGTCGACAGGATGAAGTGCCATGCCTGGTGACTGTTGTTCAGGATCCGTCACTTTGAGAGCTTACGACGAACTTATTACTCAACTAAACGCAAATCCGCTCGGTAGGATTGTGCGACTTAGGCTTAGATACCATCTCCAAGTTGAATCAGTCGTTAAGATGGTCTATAGAGTGAGAAACGAAGTAAAAACGTCCAGCAGCCGCATGACTAGAATGGTGGAGGAAGTACAAGCATCAGAGCATAGAAAGTTGGAGTTGGGGACTCCAAGAGAACCATGAGAGGGAAGGGGTTCTCCAAGAGCTAGGGAAGGATGGTAGGAACCTTCCTAGCAGCAAGGATGCAACCCTCATCATGAGGTCCTTGAGGTGTCACATGCAAAATCCAATCTAGTTGGACTTTGCCTAGGAGTTGCAACATTTGCAACCCATGCTAGAAACTTCTAGCCACCCCAATCCAAAAGTCAAAGTTGCCTTCTCTAACCACCCAACCAAAGATCCCTTTATAGTCATGTCCAAGTAATCACCCAATTTAGATATAACCCCAAAAGGTAATAAGAAATCCAAGTCTTGGAAATCTTGTAACTTGGGCGATCTTGGTCGGAATAAGGCGATCTTGGTATCGTTGGAAAGCTCTGGATTTCTCCTGCATGATCAAGCATTTAGACTTGGAGAAAAAACACAGAGATGATAATATCCAACAGCCATGCACAATGACATATGCTCATGCAAACAATGCACGCATGAATAGCACGAGCACTCGGCAGGACGTTAGGATGACATGCACTCAGAATGACGTGCATCCAACAAACTCCCCCTCAGACTAACGAACTGCATGCACACACACTCACAGACATGCAAACTCTCATGCACACAATCACACATGCACTCATGACACTGCTGCCCACACTAGTGCAATGCCATGCCACACATTTTAGCACACTTCCAATGTGCGCTCTCGGGAAGTCTCTTGGTGAGAAAATCTGCCGCCTGCTTGCTAGCCTTCACATGGTGAAGCTCAACAATCCCCTCCTTCACCATCTGCCTCACCCAGTGCCACTTAATCTTCATGTGCTTGTTCAGCCCATTCAGGATAGGATTATTGGCCATGCCAATAGCAGCCTCGCTGTCGGAGAAAAGTGGTGTAGGTCCCTCCTGTTCAGCTCCCATGTCCTCCAACAGCTTCCTCAGGAGCACGATTTCCTTGATGGCATGGTACATCGCCATGTACTCTGCCTCTCCAGAAGACTGAGCAATCTCACTCTGCTTCTTGGACCTCCAGCTCACTGGTCCACCTCCGACCATGCACACAAAGCCGCCAACCAATGACTGATCCTCATCCTCTGAGGCCCATGTGGCGTCGGTGAAGCACGACAGCTTCAAGGTTCCAGGCGTGACTCCATCTGCTCCAATCTGTTTCAGCTGGCCGCCAGCTGAAAACTGAACACCAGCAGATGCCGTTGATCCGAGGTAGCGCACCAAGCGCTTTGCCACCTCCAACTGCTCCTCAGTGGGCCGCTGCACAACTCTGGCTAACTTCCCCACTCCGAATGAAGCATCAGGTCGCGTATGCACAGCAGCATACATCACACTCCCAATGAGTGACTGGTACTCATTCTGCTGCTCATCCTCGAGTACATCATCCTCCTCAGCTGCCTTCTTCAGTTTGAAGCCCGCAGGGAACGGTGTCATCACAGTGCGACCCCCAGTCACACCATACCGCTCCATGACACCAGAGATGTAGTGTGACTGATGCACCTTCAGCCACCTCCTCTCCACATCCCTCTCAATCTGCAGCCCCAAGTAGTAGTGGACATCCCCCAGCATCTTGCATTTGAAGTTGTCCATCAGCAGCTTCTGTGTCCTCTCAATCTGCTCCATGGAAGGTGAGAACAGTAGTATGTCGTCGACATACACCAGCAGCAATAGCAGCTGCTCCCCCCCTCCAAGCAGAAACAAGCTGTGATCAGCTTGGGACGTCTTGAAGCCTCCACTCAGCAACACCTCCTCCAGCTTCTCGTACCAACACCTGGGCGCTTGCTTAAGGCCATAGATGGCCTTCTTAAGCTTGCACACCCGGCTGGTCCCATCCTCATAGCCGTCGGGCTGCGCCATGTAGATATCCTCCAGCAGCACTCCATTGAGGAACGCAGTGGTGATATCCATCTGCTTCATGTGCCATCCCTTCACAGCTGCGCCAGCCATCAAAGTCCTCAGTGTCACTGGCTTAGCAACGGGAGCGAAGATCTCCCCAAAGTCGACCTTCTCTTTTTGCTGAAACCCCTTGGCGACCAAACGGCTCTTGAACCGCTCTAACGCACCATCAGCACCACTCTTCACCTTGAAGACCCATTTGCTGCTGATCGGCCGTCGCCCCTTGGGTAACTGAACAAGCTCCCAAGTCCCATTCTCAATGAGACTGTTGAACTCCGCATCCATGGCAGCCTTCCACTCCTCCTTCTGAGGTCCACTCAGTGCCTCCTCTACTGTGGCTGGTTCTCCAGTCAAGGGTGTGAAGAAACAGAACGCCATCTCCTCATCCTCTCCCTCATCCGCCTGAACCGCCATGGCACCTTGCTTGGGTCCTCCCAAACGGCTATACTTTAGCCTTGAAGGTGCTGCTGCCACTCTCTTCTCGCGGGTTGCAGTCGGCTGCCCATGTGGTGAAGCTCCTCTCTGCACACTCCTCTTGGTGACCTTGGCGTTTGCAGCATGCTCGGGCTGAGTTGGCGAGTCCACACGTGCCGACTCATCCTCCAACCCCTCCTCTCCAGCAGGACCAGAAACTTGCTGCTCACCACCGCCACTGTGGTCACTGGTCAGCTCTGACCCATGGAGTTCATCAAGGTGCAGCTGAACCTCCTCCACTGTAGACCGCTCAATCTCCTGCAGACGCAAGCCAATCTGCACCTGCTGCTGCTGCTGCTGCCAGTCCTTGTACATGACGTCCTCCACAAACTTGACGTCACGGCTGACCAGCGTCTTCTTGCTCTTGGGGTCCCACATCAGCCACCCCTTCGAGTCAGGAGCCATCCCCAGATGGACAGCCCACCTCCTTAGGCACCATCACAAGCCCCATGCAGCCCCACACCCGCAGCATGTCAATAGATGGCTTCTTCCCAAGCCAACGCTCGTACGGCACCCAGTGCTTGTCGCCAACATGAGTCAAGACCCTGTTCTTGACCGTGATGACATGGCGAATGGCATCAGGCCAGAACTTGTAGGGCATCCCAGCAGCCCCCAACAAGGTCTTAGCCGCCTCGCCAATGGTCCGGTTGGCACGCTCTGCAATGCCAATCTGCTGCGGTGTTCCTGGGCAGGTCAGCTGGTGTCGGATGCCGTTCCTCTTGAGAAACTTGGTGAATTCCGCTCCAAGGAACTCCCCACCACGGTCGCTCCTCAGCACCTTCACCAGCCGCATCGCTTGCCGCTCCACCATCGGCAACCAATCCTCCTTGATCGCCGCTGCAGCATCGCTCTTCTTGGACAAGGGACGTGCCCATGTGAATCTGCTCCATTCATCCACCATGATGAGGAAGTACAGCACTCCCCCAGTCCCCTCAGTCCTCATAGGACCCACCAGGTCCATGTGCACCACCTCCAATGGCGCCTTCGCCGATCCCTCCACACGTGGAAACGGGAACCGCGCAAACTTGTTCTGCATGCACGACTCAAAGCTGCCATAGTGAGCGCCATCTCCTTGCAGTTGCAGCCCATGCACGCACTTCTCCTTATGCATCATCTCCAGTGTTGAAACAGCCACGTGTGCGAGCCGCCGATGCCAAGTCTCCCAATCCGCTTGGCCCGAGGTAGCCGACGCCTTCACCGCCGCGCTTCCTCCAATCAGCTCCTCTCCTTGCACACCTTGCTGCTCCTCCTCGGTGACACTCTCCTCCATAGATGCCGCCGCTGTCGCCTTGCCCGATTTCCGCCAAGGGAGTACCGAGATCTGCCACATCCGCTTGTGGACATCCCCTTTCCACTGCAGGTCCCAAATGAGCCGATCATTGTTGTAGGCACGATAACGCTCCGAGCCAATCGTCTCGGTGTTCACACCCGCATCTCCCAACCGGCCGGTAGAAATCAAGTTCGCGCACAAGTCCGGCACCCACAGCACGTTCTTCAGCCCCACGAGCTCTCCATCGGCTCCCATGAACTTGGCGCACCCCATGCCCATGACCTTGGCCTTGGCGCCCGTCGCGGATGTGACTGTAGAGATGGGTGCGGGCTGAATCTCATCAAGCAGGTCCGCACCAGGAGTCATGTGCCAAGAGCTTCCAGAGTCAATCACCCAATGGGTGAGGGGGTGTAGGAGAACCTTGGCAGCCATAGCGAGGTCGGTTGCGCCTTCGTTCACGAAGAAGAAGAACCCGGCCTTCCGCTCCTCAGATTTGCCGCCTTTCTCCTCCTCCTTCTCCTCTCCACTAGCTCCCATGACTCCCCCACTCCTCGTGCCACCACGCTGGTTGCTTGATGAAGGCGGGGTCCAATCCTTGGGTCGTTGGTAGCACTTTCGCCAACGATGTCCGCGCTTCTTGCAGTAGAAGCACACCTCCCCTTGGCCCCCGCCGCCATCCTCCTTATGGTAGTCCTTGTTCTTGCCCTTCCACTTCTTCTTGAAGCCACTCTTTCCACCTCCAACTCCATAACCAGCCCCCTCCTCTGAGCGCTCCACACTCCGCCGCCGCAAGTCCTCCTCTAGGATGCGCGCGCGAATGTAATCCACGCTCCACTGGGGCTGTTGTGAGTTGAGGTTGATTGCAAGGGCAGACCACGACTCCGGCAGCCGTATCACGATCTCCACGCATTGCACGAGCTCGGGGTAAACCACACCGCCGCCTTGGAGCTTCGTGAAGATGTCCCGCATCTCATCCAACACCGGTTGCATCGGCTCTCCATCAACGAACTTGATGTCGCGCAGCCGCCGCGCGAGTAGCACAATGCCGGTAGCATGTGTCGGTGAGTGCACATCCAGAAGCTTCCTCCAAGCCTTGGGGCCACACTCTAGATCACCCAAGAGGTCCTTGATGTGGTCAAGTTGTCGTCCGCCAACCGCTTGCACCATGAGCATGTACGCGTCGAACGATCGCTTCATCCATGCTCCTTTCAGCTCCGCGGCCTCCGGCATTTTCTCCTTCCCCTCCACCAGATCCAGTAGCTTGTATTGGGTGTACATCAGCCTCATGCGGAAGCTCCAGTGCTCGTAGTCCTCCCCCATGAATTTCTCAATAGAGAAAGCCTTCACAGGATCCACGGTTGTAGGAGATGGTGTAGAAGTTGAGGGTAGCGTAGGGTTGGCTGGTCGGTGAATCCCCACTACAACACCAGCAACTCCCCCTTGCTCTCTAGCCTCTCTACTTCTATCCATCTCGCCACTAGCACCTCCGGAGTTCGTACCAACCATATTGAGGCCTTATGAACGGTGGAAACTTGAGAAATCGTTTAAAGAGAATTTTGCCAGAAATTTCGATTCTACAAAAATCGCCGTCGCGGACTAGGTACTTCGAATTAGAACGCGGTTTGACCACTTATCGAAAGTTCGCGAGCCGAGCTACTAGAAAATGGTCTCACTTGTCAACATTGGTTGAGAATTCACGACGATTCGTCGTCTCAAAGTCGACTACCCGCTCTGATACCACTTGGTGTTCAGGATCCGTCACTTTGAGAGCTTACGACGAACTCATTACTCAACTAAACGCAAATCCGCTCGGTAGGATTGTGTGACTTAGGCTTAGATACCATCTCCAAGTTGAATCAGTCGTTAAGATGGTCTATAGAGTGAGAAACGAAGTAAAAACGTCCAGCAACCGCATGACTAGAATGGTGGAGGAAAGCATTAGAGCATAGAAAGTTGGAGTTGGGGACTCCAAGAGAACCATGAGAGGGAAGGGGTTCTCCAAGAGCTAGGGAAGGATGGTAGGAACCTTCCTAGCAGCAAGGATGCAACCCTCATCATGAGGTCCTTGAGGTGTCACATGCAAAATCCAATCTAGTTGGATTTTGCCTAGGTGTTGCAACATTTGCAACCCATGCTAGAAACTTCTAGCCACCCCAATCCAAAAGTCAAAGTTGCCTTCCCTAACCACCCAACCAAAGATCCCTTTATAGTCATGTCCAAGTAATCACCCAATTTAGATATAACCCCAAAAGGTAATAAGAAATCCAAGTCTTGGAAATCTTGTAACTTGGGCGATCTTGGTCGGAATAAGGCGATCTTGGTATCGTTGGAAAGCTCTGGATTTCTCCTGCATTATCAAGCATTTAGACTTGGAGAAAAAATACAGAGATGATAATATCCAACAGCCATGCACAATGACATATGCTCATGCAAACAATGCACGCATGAATAGCACGAGCACTCGGCAGGACGTTAGGATGACATGCACTCAGAATGACGTGCATCCAGCAGTGACCAGCATCCAGTCGCTCTCGACAGCTCCTGAGTGCCAGCTGCACCACCGGCGAGCAACACCACCGCTCGAAACTCCCCGCGCAGCTCGACATCGTCCACGGGCGGAATTGGCACTGTGCCGTCGGCGAAGCCCTTCAGCCCGGCGACCTCCAGCTGAGGTTCGATCGACTCCCTCCAGGTGATGAGCTCCCGTCGGCCTTGCAGCGATGCGACGGTGATTCGGTCCGGCGAGAACTTGAAGTAGCCATACGCCGGTGCAATCCCGCCCGTCGTCGCCGAGAGCCCTCCACCACTTCGTAGAGGAGAGCGACGTCGAACATCGACGTCGGCACGCGAGCTGCCTGCAGCCGCCGTCGACCGCTGCACTTGCGCCTGGATTCCGTCGATGCCTCCGTCGACCTTGATCACCCCTCTCTGCCTCGTGCCTTCGCTGTCGCTGACTCGTGCACCACCGTCGACCTCGTCGTCGACGCCACCTTCGTTGCGCACCGGTCGAGGAGATGCAGGACAGGAAGGGTGTTCCGTCGCCCTCTGCGACCGGATGCCCAACTCGGCGATCACCAAGGGGATCGTCCCGTACTCGCCATCCGCGTGGCGTCTCCTCGCGTCAGCCAAACGTGCCTCCAAGGTGTCCGCTACGCTCGCATCAACTACGGGGTCGACCATGGTGACTATCGCTGCTGCCGTCCTATGAACGACTTAGTAGGTGCAAAGGTCGGCTCCTATCTGAAGGTAATCTGCGGGGCCGTCCACGCTCACCGCACCATGCGGAGAGTCACTCTACAATGGTAGTGAGCTAGACTACGAGGGTTGGCACGAACTACTAGGAGTGATCGTAGCTTTGCTTGGTTCCTTAGTGCTTGCACATTCACGAGAGAAATCGGCAAGAGTTTCCACTAGCAAAGTTGGAATTACAGAATGATTGAACAAACAATCACAGAATGACTACATCAGGCACCTAGCAACCCTGCAGCTAGCCTGGTCGACCCCCAGCACAGCTCGGTCGACCGCCTGCCAGCGTTGCGTAGAGGAGCCGTGCCTGCACTGCAGAAGGGCGACCTGCTAACAGAGCAGGTCGACGGCGTGCCAACGCTGCAGCAGAGCGGCTGTCCAGCGTTGCCCCGTAGAACACAGCAGTGCGCACGCTCGCAGATGCGCACAGACGATTGGCCCGACTTGCCTCGTTGGGCATCCGTCGGCTGTTGTCTGCGCCTGACGAGCCACATCGACTCCGGGATACCAGCCCGCAGTCGCCTGCGCCATCGCAACATCAACGACGTTCGCGTGCCTCCACAGAACTCGTCGAGCAGGTTACCCTGTCGACCCGGTCGACCACCAGGTTCCTTTGGTCGACCACCAGGTGTCTCTGGTCGACCACAACTCCCGTTGAGCTACCCCCTGGTCGACGGACCCCTTCCGTCGACCAGAACCGTCAGCGGTTGTCGCCGAGCTCCCCTCGTCGACCGCTGCTCACTTGTTAGTTCGACGGACTGCTCCGTCGACCTCCCGGTCGAACTGCAGGTCGACAGACTGCTCCCGGTCGAGCTGCAGGTCGACGGGGACCCCCTAGTCGAGCTGCAGGTCGACGGAGACCTCCCGGTCGTGCTGCAGGTCAACGAAGGCCTCTCGGTCGAACTGCCCCTTCTGGTCGACGGCCCACCCGTCGCCCAGACCAGTCAGTTGCAGCTGTCGAGCTCCCTGGTCGACAGCAACACCACAGCGGTCCCCTGCAGCTCGACGATGCATGTCGAGCAGCTCTCCCACTGTGAACGGTCGGGTGCTACTCCCATACATCCGACCAAGTCGTTGGCGTTGCCCAAGCGAGGGTGGGGCCAACACTCCATTCCCGTTAACATGCCCAACTTCTCAGGTACCTGAATAATCTCTAAAGGCTTTTTCTTGGCCTCTAAATCTCCCCTGAATTTTTCAAAGGCTTGAAAACCACGAGAAGCAATATTTTTCGTTAGAGTATCTTTATAGGATACTTTTAACGAATTCTTACTTTCGTGGGTGTTCGGCTGGAGTTTCCCGGTCGGTGCAGAGTCTTTTTTTACGGAGCCTCCATTCGCCTCGGCGATTTCCCCTGATGTCGGCCGGTCGTGACGTTTTATATTCGCGCCATCATTTTCTCCTTTTTTCACCCGCTCCGAAGTCGCCACGTCGCCTTTTTCTGCTTTTCGGATCTTTACGCGATCGCCAGGTCGATCCGCGGCTACTGGCGATTCCCGTTTTTTTACTTCGGGGGTGCTCCACTGTTGCCGCCCAGCAGTGCCGCAAGTGCCTTCTTCAATTTGAAGCACGACAAAATTTGATGCCGCTCTGCGCCGCAAAAATCGCATTTTGTCGGTTGCTGCTTCGCGTCAAATTTGTCGATATCCATCGGTTCGGCGAACGTAGGGGGTGCCGATCGCTCCGTGCCGAATGTACGGTTCGGCTCATAACGTCGTGTTTCGGGTTGACCACGAGTCAAAGCGTCGTATCGTTCGGCAGCACGCACGATGTCGCGGTAATTATTATAGTTCGCTGCGATGACTTGTCGGCGAATCTCCAATTTCAACCCTTCTGTGTACGCCTGGATTTTTTCGCCCTCGGTCAGGTCAGTGGTGCAGTTGAACAGTTGCTCCATCTGCTGCGTGTACTGTGCTACACTCCCGTATTGCTTGTGTCGTTGTATCTGCTGCCGCGCCATGTAGGTTGTATTAATTGGCTCGAAACGTTCGATGAGGTCTGCCCGAAACTGCACCCACGTTTTCTCCCCGCGGGCCACGTCAGTGTAATAAATCCACTCTAGTGCTGGTCCCCGCAACAGTGTCGCTGCGAGCCGAATTCGTGCTACGTCGTGTGTCGGGGTCGAACAGCCAATGGCCTTGAAGTAAATTTCGAGGGTCGCCACGAATCGTCGAACGTCAGATCCTTTCGCGCTGGGATCGAACGCTTCAGGGAGCCTCGGGCGAGCTGCTTCGAGGTTCGGCGAAGGTGGTGCCATCGGTCCGTGAAATGTCGGTGTCGCTGCCGCAGCTGCTGCTGTCGCTGCTACGTTCGCTGCTGCATTGACTGCTGCAGTGGCGGCCGCGGATTGGTTTTTCAGAAGGGCCTCGAGTCGCCGAATCGTTGCCTGCGTCTGTTCCATGTCGGTGCGAAGGCTGGCGATGTCACTCGTCGTCGCGTAGTTGTCGCCTTGACCCTCCATGCCTGACATTGCGCGTTCGAAAACCGAAATCGATGGGGAGTAAAAAACACGGAACCGATTTTACGTACCCGAAATCGGTGTTTAACAGTCGCCGCCCCCGCGGTTTTTGAAGACTCGGTTTTAGCGGTCGAAAAAAATTCGCGTGTAAACGGCTCTAATTACCAAGTGTGAGGATCTAGGATCGAGCTCAGAAAAGAGAGTTTGAATTCAATGATCCACCTGGTTACAACACGAGGCTATATATAGTCTCGACACAAGGCCAGTTACCCAGGTGTTACGCGAATGTTCTGAGGGTCGCTAAGCGTCCCGAACAGAACCTTTCCGAACTCAGTAGAAAGCAATTTGGTGGAAACCGGATAGGCTTGAGTTCGGTACACGTAACCTGGTTCGGTGCTATAACTATAATAATATGTAGGAATGCACCTAACCTAGGAAATCAAGCATATCTATGCATGATAAAATAAACCCAAGCTAGATATAGCATAATAAACTCCAGGCAAGCTAGCAAAGCCAGTATAAGCCGTCGTACTCTCACAAGGACGGGTTGTTCCCTGCAGGTCCAACGAGCACCCTGCACAGTAATGCAGGCGACAGCACGCAACACCACCGCTCAGCACCGTACAGCACAGCACATCACAGCACTGAACAGCACAGCATAGCACAGAGCAACAATACCGTAAGAAACACCCGAATGTTAGGTTTGACATAGACTCAGACAAGAATGTATAGACTTAATCTGACCAATCACAAAGCCCTAAGGCCTACACAGGAGGAGTCGGTGCAGAATAGTGTACGCATGTTAAAAGCTAGTACTTGTTGTTGGGGGTCGAGTATCATGTGGACCCTCAATGATTGAGTGATGGGCATGTCTTATGCTACGATAAGGTTCGAGTTCGTACATGCCAGGAGAAGCAGTAGCGCGACCAGTGTTAGGGTACGTTCTTGGCTAGTGTATAGCTTCGGGCCAAGCTGCTTGACACGAGGTGAAATTGACGGGCATGAGGGAAATTTTTCGATTTGTGTCAGACGTTCCTGGAGGGGTCTAACACCAGGCAAACTTGGCCCGAAGCTAGACACCAGCCAAGAACGTACCCTTAGCCGAGACATGTTTCCACGAGAGTAGAGGAGGCGTCGGTAGTCAAATTCGGATTTCTGAATGCAAGCGAGGTTGCTAGTACTGCGCTGGCGTTTGCTGAAGGTTCTTTCTGATGCTAATGGGCGGAGTCATGTCTGTTTTATCTACGGAAAAGGACGCGCCATCCCCGTTTGGCAAACTTCCCGCGGCGGAAGCGAGGAAGGCGTCGATCGAGCGGGCCCCGCTCAGCCATTGCCGGATTTGGTCTGGGCTCGCTCGAGTCACCGTCCCATGGTTTTGAAGGTGTACTATGGCGGTGTATGGCGGGCCCGCCATGGATGGTTGTGATGGTTTGGTGATAACGGTCGGACTATTGAAAAAAAAAAGGAGGAACAAAGCAGGGCGTTGCCGAGGTGTCCGGACCTGACACCATCCAGCTGCCTTCTATGCCGTGTGAAGGCTCACTTGCCACCATGAGACTCGTGGCCTGCGATCTCGCAACATCCCCGCCGCGGCTTTTACCGTACATCTGCTACACTCTCCCTCCAATGACGTTAGCGCCGTTGTCAAGCTTGTCTGCTGAACACAGGCGAGGTTGCTTACTTGTGCTCTCTGCCATAGCATAGCTCCGGTATACATTTGAAAGTAGGGGCTCAAAATCCATAGGAACTTGAAAAGTTGCCCCAAAACTATGAGGCACAATGTAAAACCCTGAACCTCACTGACAAATGTATACTGGAGCTTCAAAAAGACTTTCTTAGATTTGATGCGTTGGCATTGAAATGTCCTTTTAGGGCGTGTTCCTACGCCTCGTGTCAAGCTAACCTCATATCATGCTCACACTGAAAATTCTCCTAAACCCAAAATCCCTCTCTAGTTTTACCAGGCTAGTCTGATATGAGGTTTCCTAATATGAGGCGTAGGAACACGCCCTTATTGTACGGCCAGGGAGAGGACACCACATCGAGAGTCCCGCCCTGGTATAAGCTCGCGGCAAAATCGTGGAAGATGTTGGTCGAGCGGGGTGCGCACCCCTGTGCAATTCAAATGGACTCGAATCGTCGATGATGACCGTCGATGTTCTGATCGGACGGTTGACACAGCTTTTCATAGTCACGACCCATCACAGGCTGACTCTCTGCATAAAAGAATAGATCAGTAACAAATTGTAACCACTTCATATGTATGTTCTTTAATTCACTGTATTGCATACTGAGGAAAAAATGAAGTCCCACACGCTTGTTTTTCAACAGCCTACCAGCCAACGACACCCGGATATTATTATTCGACTCAAAGCTTGTTGGGCAACGGCATACTGGCGAACACACGGACCAGCCTAAGCTCATCTCCCTGCCCTCCCTTCCACTCGCTGCCTCACGTGTGCGTCTTGCAGTGACCTGATGCCCTCACATGTGACTGTAAATGGCTGCAGTGGTGGCCTGACGTGGCCTGAAGGTAACAGCTTGTTTGGCAGCACCCTACTAGTGACCACCCAGACCTTGCAACAACAGACCCCTTTCACTCCCTTCCACTCGCTGCCTCTTGTGTGCATCTTGCAGTGACCTGACGCCCTCAGATGTGACTGTAAAGGGGGCGGTGCCCGCCCGCAGGTAGGGTGACTTGAAGAGGTGAGCGAATCGCTGTCCCCCGCTCCAAAAGAGGATCACGCGATTGGTGCACGCGTGCGCCCAGCTCTCGCCTGATTGGAATGCGGAGGGCGGGAGATTTGTGGGGAAAGGAAAGGGGGAATAAGAGGGTAGCACATGCACTTCGTTCTCATTAAATGTATGAGCTGCTGCCAATCCGCTCGAAAGAGTAGGATGTGATTGGTACACGCGTGTGCACAGTTCTGCCCTGATTGAAGGGCGGATTGGGGGGATGCGGATCATGATGCATGGCGGCAGATGGACAGCGGCAACTGCGCATGGTGGCAGATGGTTTTGCGAAACGCAAAGCACCTAATGTGAAGCAAAGTGAATAGGGATGCACACACACCAAGAGCAGGAACAAGCCGGGACACCTCGCCCTCCACCTTGGTTGTGACTTGATTCACCAACACCACCTGCACATCAATGGATTGAATGTCCCATGCCCCATGCCCCATGCACATGACATGTGGACACAGCGCATGAAACCACTATGAGGTCATTGTCTCGAGGAAACATATAATTGGAACGTTGTGGTCATCTCCAATGGTGAGAAGCTCTCTTGCCATGGAGGCCAGCAGGCGCGGAGTTAAGTCAATGCAGCACACGCACAGGTCATGCAACAAGGAGAGGACACATGCATGCATGCAACAAGGAGAGGACACATGCATGCATGCAACAAGGAGAGGACACATGCATGCATGCAACAAGGAGAGGACACATGCATGCATGCAACAAGGAGAGGACACATGCATGCATGCAACAAGGAGAGGACACATGCATGCATGCAACAAGGAGAGGACACATGCATGCATGCAACAAGGAGAGGACACATGCATGCATGCAACAAGGAGAGGACACATGCATGCATGCAACAAGGAGAGGACACATGCATGCATGCAACAAGGAGAGGACACATGCATGCATGCAACAAGGAGAGGACACATGCATGCATGCAACAAGGAGAGGACACATGCATGCATGCAACAAGGAGAGGACACATGCATGCATGCAACAAGGAGAGGACACATGCATGCATGCAACAAGGAGAGGACACATGCATGCATGCAACAAGGAGAGGACACATGCATGCATGCAACAAGGAGAGGACACATGCATGCATGCAACAAGGAGAGGACACATGCATGCATGCAACAAGGAGAGGACACATGCATGCATGCAACAAGGAGAGGACACATGCATGCATGCAACAAGGAGAGGACACATGCATGCATGCAACAAGGAGAGGACACATGCATGCATGCAACAAGGAGAGGACACATGCATGCATGCAACAAGGAGAGGACACATGCATGCATGCAACAAGGAGAGGACACATGCATGCATGCAACAAGGAGAGGACACATGCATGCATGCAACAAGGAGAGGACACATGCATGCATGCAACAAGGAGAGGACACATGCATGCATGCAACAAGGAGAGGACACATGCATGCATGCAACAAGGAGAGGACACATGCATGCATGCAACAAGGAGAGGACACATGCATGCATGCAACAAGGAGAGGACACATGCATGCATGCAACAAGGAGAGGACACATGCATGCATGCAACAAGGAGAGGACACATGCATGCATGCAACAAGGAGAGGACACATGCATGCATGCAACAAGGAGAGGACACATGCATGCATGCAACAAGGAGAGGACACATGCATGCATGCAACAAGGAGAGGACACATGCATGCATGCAACAAGGAGAGGACACATGCATGCATGCAACAAGGAGAGGACACATGCATGCATGCAACAAGGAGAGGACACATGCATGCATGCAACAAGGAGAGGACACATGCATGCATGCAACAAGGAGAGGACACATGCATGCATGCAACAAGGAGAGGACACATGCATGCATGCAACAAGGAGAGGACACATGCATGCATGCAACAAGGAGAGGACACATGCATGCATGCAACAAGGAGAGGACACATGCATGCATGCAACAAGGAGAGGACACATGCATGCATGCAACAAGGAGAGGACACATGCATGCATGCAACAAGGAGAGGACACATGCATGCATGCAACAAGGAGAGGACACATGCATGCATGCAACAAGGAGAGGACACATGCATGCATGCAACAAGGAGAGGACACATGCATGCATGCAACAAGGAGAGGACACATGCATGCATGCAACAAGGAGAGGACACATGCATGCATGCAACAAGGAGAGGACACATGCATGCATGCAACAAGGAGAGGACACATGCATGCATGCAACAAGGAGAGGACACATGCATGCATGCAACAAGGAGAGGACACATGCATGCATGCAACAAGGAGAGGACACATGCATGCATGCAACAAGGAGAGGACACATGCATGCATGCAACAAGGAGAGGACACATGCATGCATGCAACAAGGAGAGGACACATGCATGCATGCAACAAGGAGAGGACACATGCATGCATGCAACAAGGAGAGGACACATGCATGCATGCAACAAGGAGAGGACACATGCATGCATGCAACAAGGAGAGGACACATGCATGCATGCAACAAGGAGAGGACACATGCATGCATGCAACAAGGAGAGGACACATGCATGCATGCAACAAGGAGAGGACACATGCATGCATGCAACAAGGAGAGGACACATGCATGCATGCAACAAGGAGAGGACACATGCATGCATGCAACAAGGAGAGGACACATGCATGCATGCAACAAGGAGAGGACACATGCATGCATGCAACAAGGAGAGGACACATGCATGCATGCAACAAGGAGAGGACACATGCATGCATGCAACAAGGAGAGGACACATGCATGCATGCAACAAGGAGAGGACACATGCATGCATGCAACAAGGAGAGGACACATGCATGCATGCAACAAGGAGAGGACACATGCATGCATGCGATGAGCAACACTCAAAGCCACGTTGTGCTTGTCGGCAATGGCGAGCAGCTCCCTTGCCATGAAGGCCAGCAGGCGCAAAGGTGAGGAGGGTGGAGGCAAAGAGGCTAGCACGGTGGCACAAGTCATGCAAGGAGAGCACTCATGCATGCACTGAGCCACACTCACAGCCACATTGTGGTTGTCAGCGATTGCAAGCAGCTCTCTTGCCATGGAGGCCAGCAAGCAGGCAGAGAGGGAAAGAGGCTGGCATGGTGGAGCCGTTCATGCAAGGAGAACATTCGCACATGCAGCGTGAAAGGAGAGGAGTACCGAGCCACACTCACAGCCACGTTGTGCTCGTTAGCGATCGCGAGAAGCTCTCTTGCCATGGAGGCCAGCAGGCGCGGAGGTAAGTCAATTCAGCACCCTAAACCCTCCACACATGCATTGCAAACACTCACAGCCACGTTGTGCTCGTTAGCGATCGCGAGCAGCTCTCTCGCCATGGAGGCCAGCAGGCGCGAGCGCAGACCCATGTCTGTGAAGCCATGGCGGAAATGGAATGTGACACTGTCGATCACCACTAGCTTCACCTGTAGTATGGGTTATGTGGAGTGGATGGGAAAGGAACAGGGAAAGTAGCAGGGAAGGGAGCAGGGTAAATGAGAACATGTGAGCGCAGGCCCATGTATGTGAATCCGTGGCAGAAGCAGAAGGTGGCACTGTCGATGACCACCAGCTTGACCTGCCGTGTCAAGCCTGTGTGCAGGACTCGTCAAGAATAGACAGGTGGGCTGCAAAGGCCTTACTTCCATCAACTTAGGTAGTGATGTGCGACGCACATTGTGCGTTCAAAACAACGAAATGGACCCATGATGATCATGATGGAGAACGAAAGGTAGCATGGTTAAGAAAGTGCCCCTGTATAAAATGGGGTGTTCCGAGAATTGAACTCGGGACCTCTCGCACCCTAAGCGAGAATCATGCCACTAGACCAAACACCCATGCACTTGGGTGAAGACCATACAGGTAAGGCATCTGACTCTCAGGCAGCAAACCCCTCCTCGCTGTTGCTAATGAACATGCCACCGGCACACAGCACTCCTGCCCTGTGATACCCATGCCAGCACAGCATGCACCTTGGGGTGCAGGGCGAGCAGGTGAGGCAGCGAGAGCAGTCTATTCTGTGTGATCATACACTCGCAGCGCCACCCACGCATACTGCTGCTGCTGGTACGCATGCCACGCCATCAACAAGACTGCCAACCAAACCACCACGCACCTTGGGGTGGAGAGCGAGAAGGAGAGGGAGCGAGTGCACGAGGGCAGTCTGCTCCGTGTGATCATACACTCGCAGGTAATGCACCCCTGCCAGCGCTGCTGCTGATACTACTCATACCACTTATACCCAGCACCACCCATCCCACCTTGGGGTGCAAAGCCAGAAGATGGGGCAGGGAGTGCACGAGGGCAGTCTGCTCCGTGTGATCATACACTCGCAGGTAATGCACCCCTGCCAGCGCTGCTGCTGATACTACTCATACCACTTATACCCAGCACCACCCATCCCACCTTGGGGTGCAAAGCCAGAAGATGGGGCAGGGAGTGCACGAGGGCAGTCTGCTCCGTGTGATCATAAACGCGCAGGTAATGCACCCCTGCCAGCGCTGCTGCTCTCGATGCCACCCACGCGCTCCTGCCACTGCTACTGCTGATACACACATGCCATCCCAGCACGCACCTTGGGGTGCAGAGCGAGCAGGTGCGGCAGCGAGTGCACGAGAGCAGTCTGCTCCGTGTGGTCATACACTCGCAAGTAATGCACCCCTGCCAGCGCTGCTGCTCTAGACGCCTTTGATGCCACCGCTGCTGACACTGCCCCCGGTGCATTCGGAAACATGTGTTGCTGCTGCTGAGACCGGTTATGTGACTGTTGGTGTTGTTGTTGAAACTGCTGCTGTGAGTGCTGCTGGTGGGGTTGAAATTGCTGGTGGTGGATGGAGGCTTGACTGGGGGCGGTGGTATCTGGGGTAGGTGCATCTATGGCAGTGGCAGCAGCAGTGCAGTGAGCAGCCCATGCGTCAGCCATCTCTGCTGCCCGTTCCACCATAAAGCTCCCCTCTGTGTCTGGAGAATAGGGAGGGGCGTAGAGTGGGGATTTCAGTGTGCTGTGGAGTGCACAGGGCAGAGACAGCAGCATGGCAGTGCAGTGAGCCGCCCTTGCGTCGGCCACCTCTGCTGCCCGCTCCACCATAAAGCTCCCTTCTGTGTCTGGTGGGCAAGAGGGAGGATGAGAACGTTCAAGGTGTGAGAGGGGGTTTAATCTGCATGCAGGGCAGATAGTAGCAGCAGTGGAGTGTGGGGCAGAGGCAGCTGCAAGGCGCAACAGCCATATATGCATCGGCCACCTCTGCTGCTCGCTCCACCATGAAGCTCCCTTCGGTGTCTGGTGGGCATCTTGAAGCGTTGCGTGAGTTGTAAGCAGACCCGACGAAGATTGCATGTGAATTACATTGAGAATGCTTGCAGATTTGACTGAGATCGCATGCAGATTGAGTGAGATGGTGAGGGGAGAGGAGAGGGAGGGCGCGTCTCACTCACCAACGTACACTGCTTCGCCTTCCACCCCTCCCAGCACAGCAGGCGTCTGCACGTTAATAGCCAGCTGCATGCTGTCAGGGAGACACAACACAAGCAGCAACACAGCAAGAGAAATATCAGAGCCAGGACCAACACGGGCGAATTCTTTCGTCAACTCCAAGTCACCTTGCTGCCAGGGAGACACAACACCAGCACCAGAACCACAGCGCAAACACCAAATCAGCCTCATCTCATCCCATCCCATCCCATCCCATCCCATCCCATCCCATCCCATCCCATCCCATCCCATCCCATCCCATCCCATCCCATCCCATCCCATCCCATCCCAACCCATCCCAACCCAGCCTTACCCCAGCTGTGTCTTGCCAACTCCTGGCGGCCCACCTGGACAGAAGAGACGAGGAGAAACGGCACGAGGGGAACTGATCAACACATGACCTCTCAGTGACCTTTACAATTTGTTTTAAAACCCCTACAATCATGTTGCTGGAAAGTAAAAAAAGAGATCACAGATCACACCACCACAGTGCACACTACGACGCCTCACAGCACCTCACCGCACCCCACTCACAAATCTCTGTGAGTTCCTGCAGAGCCACCCCCCCTCCCAGCATCGCAGTGCACCCACTCTTCCTCCTTCTCCACACATACTCCATACAACTGCATGCATCGCACATCACCGCACTGCACACCACTGAACTAAACCACACACCACTGCACCATACTCCACTCACATATCTCGGTGAGCTCCTGCAGAGCCACTCCCCCACCCAGCATCGCATCCAGCTCAGCACACATCGTCTGCACCCTGCCCCTGCCCCTCTCCGCCTCTAATAGCTCCCATGCCGATCGCGCTCCTGCATGGATACAATACAGGCACATACGTGCGTACAGTGCTCCATTTAAGGCCCTTCGGCACACATGGTCTGCACCCTCCCTCTGCCCCTCTCTGCTTCTAGCAGCTCCCACGCGGATCGGGCTCCTGAACACAAATGGATGAACGGGACGGGATGCACTTGCGGTCAGTACTTCAGCACACATCGTCTCGTCTGCACCCTCCCTCTGCCCCTCTCCGCCTCTAAAAGCTCCCACGCGGATCGGGCTTCTGCACGCATGCAATACAGATGCAGATGGAAAGGGAGAGATGCACATGCACTCAGTGCCTCATTCATTCAGCACACATCGTCTGCACCCTGCCCCTGCCCCTCTCCGCCTCTAGAAGCTCCCGCACTGATCCAGCCCCTGCACGGAAACTGGAAAAGGATGGATGAGGATGGACGGGAATTGCAGGAAAACAGCGGAACTGTTGGGGGCAGGTTGTTCTAATCCGGAGGTATTTTGAAGCGCCTCAAAACTCCCATGGAAATCGAGCCGCTGCACAGAAATTGGAAAGGGATGGATGAGACTGGACGGGAATGGGCGGCAATGAACGGGAAACAGAGGAGCTGTTGGGGGCGGATTGTTCTGATCTGGAAGTTTGCTCATTGCTTCAGCTAGTCTGAGGTGGCATTTGCGGGACGAAAATCCCTGCCCCGGGCACAGAGGCATGTGGACAGTGGAATGACACAGCGCGTGAGGTGTTATGCGATAGCAAGAAATGGTGTGGTGTGGTGTGGTGTGGTGGGACCTCCATCAGAGTCCATAGGCGGGAACTGAACTGCAATTCAGCACACCGTGGGTGCACAGACACAGACCTGGCACAAGAAGCACCCACCCACCCACCCACCCACCCACCCGCCCGCCCGCCCGCCCGCCCGCCCTTCCGCCCGGCCGCCCGCCCGCCCGCCCGCCCGGCCGCCCGCCCGCCCGCCCGCCCACCCACCCACCCACCCACACGAGCGCGCGTGCGCACGCGCGCACACACACACACACACACACCCACACCCACACACATACACACACACACACGCACCCCACGCGCGCGCACACACACACACACACACACACACCCACACACATACACACACACACACACACCACACCCCACCCCTCCCCCCTCCTCCTCCCCCCCACCCCCTCCCCTCCCCACCCACCCACCCACCCACCCACCCACACACACCCACAGACGCACATACCTGCAATGCCAGCAGCAGTGGGAATGATGCTCGTCTGAATGCTCCCCGCTGCCACCCCCAGCACATGCTTCGCATCCTCCAGGGACAGAGACGCATCTGGAATACAAGGGAGGGGAGGAGGTGGACAAAGGGGAGGTTCAATGACAGCACATGAGTGGTAAACAAGCTGAGACATGCATGCGCTTGCTGCCACCCCCAGCACATGCCTTGCGTCTTTCAGGGACAGAGACGCATCTGGAGATGGAAGCATCGGAGGGTGGAAGGGGGACGGGTCTGGTGGGGGCATCGAAACGACTTCATGCACTTGGAGGCACTTGCACGCACTTGCTCCCCGACTGTGAGAAAGCCGGCAGTGAGAGAACGAAGACAAGATGCATTTCAACAGGCTTTCACACGTTCAAGCCGAATAACCTCTCTTACTCACTCTCTCACACCCATACGCTCGCCAAGCGCGAGGTCGTCCCTGCGTGTGGCAAACACTCCCGAGAATGACCACTCGGCATTGCAATGCAATTCCCGGAAAGACTTGTACACGCATAAGCCGGAATGACCTCTCTCGTACTCGTACACTCACCGCGAGCGAGGTCCTCCGGTTTGAGCGTGTGGAAATCCGCGACAGTGAGAAAGCCGGCGGCGAGGAGGCGCGAGCGGAGCGACGGAGGCAGGGGCAGTGAAACCGTTTCTCGCAGGTCCATTGCGGTGCTAAAAGGTGCGGAGCTTTGCGTGCACGAGTGGATCGCAGTGGGTGGTTTGGGAGGAAGCGGGAAAACGGAGGCGCAGGCACGCAGGCGGAAGCAGGCAGTGGGCACCGGCAGATGCTACTAGCATTTGGTGATCTGTTGTCGGTCACCGAAAGCCTGCACCGAAAAGCTTCACCGAAAGGTCAAATTCCTGCCCCAGAATCTCGAAGTTCGCGACAGAACTTCGCGAACTTACTTTACTCGCTCACGATGCGGATTTCACGACGCGAATCTCCTATGAGACTGGAAAAGAATGCCTGAAATCGGCGAGTTTGCGTTTACCCAGATTGATCCTAAGTGACAGCAAGCGAAAACGCCTGAAAGGGAACTCAACTGACAGCAGACGGTGACCTGCAGAAGAAACGGAGAGGCCGTGGCGTGACGGAGAAGTTTCAGCTTCGCCTCTCTGTCGGAGAAACCAAGCCAGCCACATCGCATGCAAAATCGTGTACTTCAGTGCGGTTGAGTGCAATTTGTCGCGTTCGAAAAGGATTTGCTGGGACCAGTCCAGTATTTGTAAGCTCTGGAGTTATCAAGACCGAATCAAGTGTGGAATGTTTCTACTGTTCGACGAGGAGCCCTGTAACAGAGATTTTCGTTCAAACACCCAAAACGACTCTCATGTTTTCCCGCCATTTTTGAAACTCCTTCCCCCATCTCAAGCATTTTGCAGAGGACATGGAAGTTGGCGAATCGTAGGGTTCCCAACCCAACGCACTATTCCTGATGACCATGTGTGTTCGTCTTCTGTAGCGAGCTCTCTGCCTGCTGACGCTCTCTCGGTAACTTCTTGGACCGCCTAGCCAATGAGATGACTGGGTTAACAGAGCAGCTGCTCAAAGGTTCGTCCGTCACCAGCCGAGCTTCGCTAGAAGCGCGCCGAGCTTTGTTGCTCAACAGGCAGATCTACCCACCCGGTTGCAGTTCCACGTTGCAAGCCCGCGCACGACTACGATTTGATTCGATACGCCAACAGATAAGACCGCATCAGATACGTTCGAGATTCGACGTCGGTCCTTTCGGTATTATGAGACCGCGTCTCGCCGTTCTGCTGGCCGCCGGCAGACGGGAATGGACCGGAACGGTGACGGCCGGCGCCAGCAATGTTTCCCGTGACACGCGGCGAAACGGGAGTGGGCGATCCGCGCATGTGGCCCGGCGGGAAGATCCCTGGGGTCGAGACAAGGTCCGCAGCAGCACTACCGACCAAAGTGGAGCTACAGAGCATGATCCCCGTAGTGGTAGTCGAAACGTAACCCCTGGCCTTCCGCGCGCTGGTAACCCGCACATTCCAGATGTCGCCGCAAACCCAGAGTCGTTTCGCAGAGCCTTTTCCGTCCCCCGCCGCGCCCCGCCGTCTCTCCCCTCGCCGCCCGCCGCCGTCCGTTTTAAAGCAGCGGGAGTGCTTGTAGCGGGTATGACGAGGTTTGAACGGGGAGTGTGGAGTCGCGCGGCTGCAGCTGCGCCAGAGGAGGACTCGCAGGAAGAGGAAAAGCCGGGGGCCGAGAGCCAGCGGGAGGAGAGGCAGGGGGAGGGGATGCAGGGAGAGGGGTTCGGGGTAAGGGCTGATGAGAGGAGAGAAGCTGAGAGGGACGGTACCGAGGCTGGACGGATGGAGGCTGGAAGAAGGGAGGCCCGTGAAAGAACGGGAGGGATGCAAGGGGTGGTGGTTAACAGGGGCCGAGGGAACATCGTCATCCCAACAGGTAAAGTAGCCCTTGCATTCCTCCCACCCTCACGGCGTTCGGGTCTCACCATTGACTGCTGCGCTTGTGCTATTCCTGCTGGTGCATGCGTTCCTTTCTTCCTCCACATCCCCTTACGTGGCTACTTGTTATCTGGATGCCTTCTCTTCCTTCTCTTCCCCTATCGTTTCGCGCGTGCGCGTGGTGCTCTTCCTTCATTCTTCTCCGCATCACCGAGCGTTGAGAGTACGTTCTGTAGCTGCTGCAAGTGGTGATCATCCATAGCACCCCCTTGCCCCTTTCTTTCCCTGCAAACCACTTGGTGATTCTCCTTCCTTCACCCTATGCAGAGCCCTTGCAGTACGTGCAGCGGCAGCTGCTGGCGATCATTCCCAGCCAAATACCCCCACCACTGCCTTACCTTGTCCCACCCTTGGTCTCCCATCCACTTGGTGATTCTCCTTCCGTCGCTCCTTGTTTCTCCTGACTTTCCCCACCACACAGAGCGCTGGCAGTATGTGCAGCGGCAGCTGGCGATCATTCGCAGCCAAATACCGCCACCGACGCTCAAATCGCCCCCTGCACCACCGCAGTTAGCGTGGCAAAAAGCAGCACCACCAGCATCAGCGTCAGTCAATGGGAGAGTGTTCGAGGCAGCAGAAACGCGTCTAGGGAGAGATAGTACTCCAGAAGTCTCTCCTTTCAGAAATTTAGGGCTGCTTCGTCCTGAACAACCAGCGCTGATCATACCACCAACGGGAAACACAGCAACACTGATAACAGGACAGCAGGATGCATTGAATCTGGACAAGGGCGGCGAGGAGCAGCGCACAGACGAGTGGTACGCACTCAGAGCCAACCGGCTGACAGCCAGCGCGTTTGAGAAGGCAGTGGGGTTCTTTCCGGGGGGGCGGCAGCAGCTGTGGGAGGAGAAGCTGGGGCTGAGAGCGCCGTTTGCCGGGAATGATGCGACAGCATGGGGGCAGGGGAAGGAGGAGGAGGCTCTGCGGGAGTATGCGCGGATGACAGGCGGCTACGTGGAGCACAGGGCGTTCCAGGTGGGGATGAGGATGGGGTAAGGCAGTTGTAGGCAAGGCAGTAACGTTGAACATGTGGGGGGGGGAGGGAGGAGGAGGCTCTGAGGGAGTATGAACGGCTGACAGGCGGGCATGTGGAGCATAGGGCATTCCAGGTGGGGTTGAGAGGAGCTGAGAGGCCTCTTTAATTTCTTTAATTCCAGGTGTTGCAATGCAGTGTGTGTGAGGCTAAGCGGTGTGTATGTGAGGCAATGCGGTGTGTGAGGCTAAGCGGTTTGTGTGAGGCAATGTGGTGTGTGTGAGGCAATGTGCTGTGTGTGAGGCAATGTGGTGTGTGTGAGGCAATGTGGTGTGTGTGAGGCAATGTGTGGTGTGTGGGGCAATGTGTGGTGTGTGGGGCAATGTGTGGTGTGTGGGGCAATGTGTGGTGTGTGGGGCAATGTGGTGTGTGGGGCAATGTGGTGTGTGGGGCAATGTGGTGTGTGTGGGGCAATGTGGTGTGTGTGAGGCAATGTGCTGTGGGGCAATGTGCTGTGGGGCAATGTGGTGTGTGTGGGGCAATGTGCTGTGGGGCAATGTGGTGTGTGTGGGGCAATGTGCTGTGGGGCAATGTGCTGTGGGACAATGCGAACTCCCATGTTTTTCAAAGCGAAACTTTTTTCCCATCCAATCCTCTTCGCCTTCATTTCCGCCCTCCCTACCGTCTGACCTCCGGCTTTCATGCCCTTCCAGTTTTACAAGCACGCTGATCCGCCCTCTTTCCCGCCCCTCTTTCTCTTAACTGGCAGCTTCTCTTCCTCAAGTCTGCCCCTATGCCCGCCCCTCTTTCCCTAACCTCTCTCTCAATCTACAAGCACGGAGACACTCTTGGCTCGGTGTTTCCCCCGACGGACTCCTCCCCTCCGACCCTCTCTCCCTGCACTCCTTGCATCTCTCCCATCTGATCTCCTTCTCCCATGCCCTTCCAGATCTACAAGCACGGAGATCCGGCCTTCTCTTGGCTCGGTGCTTCCCCCGACGGACTCCTCCCCTCCGACTCTCTCTCCCTTCACTCCTCCCCCCACTCGCCTGGTGTTCTCGAAATCAAGTGCCCCTGGAACCGCGGTTTACCGCTCTCCGCCGCTCCGTACCCCTCCGTACCGGTCTACTACATGCCGCAGATTCAAGGCCTGCTTGAAATATTCGACCGCGATTGGCTGGATTTTTTCGTGTGGACAAAAATGGGTGGCAGTGCACTGTTCAGGGTGGAAAGAGACAAGAAGTACTGGGAATTACTGTTCACGGCATTAGAGGAGTTCTGGTGGGTGCATTTGGTGCCTGCCAAGGAAGCCTTGACACAAGGGCAAAAGGAGGAGGATGTGAGGGGGAGGTTTTATCCAGGGCAGGCGCATGTGCTGATGAAGGAGATAAAGACGAGAAGCGAGCAAATCTCAAAGGGGTGCAGAGTGGTTCTGAGGAGTGATGCAGTAAAGTAAGGATTCAATGGTTTGCTTGCATAGCTACTGGTGCCACAATCGATTGTTTGCCAAGGTGTTATCATCGCCGCATTGTTTAGGTATGCGCGTAGTATGGAAGCCGGGTTACAATATTCTATTCTCATACCACTGTTGCTACAACAACCTGAACCAAGCTGGCTATAGAACAAGAAATTGACAACAGCCATACAACAATAATTTGTCTGTGTAAAAGATGGTAGGGAAATCCTACACTACTCTGTAACGTATTATTATGGCGAAATACTCCAAGCTGGGGATGGATGGATGATAGGTCGCCCCTCGAGAGTAGAACACGTCATACGACTTGAATGGCCCTCTCACAGTCAGACTCAGTCACTCAGTCACAGTACAGTACAGATAGGAGACCAGACCAGCAAGGCGCGGCTTCTGATGACGAAACCCCATGGCGTTCTTTTCACGCCCACGCCATGTCAGCTGCATCCGTACATGCTTTCCAAGTCGACTCGCAGAGCACGCATCTCAACCGTCTAATTTTGTCGAATCAGCTCGTTCTGGTCGTAGGCCGTGCGATTTGAACACCAAGCCTCATGGTTGATCGTACGGCAACGCGGGTCCAAGTTTGCAAATCGCCGCTGGCCGATCGCCACGGAGAAATGAACAATAGTCATACCCACCACCATTCGTGAGATTCTCCAGCACAGCAACGAGAGCTTTTGCTTGTCAAATATACTAAGTAGTCGGGCCTAGGCTTAGTAGCCTAGGCCACAGGAAGACTAGAACGAGGCGCCAAGTACGAGCTAGGAATGTGTGCAGGAACAGAATTGAGAAGGGATGATTGAACTAGCAAGCAGCAGGATACAAATAGCAAACCCTAAGGGGCTGTACTCACTATTGAGTACCCCACTGCAGGCTACACAAACAACATATTCTGACATTGCTTCCCATCGGCGTCGTCCTTGCATTTGATGCCTCCGCTAGCCGTACTGCTAGTGTTCCTCTAGCCGCATCCTAGAGTATGCATCTACCGCCGAACGTGCCTAGATCTGCGTCCTTTTGGTCTAGGACCGTTCGATCCACTGACAGACAAGTTCCGTACGTCGCGACACGACGCTGTGTCTCGCCAACTACCTATCGTCAGCCGTGCCACGATAAAAGCAGTAGGGTCATTTAGCAATGACGACAAGCATTGCATTTTTGGCTAGCCATTTCGATCTGAAAGATAGACATTCGCTACCAGTGGCACTATCTCCGCAGAACTCATGAGGCGACTGTGCCTGGTGCTGCTGCTTCTGATGGCAGGTACGATCCAGTCGTCCATCCCCTTGCCTCTTAAATGGTGTCGTTTTATCCTCAGCAGCAGGTTGCATCTGCACAACAAGCCTGTCCTTCCAACTCGTGAAGGCCCTCGGGTTCAAGGTAAGACGAGTCAGCGTCTTGCTTCTGTGCTGCTATCTTAAGCCGTGTTTTTATCAACCTGCTCATTGGCTTGGAGTTGTTTTTTTTTTGCTATTATTTCTGCTGCGTTTTGTTCCACCTTGATTTCTATTCTTTCTTTCTTTCTTTCTTTCTCTCTTTCTTTCTTTCTTTCTTTCTTTCTTTTTCCATACTGTACTTTGCCGTGCCTTGCCGTGCTGTCGCGCTCTGCTATGCCGCGGCGTATGATGCAGCAACGATGCTGACGCGTGCTGAGATGCTGTCGTTCTGGCTGATGTTTGTGCTGAAACCCTGTCTCTCGGCCTGGTGATATGCAGGTTGCTCGTTGGACCTTCCCGGCGCAACGCACCCTGCAGTTGCGGTAAGTGCGCTTTGCAAGCACCTTCCCGTCTTCCCCCCTCTTCCCCCTGTTCCCCCTTCTTCTCAGAGAAGGCTCCTCGCTGTGCAAGGAGGCTCCTCGCTTTTCGTCCCAGTTAAGCTTTCTTCTTTCGCTTGGACGTCACGTCCTCGCGCGTTGCATCAATGTCGACTCGCTACATCACATCTGGCGGATTTGTTGTCGCAGAGACATCTCACAGGCTGGTCTTATAAACAAATACCATCGAAGTCGCACTACAACCCCATCCCCACGCCGTCTCACTGCCACCCCACCACGCACGCCGTCTGTTCCACACTCATATTCTCAATGTCGCCTTTGTTTCTCTCGCGCTGCTTGCTCCAAGCAGCTAGCCACAACTATAGCGAGTCCCTCCCCTTTTTTTTTGGGCTTTTCTCTCGTGCTTTCGTTCCTGCTGCCCCCGCTCTCATGCAGCATGCCGCAACGGTAGTGGTCGGCGGCAAGAAGGGCTGGCCCGGCGTCAAGGGCTGGAAGAGTCCGTCACTCGATGCAAATGATGTTCTAGGTTCGTGCTTTTAAGTATTCCAGTGCTGTGCTACTCTCGCAAAAAAGGATTCTATAGCCATCATGTATTCGACCTTGCATCTTACTCGTACTGTCCTGTCTAGCCCGCTTAACTTCCATCTGCTTACCTCTTCTCACCGTTTGACACTTTGTTGAATCATATTGGCGACCGATTGCCACCATCAACGACCACAGCTCGGTCCCATGCACGCTGGTGCGCTGATCCCTCTTATATCCCCTTTCGTTCTTTTCCGCATGTGTGGTTCCTCCATTTCTGCTCGGCAGTCTTCCAGTGGGGCGGCGGTCCCATGGGTGGCCTCTTTGGGCGCAAGCACAGCTTCGCAATCCCTAATGGCCCGGCGTCAATGAGCAATTGCAGAACCAACGAATATTCCTATTTTCTCGCGAAGCCCGCACGCAAGGCGAAAACGTCTTACACATATACAACGACAATTGGATTTTTCAGCACCGTTGGAGACGACTGTGTCAAGCTTGGGATGAAGTGGGTGATACCGTCGGAGTAACCCTTTGACAGTGTGTTTAGACCCTAACAGTCTAGTGACTTCTGTCTGGTTTTAGTGTTCGCACAAATGGTTTTAGTGTTCGCATATGTATATGGTTTCAGTGTTGGCACGTTTTTTTTTAGTGTTGGCATCGGCCCGAGAGAAGAACAAAAGTTGTACGATTAAAGCCCAAAACCCGAATTAAAAAAAACAAAGGCAAACTGTTCTCAAAGTAAGAATGCAACGGAGTGATGAGATTAGCAATGTGGGTGATACAAATAGTAAACCCTAACTGAGTTGTACTCACTAAGAAGCACCTCACTATAGCCTATCACAATTACCGTATCAACATTTGACACACCCCCACAGGCTAAGTGAGGGGCATCAAAGCAAGCAGGGTGAACAAACGGTCATAAGACCAGTCAATGCAAGAAGCAAAGCAAGCTCAGGGTGGATCTCAAGGACACCACACAAATTCCGAGCACAAGCAAGCGGCCACAAGGTCTGTTCAAGAGTTCACTAGGATATATAATAGTAAAGTATAACAAGCAGACTAGGCAACAAGGCTACAAAACCCTGCCTCAACAAGCCCTAACTGCACACAGAACCGGTGGTGATCACCAGGCGCCAAGGCCTTGGTGAAGAGGTCAGCAGTGTTGGCCTCTGAGGCCACAAAGTCCAGGCGCACCTGGCCGCGTCGCTGGAGCTCACGCAGGAGGAAGTACCGGACGTCGATGTGCTTCACCCTGGTCTCCAGTCGAGGCTCGCGACACAAGAGAATCATGGCCTTGTTGTCAGCGAACAAGGTCGGAGCAGTGCGAGGTCACTCACCAAGGTCAGCGAGCAAGAAGGTCAACCAGCGAAGCTCCTGAGCAGCCATACCACCGGCGTAGATCTCTGCCTCTGCACTGGACAAAGCCACCGACGACGACCGTGTGGACCTCCACGACACAGCCCCAGCTCCCAGACTGAAACAGTAACCCTGGGTCGAGCGCTGAGTCTCCACGTCGTCAGCGTAAGAAGAGTCACAGAGGCCAGTCAGCTCAACTGGCCGAGTCCCTCCAAGCACAAGCCCCATGCCGGATGTAGTCGCCAGGTATTTCGCCACCCTCACGGCAGCCGTCCAGTGAACAGGACGGTGCCTCCCGGGTTCAACAAAGCGAGAGAGGACTCTAAGAGGGTAGGCGATGTTATAGTCACAATAGGCTTGAATGTGCCTAAAACGAAAGATAGAGAGCACAGACGGATTTCTGCACAGCGGCTTCAAACGTTGATAGCTTTCTGCTCACAGCTGCAAATGACTTGATTCAAATTGGATCTGGAGCGTCTTCACGTTCTCTACAATTAGCAATTTAGATTGCACGATTTGATAAAGAATTGACGACACAGCGTCGGTTTGAACGAACGGTACTATGGCAGCCACTATAGTCTTAGAACACAAGATAGGAAGAGTTACGAGTTGGGAATGACTCCCAGCTCCTACAAACCCCAAGAGCCGAGGTACAGTGATGTGGAACAGTGCCACACTGTCCCCAACCACGAAGGGTCTCGAAACTACCCTTCACTAGGGCCTACACCAAGTGAAATGTTACACTACACAAAGTAATGTAACTATCTTCAATATCTTGAGGTGTACCCTTTTGGCAAGCTTCGAAATCACTTGAGGCTTGACACCAAGGCTCGGGCTCTTCATCACAAACTCATCCTTGAGTTCTTGATGGGTCTGCTGCACACACCTGCGACACGCCGAACGTTCGACACAGGACAAAATAGAAACCGCGCACGACAAAATAGAAACCGCGCGCGAGACACAAACGACCGCGTAACACGCGTCTAGCGATAACTCGCTATTGACTCGACACACACACTCGACATCATGACTCAACATTCACACACAATTATAAGCATGAAATATATATTATCCCATGCCCTCATACCATTCCATACACACACACATTCACGCACACGGACAACAAGCCAAGTGCAAACCGTAGGGTTGCACCAACAAACTCCCCCTCGGATTGTTGGCCTTAGGATATGTTGCTCTCTCAGTTCAGAGCCATCCCAGCCAGCTTGCAACACTTCCAATGCTGCTGCTCCACCAGCCTCTTGGTCATCATGTCAGCCGGCTGCCCCGTGGTCTTCACGTAGCGCAACTCAACTTCACCCGCGGTTACCATGCTCCTCGTCCAATGCCACTTCACCCTCATGTGCTTCGTCAGTCCATGCAACACAGGGTTCTTAGCAAGAGCAATGGCACCCTGGCTGTCACAGTACAGTGGGGTAGGTCCTTGCTGCTCCTCCCCCAATTCAGCCAACAAACGCCGCTGCCACACAATCTCCCGTACGGCACGGAAGAGTGCCATGTACTCGGACTCCACCGAGCTCAAAGCTTGGTCAACCTGCTTCTTGCTCTCCCAAGCAGTTGGGCCTCCACCAACACAGCATATGAAGCCTCCCACACTTGTCATGTCCTCTGGTTCTGATGCATATGAAGCATCCGAGTAGGCGGTGAGGAACAAACGCCCGGGTTCAACACCATCCGCGCCCTTTTGGCGCCTTTGTGCCGCCGCCGAGTATTGCAGCCCAACGGTCGGTGTTTGGCCAAGATACTTGGCCACCCTCATTCCAGCTGCTACCTGCTCCTCATTAGGGCATTGCACAACCCTAGCCAGCTGCCCGGTAGCAAACGCGACGTCCGGTCGGGTGTTTACCGCCGCATACATGAGGCTGCCCACCAACGAGTGAAATCGGCGCCTCTCCTCTTCACCAACGCTCTCCTCCTCTGGTCCCTTCACACACTTGAACCCAGAGGGAAAGGGTGTAGCCACATGGCCTTCACTCTGCCCAAAGTTGGCAGCCAATGCCTCCAGGTACTTTCGTTGATGCACCCGCATGCACCGCTTCTCCACATCTCGTTCGATGTGGAGCCCAAGGTAGAAGCTCACGTCACCAAGGGCCTTGCACTTGAACTTGTCTTGAAGCTTCAGCATCACCTCCTTCACAAGGTCAGAAGAGGGTGAGAAAATGAGGATGTCATCCACATAAACCACCATGAAACTCCTCTGCTCCCCTTCGCCAAGCATGAACAAGGAGTGATCGGCCGTTGAGGGAGTGAAGCCGATCCCCTCCAACACTTCGCGCAGCTTCATGTACCATTGCCTAGGGGCCTGCTTCAGCCCATAGAGGGCCTTCTTCAGCTTCCACACTCTGCCACTACCATCATCAAACCCCTCAGGCTGCGCCATAAAAATCTCCTCCTCAAGGATGCCGTTAAGGAATGCCGTTACGATGTCCATTTGCTTTACTACCCATCCTTTGATGGCGGCTCCCGCGAATAGGGTTCGCAGCGTCGTCGGCTTCACCAC
This sequence comes from Closterium sp. Naga37s-1, assembly GCA_947471745.1. Classification (NCBI taxonomy): domain Eukaryota; kingdom Viridiplantae; phylum Streptophyta; class Zygnematophyceae; order Desmidiales; family Closteriaceae; genus Closterium; species Closterium sp. Naga37s-1. The sequence continues at coordinate 4,016,434 of CANJKZ010000056.1, read as the reverse complement.
AGGGGCAAATAGCTCCTTGAAGTCCACCTTCTCCTTCTGCTGGTACCCCTTGGCTACAAGCCTAGACTTGTAGCGCTCGATCTTGCCGTCGGCATCCGACTTGATTTTGAAGAGCCACTTGGACGTTATCGCCGTACGCCCCTCCGGTAGCTCCACCAATTCAAACGTGTCATTCTCCTCGATGCTCTTCAGCTCACTCTCCATGGCCTTCTTCCACTCCTCAGCATCACTACTCTCCAAAGCCTCCTTGAGAGTTGCTGGTTCTCCCGGCATCTCCACCGGAGAGAAGAACGCGAAGGCACACTTCTCGTAGTCACTCTCCTCGTCGTCTCCGACCATCATTGCCGCTCCGGCCAGGGCTGTCTTGCCCTGCTTTCCCGGCGCATCATAGGTCAGCCTATTAGGGGGTTGAACTCTCCTCTTCCCCCTTCCTTCCTCCTCAGCTGCAGGGACTTGAAGGCCTTGGCGTTGCTGCGGTGTGGCTCGAATCCGTGGAGCACTCGTAGTACGGGAAGGGAGTGACGGTGCACGCTCGCTCACTTGCTGCACCTCCTCCTCTTCTTCCTCTGCATCATTGGCCTCCTCTCCCCCATTCACAAGGGAGGATTGCCTTGTGGTTGTGCTGCCGCTGCTCAGCTCCAAAGGCAGCTCCACATGCTCCAAACCGGAACTCTTCACCTCCCCAAACCGCACGCCTATCTTCGCCTCATTCTCCGCCTTCCAATCCTTGTACATGAAGTTCTCCATGAACTTGCAGTCCCTGCTCACCAAGAACTTCTTGGTGAATGGGTCCCAAAGAAGCCATCCCTTGCTGTTTTGAGCCATGCCCAAGTGCACGGCCCACACCGCCTTGGCACCAAGCTTGTTGTGCCGAAGATGCTTAGGCACGAGCGCCATGCACATGCACCCGAACACCCGAAGCATATCCACCTTTGGCTTCCTTCCTAGCCACTCCACATAGGGCACCCATTTGTCTGCTCCCACATGAGTCAAGGCTCTGTTCTTGGCCACACACGCGCTCCGCACCGCATCAGGCCAGAAATAGTCGGGTAGCCCGGCTTCAATGAGCAACCCGCGTGCCGCCTCCGTGATTGTGCGGTTCGCTCGCTCGGCGATGCCGTTCATTGCAGGGGAGTATGGCATGGTGAGGGAGTGCCGAATACCATTCTTCTTCAGCCACAACCCAAACTCCTTGCTCAGGAACTCTCCCCCTCGATCGGTGCGGATTGACTTGACTAGACGGTCTTGTTGCCGCTCCACCATCGGGAACCAATCCGTCTTCAACGTTTCAGCCACGTCGCTCTTCTTGGCCAGCACGTACACCCAAGTCATGCGGGTGTAGACGTCGACAATGGTGAGAAAATACTCAGCTCCAGCAGCTCCAAGCTTCAGGGGGCCCACCACGTCCATCACCACCTCATCAAGCGGTGCCTTTGCCGTTGCCTCCGAACTAGGGAACGGAAACCGGGTGAACTTGGCTTGAATGCACGTCGGGCAGCCAAGCACCTCATCGGGCTCCCCCTTCACACGTATGTCAGCAACCATCTCATTCTTCACTAGCTGCTGCAAGATGGGCAGGGCCACATGCCCCATGCGCCGATGCAAGGTGAGCCAATCACACTCCCCCGTAGCCGAAGTTGGATTGGAGAATGCCGCGCTCGCAATAGCGCCCCACATACTCTCTCCGTAGTCCTCCTCCGCTGCTGCCTCTGGGTTCTCCTCACCCTTTTGCTGCTCCTTGGTTGCTGCACCACTCTCCTTAGGTTCACTGAACTTGCTGGTCCCTCCAGGTTTGCTCTTCTTGAGCTCATTCTCCTTAGCGCGACCGTTCGCGCCATCGTCGCTACCGACCGCTCCATCCTTGGTGCTGATGCTTGCTGCCACTTGCCTCTCCTTAGGCATAGGGACCACTGGGATCTGCCACATCTCGTTGTAGACATCCCTGTCCTCATGAAGGTCCCAAAGAATTCGATCGCCAAGCCTTGCAGTGTAGGTCTTGGCTCCCTTCGAGTTCGTGTCCATGCCGGCCTTTGCCAACCGCCGCACGGAAATCAGGTTTGCAGCAAGGCTGGGCACCCAAAGCACGTTCTTGTGGCCCACCATCTTCCCATCAGCACCCTTGAACATGGCCTTGCCCATGCCTTTCACCACTGCTCGCTGCCCCAAAGCCGATGTGACATGCTTCACCGGTGACGGCTCGAGTTCGGTGAGCAAGTCCGGGCGAGGTGTCATGCTATAGGTAGCGCCACTATCAATCACCCAATAGTCCAGGGGGTGTAGGGTCACCTTCCCCACAGCTGCTGGCTCCTCAAAGCCTTCATCCTTCTCTGGACCAGCTGGTACTTGCGTCGACACGACGTAGAATAGACCCGGGTATCGATCGTCGCTCGGGTCCTTGTCGTTGTCTCCGCTCTTCATGTTTGCAGCTCCGCCACCGCGACCGCCACGGCCTCCACGGCCTCGTCCTCTCCCTCCTCCTGCTCCTCTACCCTCTTGGCCTTGAGCAGGGGTCCAACCATCAGGGAGTTTGTAGCAGTCGCGCCACATGTGTCTGCTCTTGTGGCAATAGTGACACTCGCCGTCGAATCGGCCGCGACCGCGTCCGTAGCTCTTGTCGTCGCTGCCGTAACCGCCACTCCTGCGGCCTCCGCCGAAGTTGCTGCCACCAAACCTTCCTCCCCCTCGTCCTCTGCCTCTTCCTCGACCATATCCACGGCCGATGCTCGCTGCCCCAGCGCCATCCGCACTCGCCAACTCACGGCGGCGGAAATCCTCTTGAAGGATAGCTCGCTTCACGTCTTCAAGCGAGAGGCGGGGCAAGTCGCGATTAAGGTTGATGATGAGCGAGGACCATGACTCTGGGAGTAAGGCCAGCAACTTGGTCTTCTTTTGGAGCTCACTGTAGTTCAAATCAGCTCCGTCAAGCCGCGTCAACAAGTCGAAGAATTTCTGCACCCCTTCTTCAACCGCTTCGTCTTCTTCAATTCGAAGTGCCGCCATTTGCCGTTCCAACACCACCGCTACCGCCGCTGTTGCAGGAGCATGTACACCCTTGAGAGCAGCCCATGCCTTTGGTCCTTTCTCTGGTTCACGCTGGAATGGCTTGATGTGACGGATCTGACTGCTCCCCAACGCTTGCCCAAGTAAGAGATAGCCTTGTGCGCTCTTCCGCACCCACGGGCTCTTCTCCGGGTCGTTCTCGGGGCGCTTCTCCGTTCCTTCCATCACCTCCAGCAGGTCATAGTGGTCAAAGATGTTCTCCATCTTGAAGGACCATTCATCAAAGTTGTCACCGTTGAACTTGTCAAGCCCAAACACCCTAGGCTCATCCCTAGGTGGGCCAAGACTTGGTTGCATGGGCGCCATGGCTGAATCACGGGGTTGGCCTTGAGCTGGAGCTTCTCCACTGCCACCAGCACCTCTGCCACCCCTTTCCTCAGGTCCAGACATTGTCGAAACTGCTCCAAGGGCCTCTGATACCACTTGTTATAGTCACAATAGGCTTGAATGTGCCTAAAACGAAAGATAGAGAGCACAGACGGATTTCTGCACAGCGGCTTCAAACGTTGATAGCGTTCTGCTCACAGCTGCAAATGACTTGATTCAAATTGGATCTGGAGCGTCTTCACGTTCTCTACAATTAGCAATTTAGATTGCACGATTTGATAAAGAATTGACGACACAGCGTGGGTTTGAACGAACGGTACTATGGTAGCCACTATAGTCTTAGAACACAAGATAGGAAGAGTTACGAGTTGGGAATGACTCCCAGCTCCTACAAACCCCAAGAGCCGAGGTACAGTGATGTGGAACAGTGCCACACTGTCCCCAACCACGAAGGGTCTCGAAACTACCCTTCACTAGGGCCTACACCAAGTGAAATGTTACACTACACAAAGTAATGTAACTATCTTCAATATCTTGAGGTGTACCCTTTTGGCAAGCTTCGAAATCACTTGAGGCTTGACACCAAGGCTCGGGCTCTTCATCACAAACTCATCCTTGAGTTCTTGATGGGTCTGCTGCACACACCTGCGACACGCCGAACGTTCGACACAGGACAAAATAGAAACCGCGCACGACAAAATAGAAACCGCGCGCGAGACACAAACGACCGCGTAACACGCGTCTAGCGATAACTCGCTATTGACTCGACACACACACTCGACATCATGACTCAACATTCACACACAATTATAAGCATGAAATATATATTATCCCATGCCCTCATACCATTCCATACACACACACATTCACGCACACGGACAACAAGCCAAGTGCAAACCGTAGGGTTGCACCAACAAACTCCCCCTCGGATTGTTGGCCTTAGGATATGTTGCTCTCTCAGTTCAGAGCCATCCCAGCCAGCTTGCAACACTTCCAATGCTGCTGCTCCACCAGCCTCTTGGTCATCATGTCAGCCGGCTGCCCCGTGGTCTTCACGTAGCGCAACTCAACTTCACCCGCGGTTACCATGCTCCTCGTCCAATGCCACTTCACCCTCATGTGCTTCGTCAGTCCATGCAACACAGGGTTCTTAGCAAGAGCAATGGCACCCTGGCTGTCACAGTACAGTGGGGTAGGTCCTTGCTGCTCCTCCCCCAATTCAGCCAACAAACGCCGCTGCCACACAATCTCCCGTACGGCACGGAAGAGTGCCATGTACTCGGACTCCACCGAGCTCAAAGCTTGGTCAACCTGCTTCTTGCTCTCCCAAGCAGTTGGGCCTCCACCAACACAGCATATGAAGCCTCCCACACTTGTCATGTCCTCTGGTTCTGATGCATATGAAGCATCCGAGTAGGCGGTGAGGAACAAACGCCCGGGTTCAACACCATCCGCGCCCTTTTGGCGCCTTTGTGCCGCCGCCGAGTATTGCAGCCCAACGGTCGGTGTTTGGCCAAGATACTTGGCCACCCTCATTCCAGCTGCTACCTGCTCCTCATTAGGGCATTGCACAACCCTAGCCAGCTGCCCGGTAGCAAACGCGACGTCCGGTCGGGTGTTTACCGCCGCATACATGAGGCTGCCCACCAACGAGTGAAATCGGCGCCTCTCCTCTTCACCAACGCTCTCCTCCTCTGGTCCCTTCACACACTTGAACCCAGAGGGAAAGGGTGTAGCCACATGGCCTTCACTCTGCCCAAAGTTGGCAGCCAATGCCTCCAGGTACTTTCGTTGATGCACCCGCATGCACCGCTTCTCCACATCTCGTTCGATGTGGAGCCCAAGGTAGAAGCTCACGTCACCAAGGGCCTTGCACTTGAACTTGTCTTGAAGCTTCAGCATCACCTCCTTCACAAGGTCAGAAGAGGGTGAGAAAATGAGGATGTCATCCACATAAACCACCATGAAACTCCTCTGCTCCCCTTCGCCAAGCATGAACAAGGAGTGATCGGCCGTTGAGGGAGTGAAGCCGATCCCCTCCAACACTTCGCGCAGCTTCATGTACCATTGCCTAGGGGCCTGCTTCAGCCCATAGAGGGCCTTCTTCAGCTTCCACACTCTGCCACTACCATCATCAAACCCCTCTGGCTGCGCCATAAAAATCTCCTCCTCAAGGATGCCGTTAAGGAATGCCGTTACGATGTCCATTTGCTTTACTACCCATCCTTTGATGGCGGCTCCCGCGAATAGGGTTCGCAGCGTCGTCGGCTTCACCACAGGGGCAAATAGCTCCTTGAAGTCCACCTTCTCCTTCTGCTGGTACCCCTTGGCTACAAGCCTAGACTTGTAGCGCTCGATCTTGCCGTCGGCATCCGACTTGATTTTGAAGAGCCACTTGGACGTTATCGCCGTACGCCCCTCCGGTAGCTCCACCAATTCAAACGTGTCATTCTCCTCGATGCTCTTCAGCTCACTCTCCATGGCCTTCTTCCACTCCTCAGCATCACTACTCTCCAAAGCCTCCTTGAGAGTTGCTGGTTCTCCCGGCATCTCCACCGGAGAGAAGAACGCGAAGGCACACTTCTCGTAGTCACTCTCCTCGTCGTCTCCGACCATCATTGCCGCTCCGGCCAGGGCTGTCTTGCCCTGCTTTCCCGGCGCATCATAGGTCAGCCTATTAGGGGGTTGAACTCTCCTCTTCCCCCTTCCTTCCTCCTCAGCTGCAGGGACTTGAAGGCCTTGGCGTTGCTGCGGTGTGGCTCGAATCCGTGGAGCACTCGTAGTACGGGAAGGGAGTGACGGTGCACGCTCGCTCACTTGCTGCACCTCCTCCTCTTCTTCCTCTGCATCATTGGCCTCCTCTCCCCCATTCACAAGGGAGGATTGCCTTGTGGTTGTGCTGCCGCTGCTCAGCTCCAAAGGCAGCTCCACATGCTCCAAACCGGAACTCTTCACCTCCCCAAACCGCACGCCTATCTTCGCCTCATTCTCCGCCTTCCAATCCTTGTACATGAAGTTCTCCATGAACTTGCAGTCCCTGCTCACCAAGAACTTCTTGGTGAATGGGTCCCAAAGAAGCCATCCCTTGCTGTTTTGAGCCATGCCCAAGTGCACGGCCCACACCGCCTTGGCACCAAGCTTGTTGTGCCGAAGATGCTTAGGCACGAGCGCCATGCACATGCACCCGAACACCCGAAGCATATCCACCTTTGGCTTCCTTCCTAGCCACTCCACATAGGGCACCCATTTGTCTGCTCCCACATGAGTCAAGGCTCTGTTCTTGGCCACACACGCGCTCCGCACCGCATCAGGCCAGAAATAGTCGGGTAGCCCGGCTTCAATGAGCAACCCGCGTGCCGCCTCCGTGATTGTGCGGTTCGCTCGCTCGGCGATGCCGTTCATTGCAGGGGAGTATGGCATGGTGAGGGAGTGCCGAATACCATTCTTCTTCAGCCACAACCCAAACTCCTTGCTCAGGAACTCTCCCCCTCGATCGGTGCGGATTGACTTGACTAGACGGTCTTGTTGCCGCTCCACCATCGGGAACCAATCCGTCTTCAACGTTTCAGCCACGTCGCTCTTCTTGGCCAGCACGTACACCCAAGTCATGCGGGTGTAGACGTCGACAATGGTGAGAAAATACTCAGCTCCAGCAGCTCCAAGCTTCAGGGGGCCCACCACGTCCATCACCACCTCATCAAGCGGTGCCTTTGCCGTTGCCTCCGAACTAGGGAACGGAAACCGGGTGAACTTGGCTTGAATGCACGTCGGGCAGCCAAGCACCTCATCGGGCTCCCCCTTCACACGTATGTCAGCAACCATCTCATTCTTCACTAGCTGCTGCAAGATGGGCAGGGCCACATGCCCCATGCGCCGATGCAAGGTGAGCCAATCACACTCCCCCGTAGCCGAAGTTGGATTGGAGAATGCCGCGCTCGCAATAGCGCCCCACATACTCTCTCCGTAGTCCTCCTCCGCTGCTGCCTCTGGGTTCTCCTCACCCTTTTGCTGCTCCTTGGTTGCTGCACCACTCTCCTTAGGTTCACTGAACTTGCTGGTCCCTCCAGGTTTGCTCTTCTTGAGCTCATTCTCCTTAGCGCGACCGTTCGCGCCATCGTCGCTACCGACCGCTCCATCCTTGGTGCTGATGCTTGCTGCCACTTGCCTCTCCTTAGGCATAGGGACCACTGGGATCTGCCACATCTCGTTGTAGACATCCCTGTCCTCATGAAGGTCCCAAAGAATTCGATCGCCAAGCCTTGCAGTGTAGGTCTTGGCTCCCTTCGAGTTCGTGTCCATGCCGGCCTTTGCCAACCGCCGCACGGAAATCAGGTTTGCAGCAAGGCTGGGCGCCCAAAGCACGTTCTTGTGGCCCACCATCTTCCCATCAGCACCCTTGAACATGGCCTTGCCCATGCCTTTCACCTCTGCTCGCTGCCCCAAAGCCGATGTGACATGCTTCACCGGTGACGGCTCGAGTTCGGTGAGCAAGTCCGGGCGAGGTGTCATGCTATAGGTAGCGCCACTATCAATCACCCAATAGTCCAGGGGGTGTAGGGTCACCTTCCCCACAGCTGCTGGCTCCTCAAAGCCTTCATCCTTCTCTGGACCAGCCGGTACTTGCGTCGACACGAAGTAGAATAGACCCGGGTATCGATCGTCGCTCGGGTCCTTGTCGTTGTCTCCGCTCTTCATGTTTGCAGCTCCGCCACCGCGACCGCCACGGCCTCCACGGCCTCGTCCTCTCCCTCCTCCTGCTCCTCTACCCTCTTGGCCTTGAGCAGGGGTCCAACCATCAGGGAGTTTGTAGCAGTCGCGCCACATGTGTCTGCTCTTGTGGCAATAGTGACACTCGCCATCGAATCGGCCGCGACCGCGTCCGTAGCTCTTGTCGTCGCTGCCGTAACCGCCACTCCTGCGGCCTCCGCCGAAGTTGCTGCCACCAAACCTTCCTCCCCCTCGTCCTCTGCCTCTTCCTCGACCATATCCACGGCCGATGCTCGCTGCCCCAGCGCCATCCGCACTCGCCAACTCACGGCGGCGGAAATCCTCTTGAAGGATAGCTCGCTTCACGTCTTCAAGCGAGAGGCGGGGCAAGTCGCGATTAAGGTTGATGATGAGCGAGGACCATGACTCTGGGAGTAAGGCCAGCAACTTGGTCTTCTTTTGGAGCTCACTGTAGTTCAAATCAGCTCCCTCAAGCCGCGTCAACAAGTCGAAGAATTTCTGCACCCCTTCTTCAACCGCTTCGTCTTCTTCAATTCGAAGTGCCGCCATTTGCCGTTCCAACACCACCGCTACCGCCGCTGTTGCAGGAGCATGTACACCCTTGAGAGCAGCCCATGCCTTTGGTCCTTTCTCTGGTTCACGCTAGAATGGCTTGATGTGACGGATCTGACTGCTCCCCAACGCTTGCCCAAGTAAGAGATAGCCTTGTGCGCTCTTCCGCACCCACGGGCTCTTCTCCGGGTCGTTCTCGGGGCGCTTCTCCGTTCCTTCCATCACCTCCAGCAGGTCATAGTATTCAAAGATGTTCTCCATCTTGAAGGACCATTCATCAAAGTTGTCACCGTTGAACTTGTCAAGCCCAAACACCCTAGGCTCATCCCTAGGTGGGCCAAGACTTGGTTGCATGGGCGCCATGGCTGAATCACGGGGTTGGCCTTGAGCTGGAGCTTCTCCACTGCCACCAGCACCTCTGCCACCCCTTTCCTCAGGTCCAGACATTGTCGAAACTGCTCCAAGGGCCTCTGATACCACTTGTTATAGTCACAATAGGCTTGAATGTGCCTAAAACGAAAGATAGAGAGCACAGACGGATTTCTGCACAGCGGCTTCAAACGTTGATAGCGTTCTGCTCACAGCTGCAAATGACTTGATTCAAATTGGATCTGGAGCGTCTTCACGTTCTCTACAATTATCAATTTAGATTGCACGATTTGATAAAGAATTGACGACACAGCGTCGGTTTGAACGAACGGTACTATGGCAGCCACTATAGTCTTAGAACACAAGATAGGAAGAGTTACGAGTTGGGAATGACTCCCAGCTCCTACAAACCCCAAGAGCCGAGGTACAGTGATGTGGAACAGTGCCACACTGTCCCCAACCACGAAGGGTCTCGAAACTACCCTTCACTAGGGCCTACACCAAGTGAAATGTTACACTACACAAAGTAATGTAACTATCTTCAATATCTTGAGGTGTACCCTTTTGGCAAGCTTCGAAATCACTTGAGGCTTGACACCAAGGCTCGGGCTCTTCATCACAAACTCATCCTTGAGTTCTTGATGGGTCTGATGCACACACCTGCGACACGCCGAACGTTCGACACAGGACAAAATAGAAACCGCGCACGACAAAATAGAAACCGCGCGCGAGACACAAACGACCGCGTAACACGCGTCTAGCGATAACTCGCTATTGACTCGACACACACACTCGACATCATGACTCAACATTCACACACAATTATAAGCATGAAATATATATTATCCCATGCCCTCATACCATTCCATACACACACACATTCACGCACACGGACAACAAGCCGAGTGCAAACCGTAGGGTTGCACCAACAGGCGAGGTCCGGACGAGTACAGGTCATCAGGTACATGAGGCAGCCAACAAGCTCTGGGTAGGGACCACTGGGCTCAAAGGGCTCGTCGGGGAAGGGGCCGGTGAGTCTGTGGTTTACAGCAAGAGGAGTGGGCTGTGTGGTGGAGTGCTGAAGCCCGAACCGCTGAAGGACCTGCTGCACCATGTGTGACTGGGTCAACGTGATGGTGCGAGCGACTCTGTCCCTGGTGATTCGTAGGCCAAGGTAGCGCTGCAGTTCACCAAGGTCAGTGCACGTGTGTCTCTTCTGCAGTTCGGACTTCACCTCAGCTAGAGCTGCCCTGTCTGGTGTAGCAAAGACCAAGTCGTCGACTTAGACGAGTATAAAGAAAGGAGTAGAGCTGGCACGAATAATCAGTGACGGGTTAGCAGAGGAAGGGCGAAACTTTAGGTCACGAAGCGTGGAGCGAAGAGTGTCGTGCCACTCACGGGGCGACTGGCGGAGACCGTAGACTGGTCGCCTCAGGCTCCCCTGGTCCCATGAGGGAAAGTACTAGTGAAACTGGGAGGACGGCGCAGCCAGATCTCCTCGTGCAGTCGTCCCTGGAGAAAGGTAGTTGAGAAGTCGAGGGAGTGGAGCTCGTAGTCACGCTGTGCTGCTACGTATAGTAACGCTCGAAGCGTTGTCATCTTCGGGGTCGGAGCGAAGGTCTGAAAGAAGTCAACTCCCTCGCGCTGACTAAAGCCTCTCGCCACATAGCGCGCCTTGAACACCGGGGGTGATCCAGGCGGCCGCTTCACCTTGAAGAGCCACATGCCATCAACTACGTTCGCCCGGGGAGGGGGAACTGCGTCGACGTACGTGCCTGTGGATCTCCAAGACGCCAACTCTGAGTCCATGGCCGCCTTCCACTGAGAGGCCCACGGCCCTGACACTGCCTCACGGTACGTGCGAGGAGTCGGTATGTCAAGGGCGTCGGGGTCTCCCTCAGGGGAAAGCAGCATGGCACAGAGAGTGGGAGAAGCGGCTGCCAGGTACTCCAGCTCAGAGTGCCTGTCCTCTAGGACGTCACAGCCAAGGGCAAACGCACCCCAGACGAACAGAGGACGTGTAGGCAGAGCGAGCACCACACGAGTGCTGTAGTCAAGGTGGCTGGCTGCGGCAAAGTTAGCGACAACGGCAGTGAGAGCCGAGACAGACGAGCGAGAGAAACGAGGGTCAGTGACACCAGTGGCTAGAACGCGAGAGACAACAAGGCGAACAACACGGTAGTAGTCGGAGATAGGAGTAGGGGAGTCAGGAAGAGAAGACGGAGGAGGAGACGGGAGAACTGACACCTGAGGAGGAGAACGACGAAGAGAGGTACAAAGGAGGGCAGTCTGGAGGTCGGTAACGGGGGACGAGGGACGAGCACTCGGAAGACAAGGACGGGAATGGTAGTGATGGACAACAGGAGGAGGAGACTGCGGTGGAGGAGAAGACCAGACCGCCGGACGGGCGTCAGGAGGAGCAAACGTAGGACCAAACGCAGGAGGAGACGGAGAGCGGACAGGAGGGGAGGAGGGAAGACCAAGGGCCCGGAGGCCACTCACGGGCGGGAACAAGTGCCGCTCCAGAGGGAGCTGCTGCTGCTGCGGTGGCCGCTGCGGCTGCTGCTGCGGCTGCTGCTGCTGCCGCTGCTGCTGCTACTGCTGCTGCTGCTGCTGCTGCTGCTGCTGCTGCTGCTGCTGCTGCTGCTGTTGCTGCTGCTGCTGCTGCTGCTGCTGCTGCCGCTACTGCAGCTGCTCCAGCAGGTCCAACTGCCGCAACTCGTGCCGCTCCCACTCCAACCGCTCCCGCTCTTCGCGCGCACGCCAGCAGGCCGCCTGGTAACGCCTTTCGTGGCGGTGGGGAGGCGGAGTGCTCTCCGCAGACGTAGTGCCCCCAGCTCCAGTCGCCTCAGAACTAGCACCCCCAGTACGAGTGTCCCCAGAAGGGGTACCAACACGGTCAGGGTCCCCAACTCTAGCGCCCCCTGTCCTAGCACCCCCAGTGCCAGGCACCCCAGAACTAGCACCTCCCGTGCCAGCACCTCTAGCTCCAGCACCCCCAGAACTAGCACCTCCAGTGCCAGGACCTCCAACTCCAGCACCCCCAGGGCTAGCGCCACCTACGCCAGCACCTCCAACTCCAACAGCCCTCGAACGAGCACCCCCAGACCGAGTACCGCCAGTGGCTGCACCTCGAGCTCCAACACCAACCGAGTCCACAGTAACCTGTCGCGGAAGTGCCGCAGGCTGCTGAGGGGATTGTGAGGAGGACTGCGGGGAGGGAGACGCTACCTGACGCGCGACTGAGGGTAGAGGGGTAGCGTAAGACACACCTGACGGGGCAGGACCAGGGGGGGGTGGGGGTACCGGAGGAGCGGGAGCAGGGGGAAGAGAGGGTGCGAGGAAAAGGGGGAGAGGGGGAACCGGGAGACCTCGACAAGGGTACCGGGTGTAGTAGGACTCTGACTCGTCGAACTGTGCGTGGTGGTACTGCTGCTGCTGATTCTTTAGTCTTCTCATTTTGAAGTTTCCTTTCTGCTTTTTATTGACTAAAAAAAAAAAAACGCAATTCAGGTTTCGAGCTGGTTTTTTAGTCAACCATCTCACATTGAAGTTTTCTTTCAGCTCCTGCTCTGGTCTGGGAATTTGGAGTGGCGTGTCGTACTACCTTGCCGCGCTGTCACGCCCTGATTTGGCGAGCGTATGCTGCGATATGTCATGACGCGTGCTGAAACCCTATCACTCGGGCTGATTATGTTTTGAACCCCTGTCACCCGGGGTCACGATTTACAGGCTGCTCTTTGGACCTTCCCGGCGCAACCCATCCTGCAGTTGTGGTAAGTTGCGCTGTGCAAGTACCTCCCCCTTGCTCCGAGTCGCCCCTTCACTTTTCTTCCCACGTGACATTTTTTGTCCATTCGCGTCACTTTCCTGTCGCGTTTGATCCAACTCTAAATTGGCTGCATCGTGTTATGATCCAACAATTTGCTGCCAGAGAGTCAGCACGAACAATTACGGTGATGCCTGACCTTTCACTGCCACCACCATAGTGATTGGCGGTAAGAAAGGCTGCCCTGGCGTCAGGAAGGCTACCATGCACACGGCATGCATGCAGCGTTCTACTCCCCAGCTAATAGCCAACCATGCAATTTGTCTCCCTTCCTTCCAGGGTGCAGCATGCGACAACAATAGTGGTTGGCGGCAAGAAGGACTGGCTGAGCGCCAAGGATTGGACAACTCCATCGATGGGTACTAGTGATGTTCTAGGTCCGTTTTTTGTTTTTTTGTTTTTTTTTTTTTTGTCAATGCCGTGCTATCCGTGCCACAAGGATTCTATCAACATCTTGCATCTGGCTATCCCATGTCTCCCCTGTCGATCGCAGCATCACCACTTACCTCTTCTCACCTTTGTCACCGTTTTGACTATTCTATTGAGCATAGTGGAAATCAATTGCCTCCATCAGCAACCACAGCTGGGTTCCATGCATTGGTGCGCTAACCCCATCTTATCCCCCCCCGCCCTTCTTCACCGCATGTCTGCCCTTCCTCCCGTTCTGGTCGGCAGTCTTCAAGTGTGACACTGGCCTCTTTGGCGCCAAGCACAGCGTCGCTACCCCTAACGACTGCGGAGATCACTTTAGCAACGGGAGCTAGACTACGGGCTAGGCACGGGTGCTTGTGTGATCTCTGCGTTCGTTCGTTCCTTAGCCGTTTCCTTGTGCGCATACTGCTTGCTAGTTCACGGGGAAGTTGGCAAGATTTCCACTAGGAAAAGTTCATAACAATGATAGCAACAACATTGGCATCACAGACTACATCAGAGCTAGCTTGGCTGTAGCATGGTCGACCGCGCTCCAGCACAGCAGCGCTCGCACCGCTCCAGCATTGCAGAGTAGCGGTGCGCCAACGCTGCAGCAAATCGGCTGGACAGCGTTGCACCTGCAGGACAATGGTGCACCTGCTTCACAGGTGCGTGCAGCTGGTTGGCGCTCCACATCTTGTCATGAGCACAGCGCAGACGCCTAGTAGACTCCATGCCAGCGACTGCCCCCACCAGCCATGTCGACCTTGGGATACCACCCCCGAGGTCGGCCTCGCAAAAGTCACCCCGGCGACCTTCGCACACGTCGCCCGGGTATCCCGGTCGACCGGGCAACCACGCCTGGTCGACCAGCTCAGTCCGTAGCCGGACACACATGCCCGGCGTCCCCATTCCGGCGTCCAGGCGTCCAGGACGCCGTCCGGACACCCAGGTCGGCGTCCATGCGCCCAGGACACCGTGTAGACCTCCAGGGCGGCGTCCAGCCTCCCAGGACGCCGACCAGACGTCCAGGTCGGCGTCCGGCCTCCGAGGACGCCGTGCAGACACCCAGGACGTCGACCAGGCGCCCGGGTAGCCGTGCAGACGCCCAGGTCGGCGTCCAGGCTCCTAGGACGCCATCCAGGCGTCCAGGACGTTGAATCGGCGCCCATGTCGGCGTCCACCTGCCCGGCGCCCGCCAGTCAGGCGCCCTCCTGCTCGGCGGCCTTGCAATGACCCCCGTGCCCACTGCCTGTAGGTCGGCTGCAGCCCCCGCACATCCGACCACGAGGTTGGCTCCGCCCAAGCGAGGACGGGGCCACACAACACTCCCGTTGACACTCCCCTGCCGCGTTCACGCTTGGGCTCCCCAGCCCACACGGCAGCACTGCTCGGAGAAAAAACTCAGCGGCGTGCACACAACACACAGCACACCGGTCACCGCACCAGCCATGCAAGAGGGCATGGCACCTACTGCTGCACGTCGTTGTCGCCGTCGACCACGTCGGCCAGGCGCACTTGGCCGATTGCAACGGAGCACCGATTGAAGGCCGGGTAGTGCAGTGCCTTTGTCAGGAAATCGGCCGGCTGCTCAGCGGTCGGGATGTACTTCAGCGAAAACTTCCCGCCCTTCACCATGTGCTGCAGCCAGGCCTGTCGCCGCTCATGTGCTTGAGGTTGGCCGTCAAACCCATGCCCTCGGCGACCGTGATGGCCGACTTGTTGTCCACCCGCAGGACAGTCAGCTTCCCGACGTCCAGTTGCCGGAACTCTGCGAGGAGGAAGCGGAGGCGGCGCCCCTCCTTGCCGGCCTCTGTGGCCACCAGGTACTTCGATTCGGTCGACGACAACGTCGCGCACTTGATGCGCTGGCTCGACCAGGAGACCGCGGCCCCTCTGTAGACGAACACGTAGCCGCCCGTGCTCATCCTGTTCTGCTTGTCGCATCGTCGGTGTCCACGTAGCCGACCAGCTTCAGTGACTCAGGTCCACCGCCGAACTCCAAGGCGGTGTCACGCGTGTTGGCGAGGTAGGCGAGGCAGCAGTCGACCTCGCGCCAGTGCTGGTCGCTCCTCACCGTGAGGCCGCTCCCCAGCTTGCTGCAGGCGAAGGCGATGTCCGGCCTCGTCGTCGTCGCCGCGAACTGCAGCGAGCCGACCTTCTGCCGGTACTCCTCCTCTTGGCGCTCCTGCGCCTCCTCGTCGTCGAACGTCAGCTGCGCGTAGGCACCAACCGAGACCGGCGTCTTCGGGGTACGCCCGGCGCCCTCCTGGTCGATGAAGCGCCTACGCAGCTTGTCGGCGTAGCCCTGCTGGTGCAGCCACAGCTTTCCCGCCGACCTGTCGTGCACAATCTCCAGTCCGAGGTACTTCTGCACTGGCGAGATCTCCCGCAGCTCAAAGGCGGCCTCCAGCAGCTCCTTTAGCTCCTTCAGCATCGCGGTGCTGCTTCTGGCGGCGAGCAGGTCGTCGACGTAGACCAACACCTAGCAGGCCACTCCGTCGTCGCCGACCTTGAATTACAGAGCCTCGTCGACCTGGCTCTTCTTCCACCCGGCGCCAACCAGCACGTCGTTGAGCGCCTTGTACCATAGCAGCGGCGACTGCTTCAGCCAGTACAGGCTCTTCAGCAGCTTGCGCACCCGGGCGGTCCCATCGTTGAAGTGGTCCGGCTGGTACATGTAAAGCACCCGGTCGAGCTTGCTCTGCAGGAAGGCGTTCTTCATGTGGAGCTGCATCAGTTTGAGGTTGAGGACGGTGATGATGCTGAGGAAGATCCTCAGCGTGACGTAGCTGCTCACCGGCGCATACGTCTCGTCGTAGTCAGCGCCGTACACCTGCGTGAAGCGCTTCACGACCAGTCTTGCCTTCTCGTGCTTGACGGTGTCGTCGATGCGGTCCTTCGTCGTCAGCACCCACCAGTTCTTCATGATGTTCACCCCCGGCGGGCGGTCGACCAGCTCCCACGTGCCCATGTTGATGAGGCTGCGGATCTCCTCCTCCATGGCGGCTTTCACCGCCTTGCCCTTCCAGCTCGCCAGCGCCTCCTTCACTGACATCGTAGAGATGTCCCAGCGGTGCTCGGGATCGGCGTGCATGTCGGGGTCGAGCTCCGGCAGCTCCTCATCCTCCTCGGCGTCGTCGTACAGCAAGTCGTCGTCGACCTCGTCGTACACCGTGGTGAAGTCAGCCGGTATGTAGAAGTCGGGTGGCCTCCGAAGTCGGCCTGTACGCCGTGGTGCAGGCTGGACCTCCTCAGCGTCCTCGGCGTCTCCATCATCACCGGCGTCGCTGCCCTCAGCGTCTTGCTGCACCTCAGTCGGCGTTCCACGAGATCGGTCCTATTGGCTCGAGGTGGAACAGGAACCCAGTTCTGGACCGTCGATTGTCAGGGTCAGCGGCATGATTGGCGTCCGCGTAGCCGACGAGACTGAAGGACGGGGTTGTCACTGTTGAGTAACAAAGCCTTGCTCCAGGATGGCTACAGCGGCTTTGTACTCGGGAGTGGCGTAGATGTGCCCGTCATTTACGTAAATGCGATTCGAGTTCAATTGCTCGTCTTCGTGGAACTGGGCGAGGTTGAGCCGTTCGTAGAAGATGACGTCGCGCGCGTTCGTGATTTTCTGGTTGAGAAGATCCAGAATAATCCATGCTCTGTATTTGTAGCTTATCCCCAGGTGAATGCACCAGCGCGCTCGGCTTTCGAACTTGCCGATTGTTGAGGTTGGTGGGCGATATTGCACCATGCATCCCCACACGCGGAGCATGGAGGTGTCGCCCTCCATGCCCGTCCACTTCATGTGTGGTGATAGGTTGCCCGTGATAGCCGTGGTGGAGAAAAGGTTATGCACCCTCACGGCGTGGTGCATCGAAAATGGCCAGTAGATTGGCGGAAGCTTTGACTGCAGCGTCCAGTCCTTGTCGTGTCTGGAAGCAAGCCTGCATAGCGCACAAGCAGGTCGACTTCCAGCGTGGCAAAGTTGGCGACCTGCCAACACTGCAAGTCCGCACCGCTCCAGTGCTGCAGCGGCTTGCCAATGTAGCGATTCGGCGGTGTGCCAATACTGCAGCAAGGCGGTTGTCCAGCATTGCTACCGCTGGTGACAACAACGCATCTACTTCGCAGGTGCTCGTAGTAAGCTGGCGCGACATGTGCCGTCATGTGCACGGCGCTGCTGCCAAGTCGGCCACTCGCCATTGATTGTGCCTGATGTGTCATGTCGACCTCGGGATATCACTCTCGTGGTAAGCTTTGCCAGAATCTCCTGAGCGATGGTCGCGTATTCCACAAAATCTCGTCGCCAGGTAACTTGGTCGACAGGGATACCCGCAAGTCGGCGTTGAGTTGCACGGTAATAGTTGACAAACTACTGTACGTGCTCGACGACCAACCCAGGTAGACGTCACCCATCGACTTCACCAAGTCGGCCAATCCGCATGTCGACGAACGCCTTCGTCGACCACCGTGTTGTCCGCCGACTTTTGTTATAGTCACAATAGGCTTGAATGTGCCTAAAACGAAAGATAGAGAGCACAGACGGATTTCTGCACAGCGGCTTCAAACGTTGATAGCGTTCTTCTCACAGCTGCAAATGACTTCATTCAAATTGGATCTGGAGCGTCTTCACGTCGTCTACAATTAGCAATTTAGATTGCACGATTTGATAAAGAATTGACGACACAGCGTCGGTTTGAATGAACGGTACTATGGCAGCCACTATAGTCTTAGAACACAAGATAGGAAGAGTTACGAGTTGGGAATGACTCCCAGCTCCTACAAACCCCAAGAGCCGAGGTACAGTGATGTGGAACAGTGCCACACTGTCCCCAACCACGAAGGGTCTCGAAACTACCCTTCACTAGGGCCTACACCAAGTGAAATGTTACACTACACAAAGTAATGTAACTATCTTCAATATCTTGAGGTGTACCCTTTTGGCAAGCTTCGAAATCACTTGAGGCTTGACACCAAGGCTCGGGCTCTTCATCACAAACTCATCCTTGAGTTCTTGATGGGTCTGATGCACACACCTGCGACACGCCGAACGTTCGACACAGGACAAAATAGAAACCGCGCACGACAAAATAGAAACCGCGCGCGAGACACAAACGACCGCGTAACACGCGTCTAGCGATAACTCGCTATTGACTCGACACACACACTCGACATCATGACTCAACATTCACACACAATTATAAGCATGAAATATATATTATCCCATGCCCTCATACCATTCCATACACACACACATTCACGCACACGGACAACAAGCCGAGTGCAAACCGTAGGGTTGCACCAACAAACTCCCCCTCGGATTGTTGGCCTTAGGATATGTTGCTCTCTCAGTTCAGAGCCATCCCAGCCAGCTTGCAACACTTCCAATGCTGCTGCTCCACCAGCCTCTTGGTCATCATGTCAGCCGGCTGCCCCGTGGTCTTCACGTAGCGCAACTCAACTTCACCCGCGGTTACCATGCTCCTCGTCCAATGCCACTTCACCCTCATGTGCTTCGTCAGTCCATGCAACACAGGGTTCTTAGCAAGAGCAATGGCACCCTGGCTGTCACAGTACAGTGGGGTAGGTCCTTGCTGCTCCTCCCCCAATTCAGCCAACAAACGCCGCTGCCACACAATCTCCCGTACGGCACGGAAGAGTGCCATG
Source organism: Closterium sp. Naga37s-1 (assembly GCA_947471745.1). Taxonomy (NCBI): domain Eukaryota; kingdom Viridiplantae; phylum Streptophyta; class Zygnematophyceae; order Desmidiales; family Closteriaceae; genus Closterium; species Closterium sp. Naga37s-1. Next base: position 3,997,497 of record CANJKZ010000056.1, on the reverse strand, counting down.
TACTCGGACTCCACCGAGCTCAAAGCTTGGTCAACCTGCTTCTTGCTCTCCCAAGCAGTTGGGCCTCCACCAACACAGCATATGAAGCCTCCCACACTTGTCATGTCCTCTGGTTCTGATGCATATGAAGCATCCGAGTAGGCGGTGAGGAACAAACGCCCGGGTTCAACACCATCCGCGCCCTTTTGGCGCCTTTGTGCCGCCGCCGAGTATTGCAGCCCAACGGTCGGTGTTTGGCCAAGATACTTGGCCACCCTCATTCCAGCTGCTACCTGCTCCTCATTAGGGCATTGCACAACCCTAGCCAGCTGCCCGGTAGCAAACGCGACGTCCGGTCGGGTGTTTACCGCCGCATACATGAGGCTGCCCACCAACGAGTGAAATCGGCGCCTCTCCTCTTCACCAACGCTCTCCTCCTCTGGTCCCTTCACACACTTGAACCCAGAGGGAAAGGGTGTAGCCACATGGCCTTCACTCTGCCCAAAGTTGGCAGCCAATGCCTCCAGGTACTTTCGTTGATGCACCCGCATGCACCGCTTCTCCACATCTCGTTCGATGTGGAGCCCAAGGTAGAAGCTCACGTCACCAAGGGCCTTGCACTTGAACTTGTCTTGAAGCTTCAGCATCACCTCCTTCACAAGGTCAGAAGAGGGTGAGAAAATGAGGATGTCATCCACATAAACCACCATGAAACTCCTCTGCTCCCCTTCGCCAAGCATGAACAAGGAGTGATCGGCCGTTGAGGGAGTGAAGCCGATCCCCTCCAACACTTCGCGCAGCTTCATGTACCATTGCCTAGGGGCCTGCTTCAGCCCATAGAGGGCCTTCTTCAGCTTCCACACTCTGCCACTACCATCATCAAACCCCTCAGGCTGCGCCATAAAAATCTCCTCCTCAAGGATGCCGTTAAGGAATGCCGTTACGATGTCCATTTGCTTTACTACCCATCCTTTGATGGCGGCTCCCGCGAATAGGGTTCGCAGCGTCGTCGGCTTCACCACAGGGGCAAATAGCTCCTTGAAGTCCACCTTCTCCTTCTGCTGGTACCCCTTGGCTACAAGCCTAGACTTGTAGCGCTCGATCTTGCCGTCGGCATCCGACTTGATTTTGAAGAGCCACTTGGACGTTATCGCCGTACGCCCCTCCGGTAGCTCCACCAATTCAAACGTGTCATTCTCCTCGATGCTCTTCAGCTCACTCTCCATGGCCTTCTTCCACTCCTCAGCATCACTACTCTCCAAAGCCTCCTTGAGAGTTGCTGGTTCTCCCGGCATCTCCACCGGAGAGAAGAACGCGAAGGCACACTTCTCGTAGTCACTCTCCTCGTCGTCTCCGACCATCATTGCCGCTCCGGCCAGGGCTGTCTTGCCCTGCTTTCCCGGCGCATCATAGGTCAGCCTATTAGGGGGTTGAACTCTCCTCTTCCCCCTTCCTTCCTCCTCAGCTGCAGGGACTTGAAGGCCTTGGCGTTGCTGCGGTGTGGCTCGAATCCGTGGAGCACTCGTAGTACGGGAAGGGAGTGACGGTGCACGCTCGCTCACTTGCTGCACCTCCTCCTCTTCTTCCTCTGCATCATTGGCCTCCTCTCCCCCATTCACAAGGGAGGATTGCCTTGTGGTTGTGCTGCCGCTGCTCAGCTCCAAAGGCAGCTCCACATGCTCCAAACCGGAACTCTTCACCTCCCCAAACCGCACGCCTATCTTCGCCTCATTCTCCGCCTTCCAATCCTTGTACATGAAGTTCTCCATGAACTTGCAGTCCCTGCTCACCAAGAACTTCTTGGTGAATGGGTCCCAAAGAAGCCATCCCTTGCTGTTTTGAGCCATGCCCAAGTGCACGGCCCACACCGCCTTGGCACCAAGCTTGTTGTGCCGAAGATGCTTAGGCACGAGCGCCATGCACATGCACCCGAACACCCGAAGCATATCCACCTTTGGCTTCCTTCCTAGCCACTCCACATAGGGCACCCATTTGTCTGCTCCCACATGAGTCAAGGCTCTGTTCTTGGCCACACACGCGCTCCGCACCGCATCAGGCCAGAAATAGTCGGGTAGCCCGGCTTCAATGAGCAACCCGCGTGCCGCCTCCGTGATTGTGCGGTTCGCTCGCTCGGCGATGCCGTTCATTGCAGGGGAGTATGGCATGGTGAGGGAGTGCCGAATACCATTCTTCTTCAGCCACAACCCAAACTCCTTGCTCAGGAACTCTCCCCCTCGATCGGTGCGGATTGACTTGACTAGACGGTCTTGTTGCCGCTCCACCATCGGGAACCAATCCGTCTTCAACGTTTCAGCCACGTCGCTCTTCTTGGCCAGCACGTACACCCAAGTCATGCGGGTGTAGACGTCGACAATGGTGAGAAAATACTCAGCTCCAGCAGCTCCAAGCTTCAGGGGGCCCACCACGTCCATCACCACCTCATCAAGCGGTGCCTTTGCCGTTGCCTCCGAACTAGGGAACGGAAACCGGGTGAACTTGGCTTGAATGCACGTCGGGCAGCCAAGCACCTCATCGGGCTCCCCCTTCACACGTATGTCAGCAACCATCTCATTCTTCACTAGCTGCTGCAAGATGGGCAGGGCCACATGCCCCATGCGCCGATGCAAGGTGAGCCAATCACACTCCCCCGTAGCCGAAGTTGGATTGGAGAATGCCGCGCTCGCAATAGCGCCCCACATACTCTCTCCGTAGTCCTCCTCCGCTGCTGCCTCTGGGTTCTCCTCACCCTTTTGCTGCTCCTTGGTTGCTGCACCACTCTCCTTAGGTTCACTGAACTTGCTGGTCCCTCCAGGTTTGCTCTTCTTGAGCTCATTCTCCTTAGCGCGACCGTTCGCGCCATCGTCGCTACCGACCGCTCCATCCTTGGTGCTGATGCTTGCTGCCACTTGCCTCTCCTTAGGCATAGGGACCACTGGGATCTGCCACATCTCGTTGTAGACATCCCTGTCCTCATGAAGGTCCCAAAGAATTCGATCGCCAAGCCTTGCAGTGTAGGTCTTGGCTCCCTTCGAGTTCGTGTCCATGCCGGCCTTTGCCAACCGCCGCACGGAAATCAGGTTTGCAGCAAGGCTGGGCACCCAAAGCACGTTCTTGTGGCCCACCATCTTCCCATCAGCACCCTTGAACATGGCCTTGCCCATGCCTTTCACCACTGCTCGCTGCCCCAAAGCCGATGTGACATGCTTCACCGGTGACGGCTCGAGTTCGGTGAGCAAGTCCGGGCGAGGTGTCATGCTATAGGTAGCGCCACTATCAATCACCCAATAGTCCAGGGGGTGTAGGGTCACCTTCCCCACAGCTGCTGGCTCCTCAAAGCCTTCATCCTTCTCTGGACCAGCTGGTACTTGCGTCGACACGACGTAGAATAGACCCGGGTATCGATCGTCGCTCGGGTCCTTGTCGTTGTCTCCGCTCTTCATGTTTGCAGCTCCGCCACCGCGACCGCCACGGCCTCCACGGCCTCGTCCTCTCCCTCCTCCTGCTCCTCTACCCTCTTGGCCTTGAGCAGGGGTCCAACCATCAGGGAGTTTGTAGCAGTCGCGCCACATGTGTCTGCTCTTGTGGCAATAGTGACACTCGCCGTCGAATCGGCCGCGACCGCGTCCGTAGCTCTTGTCGTCGCTGCCGTAACCGCCACTCCTGCGGCCTCCGCCGAAGTTGCTGCCACCAAACCTTCCTCCCCCTCGTCCTCTGCCTCTTCCTCGACCATATCCACGGCCGATGCTCGCTGCCCCAGCGCCATCCGCACTCGCCAACTCACGGCGGCGGAAATCCTCTTGAAGGATAGCTCGCTTCACGTCTTCAAGCGAGAGGCGGGGCAAGTCGCGATTAAGGTTGATGATGAGCGAGGACCATGACTCTGGGAGTAAGGCCAGCAACTTGGTCTTCTTTTGGAGCTCACTGTAGTTCAAATCAGCTCCGTCAAGCCGCGTCAACAAGTCGAAGAATTTCTGCACCCCTTCTTCAACCGCTTCGTCTTCTTCAATTCGAAGTGCCGCCATTTGCCGTTCCAACACCACCGCTACCGCCGCTGTTGCAGGAGCATGTACACCCTTGAGAGCAGCCCATGCCTTTGGTCCTTTCTCTGGTTCACGCTGGAATGGCTTGATGTGACGGATCTGACTGCTCCCCAACGCTTGCCCAAGTAAGAGATAGCCTTGTGCGCTCTTCCGCACCCACGGGCTCTTCTCCGGGTCGTTCTCGGGGCGCTTCTCCGTTCCTTCCATCACCTCCAGCAGGTCATAGTGGTCAAAGATGTTCTCCATCTTGAAGGACCATTCATCAAAGTTGTCACCGTTGAACTTGTCAAGCCCAAACACCCTAGGCTCATCCCTAGGTGGGCCAAGACTTGGTTGCATGGGCGCCATGGCTGAATCACGGGGTTGGCCTTGAGCTGGAGCTTCTCCACTGCCACCAGCACCTCTGCCACCCCTTTCCTCAGGTCCAGACATTGTCGAAACTGCTCCAAGGGCCTCTGATACCACTTGTTATAGTCACAATAGGCTTGAATGTGCCTAAAACGAAAGATAGAGAGCACAGACGGATTTCTGCACAGCGGCTTCAAACGTTGATAGCGTTCTGCTCACAGCTGCAAATGACTTGATTCAAATTGGATCTGGAGCGTCTTCACGTTCTCTACAATTAGCAATTTAGATTGCACGATTTGATAAAGAATTGACGACACAGCGTGGGTTTGAACGAACGGTACTATGGCAGCCACTATAGTCTTAGAACACAAGATAGGAAGAGTTACGAGTTGGGAATGACTCCCAGCTCCTACAAACCCCAAGAGCCGAGGTACAGTGATGTGGAACAGTGCCACACTGTCCCCAACCACGAAGGGTCTCGAAACTACCCTTCACTAGGGCCTACACCAAGTGAAATGTTACACTACACAAAGTAATGTAACTATCTTCAATATCTTGAGGTGTACCCTTTTGGCAAGCTTCGAAATCACTTGAGGCTTGACACCAAGGCTCGGGCTCTTCATCACAAACTCATCCTTGAGTTCTTGATGGGTCTGCTGCACACACCTGCGACACGCCGAACGTTCGACACAGGACAAAATAGAAACCGCGCACGACAAAATAGAAACCGCGCGCGAGACACAAACGACCGCGTAACACGCGTCTAGCGATAACTCGCTATTGACTCGACACACACACTCGACATCATGACTCAACATTCACACACAATTATAAGCATGAAATATATATTATCCCATGCCCTCATACCATTCCATACACACACACATTCACGCACACGGACAACAAGCCAAGTGCAAACCGTAGGGTTGCACCAACAAACTCCCCCTCGGATTGTTGGCCTTAGGATATGTTGCTCTCTCAGTTCAGAGCCATCCCAGCCAGCTTGCAACACTTCCAATGCTGCTGCTCCACCAGCCTCTTGGTCATCATGTCAGCCGGCTGCCCCGTGGTCTTCACGTAGCGCAACTCAACTTCACCCGCGGTTACCATGCTCCTCGTCCAATGCCACTTCACCCTCATGTGCTTCGTCAGTCCATGCAACACAGGGTTCTTAGCAAGAGCAATGGCACCCTGGCTGTCACAGTACAGTGGGGTAGGTCCTTGCTGCTCCTCCCCCAATTCAGCCAACAAACGCCGCTGCCACACAATCTCCCGTACGGCACGGAAGAGTGCCATGTACTCGGACTCCACCGAGCTCAAAGCTTGGTCAACCTGCTTCTTGCTCTCCCAAGCAGTTGGGCCTCCACCAACACAGCATATGAAGCCTCCCACACTTGTCATGTCCTCTGGTTCTGATGCATATGAAGCATCCGAGTAGGCGGTGAGGAACAAACGCCCGGGTTCAACACCATCCGCGCCCTTTTGGCGCCTTTGTGCCGCCGCCGAGTATTGCAGCCCAACGGTCGGTGTTTGGCCAAGATACTTGGCCACCCTCATTCCAGCTGCTACCTGCTCCTCATTAGGGCATTGCACAACCCTAGCCAGCTGCCCGGTAGCAAACGCGACGTCCGGTCGGGTGTTTACCGCCGCATACATGAGGCTGCCCACCAACGAGTGAAATCGGCGCCTCTCCTCTTCACCAACGCTCTCCTCCTCTGGTCCCTTCACACACTTGAACCCAGAGGGAAAGGGTGTAGCCACATGGCCTTCACTCTGCCCAAAGTTGGCAGCCAATGCCTCCAGGTACTTTCGTTGATGCACCCGCATGCACCGCTTCTCCACATCTCGTTCGATGTGGAGCCCAAGGTAGAAGCTCACGTCACCAAGGGCCTTGCACTTGAACTTGTCTTGAAGCTTCAGCATCACCTCCTTCACAAGGTCAGAAGAGGGTGAGAAAATGAGGATGTCATCCACATAAACCACCATGAAACTCCTCTGCTCCCCTTCGCCAAGCATGAACAAGGAGTGATCGGCCGTTGAGGGAGTGAAGCCGATCCCCTCCAACACTTCGCGCAGCTTCATGTACCATTGCCTAGGGGCCTGCTTCAGCCCATAGAGGGCCTTCTTCAGCTTCCACACTCTGCCACTACCATCATCAAACCCCTCTGGCTGCGCCATAAAAATCTCCTCCTCAAGGATGCCGTTAAGGAATGCCGTTACGATGTCCATTTGCTTTACTACCCATCCTTTGATGGCGGCTCCCGCGAATAGGGTTCGCAGCGTCGTCGGCTTCACCACAGGGGCAAATAGCTCCTTGAAGTCCACCTTCTCCTTCTGCTGGTACCCCTTGGCTACAAGCCTAGACTTGTAGCGCTCGATCTTGCCGTCGGCATCCGACTTGATTTTGAAGAGCCACTTGGACGTTATCGCCGTACGCCCCTCCGGTAGCTCCACCAATTCAAACGTGTCATTCTCCTCGATGCTCTTCAGCTCACTCTCCATGGCCTTCTTCCACTCCTCAGCATCACTACTCTCCAAAGCCTCCTTGAGAGTTGCTGGTTCTCCCGGCATCTCCACCGGAGAGAAGAACGCGAAGGCACACTTCTCGTAGTCACTCTCCTCGTCGTCTCCGACCATCATTGCCGCTCCGGCCAGGGCTGTCTTGCCCTGCTTTCCCGGCGCATCATAGGTCAGCCTATTAGGGGGTTGAACTCTCCTCTTCCCCCTTCCTTCCTCCTCAGCTGCAGGGACTTGAAGGCCTTGGCGTTGCTGCGGTGTGGCTCGAATCCGTGGAGCACTCGTAGTACGGGAAGGGAGTGACGGTGCACGCTCGCTCACTTGCTGCACCTCCTCCTCTTCTTCCTCTGCATCATTGGCCTCCTCTCCCCCATTCACAAGGGAGGATTGCCTTGTGGTTGTGCTGCCGCTGCTCAGCTCCAAAGGCAGCTCCACATGCTCCAAACCGGAACTCTTCACCTCCCCAAACCGCACGCCTATCTTCGCCTCATTCTCCGCCTTCCAATCCTTGTACATGAAGTTCTCCATGAACTTGCAGTCCCTGCTCACCAAGAACTTCTTGGTGAATGGGTCCCAAAGAAGCCATCCCTTGCTGTTTTGAGCCATGCCCAAGTGCACGGCCCACACCGCCTTGGCACCAAGCTTGTTGTGCCGAAGATGCTTAGGCACGAGCGCCATGCACATGCACCCGAACACCCGAAGCATATCCACCTTTGGCTTCCTTCCTAGCCACTCCACATAGGGCACCCATTTGTCTGCTCCCACATGAGTCAAGGCTCTGTTCTTGGCCACACACGCGCTCCGCACCGCATCAGGCCAGAAATAGTCGGGTAGCCCGGCTTCAATGAGCAACCCGCGTGCCGCCTCCGTGATTGTGCGGTTCGCTCGCTCGGCGATGCCGTTCATTGCAGGGGAGTATGGCATGGTGAGGGAGTGCCGAATACCATTCTTCTTCAGCCACAACCCAAACTCCTTGCTCAGGAACTCTCCCCCTCGATCGGTGCGGATTGACTTGACTAGACGGTCTTGTTGCCGCTCCACCATCGGGAACCAATCCGTCTTCAACGTTTCAGCCACGTCGCTCTTCTTGGCCAGCACGTACACCCAAGTCATGCGGGTGTAGACGTCGACAATGGTGAGAAAATACTCAGCTCCAGCAGCTCCAAGCTTCAGGGGGCCCACCACGTCCATCACCACCTCATCAAGCGGTGCCTTTGCCGTTGCCTCCGAACTAGGGAACGGAAACCGGGTGAACTTGGCTTGAATGCACGTCGGGCAGCCAAGCACCTCATCGGGCTCCCCCTTCACACGTATGTCAGCAACCATCTCATTCTTCACTAGCTGCTGCAAGATGGGCAGGGCCACATGCCCCATGCGCCGATGCAAGGTGAGCCAATCACACTCCCCCGTAGCCGAAGTTGGATTGGAGAATGCCGCGCTCGCAATAGCGCCCCACATACTCTCTCCGTAGTCCTCCTCCGCTGCTGCCTCTGGGTTCTCCTCACCCTTTTGCTGCTCCTTGGTTGCTGCACCACTCTCCTTAGGTTCACTGAACTTGCTGGTCCCTCCAGGTTTGCTCTTCTTGAGCTCATTCTCCTTAGCGCGACCGTTCGCGCCATCGTCGCTACCGACCGCTCCATCCTTGGTGCTGATGCTTGCTGCCACTTGCCTCTCCTTAGGCATAGGGACCACTGGGATCTGCCACATCTCGTTGTAGACATCCCTGTCCTCATGAAGGTCCCAAAGAATTCGATCGCCAAGCCTTGCAGTGTAGGTCTTGGCTCCCTTCGAGTTCGTGTCCATGCCGGCCTTTGCCAACCGCCGCACGGAAATCAGGTTTGCAGCAAGGCTGGGCGCCCAAAGCACGTTCTTGTGGCCCACCATCTTCCCATCAGCACCCTTGAACATGGCCTTGCCCATGCCTTTCACCTCTGCTCGCTGCCCCAAAGCCGATGTGACATGCTTCACCGGTGACGGCTCGAGTTCGGTGAGCAAGTCCGGGCGAGGTGTCATGCTATAGGTAGCGCCACTATCAATCACCCAATAGTCCAGGGGGTGTAGGGTCACCTTCCCCACAGCTGCTGGCTCCTCAAAGCCTTCATCCTTCTCTGGACCAGCCGGTACTTGCGTCGACACGAAGTAGAATAGACCCGGGTATCGATCGTCGCTCGGGTCCTTGTCGTTGTCTCCGCTCTTCATGTTTGCAGCTCCGCCACCGCGACCGCCACGGCCTCCACGGCCTCGTCCTCTCCCTCCTCCTGCTCCTCTACCCTCTTGGCCTTGAGCAGGGGTCCAACCATCAGGGAGTTTGTAGCAGTCGCGCCACATGTGTCTGCTCTTGTGGCAATAGTGACACTCGCCATCGAATCGGCCGCGACCGCGTCCGTAGCTCTTGTCGTCGCTGCCGTAACCGCCACTCCTGCGGCCTCCGCCGAAGTTGCTGCCACCAAACCTTCCTCCCCCTCGTCCTCTGCCTCTTCCTCGACCATATCCACGGCCGATGCTCGCTGCCCCAGCGCCATCCGCACTCGCCAACTCACGGCGGCGGAAATCCTCTTGAAGGATAGCTCGCTTCACGTCTTCAAGCGAGAGGCGGGGCAAGTCGCGATTAAGGTTGATGATGAGCGAGGACCATGACTCTGGGAGTAAGGCCAGCAACTTGGTCTTCTTTTGGAGCTCACTGTAGTTCAAATCAGCTCCCTCAAGCCGCGTCAACAAGTCGAAGAATTTCTGCACCCCTTCTTCAACCGCTTCGTCTTCTTCAATTCGAAGTGCCGCCATTTGCCGTTCCAACACCACCGCTACCGCCGCTGTTGCAGGAGCATGTACACCCTTGAGAGCAGCCCATGCCTTTGGTCCTTTCTCTGGTTCACGCTAGAATGGCTTGATGTGACGGATCTGACTGCTCCCCAACGCTTGCCCAAGTAAGAGATAGCCTTGTGCGCTCTTCCGCACCCACGGGCTCTTCTCCGGGTCGTTCTCGGGGCGCTTCTCCGTTCCTTCCATCACCTCCAGCAGGTCATAGTATTCAAAGATGTTCTCCATCTTGAAGGACCATTCATCAAAGTTGTCACCGTTGAACTTGTCAAGCCCAAACACCCTAGGCTCATCCCTAGGTGGGCCAAGACTTGGTTGCATGGGCGCCATGGCTGAATCACGGGGTTGGCCTTGAGCTGGAGCTTCTCCACTGCCACCAGCACCTCTGCCACCCCTTTCCTCAGGTCCAGACATTGTCGAAACTGCTCCAAGGGCCTCTGATACCACTTGTTATAGTCACAATAGGCTTGAATGTGCCTAAAACGAAAGATAGAGAGCACAGACGGATTTCTGCACAGCGGCTTCAAACGTTGATAGCGTTCTGCTCACAGCTGCAAATGACTTGATTCAAATTGGATCTGGAGCGTCTTCACGTTCTCTACAATTATCAATTTAGATTGCACGATTTGATAAAGAATTGACGACACAGCGTCGGTTTGAACGAACGGTACTATGGCAGCCACTATAGTCTTAGAACACAAGATAGGAAGAGTTACGAGTTGGGAATGACTCCCAGCTCCTACAAACCCCAAGAGCCGAGGTACAGTGATGTGGAACAGTGCCACACTGTCCCCAACCACGAAGGGTCTCGAAACTACCCTTCACTAGGGCCTACACCAAGTGAAATGTTACACTACACAAAGTAATGTAACTATCTTCAATATCTTGAGGTGTACCCTTTTGGCAAGCTTCGAAATCACTTGAGGCTTGACACCAAGGCTCGGGCTCTTCATCACAAACTCATCCTTGAGTTCTTGATGGGTCTGATGCACACACCTGCGACACGCCGAACGTTCGACACAGGACAAAATAGAAACCGCGCACGACAAAATAGAAACCGCGCGCGAGACACAAACGACCGCGTAACACGCGTCTAGCGATAACTCGCTATTGACTCGACACACACACTCGACATCATGACTCAACATTCACACACAATTATAAGCATGAAATATATATTATCCCATGCCCTCATACCATTCCATACACACACACATTCACGCACACGGACAACAAGCCGAGTGCAAACCGTAGGGTTGCACCAACAGGCGAGGTCCGGACGAGTACAGGTCATCAGGTACATGAGGCAGCCAACAAGCTCTGGGTAGGGACCACTGGGCTCAAAGGGCTCGTCGGGGAAGGGGCCGGTGAGTCTGTGGTTTACAGCAAGAGGAGTGGGCTGTGTGGTGGAGTGCTGAAGCCCGAACCGCTGAAGGACCTGCTGCACCATGTGTGACTGGGTCAACGTGATGGTGCGAGCGACTCTGTCCCTGGTGATTCGTAGGCCAAGGTAGCGCTGCAGTTCACCAAGGTCAGTGCACGTGTGTCTCTTCTGCAGTTCGGACTTCACCTCAGCTAGAGCTGCCCTGTCTGGTGTAGCAAAGACCAAGTCGTCGACTTAGACGAGTATAAAGAAAGGAGTAGAGCTGGCACGAATAATCAGTGACGGGTTAGCAGAGGAAGGGCGAAACTTTAGGTCACGAAGCGTGGAGCGAAGAGTGTCGTGCCACTCACGGGGCGACTGGCGGAGACCGTAGACTGGTCGCCTCAGGCTCCCCTGGTCCCATGAGGGAAAGTACTAGTGAAACTGGGAGGACGGCGCAGCCAGATCTCCTCGTGCAGTCGTCCCTGGAGAAAGGTAGTTGAGAAGTCGAGGGAGTGGAGCTCGTAGTCACGCTGTGCTGCTACGTATAGTAACGCTCGAAGCGTTGTCATCTTCGGGGTCGGAGCGAAGGTCTGAAAGAAGTCAACTCCCTCGCGCTGACTAAAGCCTCTCGCCACATAGCGCGCCTTGAACACCGGGGGTGATCCAGGCGGCCGCTTCACCTTGAAGAGCCACATGCCATCAACTACGTTCGCCCGGGGAGGGGGAACTGCGTCGACGTACGTGCCTGTGGATCTCCAAGACGCCAACTCTGAGTCCATGGCCGCCTTCCACTGAGAGGCCCACGGCCCTGACACTGCCTCACGGTACGTGCGAGGAGTCGGTATGTCAAGGGCGTCGGGGTCTCCCTCAGGGGAAAGCAGCATGGCACAGAGAGTGGGAGAAGCGGCTGCCAGGTACTCCAGCTCAGAGTGCCTGTCCTCTAGGACGTCACAGCCAAGGGCAAACGCACCCCAGACGAACAGAGGACGTGTAGGCAGAGCGAGCACCACACGAGTGCTGTAGTCAAGGTGGCTGGCTGCGGCAAAGTTAGCGACAACGGCAGTGAGAGCCGAGACAGACGAGCGAGAGAAACGAGGGTCAGTGACACCAGTGGCTAGAACGCGAGAGACAACAAGGCGAACAACACGGTAGTAGTCGGAGATAGGAGTAGGGGAGTCAGGAAGAGAAGACGGAGGAGGAGACGGGAGAACTGACACCTGAGGAGGAGAACGACGAAGAGAGGTACAAAGGAGGGCAGTCTGGAGGTCGGTAACGGGGGACGAGGGACGAGCACTCGGAAGACAAGGACGGGAATGGTAGTGATGGACAACAGGAGGAGGAGACTGCGGTGGAGGAGAAGACCAGACCGCCGGACGGGCGTCAGGAGGAGCAAACGTAGGACCAAACGCAGGAGGAGACGGAGAGCGGACAGGAGGGGAGGAGGGAAGACCAAGGGCCCGGAGGCCACTCACGGGCGGGAACAAGTGCCGCTCCAGAGGGAGCTGCTGCTGCTGCGGTGGCCGCTGCGGCTGCTGCTGCGGCTGCTGCTGCTGCCGCTGCTGCTGCTACTGCTGCTGCTGCTGCTGCTGCTGCTGCTGCTGCTGCTGCTGCTGCTGCTGTTGCTGCTGCTGCTGCTGCTGCTGCTGCTGCCGCTACTGCAGCTGCTCCAGCAGGTCCAACTGCCGCAACTCGTGCCGCTCCCACTCCAACCGCTCCCGCTCTTCGCGCGCACGCCAGCAGGCCGCCTGGTAACGCCTTTCGTGGCGGTGGGGAGGCGGAGTGCTCTCCGCAGACGTAGTGCCCCCAGCTCCAGTCGCCTCAGAACTAGCACCCCCAGTACGAGTGTCCCCAGAAGGGGTACCAACACGGTCAGGGTCCCCAACTCTAGCGCCCCCTGTCCTAGCACCCCCAGTGCCAGGCACCCCAGAACTAGCACCTCCCGTGCCAGCACCTCTAGCTCCAGCACCCCCAGAACTAGCACCTCCAGTGCCAGGACCTCCAACTCCAGCACCCCCAGGGCTAGCGCCACCTACGCCAGCACCTCCAACTCCAACAGCCCTCGAACGAGCACCCCCAGACCGAGTACCGCCAGTGGCTGCACCTCGAGCTCCAACACCAACCGAGTCCACAGTAACCTGTCGCGGAAGTGCCGCAGGCTGCTGAGGGGATTGTGAGGAGGACTGCGGGGAGGGAGACGCTACCTGACGCGCGACTGAGGGTAGAGGGGTAGCGTAAGACACACCTGACGGGGCAGGACCAGGGGGGGGTGGGGGTACCGGAGGAGCGGGAGCAGGGGGAAGAGAGGGTGCGAGGAAAAGGGGGAGAGGGGGAACCGGGAGACCTCGACAAGGGTACCGGGTGTAGTAGGACTCTGACTCGTCGAACTGTGCGTGGTGGTACTGCTGCTGCTGATTCTTTAGTCTTCTCATTTTGAAGTTTCCTTTCTGCTTTTTATTGACTAAAAAAAAAAAAAACGCAATTCAGGTTTCGAGCTGGTTTTTTAGTCAACCATCTCACATTGAAGTTTTCTTTCAGCTCCTGCTCTGGTCTGGGAATTTGGAGTGGCGTGTCGTACTACCTTGCCGCGCTGTCACGCCCTGATTTGGCGAGCGTATGCTGCGATATGTCATGACGCGTGCTGAAACCCTATCACTCGGGCTGATTATGTTTTGAACCCCTGTCACCCGGGGTCACGATTTACAGGCTGCTCTTTGGACCTTCCCGGCGCAACCCATCCTGCAGTTGTGGTAAGTTGCGCTGTGCAAGTACCTCCCCCTTGCTCCGAGTCGCCCCTTCACTTTTCTTCCCACGTGACATTTTTTGTCCATTCGCGTCACTTTCCTGTCGCGTTTGATCCAACTCTAAATTGGCTGCATCGTGTTATGATCCAACAATTTGCTGCCAGAGAGTCAGCACGAACAATTACGGTGATGCCTGACCTTTCACTGCCACCACCATAGTGATTGGCGGTAAGAAAGGCTGCCCTGGCGTCAGGAAGGCTACCATGCACACGGCATGCATGCAGCGTTCTACTCCCCAGCTAATAGCCAACCATGCAATTTGTCTCCCTTCCTTCCAGGGTGCAGCATGCGACAACAATAGTGGTTGGCGGCAAGAAGGACTGGCTGAGCGCCAAGGATTGGACAACTCCATCGATGGGTACTAGTGATGTTCTAGGTCCGTTTTTTGTTTTTTTGTTTTTTTTTTTTTTGTCAATGCCGTGCTATCCGTGCCACAAGGATTCTATCAACATCTTGCATCTGGCTATCCCATGTCTCCCCTGTCGATCGCAGCATCACCACTTACCTCTTCTCACCTTTGTCACCGTTTTGACTATTCTATTGAGCATAGTGGAAATCAATTGCCTCCATCAGCAACCACAGCTGGGTTCCATGCATTGGTGCGCTAACCCCATCTTATCCCCCCCCGCCCTTCTTCACCGCATGTCTGCCCTTCCTCCCGTTCTGGTCGGCAGTCTTCAAGTGTGACACTGGCCTCTTTGGCGCCAAGCACAGCGTCGCTACCCCTAACGACTGCGGAGATCACTTTAGCAACGGGAGCTAGACTACGGGCTAGGCACGGGTGCTTGTGTGATCTCTGCGTTCGTTCGTTCCTTAGCCGTTTCCTTGTGCGCATACTGCTTGCTAGTTCACGGGGAAGTTGGCAAGATTTCCACTAGGAAAAGTTCATAACAATGATAGCAACAACATTGGCATCACAGACTACATCAGAGCTAGCTTGGCTGTAGCATGGTCGACCGCGCTCCAGCACAGCAGCGCTCGCACCGCTCCAGCATTGCAGAGTAGCGGTGCGCCAACGCTGCAGCAAATCGGCTGGACAGCGTTGCACCTGCAGGACAATGGTGCACCTGCTTCACAGGTGCGTGCAGCTGGTTGGCGCTCCACATCTTGTCATGAGCACAGCGCAGACGCCTAGTAGACTCCATGCCAGCGACTGCCCCCACCAGCCATGTCGACCTTGGGATACCACCCCCGAGGTCGGCCTCGCAAAAGTCACCCCGGCGACCTTCGCACACGTCGCCCGGGTATCCCGGTCGACCGGGCAACCACGCCTGGTCGACCAGCTCAGTCCGTAGCCGGACACACATGCCCGGCGTCCCCATTCCGGCGTCCAGGCGTCCAGGACGCCGTCCGGACACCCAGGTCGGCGTCCATGCGCCCAGGACACCGTGTAGACCTCCAGGGCGGCGTCCAGCCTCCCAGGACGCCGACCAGACGTCCAGGTCGGCGTCCGGCCTCCGAGGACGCCGTGCAGACACCCAGGACGTCGACCAGGCGCCCGGGTAGCCGTGCAGACGCCCAGGTCGGCGTCCAGGCTCCTAGGACGCCATCCAGGCGTCCAGGACGTTGAATCGGCGCCCATGTCGGCGTCCACCTGCCCGGCGCCCGCCAGTCAGGCGCCCTCCTGCTCGGCGGCCTTGCAATGACCCCCGTGCCCACTGCCTGTAGGTCGGCTGCAGCCCCCGCACATCCGACCACGAGGTTGGCTCCGCCCAAGCGAGGACGGGGCCACACAACACTCCCGTTGACACTCCCCTGCCGCGTTCACGCTTGGGCTCCCCAGCCCACACGGCAGCACTGCTCGGAGAAAAAACTCAGCGGCGTGCACACAACACACAGCACACCGGTCACCGCACCAGCCATGCAAGAGGGCATGGCACCTACTGCTGCACGTCGTTGTCGCCGTCGACCACGTCGGCCAGGCGCACTTGGCCGATTGCAACGGAGCACCGATTGAAGGCCGGGTAGTGCAGTGCCTTTGTCAGGAAATCGGCCGGCTGCTCAGCGGTCGGGATGTACTTCAGCGAAAACTTCCCGCCCTTCACCATGTGCTGCAGCCAGGCCTGTCGCCGCTCATGTGCTTGAGGTTGGCCGTCAAACCCATGCCCTCGGCGACCGTGATGGCCGACTTGTTGTCCACCCGCAGGACAGTCAGCTTCCCGACGTCCAGTTGCCGGAACTCTGCGAGGAGGAAGCGGAGGCGGCGCCCCTCCTTGCCGGCCTCTGTGGCCACCAGGTACTTCGATTCGGTCGACGACAACGTCGCGCACTTGATGCGCTGGCTCGACCAGGAGACCGCGGCCCCTCTGTAGACGAACACGTAGCCGCCCGTGCTCATCCTGTTCTGCTTGTCGCATCGTCGGTGTCCACGTAGCCGACCAGCTTCAGTGACTCAGGTCCACCGCCGAACTCCAAGGCGGTGTCACGCGTGTTGGCGAGGTAGGCGAGGCAGCAGTCGACCTCGCGCCAGTGCTGGTCGCTCCTCACCGTGAGGCCGCTCCCCAGCTTGCTGCAGGCGAAGGCGATGTCCGGCCTCGTCGTCGTCGCCGCGAACTGCAGCGAGCCGACCTTCTGCCGGTACTCCTCCTCTTGGCGCTCCTGCGCCTCCTCGTCGTCGAACGTCAGCTGCGCGTAGGCACCAACCGAGACCGGCGTCTTCGGGGTACGCCCGGCGCCCTCCTGGTCGATGAAGCGCCTACGCAGCTTGTCGGCGTAGCCCTGCTGGTGCAGCCACAGCTTTCCCGCCGACCTGTCGTGCACAATCTCCAGTCCGAGGTACTTCTGCACTGGCGAGATCTCCCGCAGCTCAAAGGCGGCCTCCAGCAGCTCCTTTAGCTCCTTCAGCATCGCGGTGCTGCTTCTGGCGGCGAGCAGGTCGTCGACGTAGACCAACACCTAGCAGGCCACTCCGTCGTCGCCGACCTTGAATTACAGAGCCTCGTCGACCTGGCTCTTCTTCCACCCGGCGCCAACCAGCACGTCGTTGAGCGCCTTGTACCATAGCAGCGGCGACTGCTTCAGCCAGTACAGGCTCTTCAGCAGCTTGCGCACCCGGGCGGTCCCATCGTTGAAGTGGTCCGGCTGGTACATGTAAAGCACCCGGTCGAGCTTGCTCTGCAGGAAGGCGTTCTTCATGTGGAGCTGCATCAGTTTGAGGTTGAGGACGGTGATGATGCTGAGGAAGATCCTCAGCGTGACGTAGCTGCTCACCGGCGCATACGTCTCGTCGTAGTCAGCGCCGTACACCTGCGTGAAGCGCTTCACGACCAGTCTTGCCTTCTCGTGCTTGACGGTGTCGTCGATGCGGTCCTTCGTCGTCAGCACCCACCAGTTCTTCATGATGTTCACCCCCGGCGGGCGGTCGACCAGCTCCCACGTGCCCATGTTGATGAGGCTGCGGATCTCCTCCTCCATGGCGGCTTTCACCGCCTTGCCCTTCCAGCTCGCCAGCGCCTCCTTCACTGACATCGTAGAGATGTCCCAGCGGTGCTCGGGATCGGCGTGCATGTCGGGGTCGAGCTCCGGCAGCTCCTCATCCTCCTCGGCGTCGTCGTACAGCAAGTCGTCGTCGACCTCGTCGTACACCGTGGTGAAGTCAGCCGGTATGTAGAAGTCGGGTGGCCTCCGAAGTCGGCCTGTACGCCGTGGTGCAGGCTGGACCTCCTCAGCGTCCTCGGCGTCTCCATCATCACCGGCGTCGCTGCCCTCAGCGTCTTGCTGCACCTCAGTCGGCGTTCCACGAGATCGGTCCTATTGGCTCGAGGTGGAACAGGAACCCAGTTCTGGACCGTCGATTGTCAGGGTCAGCGGCATGATTGGCGTCCGCGTAGCCGACGAGACTGAAGGACGGGGTTGTCACTGTTGAGTAACAAAGCCTTGCTCCAGGATGGCTACAGCGGCTTTGTACTCGGGAGTGGCGTAGATGTGCCCGTCATTTACGTAAATGCGATTCGAGTTCAATTGCTCGTCTTCGTGGAACTGGGCGAGGTTGAGCCGTTCGTAGAAGATGACGTCGCGCGCGTTCGTGATTTTCTGGTTGAGAAGATCCAGAATAATCCATGCTCTGTATTTGTAGCTTATCCCCAGGTGAATGCACCAGCGCGCTCGGCTTTCGAACTTGCCGATTGTTGAGGTTGGTGGGCGATATTGCACCATGCATCCCCACACGCGGAGCATGGAGGTGTCGCCCTCCATGCCCGTCCACTTCATGTGTGGTGATAGGTTGCCCGTGATAGCCGTGGTGGAGAAAAGGTTATGCACCCTCACGGCGTGGTGCATCGAAAATGGCCAGTAGATTGGCGGAAGCTTTGACTGCAGCGTCCAGTCCTTGTCGTGTCTGGAAGCAAGCCTGCATAGCGCACAAGCAGGTCGACTTCCAGCGTGGCAAAGTTGGCGACCTGCCAACACTGCAAGTCCGCACCGCTCCAGTGCTGCAGCGGCTTGCCAATGTAGCGATTCGGCGGTGTGCCAATACTGCAGCAAGGCGGTTGTCCAGCATTGCTACCGCTGGTGACAACAACGCATCTACTTCGCAGGTGCTCGTAGTAAGCTGGCGCGACATGTGCCGTCATGTGCACAGCGCTGCTGCCAAGTCGGCCACTCGCCATTGATTGTGCCTGATGTGTCATGTCGACCTCGGGATATCACTCTCGTGGTAAGCTTTGCCAGAATCTCCTGAGCGATGGTCGCGTATTCCACAAAATCTCGTCGCCAGGTAACTTGGTCGACAGGGATACCCGCAAGTCGGCGTTGAGTTGCACGGTAATAGTTGACAAACTACTGTACGTGCTCGACGACCAACCCAGGTAGACGTCACCCATCGACTTCACCAAGTCGGCCAATCCGCATGTCGACGAACGCCTTCGTCGACCACCGTGTTGTCCGCCGACTTTTGTTATAGTCACAATAGGCTTGAATGTGCCTAAAACGAAAGATAGAGAGCACAGACGGATTTCTGCACAGCGGCTTCAAACGTTGATAGCGTTCTTCTCACAGCTGCAAATGACTTCATTCAAATTGGATCTGGAGCGTCTTCACGTCGTCTACAATTAGCAATTTAGATTGCACGATTTGATAAAGAATTGACGACACAGCGTCGGTTTGAATGAACGGTACTATGGCAGCCACTATAGTCTTAGAACACAAGATAGGAAGAGTTAGGAAGAGTTACGAGTTGGGAATGACTCCCAGCTCCTACAAACCCCAAGAGCCGAGGTACAGTGATGTGGAACAGTGCCACACTGTCCCCAACCACGAAGGGTCTCGAAACTACCCTTCACTAGGGCCTACACCAAGTGAAATGTTACACTACACAAAGTAATGTAACTATCTTCAATATCTTGAGGTGCACCCTTTTGGCGAGCTTCGGAATCACTTGAGGCTTGACACCAAGGCTCGGGCTCTTCATCACAAACTCATCCTTGAGTTCTTGATGGGTCTTCTGCACACACCTGCGACACGCCGAACGTTCGACACAGGACAAAATAGAAACCGCGCACGACAAAATAGAAACCGCGCGCGAGACACAAACGACCGCGTAACACGCGTCTAGCGATAACTCGCTATTGACTCGACACACACACTCGACATCATGACTCAACATTCACACACAATTATAAGCATGAAATATATATCATCCCATGCCCTCATACCATTCCATACACACACACATTCACGCACACGGACAAGCCGAGTGCAAACCGTAGGGTTGCACCAACAAACTCCCCCTCGGATTGTTGGCCTTAGGATATGTTGCTCTCTCAGTTCAGAGCCATCCCAGCCAGCTTGCAACACTTCCAATGCTGCTGCTCCACCAGCCTCTTGGTCATCATGTCAGCCGGCTGCCCCGTGGTCTTCACGTAGCGCAACTCAACTTCACCCGCGGTTACCATGCTCCTCGTCCAATGCCACTTCACCCTCATGTGCTTCGTGAGTCCGTGCAACACAGGGTTCTTAGCAAGAGCAATGGCACCCTGGCTGTCACAGTACAGTGGGGTAGGTCCTTGCTGCTCCTCCCCCAATTCAGCCAACAAACGCCGCTGCCACACAATCTCCCGTACGGCACGGAAGAGTGCCATGTACTCAGACTCCACCGAGCTCAAAGCTTGGTCAACCTGCTTCTTGCTCTCCCAAGCAGTTGGGCCTCCACCAACACAGCATATGAAGCCTCCCACACTTGTCATGTCCTCTGGTTCTGATGCATATGAAGCATCCGAGTAGGCGGTGAGGAACAAACGCCCGGGTTCAACACCATCCGCGCCCTTTTGGCGCCTTTGTGCCGCCGCCGAGTATTGCAGCCCAACGGTCGGTGTTTGGCCAAGATACTTGGCCACCCTCATTCCAGCTGCTACCTGCTCCTCATTAGGGCATTGCACAACCCTAGCCAGCTGCCCGGTAGCAAACGCGACGTCCGGTCGGGTGTTTACCGCCGCATACATGAGGCTGCCCACCAACGAGTGAAATCGGCGCCTCTCCTCTTCACCAACGCTCTCCTCCTCTGGTCCCTTCACACACTTGAACCCAGAGGGAAAGGGTGTAGCCACATGGCCTTCACTCTGCCCAAAGTTGGCAGCCAATGCCTCCAGGTACTTTCGTTGATGCACCCGCATGCACCGCTTCTCCACATCTCGTTCGATGTGGAGCCCAAGGTAGAAGCTCACGTCACCAAGGGCCTTGCACTTGAACTTGTCTTGAAGCTTCAGCATCACCTCCTTCACAAGGTCAGAAGAGGGTGAGAAAATGAGGATGTCATCCACATAAACCACCATGAAACTCCTCTGCTCCCCCTCGCCAAGCATGAACAAGGAGTGATCGGCCGTTGAGGGAGTGAAGCCGATCCCCTCCAACACTTCGCGCAGCTTCATGTACCATTGCCTAGGGGCCTGCTTCAGCCCATAGAGGGCCTTCTTCAGCTTCCACACTCTGCCACTACCATCATCAAACCCCTCTGGCTGCGCCATAAAAATCTCCTCCTCAAGGATGCCGTTAAGGAATGCCGTTACGATGTCCATTTGCTTTACTACCCATCCTTTGATGGCGGCTCCCGCGAATAGGGTTCGCAGCGTCGTCGGCTTCACCACAGGGGCAAACAGCCCCTTGAAGTCCACCTTCTCCTTCTGCTGGTACCCCTTGGCTACAAGCCTAGACTTGTAGCGCTCGATCTTGCCGTCGGCATCCGACTTGATTTTGAAGAGCCACTTGGACGTTATCGCCGTACGCCCCTCCGGTAGCTCCACCAATTCAAACGTGTCATTCTCCTCGATGCTCTTCAGCTCACTCTCCATGGCCTTCTTCCACTCCTCAGCATCACTACTCTCCAAAGCCTCCTTGAGAGTTGCTGGTTCTCCCGGCATCTCCACCGGAGAGAAGAACGCGAAGGCACACTCCTCGTAGTCACTCTCCTCGTCGTCTCCGACCATCATTGCCGCTCCGGCCAGGGCTGTCTTGCCCTGCTTTCTCGGCGCATCATAGGTCAGCCTATTAGGGGGTTGAACTCTCCTCTTCCCCCTTCCTTCCTCCTCAGCTGCAGGGACTTGAAGGCCTTGGCGTTGCTGCGGTGTGGCTCGAATCCGTGGAGCACTCGTAGTACGGGAAGGGAGTGACGGTGCACGCTCGCTCACTTGCTGCACCTCCTCCTCTTCTTCCTCTGCATCATTGGCCTCCTCTCCCCCATTCACAAGGGAGGATTGCCTTGTGGTTGTGCTGCCGCTGCTCAGCTCCAAAGGCAGCTCCACATGCTCCAAACCGGAACTCTTCACCTCCCCAAACCGCACGCCTATCTTCGCCTCATTCTCCGCCTTCCAATCCTTGTACATGAAGTTCTCCATGAACTTGCAGTCCCTTCTCACCAAGAACTTCTTGGTGAATGGGTCCCAAAGAAGCCATCCCTTGCTGTTTTGAGCCATGCCCAAGTGCACGGCCCACACCGCCTTGGCACCAAGCTTGTTGTGCCGAAGATGCTTAGGCACGAGCGCCATGCACATGCACCCGAACACCCGAAGCATATCCACCTTTGGCTTCCTTCCTAGCCACTCCACATAGGGCACCCATTTGTCTGCTCCCACATGAGTCAAGGCTCTGTTCTTGGCCACACACGCGCTCCGCACCGCATCAGGCCAGAAATAGTCGGGTAGCCCGGCTTCAATGAGCAACCCGCGTGCCGCCTCCGTGATTGTGCGGTTCGCTCGCTCGGCGATGCCGTTCATTGCAGGGGAGTATGGCATGGTGAGGGAGTGCCGAATACCATTCTTCTTCAGCCACAACCCAAACTCCTTGCTCAGGAACTCTCCCCCTCGATCGGTGCGGATTGACTTGACTAGACGGTCTTGTTGCCGCTCCACCATCGGGAACCAATCCGTCTTCAACGTTTCAGCCACGTCGCTCTTCTTGGCCAGCACGTACACCCAAGTCATGCGGGTGTAGACGTCGACAATGGTGAGAAAATACTCAGCTCCAGCAGCTCCAAGCTTCAGGGGGCCCACCACGTCCATCACCACCTCATCAAGCGGTGCCTTTGCCGTTGCCTCCGAACTAGGGAACGGAAACCGGGTGAACTTGGCTTGAATGCACGTCGGGCAGCCAAGCACCTCATCGGGCTCCCCCTTCACACGTATGCCAGCAACCATCTCATTCTTCACTAGCTGCTGCAAGATGGGCAGGGCCACATGCCCCATGCGCCGATGCAAGGTGAGCCAATCACACTCCCCCGTAGCCGAAGTTGGATTGGAGAATGCCGCGCTCGCAATAGCGCCCCACATACTCTCTCCGTAGTCCTCCTCCGCTGCTGCCTCTGGGTTCTCCTCACCCTTTTGCTGCTCCTTGGTTGCTGCACCACTCTCCTTAGGTTCACTGAGCTTGCTGGTCCCTCCAGGTTTGCTCTTCTTGAGCTCATTCTCCTTAGCGCGACCGTTCGCGCCATCGTCGCTACCGACCGCTCCATCCTTGGTGCTGATGCTTGCTGCCACTTGCCTCTCCTTAGGCATAGGGACCACTGGGATCTGCCACATCTCGTTGTAGACATCCCTGTCCCCATAAAGGTCCCAAAGAATTCGATCGCCAAGCCTTGCGGTGTAGGTCTTGGCTCCCTTCGAGTTCGTGTCCATGCCGGCCTTTGCCAACCGCCGCACGGAAATCAGGTTTGCAGCAAGGCTGGGCACCCAAAGCACGTTCTTGAGGCCCACCATCTTCCCATCAGCACCCTTGAACATGGCCTTGCCCATGCCTTTCACCTCTGCTCGCTGCCCCAAAGCCGATGTGACATGCTTCACCGGTGACGGCTCGAGTTCGGTGAGCAAGTCCGGGCGAGGTGTCATGCTATAGGTAGCGCCACTATCAATCACCCAATAGTCCAGGGGGTGTAGGGTCACCTTCCCCACAGCTGCTGGCTCCTCAAAGCCTTCATCCTTCTCTGGACCAGCCGGTACTTGCGTCGACACGAAGTAGAATAGACCCGGGTATCGATCGTCGCTCGGGTCCTTGTCGTTGTCTCCGCTCTTCATGTTTGCAGCTCCGCCACCGCGACCGCCACGGCCTCCACGGCCTCGTCCTCTCCCTCCTCCTGCTCCTCTACCCTCTTGGCCTTGAGCAGGGGTCCAACTATCAGGAAGTTTGTAGCAGTCGCGCCACATGTGTCCGCTCTTGTGGCAATAGTGACACTCGCCGTCGAATCGGCCGCGACCGCGTCCGTAGCTCTTGTCGTCGCTGCCGTAACCGCCACTCCTGCGGCCTCCGCCGAAGTTGCTGCCACCAAACCTTCCTCCCCCTCGTCCTCTGCCTCTTCCTCGACCATATCCACGGCCGATGCTCGCTGCCCCAGCGCCATCCGCACTCGCCAACTCACGGCGGCGGAAATCCTCTTGAAGGATAGCTCGCTTCACGTCTTCAAGCGAGAGGCGGGGCAAGTCGCGATTAAGGTTGATGATGAGCGAGGACCATGACTCTGGGAGTAAGGCCAGCAACTTGGTCTTCTTTTGGAGCTCACTGTAGTTCAAATCAGCTCCCTCAAGCCGTGTCAACAAGTCGAAGAATTTCTGCACCCCTTCTTCAACCGCTTCGTCTTCTTCAATTCGTAGTGCCGCCATTTGCCGTTCCAACACCACCGCTACCGCCGCTGTTGCAGGAGCATGTACACCCTTGAGAGCAGCCCATGCCTTTGGTCCTTTCTCTGGTTCACGCTGGAATGGCTTGATGTGACGGATCTGACTGCTCCCCAACGCTTGCCCAAGTAAGAGATAGCCTTGTGCGCTCTTCCGCACCCACGGGCTCTTCTCCGGGTCGTTCTCGGGGCGCTTCTCCGTTCCTTCCATCACCTCCAGCAGGTCATAGTGGTCAAAGATGTTCTCCATCTTGAAGGACCATTCAGCAAAGTTGTCACCGTTGAACTTGTCAAGCCCAAACACCCTAGGCTCATCCCTAGGTGGGCCAAGACTTGGTTGCATGGGCGCCATGGCTGAATCACGGGGTTGGCCTTGAACTTGAGCTTCTCCACTGCCACCAGCACCTCTGCCACCCCTTTCCTCAGGTCCAGAAATTGTCGAAACTGCTCCAAGGGGCTCTGATACCACTTGTTATAGTCACAATAGGCTTAAATGTGCCTAAAACGAAAGATAGAGAGCACAGACGGATTTCTGCACAGCGGCTTCAAACGTTGATAGCGTTCTGCTCACAGCTGCAAATGACTTGATTCAAATTGGATCTGGAGCGTCTTCACGTCGTCTACAATTAGCAATTTAGATTGCACGATTTGATAAAGAATTGACGACACAGCGTTGGTTTGAATGAACGGTACTATGGCAGCCACTATAGTCTTAGAACACAAGATAGGAAGAGTTACGAGTTGGGAATGACTCCCAGCTCCTACAAACCCCAAGAGCCGAGGTACAGTGATGTGGAACAGTGCCACAATGTCCCCAACCACGAAGGGTCTCGAAACTACCCTTCACTAGGGCCTACACCAAGTGAAATGTTACACTACACAAAGTAATGTAACTATCTTCAATATCTTGAGGTGCACCCTTTTGGCGAGCTTCGGAATCACTTGAGGCTTGACACCAAGGCTCGGGCTCTTCATCACAAACTCATCCTTGAGTTCTTGATGGGTCTTCTGCACACACCTGCGATACGCCGAACGTTCGACACAGGACAAAATAGAAACCGCGCACGACAAAATAGAAACCGCGCGCGAGACACAAACGACCGCGTAACACGCGTCTAGCGATAACTCGCTATTGACTCGACACACACACTCGACATCATGACTCAACATTCACACACAATTATAAGCATGAAATATATATCATCCCATGCCCTCATACCATTCCATACACACACACATTCACGCACACGGACAACAAGCCGAGTGCAAACCGTAGGGTTGCACCAACAACTTTGCCAAGTCGGCCTCCTAGGGTTAGCGCCCTCAAGTCGGCGCCCCTTCCCGGTCGACGAGACCCTTTGTCGACCACAGAGTAGCCGGCTTCACCAAAGTCGGCTCCACAGAAGCCGACTTCCTCCAATTCGGCTTCACTGTCGATTTCGGCCAACCACACTGACTTACACATCTACGACGGCTAACCAAGCCGACCACAAAATCGGCTACCCGCAAGTCAACGAAGCCCTTCGACGACCACACCAGTGAAGGTCGGCCGACGGCTTCCCGTCGTCGGCAGCTTTCCAGTGGCCCCGTGAAGGTTGACCAAGCTCATCGACCTGCTCGCCTAACTCGCCGTCGCCCACTGCACGATGTCAGCTACACCACTCGCGCACCCGACCACGAAGTCGGCTCTGCTCAAGCAAGGACGGGGCCAAATCCCAACTCCCGTTGACACGGTCGGTTGTTACAGAGCCTGGGGGTGTTCCCGCGGGAGGTACTGGAGACACCGTGGGTGTCGTTACTGGAGGTTCTGGTTCTGGGGGCGCTAGAGCCGGAGACACTAGCACTGCTACGCCTACAGTGCGCACTGTACGTTTCCTTACCCATGAGCACTGTCTACTCCGGCTGGAGAGGGAGGTGCGGGAGCGGTTTGAGAGGGCACGGCAGCAGCAGCACCAGCACCAGCAGCAGCAGCAGTCTCGGTCGCAGCGTCTGGAGATGGTAGAGGAGGAGTCACACCCGCAGCAGGAGAGAATAGAGGAGTCACGGCCGCAGCGGGAGAGGGTAGAGCAGGAGTCCCGGCCGCAGCAGCATGTGCAGCTGCAGCCACAACAGGAGAGGGTAGAGCAGGAGTCCCAGTCACATCAGCAGGTATAGCTGCAACCGCATCAGGAGAGGGCAGAGGAGGAGCCACAGTAGCAGCAGCTGGGGGCAGGTTCCGCTGCAGCAGACGCTAGAGGAGGCGGAGAAGCAACGAATGCGCGACCTGCCCGACTCAGCACTTGTGCGCTTGGTTAGTAATCCCCTACCGTCCCCTCTTGTTCCCCCTGTTCGGTCTCTTTCCTCGTCTTCGTGGGTTCGTCGGGCTCCCCTTAGTCGTGCTATGTCTCCAGGGCCCTGTCAATCCCGCCGTACCGACGGCCCGTCTCACCGTATTCTCCGCTCTCGTGTTCCACTTCCCCCGGTCCTTTCACATCCTCCAGAGTCATCGCTCACTATGTTTCACGACCCCTTGTCCGACTACCTCCGTGCCTCCCGTCATGTCATCTCACGTATTTTGTCTGCGTTGGTCACACACCCAAGTGGACCCCCGTTGTCTGTCTCAGCTCTTCTTACCACTGTCATTGGCTTTACCTCTTCCCACCGCCTTGACTACGCCGCTCATCTGGTGAGTGGACCTGCTCATTCTCCGTCCTCTGGGGGTGCTCTTGTCTTTCCCCTGGAGGTCCTTGAGGACAGGCCATTCAAGCTTGGTTTCCTTTAGGCCGCTATTTCTCATCTCTGCGTCATGCTGCGTGCCCCTGAAGGGGATTCAAATGCCCTTGACATCCCGATGCCTCGCACTAACGCAGAGGCGACCTCGGGACCCTGGGCCTCGTACTGTATAGCAGCTGAGGAGGCAGAGATGGCATCTTATAGGTCCACATGCACCTATGTTGACGCCGTCCCACCACCTGGGATGAACGTTGTTAGTGGCCGGTGGCTCTATAAGGTGAAGCGGCCGCCTAGATCACCACCGGTGTTCAAGGCGCGCTACGTTGTGAGAGGCTTTAGTCAGCGAGAGGGGGTGGACTTTTTCCAGACCTTCGCTCCCACTCCGAAGATGACCATTCTTCGGGTGTGGCTGCACATTCCAGGCCAGCGCGACTACGAGTTGCACTGCCTGGACTTCTCCACCGTCTTCCTTTAGGGGAGCCAGCACAAGCAGATCTGGCTGCATCGCCCGCCTGGCTTCACTTGCTCTTTTCCACCTTGGACCCAGTGGCAGCTGCGTCGACCAGTCTACTGCCTGCGTCCAGCTCCCCGTGAGTGGCACGACATAATTCGCACGACCTGGAGCGCTTGACTTCTTTCCGTCGTCTTCCGACCCGTCACTGTTCGTCCGCCGTAGCTCGACCCCGTTCTTTGTTTTGGTCTACGTTGACGACCTGATCTTTTCCACTCCTGATGGATGCGCACTGGCCTTTGTGTAGGAGGAACTGCAGAGGAGACACACTTGCACTGCATTTGGTGAGCGGTAGCGCTACTTCGGCTTGCAGATCACTAGGGGCAGGATAGCTCGCACTATTGCGCTGACGCAGTCGCATATGGTCAAGCAAATCCTCACACGGTTTCGCTTCCCATTCTCAAGGTACAGCTCAACCCTCTTGCTGTGAATCATGGGCTCACAGATCCACCTTCGGACGATTCATTTGAATCCAATGGTCCGTATCTTGAGTTGTTGGGTTGTCTCATGTACTTGATGACCTGTACTTTACCAGACTTGGCCTACCCTCTTAGCGTCCTTGTGCACTTTGTTGCACCAGGAAGACCACGACCGTCCCACTGGTTTGTTGCTAAATATGTGGCGAGCAAATCAGGCATGGGACTTATCCTTGGAGGGAAGCAACCCGTTACACCCACAGGGTACTCGGACTCGTCGTAGGCTGACAACGCTGAGACGTGGCGTTCTACACAAGGGTACTCCTTTAGCCTCGGGATAGGTCCAGTTTCGTGGCGGTCGACTCAGACGTCGTCCGTCTCTGGTTCCAGATGTGGGGCAGAGGTGTACGCTGCGGCCATGGCCTTCCAGGAGTTTTGCTGGTTGTCGTTCCTCCTCACCAACCTTGGTGAGTGGCCTCGCTCTCCCCCAGTCTTGTTCGCTGACAACATGTATGCTGTCCTATTGTGCCAGAAGCCTCAACTGGTTGGGAAGCAAAGCACGTTGAGCTTCTTTACTTCCTTCTGCACGAGTTGCAGCAGCGTGGCCAGGCCCGCATATCCTTGTGGTCTCTGAGGCCAACACTTTAGATATCTTCACCAAGGCGTTGCCGCCCTGTAACCACCAGCGCTTCTACACCCAACTAGGCCTTGTGTCTGCAGTCTCTCGCTTGCGTAAAGATGCTATCTCTTGTAATTTTACATCTCACTATATTTGCTATATCTCTACTTGAGGACTGACCTTGTGGCCCCTTGCTTACTTAGAGATGCTTGTCTTGTTAATTTTGTACCATTGTATTTTCTATATTTGCTCTATACTTGCATGTGGACTAGCCTTGTGGCATCTTGCTTGATCTCGGTCTGTGTAGTGATCTTGAGATCCACCCCGAGTTTTGTCTTGTTCTTGTGGATAGGTCTTGTGACCATTGTTGGTTCTTGCTGACTGGTCATGTGACCCTTTCTCATACTATGTGGTGACTTCGTGCTCCACCCTGAGATGTGTGTTGCTTCCATAGGACTACCATCAACTAAACTATGAGGGTGTGTAAACATATATGTTACATGTGCTATTTGTTTAGTCTAGGTGTTACATTGTCTTTCCCTGCATGGTTAGGGTCCATGGTCGACCCCGCAGCTGATGCGGGTGTAGCGGACACCTTGGAGGCAAGATTGGCTGATGCGAGAAAACGCCACGCGGATGGCGAGTACAGTACGATCCCCTTGACAATCGCCGAGTTGGGCATCCGGGCGCAGTGGGCGACGGAGCACCCTTCTCGTCCTACTTCTCTTCGACCGGTGCGAAACGAAAGTGGTGTCGATGACGAGGTCGACGGCGGTGCACGAGTCAGCGGCAGCGATGGCACGAAGAAGAAAGGGTGATTAAGGTCGACGGTGGCGTCGAAGTCGATGGTCGATGTCGCTCTCCTCTACAAAGCAGTGGAGGGCTCTCGGCAACGACGCACGTGACGGCGGGCGGGATCGCACCGGCGTATGGCTACTTCAAGTTTTTGTCGGACAGGATCACCGTCACACCGCTGCAAGGTCGACGGGACCTCATCACATGGAGGGAGGCGATAGAACCTCAGCTGGAGGTCGCCGGCTGAAGGGCTTTCCCTACATTCCGCTTGCGCTTACCTACTACGTGGAAGCTTCACAATGCTTTCCATGTTCAGCTACTGAAGCCCTACAAGGACCCCAACCAACAGTTCCAGAGACGGCAGCTACCGCCACCACTACAGGATGAAACAGAGTACGAAGTGGAACGCGTTCTCACTCATCAGCGTTGCGGCGTCAAGACCCTCGAGTTCCTGATACGCTGGAAGAGATACGACCCCACTGAGGACAGTTGGGTTGTAAAAGCTAATGTGGGCAACGCACGCCGTGCTCTCTAGGACTATCTTGTCAAGTAGGGTGTATCTCACGCCACCCAACTTTGAGGGGGGGACGTGTGAGAGTACGACGGCTTATGCCAGCTATGCTTGCTTGCCTTTACTTTATTACGCTATTTCTAGCTTAGGTTTATACTTACATGCAAGCTTTTGCTTGATTTCCTAGGCTAGGTGCTTTCCTATATTTTATTATAGTTTTAGCACCGAGCTAGGTTGCGTGCACTGAATTCCAGGCTTTTCGGTTGCCACCGAATTGCCTTCTACCGAATTCGGGAAGGCTCCATTCGGGACGCTTCGCGACCCTCGGAACCTTCGCGTAACACCTGGTTACTAGGCCTTGTGTCGAGACTATATATAGCCTCGTGTTGTACCCAGGTGAATCATTCAATTCAAACTCTCTTTTCTAAGCTCGATCCTAGATCCTCACAGAAGCCGACTGTGACGGGCAACCTCAACCACATGGAGCGACGTTATGCCTGGCTGCAGCACATGGTGAGGCGCGGGAAGTTCGTGCTGAAGTACATCTCTACCACCGAGCAGTCGACAGACTATCTGACGAAGGCGCTGCACTTACCGGCCTTCAACCGGTGCTCCGTCGCAGTCGGCCAAGTGCACCTGGCCAACGTCGGCGACGGGGAAGATAATGTGTTGCAGTAGGTGCCATGCCCTTCTGTACGGCTGGTGCGGTGATGGCGTGCTGTGTGTGGGGTGCACGACGAGGACGAGTTTTCTCCGTAAAGTACTGCTGTGTGGGCTGGGGAGCCCAAGCGTGAGCGCTACAGGGGGGTGTTAACGGGAATAGAGTGTTGGCCCCTCCCTCGCTTGGGCAACGCTGACGTCCTGGTCGGATGTACGGGAGAAGCAGCCGACCGTACGTAGTGAAGGAGCTGCTCGACAGGCCTCGTCGAGCTGCAGGGGATCGCTGCGGTATTGACATCGACCAGGGGGGCCTTCATCTGCGGGGCAGGTCAACGAGGTGGTCGTCGACCTGCACAAGACTGTCGCGGGGCTAGTGCCGTCGACCAGGGGTGCTCGACGGCTGCAGCTGACCAAGCTGGTTGACGGACAGGCCGTCAACCAGGAAGAGCAGCAATCGACGAGGGGAGCTCGGCGACAGCAGCTGCAGTGCTGGTCAACGGAGGGGTCCGTCGACCAGGGTGTTCCTCGACGGGAGCTGTGGTCTAGGAGGGAGGCGTCGACCCGAGCACTGGGTGGTCGACCAGGTCGACCAGGTAACCTGATCGGCGAGTTCTACGCAGGCACGCAAACGTCGCCGAGGTCGCGATGGCGAAGGCGACTCTGGTCTGTTATCCCAAAGTTGATGTGGCTCGTCAGGCGCAGATCAGGGCCGACGGATGAACAACAATGCAAGTCGGGCCAATCGTCTGCGCGCACCTACAGACATGCGCACTACAGTCTTCTATGGGTGCAACGCTGGACAGCCGCTCTGCTGCAGCGTTGGCACGCCGTCGACCTACCTTGTTGGCAGGTCGCGTCTCTGCACTGCTGGCGCGGCTCCTCTACGCAACGTTGGCAGGCGGTCGACCATGCAGAGCTGGCAGTCGACCAGGCTAGCTGTAGAGTTGCTAGGTGCTTGATGTAGTCATTCTTGTCATTGTGATTCATATCATTCTGTAATCTGAACTTTGCTAGTGGAAACTCTCGCCGATTTCTCCCGTGAATGAACAAGTGCTAAGGAACTAGGTAAAGCTACGATCACTCCTAGAGTTCGTGCCAACACCCCGTAGTCTAGCTCACGACTATTGTAGAGTGACTCTCCGCAGCCACGCACCTACAAGCTGCTGTCGCAAGAGGAAGGGCCCACGGGGCCGGCCGTCACTGGAAGTTTGTTCTGCGAAACTGCCCAGTACGGCACGTGGAATGCGTGGTGCGACAGGGCTTCGGGCGCGTTTCAAGCCGATCGCGGCTTCTATCTCGGCGCGTCAAAGACTGCGCACTTGGCGATAGCTTGGGTCGATCCAAGATTATACGAGCGGTTTTCTCGCAATATGCGAGCAAGTTGGCTACATGCACGAGGCAGAGCGATTTGATTGTTATGTTGGCGGGCTGAAGCTGGACATCTCGCACGAAATCATGCTTTGCAGACTTTCGAACTTCAACGAGATCCTCGCGCGAGCCGAGAAATCGACATTTTACACCGTCCGAGACCGGGGTCCTACTATAGACATCGCCCTCGAGGGCTGACCGAGCACGCCACCGTACATGCCGTTGCGGCGAACGCAGCTGCTGCACCATTCAAGGGGCGCTGCTTCGCTTGCAATAGGTCGGGCCATCGTAAGAGCGAGTGCCCAGAGGAGCTAAGGCGCCATGGAGCAGAGCAGGAGAGGGAGTCTGGAAGGTAGGGAAACGCCAACAATCAGTAGAGATCGGGCCCACTATTGACGAGACTCACTGCTTGCCCGACCCCACTGACCCTCATTGAGTCACAGTACCGATTTACGCAATCGATCGGGCTCGGCTGAATAAGGAGGGTATAGCGACGGATCGCCCAATACTGATTTACGGAAAAATACAGGGGGTTGCAGTGAAGATTTTTATTGACGGAGGAGCACGCCACGGCTTAGTTAATACCGCAACTGCATGGAAACTGCAACTGACACTTAGCCGCTACTTACCGGAGATCGATGCACGCTTAGTTGACGGCACGCCTCTGGCCGTACGGGGAAAAGTGGAGAGATTATAAGTTTGCTGCGGAGGAAGGGTTTACACAAGAAATGCTCGCGACGACACTTAATGGGCACGACATTTTACTGGGACGTGATTCGCTGCGACACTACAACCCACGAGTTGGCTAGATGACGGATAGCTGCACTGTGCGAAGTAGCGTTAACTGGGTTGAGCTACCTCGCTGGCGGTCACCTGAGTTTTCAACGGTCCACGTCAACGCCATCACGATGACGTGTATGCAGCAAACATCGCCTTGATAGAAGAAGCAGAGTAGCCGAATTATTTTCAGAAACTGCTGGCAGCCGTACCGCCCGAACTACAGAAATTACTGAAACGTTACCCAGGGTTTTTTCCAGACGACTTGCCGGAGGGACTGCCACCTCAGCAAGCACATGACCACCGAATAGAATTAGAGTCGGGAGCACAGCCAACCATACAGCGACAGTTCAGACTGACAAAGCCCGAGCTCGACGAACTTAGGAGGCAGTTAGATTACCTGTTGGAGAAAATATTCATCCGACCAAGCTCGTCACCGTTCGCCGCACCGATACTGTTCACACCGAAAAATGACAGAGGGTTCCGCATGCGTATCGACTACAGAGCACTGAATAGGGTAGCCGTCAAATCGCGACATCCCATTCCGCGCGCCGACGAAATGATAGACCAACTGCGAACAGCACTTTTTTTTTTCGAAGATCGACTTATGGGGAGGATACCATCAGATTAAAGTCGAACCATCGGGCTGCGCGAAGACAGTTTTTAGAATTAGATACGGATCCTTCGAGTACACGGTGATGCCTTCTGGGCTGACCAACACACCAGCGACTTTTCAGATGACCATGAACGAGGAGTTTAGGCCATTTTTTTATAATTGTGTGATCGTTTACCTAGACGAGATCCTGATCTACAGTCGCGATAAGCAGCGGCATTTACCGTATAGTGTCGGCTATAAGACCCGCCAGTATGAAGGTCCCCCGGGACTCTTGGATGGGTAGTTGGACTCTTATTGTGGCAGGTTTTGTGAGGACCCCCCCTTTGCCCATAATCATCATAAGACCCCCCCACCCTTCCCTTAAGTGCCCTTTCCAATCTGGTGAAGTTAACTGTTAAACCTACACACACATCTCTTCACTTCCTCGTCACTAGATCTAGGCATTACATGGCCAAGGTGGCTACGGTACCAGCACTCTACGTTACTGGCCCAAACATCTCTACCACCCCCCTACTCCTCACTCTTTGTCCGCGTCCTCCTCCAGCCCACCCTCTTCTTCCTCCTCCTCGTCTTCCTCCTCCTACCACCCCCCTACTCCTCACTCTTTGTCCGCGTCCTCCTCCAACCCACCCTCTTCCTCCTCCTCCTCGTCCTCCTCCTCCTCGTCCTCCACCTCCTTCTCCTCCTCCTCCTCCTCCTCCTCCTCCTCCTCCTCCTCCTCCTCCTCCTCCTCCTCCTCCTCCTCCTTTGCATCCATCTGGCCCTTTGCCTATGCATGGACGACGACTCCTGCACAAGAAACGACGCTCGTGGTAAAAAATCCGCCACAAATATTAACAAAACAGAAGCGTGAACCGATTGCAACTCACCTGCAGGGACCCGACTTTTCGGGATAGTTTTGCGCTTGAAGATCACCATGACAGGGAGCTTGCGGCCGTCCGCGGTGATGCGGAGCATCACTGTCACCCTCTCCTTCCCATAGCACGCGCTCCTGACGTGCACAGACTTCTCGCCGCGGTGATGAAGGGTGCGCTCGTTCGGCATCTCCAAGAACATCGGCGATTGGTCGGCGTTTGTAATATTCCAGGGATCTATGCCATGCTTTATTATGTTCTTCGGTGTGAACGCCCAAAACTCCAAACACTTCGACTTGCACTCTGCCACGAACGTTTACATCAAGATAGTTGGACATTAGTTATGGCAGTGGGTTGGACATTAATGTCACATGGCGTGGACCAAAGTATGGAAGCACACTTAGGTCGCGAACTACACGAATAACTCACCTTTAGCAAGACGCTTGCCCATCTTCGCGCGCACGGAAGCGGTAGGTCCACCTGTTGGACGCCATCCACCTCATGCCCGGGTAATGGGCCTTCATATAGCACCTGCTCCAATGCTTGATGAGCCGGATAGGGACGGCCAAGCCACGGCCGCGGAAGTTCAGCAGCCTCATGTATGCATGCGCCTCCATGTCAGGGTACTTCACCTTCCTCCTGCCCCCACTGAGGCGGCGCCTGGATGGTGCCGCTTTCTTTCTCCGTTCTGCCGCCCTGATCCACCGGCGGGCGCTGACTGGCTGCACCCCGGTGTGGCGGACAGAGAGTTTCTCCATGTCCATCTGCGCGAGCCAGTCCTGTTTCTCTCCCATCGTTTGCGCCTTGCGGCTGTGTGTAGTCTTGTGTGCGCGGGAACTCGATGACGCACTGTCGGCCCTGGATCGCGACCCGTTCTCGTCGTGGATGAGATCCTCAGAAAACGTCGGTACCGGGAAAGCCCAGACGTCGTCGTCCATCTCCTCATTCGTAGCGTTCTCCTCATCCTCGGCTGCGGGTTCGGGAAACCCCTCGTCCTCGACGGGTTCTAACGGAGGGTTGGTGCGCCAGTCGACGAAGGCCGGGGAAGCATAGGGGGGGGTGGAGGCGCAGGAGGAACCGGGGGGGCCGGAGGTGTCGGCGGTGCAGGTGGAGCTGGCGGGGCCGGGCTTGTGATGAGCACGATAGCTTGCTGGCCAGACGAACTGCCTAAGCTTGAACGGCACGAACGCCATGGGCTTTCGAAAACCGACATTGCTAATAGCTGCTACTGTTCTAATGGTAACTGCTTGCTTGAGTGGCAGTCGCCATAGCGTGCTATGTAGATGTGAAGGAAGCTGGAATGGCGGATCAGGATGTGAGACAGGGAAAAGAGAGAAATGAAGCTTGCTGCCTCCCGTGCTCGGCAGACTATGAGACGTGAAACCCTAGTGCACCACGTCCAATGCCTCTGCTAACACTGCCATCGGAGCCATACTGCTACAAGATTTCGGCAATAGCCAACAGCCCATCGTATACGAGTTTTGAAAACTGCATCCGTCCGAGAAAAATTACCCGATACACGACCGCGAAACGCTCGCGATCGTGCTTGCATTCAAATGCTGGCGCTGTTACTTGACTGGCGCCGACGTGACAGTACGGACATATCACAAATCACTACAGTACCTTCGCGCACAGCCCCACCTCAACCCACGACAGGTCCGCTGGCTCGATTTCATCGAGTCAAATTTCCACTACACAGTCACCTACAAAAAGGGGGCATCGAACATCGCTGACGCACTGACCCGCCTCACTGGCCAGATACACACCATACTACTCGCCCAAACCAGCCCACTGCTCACATGACTATTTACCCACAAACCAAGCAGACTTGTTCTTCACTGGAGGAAATTCGCAGCAGCAAAGGGGGTGTATTACGTAAAAGCTGGCACCAATAGGATCTGGGTACGGGGCTACACTTTACTACGGAAATTTCTAGTACAGGAGGCACGTGACGGAGTTACCACATGACATTTCGGAGTAAAAAATACACGGCAGCAGCTGCAGCGATATTATTACTGGTCCGAGATGCTGACCGACGTTCAAATACACGTGGCATCGTGTCCCACCTGCCAGCTCATGAAGTCGTCACGCAGCAACCAGCAGGAGAGTTGCAGCCGATACCACCCCTAGAGCGTGCTTGGCAGCAGGTGACGATGTTCGTCACGGGGTTACCGGCCGGAGAAAGTGGGAACGACGCTATCCTGGTCGCCGTCGATCCGCTCACCAAGACGGCATATTTCGCTGCCTGCAAGAAATCAATAACGGCCGAAGAAACTGCCTGACTCTTCATCTCCACCGTCATTCGACTGCACGGGATACCAGCGGCAATTATTAGCGATCGTGACACAAAGTTCACCGGCAACTCCTGGAGGAACCTGTGGCAGCAGTTCGGTACGCAACTACAGTTCAGCTCATCGTACCACCCCGAAACAGGCGGACAGACAGAACGGACAAACCAGACCATGGAACAGTTGATCCGAGCCACGTGCGACGATCCGGCAACATGGGAGCAGCAACTGCCTCTCATCAAATTCACATACAACAACTCCACATCGGCCAAGACGTAGTAGTCACCATTCTACCTCAACTACGGACAGAACCCCACTGTGCCCATGACTCCGAATCCCGACAACCCAGTACCACGTGCGCAACTGTTTGCGGAAATCCTACAGGCAGCATGGACCCGGGCACAATTAAGAAATCGAACATCATCGCTAAACGCACCGCCGATCGCCACCGCCGCCCCGTCACATACCAACCCGACGACCTCGTACTCCTCGACACCCAAAACCTCCGCCTGCCCATTACTCCAAAACTCCGCCCTCGATATTGTGGGCCATTCCGCATTAGCCACATGATCATTCTTGTCACTGCCCACCTCCTCCTCCCTGCTGACTGGTACGTCAGCCCGTCGTTCCACGTCAGCTTACTCCGCCCATACATCCGATCCACCAGCCAACCGCCTCGCAACCGCCCAGCCAGCATGAAACAACCGCCAACAGAGCCAATTGTCAGAATATGATATTGTGTAGGCTGTAGTGGGGTATGCTGTAGTGAGTACAACTCTGTTAGGGTTTTCTACTTGTATCCCACCTGCCTGTTAGTCAAACTCTCTTTTGCCTATTCTCTCTTGCCTAGCTTGCTAAACCCTAGCTATGGCTCCTGCGTTCTAGCTTCTATTTCAACATGCTATCAGAGCGGTTACGCTCCTGGCCTGTGGGCCCGCCTGCTTCCGCTGCCATACTGTCTGTCGCGCGCCCCGTGGCGCGCGACGTTCTTTTTTCTTCCGGCCACGCGCTCGGGGCGCGTGGCGGTTTTCTGCCCACCACGCGCTCGGGGCGCGTGGCGGTTTCCTGCCCGCCGCGCGCCCCGGGCGCGCGCGGCGGTTTTGTCGCTCGTCGCGGCGCCCCGGGGGCCCGCGCGCTGTCCCCTCCCGTCGCCCGTCGCGGCGTCCCGGGGGCCCGCGCGTCGCCCCCCTCTCCCGTCGCCCGTCGCGGTGCCCCGGGTGCCCGCGCGCCGCCCTACCCGTCGCCCGTCGCGGCGCCCTGGGGGCCCGCGCGTCGCCCCCCCCTCCCGTCGCCCGTCGCGGCGCCCTGGGGGCCCGTGCGCCGCCCTGCCCGTCGCCCGTCTCAGTGCCCTAGGGACCCCCGCGCCGCCCCACTTCTGCTCACACCCCGCCCCAGCTGCTGCCCGCGTTTCTGCCCCGCGTCGTGCGCGCGCCGCCTGCGTTGGGGTGTGGGGTGGCGGGTATGGGGGTGGCGGGTGTGTGAGCCGTCCCCTGCTCCTCCTCCTCCTCCTCCGTCTCCCACTGCTGCAGCTGCCGCTGAGGGGGGTGGGTGTGTGGGAGCCGAGGAAGTGGTGCTAGGGGGGTGTCGTAGGAGTGGAGCTAGGGGTGCAGCAAGGGGTGTGTGAAAGGGGTGTGGGACAGTTGGGGGAGGTTGAGCGGAGGTAGCCGTCGTGACGTCAGCAGCGCCAGTAGTCCGGGGCCCTTGCTCCGGTAGCCCAGCGAGCCAGTCGCTGCGCCAGTCGCCCGTGGGTCTGTTGCTCCTGCCGCTCGTCTTAGCCGCAGAGCCAGTTACTCCTGTAGTCCGAGGCCCTTGCTCCGGTAGCCACCGTGCGCGCCCCTCATGTTGCCCGTGTGTTTGCGGCTTCACCCGTCGCCTCCTATCTCCAGTCCTCTCACAGTCCCTCCTCCTCCTCACTTGCCCTCTGTGACTACCTCTAGCTTAGTTTGTGCTTGTGAACTTATTCTGTGACTGCGTGTTGTGCTGATTATACCCCACTTTGCCTATGGGGGTGTGTCAGAATATGATATTGTGTAGGCTGTAGTGGGGTATGCTGTAGTGAGTACAACCCTGTTAGGGTTTCCTAGTTGTATCCCACCTGCCTGTTAGTCAAACTCTCTTTTGCCCATTCTCTCTTGCCTAGCTTGCTAAACCCTAGCTATGGCTCCTGCGTTCTAGCTTCTGTTTCAACACCAATCATCACATCAGAAAAAATACGGAGCCACCGAGTACGTGACCCACGTGGAGCCCGCAGGATCGAATTTCCGATCCGTCGGAAAGACCCTATACTACCTGAAGATAACTGGGTGCCCCTCTGGATAGAATCGAAAACCACCCCGTCCTCACCGACTACCTGCGCAGCCGAAAGTTCCGAGATGTACACGCAGTCTCGTTAGGAGGGCCTCCTTGGGGAGGGGGGTAGTGTAAGGAAAATCCATTTTCCTTCTTTCGCGCCCCTGCTTACCGTGTACAGGACTGTTCTCGCCACCTGCACCCAACAGTAAAACGTTACCCGTCCGCGACACTCGCCTTGACCACTGTTTCCGCCACTGTACACCTCGCGACCCAACCTCACGGCTCGGTTGGTAACCCACGCTCTAGTTCTCCGCCTCGACATTTCCCAACCTCGGCGCTAGGCCCGTAGCGCACCCCAATTTCTCGCGTTATCGTTACCACGCTAGCTTCGCTATATATTTGTTATGCGCTGTATGAAAGAGGAGTGCACTGGATGCAATATCGCGGAAGTGATTACAACTACTGAATGAATAGCGAGGCATAGGGCAAATAAAGACATGGCTAGCTAGGCCGAGGTCGCGGGGCTGCGCAAGGTTGGGTGCAGGTTTGGGGTTGGAAAACCCGAAGGCGACGCGAGAGACGTTCGGAAGGCGAGGTCGTCGGACCGAGCCTGAATTCCGGAAAGTTGGAATTGTTCACGCATAGAGTGCCTCAGTAAGGAATTAGGATAATTCCTTACACTACCCCCACCCCCGCCCCCCCTCTTAAGGAAGGTGGTCAATATCAGGAAAGATAATCGCGTAATACCGAGTGGTCTTGCAGTGAGTTAGCCGAGACCCACGTGTCGTCTTCACTTGTGCGATCTACCCAGCGCAGTAGGAAATCGACGAGGCGTCCAGCCGGGGTCGCACGGTTGTGATGATTCAGAATCTTCCGGGGCTGTAGTGTCGGGTCTGCCATGGAGCGATTATCTGAATGTGTTATTTGTCTAGTCTGTAGTGGGGTACTCTATAGTGAGTACAGCCCGATTAGGGTTTGCTATATGTACTTCCCTGCTTACTAGTGCAACCCCTCTTTCCTGTTTTAACTTTCTAGTTGCTATTCTGACATGCTATCAGAGTGGTTACGCTCCTGGCCTGTGGGCCCGCCTGCTTCCGCTGCCATACTGTGTGTCGCGCGCCACTCATTTTTTCTTCCCGCCACGCGCTCGGGGCGAGCGGAAGCGGTTTCGTCGCCCGTCGTGGCGCCCCGGAGGCCCGCGCGCTGTCCCCTCCCGTCGCCCGTCGTGGCGCCCTGGGGGCCTGCGCGTCGCCCCCCCCTCCCGTCGCCCGCCGTGGCGCCCTGGGGGCCCGCGCGTCGCCCCCCTCCCGTCGCCCGTCGTGGCGCCCCGGGGGCCCGCGCGTCGCCCCCTCCCGTCGCCCGTCGTGGCGCCCCGGGGGCCCGCGCGTCACCCCCTCCCGTCGCCCGTCGAGGCGCCCAGGGGGCCCGCGCGTCGCCCCCTCCCGTCGCCCGTCGAGGCGCCCCGGGGGCCCGCGCGTCGCCCCCTCCCGTCGCCCGTCAAGGCGCCCCAGGGACCAGCGCGCCGCCCCGCTTCCGCTCGCCCGCTACCCGCGCTCCTGCCCCATGCTGCCTGCGTTAGGGTTTGGGGGTGGCGAGTCTGGGGTTGTGTGCGCCGTCCCCTGCTCCTCCTCCTCCTCCGTCTCCCACTGCTGCAGCTGCCGCTGAGGGGGGTGGATGTGTGGGAGCCGTCGGAGTGGTACTAGGGGGGTGGCGTGTGAGCAGTGCTAGGGGTGCAGCAGGGGGTGT
The DNA here is from genome assembly GCA_947471745.1 of Closterium sp. Naga37s-1. Taxonomy (NCBI): domain Eukaryota; kingdom Viridiplantae; phylum Streptophyta; class Zygnematophyceae; order Desmidiales; family Closteriaceae; genus Closterium; species Closterium sp. Naga37s-1. The sequence goes on along the minus strand of CANJKZ010000056.1, from coordinate 3,957,371 downwards.
GTGAATGGGGTGTGGGACAGTTGGGGGAGGTGGAGCGGAGGCAGTCGTCGTGTCGTCAGCAGTGCCAGTAGTCCAGGGCCCTTGCTCCGGTAGCCCAGCGAGCCAGTCGCTGCGCCAGTTACTCCTGTAGTCCGGGGCCCTTGCTCCGGTAGCCACCGTGCGCGCCCCTCCTGTTGCCCGTGTGACTGCGGCTTCACCCGTCGCCTCCTATCTCCACTCCTCTCACAGTCCCTCCTCCTCCTCACTTGCCTTATGTGACTGCCTCTAGCTTTGCTTGTGCTTGTGAACTCATTATGTGACTCCTTCCTGTGCAGACTATACCCCACTTTGACTATGGGGGTGTGTCAGAATGTGTTATTTGTCTAGTTTGCAATGGGGTACTCTATAGTGAGTACAGCCCGATTAGGGTTTGCTACATGTACTGCCCTGCTTACTAGTGCAACCCCTCTTTCCTGTTCTAACTTTCTAGTTGCTATTCTGACAGCGATGTTGGGACGGACGACATCGGATGACCGTGGAGCCACGTAGTGGCGGAGTAGGCTGACGTGGAAAGCGTCGTGGATTTTCCAATCATCCGGTAGCAGTAATTTCACCGTGACCGGGGTCAGCATCCGAATGATGCGGAAGGATCCCACGTAGCGGGGACGCAGTTTTGCGGGTTGGGGCAGGCGAAGATTCTTCGTATCCAGGAGGACCATCTGCCCGTTGCGGAAGGGTAAATTCTGTCGATGCCTTTCGGTGTAGCGGCTGGCAACATTATTAGCCTTCCGGATAAACTCTGCTGCTTTGTCGCGCGTTGCTTGAAGTTCCGAGACGAACTGCTGCGACCGTGGTACCGGGTTGTCGGGGGTCGTGGAAGAGGGTACCATGGGATCTATCCCGTAATTGAGGTAGAACGGCGACTCATTGGTGGTCGCAGACGGGGCATTGTTGTACGCAAATTCCAACATGGGGAGTGAATCTTCCCACTTGGTGATGTCGGGACAGTTCGTGCGAATCAACTACTCCATAGCTGATTTGTCCTCTCTGTCTGTCCATCGGTTTGCGGGTCGCATGACGACGAAAACTGCAAGCAAGTGCCATACTGTGCCCACGTTTCCTGCCAGAACTTCGACGTAAATTCCGGGTCTCGATCGCTGATGATCGCCGAAGGTAACCCGTGTAGGCGTACAACGGTTGGGATGAAGAGCTCCGTTGTTTCTTCGGATGTGATCGTCGTGCGGCATGGTGCAAAATGCGCCATCTTCGTTAATTGGTCAACGACGACCAGCACCGAGTCGTTGCCACTTGCGCCAGCTGGCAATCCGGTGACGAAGTCCATCGTCACATGTTGCCACGGTCCTTTGTATGGCTCGAGGGGCTGCAGCAATCCAGCTGGTCGTTGGAGTGATGATTTCATCGTTTGGCAGGTCGGGCAGGCGGACACGTAGTGTTGCACGTCCGACGCCATGTCGGGCCAGTAGTAATTCTGCTACAGCAACTTCAATGCTTTGTCGAAGCCGAAATGCCCGGAGAGGTTGGAGTCATGAACCTCCTGCATCAGCAATTCTTGTAAGGGTCGGTAGGAAGGTACCCATACTCGGTTAGTACCGACTTTTGGGTAATATCTCCCATGTGCCGTGGTGACCCGTTGGTGTTGATTCGTTCTGAAGAAACGATCGGTCCTGTAGCCGTGCTTGAATAATTCTGCCAATAAAGGGTTAGAATAGGCGATTAGTACTACTGCGGTCTGCATCGATGGGCGGGTCAGGGCGTCGGCGATGTTGTTGGCACCCTTTTTGTACGTGATGGTATAGCGGAAGTTTAACTCGAGGTAATCGAGCCACCTGATTTGTGGCGGGTTGAGATGTGGTTGGCTGCGCAGTACTGTAATGACTTGTGGGCTGTCCTGGTCGTGACGTCCCGTGAGATAACAGCGCCAGGTACGAAATGCATGCACGATGGCGAGCATTTCTTTGTCGTGTACAGGGTAGTTGCGCTCGGGCGGCTGCATTTTCCGTGACTTGTACGCGATAGGTTGCAGCCCGTTGCCGAAATCCTGTAGAAGGACGGCGCCGACAGCGAAATCGTTGGCGTCCGTCACGACTTCGAACGGTCGAGATGGGTCTGCCAGCCGAAGCACTGGGGGTGAGCTCACAATTTTCTTCAGCTCTCGAAGGCTAGCTGTTCTCTCTCCCCCCAAGAAAAATGTACGCCCTTGTGCATAATATCGGTTAACGGCCTATTTACCCCCGTCATATTTTGTACAAAACGGCGGACGTAGTTTCCGAAGCCGAGGAGACTCTACAACTCCGTGATGTTCGTGGGCGGCTTCCACTCCGAAATTGCCGTCACTTTGCGGGGTTCAATTTTGATACCCTCCCTTAAACCACGTGCCCCAGGAACTCCAGCTTCTGCTGTAAGTGTCACAAAGTAGGAAACTATAATGACTAGAAACAGGACGGTACTAGGTTTGTATAGGCAAAACCTAACAGTACTGTACCCCATAAGGAGTGCCCCACTACAGCCTACAATATAGTTCTGACACACCCCCACAGGCAAAGTTGGGGACAAGCAAGAGAATAAGGCAAGGTCAAGCTCAGGGTGGATCACGACGTCACCACGCATTCTGAGCACAAGTAAAAAAGGCCACAAGGCCAGTTCACATGCAGAGTTATAAATCAAGGTGAACAAACAAGATAGTGATCTTAACCTAGCAAGGGTAAGCATGCAGGTGCCATTATATATAGATCACAGTACAAGCAAAGTCAAGAGGTGAGCAAGTGAGGCCAGGTAGGCACTGTTAGAGACTAAGGACGGAGTCTATGAAGATTAGGAGCCGAAATATCACAAAATCGTTGGTCTCAATTTCTGGACAGAATAGTCGCGCTCACAAGAAACGTCGTCGACGAAAAGTTCACGGTCAAAACTGTCATAATTATATTCTTATACCTGCATGTAGTTCTAGCTGTAGTGTAGATATTAACTTTATAGGTGGTGCACCTCTTTCTTCACTTGTTTGCTATATGTACCCTCTTGCTATAGTGAACATCATCCCCATTCTCGACTCTCCCTCCTTGGCACAAACTTCCTCGATCCTCCTTGGGCCTAGGCTCCTAAGCCTAGGCCCTAGCTAAACCTAGTATCTAACTACGTTCTTATCTCAACATGGTATTAGAGATTGTTAAGTCCTGGCCTGTGGGCCCGCCTCACGCTTCCGCTGCTGTTTTTCCGGTCGCGCGCCTCGGGCGCGTGGCGATTTTCGTTCTGTCCCGCGCCCGGGTGGCGCGTGACATCTTTTCTGCCCGTCGCGCGCCCCGTGGCACGCGACGGTGCCCTGCCCGTCGCGCGCCCCGTGGCACGCGACGGTGCCCTGCCCGTCGCGCGCCCCGTGGCACGCGACGGTGCCCTGCCCATCGCGCGCCCCGTGGCACGCGACGGTGCCCTGAACTGCCCGTCGCGTGCCCCGTGGTGCGCGACGGTGCCCTGAGCCGCCGCGGACCCGCCCCTGGCGCCCGCGACGGTGCCCTGAGCCGCCGCGGACCCGCCCCTGGCGCCCGCGACGGTGCCCTGCGCCGCCGCGGACCCGCCCCTGGCGCCCGCGACGGTGCCCCTGCCTCACCCGCACCTGCACTTGGTGCAGCCGCCCCTGCACCACCGAGCGCCTGCCCTTGGAGCAGCCGCCCCCGCTCCTGCACTCGGTGCAGCCGCCTCTGCCTCACCCAGCGCCTGCACTCGCTGCAGCCGCCCCTGCCCTACCCGCGCCGACCCTGTGTAGCTGCTCTGCGGCTTTCTCCCCGCCCTCCCCCTCCTCCTTCGTCTCCCTGCAGCCGTGGGGGGGAGGGTATGGGGGTGGCGGGTGTGGGGGTGATGGGTGGTGTGCTTCCCTTCCCCTCCTCCTCCTTTCGTTCCCACTGCTGCAGCTGCCGCTGGGGGGGAGGGTGTGAGGGTGTGGAGGAGCCGGGGGAGTGGCACTAGGGTGGCGGGTGTGAGACCAACCAGCAGCCGTCCCTCCACCTCTCCTCTCTTCCCCCCTCTACTGCTCCTGCAGCAGTGTGGGGGGGAGGGGGAGGGGGAGGGTGAGGGGATGGAGGGGGTGACCAGCCAGCGCCAGCCCGCCTCCTCTCTCTCCCTGCCGCCCCTCTGTGGTCGGGGGGGGGGGAGAGTAAGGGGGTGGCAGGAGTGTCTTGCTGTCGCCTGCCCCTTTGCTGCTGTACCTGCTCTGTTGGCTTGCCTGCTGTTGCTGTTTTTCTCAGTCTGAGGTGTACCCCTGCAGGTTGTGTTCTACACTTAGCTATTCCTGCATGCAGTTACGGGGGGATGTCAGAATTATATTCTTATACCTGCATGTAGTTCTAGCTGTAGTGTAGATATTAACTTTATAGGTGGTGCACCTTTCTTCACTTGTTTGCTATATGTACCCTCTTGCTATAGTGAACATCATTCCCATTCTCGACTCTCCCTCCTTGGCACAAACTTCCTCGATCCTCCTTGGGCCTAGGCTCCTAAGCCTAGGCCCTAGCTAAACCTAGTATCTAACTACGTTCTTATCTCAACAAAAACTTCACCAAACTCAGATATGCTGCCATAAGAACTTAACTCAATCACAAGAGTCTCGCAAGTTCACAATCACTACACAAGAGAGTTAGAGTAGGAATAAACCAGGTGGGATGGGATGAGGAGGACGAGAGGGAAGGTCCCAAGAGAGTCCCCAACCAAGGAAACCACATGCCACACAATTCCCCTCTCCATAGGCAACCCCACTTTCACTTTTGTCACTTTCCAACCCATGCCATCCACCTTGCCCAACTTGGCCACACTTGCCAACCTGGTTTGGCTCCTCCCAACCACTTGGCAGCATCTACAGTGATGTTGACGAATTTCCCAACCCCCAAAAGTCTGTACCCCATATGGAGTCAACCCCACAACTTCCCATAGTCACCACAACCAAACATCAAAAGCATACGAAGTTCCAACGTTCGTAACTTTCTTGTTCGTGCTCCGATTGAAGTGATACTTGGTTCGTAGGAAATCTCTTGAGCAGAGGAGTCACTTCAGATATCTGCTCAAGCCAAATAACATTCACACACACTCAGAAAACCAAACCACATCAAACACAAATTCTTGCAGACGCTCACACCACGCATGCAACGCACGAACATGTGATGGGAGGCAGACAGGCGTGAATGCAAGTGATAGCATCACATAACAGGCACAAGACCTAACATAGTACAAAAGCGCTGATGATCACAAGGCTGAAGTGCCTTGGTAAAGATATCAGCAGTGTTGGCCCGAGTGGCCACGTAAGCAAGACGAAGCTGACCACGCTGCTGCAACTCTCGAGCAAGGAAGTAGCGCAGAGCAATGTGCTTCGTTCTGTGCTCCAGTATGTGCTCCTAACACAAGGCAAGCATGGCCTTGTTGTCGACGTACAGAACTGGAGGAGAACGAGGCGCCTCTCCCAGGTCGGTCAGCAGGTAAGTGAGCCAGCGTAACTCCTGTGCCGCCATTGCCCCAGCGTAGATCTCAGCCTCACAACTGGAGCTGAGAACAGAAGACGAGCGGGTAGACCGCCACGAAACAGAGCCGGAACCAAGGCTGAAGGTGTAACCTTGTGACGACCGCTGCGTAGCCAAGTCGTCAACCCAGGAAGCGTCTGCGTGACCAGTGAGGACAACTCGAGCCCGTCCTCCAAGCACGAGCCCCATGCCCGACGTACTGCACAGGTAGCGCAACACCCTCTTAGCTGCATCCATGTGCTCTGGTCGGTGTCTCCCAGGAGCAACATAGCGTGCCAGGATGCTAAGAGGGTATGCCAGGTCAAGTCAAGTGCAGGTCTTCATCTCCACCGTCATTCGACTGCACGGGATACCAGCGGCAATTATTAGCGATCGTGACACAAAGTTCACCGGCAACTCCTGGAGGAACCTGTGGCAGCAGTTCGGTACGCAACTACAGTTCAGCTCATCGTACCACCCCGAAACAGGCGGACAGACAGAACGGACAAACCAGACCATGGAACAGTTGATCCGAGCCACGTGCGACGATCCGGCAACATGGGAGCAGCAACTGCCTCTCATCAAATTCACATACAACAACTCCACATCGGCCAAGACGTAGTAGTCACCATTCTACCTCAACTACGGACAGAACCCCACTGTGCCCATGACTCCGAATCCCGACAACCCAGTACCACGTGCGCAACTGTTTGCGGAAATCCTACAGGCAGCATGGACCCGGGCACAATTAAGAAATCGAACATCATCGCTAAACGCACCGCCGATCGCCACCGCCGCCCCGTCACATACCAACCCGACGACCTCGTACTCCTCGACACCTAAAACCTCCGCCTGCCCATTACTCCAAAACTCCGCCCTCGATATTGTGGGCCATTCCGCATTAGCCACATGATCATTCTTGTCACTGCCCACCTCCTCCTCCCTGCTGACTGGTACGTCAGCCCGTCGTTCCACGTCAGCTTACTCCGCCCATACATCCGATCCACCAGCCAACCGCCTCGCAACCGCCCAGCCAGCATGAAACAACCGCCAACAGAGCCAATTGTCAGAATATGATATTGTGTAGGCTGTAGTGGGATATGCTGTAGTGAGTAAAACTCTGTTAGGGTTTTCTACTTGTATCCCACCTGCCTGTTAGTCAAACTCTCTTTTGCCTATTCTCTCTTGCCTAGCTTGCTAAACCCTAGCTATGGCTCCTGCGTTCTAGCTTCTATTTCAACATGCTATCAGAGCGGTTACGCTCCTGGCCTGTGGGCCCGCCTGCTTCCGCTGCCATACTGTCTGTCGCGCGCCCCGTGGCGCGCGACGTTCTTTTTTCTTCCGGCCACGCGCTCGGGGCGCGTGGCGGTTTTCTGCCCACCACGCGCTCGGGGCGCGTGGCGGTTTCCTGCCCGCCGCGCGCCCCGGGCGCGCGCGGCGGTTTTGTCGCTCGTCGCGGCGCCCCGGGGGCCCGCGCGCTGTCCCCTCCCGTCGCCCGTCGCGGCGTCCCGGGGGCCCGCGCGTCGCCCCCCTCTCCCGTCGCCCGTCGCGGCGCCCCGGGTGCCCGCGCGCCGCCCTACCCGTCGCCCGTCGCGGCGCCCTGGGGGCCCGCGCGTCGCCCCCCCCTCCCGTCGCCCGTCGCGGCGCCCTGGGGGCCCGTGCGCCGCCCTGCCCGTCGCCCGTCTCAGTGCCCTAGGGACCCCCGCGCCGCCCCACTTCTGCTCACACCCCGCCCCAGCTGCTGCCCGCGTTTCTGCCCCGCGTCGTGCGCGCGCCGCCTGCGTTGGGGTGTGGGGTGGCGGGTATGGGGGTGGCGGGTGTGTGAGCCGTCCCCTGCTCCTCCTCCTCCTCCGTCTCCCACTGTTGCAGCTGCCGCTGAGGGGGGTGGGTGTGTGGGAGCCGAGGAAGTGGTGCTAGGGGGGTGTCGTGGGAGTGGAGCTAGGGGTGCAGCAAGGGGTGTGTGAAAGGGGTGTGGGACAGTTGGGGGAGGTTGAGCGGAGGTAGCCGTCGTGACGTCAGCAGCGCCAGTAGTCCGGGGCCCTTGCTCCGGTAGCCCAGCGAGCCAGTCGCTGCGCCAGTCGCCCGTGGGTCTGTTGCTCCTGCCGCTCGTCTTAGCCGCAGAGCCAGTTACTCCTGTAGTCCGGGGCCCTTGCTCCGGTAGCCACCGTGCGCGCCCCTCATGTTGCCCGTGTGTTTGCGGCTTCACCCGTCGCCTCCTATCTCCAGTCCTCTCACAGTCCCTCCTCCTCCTCACTTGCCCTCTGTGACTACCTCTAGCTTAGTTTGTGCTTGTGAACTTATTCTGTGACTGCGTGTTGTGCTGATTATACCCCACTTTGCCTATGGGGGTGTGTCAGAATATGATATTGTGTAGGCTGTAGTGGGGTATGCTGTAGTGAGTACAACCCTGTTAGGGTTTCCTAGTTGTATCCCACCTGCCTGTTAGTCAAACTCTCTTTTGCCCATTCTCTCTTGCCTAGCTTGCTAAACCCTAGCTATGGCTCCTGCGTTCTAGCTTCTGTTTCAACACCAATCATCACATCAGAAAAAATACGGAGCCACCGAGTACGTGACCCACGTGGAGCCCGCAGGATCGAATTTCCGATCCGTCGGAAAGACCCTATACTACCTGAAGATAACTGGGTGCCCCTCTGGATAGAATCGAAAACCACCCCGTCCTCACCGACTACCTGCGCAGCCGAAAGTTCCGAGATGTACACGCAGTCTCGTTAGGAGGGCCTCCTTGGGGAGGGGGGTAGTGTAAGGAAAATTCATTTTCCTTCTTTCGCGCCCCTGCTTACCGCGTACAGGACTGTTCTCGCCACCTGCACCCAACAGTAAAACGTTACCCGTCCGCGACACTCGCCTTGACCACTGTTTCCGCCACTGTACACCTCGCGACCCAACCTCACGGCTCGGTTGGTAACCCACGCTCTAGTTCTCTGCCTCGACATTTCCCAACCTCGGCGCTAGGCCCGTAGCGCACCCCAATTTCTCGCGTTATCGTTACCACGCTAGCTTCGCTATATATTTGTTATGCGCTGTATGAAAGAGGAGTGCACTGGATGCAATATCGCGGAAGTGATTACAACTACTGAATGAATAGCGAGGCATAGGGCAAATAAAGACATGGCTAGCTAGGCCGAGGTCGCGGGGCTGCGCAAGGTTGGGTGCAGGTTTGGGGTTGGAAAACCCGAAGGCGACGCGAGAGACGTTCGGAAGGCGAGGTCGTCGGACCGAGCCTGAATTCCGGAAAGTTGGAATTGTTCGCGCATAGAGTGCCTCAGTAAGGAATTAGGATAATTCCTTACACTACCCCCACCCCCGCCCCCCCTCTTAAGGAAGGTGGTCAATATCAGGAAAGATAATCGCGTAATACCGAGTGGTCTTGCAGTGAGTTAGCCGAGACCCACGTGTCGTCTTCACTTGTGCGATCTACCCAGCGCAGTAGGAAATCGACGAGGCGTCCAGCCGGGGTCGCACGGTTGTGATGATTCAGAATCTTCCGGGGCTGTAGTGTCGGGTCTGCCATGGAGCGATTATCTGAATGTGTTATTTGTCTAGTCTGTAGTGGGGTACTCTATAGTGAGTACAGCCCGATTAGGGTTTGCTATATGTACTTCCCTGCTTACTAGTGCAACCCCTCTTTCCTGTTTTAACTTTCTAGTTGCTATTCTGACATGCTATCAGAGTGGTTACGCTCCTGGCCTGTGGGCCCGCCTGCTTCCGCTGCCATACTGTGTGTCGCGCGCCACTCATTTTTTCTTCCCGCCACGCGCTCGGGGCGAGCGGAAGCGGTTTCGTCGCCCGTCGTGGCGCCCCGGAGGCCCGCGCGCTGTCCCCTCCCGTCGCCCGTCGTGGCGCCCTGGGGGCCTGCGCGTCGCCCCCCCCTCCCGTCGCCCGCCGTGGCGCCCTGGGGGCCCGCGCGTCGGCCCCCTCCCGTCGCCCGTCGTGGCGCCCCGGGGGCCCGCGCGTCGCCCCCTCCCGTCGCCCGTCGTGGCGCCCCGGGGGCCCGCGCGTCGCCCCCTCCCGTCGCCCGTCGAGGCGCCCCGGGGGCCCGCGCGTCGCCCCCTCCCGTCGCCCGTCGAGGCGCCCCGGGGGCCCGCGCGTCGCCCCCTCCCGTCGCCCGTCAAGGCGCCCCAGGGACCAGCGCGCCGCCCCGCTTCCGCTCGCCCGCTACCCGCGCTCCTGCCCCATGCTGCCTGCGTTAGGGTTTGGGGGTGGCGAGTCTGGGGATGTGTGCGCCGTCCCCTGCTCCTCCTCCTCCTCCGTCTCCCACTGCTGCAGCTGCCGCTGAGGGGGGTGGATGTGTGGGAGCCGTCGGAGTGGTACTAGGGGGGTGGCGTGTGAGCAGTGCTAGGGGTGCAGCAGGGGGTGTGTGAATGGGGTGTGGGACAGTTGGGGGAGGTGGAGCGGAGGCAGTCGTCGTGTCGTCAGCAGTGCCAGTAGTCCAGGGCCCTTGCTCCGGTAGCCCAGCGAGCCAGTCGCTGCGCCAGTCGCACGTGGGTCCGTTGCTCCTGCCGCTCGTCTTAGCCGCGGAGCCAGTTACTCCTGTAGTCCGGGGCCCTTGCTCCGGTAGCCACCGTGCGCGCCCCTCCTGTTGCCCGTGTGACTGCGGCTTCACCCGTCGCCTCCTATCTCCACTCCTCTCACAGTCCCTCCTCCTCCTCACTTGCCTTATGTGACTGCCTCTAGCTTTGCTTGTGCTTGTGAACTCATTATGTGACTCCTTCCTGTGCAGACTATACCCCACTTTGACTATGGGGGTGTGTCAGAATGTGTTATTTGTCTAGTTTGCAGTGGGGTACTCTATAGTGAGTACAGCCCGATTAGGGTTTGTTACATGTACTGCCCTGCTTACTAGTGCAACCCCTCTTTCCTGTTCTAACTTTCTAGTTGCTATTCTGACAGCGATGTTGGGACGGACGACATCGGATGACCGTGGAGCCACGTAGTGGCGGAGTAGGCTGACGTGGAAAGCGTCGTGGATTTTCCAATCATCCGGTAGCAGTAATTTCACCGTGACCGGGGTCAGCATCCGAATGATGCGGAAGGATCCCACGTAGCGGGGACGCAGTTTTGCGGGTTGGGGCAGGCGAAGATTCTTCGTATCCAGGAGGACCATCTGCCCGTTGCGGAAGGGTAAATTCTGTTGATGCCTTTCGGTGTAGCGGCTGGCAACATTATTAGCCTTCCGGATAAACTCTGCTGCTTTGTCGCGCGTTGCTTGAAGTTCCGAGACGAACTGCTGCGACCGTGGTACCGGGTTGTCGGGGGTCGTGGAAGAGGGTACCATGGGATCTATCCCGTAATTGAGGTAGAACGGCGACTGATTGGTGGTCGCAGACGGGGCGTTGTTGTACGCAAATTCCAACATGGGGAGTGAATCTTCCCACTTGGTGATGTCGGGACAGTTCGTGCGAATCAACTACTCCATAGCTGATTTGTCCTCTCTGTCTGTCCATCGGTTTGCGGGTCGCATGACGACGAAAACTGCAAGCAAGTGCCATACTGTGCCCACGTTTCCTGCCATAACTTCGACGTAAATTCCGGGTCTCGATCGCTGATGATCGCCGAAGGTAACCCGTGTAGGCGTACGACGGTTGGGATGAAGAGCTCCGTTGTTTCTTCGGATGTGATCGTCGTGCGGCATGGTGCAAAATGCACCATCTTCGTTAATTGGTCAACGACGACCAGCACCGAGTCGTTGCCACTTGCGCCAGCTGGCAATCCGGTGACGAAGTCCATCGTCACATGTTGCCACGGTCCTTTGTATGGCTCGAGGGGCTGCAGCAATCCAGCTGGTCGTTGGAGTGATGATTTCATCGTTTGGCAGGTCGGGCAGGCGGACACGTAGTGTTGCACGTCCGACGCCATGTCGGGCCAGTAGTAATTCTGCTACAGCAACTTCAATGCTTTGTCGAAGCCGAAATGCCCGGAGAGGTTGGAGTCATGAACCTCCTGCATCAGCAATTCTTGTAAGGGTCGGTAGGAAGGTACCCATACTCGGTTAGTACCGACTTTTGGGTAATATCTCCCATGTGCCGTGGTGACCCGTTGGTGTTGATTCGTTCTGAAGAAACGATCGGTCCTGTAGCCGTGCTTGAATAATTCTGCCAATAAAGGGTTAGAATAGGCGATTAGTACTACTGCGGTCTGCATCGATGGGCGGGTCAGGGCGTCGGCGATGTTGTTGGCACCCTTTTTGTACGTGATGGTATAGCGGAAGTTTAACTCGAGGTAATCGAGCCACCTGATTTGTGGCGGGTTGAGATGTGGTTGGCTGCGCAGTACTGTAATGACTTGTGGGCTGTCCTGGTCGTGACGTCCCGTGAGCCGCAAGTGTAGTCCTCAGTGTGTCGTGCCACTCACGGGGCGCCTGGCGGAGACCGTAGACTGGCCGCCGGAGGCTCCAATGGGTACCAGGAGGAAACGACCCAGTGAAGCCAGGTGGGCGGCGCAGCCAGATCTCCTCGTGCAGGCTGCCCTGTAGGAAGGCTGTGTTGAAGTCAAGAGAGTGAAGCTCGTAGTCACGCTGAGCGGCGACGTGCAGCAGCACCCGAAGAGTGGTCATCTTCGGGGTGGGAGAGAAGGTCTGAAAGTAGTCAACTCCCTGTCGCTGACTGAAGCCTCGAGCCACGTAACGCGCCTTGAAGATAGGCGGAGAACCCGGCGGCCGCTTCACCCTGAAAATCCACATGCCATCGACAATGTTCGCCCCAGGTGGGGGAACCTCGTCAACGTAAGTGCCTGTGGACTTCGAGGAAGCCATCTCTCCGTCCATGGCTGTCTGCCACTGAGGGGAGTAGGGACCCTCTATCGCCTCTGCGTAAGAGCGCGGGGTAGGGATGTCTGGTGCATCCGGGTCTCCCTCAGGGGCAAGCAGCATGGACACGAGATGAGGTAAAGCAGCAGCAAAGCACTGGAACTCCTCCTGCCTGTCCTCAAGGACGTCCGTGCCAAGAGCACACTCACCCCCGACGGACGGAGGACAGACAGACTCAGACTCAGCAACAAGACTAGCGGCGCAGTCTAGACGACAGTGAGCAGCAAAGTCGACAAGCTCAGCAACTAAGGCAGACGCAGCAGTGGACTCAAAGGAAGGGTCTGTGACAACAGTGGCCAGGAAACGCGTGACAGTAGGACTAGAAGCACGGAGGGAGTCAGACTCCGGGTCAGCAAGGGCAGGAAGAGAGGACGCAGGAGGAGACGGCAGAGGGACACGCTGCGGAGCAGTGGAAGGACGCAGTGCCATCTGGTGCGTGCCGGGGGCAGGAGGAGGACGCTGACGTGAACCACGACGACTAGTGCGAGCAGCACGAACAGGCGACGCAGGACGAGACTCAGGCTCACGACGCTCCGTAAGACCTCCGGTCGGACCAGTGTAAGGAGAAGGAGCCTGCAGTGGGGAGGCGGGCTGTAACTATGACTGCGACTGAACAGGCGGTGGACACTCTAAGGAAGGAGCAGGACCAGTAGAAGGCGGGAGACCAAGAACCTACTGAAGGAGCGGAACATAGTACGGCCGCGGCCGCGCAGCGCCCCCAGAACCAGCAGAGACAGCACCAGCACCCCCAGCGTCGGCTCCAACTGTCAGAATCCCAACCACTAGACCATTGGGATAAAAGGGCTTGTTAAGTAGCGGGTCAGTGCGCCCATAACCCCCCAGGACAACGAGCCTGTAACCCTTCCCTAGGATCAATCGGGGATCACCAGTGGACCTCTGACACCCCCCCGCACTGGGATGCCCGAAGTGCACACACTGGGATTCGAACCCAAGACCTTCGCTCTGATACCATGTCAAAATCCCAACCACTAGACCATTGGGATAAAAGGGCTTGTTAAGTAGAGGGTCAGTGCGCCCATAACCCCCCAGGACAACGAGCCTGTAACCCTTCCCTAGGATCAATCCAGCAGCACCACCAGCTCCAGCAGCACCTCCAGTAGCTGTCAAATGTTATAACTGCTACTGTTGGTTAGGCTGTAGTGGGGTAGTTACTATGGGGTACAATAAGTTAGGGTTTCCTACTTGTACCCAACACTTTTCTAGTGCACTCACTCTTGTTCATTCTGACAGGGTATTACGAGCCTAGGTTGCCACCTAGGACCGCTTACTACTACGGGCCCACTATTCCGCTAGAAGCGCCCTCGTGCGCCCTACCTTACGTGTGCCCTCCTGCGCCTTTCTCTGCTCGTGCGCCCTCGTGCGCCTTCTTCTGCTAGTGCGCCCTCGCGCGCCCCCGCCCTTCGTTCTGCCCGTGCGCCGTCCTGCAGCCCTCGCGCTGCCTCCTGCTGCCCTAGGCCAGTGCGCCGCCCCTGCACGCAAGTAAGGCCCTCGAGCCGCCCCTGCAGGTCCGTCAGGCCCCCGAGCCGCCTCTGCAGACCCGTCAGGCCCCCAAGCCGCCTCTGCAGGCCCGTCAGGGCCGAGAGCCGCCCCTGCAGGCCCGTCAGGTCGGCGCGCTGCCCCTGCAGGACCACGCCGCCCGCGCGCAGCCTCTGCCCGACCGCGCGCCACCCCTGCAGGCCCTCGCCGCCCGCACGCAGCCTCTGCAGGCCCGTCAGGCCAGCGCGCGACCCCGTCAGGTCGCTGTCGCGGCCCCGTCAGGCTGCAGTCGCGGCCCCGCCCTGCCGCCGACGCGGACGCGGCCCCGCCAGCCCTACAGCTGACGCGGCCGCGCCCTAATGCTGACGCGGCCGCGACCTTCTACTGACGCGGCCGCGCCCTACTACTGACGCGGCCGCGCCCAGCTCCCCGCCGCGTCGCCCTGCCCGCGGCGTCGCCCCTGCCCGTCGCGTCGCCCCTGCCCGCGGCGTCGCCCCTGCCCGCCGCGTCGCCCTGCCCGCCGCGTCGCCCCTGCCCGCGGCGTCGCCCCTGCTCGCCGCGTCGCCCTGCCCAACCCCGCGCCTGGCCCCTGGAGCAGCCGCCCCTGGAGCAGCCGCCCCTGCAGCAGCCGCCCCTGGCCTCTGGAGCAGCCGCCACTGCAGCAGCCGCCCCTGGCCCCTGGAGCAGCCGCACCTGCAGCCGCCCCTGGCCCCTGGAGCGGCCGCCCCTGCAGCAGCCGCCCCTGGCCATTGGAGCAGCCGCCGCTGCAGGAGCCGCCCCTGGCCCCTGGAGCAGCCGCCCCTGGAGCAGCCGCCCCTGGAGCGGCCGCCACTGCAGCAGCCGCCCCTGGCCTCTGGAGCAGCCGCCCTTGCAGAAGCTGCCGTCGCGGCCCGGTCTTGCCCTGCAGCAACTGCCGCGGAGCTCCCTGCCGCGGTCGCGGCCCCGCCCTGCCGCTGTAGCGGCCCCGCAGTCGCCTCCGTCGTGCGCCGGCCCTTCCCACCACTGGTGAGCACTGCCCTGCCCGTGCTGCTACTGCTGTTACTGCTGCTCCTGGCGTGGCCAGATGCAGCTCCAGGGCCGTCCGCGTGTGTCCCTCATGCACCAGCAGCTTCGTGCGTGGTACGCCAGTTGGGGTTGTCGGGGTGGCAGTAGTGGGAGTCGTCCTGGAGTGGGTAGCTCGGGAGTTTCTTGTCGTGGCCCGGTGCAGCAGTAGCGTCGTCTGCGCGAGACTCGTTCGCCCCAGCAGCTTCGTGAGTGGTACGCTCAGAGTAGAGGGTCGCTGGGTACTGCTCGCTGCCTGTACGTTATTAGCACGGGTGTCCGGACTGGTCAGCCTTGCGGGACGCCTGGTCACACAGAGTCTCGCTGCTTCGCCCGTCTGAGCGACGCTTGGCGTACAGAGTTTGGCGACGACGCTGAGCTCCCCGACTGGGTGGAGCTGCTTAGGCAGAGGGTAGATATCTTTGCTCTTGCCTATGATGCTATTTTCACTGCAATGTATGCATTGTCTACTAGTGCCGAGGGAGCCTGTCACCTGTGTGTGCCGCCTGACCCCGGTATCCAGTCTGCTGCTCCAGGTGCCGGTGAGGCTGCTGCTCTAGGTGCTCGTGCGTCTCCTGCTCCAGGTACTGGTGAGGCTGCTGCTCTAGGTGCTTGTGAGTCTGCGCCTTCAGGTACTACGTCTACTGAGGCACTGCACACCTTCACACTGGACTCAGGTGCTTCCCGCTGTTTCTTTCGCAACCGCACTGCCCTAGAGCAGCTCCCTAGACCGGTTGCTGTCTCCCTGGCTGACCCCTCCGGGGGTCCGGTCCTTGCGACCTCCACCACTGCCCTCCCTTGTCCTGCGGTCCCGTCCGGCACACTGTCGGGCCTTTACCTCCCCTCATTCTCTACGAACTTGGTGGCGGGTTCTGCGCTCCAGGACGCGGGTGTTCACCAGTTCACCCCTGCCTACGAGCGTGTGACACACTGCACGTGTGCCCAGACGGGTCGTCACCTGGCTACCTTCACTCGGCAGCCGGGGTCGGACTTGTACACACTGACCACTGAGTCCCCTCAGGTAGCGGCGTCTGCATCTGCGTCAGGTCAGCTGTCGGCCCCCAGCTCGTGTCGCTCCCTGTCGCACCAGACAGTTCTCTGGCACCACCGTCTTGGTCACCCGTCAGTGCATCGCCTTCGTGGCATGCACTCCTGGTACCTTGTCTCTGGTCTTCCCCGGGTTCTCCCTCCCCTCCCACCCTCGCCTGCCCTTCCCTGTCTTCCCTGTGTCAAGGGGCGGCAGCGCGCCGTTCCTCACTCCTCCTCGTTCCCTCCCACAGAGGCTCCCCTGCAGACTCTCCACCTGGACGTGTGGGGCCCAGCCCGCGTCCGTGGAGAGGGCCACGAGCGGTACTTCCTGCTGGTTGTCGACGACTACACGCGCTACACCACGGTCTTCCCCTTGCGCACCAACGGTGAGGTCCCTGATGTTTTGATCCCTTGGATCCGCGCTGCTCGTCTCCAGCTCCGCGAGCGGTTCCAGTCGGACTTTCCCGTCCTGCGTCTGCACTCTGACCGGGGTGGTGAGTTTTCCTCCGACCTCTTGGCAGCCTACTGTGCGGAGCACGGCATCCGCCAGACATTCACGCTTCCGGCCTCTCCACAGCAGGATGGGGTTGCTGAGCGCCGCATTGGCTTAGTCATGGAGGTCGCTCGTACCTCCTTGATCCATGCGGCTGCCCCCCATTTCCTGTGGCCGTTTGCGGTCCGGTACGCTGCGCATCAGCTCAACCTCTGGCCCCGTGTCTCTGCTCCAGAGACCTCGCCCACACTGCTGTGGACGGGGCAGGTTGGCGATGCGTCACGTTTCCAGGTCTGGGGTGCTCGTGCCTTTGTCCGCGTTACCACTGCGGACAAGCTCTCCGCCCGCGCTGTGCCCTGTGTCTTCCTTGGCTTTGGCCCCGACACGCCTGGTTGGCAGTTTTACCACCCCACCTCGCGCCGTGTCTTCCCCTCTCAGGACGTCACTTTTGACGAGTCGGTACCCTTTTACCGTCTGTTCCCCTACCGCACTGCTCCGCTCCCTCCCCCGCTCTCTTCCTCACCCCAGGTGCCCCTTCGGTAGACCCCCTCCCTCCCCAGGGTCCTGCTCCCTCAGGTCTTTCCCAGGTAGACGCAGTCGAGCCTGTCGAGGTAGCTGTCGACTCTGGTCCTGCGAGGGGTACTGAGCCTGGGGGTGCTGAGCCTGGGGGTGCTGAGACTGGGGGTGCTGAGCCTGGGGGTGCTGAGACTGGGGGTGCTGAGCCTGGGGGTGCTGAGACTGAGGGTGCTGAGACTGGGGGTGCTGAGATTGGGGGTGCTGAGACTGGGGGTGCTGAGACTGGGGGTGCTGAGCCTGGTGGCGCTCCCTCTTCACAGCAGCTGCGTGAGTGGTACTCTCAGCGTTGCAGCCTCCGGCGTGGGGCTACTGGAGCTGGGGGTTCTGCCGGAGTTGGGGCTGGTGGTGCTGCGGGTACTGTGTCGTGGCCGGAGCCTCCCTCCCCTCAGCAGCTACGTGAGTGGTTCGCTCGGCGCTGCAGCCTCCGGAGTGGAGCTCCTAGTTTTGAGGTGCCGCCTGCTGGAGGCCCTGCTGCTGCTGGTGCTGGTCCTGCTGGAGGTGCTGCTGGTGCTGCTGGAGGTACTGGAGCTGCTGGAGGTGCTGCTGGTGCTGCTGGAGGTACTGGAGCTGCTGGAGGTGCTGCTGGTGCTGCTGGAGGTACTGGAGCTGCTGGAGGTGCTGCTGGTGCTGCTGGAGGAACTGGAGCTGCTGGAGGTGCTGCTGGTGCTGCTGGAGGTACTGGAGTTGACACTACTGGAGCTGCTGGTGGTGCTGCAGGAGTTGGGGCTGCTGCTGGGGGTTCTGGAGCTGTCTCTGCTGGTTCTGGGGGCACTTCACGGCCGCGGCCGTACTTCGTTCCGCTCCTTCAGCAGGTTCTTGGTCAGCCGCCTCCTCCTTGTCCTGCTCCCTCCTTAGGGTGTCCTCCGCCTGTCCAGTCGCAGTCACAGTTACCGCCTACCTCGCCGCTTCCTGGTCCTTCTCCCTACACTGGTCCGACAGGCGGCCTTACGGAGCGTCGTGAGCCTGAGTCTCGTCCTGTGTCGCCTGAGTCTCGTTCTGCGTCACCTGTTCGTGCTGCTCGCACTGGTCGTCGTGTCCCGCGTCAGCGTCCTCCTGCTGTCCCAGGCACTCACCAAATGACGCTTCGTCTCTCCACTGCTCCACAGCGTGTCCCTCTGCCTTCTCCTCCTGCGTCCTCTCTTCCTGCCCTTGCTGACCCGGAGTCTGACTCTCTTTGTGCTGCTAGTCTTACTGTCACGCGTCTCCTGGCCACTGTTGTCACTGACCCTTCCTTTGAGTCAGCTGCTGCGTCTGCCTTGGTTGCTGAGCTTGTCGACTTTGCTGCTCACTGTCGTCTAGACTACGCTGCCAGTCTTGTTGCTGAGTCTGAGTCTGTCTGTCCTCCGTCCGTATGGGGTGAGTGTGCTCTTGGCACGGACGTCCTTGAGGACAGGCAGGAGGAGTTTGAGTGCTTTGCCGCCGCTGTACCTCATCTCGTGTCCATGCTGATTGCACCTGAGGGAGACCCGGATGCTCCAGACATCCCGACCCCGCGCTCTTACGCTGAGGCGATCGCGGGTGAGTACTCCTCTCAGTGGCAGACAGCCATGGATGCAGAGATGGCATCCTGGAAGTCCACTGGCACTTACGTCGACGAGGTTCCCCCTCCTGGGGCGAACATCGTCAGTGGCATGTGGATTTTCAGGGTGAAGCGGCCGCCAGGTTCTCCACCTGTCTTCAAGGCTCGTTACGTTTCTCGAGGCTTCAGTCAGCGAGAGGGAGTAGACTTCTTCCAGACCTTCTCCCCCACCCCGAAGATGACCACTCTTCGGGTGCTACTGCACGTTGCCGCTCAGCGTGACTACGAGCTTCACTCTCTTGACTTCAGCACAGCTTTCTTGCAGGGCAGCCTGCACGAGGAGATCTGGCTGCGCTGCCCTCCTGGCTTCACTGGGTCGTTTCCTCCTGGTACCCAGTGGAGCCTCCGGCGGCCGGTCTACGGTCTCCGCCAGGCGCCACATGAGTGGCACGACGCACTGAGGACTACACTTGCGGCTCTTGGGTTCGCGCCTTCAACTGCTGACTCGTCGCTGTTTCTGCGCACCGACACTTCGCTGCCGCCATTCTACATCCTCGTGTACGTCGACGACTTGGTCTTTGCCACTGCTGACACTGAGGCTCTCGCCCACGTGAAGTCGGAGCTGCAGAAGAGACACACGTGCACAGACCTGGGTGAACTGCGCAGCTACCTTGGCTTGCAGATCACCCGGGACCGAGCACGCCGCACCATCACACTGACTCAGTCACACATGGTGCAGCAGGTCCTTCAGCGCTTCGGCTTCACCTGGTCCTCGGCACAGGCCACTCCTCTGGCTATAGGTCACTCGCTCTCAGCTCCACCTTCGGACGAGTCCGTAGAGCCGAGTGGTCCTTACCCAGAGCTAGTTGGCTGCCTTATGTACCTGATGACTTGCACTCGTCCTGACCTCGCGTACCCTCTTGGCCTTCTGGCTCGCTACGTGGCTCCTGGTCGGCACCGAAAGGTGCACATGGATGCTGCTAAGAGGGTACTGCGCTACTTGTGCAGTACATCAGGCATGGGGCTCGTGCTTGGAGGGAGGAGCTCAGTTGTTCTCACTGGGCACTCAGACGCTTCTTGGGTTGACGACCAGGCTACTCAGCGGCCGTCACAGGGTTACACCTTCAGCCTTGGCTCTGGTTCAGTTTCTTGGCGTTCTACTCGCTCGTCTTCAGTTCTCAGCTCCAGTTGTGAGGCTGAGATCTACGCCACAGCCATGGCTGCACAGGAGTTACGCTGGCTCACCTACCTGCTGACCGACTTGGGAGAGCGGCCTCGTTCTCCTCCAGTGCTGTACGTCGATAACAAGGCTGCCATTGCCTTGTGTGAGGAGCACAGACTGGAGCACAGAACAAAGCACATCGCTCTGCGTTACTTCCTGGCTCGAGAGTTGCAGCAGCGTGGTCAGCTTCGTCTGCGTTACGTGGCCACTCGGGCCAACACTGCTGGTATATTCACCAAGGCACTTCAGTCTGGTGATCATTAGCGTTTCTGCACTATGCTAGGGCTTGTGCCCACTTTTCCTCACTTGCTGTAGGCTTTGCTTGTACAATGATCTATATATATACCTGCATGTTTGCTTTGCTAGGTAGAGATCACTGTACTATTTGTGTTGCATATATGCCTCTGCATGTGAACTGGCCTTGTGGCCCTTTGCTTGTGCTCAGAGTGTGTGGTGACGTTGTGATCCACCCTGAGCTTGCTTTACCTTTCTTGACTGGTCTTGTGACCCCTTGCTCTCCCCCACTTTGCCTATGGGGGTGTGTCAAATGTTATAACTGCTACTGTTGGTTAGGCTGTAGTGGGGTAGTTACTATGGGGTATAATAAGTTAGGGTTTCCTACTTGTACCCAACACTTTTCTAGTGCACTCACTCTTGTTCATTCTGACAGTAGCTCCAGCAGCACCAACTCCAGTACCCCCAGGGGCACCAGCTCCAGCAGCACCGCCAGCTCTAGCACCTCCAGCAGCCCCAGCTCTAGCAGGACCACCAGAAGCCACGGCAGCTCCAGTAGCGCCAGCTCCAGCACCTCCAGCAGCACCAGCTCCAGCAGCACCACCAGGCCCCAGCAGCTCCAGTACCTCCAGTACGAGCACCTCCGGGACCAGTGGCTCCAGAACCCCCAGCAGCTCCAGCGGCACCAGGACCCCCAGCGCCAGTAGCACCACCAGCTCTAGCAGCACGGCTCCAGCGCCGAGCAAACCACTCGCGCAGCTGCTGTGGAGAGAGTGGCTCCCGCCGGGACGAGGCACCCGAAGGACCTCCAGACGACACAAGACCTCCAGGCTCAGCACCCCCAGGCTCCACACGCGCAGGCTCAGTACCCTCAGGCTCTGCACCCCTAGACTCAGCAACCCCAGGCTCAGCACCCCCAGGCTCAGCACCCCCAGACTCAGGACCCCCAGGCTCCGCACGCTCAGGCTCAGCACCCCAAGACTCAGCACCCCCAGACCCGGCACCCACAGGCTCAGCACCCCTAGTAGCACCAGAGTCAACAGCTACCTCGACAGGCTCGACTGCGTCTACCTGAGACACACCTGAGAAGGCAGGACCCTGAGGGGGGAGGGGGTCTACCGGGGGAGGACCTGGTGCTAGGAAGAGCGGCAGGGGGGGGAGGGGGGCAGTGCGGTAGGGGAAGAGACGGTAGTAAGGAACCGACTCGTCAAACGAGACGTCCTGAGAGGACAGAACACGGCGCGAGGTGGGGTGGTAAAACTGCCAACCAGGCGCGTTAGGGGGGAAGCCAAGGAAGACGCAGGAAACAGCACGGGAGGACAGCTTGTCCGCAGACAAGTCGCGGACGAAAGCTCGAGATCCCCAGACACGGAACGCAGACGCATCGCCAACCTTCCCCGTCCACCGCAGAGTAGGCGTGGTCTCCGGCATGGATACCTGGGGCTGGAGGTTGAGCTGATGCGCAGCGTACTGAACCGCGAACGGCCACAGAAAATGGGGAGCAGCCACATGGATCATGGACGTACGAGCGACGTCCATGACCATGCCAATGCGGCGCTCAGCAATCCCATTTTGCTGCGGAGAGGCCGGATGCCCTCCGCACGACAGAAAGCTCGCAGAAGGTCGGAGGAAAACTCTCCACCTCTATCGGAGTGCAGACGCAGGAAGGTCCGAGCCGAAACTCTCGCTGAGCTGACGACGGGCAGCGCGGATCCAGTCGATCAGCACCTCAGTGACCTCACCCTTGCGGCGCAAGGGGAAGACTGTGGTGTAACGCGAGTAGTCCTCAACACCAGCAGAAAGTAGCGCTCGTGACCCTGTCCACGGACGCGGGCTGGGCCCCACACGTCCATGTGAAGAGTTTGCAGGGGAGCCTCCGTCGGAGGGAACTCGGAGGAGTGAGGAGCGGCGCGCTGCCGCCCCTCGACGCAAGGAACGCAGGTAGGGACAGGCCCCGGGGGAAGGGGAGGGAGAGACCGGGGCAGACCAGTGACAAGGACACGGGAGGCCATGCATCGGAGACGAGGCAAGGAGGGGTGACCAAGGCGGTGGTGCCAGAGGAGAGTCTGGTGAGACAGGAGGTGACACGAGCAGGGGGCAGACTCAGGACCAGACCGGGAATCTGCAGCAAACATCTGACCCGACGCAACTACTTGACTAGACTCAGCAACCGGAGGAGACACGGTAGTCAGGGTGTACAGGCTCGACCCAGGCTGACGGGTGAACGTGGCCAGGTGCCGGCCAGTCCGAGTACACGAACAGTGGGTCACCCGCTGACCTCCAGGAGTGAAGTGGTCAACCTACGCGTCCTGAAGGTCAGCTCCACTCACCAAGTTCGTGGAGAACGAGGGGAGGTGGAGGCGAGACAGAGAGCCAGACGGGACCGCCGGACACGGCAGAACCGTGGATGAGTGTGCAAGGACCGGACCCCCAGAGGGGTCAGCCAGGGAGACTGCCATTGGCCGACTGAGCGGCGAGAGTGTGGTGCAGTCGCGAAAGAAGGAGCGGGAAGCACCCGAGTCAAGGGTGAAAGTGTGCAAGACCTGAGCCGACGCGGTACCTGAGAGAGCAGACTCACCAGCACCTGGAGCAGCAGACTCACTAGCACCTAGAGCAGCAGCCTCAATGCCCAGGTCGGGCGGAACACACAGGTAACAGTCACCCTCAGCATAAATAGTCACAGCATACATAGCAGCAAGGATAGCATCATAATCAAGATCAAAGATAGCAACCCCCGACCTAAGCAGATCACCCCAGCGAGGGAGCTCAGTGGCGTCAGGAAACTGTGCACGCCAGGCATCAGTCAGGCGGCCGAAACAGCAGTGCGTGGCGTGCGGGCCGCCGCACGTCTCTCCACTGCGCTCGCCGGTGCGGAGAACGTAAGCGCAGGGACCAGCACCCCCAGACCTCCCACGCCCAGCGTACCACTCACGAAGCTGCTGGGGCGACAGGGCCTCACGAGAACGCTGCTGCTGCTGGCGCTGGCCACCGCCAAAGCCTCCCCGCTACACAGCGCCACCCCGACCAGCACCACCGCCGCCGCCACCCCCACTGCCGCTGCCGCCGCCGCCTCCACCTCCACCACCAAAGCCCCCACTCCCGCCACCACCCCCACCTCCACCCCCACCCCCTCCGCCGCCTCCACCGCCACCACCGCCGCCCCCGCCATCTCCTCCAGCACCCTTGCCCCCCTTGCTCCTGCCGTTGCGGCGCCTCCCACTAGGAGCAGACGCAGCGCCGACCAACTCAGTGCCAACGAGGTCGACAGCAGCAGTAGAGGCAACAGTGGGCAAAAGGGGGACGGAGGAGCACCCCTCAAAGAAAGGGGCACGAGGGTCACCACGAGAGGCTCCTATAGCGACTATACTCTTCTCAGCTGCAAGGAGGCGCTCCTCGAGGATGTCAACGGTGAGCGTGGTGGGGCAAAGGGAGAGGAAGTGGTCCCTCACCGAGCGAAGGGAGTCAGGGAGCCGGGTGACGAGGTAGTAGAGGGTGATGAACATAGGGGGGGGGGTTCTTGGCGCAGAACTCTGAAGGAAGCGCAGCGCGGTAGCGGGTGTCACTAGTGCGGAGGTGCGTAATGAGGTCAGCGGCTGTGGCAAAAGCGGCTAGGTCAGGGAATAGGTACGGCAGCATGAGGCGGCTAAGGGCAGCAGAGGCAGGGGAGGAGTAGCACTCAACAACAGCGTCATACAGAGTCTTAGCAGTCTTGTACTGGCTAAATTGCGCGCGCTCAGCAGACGGCAGGTGACTACGAATAGCAAGACGAGCAGCAGCATCACGTGTGGTCCACTGCGAGCGAATTGCACTGTCAGCATCGGCAGCAGGTGCAACAGAGACGCCGGACGTGTGATCGAACAGTGGGACTCCGTCCCTAGAGTCGCACTGCAGAAAAAGCTGTAGATCATCGACCCAGACCTCGAAATCGACTGCTCGACCCTCAGCATCGAAGGTAAGTACATTAGGGTTAGCTATGGCGGCAGTAGCAGTAGCAGTAGCCGTAGCAGCAGCAGCAGCAGTAACAGCGCGACTCGGCAGGGCGGCGCGGCTCGGCAGGGCGGCGCGGCTCGGCAGGGCGGCGCGGGTGCGGCGGTGTGCTTACCAGGGGCGGGAGTGTGGCAGGGCCGCGACTGGTAGGGCAGGGCCGTGGCGCGCCAGCAGGGCAGGGGCCGCGACAGGCAGGTCTGCAACGAGGCGGCAGGGCAGGGCCGCGTCAGGCAGGGCCGCGACGAGGCGGCAGTGTAGGGTGGCGACGCGGGCGCAGGGCAGGGCCGCAACGAGGCGGCAGGGCAGAGGCCGCGACGAGGCGGCGGGAGAGAAGGGGCCGCGACCGGGCGGCAGCAGGGCAGGGCCGCGTCTCGGCGGCTGCAGGGAGGGCCGCGTCGGGGCCGCGACGTAGCACGGCCGCGACTAGAGGCGGCGGGGCAGGTCCGCACCGGGCGGCGAAAGCAGGCCGCAGTGGGCGGGTAGGGCAGGGCCGCGGGTACGGCGAAAGCGGGCCGCTAAGGGCGGCGCGAGGGCAGGACCGCGACTACGGCAAAAGCAGGCCGCTAAGGGCGGCGCGAGGGCAGGGCCGCGAAGGCGGCTAGGAAAGGGCAGGAGGGCCGCGACGGGCCGCACGGGCAAAGCCGCTAAGGGCGGCAGGAGGGCAGAGCGCGCGACGGCGTAGGCGAGGCAGGCGCGAGGCGCGCTTCGGGCAGGGCAGGAAAAAAAAGCTAAGACGGTGGGCCCTTAAAAAAAACGTTCCCACTAGGGAACCTGCTCTGAAACCATGTCACAAAGTAGGAAACTAGAATGACTAGAAACAGGACAGTACAAGGTTTGTATAGGCAAAACCTAACAGTACTGTACCCCATAAGGAGTGCCCCACTACAGCCTACAATATAGTTCTGTCAAACATTATATATGTTATTGTTGTGTAGGCTACAGTGGGTTAGCCTTTAGGGGGTACAACACTCTAGGGTTTCATATTTGTATCACCCATGTTTCTAGTCAAACCACTTCTCATTCTAAAAAAAAAAAAAAAAAAAAAAATCGCGACCGCACTGCTCTAGAGCAGCTTCCTTGACCGGTTGCTGTCTCCCTGGCTGACCCCTCAGGGGGTCCGGTCCTTGCGACCTCCACCACTGCCCTCCCCTGTCCTGCTGTCCCATCTGGCACACTGTCGGGCCTTTACCTCCCCTCGTTCTCTACGAATTTGGTGGCGGCTTCCGCGCTCCAGGATGCGGGTGTTCACCAGTTCACCCCTGCCTACGAGCGTGTGACGCACTGCACGTGTGCCCAGACGGGTCGTTACCTGGCTACCTTCACTCGGCAGCCGGGGTCGGACTTGTACACACTGACCACTGAGCCCCCTCAGGTAGCTGCGTGTGCGTCTGCGTCAGGTCAGCTGTCGGCCCCCTGCTCGTGTCGTACGCTGTCACACTGGACTGTCCTCTGGCACCACCGCCTTGGTCACCCGTCGCTGCAGCGCCTTCGCGGCATGCACGCCCGGTACCTTGTCTCTGGTCTTCCCAGGGTTCTCCCTCCCCTCCCACCCTCGCCTGCTCCTCCCTGTCTTCCCTGTGTCGAGGGGCGGCAGCGCGCTGCTCCTCACTCCTCCTCGTTCCCTCCCACAAAGGCTCCCCTGCAGACTCTCCACCTGGACGTGTGGGGCCCAGCCCGCGTCCGGGGACAGGGCCACGAGCGGTATTTCCTGCTGGTCGTCGACGACTACACGCGCTACACCACGGTCTTCCCCTTGCGCACCAAGGGTGAGGTCCCTGATGTTTTGATCCCTTGGATCCGCGCTATTCGTCTCCAGCTCCGTGAGCGGTTCCAGTCGGACTTTCCTGTCCTGCGTCTGCACTCTGACCAAGGTGGTGAGTTTTCCTCAGACCTCTTGGCAGACTACTGTGCGGAGCACGGCATCCGCCAGTCGTTCACGCTTCCGGCCTCTCCACAGCAGAATGGGGTTGCTGAGCGCCGCATTGGCTTAGTCATGGAGGTCGCTCGTACCTCCATGATCCATGCGGCTGCCCCCCATTTTCTGTGGCCGTTTGCGGTCCGGTACGCAGTGCATCAGCTCAACCTCTGGCCCCGTGTCTCTGCTCCAGAGACCTCGCCCACACTGCGGTGGACGGGGCAGGTTGGCGATGCGTCGCGTTTCCGGGTCTGGGGTGCTCGTGCCTTTGTCCGCGATACCACTGCGGACAAGCTCTCCGCCCGCGCTGTGCCCTGTGTCTTCCTCTGCTTTGTCCCCGACGCGCCTGGTTGGCAGTTTTACCACCCCACCTCGCGCCGTGTCTTCCCCTCTCAGGACGTCACTTTTGACGAGTCGGTACCCTTTTACCGTCTGTTCCCCTACCGCACTGCTCCGCTCCCCCCCCCCGCCTCTCTTCCTCACCCCAGGTGCTGCTTTGGTAGACCCCCTCCCTCCCCAGGGTCCTGCTCCCTCAGGTGTTTCCCAGGTAGACGCGGTCGAGCCTGTAGAGGTAGCTGTCGACTCTGGTCCTGAGCGGGGTACTGAGCCTGGGGGTGCTGAGACTGGGGGTGCTGAGACTGGGGGTGCTGAGAGTGGGAGTGCTGAGACTGGGGGTACTGAGACTGGGGGTGCTGAGACTGAGGGTACTGAGCCTGGTGGTGCTGAGACTGCGGGTGCTGAGCCTGGGGGTGCTGAGCCTGCGGGTGCTGAGCTTGCGGGTGCTGAGCCTGCGGGTGCTGAGCCTGCGGGTGCTGAGCCTAGTGGTGCTCCCTCGTCACAGCAGCTGCGTGAGTGGTACTCTCGGTGGTGCAGCCTCCGCCGTGGGGCTACTGGAGCTGGGGGTTCTGCCGGGGTTGGGACTGGTGGTGTTGCGGGTACTGTGTCGCGGCCGGAGCCTCCTTCCCCTCAGCGGCTACGTGAGTGGTACGCTCGGCGCTGCAGCCTCCGGAGTGGAGCCCCTAGTTTTGAGGTGCTGCCTACTGGAGACCCTACTACTGATGGAGGTGCTGCTGGAGCTACTGGAGGTGCTGTGGGGGCTGCTGGAGGTGCTGCTGGAGCTGCTGGAGGTGCTGCTGGAGCTGTTGGAGGTGCTGCTGGAGCTGCTGGAGGTGCTGCTAGAGCTGCTGGAGGTGCTGCTGGTAGTTGTCCTGCTGGAGGTGCTACTGGTGCTACTGGAGGCCCGGGAGCTACTGGAGGTGCTGCTGGTACAAGTCCTACTGGCGGTGCTGCTGGTGCTCCTGGTGGTGCTGCAGAGTCTGGGGCTGGAGGTGCTGCTGACAGTGCCGGAGTCGACACTACTAGTCCTGCTGTTGGTGCTGCGGGAGTTGGAGCTTCTGCTGGGGACTCTGGTGCTCTCTCTGCTGGTTCTGGGGGCACTCCACGGCCGCGGCCGTACTTCGTTCCGCTCCTTCAGCAGGTTCTTGATCAGCCGCCTCCTCCTTGCCCTGCTCCCTCCTTAGAGTGTCCTCCGCCTGTCCAGTCGCAGTCACAGTTACAGCCTGCCTTGCCACTTCCTGGTCCTTCTCCCTACACTGGTCCTACGGGAGGCCTTACGGAGCGTCGTGAGCCTGAGTCTCGTCCTGTGTCGCCTGAGTCTCATCGAGCGTCGCCTGTTCGTGCTGCTCGCACTGGTCGTCGTGCTCCGCATGACCGTCCTCCGCCTGTCCCTGGCACACACTACATGACTCTGCGTCCTTCCACTGCTCCGCAGCGTGTCCCTCTACCGTCTCCTCCTACGTCCTCCCTTCCTACTCTTGCTGACCCGGAGTCTGACTCCCAGCGTGCTGCTAGTCCTACTGTCACGCGTCTCCTGGCTACTGTTGTCACTGACCCTTCCTTTGAGTCAGCTGCTGCGTCTGCCTTAGTTGCTGAGCTTGTCGACTTTGCTGCTCACTGTCGTCTAGACTACGCTGCAAGTCTTGTTGCTGAATCTGAGTCTGTCTGTCCTCCGTCCGTCAGGGGTGAATGTGCTCTTGGCACGGACGTCCTTGAGGACAGGCAGGAGGAGTTTGAGTGCTTTGCCGCCGCTGTACCTCATCTCGTGTCCATGCTGATTGCACCTGAGGGAGACCCGGATGCTCCAGACATCCCGACCCCGCGCTCTTACGCTGAGGCGATCGTGGGTGAGTACTCCTCTCAGTGGCAAACAGCCATGGACGCAGAGATGGCATCCTGGAAGTCCACTAGCACTTACGTCGACGAGGTTCCCCCTCCTGGGGCGAACATCGTCAGTGGCATGTGGATTTTCAGGGTGAAGCGGCCGCCAGGTTCTGCGCCTGTTTTCAAGGCTCGTTACGTTGCTCGAGGCTTCAGTCAGCGAGAGGGAGTAGACTTCTTCCAGACCTTCTCCCCCACCCCGAAGATGACCACTCTTCGGGTGCTGCTGCACGTTGCCGCTCAGCGTGACTACGAGCTTCACTCTCTTGACTTCAGCACAGCTTTCTTGCAGGGCAGCCTGCACGAGGAGATCTGGCTGCGCCGCCCTCCTGGCTTCACTGGGTCGTTCCCTCCTGGTACCCAGTGGAGCCTCCGGCGGCTGGTCTACGGTCTCCGCCAGGCGCCACGTGAGTGGCACGACACACTGAGGACTACGCTTGCGGCTCTTGGGTTCGCGCCTTCTACTGCTGACCCGTCGCTGTTTCTGCGCACCGACACTTTGCTGCCGCCGTTCTACATCTTCGTGTACGTCGACGACTTGGTCTTTGCCACTGCTGACACTGAGGCTCTCGCCCACGTGAAGTCGGAGCTGCAGAAGAGACACACGTGCACAGACCTGGGTGAGCTGACAAGCTATCTTGGCTTGCGGATCACCCGGGACAGATCACGCCGCACCATCACCCTGACTCAGTCACACATGGTGCAGCAGGTCCTTCAGCGCTTCGGCTTCACCTGGTCCTCGGCACAGGCCACTCCTCTGGCTACAGGTCACTCACTCTCAGCTCCACCTTCGGACGAGTCCGTAGAGCCGAGTGGTCCTTACCCAGAGCTAGTTGGTTGCCTCATGTACCTGATGACTTGCACTCGTCCTGACCTCGCTTACCCTCTTGGTCTTCTGGCTCGCTACGTGGCTCCTGGTCGTCACCGACCTGAGCACATGGCTGCTGCTAAGAGGGTACTGCGTTACTTGTGCAGTACATCAGGCATGGGGCTAGTGCTTGGAGGGAGAGACTCAGTTGTTCTCACTGGGCACTCAGACGCTTCTTGGGTTGACGACCAGGCTACTCAGCGGTCGTCACAGGGTTACACCTTCAGTCTTGGCTCTGGTTCGGTTTCTTGGCGTTCTACTCGCTCGTCGTCAGTTCTCAGCTCCAGTTGTGAGGCTGAGATCTACGCCACAGCCATGGCTGCACAGGAGCTGTGCTGGCTCACCTACCTGCTGACCGACCTGGGAGAGCGGCCTCGTTCTCCTCCAGTGCTGTACGTCGATAACAAGGCTGCCATTGCCTTGTGTGAGGAGCACAGACTGGAGCACAGAACGAAGCACATCGCTCTTCGTTACTTCCTGGCTCAAGAGTTGCAGCAGCGTGGTCAGCTTCGTCTGCGTTACGTGGCCACTCAGGCCAACACTGCTGATATATTCACCAAGGCGCTTCAGTCTGGTGATCATCAGCGTTTCTGCACTTTGTTAGGGCTTGTGCCCACCTTGCCTCACTTGCTGTAGGCCTTGTCTGTACTGTGATCTCTATATATACATATACCTGCATACTTGCTTTGCTAGATTGAGATCACTATATGCCTCTGCTTGTGAACTGGCCTTGTGTCCCTCTGCTTGTGCTCAGAGTGTGTGGTGACGTTGTGATCCACCCTGAGCTTGCCTTGTCTTTCTTGACTGGTCTTGTGACCCCTTGCTGTCCCCCACGTAGCCTATGGGGGTGTGTCAAACATTATATATGTTATTGTTGTGTAGGCTACAGTGGGTTAGCCTTTAGGGGGTACAACACTCTAGGGTTTCATATTTGTATCACCCATGTTTCTAGTCAAACCACTTCTCATTCTTAACAAGTTCTGACAGTAAGCACTCGCACTTAGAGCCCTTGGTAATCAGTCGGTTCTGCTGCAAGCGCCGAAACACCTCCTCTAATTTTCGTAAATGCTGCTTCTGAGTCTTGCTGTACACCAGGGTGTCGTCCAAGTAAATGATGGCTTTTTTGTCCAACATGTCCCGAAACACCCCGTTCATGGTGAGCTGGAACGTCGAGGGCGTGTTCGTCAACCCGAACGGCATCACAGTGTACTCGTAACTGCCGTAGCAGGTGCGAAAAGCAGTCTTCGGGCAGTTGTTAGCGAACACGCGAATCTGATGGTAGCCACTCCGCAAATCGATTTTCGATAAGAAGCGAGCCCCGCGAAGTTGATCCAGGAGGTCGTCCGCTCGCGGAATCGGGTAACGCGATTTTATAGTGATCCGATTCAACGCTCGATAGTCGATGCATATGCGCAGGCCTCCGTCCTTCTTCGGCGTGAATAGTATCGAGGCGGCGAAAGGTGACGTGCTCAGCCGGAGAAAACCTTTCAGAAGCAGATAATCCAATGTTTCCGCAACTCGTCAAGCTCCGGTTGGCTGAGCCGCCACTGGGACCAAACAGTTGGTTACGCGCCTGGCTCCAGCTCAATCCTGTGGTCTTCTGGTCGTTTATGTGGCAGCCCATCAGGCAGGTCATCCGCGAAAATTTCGGGATACCTCCGAATTATGTTCGCCACGTCGTCAGGTATAGCAGCGCTGAACGTGTCAATGTCGGCGATTTTATCGGACGCAACCACCTCGTACAGCTGTACGGCGTAGCCTTTCGCTCGTCATTTTATCACCCTCTTCAGCATTATCGCGTTGATACGTGTCGTCATCGGCTCCGGCTCTGCCCATTTCGGAAGCGTCACACGTCCCTTGTTGCTCAGCACCGTGCACGCCCCCGTCGTCTAGTCGATCATCGGATTATATCGCTGTAGCGAATCTCGTCCCAGTAGCACATCGCAACCGTCCAATGTAGTCGCCAACATCTTCATTGAAAACCCGAAATTGTCGCCAGACTTCATCCGAATTTGTCGCACCTCGTCCCTGATTGCCAGTGGTGTTCCGTCCACAAGTCGCACGTCAATCTCGTGCAGACACCTGTCTGCTTAACTCGGATTTTTTTTTGCGTTCCCAGGTTGACGAGACTATGGCTCACCCCACCGTCAACAAATATTTTTTATTTTATATCCGTTAACCCTCCCCACGACCAGCACAGGGTGATCCACGTGTTCATCCACCTTATTCGTTCGGTTGCGGTCGATAGCCCGTATCGGTACCACTACTCGGTGGGGATGTTAATTGCCGGGCGACTTAGTCTCGTCAGTAGGTGGCCCGACTGCTACTGATTCGTCTCTTTTCCCGACCCCTCTCCGTCGTTCCTGTTCCCCTGTTTCAGCTTCGGGCAGTCTTTCCTCCATTGGCCCGGTTGGTTGCAGTTGAATCACGTGTTTGGTGCACGTCTCGGCGCATCCACACCGTTGATAGTGGGCTGGCGAGGCGGTCCACGAAATTGATTGCCCTCCTGGGAACTCAATCTCGCCCACTGCATCAGCGCGTCCGTTGATTCGGCCAGGTGGACGGCATCGAAAAAGTAGCGTGGCCTCGTTCGTCGCACCTCGTACTGCACCTCGTATTTGAGGCCTGCGAAATATTTGTCGAGCCGCTCCGCGTCATTCATATCGTCCACTTGGTCGGCCAAGGCGCAGAACGTCGCCGTGTAGTCTTGGACCGATGTCACCTGCTTCCAGGCACGCAGCTTCATGCGAGCAGAATCTGAGGCGGATACATACTCAAATCTGGCTCGCAGCGCGGCGCCCCACTCCGGCCATGTGCGTATCGTGGCCACTCCGAAGATTGTAGTTGCTCGTTGCATGACAGGTGTCCAGGTCCCGTCGTTCGCACGTGATATCCCTGCCGAATTTCCCTCGATCTAAAGCGTTCGTCTCCACCACTCCAACGCAGCTCCGCGTAACAGTGACACTGCAAAATTCATGCGAGTGGCATCATCAGCAATTTGCGCAGCATTATAGAAAACCTCCACGTCGAACATTCACGCGGACAAAATGACAGTTTTGTCGCTGGGGTTGAACGGGGGCAGGTTCGTCGGTTTTATCTTGACAGTTGTCGAAACTGCTGCTGTCGCATGCACTGCTGACAGTTGTACGAAAGAAGAGTGCGTAGAATGCAATATCGCGGAAGTGATTACAACTACTGAATGAGATGGCTAGCTAGGTCGAGGTCGCGGGGCCGCGCAAGGTTGGGTGCAGGTTTGGGGTTGGGAAACCCGAAGGCGACGCGAGAGACGTTCGGAAGGCGAGGTCGTCAGACCGAGCCTGAATTGTACGCGCATAGAGTGCTTCAGTAAGGAATTAGGAAAATTCCTTACAATAATCTTAAGCTCATGCCTTTGCTCAATGTACTGTTTTGCTTCGATAGTGCAATACTTGCTCGCTCGCTCAATTGCACTCGTAACAGTGTCCAACAAGGCCAGTCTGCCCTCCAACAAGGCCAGTTGTCCAACAGAGCCAGTTTCGGGGGCCTCAGTGCTGCCAAATGTACCTACTGTTCAAGGTGGCCCAAGCATGCTGTTCGGACCAATCTTTAGGTTTCCCATCCGATCTTAGGTCCACCTTAGGTTTCCCATGTGGCGCCCACCACGCCTCACATCACAGTTGATCGTTACGCCATATCGCCACTGAGAAAGGAACAAAAGTCCTACTCACTCACAAGTCGTGGGATCTACTAGTAACGAGGCGCCTTTGAGGATTTTGTTTCCCATGGCATTGTCGCATGTCGTGCAGCGCCATGGCGTTGACTATTGAGTTCACTCAATTTGATTTTCATGGCGTCGACCTTTCATGTCCCGCCACAGGAAACAGCCATAGGGCTCCTCAAGTCGCATGATCGTAGATCAAACCGTCTAACGTGCCTGTACTTGCTTCGTACTGGTCAGTGACCGTCCGATTCAACCGACCGCCGGCTCCGCAATGGCCGTCACGACTTGACTCGATTCACACATGTTCTGTGTATCGCCAGCTGCCTAGGCTAGTTTGTCTAGCCACTCGCTTCGAGGCAGCCATTTTGCTTCCTAGTATCTCCGCAGTGATCATGGCCCGTCGACTGTGCCTGCTGCTGCTGCTGCTGTTGGCAGGTACGCCGCCTTCTATGAAGTCGTCCCGTCCCATGCCAAGGGTGCTGCTGCTGTTGAGCATTTCAGTCCTTAGTCGTGAAAACCCTAATTGGCAAAGACGAGCGTGTTCCAGTCCTTTTTTCTTTGGAGCCAGTTTTTTTAATCAACCTGGTCACTTTGCTTGGAGCTCTTTTTCCTGTAGCGTGTTCCACCTGCTTTGTGCTATCCTGTACTGTGCCGTGCCTTGCCTTGCCGTGCTGTCACACTCTGCTGTGGCGCGGCGTACGATGCGGCGAACCTGTGCTGATGTGTGCTGAGACCCTGTCACTCGGGCTCATGATGTGCAGGCTGCTCGTTCGAGTTGGACCTTCCGGCCGCAACCCGCCCTGCAATTGCGGTAACTGCGCGCGCAAGCACCTTCCCCCTTCCCCCCTGGTCATTATTTTCTTTCCGCTTGACCATTCTCCTTAGCTAACGGGGTTCGTCCTGCCGCGTTTAATATATCTCAATTTGCTGCATCACGTGTGGTAGCTTTGCTGACGCAGAGTTAGCGTCTCACTGCCAGAGCTATAGCGTCTCACTGCCAGAGCTATAGCGTCTCACTGCCAGAGCTATAGCGTCTCACTGCCAGAGCTATAGCGTCTCACTGCCAGAGCTATAGCGTCTCACTGCCAGAGCTATAGCGTCTCACTGCCAGAGCTATAGCGTCTCACTGCCAGAGCTATAGCGTCTCACTGCCAGAGATATAGCGTCTCACTGCCAGAGCTATAGCGTCTCACTGCCAGAGCTATAGCGTCTCACTGCCAGAGCTATAGCGTCTCACTGCCAGAGCTATAGCGTCTCACTGCCAGAGCTATAGCATTCACTGCCAGACCCCGCACCGGCGTACTCATGTTTTCTCACTGCCGCCTTGTTTCTCCCTCCGCTCGCTCCATGCAGCATGCCGCGACGTATGTGGTTGGCGGCAAGAAGGGCTGGCCTGGCGTTAAGGATTGGAAAAAACCGATTATCTACCTTGATGATGTTCTAGGTTCGTGTTTAGATATTTTTATATTTTTTTTTCAGTGCCAGACTGTTTGCGCAAGAAGAATTCTATCACCATGAAATCCTTTTTGCATTCGACTTTCCCTGTCTCCCCTGAATAACTGCCATCGCTGCTTACCTTGTCACCGTTTGACCATCCTTTTCTTGCGTCCCCCAATAATTTTGTGGATCGTGTAACACCATCAGCAAGCACTGCTTGGTTGCATGCACTCGAGCACAGAAACCCTATTTTCTTTTTCCGAATCGTTCTCGAATTCGTTGTGGTTCCTCTTCTGCTTTGCAGTCTTCAAGTGGGGAAGCGACACCTTGACCGGCCTATTTGGCCCGGAGCACAGCGTTGCTATTCCGAAAGCGTCGGGTTCAATCGCCATCTGCAATATCAAGGACGTTGCCACGATGGTCGTGAAGCCTACACGCAAAATCAGAAGGTCTTTTACGGTTACAAGCCCCCCCTATTTTTTTAGCACAGTTGGGAAGGACTGCAGCAAGCGTGGGATTAAGTTTTTTCTGGGAGCAGGCGTAGTCCCCTAGATTCGTTTAGGACCACACTGATCCATCAGCCTTGGTAGGGAAAAAAGTGCTGACGATCAGTGTTACCTCAGAAAAAAAGCTGTAATTTCACCGTGCTAAAAAAACGCTGATTGTGTATGGTTTGAATTTCAAGCAGTAGTACAGATTACAGAATTGAATTGTAACATCTTTCATGGATGGATTGGGAGTGGCGAGAGAAGCAGGTGGGCTAGAGGGGGCAGAGTAACAGGTGGGCTAGGGGCAGGGCCCAAAATTGGTTTAGGCCAACCCTTACAAATCAGGGTTGTAGCCCCTCCTTACCAGGGCCCTAGATATCAGAATCCGTTCAGACTTTTTTTTTGTTCCTAGTCTGCACTAAGACTTTTTTTAGGCACCCTGTCTGATGTTTCAGAGTTTTTTTAACATACTTGTCTGTAATTTCAGACTATTTTTAGTAGTGTAGGCTGGGCCTCAGACTTGTATCGGGGGTGCACTCTGAAACCGATAATACAGGGGTTCGCGCCAGCCTGGCAGCGTGTAGCACTAACCCCGTCAATCACGGGCGGGAACCCACAATTTCGCCAGCGCGGCATCGCACGGTCGCGTTGGTATAGAATGCTGTAATCACAACCAATCCTGACCAATCGCGGCTGCGCCGCAGGTGTTGGGCTGAGAAATAGTCCTTAGGATCTTTGCAGGGGTGAATTCTGGGTAGAACTGATGTAGTAGCGGAAGCGTTTTTAATAAAGAGTTTGTGAACCACCTTGCGCTAGTGTGTGAGGGCAAAGTTGATTGATTAAGGCAAAGAGATACAGGATTATATATAAGAGTACAAGGAATACAAAGAGATACAGTTATAACTACTTTACTGTTGCTGTTGCGGTTCGATACAGTGACGACTCGGGCAACTGCTCTGTAGCGAGTCAGTTGTGTGTCCTTGCTGTCGTGCTGTACTTGTCAGGTCAAGGGTCGCTGACTTTTGACCTTCGCGTAACCTCCAGCAGTTGCTCAACCTCCGAGGGTTGACTCGCTGATGCTGCGATATGTTGTGCTTCGCTTGTACCTTGATGTTTCGACACGACAGAGGCGCTTAGAATTAGTTGTTTCCAACACTCCCCTTCGCTTCTGGAGTGTCGCTGCTGGTGACGTGGCTTTGTCCAGTCAGCAGCATGCAGTACTCGAACTTCTGTTCTCCGAGCTTCTTGGTCAAGTAATCAGCTGCCATCTCGGATGTGGGGCAGTATGACAGCTCGAGTCTTCCTTTCTCGATCTCGTCCTTCACGAAGAAATATCGCAGGGCGATGTGTTTCGTCCTGTTCGCAAAGCCGTTCTTGTTGGCGATGCGAATTGCTGACTGGTTGTCGCAGAACAGGGTGAAGCTGGGTAACTGAGCTAGCTTCGCTTCTTCCAGGAGTTCGCGAAGGTAGAGTCCTTCCTTGGTGGCTGAGCAGAGTGCTATATATTCTGCTTCAGCTGAGGAGAGCGCGATTAATTCTTGTTTGCTCGACTGCCAGGAGATAGGTCCGATGGGTTCGAACCGATAGATGTAGCCGGTGCGCGAGCGTCTGTTGTCGGAGTCGCCCGCGTGATCGGCGTCGACGTAGCCGATTAGCTTAGGCGTTGTAGTTGCGTTCTTGTGGTAAGTCAGACCGATCGTTGGGGTGCTGACGAGGTAGTGAAGAGCGCGGTCGAGCTCCGCCAGATGTTCCGTTTCAGGCTTCTTGAGGTAGGTGGCGAGCTGGCTTGCAGAGTATGATAGGTCCGGGCGGCAGGTGACAGCTGCGAAGAGGAGGCATCCTAGCTTCCTCTGGTAGTCGCGTGTGCCGGCGGGCTTGAGTAGAGCAGAGCCTCCCTTGATGTTTCCTGTCGTGTAGCGGTACGGTGTGGAGATGACGGTCGGTGTGAGTGCGAAGCGCTTGGCGATGGTGTCGGCGTATTTCGCGGCGCTGAGATAGATGGCGTCTTCCTCTTCCCGGATGTTGAGCCCGAGGTACTGTGTGACGGTAGATGAGACCGTGAGTGTGAGGTCTTGCTGCAGCTCCCCTTCGAACCAGGTTGTGACACCGTCGGTCGAGCCGATGTAGAGCAGATCGTCTACATAGACGATTAGCAGGATGTAGTCGGTACCTTTCGTAAGCCGGTACATGCCTTGATCGTGCGGTAGTTGCTTGAAGCCGATGCGAATGAGGCGAGCGTGCAGGTATTGTTGCCACAGTCTCGGAGCCTGCTTGATCCCGTAGAGCGACTTCAACAATTGACAGACTTGGTTAGGCTCTCCGTTGGAGCCGTGCGGTAACTCGACGAAGATTTCTGCGTCGACAGGTGCGTAGAGAAATGCGTTCGCGACGTCGATTTGTCGCAACTTCTTCTTCTTCATGGCGGCGATCGCGAGGAGGATTCGCAGTGAGGTATGTCGGCTGACAGGAGCGAATGTCTCGGTGAAGTCGCGTCCATGTTCTTGGTCGAAGCCACGTACGACCCAACGCGCCTTAAACTTGTCGATGGTGCCGTCAGCTTTTGTTTTTACACGGAAGACCCATTTTTTGGTGAGTACTGTCTTGTTCCGTGCCACGCTGATAGGGACAACCTTCCAGGTGTTGCGTTCCTTCAGTGCTTTCAGCTCCCTGTCCATGGCTTCGCGCCATTTTTCCCTATGCTCCCCCCCCAGAGCCTGTTGAACTGTCGCAGGCTCCTTAGGAATGGCTGCGCCATGGACCGCGGTGACGAGTCCAAGGATCTGGAGTCCACTCTGTGTGTAGCGGGGGAGTGTGGTATCCTCGCGATAAACTGCTTCGTCTCCCGCTTCTGGATCAGGTGAAATTTGGTCCTACGCGTTCTGCTTCGTTGGTGTTGACTTGTGCAGGTGTAACGTAACCGTTGTCAGCGAAATGGTAATAGGCTTCGGCGTTGATGCTTTCGTGTGGGTTTTCGTCGTCCATCGGAACGTCGACTGAGCAGTAGGGGAGAGGTCCGGCTTCTTCCGAGGCTCTGTCCACGTTTTGCTCATCCCAGTCAGCTTCATCTTCTGCCGAAGCGAAGGCTCGGGTACCAAGAAAGCCATCGCTGCGGGCGGGGTTTCCTTCTTGCAAGTTGGCAAGGTAGTATCGGAGGGTGAGGTTTTCGTAGAAGATGACATCACGTGCTGCTACTGTTTCCTTTGTTTCGACGTCGAAAATCTTTCATGCGTTGTAGTGTTTTTCGATGCCCAGGTGTAATCCCCACTGTGCCCGTTGGGAGAATCGACCGGCCCGTGCAGATGGGGGTTGGTACTGTACCATGCAGCCGAAGACTCTCAACATTTTTGTGCTGCCCAGTTTTCCTGTCCACATCAGATGCGGTGATGCGTTGTTCGGGAGCGATGATGACGAGAGCAAGTTGTGCAGCATGACGGCGTGGTCCATTGCTTCGGGCCACTGGTGGTTGGGCAGGTGCATGCCACGTAGCAGCTTGCGCATGGTGTTCAGGAGGGTCCTGTTCATCCTTTCTGCTACACCCTGCTGTTGATGGGCGTAGGGAAGGGAGATGAGTCGCTTGATTCCTCTCTCTGCCAAGTAATGCTTGAACCTCTGTGAGGTGTATTCTCCTCCCCCCTCTGATTGGAAGCTTTTGAGTTTGACGCCCGATTCTCGTTCTGCTACTGGAAGCCAGGCGACGAAGGCTTCGAAGACCATGTCACGGCTTGGAAGATTTAGGTGCCAGACGTATCGAGTGGCTGCGTCGATGAAGGTGATGGTGTAGTTGTACGCGTTTTGTCCAGGCTCGCGGTTGTACAGAATATCGCTGTACACCTTCTCGAGTGGCGCGTAAGCTGGTGCACTTGGGTTGTGGTGAGACACGAACGGTTGATGCGGTAGGTCAGCTTCGGGACAGGTGAAGCATGTTCCACGGGCTCGCTGAAGTTCTCTGCCGTCAGTTAGAAGTAGAGAGTCTTTGTCGAGTACGCCTGCTCTTATTGTGTTGTTTAACACTGTGTTGCTTGGATGTCCCATCCTTGCGTGCCAGGTTCTTTCACTGGCGCGGTGTCTGGGTGAGCGTCGGTACATGTCGGAGTTTGAGTAGAAGCCGGCGGTTACGTTGGCGCTTCGGTGGACTTCTCTTTGTTATAGTCACAATAGGCTTGAATGTGCCTAAAACGAAAGATAGAGAGCACAGACGGATTTCTGCACAGCGGCTTCAAACGTTGATAGCGTTCTGCTCACAGCTGCAAATGACTTGATTCAAATTGGATCTGGAGCGTCTTCACGTCTTCTACAATTAGCAATTTAGATTGCACGATTTGATAAAGAATTGACGACACAGCGTCGGTTTGAACGAACGGTACTATGGCAGCCACTATAGTCTTAGAACACAAGATAGGAAGAGTTACGAGTTGGGAATGACTCCCAGCTCCTACAAACCCCAAGAGCCGAGGTACAGTGATGTGGAACAGTGCCACACTGTCCCCAACCACGAAGGGTCTCGAAACTACCCTTCACTAGGGCCTACACCAAGTGAAATGTTACACTACACAAAGTAATGTAACTA
This sequence comes from Closterium sp. Naga37s-1, assembly GCA_947471745.1. Classification (NCBI taxonomy): domain Eukaryota; kingdom Viridiplantae; phylum Streptophyta; class Zygnematophyceae; order Desmidiales; family Closteriaceae; genus Closterium; species Closterium sp. Naga37s-1. Next base: position 3,918,278 of record CANJKZ010000056.1, on the reverse strand, counting down.
TCTTCAATATCTTGAGGTGTACCCTTTTTGGCAAGCTTCGAAATCACTTGAGGCTTGACACCAAGGCTCGGGCTCTTCATCACAAACTCATCCTTGAGTTCTTGATGGGTCTGCTGCACACACCTGCGACACGCCGAACGTTCGACACAGGACAAAATAGAAACCGCGCACGACAAAATAGAAACCGCGCGCGAGACACAAACGACCGCGTAACACGCGTCTAGCGATAACTCGCTATTGACTCGACACACACACTCGACATCATGACTCAACATTCACACACAATTATAAGCATGAAATATATATTATCCCATGCCCTCATACCATTCCATACACACACACATTCACGCACACGGACAACAAGCCGAGTGCAAACCGTAGGGTTGCACCAACAAACTCCCCCTCGGATTGTTGGCCTTAGGATATGTTGCTCTCTCAGTTCAGAGCCATCCCAGCCAGCTTGCAACACTTCCTATGCTGCTGCTCCACCAGCCTCTTGGTCATCATGTCAGCCGGCTGCCCCGTGGTCTTCACGTAGCGCAACTCAACTTCACCCGCGGTTATCATGCTCCTCGTCCAATGCCACTTCACCATCATGTGCTTCGTGAGTCCATGCAACACAGGGTTCTTAGCAAGAGCAATGGCACCCTGTGTCCCTGTCTTCTGACACCCTGGCTGTCACAGTACAGTGGGGTAGGTCCTTGCTGCTCCTCCCCCAATTCAGCCAACAAACGCCGCTGCCACACAATCTCCCGTACGGCACGGAAGAGTGCCATGTACTCGGACTCCACCGAGCTCAAAGCTTGGTCAACCTGCTTCTTGCTCTCCCAAGCAGTTGGGCCTCCACCAACACAGCATATGAAGCCTCCCACACTTGTCATGTCCTCTGGTTCTGATGCATATGAAGCATCCGAGTAGGCGGTGAGGAACAAACGCCCGGGTTCAACACCATCCGCGCCCTTTTGGCGCCTTTGTGCCGCCGCCGAGTATTGCAGCCCAACGGTCGGTGTTTGGCCAAGATACTTGGCCACCCTCATTCCAGCTGCTACCTGCTCCTCATTAGGGCATTGCACAACCCTAGCCAGCTGCCCGGTAGCAAACGCGACGTCCGGTCGGGTGTTTACCGCCGCATACATGAGGCTGCCCACCAACGAGTGAAATCGGCGCCTCTCCTCTTCACCAACGCTCTCCTCCTCTGGTCCCTTCACACACTTGAACCCAGAGGGAAAGGGTGTAGCCACATGGCCTTCACTCTGCCCAAAGTTGGCAGCCAATGCCTCCAGGTACTTTCGTTGATGCACCCGCATGCACCGCTTCTCCACATCTCGTTCGATGTGGAGCCCAAGGTAGAAGCTCACGTCACCAAGGGCCTTGCACTTGAACTTGTCTTGAAGCTTCAGCATCACCTCCTTCACAAGGTCAGAAGAGGGTGAGAAAATGAGGATGTCATCCACATAAACCACCATGAAACTCCTCTGCTCCCCTTCGCCAAGCATGAACAAGGAGTGATCGGCCGTTGAGGGAGTGAAGCCGATCCCCTCCAATACTTCGCGCAGCTTCATGTACCATTGCCTAGGGGCCTGCTTCAGCCCATAGAGGGCCTTCTTCAGCTTCCACACTCTGCCACTACCATCATCAAACCCCTCTGGCTGCGCCATAAAAATCTCCTCCTCAAGGATGCCGTTAAGGAATGCCGTTACGATGTCCATTTGCTTTACTACCCATCCTTTGATGGCGGCTCCCGCGAATAGGGTTCGCAGCGTCGTCGGCTTCACCACAGGGGCAAACAGCTCCTTGAAGTCCACCTTCTCCTTCTGCTGGTACCCCTTGGCTACAAGCCTAGACTTGTAGCGCTCGATCTTGCCGTCGGCATCCGACTTGATTTTGAAGAGCCACTTGGACGTTATCGCCGTACGCCCCTCCGGTAGCTCCACCAATTCAAACGTGTCATTCTCCTCGATGCTCTTCAGCTCACTCTCCATGGCCTTCTTCCACTCCTCAGCATCACTACTCTCCAAATCCTCCTTGAGAGTTGCTGGTTCTCCCGGCATCTCCACCGGAGAGAAGAACGCGAAGGCACACTCCTCGTAGTCACTCTCCTCGTCGTCTCCGACCATCATTGCCGCTCCGGCCAGGGCTGACTTGCCCTGCTTTCCCGGCGCATCATAGGTCAGCCTATTAGGGGGTTGAACTCTCCTCTTCCCCCTTCCTTCCTCCTCAGCTGCAGGGACTTAAAGGCCTTGGCGTTGCTGCGGTGTGGCTCGAATCCGTGGAGCACTCGTAGTACGGGAAGGGAGTGACGGTGCACGCTCGCTCACTTGCTGCACCTCCTCCTCTTCTTCCTCTGCATCATTGGCCTCCTCTCCCCCATTCACAAGGGAGGATTGCCTTGTGGTTGTGCTGCCGCTGCTCAGCTCCAAAGGCAACTCCACATGCTCCAAACCGGAACTCTTCACCTCCCCAAACCGCACGCCTATCTTCACCTCATTCTCCGCCTTCCAATCCTTGTACATGAAGTTCTCCATGAACTTGCAGTCCCTGCTCACCAAGAACTTCTTGGTGAATGGGTCCCAAAGAAGCCATCCCTTGCTGTTTTGAGCCATGCCCAAGTGCACGGCCCACACCGCCTTGGCACCAAGCTTGTTGTGCCGAAGATGCTTATGCACGAGCGCCATGCACATGCACCCGAACACCCGAAGCATATCCACCTTTGGCTTCCTTCCTAGCCACTCCACATAGGGCACCCATTTGTCTGCTCCCACATGAGTCAAGGCTCTGTTCTTGGCCACACACGCGCTCCGCACCGCATCAGGCCAGAAATAGTCGGGTAGCCCGGCTTCAATGAGCAACCCGCGTGCCGCCTCCGTGATTGTGCGGTTCGCTCGCTCGGCGATGCCGTTCATTGCAGGGGAGTATGGCATGGTGAGGGAGTGCCGAATACCATTCTTCTTCAGCCACAACCCAAACTCCTTGCTCAGGAACTCTCCCCCTCGATCGGTGCGGATTGACTTGACTAGACGGTCTTGTTGCCGCTCCACCATCGGGAACCAATCCGTCTTCAACGTTTCAGCCACGTCGCTCTTCTTGGCCAGCACGTACACCCAAGTCATGCGGGTGTAGACGTCGACAATGGTGAGAAAATACTCAGCTCCAGCAGCTCCAAGCTTCAGGGGGCCCACCACGTCCATCACCACCTCATCAAGCGGTGCCTTTGCCGTTGCCTCCGAACTAGGGAACGGAAACCGGGTGAACTTGGCTTGAATGCACGTCGGGCAGCCAAGCACCTCATCGGGCTCCCCCTTCACACGTATGCCAGCAACCATCTCATTCTTCACTAGCTGCTGCAAGATGGGCAGGGCCACATGCCCCATGCGCCGATGCAAGGTGAGCCAATCACACTCCCCCGTAGCCGAAGTTGGATTGGAGAATGCCGCGCTCGCAATAGCGCCCCACATACTCTCTCCGTAGTCCTCCTCCGCTGCTGCCTCTGGGTTCTCCTCACCCTTTTGCTGCTCCTTGGTTGCTGCACCACTCTCCTTAGGTTCACTGAACTTGCTGGTCCCTCCAGGTTTGCTCTTCTTGAGCTCATTCTCCTTAGCGCGACCGTTCGCGCCATCGTCGCTACCGACCGCTCCATCCTTGATGCTGATGCTTGCTGCCACTTGCCTCTCCTTAGGCATAGGGACCACTGGGATCTGCCACATCTCGTTGTAGACATCCCTGTCCTCATGAAGGTCCCAAAGAATTCGATCGCCAAGCCTTGCGGTGTAGGTCTTGGCTCCCTTCGAGTTCGTGTCCATGCCGGCCTTTGCCAACCGCCGCACGGAAATCAGGTTTGCAGCAAGGCTGGGCACCCAAAGCACGTTCTTGAGGCCCACCATCTTCCCATCATCACCCTTGAACATGGCCTTGCCCATGCCTTTCACCTCTGCTCGCTGCCCCAAAGCCGATGTGACATGCTTCACCGGTGACGGCTCGAGTTCGGTGAGCAAGTCCGGGCGAGGTGTCATGCTATAGGTAGCGCCACTATCAATCACCCAATAGTCCAGGGGGTGTAGGGTCACCTTCCCCACAGCTGCTGGCTCCTCAAGGCCTTCATCCTTCTCTGGACCAGCCGGTACTTGCGTCGACACGAAGTAGAATAGACCCGGGTATCGATCGTCGCTCGAGTCCTTGTCGTTGTCTCCGCTCTTCATGTTTGCAGCTCCGCCACCGCGACCGCCACGGCCTCCACGGCCTCGTCCTCTCCCTCCTCCTGCTCCTCTACCCTCTTGGCCTTGAGCAGGGGTCCAACCATCAGGGAGTTTGTAGCAGTCGCGCCACATGTGTCCGCTCTTGTGGCAATAGTGACACTCGCCGTCGAATCGGCCGCGACCGCGTCCGTAGCTCTTGTCGTCGCTGCCGTAACCGCCACTCCTGCGGCCTCCGCCGAAGTTGCTGCCACCAAACCTTCCTCCCCCTCGTCCTCTGCCTCTTCCTCGACCATATCCACGGCCGATGCTCGCTGCCCCAGCGCCATCCGCACTCGCCAACTCACGGCGGCGGAAATCCTCTTGAAGGATAGCTCGCTTCACGTCTTCAAGCGAGAGGCGGGGCAAGTCGCGATTAAGGTTGATGATGAGCGAGGACCATGACTCTGGGAGTAAGGCCAGCAACTTGGTCTTCTTTTGGAGCTCACTGTAGTTCAAATCAGCTCCCTCAAGCCGCGTCAACAAGTCGAAGAATTTCTGCACCCCTTCTTCAACCGCTTCGTCTTCTTCAATTCGTAGTGCCGCCATTTGCCGTTCCAACACCACCGCTACCGCCGCTGTTGCAGGAGCATGTACACCCTTGAGAGCAGCCCATGCCTTTGGTCCTTTCTCTGGTTCACGCTGGAATGGCTTGATGTGACGGATCTGACTGCTCCCCAACGCTTGCCCAAGTAAGAGATAGCCTTGTGCGCTCTTCCGCACCCACGGGCTCTTCTCCGGGTCGTTCTCGGGGCGCTTCTCCGTTCCTTCCATCACCTCCAGCAGGTCATAGTGGTCAAAGATGTTCTCCATCTTGAAGGACCATTCAGCAAAGTTGTCACCGTTGAACTTGTCAAGCCCAAACACCCTAGGCTCATCCCTAGGTGGGCCAAGACTTGGTTGCATGGGCGCCATGGCTGAATCACGGGGTTGGCCTTGAGCTTGAGCTTCTCCACTGCCACCAGCACCTCTGCCACCCCTTTCCTCAGGTCCATACATTGTCGAAACTGCTCCAAGGGGCTCTGATACCACTTGTTATAGTCACAATAGGCTTGAATGTGCCTAAAACGAAAGATAGAGAGCACAGATGGATTTCTGCACAGCGGCTTCAAACGTTGATAGCGTTCTTCTCACAGCTGCAAATGACTTGATTCAAATTGGATCTGGAGCGTCTTCACGTCGTCTACAATTAGCAATTTAGATTGCACGATTTGATAAAGAATTGACGACACAGCGTCGGTTTGAACGAACGGTACTATGGCAGCCACTATAGTCTTAGAACACAAGATAGGAAGAGTTACGAGTTGGGAATGACTACCCTTCACTACCCCAACCACGAAGGGTCTCGAAACTACCCTTCACTAGGGCCTACACCAAGTGAAATGTTACACTACACAAAGTAATGTAACTATCTTCAATATCTTGAGGTGTACCCTTTTTGGCAAGCTTCGAAATCACTTGAGGCTTGACACCAAGGCTCGGGCTCTTCATCACAAACTCATCCTTGAGTTCTTGATGGGTCTGCTGCACACACCTGCGACACGCCGAACGTTCGACACAGGACAAAATAGAAACCGCGCACGACAAAATAGAAACCGCGCGCGAGACACAAACGACCGCGTAACACGCGTCTAGCGATAACTCGCTATTGACTCCACACACACACTCGACATCATGACTCAACATTCACACACAATTATAAGCATGAAATATATATTATCCCATGCCCTCATACCATTCCATACACACACACAATCACGCACACGGACAACAAGCCGAGTGCAAACCGTAGGGTTGATTGCTGGTGTTGCTCGTAGAAGGACATGAAGGTGCCGATTGCTGGTGTTGCTCGTAGAAGGACATGAAGGAGAAAAACTTCTCCATCATGCTCTGGTCGAAGCCTACAGGTTGATTCGCGGGAGTCTCGGTAGATGTTGCCCTGGGTCTTGTTGCCGTACCCTCCTCTGTCTGTAGGCCAGAGGCAGGAGGTGGAGTAGGAGTAGTGCCGGGAGAACCAACAGAGGAACTCCTTTCCTTATGAGTAGCCATGCCTTCTGATGTTGTAGGTGTCTTGATAGTTGAATTCCCCCTGATAGCTCTCATACCATGTTGGGCTGAGAAATAGTCCTTAGGATCTTTGCAGGGGTGAATTCTGGGTAGAACTGATGTAGTAGCGGAAGCGTTTTTAATAAAGAGTTTGTGAACCACCTTGCGCTAGTGTGTGAGGGCAAAGTTGATTGATTAAGGCAAAGAGATACAGGATTATATATATGAGTACAAGGAATACGAAGAGATACAGTTATAACTACTTTACTGTTGCTGTTGCGGTTCGATACAGTGACGACTCGGGCAACTGCTCTGTAGCGAGTCAGTTGTGTGTCCTTGCTGTCGTGCTGTACTTGTCAGGTCAAGGGTCGCTGACTTTTGACCTTCGCGTAACCTCCAGCAGTTGCTCAACCTCCGAGGGTTGACTCGCTGATGCTGCGATAGGTTGTGCTTCGCTTGTACCTTGATGCTTCGACACGACAGAGGCGCTTAGAATTAGTTGTTTCCAACAGCAGGCAGTGTTGGCAAGATTCCTTGCAAACATAAAAAGATCATCACCCGGACAGTAGACAGGGGTTGTCTATTATCCGGGTGTCTCTTATAATTTATAAACAGGCTAGCCTCATTATAAGACACCTATTTGTGTGCACCAGTTAAGCTAGTGTTAGGGTTAGGGGCAGTTGTATAACGAGGGGGTATCTTCTAAACGGTTCTTTGTCCATTTATAAGACTTATAAGACACCCAAAACCTCCCCAAATACAAGATAACCCAAGCATTTTGTCTAATGTACGAGATAAGACATATATGTCTTATATCCGGGCGATGACGGTAGCTCGCCGCGCACTGCACCTTCGCTCTACACCACGACCATCCACCACACCCCGCCTTCAATGTTGCCAACGCATGGCTCGCAGCGCGCTGCCACTCTCACGTCACCACGTCCATCCACCCCACCCCACCAGCCCAGTTGCCAACGCAGGGCTCGCACCGCGCTGCTACTCTCACGTGACCACATCCATCCACCCCATTCACCCCACCTTCCAAGGATTCACGCCCAGGTGCCGTGCATGCAATGACCACCTGGGTGATGAGAGGTCCTACTACGAGGACCTCTCATCTTCCTGTTGGACACCGTTCTTGCCCGTCTCTCTCAGGGCCCACTCCATTTGCCTCGCCTGAAACTAGTGTAGGAGCCCTTGTTTCAGGCTCCCCTTTCCTAGCTCGCTACAACTCTGCTCGGCAGGCTCAATGGCAGCCACAGAGGCTGTCGCGGATGGGCCCGACGATGAGGATGATGCAGTCGGTCGCCCAGTTTCCGACCCACTCACCGGTCTAGACTTCCTTAGGTCTGTCCTACCGAAGCACAATCCACCGCAAACGCCACCGTCGCAACCCAGCTCGAGCCGCCCACCTATTCCCAGAGAAACCCCACCTCTGCACGAGGCCGTCACTGAACCAGCGACCGCTGCGCAACAGGCGGTGCCCCATGAGGCGTCCGTCGGTGCACCTTCTCGACCCGCGCCATCGTCGAAGCTGCGGTACCGTCAGTCCACCCTTGGGTGGGCAGCTCCGCCTCCTCCATCGACCGTTGTGACTCCTGCGAGCGACGATTCTCCCATGCAGGACAGCTCGAAGCCCACGCAGGACAGCTCAAAGCCCACGCAGGGCAGCTCAAAGCCCAATTCCGACAATCCTGAGTTGAAATACGAAGAAGCTCATGAGAGATTTAAATCCAAGTGGTCCACCGATTACAGTTGGCTTGTTCTAACTAAGACCTCTTCTGGTGCCCCTTCTTTCAAGTGCAGTATTTGCTTGGAGTTTGCGGGATTGAATGGCAAGTGTGGGCGGCGTACCGAGGGAGCTACAGACGTGCAGACACAGTCTTTCAAGAAGCACGAAGGGACGGTGAAGCACCGCTTTGCTCTGCAGCGCCAGGAGGACTTGCTGCAGAAGTATGGGCGACAGCAGCGCATTGACATGCACCCGAAAGCGCAGGACATGGAGCTGCTGCAGGTGTCGTCGCTCGTGGACTCCCTGTACTTCATGGGGAAGTGCAACGAGCCCATGGACTCGTGGATCCGGCTGGTGCGCTACCTGGCGAAGAAGAAGGTGCCCGGGTTTCCCGAGCAGGGCTACGGAACATACTATAATACGTAAGGGTTTAGGGTTTATGACATTTTTTTCCCGTTGACCGTCGCTAACAACTTCGTTTTCCTTGTGTAGGTACGGATTTGGAGAGCTCACTCAAGCGATTGCCACGTGGCTTCAAACAACGCAACCGGAGCACCTTCTCTCGAGCCCTTTCATCGGGATAACACTTGACGAGAGCACCGACCGTCGGCGCAGCAAACACATGATTGTGTTTGCCACGTTTCTCCGCGATGGGCAAGTTGTCACCGAGTTCGTCGCCCATTTGACGATTGAGAAGGCTGACGCTGCGTCTTTGTGCAGCTTGTTGCTTTCCCACCTCAGGGCTGTCGGAGTTGACCTGCGGCGTATCTCGGGAGTGAGCACGGATGGCGCCTCGGTGATGGTGGGGAGTCAAAACGGTGTGGTTGCTCGTCTGCGAATGCTCGTCCCCAACCTGGTCTCGTTTCACTGCATCGCTCACCGGTGCGTTTGTGTTTAAATGTCATGTGTAAACGTCGGTGATGATTATCATCATTCTCTAACTATGTGTGTGGTTCTGTTTGGCAGAGAGGCCTTGGCTGCCAAGGCCGCGGCGGAGGCGATACCAACCTTCAACATGGTCGACGACGTGGTCCGCGCCGTCGCAGAGTACCTCGGGCGATCGTCGCCGTGGCATCAATGCTTCATGGAGCTGCAGGAGGTGTTCACGTCCACCAACCTCGAGGTCCAAGGAATACACGACGTGCGGTGGCTGTCAAGAGGAGCTGCAGTGGCCAGCTTCGTCCAAGTCCTTCCAGCCATCATGGTGATGTTGTCGGAGTGGAAGGACCAGACCATGTACGAACTCGTCACGTCGTACAGGTTCCAGTTCCTCATCAGGTTCCTCGCGGACATGCTGGAGCAGCTCAACGTCCTCTCCTCGGTTTTCCAGAAGCGGGAGGTAAGTGACTTCCAGGGTGTTGCTTGTGTTGATACCCTTTGAATGTTTGTGTTGCAGCTCCCTTTGTACTTATATTCGTTGAATGTCTGTGTTGCAGCTCGACTACGCGCTGGTGCACACGCAGATTGTGCGCACAACATCGATCTTGGAGGCCCGTTACATCGACTGTGGAGACGACTTCGGGGGGGGGGGCCACCGAGAGGTTGTACCGCTTCATTGAGAAGCACGGTCCGACTGGGTCACCCGAAATGGTGGTGGAAGGAGCATCGTCCGACGGCAGTATGAACCGCTTCAAGGTAAAACTCCACGAGTGCACCAACCCGAGCTATCGTGGGCCAGGTCATCACCATGCCTGCGTTGCGCTCTGCACCGACATGGCTGAGTTCCACACGGGACTTACCCGACTGGCAGCAGGCGTACCCCAACCTCGTCGGACTGTGGGTGGCGATTGCAGTGCTGCCTCTCAGCACGGTCGAGTGTGAGCGAGGATTCTCCCGACAAAATCTCATCAAAACGTGGCAGAGGGGCAGCATAAAGGATTGTAGGCTGAGTGATCTGCTTTGTATTTCAATGCTAGACTATGAGCTAGATGTCCCAGGAGTAGTAGAGACTTGGCGCAGCTACAAGAAGCGCCGGCCGGTCACAGCACCTGCCGCAAGGCACAGGGAGGAGCCCCCAAGGGCTGGGAAGGAGCCTGTAGACGAGCCAGTAGTAGAACGTGCCCCTGTAGTATCTCTGACAGATTATCAAGAAGAAATGTAAAAAGTTCACTTCACTTGGTTTTCATATGTGGTGGAAAATTGATTGGTACTCTGTAAGATCAGCGTTGAAATGCAAGTGTAGTCTGAACTTTCAGACTAAAATAATCGGGTTACTCTGACAGCCAGACTAGGAAGAGGGGTGTACTCTGAGGCCTCAGACTACCTCAAAACGAATCTAGGGGCCTGCTCCTTACCCCGACCCCTAGGGTAAATTTTTTCGTACCCTGTTTGCAGCAGGGTGAATCAACCACTAGCCTGATTTGAGCAGGGTAGTTTTAGGCCAACCCTGTTTCGGTTACTGTTTGTGAGCTAAGTTATTTACAGTGACATAATAAAGTAGCACTCACAAAGTCCATAAGCTCTGGAAGAGCATCACATTCACAACACACCTACTCAGTGCCACCCCCATTGCCTACTACTTCTACAAACTGGGTGTCGCCTCATTGGGTGAAACAACCAATGAGGCGACATGGCGTGTCACCGACAACGACTCTTGGTTTTATGCCAGTGGTAAGAAGCGACAACGCTTGTTTGTGTGGGTGTGGTACAGTTCGTCACCAAGCGGAGTATGGCCTGATCCGCGGTAAAAAAGTTTCGGTATCAGGGTAGTCTACACCCTACCCTGATACTGTTAGGCTAACCATAAATCCTATCAGGGTAAAAAAAAACATTGCTCTTTTTGCAAAAGGGTAACTTTCGTGGAATCCTGATTTTGGCAGGGTAATCCTGAAAAAGCGGCCTGCCCCCAGGGTAATCAGGGCGTTTTACTCTGATATTTTGGGCCCTGCTCCAGTGCACGTTATTGACAAGTGCTCGGCAGGCTGTGAGAGTGGCTCCTCCTTGTGCTCGTGACTTGTAGTTTACTGTATCGTCTGCCATGGCGAGTGACACCATCCCCCTAGCATGGCGTTATCACCAGATTCTAGCAGTACCGTTGATAGGCGACAGCGCCCTTTTACCGTTCAGACTAGCGCAGCTGCACACGCACGGACGTCTCCTCGCCCTATCTTGCCCCTTCCGGATGCTTCCGGTAGTGCTTCTGGCCAGTATGAACCGAGCATTAGCTCTGACCGTCCTCGCCCCACCCTTCCTCGAGTGGTTGTCCCCATGTTCCATGAGCGTAACCGCCCGCAGGGACAGAGAAGCGCAACGCCGATGCTGCCCCGCCAAGTCCTCGCCACCGCATGACGAAACGCCAGCGGAATGCAGTCACCGCGAAGGAGAAACTCCACAGGTTGAAGATGCAGGACTCTCAGCCCGACCTGTCTAATCGCGCCCTGGCAAAGCTCGCGAACATCCAGCCCTGCCAGATCCGCGAATGGAAGAAGATGAGGGAGCGGCTGGAGGTCGCTTCCAGCTGCCGCCGTCACCTCATGGGGCACGGGCGCAAGTCCAAGTACCCGCTTATGGAACGGGCTGTCTACCGCCAGCTCCTTCAACACCGAGCGAGGGGCCATGCCGTCACGGTCAACATGCTCCAGAAGTGGAGCGCCAAGTACATGAAGCATAAGATGCCCGGGGTCAACTGGCACGCTTTGTTCCTGTGGGCGACTCGTTTCCGCGCGTGCTGGTATTTGGCGAGGCGGGTGAAGACAAAGATGGGACAGAAGCTGGCAGCGGGTATGGTGAAGCGTTATCATGCTCTCGGTTAACCCATGGCAGTGTTTAGCTAATGTTTTTTGTTGCTCTGTTTGCAGATTGCAAGGCCAAGGTCGAGACGCTTTGGGAGTTCGTGCTCCGGATGAGCTCTCTGCATGATTACCCGCTTGACGTCATCGTGAACGCGGACCAGACTCCGCTTTTCCTAGAGATGACAGCGGAGCGCACGCTCGAAATGAAGAAAGCGCGGACTGTTCACATACGGAGTGCAGGCTATGAGAAGGAGCGTGTTACTGTCATGCTGGTAGTAACAGCGAGCGGGCTCAAACTTCCGCCGTACGAGCTGGCTGGTCTGGGAATTCAGACAAAATTTTACCTAGTCTGGTTTTCCGCCTCTGCCATCTTCGCCGCTGCAGCCTGCTGCTATGTATTCCGATGCTACTGGGGGTGGTGACGCTGGAGGTGTGGACTCTGGGGTTGCTGGTTCAAGAGGTGCGGAGCGCCGTGGTGTTAGTGGAGTCGTGGGTGCTCTTGCTGGAGGTTTTGGGGATGGACAGCAGCAGCAGCCTCGTCGACAGGAGCCTCTCTCATCGCAGCAGCTTCGTGAGTGGTTTGTTAGGCGAGGCCGCTCTGGTGTCGGTACTGAAGGCGCTGGTGCTGGAGGTGCTGGTGCTGGAGGTGCTGGTGCTGGAGGTGCTGGTGTTGGAGGTACTGGAGCTGTAGGTGTTGGAGGTACTTGTCAAGCTATATTTGTTATAGCTTATATTTGTTAGTCTAGGTGGTGTGGTGTACGTTCATGCTTAGGGTTGGCTAGGGCTTGCATATATCTTCCTTGTCATTCTCTTTTCTAATCATTCATTCAATTACTACATTGACATGGTATAGAGAAATTCATTTCCTATGGGCCCTCCAACCCGTGCTCGTCCGTTAGTACCCCGTTACCCTTAGTGCCCCGCCACCCCTGTGTGCCCCGCTCCCCCCCGTTGAATTGCACGCTAGAGAGAGACCCCCGTGGGTCCCCCATGTCGCGACCTAGGAAGGCCCCCACGGGCCCCCTAAATCGCGAGCTAGAAGGACCCCCGCGAGCTAGAAGGACCCCCTAGGAATACCCCCTCCCCCCCCCCCCCCCCTCCCCTCCCCCCCCCCCCCCCCCCCTCCTCCCCACCCCTCCCCTGAATTGCGAGCTAGAAAGGACCCGGTTTTGCCCCGCGCGTTGCCCGCTAGCCCGCTAGCGCGCAGCAGATGCACGCGCGAAGCTGCACGCGCGGCCTTGGCCGTACGCGTGGCCGCACGCACATACGCTGCGCCCTTTCCCACTCGTCGCCCACTGCCTTAACCGTCGCCCCACCTAGAGCCGCCGCCCCACACTTGAAACCCGCCGCCCCGCTCCTGAAACCGCCGCCTCAAACCTGAAACCCGTCGCCACACACCTGAAACCCCCCGCCCCACACCTGAAACCGCCGCCTCACACCTGAAACCTGCCGCCCCACACCTGAACCCGCCGCCCAACACCTGAAACCCGTCGCCCCACCCTTGTAACCGATGCCTCACACCTGAAACCCGTCGCCTCACACCTGAAACCCGCCACCCCACACCTGAACCCGCCGCACCGCACATGAAACCCGCCTCCCCACACCTGAAATTCATCGCCCCACACCAAAAAACGCCGCCCCACGACCTGAAACCGCCGCCCCATCTGAAACCTGCCACCCCACAACCTGAAACCGCCGCCCCATGACCTGAAACCGCGGCCCAACGACCTGAAACCGCTGTCCCTCCTGAAACCCGCCGCCCCACACGCTGAAACACGCCTCCCCATGAGCTGCCCCACCCGTAGCCTGCGACCGCACCCGTAACATGCTGCTCCACCTGTTCCTCGCTGCCCCACCCATACCCAGTCGCCCCACCCGCTACCCCACCTGTATCCACTGCCTCACCAGCTACCCCCTAGCTAGTAGGCCCTGCTATCGACTGCTACTAGCCGTTTTCCACTGCACTAGACCGCACCAGACCGTACCCGACCGCTCCTAGCCACTCCCCACCACACTCGGCCGTCTCTAGCACCTACCATGGCGTCTACTAGAGTTCTACTGCAGCAGGGTCAGCCGCTACGACCACAGTTGCAGCACTCCTGGCAGTGGGGACCTGAGGGTCCTAGGAGTACCAGCCTCAGCAGCAGCTCAGCCAAGAGTAGGCGCGACGTTGGTCCCTGCGGGTACCGGATCCTGACTAGCCCCGTTGTTGGCACTACCTGTTAGAGTCCTGACCACTCTGTGTCCCGTTGCTACCGTCACCTCGACGACCTCCAACATGAGCGTTTTGATCCTGACGCTGTTACACCGCACTAGCCTTCACGTCTTTGCCAGTGCACTTTTGCACCAGTTGAGTCTCACCTACCTGGTCTAGGACCTTTCTTGGCTGCATGAGTAGAGACATGTGTTTTCAGTCTTGGTGCATGTGTAGTTTCCAGTCCAGGCACCTCTGAGGGTCTTTGTGTGGGAGTTGCAGCTACCACTAGTCTAGTACTAGCCTTGGTCGCTGGCTCGAAAACTACTTCACCGACTGCACAACTTTCATTCACCCTAGACTCTGGAGCATCCAGCTATTTCTTTCGCGACTACACTGACCTCACGCCACTGCACATTCCAGTCACTGTCACCTTGGCTGACCCCTTTGTGAGACCTGTAGTTGCCTACAGCACCACCACTCTCCTGTGTCCGGCAGCTCCCTCTGGGTTTCTTACAGGTTACTACACTCCCTCATTTTCTAGGAGCTTGGTGGGTGTCAGTCACCTCCACGTCTCGGAATAGTCACGACTTTTCCTTTGGACAAGCCTGCTGCCTTCTACACAGTCGGTGCCACTGGGGCGCCTTTGGCCACTTTCCACAGGGAGCTGGGCTTTGGTCTGTACTCACTACACGCTGGGTCCCACCATACTGGGTCGTGTCAGGTCAGGTAGCTGCTGTGTCGTGCGACTGTCGGTCGCTCACCTACCCGTCGGTCCTCTGGCACCACCGTTTAGGTCACCCATCCTTCCAGCGTCTCAGTAGGATGGTACGTCATTGTCTGGTCTCAGGCCTCCCAGTGTCGCTTGCCCCGCTTCCCCGCTCGCCTGCACCGTCATGCACTCCTTGCGTTAAGGTTCGGCAGTGTGCTGCCCCTCACTCCTCGTTCCCCACCACCATTGCTCTCGTACAAACCCTCCACTTGGACGTCTGGGGCCTCTCCCCGGTCCTTGGCCCACGTCAGGAGCGCTACTTGCTGATTGTGATGGAAGGCCGACGTCCCTGATGTCCTAGAGCCGTGGCTACTAGCGAGGGGTGGCGCCCAAGGCCTTTATGGACTTCGTCTACACTCGGACCGTAGTGGTGAGTTTGCCTCCACTCGCCTGTCGGCGTTCTGTGGGGTTCATAGGATCATCCAGTCCTACACGCTACCAGCCTCACCATAGCAGAACGGGGGAGCTGAGCGACGCATCAGTCTGGTCATGGAGGTTGCACGTTTCTCCATGTGCCATGCCGGTCCCCCCCGGTTCCTGTGGCCCCAGGCCATCCGCTACGCCGGGCACCAGTTGAATCTGTCGCCCAGTGACGCACGGCCACGGGTGACGTCGGCCTTCCTTTGGACAGGGTCTCGAGGTGTAGCAGCTGACTACCGAATCTGGAGCTCCCTGCCACGTTTGCGCCCCTGGCACGAACAACTTGCTTCTCGCACACGTCCCTGTGTCTTCCTTGGTTTCCCCCTGGACGCCTCTGGCTGGGTGTTTTACAACCCACTCACCTACGAGTTCTTCAGTTCCCAAGACATCTCTTTCAACGAGTCGGTCTATTATCATATGAGTCGTCCCAACCGAGGTTATGCGGCCCTTCCCCCCCACTGTTCCTCACCCCAGTGCCCCCCCAGTCGCCCCGGGACCCCCCCCCCCCCCCCCCCCCCCACCTCACGTCCTGCCCCGCCAAGTGAGTCGCACGTCACTCCGCAATCGTCTTCCCCTTAGCGTCCAGTCCCTGTTGTGTCTACGGGTTGGGGTGTGGAGGCTGAGGGTATTGGGGGTGCAAGGGGTGTTGGCGTAGAGGCCCCTCCTGTCGAGGACATGGCTACCTTGAGTTGGTGCCCTCGCCCCACCTCACCCTCTGACTTCTCGTTCGTTCCCCAATTCCCTCCTCTTTCGTCTCTGCGGTCGAACGCTGCAGAGCCTGGGGGTGGTCCTGCAGAAGGTACTGGAGGCACTGAGAGCGTCTCTAGTGGAGGTTCTGGTTTTGGGGGTGCTGGCACAGGAGCAGCAGCAGCAGCAGCAGTAGCAGCAACAAGAGCATCAGTCGCGGAGTCAGGAGAGGGTAGAGGAGGAGCCACAGCCACAGCAGAACGTATATTTGCAGCCACAGCAGGAGAGAGTAGAGGAGGAGCCGCGCCTGCAACAGCAAGAGCAGTTGCAGCCACAACAGGAGAGGGCCGAGGAGTCACGACCGCAGCAGCAGGTGCACTTGCAGCCGCAGCGGGAGAGAGTTGACGAGGAGTCATGACAGCAGCTGCACATGCAATTACAGCCGCAGCAGGAGAGGCTAAAGCAGGATTCTTGGCAGCAGCAGCAGCAAGAGCATCTACAGTCGCCGCAGGAGATGCCAGAGGAGGAGACACGCCCTGTGCCATAGGAGCAGCAGCATGGGGAGATGCAATCGTAGCACACGCCAGAAGAGGTGGAGCAGCAACGACTGCGTGACCTGCCCGACCCAGCACCTGCACGCTTAGTCCGTGGTCCCCCTACCGTCCCCTCCTGTTCCCCCTGTCGAGTTCCTTTCTTTGTCCCCGTGGACTCGTCGTTCTCCCCTCAATCGTGCTACGTCTCCAGAGCCCCGTCGGTCTCGTTACCGTACAGTCATGCCGTTTCACCTTGTTCTCCGCTCTCGTGTTCCACCTCCCCCGGACAACCTCTTGAGTTTTCCATCACAGTGTTTCACAACCCGTTGTCTGACTACCTCTGTGCCTTTCGTCTCCCGTGTTCTGTCTGCGTTGGTCACTCACCCGACCGCCCCTCCGCTGTCTGTCTCGGCCCTTATCACTACTGTCAGTGCCTTTGCGTCTTCCCACCACCTTGACTATGCCGCTCATCTAGTGAGTGGCACTTCTTGTTCTCCATCCTCTGGGGGTGTTATTGTCTTTCCTCTGGAGGTCCTCGGGGACTGGCAATTTGAGCTTGGTTTCCTGGCAGCCGCTGTTCTGCATCTCTACGCCATGCTGCTTGCCCTGGAGGGGGATCCAAACGCCCTTGACATCCCGATCCCACGCACTCACGCCGAGGCGGTGTCGGGACCCTGGGCTTCGTACTAAACAGCCGCTGAGGAGGCAGCGATGGCAGGTTATAGGTCCACAGGCACCTACATCGATGCCGTCCCACCACCTGGGACGAACGTCGTTGGTGGCATGTGGCTAAACAAGGTGAAGCGACCACCTAAATCACCACGTGTGTTCAAGGCGCGCTGTGTGGCGAGAGGCTTCACTCAGCGCGAGGGAGTAGACTTCTTCCGAACCTTCGCTCACACCCTATAGATGACCACTCTTCGGGTTTTGCTGCATATCACAGCTCAGCGTGACTGCAAGCTACGCTCCTTGGACTTCTTCACAGCTTTCCTTCAGGGGAGCCTGCACGAGCAGATCTGGCTGCGCTGCCCGCATGGCTTCACTGGCTCTTTCCCTCCTGGGACCCACTTGCAACTGCGTCGACTGGTCTACGCTTTGCGTCAGGCTCCCCGTGAGTGGCACGACACACTTTGCACGACAGTTGCAGCACTTCGTCGTCTGCTGACCCGTCGCAATGCGTCCGCCGTAGCTCGACCCCGTTCTTTGTTTTGGTTTACGTTGACGACCTGGTCTTCGCCACTCCCGACCAATGCGCAATAGCCTTTGTGAAGAAGGAACTACAAAGGAGACACACTTGTACTTACCTTGGTGAACTACAGCGCTACCTTGGCCTGCAGATCACAGGGGACAGGGCAGCTCGCACCATTACACTGACGCATTCGCATATGGTCGAACAAATCCTCACGCGGTTTCGCTTCCCATTCTCCAAGGTACAACTCAACCATTGTATATCAAGTGAAGCTCGTTTTCGGTTGTTTGCAGGCCGACTCCGCACTTCATCAGCTGGTCGCTGATGTGGATGCAGTAACCGGTGTCGTGTGACTCCAGTTGGATTTGACCGCAGCTCCTCGCGTAAATGGTCTGGCTGTTGGCGACGGTGATCTCTACCTCGTTGAAGAATGCTTCGCTGTTGAGGATGAAGACGTTTGATGACACCATGTGTTGGCCGCAACAACTGTCCAGGTACCATTTGTTAACCTCCTTCTTTGCCGTGGCGAGATTTGCGAGCTTCGGTGTGGTATGATGTTCCATGTCGTGTTCCCTTTCGTAGTCGTAGTAACATCCTTCTTCGTCGTACGCGATGCGTGCAGGTGGAGATTCCTGGATCCACTGCGGAGCTTCCCAGTCGTACTGCATCCGTCCGACTATCAGCTCGTCGTACGTCGGATCGTTCTCTTCCTCGTCTTCAACCGATCCTTCGGGCCGCTCCTGAGGCGGGTCTGCGAACATGTCCTCCCAGCTGTGGAAGAAGCGGTAGTGTCGGTTTGGGCGAGGCAGTCCCCGACGCACCATGCAAGTCAAGACCTTGCTTTTGCCCTTATCGTTTGTGTTCGCAGAAACACGCGCCAAAGCTTGAGAAGTGCTGGCGACGGCTGGTGGTGACACTATCTGGTTGCGCGTTGGAGCTCCTCCTTGCTGGTGGGTAGCGGCACCCTTCTGGTTGTTGTTGTTGTTGCCGTTCAGCTTCC
The DNA here is from genome assembly GCA_947471745.1 of Closterium sp. Naga37s-1. Classification (NCBI taxonomy): domain Eukaryota; kingdom Viridiplantae; phylum Streptophyta; class Zygnematophyceae; order Desmidiales; family Closteriaceae; genus Closterium; species Closterium sp. Naga37s-1. Next base: position 3,899,745 of record CANJKZ010000056.1, on the reverse strand, counting down.
AGCAGTCTTGAATTATATGCCCAGTCTTCTTGCAGTACTTGCAGAAGAGTCTTTTCTTGTCCGGTGGCGCTTGTGCGTAGAAGGCAATCTTCTCATTCTTGTTGCCTCTTTCGTTTTACAGGTCGATCTCCTTCTGTTCGGAAAGAAGCGTGGAACAAAGGGCAGTTTCACTGAGGGTCCCTTGAGTATGAAGGAGCGTCTTGCACTGGCGCCATTCGGGGCTCAATCCAGCGAGAATGATGGAGATAAACATGTCGTCAGGGAAGTTGCCGCCGCTTTTCCTGAACTAATCTCTCAGGTTCCTGCAGCGGTTGATGTATGGTCCGGCCTTTTCGCAGGGGAACATCTTGACATTGTTCAGTTGGTTGAGCAGGCGACTGAGCGTCACCGAGTCCGTTGCCATGTGGCAGGTGCGCAGGTGTTCCCAAGACCGTTGCGCGGGTGCCCACTCGTTTTTGAAGAGGCGAATGCTTAACTGTTCTTCGAGCGACAGATTTCGGATCAAGACGGTGAAGGCCAGGAGCGATTCGTTGTAGTACTGAGGTGAGCCGTTAGTCGGAAATGCGTACGACCCGTCGTAATACATCCAGATCTGAGCGCCTTGAGCTAGTAGCTCGAATTCGAAGCTCCAGGTGTAGAAGTCTTGACCGTCAAAGGGTTTTGTTGTCCTGGGCTTCGATGTTGATAGGAACTTGCTCTGCATTGACGCCATTGCTTCGTAATGCATCTGCTGTGCTTGTGCAGATCCTTGGGCTCCGCGGTTGTCGAAGGTGAAGGATCGTTCCGATCCAGCTCCTTGGGGATCGGGAGGTCTTCGAGCGTAGCTGGTGCCGTCAATACTGATCGGCTGATGGCTTTCCAGGGCGCTGATGCGGGAGATCAGCTGCTCGAGGAGCGCTGTATCCACGGTCGTTGTGGTAGAAGCGACATTGGTAGAAGGTTGTACTGGATATTCTCCAGCCTCTCCGCAATCTGCGCCTGGCATGATGTTGTCCTTGTTGTAAAAGGTATGAAAGAAGCTTGCTTTTGAAGCCCCTTATAGTAGTTCCTATAATCCAAACTAGCTCTCATACCATGTTAGAGTGAAGGACCTTGGATAGGATAGGAATGCTTTAGAAGAGTTTTGGTAGCGGAATTCTTGTGGTGGGAACTCTGATCATAGTGAATGTAAATGACAAAGTTGATTAAATCAAAGATTACACACATAATAAGTAGTTCTAGCTAGTCATGTACTCTGAGGGGTACATTCCCTTTTTCTAACTGCTATACAGACATTTCTACAGTGACTCTGACTATTGCACTTCTTTCTTGTTACCGAGTCGCTGCATGTAACCTGTACGTACGGTTACGCATGTTGCCATTCCTCGATGGTAAGTCAACCGTCGGTCCAGATGGTGAACAGTCGCGACAGTTGACTTTGCGACTGTTGACCTTCCTGCCTTTGATACGGGCTGATCCGATACTGCTGCTAGCGTTGCTTCGACAGTGGCGGGTGCGATGCGATACTGCTGCACCTACGGGAATGTTAAGTATAATTTGTTACGATATGGAATGATTGAACATTCCTAAAGTAACGAACCCTTAACGCGAAGATGACTGCAGCGAGGACAAAAGACCAAGCGTCAGGACAGTTATCGAAGACGGTTGCAAGCAGGAAGAATTCGAAATGGAAAGTGTGGGAAAAGTTCAAACGGTTACCGAACCGCGCACGGTTACCGAGCCGCACAGTTGCAATCCTGCATCTAGATTAGCCCTAAGGGTAATGTACCCCCTCAGAGTACATGGCTAGCTAGGACCTTTCGTATTCCATTGTATTCCTATATAAACCCTTGTACCGCATTGTGTTAATTACTTCTGTCGAGATTCAAATCTCCTTCTACTGACAGAGTCCGTACCCGACATTGTTCAAACCTTCCGCTGCTACACTCCGTGCGATCAACCTGAGACGATCCTATAAGACGGTTCACATTGCATCATGGTATGAGAGCCACTCAGGATTCTTCGCACCACCACCTTTGATTCAAATTCAAATTCAAGGTGGCGTCCGGTACGCGCTCCCGCCGAAACATGGCTGGAGGATCTGGTGGGCAAGCGGCCAACACGGCCGAGCCTCCCACCAACCCAACCGCGAATTCCGTAGGAACTACCACCGTCAGCAACGCGCTTCTGGAGCAACTTATCCAGCGGATCACCACGCTGGAATCTGGAATTCAACAATTGAAGAATGACAACCAGGCAACCGCGCCACAACCCGAGCAACCGAGTGCTCCAATCAAGGAACCGAGCCCAACCAACATCGACATCGGCTCAAACTCCACTGCACCAAACACTCCACGTCCAAGTGATGAAGCCGTGCTCGCAGCTCAGAACAAGTTTCTGACTATTTCCAAAATCCGCACCATCACCGTGTTTAGCGGACGTGATTTTTACACGTGGAGTTTCGAGCTCGAGCTACTACTGCAAAACGCGCAAATTTTTTGCTACTTTGACGGAAGCTACGCTGGCCCCACCAGCGACACCGACGACGCAAAAGCACAATACTACAACGAATCACTAATGGCGTATAGCGTTCTCCTGCGGAACATGGCGCCGACCGAACAGCTCGGCATCCGCCCCTACAAGAATTTCCCAGCTCCTGCCCTCGCCGTGAACTACCTCAACAAAACTTATCAACCCAAGGATTCTGTCTCATCTAGCCGCCTGCTTCAAGAACTCATGGAAGTCAAAATGGTGCCCGGCGAGAAGGCAAACACTTACATTAATCGCTGCCGCAGTGTCCGCGATCAACTTCTGAAGCTGGGGAACACCATCTCTGAAGACATGTTCGTCACTATCGTCCTCCGAGGACTCGCGCCACACTGGAATCCCTGCAAAGCCCTGCTTCGCCAACAGGGCATCATCTCAGAAGCGCATCTCTGCGCCACCTTGCTCCATGAACAGCGCGACATGGACTTCAATCAGGAAAAGGGGGCACGCCGCGAACAAATCGCCTTCTATTCCGATCGCGACCACCGAAGAAATCGCGATAATCGGCCTCGACAATACTACTGCAAGAACTGCAAGGCCTTCGGTCACTCCACCGAACGATGCCGATCCGGACCTCGCCCCAACCCCGCACCGCGCAATAACTCTGCACCAACATCAGATCACTCGCGCCAGGTCAACCGACCGTCCTCGGACCATCGGTTCGCCCCGCGCCCGCAGCCACACCCAGACCAACAGAGGCCATCACAGACCAACAATGTCCGCCACGTCATGGGAAACATGGCGATGCGCGTTCGCCGCCGCACCCGCCGCTCAAACCGGCGACATCTCCGCTACGTCTCTCCGCCTCCGCCCGGTCACGAGGTCGAGTTCAACCCATATAACAACCCATTCACACAAGACGGAGAATTCGTCTTCGACGAACACAAGCAGGACTGGAACCTGCCCGTGCCGCTGCTGGAGTCACCGCCTCATGACGAAGATTTCCTCACCTCACCGTCGATCACCACCTACTATTTCGGCCACAACATTGACACTCGCCCTCTTGACAACTACGTTGCCGCTGGCGACAGGCGCATCCCGTTTCGCAACACACCGAACCTCGCGCTCTCAGCACAGCGTCGCGGAAACTGCTATAACACGTGGTTCCTCGACAGCTGCTGCGGGCAACACATGGTCGGCTCCGATCGCTACATCTCTAACGCCTTCCCCATCCCCGAACCTACTATCATCACCATTGCGAACGCGCAGCAGCTGCACGCTCGCGCATGCGGCATAGTCGTCCTCAAAGCGCACGACAGCGACATTCACATCACTCTCAACGATGTTCTCATCGTACGCAATCTTCAGTACAACATCCTCTCCTACGACCAGCTGGTGAAAAGCGGAGTTCTCATACACACAGACCCCGAGACACGTGGCATCATCATGCACTGGCAAAATTACAGCACACCGAACAGCACACCGCGTTACATCGGCAGAGCTCATTCCGAAGACGGCGTGTACATCCTCGATTTCGACATCCCCGACTGCAGCGCCGACTCAGGCGACTTGATCGACCTCGTCCCTCAGAACGTGGCATGGTCACACAAGCCAACTCATCCTGACGGCCGCCCCTGGGTCAAGCATCACGCTCACCCCAAGGAAATCGACCTTCACGCCCCTGGACCTAATGGACTCTGCCGCAACTGCCGCACACCAACCGCCTCGTCCACAGAAGACAGAGCACAGCAACGCCCATGTACGTACGCGCAACAGACTCCCTCGCCCGACAAAGGAAAACGGACAGCAGACGAAGGAGAATCCTCCGCCGCCGCCGCACGTCGACTTGCCGCCGTAGCAACAACATCAGCTCTCAACACACAAGAACCCTGCACATCAATCTCAGCTGTCACAACCCCTCCTCCTCCCACCCTGGACATCGTCGAGGAAGCCGAGTGGCAGACCCCTAACCCAACAGGCATGAAGGATGGAGAACTCGCCGCAGCACTCACCGTGTTTCAGCACCGCCGAACTCGCGCCGACCCCACTGTCCACGACCGCCTCGATCTACTCACCCGCTACATCGGCCCTGGCGCGTTCGACGCCAACACCAACGCACTACCCCTGACCTGGGAACGATACCATGTAGACCACCCATGGTCTCATCGCACCATGACAACGGAGGAATTTCAGCGCCACGAAGAAGAAGAGCGACGCCGCCGCGCGGATGACGAAGCTACAGCAGCTGCAGCCGCAGCCGCACACAACGACTGGGGGAGCGTAAACACTGGAACTAGATGGGGAGCCGCAACTACCAACCCTGCGTGGGGAACATCTGCGCCAACCTGGGGAACGCCCCCGCTGGAGGAGGAAGAACCGATTGAAGTGGAGATCGCGCGCGCCGAAGCCGAAGCTGCTGCGGAAGCCGCTGGCCCCTACGGCTCGCCTCACCCTCTCGGCATACCCCCATCACGGTCCTCACCTGCCAACTCTTGGGACACGTCAGCAGACTCTCGACCGCCCACAGACCGTGACACCATCCTGCCATACAGCACATATCCCCAGAGCCCCCTGCCCACTGAATCCACCCCCATCGGTCCCCCGGACCCATCCCCACCAACAGTTCCTCACGACCTCCCACCTGACCACATACCTCGCCCACACCTCCCAGAGGAAACAGCAGACACAGACGATGCACCTACTGATCCCACTGCTCCTGAAACCATCCTTGCTCTTGGACTGTCCATCTCACCACAGCCACTCCCTGCACCAACACCTGCCGACCTCGCCAGACTTCTCGCCTTCTATGCGCGCTCACCCGCTATCCGCGCAAAACGCGACCTCTGGCACAAACGCCTCGGCCATCCCTCCCAGGAGGTCCTCAACAACTGCATCCGCGCACAAGTCTTCCTACCTGGCACACTGCTTCGCACAGACGGAACCCCGCTCACTGACTCCACCTCTCAGCGCACCGACTGCCACATCTGCCCCGAAGCTGCTCTGGCCCACAGCTGCTCTGGCCCACCAGCCATTCAAGCTCCTCGAACCAGGCACAAACCGCTACGAGAAACTGCAGAAAGTCTACAGCGACTTCCTCGTTCTCACCCAGACCGGCATCAACGGCGAAGAATACACCCTCACCTTCGTCGACGCTCACTCTCGCTTTGTCTGGGTGGCCAATGTTTCTCACAGAAGCAAGGCGTTCAACGTCTTCAAAATCTGGCACGCAAATGCGGAAACTCAGTCGGGCTGCACCCTCAAGATCTGGCAAACCGACTGCGTAGCCGAATTCAAGAGCGACAAATTCGCGGACTACATCGCGGACAAAGGCATCGTGCACACGCTCTCACTGCCATATGCGCACCCCCAATAGGGCGTCGCGGAGCGCACCAACCGCACGCTCATGACGAAGGTCCGCGCCCTCCTGCAGCAGAGCGACGTCGACGCGAAGTACTAGCCCTACGCCATGCATCACGCCGTTCGCCTTCACAACCTGCTTAGCACCACCGCCAACACCGACAATCTCTCCCCACATCTCAAATTCACTGGCAAGCAGGGAGACGTCTCATTGCTCCGCGTCTGGGGCTGCATGGTTCAATATCGGCCACCAGCAGCAACCACGGGGAAGTTCGAACGTCGCGCGCGGTGGGGCGTGCACCTCGGCATCAGCCTCGACCACAACGCCTGGAACATCCTCGACCACGATACCTCCCAAGTGGTGGCGGCTCGTGACGTCATATTCTACGAGGATCTCACGATCCGTAAGTTTCAGCACGACCGCCATGCTGACCGCACCAGGGGAGAAACCAACGTCGCGAATTACGATCGACCCCCGCGCAGCTTCTTCACTCCAGACGACGAAGCAGAAGAGGCACTCGCGGAACAAGACCCCACCGACCCCCAGCCCGGCCCCCGCCCCTGGAGCGACGACGATGACGACGAGGATAGCGCCCCCCTCGACTCCTCACGGGATCCACTCCTCAGCCCCACACCATCCAACGGCCACGGCTCGGACGATGATGTTGTAGAAGTCACCAGCAACCAACGTCACAGCCCCGGCATCTCCGGCCTTCACATTCTGGGTCTGCACACAGCCGTCTCCCACCCACCCAAGGCGATTGAACCCAAAACCCCACGTCAAGCCCTCACCGGCCCCTACGCCAAGGAATGGCGCGCCGCGATGGACGCCGAAGTCGCCGCTCTCGAAGCTCGTGACACCTGGGTCCTCGCCGATCGTGCGGCGCTGAAGGGTCTTCCGCGTCAAAACCGCAGCAGATGGCACCATCGAACGCTTCAAAGCCCGCTGGGTCGTCCGCGGCTTCGATCAACGCCACGGCGTGGACTTCGACCAAACATTCGCTCCTGTCAGCCGCCACACCTCCGTCCGCATCCTCCTAGCCATCGCCGCCGCTAAGCACCTCCCACTCCACCAGATCGACGTTAAAATGCCTTCCTCTACGCCCCCGTCGACGCACTCATCTTCGTCGAACAATCACACACGTACGGCGATGGCGACAACCGCGTGTGTCAGCTCCGCAACTCTCTCTACGGCATCAAGCAAGCACCACGCCTCTGGCAGCAACATCTTCACCAAATCCTCTTGGACATCGGCTTCACCCAACTGCCCCATGACCCTGGCATGTACCGTCTGCATTACCGCGGAGACTAGATCCTCCTCACGGCTTACGTGGATGACCTGCTCTACACCGGCACCAACAATGACCTTCTTGAGCAGTTCGAGACGAACCTCAGCAACCGCGTGGAAATCACCAGCAACAGCTCTGTCACCCAATTTCTGGGGCTCAACATCACCTATACTGACGACGCCATCCACCTCTCCGCCGCCAAGTACGCAGACACACTCTCCACCAAGTTCAACATCCAACCAGCCAACCTCTCAACTCCCTACCGCACCCCGGCAACCACTGCTCCCGTCATCACCAAACCACTCAACCCCGTCGAACACCGGCTCTACCAGAAACAACTCGGTTGCCTTCTCTTCGCCGCTGTGACGTGCAGGCCTGACTTGTCCTACATCGCCAGCCAGCTCGCTCAATATGCCAAGCGGCCTGAAGGGGAGCACATGCTGGACTTACAGCGCGCCCTCCAATACTTCATCTCCACACCGCACATTGGACTCACCTACTCCACCCTCGCGACTCGCTCATTCAACCTCGTCGGATACGTGGACGCAGATCACGCCGTTGACCCTGGAAATCGACGGTCCCGAACCGGCTTCCTCTTCCGCCTCGAGCCAACAGGACCCATTTCCTGGAATTCCCAGAAACAGGAAATGGTGGCGCTCTCCTCTGCTGAAGCTGAGTTCATCGCCGCCACATCAGCCGTTCGCGAAGGACTCTACCTCCAGGAACTGCTTCAGGAGGCGAAAATTGCGACGTCCGCGAGCTTCAAACTGCACTGCGACAACCAGAGCGCGATCAAAATCGCGAACAAACATGGCTTCGTCAACCGCACCAAGCACATCGCTCTCCACTACTTCTTCGTCAAAGACGAAGTTGACAAAGGCAAAGTCATCTTGACTTACTGCCCCACCGGTAACATGGCAGCCGACTTCCTCACCAAGAAACTGCCACGTCAGCAGTACCACCACTGCGGAGCCATCTGCGGTATAACTAAGCGCGTCAAGACTTCGCCACTCCAGGAATGAAGGGGAGTGTTACGATATGGAATGATTGAACATTCCTAAAGTAACGAACCCTTAACGCGAAGATGACTGCAGCGAGGACGAAAGACCAAGCGTCAAGACAGTTATCCAAGACGGTTGCAAGCAGGAAGAATTCGAAATGGAAAGTGCGGGAAAAGTTCAAACGGTTACCGAACCGCACAGTTGCAATCCTGCATCTAGATTAGCCCTAAGGGGAATGTACCCCCTCAGAGTACATGGCTAGCTAGGACCTTTCGTATTCCATTGTATTCATATATAAACCCTTGTACCGCATTGTGTTAATTACTTCTGTCGATATTCAAAACTCCTTCTACTGACAGAGTCCGTACCGGACATTGTTCAAACCTTCCGCTGCTACACTCCGTGCGATCAACCTGAGACGATCCTATAAGACGGTTCACATTGCATCATAATTCCCTTCATACTCCAACAGGTGTCGAGGGCGATTTTGGCACGACGAGCAGAAAAGATTGTATTCTGAACCTAAATGTATTCCTCCATCTCCAAAATTAATCATGTGCGGGTGGAAGATACTGGTTTAGGAAAGCGATATGAAACTGAAGTGTGGCACGAGGTTCACATGCAACTGAAATTCAAGTGGAAAACTAGAGAATACTACTAGAAGGCCTACTGAATGATAGAATAACGAGGATAAAAGTCTAGAGTGGCGAGGACTTCGGCATGAACGAGGCTCTGAAGGTTGTGGAGGCGTCTAGGAAGTGGTTCGGAACATACTCGCTAAAGAGCTTCTACAAGGAAAGTAACCCCATAATTTCTTGCAGAAAGGGTTGATTCTTCGCGAAAAGAGTCAAAGTTGGAGGTTCGTGCTGAAGAAAAGAACAACAGTCAGATGACTCACAATTACAGATAGACCAGCAAGAGGGCGGCTTTTGACGATTTATCTCCATGGCCGCGTTGTCCTTGCAACCGCGGTGGTGCTAACCAAGTCGACTCGTAGAGCACGTATCTCAACCGCCACTTTAGTCGAATCTTCTCGTTCTGGTCGTAGACCGTGCGATCTGAACACCAATCACCGCCTAGCGACTCGGCCCCAGACCAGATCGAGAAATGGCTTTCTGCGCCCGGCTCGACTCACGACTTTTCCCTTCCGAAGCAGAACAGGTGTCACGCCGATGTGGGCTGCGCTAGAGTCACAGACTTTGCTGCATCAGGCGTCCATCACGCCTCACCGTTGATGGCGCGCCAGCGAAGTCAAAGTTTGTAAATCGCCAGCTCGCCACTGAGAAAAGTACAAAGTCCAACTTACCAGGACTCGTCGTTTTTGCATTCAACGGCGAGGTGGCTTTTGAGTCGACTCAAAAGTCACCTCGACGCGTGGGATCAGGTAACCGTGACGATTTCTGTTTTACGGCGTCGTCCTTGCAAGTCGTGCCAATGCTAGCCGCTGCTAGTGCTCCTCAAGGCGCATCGTCGAGCACCGCATATCGTGGCTAAATCCGCTCGTTCTGGTCGTAGACCGTTCGATCCAAACACCGACCCACCGTCGTTAACGACTCGACTGGGGACCAACTCTATCATGACGGCCGCTGCGCTGCGGCGTCGAGCTCCCCTGCTCACGACGACCTGAATCCCTGATTCACTCGGGTTCCGTCCGTGTGTGTCTCGCCAACTGCCTTCCTACTACCAGCAAGACGCACCAGCAACGTACGATAAATGCTGGGTCATTCAGCACGCTAAGAGCATTCCAGTTTTTCCTACACCAGCCATTCGCAGACATTTTCTTCCTAGAATTCCCGCAGAAATCATGAGTCGACTGTGCCTGGTGCTGCTGCTGCTGTTGGCAGGTACGCCTTCTAACTCAGTCCTTCGACTGTGTGCACTTCGCCTGGTCTTGCTGCTGCGCAGTTCAGTCCTTCGAGCTCGAAGCTCGTGAACAGCCTTCGGCTTAGGACAAGACACAGGGTGCTTTCCAAGCGCTGTTTTTCCCCGTTGCGTGCTCCACCTGCTTGTGCTATCATGTGTGTTCTGTTAGTACCGTCCTGTCACGCCCCGCTGTCGCGCCGAATGCGGCGGCGGTACCGCTGACGATCCGTGCTAAGATCCGTTCACCCTGGTTGATGATGCGCACGGATCGTCACCGGTACCGCCGCCGCACCCTGGGTGACGATCCGTGCTAAGAACCGTTCACCCTGGGTGATGATGCGCAGGCTGCTCGTTCAACGACTTGGACCTTCTGGGCGCAACCGGCCCTGCAGTCGCGGTAAGTGCGCTGTGCAACCCCTCCCCCTCCCCTCCCCCTTCCCCCTCCCCTCCCCCCCCCCCCTTTCTCCCCCTTCCTCCCTCTCCGAGAAGGGGAGTCCCCCCTTCCTTCCCCTCCCCCTGCTCGCCCTTCGTTTCTCTCGCGGCCATCGGGTCTTCATAGTATGGCCGCGAATACTATGAAGACCTGCCGCGCGTTCAATGTGAGAATTCGCTGCATCACGACCATCACTGCCACTGCCACCCCGTCCCCGCACCGCACGACGTCTGTCTCACCATGTTTTCTCAGTGTTGCTCGATTCATGCAGCATGCCACTACGATAGTGATGGGCGGCAAGAAGGGCTGGCCGGGCGTCAAGGATTGGACAGGTCCGACCATTGAAGGCGGCGAGATTCTAGGTTGGTGTTCGAATCAAATCAGGGTTGTGCTATTCGCGCAAGAAGGAGTCTATCACCCACATTGCATGTAGTCGATCTCTTGCATCTGACTGGCCGTCCCTCTTCCCTCCCCCCCCCCCCCCCTCCTCCCTGCTTTGACTGCCTCTTGTCACTGTTTCTCACCGTTTGACACCGTTTTACAATTCGCTCGATCAAATTCATGGCGATCGATCGTCGATCAGCACCATTGGCAACCACAGCTTGGTTCATCAGATTCAAGTTCCATGTACTGGTCACCGGTGTCCTGAACCTCCCCCCCCCTCCCCTTATCCCCCCTTTATCCCCCCTTTCGTTCTCCATCGCATGTGTGGTTCGTCCCTTTGGCTTCGTCCCCCTTTCGTTTCTGGCTGGCAGTCTTCAAGTGGGACAGCGGCCTCTTTGGCCGCAAGCACAGCGTCGCTATCCCTGGCAGCGCGAGTTCGTTCACCACGTGCAATACCAAGGACGTTGGCACTTGGATAGCGAAGCCCGCGACCAAGGCGAAAAAGTCGTACACGCTTGCACATCCAGCTACGTTTTTCAGCACGGTTGGAAAGGACTGTGCCAAGCGTGGGATCAAGTGGTTGCCACCATTGGCTGGTTGAGTCTCATATGATCTGGAGCTTCTTTTCTGCCATGAGGCTGCTCTTGCTGTGCCCACCAACGAATGTAATGCTGTTTCAGTCAGAAGAGTGTTGCTAAGAGGGTAATTTTATCGTTGGTTGGTTGGTTGGCAAAGTGTGAAGGAGCTTTTCGAACTCCCAATGATTACACACGCTCGATACACGACAAGAATACATACTGGTAGCACATACCGTACATGTACCGCTACCTAACAGAATCTTATTGTAGGTACAAGCTGAAGGTTTTGAATTACACCTTTTCAGCTCACTGAAGGCTTTTCCTGGGCTTTCTTACCCCGGCCTTCTTCCCAGGCGGTGGCTTGGGTGATTTTCTGCTTCCCCCTTCGCTCTTCCCCTTGTCCTTTCCCTTACCCTTCTCTGCCTCTCTCCTTGCCCTCGCAGCTTCCTCCCTTTTCGCTTTCTCCTCTGCCTCCCTCGCCTTTCTCTCCTCTTCCTCCCTCTTTCTTTTCTCTGCAGCCTCCTCCTTTTCCCTCGCTTTGCCCTTTGCAAGCTGCTTTCGCTCCTCCCACTCTCTTGCCTTCTTCTCTTTCTCTGTCTCCCTCTTCACCCCACTCGCCTCTCCCCTTTGCTTCTCTCCACTTGCACCCTCCCCTGTTTTCTCCCCTCCCTTCTCGCCTCCCTTCTCTCCTCCCTTCTCCCCTCCCTTCTCCCCTCCTTTCTCAACCTTCCCCTCTCCCTGCTCTGCCTTGCTACCACTATCAGCTCCTCCAGCTTCTCCTCTCTTATCCGACCATTGCCCACTCCTGCGAGATGAGCCTGGGCGTGAGACTAGCGTGGTGTTCGATGGCATAACAGGGTTACCGCTCTCTGAGGTGGAGTTACCGCTCGCAGGCACAGTGCCAGTAGCTGCTGCAGTGGAATTCTCAGCTTTCTTTGCATCCGCAGCAGCTGCAGCCTCAGCAGCAGCCGCCGCCGCTGCAGCAGCAGCAGCAGCAGCAGCAGCGTCTTTCTGAATCTTTGCCCATTCGTTTAGAGCTGGGGGCACGGCAAACACCAGGGGACAAGAGCAAATGGGGGGTTGAGGGGGGTTTACCGTAAGCCTCAAAGGTCATACTTGCCTGCTCATCCAGAGCTGAGAGCAGCGCAAATACCAGGGGACAAGAGTAAGTAGCGACACATGTTGAGTCACCTCAAGGTCATACATGCCAACTCATCCAGAGCTGGAAGCAGCCTTTTCTCACCTGTGCACTGGCTCTTTAGAAAATCTTCACAGTTGGAGTTACTTTTGGAATCCTCAAAGGTAACCTCTCCTCACCTGTGCACTGGCTCTTCACCAGGTCTTCACTCATGCTCCTGTTGACACAGTATGGGCTGCTGTCACACAGACGCAGGTAGGACCAGTAACGACAAATCTCGCTCCAGCCCTTGCAGAATCCGTACTCTTCCTCATGCAACCATTGCCTGCTGCTGCTGCTGCTGCTGCTGCTGCTGCCGCCGCTATTGCTGCTGCTACCATTCCCACTAGCTGACGTGGCAGAGACGTTTGCTGATGCGGGGTCCGTGCTGACGTGGCAGTCAATGACACCGTTGCAGAAGCGGGACTTATGCACGCACTGAACACCGTTGGGACACTTCTCGTAATCCCAGTGGCACCGAAACGTTCTGCACACCTCGGGATCCTCGTCATCAGTATAAGCAGGTCCGTTAGCAGCACTGGCGCTCGTATTACTGTCGTTGCTGTAATCAATGCAGTCGTTGACCCCGTCGCACCACTTCTCCAGTGGCAGGCACGTGCCAGTAGAAGGGCACTTCTTGGTGTTTGTCCATTCCGTATTACAATCAAATGCGCGGCAAAGGGAAGGATCCTCGTCTGCTGTGTAAGGCAGTAGGGCAGGCGAACCGACAGTGCTGAGTGAACTAGTGCTGACGGAGGAACCACCACCTGTAGCCACCCCTTCCGAAGCAGCATTTGAGCCTTCGGCTGCACCATGCATCCCCTGAGCTGCATCATCAATTGCACTGGCGGTGACCGGGCAGTCATTTGTGCCGTCGCACCTCTGTCTTTCCCGAATGCACAGGGTGCTTCCAGGGCACTTCCAGTATCCATAGGAGCAATTGTGACTCTTGCACATCGCTGGATCCTCGTCGTCACTTAAAGCCAATGCTTCCATGCTTGTATTGGCCACAGCAGCAGCAGTGGTAGTAGCTCCAGTGGTGGCCCCTTCATCATCACCCTCTAAGGGACAATCGTTCTTTCCATCACAAACCTCCGAGGCATCAATATAAACATCGACCCACACGCCCCCCTCCTCCTCGAACCCGGGAACAATCACTTTCTGCTGCCGCTGGCACTTGAAGTACCCATTCTCCTTCGTCTTGCACACCTCAGGATTCTCGTCCTCGCCATAAGGCAGGGTCTGGTTCGTTACAGGGTGCTTCATTAGTGGGCATTCGGACATGCCGTTGCATGTCTGCACACACTTGCTGGTTTCGGTGCAGCGAACCTGGTCCGAGTATTGACAGCCAGGCCCACAGACTTCGTCTGGGTCACTATAGCGATCCACGCAGCAGTAGCCCGAGCCATAGGTGATGTTGCACGACCAGAGGTCATCACACACAGCCTGGAGAGGCAAGAAAGGGAAAGCGAGGCGAGTTATGAAGTATTTCTGAGGCGCCTAAGAAAAGATTTCCCACAGCCTGGCCCGCAGTGCTCGTCTGGTTCGCTTTGGGGATCCACGCAGCAGTAGCCCGAGCCATAGGTGATGTTGCATGTCCAAAGGTCCGAGCACACTCCCTGGAGAGGCAAGAAGTGGGAAGCGGGGAGAGTTATGTGCTGATGTGGGCTTGGGAGAGAAAGGGCGGCGTGACAGTGGGGAGGAGAGATTGGAAGAGGAGCGAGTGGAAAGTGTGTAGAGGAGAGATTTGGAGAGGATAGAGTGGGAGAGGAGAGATTTGAAGGGGAGATGGAATCAGGGGAGAGGATGTGAGTGGAGAGGTGAGTGGGAGAGATGGAGAGAGAGGAGAGGACTGAGTGGCTGAGAGTGAGAAACACAGTGGCAGAGCTTTAGCAGGAGAGAAGGGAAGAGGTGAAGCAGAAGAATGAGGGTGGCCAGGAATGTCATGCTAGCAACATCTAAGGCTATAGATTGTGGCTTACATAGGTGTTATGATTCTGCGCACACATCCATTCCTCCTGCATGCACGGCTCGTTCTCACCCCGGCAGTACATGCCATTGGGTGCACCGTTGTCGTAACACACCCTCTCTCCAGGCCCGCACCCATAATCATTGCTGCTGTCGCTCTCACTGTCGGTTCTGCTGCTGCTGTCACTGTTGCTGCTGTTACTAACGTTGCTGCTGCTGGTGCTGTCACTGTTGTTGCTGTTACTGTCACTGTTGCTGCTGCTGTCACCGTTACTGCCGTTACTCTCGTTGCTGCTGCTGCTGTCGCTGCTGCTGCCAGCAGTACTGTCTCCATTGATGCTGCTGCTGTCACTGTTGCTACTGCTGTTACTGCCGAGGCCGCTCTCACTGTTGCTTTCATTGCTGCTCAAGCCGTTGCTGGTCTCATCGCCTGAAGCGCTGGTGTCATTTCCTGTAGCGCTGACGTCATTTTCTGAAGCGCTGACATCATTTCCTGAAGCGCTGACGTAATTTCCTGAAGCGCTGGTGTCACTGCTTGTGTCGCCGCTGTTGAACGAGTCCCATCCAGGATCCTGTGCTGCCACCTATTAAGGTTGGGGGAGAGGCATGAGTGGGGGCAAGGTAGGGTTACGAGGCCAGGAAGGAAGAGGTGAGAGTGGGGGAAGAGAGCGAATGGGTTGAGACCGACAGAGGCTTGGGAAGTGATAGTAGCCGAAGAGAGGTTCAATCGGTGGGGCTGTACACGAGATGCACCGTGGGGATGTTATATGATGCGGGAACTGGAGGCGGCGGAGAAAGGCGCCGAGGGGGAAGCCTCGCCTGAAAGGTGATTTTAAGCGCTGGATAGGAGAGTTAACTTGAACGGGAGGATGGGAACCGCGACGGGAGACGCGGAAGTGCCATAGCTAGAGCTACCGTATTGCGGTATCTCACACTAAAAACAAAACACGGTAATGATGTGGATGGCCGGAGGGAGGGAGGCGCATTACCTCTTCGGTCGGTATGGACGCCATTGCTGTAGACAGAAAAGACGCCAGCGGAAGCGCGAGAAGCAGCCACGAAACCGCAGCTAACGACCTGAACGGCAAATGTCGCTGTGCCATTACTAACAGCAGTACGAACCGACGGACACGATCCGTCAGAG
The DNA here is from genome assembly GCA_947471745.1 of Closterium sp. Naga37s-1. Lineage (NCBI taxonomy): Eukaryota > Viridiplantae > Streptophyta > Zygnematophyceae > Desmidiales > Closteriaceae > Closterium > Closterium sp. Naga37s-1. The sequence continues at coordinate 3,884,085 of CANJKZ010000056.1, read as the reverse complement.
CTTTGCGTATTTGTTCCTCTGAATTGGATGGCCTCGTTGAGACCTTCCGATTCGTGGTGAACGTTTCGGGTCTGTTAGGGATTCGGAAGGTAAAGTCTCGGTTTTAGGGTTTCGCGTCTGTCACGGATTGTTGCTCGCAACACGTACCGCAGCCACTCAGTGAAGGCTGGAAAAACAACTAGATCTGTAACATATTTTATAGAATGAGCGATAGGATAAACGAGTAAATGCGGGCTTGCTTGAGATTACTGCGACAAAGGGGTGATTGAGAGCCATCACAAAAAAGCCTGAGAGATCGCAGTAGTACAGTAGTACTAAAACGATTTGGAAATCGCGATGCACACAAATGGCTGTGAATAAGGGGAGGAAGAGGGAGTTGAAGAAACAGCTTGCGCGCGAAATGTGCCGAGACGCATCACGGTAGATATTGCCCTGCCTTGCTGTCAAACTGAGGTTGGTGGTGGCTAGGGATGACGCCCTATGACCCCCAACGACCGCAGCGGAGCGCAGTGTGGCCCTGGAAAGGGTCCACCTGAGCGCAACAATCGCAGGTCAATTTCAGGGGAAACAGAGATTTCAGCTTCAGGGGCCGTGATGAGGTCGCGGAAGTCAACGCAGATATGTCATTCGTGCGAAAGAATACGAATGCTCGAATGTTACGTTGCTGACGAGTTATATATGCATGGTTTGGTTATGAGTTGTAGGGAAGAATGCACATATTTAACTAATAACGAAGCTGTGAATAAATGAAGGGCTATCAATAAAATAGGAGGCTGACAAAAGGGAAATTCCATAAATTTATGATAGGTGCAGGTTGGGGAACTGAATGTGTACGAAGGCTATGCGTACAAACACGCGTACGAACATGCGTACGAACATGCCTACAAAAAAGCTGACGTGCCACTATTCGATTTATTTAGTCTCGGCCACGAACCTGAATGTGCTGGAGCAGTTTACAAGATGTACAGAGCTAACATTTCAAACATAACATTGTACAGACACAGAAACAAGATACCCGCACCATATACTTCAACGTAAGGAACACGTAGAAATGCCAACCAAGCTATACCCGTACTATCGAAGGTTTTTTCGTGACTTTCTTACCCCTGTATTCCTCCCAGGCGATAGCTTGGGTGATTTTCTGCTTCCCCCTTTGCCCTTCCCCTTGTCCTTTCCCTTACCCTTCTCTGCCTCTCTCCTCGCCTTCTCAGCTTCCTCTCTTTTCGCCTTCTCCTCAGCTTCCATTGCCTTTCTCTCCTCTTCCTCCCTCTTTCTTTTCTCTGCAGCCTCCTCCTTTTCCCTCGCTTTGCCCTTTGCAAGCTGCTTTCGCTCCTCCCACTCTCTTGCCTTCTTCTCTTTCTCTGTCTCCCTCTTAACCCCACTCGCTTCCCCCCCTTGCTTCTCTCCACTGGCACTTCCCCCTGTCTTCTCCCCTCCCATCTCCCCTCCCTTCTCCCCTCCCTTCTCCCCTCCCTTCTCCCCTCCCTTCTCCCCTCCCTTCTCCCCCCCATTCTCCCCTCCCTTCTCAGCTCCCTTCCCCCCTCCCTGCTCTGACTTGTTACCACTGTCAGCCCCACCAGCATCTCCTCTATTCTCCGACCCTTTCCGGCTCCTACGGGATGATCCTGTGCGTGAGGCTGACGTGCTGTTTGATGGCGTAACAGGGTTACCAATTTCTGAGGTGGAGTTACCGCTCGCAGTACCATTGTTGGCAGCTGATGAAGTCAAATCTCCAGCTTTCTTTGCAGCAGCAGCTTCGGCAGCAGCAGCAGCGTCTTTCTGAATCTTCGCCCATTCATTCAGAGCTGGGAGCACAGAAAACACCAGGGGACAGGAGCACATGGAGGGGGGGGGGGGGGGGGGGGGTTGGGGAAGGGGGGGAGGGTAAGTCGCCTCAAAGGTCATACATGTCTGCTTGTCCAGAGTTGAGAGCAGCGCAAATATCAACAGTCAAGAGCAAGTAAATTACATTGTTGCGTCACCTTTTAAACAGTGTAGCAAGCCCTACTCATCCAGAGCTGGACCTTTCCTTACCTGTGCATTGGCTCTTCACCAGGTCTTCACTCATGCTCCTGTTGACACAGTAAGGAACGTTGTCACACAGACGCAGGTAATACATGTCACGACAATTCTCGCTCCAGCTCTCACAGAATCCAAAGTCTTCGTCATGCAACCATTCCCTGCTGCCGCTGCTGCCGCTGCTGCCGCTGCTGCCGCTGCTGCTGCTGCCGCCGCTGCTGCCGCTGCTGCTGCTGCCGCCGCTGCTGCCGCTGCTGCCGCTGCTGCCGCCGCTGCTGCTGCCATTCCCACCAGCTGACGTGGCAGAGACGTGTGCTGATGCGGGGTCCGTGCTGACGTGGCAGTCGATAACACCGTCGCAGAAGCGGAACCTATCCAAGCACTGAACGCCGTTGGGACAACTCTTGTAACCCAATTGGCACTCAAACGTCCGGCACACCTCGGGATCCTCATCATCAGCATAAGCAGCTCCGTTATTAGCAGCACTACCGCTTCTACCACTAAAATTGGCATAATCAATGCAGTCGTTGACTCCATCGCACCACTGTTCCAATGGCAGGCACAGACCAGTAGAAGGGCACTGCTTGGTGGGTGGCCATTTAGACGGATCACAGACAAATGAGCGGCAGAAAGAAGGGTCCTCATCGGCTGTGTAAGGCGGTAGGGCAGGTCCTGTAACCACAGGTGAACCGCCACTTGTAGCCACCCCTTGCGAAACAGCATCTGAGCCTTCAGTTGCACCATGCATCCCCTGACTTGCCTCATCCGCTGCTCCGGTTAGCGGGCAGTCGTTATTGCCGTTGCACCTGTGAGAATGATGAATGCACAGGGTGCCTCCAACACACTTCCAGAATCCATCTGAGCAACTGTGAGCCATGCACATTGCCGGATCTTCGTCGTCGCTTAAATCCAGAGCTTCCGTGCCGGAATTGGCTAAAGCATCAGCACCCGCACCAGCAGCAGCAGCAGCAGTGGTGGCCCCTTCATCGTCCCCTAAAGGACAATCGTGGTTGCCATCGCAGACCTGTGAGGCATAAATGTACACATCGACCCACACGCCCCCCTCCTCTTCAAACCCCGGAACAATCACTTTCTGCTGCCGCTGACATTTATGTAACCATGGTTTAGTCTTCTTGCAGACATCCGGGTCCTCATCCTCGCCATAAGGCAGGGTCTTGTTCGTTACAGGGTGCTTCAGTAGTGGGCATTCGGACACGCCGTTGCATGCTGGCACACACTTGTTGGTTTCGGTGCAACGAACGTGGCCCGGCTATTGGCAGTCTGGGTTGCAGACCTCGTCTGGGTCGCTATGGGGACCCACGCAGCAAAAGCCCGAGCCCCAGGTGATGTTGCAGGACCAGAGGTCATCACACACAGCCTGGAGGGGAAAGAAGCGGGAGCCGAGGAGAATCATGTGTTGATGTGGGCTTGTTTTTTTAGGCGCCTCAAAAAGAGTTCCCACAGCCTGGCCCACAGTGCTCATCTGGGTCGCTATCGCGATCCACGCAGCAGTAGCCGAGCCATAAGTGATGTTGCAGGACCAAAGTTCCGCACAATCAGCCTGGAGCGGTACGCGAGGAGAGTTATGTGCATGAAGTGGGACGCGAGGAGAGTTATGGGCTCGTTTCTTGAGGCGCCTCAAAAATAGCCATAGATGATGTTGCACGACCAGAGGCGCCGCACACACAGCCTGGAGAGGCAAGAAGTGGGAAGCGAAGAAAGTCATGTGCATGACGTGGGCTTGGGAGTGAGGGAATGCGCGACCGTCGGGAGGAGAGATTGGAAGAGGAGCGGGTGGGAGTGGAAAGGGTGTAGAGGAGAGATCAAAAGAGAGTGGGAGAGGAGAGAGTGGAAAGGGAGATGGTATCAGAAGAGAGGGTGTGAGCGGAGAGACCAGTGAGAGAGCAGAGGATTGAGAAACACAGTGGGAGATATCAGTGGGAGAGAGGGAACTTGCCGAAGCAGGAGGATGAGGGTCGCTACTAGGAATGTCACGCAGAGCAGAGGTTGCGGCTTACATAGGTATCTTCAGCCCACACATCCATTCCTCCTGCAGGCAGGGCTCGTTCACACCCCGGCAGTACTTTTGAGTCGGCTCAAAACAGAGATTGGGGCTTACATAGGTGTTTTGGTTCTGCCCACACATCCATTCCTCCTGCAGGCAAGGCTCATTCACACCCCGGCAATACGTGCCCTCAGTAGGGTCGTAACACTCCCTCTCACACCCAACGTTGCTGCTGCTGCTGCTGCTGTCGTTGCTACTGTTGCTGTCGTTGCTGCTGCTGCTGTCACTGTTGCTACTGCTATCACTGTTAGTGCTGTTATTGCCGCTGTTGCTGCTGTTGCTGCCGCTGTTGCTGCTGTTGCTGTCAGTGCTGAGGCTGCTCCCAATGCTGCTGGCACTGCTGCTCAATCCGTCGCTGGAGTCTCCTCCTGAAGTGCCGATGTCAGTGCTTGTGTCACCGCTGTTGCTACTGTTACTACTGCTGTTGCTGCTGTTACTACTGCCGCTGTTGCTGCTGTTGATGTCAGTGCCGAGGCTGCTCTCAATGCTGCTTTCATTGGTGCTCAAGCCGTCGCTGGCGTCATCTCCTAAAGCGCTGGTGTCACTGCTTGTGTCGCCGCTATCGAAAAAGTCCCAATTAGGATCCTGTGCCGCCACGTTTTGAGGTTAGGGGAGATGCAAGAGTGGGTGGGTGTCGAGGAGGGGGAAGCAAGAGGAGAGAGCGGGTTAAGAGAGCAAGTACTATGCTTCCATTGGTGCTGGTGTCACTGCTTGTGTCGCCGCGATCAGCTGCCACCTTGTAAGGTTAGGGGAGAGGCAAGAGTGGGTGCCAGGAGGGGAAACCAAATGATGAGGGCAAGGTTGAGCTACACGGTGAGGCTGGGAATGGGTGAGAGTGGGGGGGGGAGAGCGAAGAAGGGAGACGTTGATAGCTGAAGAGATGCCTACTCAGTGGAGCTAACATGAGATGCACTGTCTGGAAAATAGAGGCGGATTGGAGGAAGGCGTCGATAGGGAAGCCGCGCTGGAAAGGGAATTTTCTGGAGAGGTTATTCAGCGCCGGAAAGGAGGATCAACGGGATGATGAGAATAGTGTCGGGTGCCAGGGAAAGCAGAAAAAATAAAACAAAAAATCCGAATTGGACCAAAATCGCGGAAAAGACCGTCTTTTGTGACCACTGGCTGACTTCCAATAACTTGCGGTCCGATATAACATTTTAACGAATGCCCATTGCGCTTGGAAAACCAGCTACAACTGTCGGGAAGCGCGTTACCTCGTCGTCCAGTGTGGACAGAGCTGACGTCAGCAATGACGCCAGCAGAAGCGCGAGAAGCAGCCACGAAACCGCAGGTAACGACCTGAACGGCAACTGTTGCTGTGCCATTAGACTCTGACGGCCACGATCTGTCAGAGCTTTGCGTATTTGTTCCTCTGAATCGTATGGCCCCCTTGAGACCTTCAAATGCGTGTTGAAGCTGGTTCGGAAGATGATGAAGTCACGGTTTAGGGTTTCGGGTCTGTTGCTCGCGCCGCGTACGACTGCCACTCAGTGAAGGCTGGAAAAACACCCAGATTTGTAACATATTCTCGATAATAATAAGGAGCGATAGGCTAAACGAGTAAATGCGGTCTTGCTTGAGATTATAGGGACAAAGGAATCAATGAGAGCAAAAGATCGTAGTATTACTAATACCAAAAGAAGGAAACTGGGATGCCAAAATGGCTCTGCTAGGGGCGGAAGAGGGAGTTGGAAAAGAATCAGCTTGCGCGCGAATGTGCCGAGGCGCATCACGGTAGATTGCCCTGCCTTGCTGTCAAACTGAGGTTGGTGGTGTCGCGGAATGACGCCCTCTGACTCCCGACGACTGCAGGGGAGGGCAGTCCTGGATGAAAGGGCTCCACCTGAGCGCAACACTCGCAGGTAGATTTCAGGTGAAACATTTATGCCAGTTTCAGGGGGCTTGATGAGGTCGCGCAAGTCAACGCAGATATGTCATTCGTGCGACAGAAAACGAGTGTGCGAATGTTACGTTGCTTACGAGTTGTACATGCATTGGTTATGAGTTGTAAGGAAGAATAAGAATGTTGAACTAATAACGAAGCTCTGACTAAATGAACTGACAATGCAATGAAGGCCTAGCAATAAGGTTGAAATTCCAGGAATTTAGGATGAGCACAGGTTCGGGAACTGAATGTATAAGAAGGAGATGCATAAGAATATGCACACAAGAAGGCTGATGTACCACCAATCAGACTATTTAGTCCCAGGGCCAAAAAACTAAATCTGCTGGAGCAGTATACAACAATGTACAGAGCTAACATAATAAACATCAACATTGTACAGACAGAAAAATAAGGTACAACCTTTGTTTTTATGTATACTTAAGGAAAGCGTAGAAATGCTAATCGAGCTATGCCCTCATCTCATCAAAGGTTTTTGTGACTTTCTTACCCCTGTTTTCCTCCCAGGTGGAGGCATAGGTGATTTCCTGCTCCCCCCTTTGCCCCTCCCCTTATCCTTTCCCTTACCCTTCTCCGCCTCTCTCCTCGCCCTCTCAGCTTCCTCCCTCTTCGCCTTCTCCTCTGCCTCCCTCGCCTTCCTCTCCTCTTCCTCCTGCTTTCTCTTCTCTGCAGCCTCCTTTTTTGCCTTCTCTTTGCTCTTTGCAAGCTGCTTTCGCTCCTCCCACTCTCTTGCCTTCTTCTCTTTCTCTGTCTCCCTCTTCAACCCAATCGCTTCCCCCCCTTGCTTCTCTCCACTGGCAGCCCCCCCTGTCTTCTCCCCACCATTCTCCCCTCCCATCTTTCTGTCTTTCTCCCATCCTTTCCCCCTCCCTGGTCTGACTTGTTACCGGCAACAGCTCCACCAGCATCTCCTCTCGTCTCCGACCCATTCCTGCTCCTACGAGATGAGCCAGGGCGTGAGACTAACGTGGTGTTCGATGGCGTAACAGCAGCACCGTTCTCTGAGGTGGTGTTTGATGTCCCAGCAGAAGCACCATCCCCTGAGGTGGAGTTTCCACTCCCACCAACGGTGTTGGCAACCTCTGCAGTTGAATTGTCAGCTTTCTTTGGGTCAGCGGCAACTGCAGCTGCAGCTTCTTTCTGTTCCTTTGCCCATTCATTCAGAGCTAGAAGCATCGCAAACACCAGAGAATAAGAGTAAGTGAAGGGGGGTTTCTGGGTTGCCTTTGAGAACACATGTGCCAATTGATAAATCGCTGGAAGCAGCACAAATACCAGGGGCAAGAGCAAGAGGAGGGGAATTGACTGAAAATGGGAACCTTTTGAGAATTAACCCACCTCTGGCAAAGTAGATAATCAGATAACGAACCGAATATGAACTAATAAACGGAATGTAGAGAGAAAAAAAGGGGAATTCTAGCTTATCGCAGCCGTTTCTTACCTGTCCACCGACTCTTCACGTGTTCCGCACTGTTGGAGTTACACTAGAAATTTCTCAAAAGTTAACACCTTCTGACCTGCTCAATGGCTCTTCGTGTGTTCCGCACTCTTGGAGTTACATTTGGGAATTCTCAAAGGTAACATTTTCTTACCAGTGCACTGGCTCTTCGCCAAATCTTTACTCATGCTCTCGTTGACACAGTAAGGGTTGTTGTCGCATCGACTCATGTAGGACCACCGTGAACAATGGATCTCGCTCCAGCTCTCACAGAATTCGTAATCTTCGTCATGCAGCCACTGCCTGCTCCTGTTGCTGCTGCTGCTGCTGCTGCTGCTGCCAACCACACCACCTGACGTGGCAGAGGCTACTGCTGATGTGGAGTCCGTGCTGACGTGGCAGTCGATGACACCGTCGTAGAAGCGGGTCTTTTCCACGCACTGAACGCCGTTGGGACACTTCTTGTAACCCCAGCGGCACTCAAAAGTCCGGCACACCTCGGGATCCTCGTCATCAGCATAAGCAGCTCCGTTAGCAGCACTGGTGCTTCTACCACTGAAGTTGGCATAATCAATACAGTCGTTGACTCCATCGCACCACTTTTCCAATGGCAGGCACCTGCCAGTAGAAGGGCACTGTTTGAAGACTGTCCAAAATGATGGCTCACAGACAAATGAGCGGCAGAGGAAAGGGTCCTCGTCGGCTGTGTACGGTGGCAAGGCAGGCAAAGCGGTAGTTGTGGGTGAGCTAGTGGTGCTGCTGGGTGAACCACCACCACCCATGACGCCTTCTGCTGCAGGATCTGAACCTTCAGTTACACCATGCATCCCCATGGCTGAACCATTGGCAGCGCTGGTCACTGGGCAGTCGTTCTTGCCATCGCACCTCTGAGAATGATCAAGACACAGGGTGCTTCCAGGACACTTCCAGTATGAGTTGTAGCATCTGTGATTCTTACACATAGCCGGATCCTCGTCATCACTAAAAGACGTTGCTTCTGCACCGGTACTAGTCACAGCTTCAACAGCAGCAGCAGCAGCAGCAGCAGCAGCAGCATCTGGAGTGGTGCCCCCTTCACCATCCCCTAAAGGGCAGTCGTTTTTCCCATCGCAAACCTCCCATGTACGAATATAAACGTCGATCCACACGCCCCCCTCCTCTTCAAACCCGGAAACGATCACCTTCTGCTGCCGCTGGCACTTGAAGTACCCATTCTCCTTCGTATTACACATCTCGGGATTCTCGTCCTCGCCGTAAGGCAGATTCTGATTCGTTACAGGGTGCTTCATTAGTGGGCAGTTGGAGAAGTAGTCGCACGGGTGCACGCATTCCTTGGTTTCGGTGCACTCAAACTGGTCCCAGTATTGACAGCCTGGGCCATAGTGGATCACGTCCTGGCTCCAGGACGACAGCTCCTCCTGCAAGCACGGCTGGTTCACATCCCTGCAGTACTTGCCATCGGGGGCACCATTGTCATAGCACATTCTCCGTCCCCGTCCACACTCATCCCATCCATTATCTTCTCCGCTGTCGCTGCTTTCACTGTTACTGCCGTCACTTCCGTCACTGCCGCCACTGCTGCTGCCGCCACTGCTGCTGCCGCCACTGTTGCTGCCGTCACTGCTGCTTCCGCCACTGCTGCTGTCGTCACTACTGCTGTTGTCGCTGCTGCTACTGTTGTCGCTGCTGCTAATGTTACTGCTGCCGCTGTTAATGTCGCTATTGCTGCTGTCACTGTTACTGTTGTCATTGCTGCTGCTCTAACTGTGGCTGCTGCTGCTGCTGCTGCTGTTAGTGTCGTTGCTGCTCTTGCTGCTGCTGCTGCCGTTAGTGTCATTGTTGCTCTCGCTGCTGCTGTTGCTGCTGTCACTGTTGCTGCTCATGTCCTCGCTTCCTAAACTGATTTCGCTTGCATCATCGCTACCGAAGTCTTCCCATCCTCCAGGTTCCTGGGCTGCCACCTTTGGGACATCGGAAGAGGGGAAGAGTGAGAGAAGGCGGTGAAAAGAGGGTTCAGTTAGAATTTGGCAAGCCATCCAGGATCCCGTTGACTGAGTCCCATCCAGGATCCCGTTGACTGAGTCCCATCCAGGATCCTGTTGACCGAATCCCATCCAGGTTTCCATTGACCGAGTCTCATCGAGGATTCTATGCAGCCACCTTTGGAGATGGGAGGGGGCAGAGTGGGGAAGGATGAGACCTAATGGAATTACCTGGCAAAATAACCCTAACTCTGTGAGTGGGGACGAGAGAAGGAAGAGGGACCGAAGACAGGTCAGAGAGGAGGAAAAGGGGAGTAGAGGAGGAAAAAGAACTTTTGGGACAGGAACAGCGAGAAGGGGAACAGGGGTCTCGTATCAAATACACACAATAGGGAGGGGCGGCCGTCGGAAGCGCGTTACCTCTTCGTCCAGTGTAGAGAGCGCTGACGTCAGCAATGACGCCAGTAGAAGCGCGAGAAGCAGCCACGAAACCGCAGGTAACGACCTGAACGGCAACTGTCGCTGTGCCATTAGACTCTGACGGCCACGATCTGTCAGCGTTAGCGTTCTCGTAAATCCGACTCAATTGGCCGCGTTAAAACCTTCCGATGCGTGATAGACTAAGAATAAACGTGACCGTCACGTTTTAGGGTTTCGGGGTCTGTGTCACGATCTGGCGTTGCCACTGAAAATCATCACTGAATACGTCGCTTATAACCAGGTATAACAAAGGGCAATCTGAAACGAGTAACGACGGGCTACTGCTTGAGTTCATGGCGAAAAAGGGATGATCGAGAAGTAGGAGATCAAGTACTGCTGCAAGTAGTAGTTCTATTACAGACATAAATGGCACTGATGGAAACGGAAGAGGGGGTTGGAGAAGAAACAACATGTGTGCAAAATGTGACGAGGCGCATCACAGTAGGTCTTGCCCTGCCTTGCTGTCAAACTGAGGGGAGGCATGACGCACACTGACCCCCGACGACCGCAGCGGAGGGCAGTTTAGCCCTGGAAGGCGCCCACCTGAGCACAACACTCGCAGGTGGATTTCAGGAGAAACAGCAATGCCAGTTTCAGGCTCTTTGCTGAGGTCGCGAAAGTCAAGGCAGATATGTCATTCGTGCGAAAGAGTACGAAAACGCATAAATTCATATGTTACGTTGCTGACAAAGTATAGATCAATGTATTGGTTATGACTTGTAAGGAAGACTGTGCATGCCCTAACCCGTCCTCCTTGCGAACAACTTTGGCCAATGAATGTCCGCCGCCAGCCCATCCTCCACTTTCCCAGCCCCGTCCCTCCGAACTCGACTTCCTCCTGACCAGAGCAGAAAAAACGTTTCCTCACCAAAGCTCTCTGCCTTGGCAACTCACCGATTTGGACTTTCAAACTAACGTTCACTGCTCCAGGCAACAGGATCATGTCAGAATCAACTGTGCAGGAATGAATGAACTATGAATGAGGTGGGTACAAGTACTAACCCTAAAGTGTTGTACCCGTTGTAGGCTAACCCACTATAGCCTAAAGAGAACACAAACATATAGTTTCTCACACCCCCATATGCTAAGTGGGAGATAGCAAACACAACAGACAGTCAAGCAAGAGAACAAGCAAAGCAAAGCTCAGGGTGGATCTCAAGGACACCACACAATCTGAGCACAAGCAAGCGGCCACAAGGCCAGTTCACATGCAGAATTATAATAGCAAGGCAGTACGCTGATCACAACCTAGCAAGAGTAAACAAGTAGGTATAAAGATATAAATCAGTGTACAACAAGAGCAAGTCAAGCAACCAGCAGATTGTGAAGAATGAGGAATGATGGACTAAGGAATGTGAGGGGTACAAGTATGAAACCCTAGGAAACCATACCCCTTAGTGTCTACCCCACTACAGCCTAGATAGACTATAGCATATGAGTTTGACACGCCCCCATAGGCAAAGTGGGGGAGAACAAGGGGTCACAAGACCAGTCAAGCAAAGCAAAGGAAGCTCAGGGTGGATCACAACGTCACCACACATTCCGAGCACAGGTTCAAGGCCACAAGGCCAGTTCACATGCAGGATCATATATACAAAGGTAAACAAGCAAGTGCAGGTATATATAGATCACAGTACAAGGAAGGTCAAGAAGTAAGCAAGTGAGGCCAAGTAGGCACAAGACCTAGCATCATACAAAAGCGCTGATGATCACAAGGCTGAAGTGCCTTGGTAAAGATATCAGCAGTGTTGGCCTGAGAGGCCACGTAAGCAAGGCACAGCTGACCACGCTGCTGCAGCTCACGAGCAAGGAAGTAGCGAAGAGCAATGTGCTTCGTTCTGTGCTCCAGTCTGTGCTCCCGACACAAGGCCAGCATGGCCTTGTTGTCTACGTACAGAATTGGAGGAGAACGAGGCGGCTCTCCCAGGTCGGTCAGCAGGTAGGTGAGCCAGCGTAACTCCTGTGCAGCCATGGCCCCTGCATAGATCTTGGCCTCACAACTGGAGCCGAGAACAGAAGACGAGCGGGTAGACCGCCACGAAACAGAGCCGGAACCAAGGCTGAAGGTGTAACCCTCTGACGACCGATGGGTAGCCAAGTCGTCAGCCCAAGAAGCGTCTGCGTGACCAGTGAGGACCACTGGACTCAGCCCTCCAAGCACGAGCCCCATGCCCGACGTACTGCACAAGTAGCGCAACACCCTCTTCGCAGCAGCCATGTGCTCTGGTCGGTGTCTCCCAGGAGCAACATAGCGTGCCAAGATGCTAAGAGAGTATGCTAGGTCAGGACGAGTGCAGGTCATCAGGTACATGAGGCAGCCAACAAGCTCTGGGTACGGGCCACTCGGCTCTACGGACTCATCCGAAGGCAGAGCTGAGAGCGAGTGGCGAGTAGACAGAGGAGTGGCCTGAGGCGAGGAGTACGTGAAGTTGAAGCGCTGAAGGACCTGCTGCACCATGTGTGACTGAGTCAGGGTAATGGTGCGCCGTGCTCTGTCCCGGGTGATCTGCAAGCCAAGGTAGCTGCGCAGTTCACCCAGGTCTGTGCACGTGTGTCTCTTCTGCAGCTCGGACTCCACGTGGGCGAGTACAGCAGTGTCAGCAGTAGCAAAGACCAAGTCGTCGACGTACACGAGGATGTAGAATGGCGGCAGCGAGGTGTCGGTGCGTAGAAACAGCGACGGGTCGGCAGTAGAAGGAGCAAACCCAAGAGCCGCAAGCGTAGTCCTCAGTGTGTCGTGCCACTCACGGGGAGCCTGGCGGAGACCGTAGACTGGCCGCCTGAGGCTCCACTGGGTACCAGGAGGGAACGACCCAGTGAAGCCAGGTGGGCGGCGCAGCCAGATCTCCTCGTTCAGGCTGCCCTGTAGGAAAGCAGTGCTGAAATCAAGAGAGTGAAGCTCGTAGTCGCGCTGAGCGGCTATGTGCAGCAGCACCCGAAGAGTGGTCATCTTCGGGGTGGGAGAGAAGGTATGAAAGTAGTAAACTCCCTGCCGCTAACTGGAGCCTCGAGCCACGTAACGCGCCTTGAAGACAGGCGGAGAACCCGGCGGCCGCTTCACCCTGTAAATCCACATGCTACTGACGATGTTCGCCCCAGGCGGGGGAACCTCGTCAACGTAGGTGCCTGTGGACTTCCAGGAAGCCATCTCTGCGTCCATGGCTGTCTGCCACTGAGAAGAGTAGGGACCCTCTATCGCCTCTGCGTAAGAACGCGGAGTCGGGATGTCTGGTGCATCCGGGTCTCCCTCAGGGGCAAGCAGCATGGACACGAGATGCGGTAAAGCAGCAGCAAAGCACTGGAACTCCTCCTGCCTGTCCTCAAGGACGTCTGTGCCAAGAGCACACTCACCCCCGACGGACGGAGGACAGACAGACTCAGACTCAGCAACAAGACTCGCGGCGTAGTCTAGACGACAGTGAGCAACGAAGTCGACAAGCTCAGCAACTAAGGCAGACGCGCAGGTCCCGCTGAGGCGTCGCGACGAGGGAGGGGGGACGCCCGGGTGGCGACGGGGCGGGGCCGCGATTGGTGACGGGGCGGGGCCGCTACGGGCAACGGGGCGGGGCCGCGAAGGGGCCGCGAAGGGGCCGCGAAGAGGCCGCTGAGGGGCCGCTAAGGGGCAGCTAAGGGGCCACTAAAGGGGCCGCAAAGGGGGCCTCTAAGGGGCAGCGAAGGGGCCGCGAGATGGGGCCGCTAAGGGGCCGCGAAGGGGGCCTCTAAGGGGCAGCGAAGGGGCCGCGAGAGGGGGCCGCTGAGGGGCCGCGAAGGGGGCCGCTAAGGGGCAGCGAAGGGGCCGCTAAGGGACAGCGAAGGGGCCGCTAAGGGGCCGTTAAGGGGCAAGCCACTAAGGGGCCGCAAAGTTTTCCGGGCAGGACGCGAAGCGCGTTTAGGGCAGGCAAAAAAAAATTCAAAGGTGGGCCCTTGGAAGAAACGGTCCCACTAGGGAACCCGCTCTGATACCATGTGAAGAATGAGGAATGATGGACTAAGGAATGTGAGGGGTACAAGTATGAAACCCTAGGAAACCATACCCCTTAGTGTCTACCCCACTACAACCTAGATAGACTATAGCATATGAGTTTGACACAGATGAGGCAGAGAGGGCACAAGCCCAAGAACAGTGCGGAAACGCTGATGATCACCAGACCTAAGGGCCTTGGTAAACACATTAGCATTGTTGGCCGGCTAGGCCACGTAGGAAAGGCGGAGCTGACGACGCTGCTGCAGCTCACGCGCAAGGAAGTAGCGAAGAGCAATGTGATTTGTTCTGTGCTCCAGTCTCTGCTCGCGATACAAGGCAAGCATTGCCTTGTTGTCGACGTACAGAACTGGAGGAGAACGAGGCCTCTCCCCCAAGTCGGTCAGCAGATAGGCCAGCCAGCGTAGCTCCTGTGCAGCCATGGCCCTAGCGTAGATCTCGGCCTCACAACTGGAACCAAGCACAGAAGAAGAACGAGTGGACCTCCACGAGACAGAACCAGAGCCAAGACTGAAGGTGTAACCCTGTGACGAACGCTGAGTCGCCTGGTCGTCGGCCCAAGAAGGGTCGAAGTGTCATGTGATTACCACTGAACCCTGTCCTCCAAGCACGAGCCCCATGCCCGATGTACTGCATAAGTAACGCAGTACCCTCTTCGCAGCATCCCAGTGCACCTTTCGGTGTATACCGGGAGCCACGTAGCGAGCTAGGAGGCTGAGAGGGTACGCGAGGTCAGGTCGTGTGCACGTCATCAGGTACATGAGGCAACCAACAAGCACTGGGTATGGACCACTCGGCTCTACGGACTCGTCCGAAGGTGGAGCTAAGAGCGAGTGGCCGGTAGACGGAGGAGTGGGCTGTGGCGAGGAGAACTAGAAGCCGAAGAGCTGAAGGACCTGGTGCACCATGTGTGATTCAGTCAGAGTGATGGTGCGCCGTGCTCTGTCCTGGGTGATCTGCAAGCCAAGATAGCTACGCAGCTCACACAGGTCAGTGCAGGTGTGTCTCTCCTACTGCTCCGCCTTCACTATGGCCAGCGCATTAGTGTCAGCAGTAGTAAAAACCAAGTCGACAATGTACACAAGAACGTAGAACGGCGGCAGGGAAGTATCGGTGCGTAGAAACAGCGACGGGTCAGCAGAGGAAGGAGCAAACCCAAGAGCCTCAAGTGTGTCGTGCCACTCTCGGGGCGCCTGGCGGAGACCATAGACTGGCCGCCGGAGGCTCCACTGGGTACCCGTAGGAAACGACCCAGTGAAGCCAGGTGGGCGGCGCAGCCAGATCTCCTCGTGAAGGCTGCCCTGCAAGAAAGCTGTAGAGAAGTCGAGGGAGTGCAGCTCGTAGTCACACTGTGCTGCAACGTGCAGCAGCACCCGAAGAGTAGTCATCTTTGGGGTGGAGGAGAAGGTCTGGAAGAAGTCGACCCCCTGTCGCTGACTGAATCTTCGAGCAACGTAACGCGCCTTGAAGGCAGGCGGAGAACCCGGCGGCCGCTTCACTCTGAAAAACCACATGCCATCGACTATGTTCGCCCCAAGAGGAGGAACCTAGACGTAGGTGCCTGTGGACTTCCAGAAAGCCATCTTTGCGTCCATGGCGGTCTTCCACCGAGAGGAGTACTCACCCGCGATCGCCTCAGCGTAAGAGCACGTGATAAGGATGTCAAGTGCATCCGGGTCTCCCTCAGCGCAAAGCAGCATGGATGCGAAACAAGTTAAAGCGGCCGTAAGACACTCAAGCTCAAAGTGCCTGTCCTCAAGGACGTCAATTCTAAGGGAAGGCTCACCCCCGATGGACGGAGGACAAACAGACTCAAATACAGTAACAAGACTCGCGACGTAGTCGAGACGACTCCTAGCTGCAAAGTCGACTAGCTCAGTGACTAGGGCAAACGCAGCAGTAGACTCAAAGTCAGGGTCATTGATGACAGTAGTGAGGAGACGAGTGACAGTGGGACTGGCAGCACGAGCAAGGGCAGACTCAGGGTCAGGAACGTGCGGAAGAGACGACACGGGAGGCTCAGGCATGACAACATGCCGTGGAACAGAGGAAGGACGAAGTGCCATACCGTGAGTGCCTGGGACACTAGGAGGATGAGGACGGGCGATACGACGAGTACGAACAGGTGTGGAAGCACGAGTCTCAGGCTCACGACGCTCAGTCAAGGACTCAGTCACCTTAGTGTGAGGAGCAGGAGCAGGCAGCGGGGAGCCAGGTAGTAGCTGTGGCTGAGATTGGTCTGTCAGTGGACACAGGAGAGGTGGAGGGAGGCCAGTGGAAGACGGGAGGCTAAGAACCTGGCGAAGGACCGAGTCAGGCAGCGGCAGGGACGACTGCGGCTGCTCATAGAAAAACGGTCGGCGCGGGGCAGTACCAGTAGCTCCAGCTCCTCCAGCACCAGCAGCACTAGCACCTCCGGCACCAGCAGCTCCAGTAGCACCTCCAGCACCTCCAGCACCAGCAGCACCACGAACTCCGGCAGCGCCAGCACCTCTAGCACCAGCAGTACCTCCAACACCTCCACTGCCAGCAGCTCCAGTAGCACCTCCACCAACTCCAGCACCAGCAGCACCACCTGCTCCGGCAGCTCTGGCACCTCTAGTACGAGCACCTCCAGGACCAGCAGCTGCAGCAGCTCCAGTACCTCCAGTACCTCCAGCTCCAGCGCCTCCAGCACCAGCAGTACCTCCAGCACCTCGAGTGCCAGCACCTCCAGTAGCACCTCCACCACCTCCAGCACCAGTAGCACCACCTGCTCCGGCATCTCCAGCACCTCTAGTACGAGCACCGCCAGGATTAGCAGCTCCAGCACCTCCAGTACCTCCAGCTCCAGCGCCTCCAGCACCAGTAGCACCTTCAGCGCCTCCAGTACCAGTAGCACCTCTAGCACCTCCAGCACCAGCAGCACAAGCACCGCTAGCACTAGCAGCACCACCAGCTCTGGCAGCTCCAGCACCTCCAGTACGAGCACCTCTAGGACCAGCAGCTCCAGCACCTCTAGTACCTCCAGCTCCAGCACCTCCAGCACCAGCAGTACCTCCAGCACCTCCAGCACCAGCGGCACCAGCACCTCTAGTGCCAGCAGCTCCAGCACTAGCAGCACCTCCAGGACTAGTAGCTCCGGCACCTCCAGCACCAGCAGCACCTCTAGTACCCCTAGGACTAGCAGCTCAAGCACCTCCAGCACCAGCACCACCTCTAGTACCTCCAGCACCAGCAGCACCTCGTGCACCTCCAGCACCCCCGGCACCTCCAGCAGTACCTCCAGCACCAGTAGTACCTCCAGGGCTAGCAGCTTCAGCACCAGCAAGTCCGTACCCTCCACCACTAGGACTGCCTCGCCGAACGATCCACACACGAATCTGCTGCGGCGAGAGCGTCTCGAGTAGACCAGGCTGCTGTGGCTGTCCAGCACTAGGACCTCCAGCCGGGTCACCCACAGCTCCACCGCCACTAGGACTCGCAGCACCCCCAGAGTCAGCACCCCCAGTCGCAACACCCCCAGTCGCAACACCCCCAGAAACCTCACCCTCTGTCTCAGCACCCCCAGAACCCTCACCCCCAAGTTCTGCACCAGCAGTCTCAGCTCCAGAGTCAACAGGCTGCGGAGGCGGCGAAGACGGCCGAGGCGGAAAACCAGGGGGGGTCTCAAAGCGTGGAGAGCGGCGAGTGGCCGCCGTGTCGTCAGCGGCAGGGTCACCCCCCTCTGCTTGGCCAGAGGAGTCAGAAGAGATCTCCAAAGGCTCAACCAAGGGGGCTGGGTCTACTTGAGACACACCTGAGGGAGCAGGACCCTGTGGGGGAAGGGGTATACCGGGTGGGGGACTGGTACCAGGAAGAGAGGCGCTAGGGGGACCGGGTGGGACGCGTGTGGGTGTAGCCTGTAGAAACAGACAGACTCGTCAAATGTGATGTCCTGGGAGGAGAAGACTCGGCGCGAGCATGGGTGGTAGAACTGCCAGGGCTTGGCGTCCGTGGGGAAGCCAAGGAAGACACAGCGGAGAGTGTGAGAGGAGAGCTTGCTCGCTTTGGCATCGCGAACAAGGGGGAGCGCGCCCCAGACCCGAAACACCGACGCATCGCCAACCTTCCCCGTCTACCGGAGTGTGGGCGAGGTCTCTGGCTTAGAGACACGGGGCCAGAGGTTGAGCTGATGCGCAGCTTATCGGACCACAAACGGCCACAAAAAATGGGGAGGAGCCGCATGGATGATGGAGGTACGAGCAACCTCCATGATCAAGCCAATGCGACGCTCAGCGATCCCATTTTGCCGAGGAGAGGCCGGAAGCGTGAACGACTAGCGGATGCCCTCGTCTCGACAAAACTTCGCAAGGAGGTCAGACGAGAACTTACCGCCCCTGTAAGAGTGCAGACGCAGGACTGGGAAGTCCCGACGAGACCGCTCGCGCAGCTGGTGACGAGTAGGACGGATCCAGGGGATCAAAACACCGCTGACGTCCACCTTGCGCTGCAAGGGGAAGACAGTGGTGTAGGGTGTGTAGTCGTCAACAACCAGCAGGAAGTAGCGCTCCTGGTCTGTTCCACCGACGTGAGCCGGGCCCCAAATGTCCATGTGGAGAGTCTGCAGAGGAGCAGTGGTCGGAGGAAACTCGGAGAAGTGAGGAGCAGCGCGCTGCAGCCCCTCGACGCAGGGAAGGCACGGCGGGGCAGGCGAGCGCGGGAGGGAGGGCAGGGACCTGGGAAGCCCAGAGACAAGGAGACGGGAGTGCATGCTGCGGTGACGCGGGTGTGGGGGGTGACCGAGGCGGTGGTGCCAGAGGAGAGTCTGGTGGGAGAGTACCCGACACGAGCGAGACGCTGCAAGCTGACCAGACGTAGACACCTGACTCGACGCAGCCACCTGACCTGATTCAGCCACCTGTGCAGACGCAGTGGTCAGTGCGTACAGACTAGACCCACGCCGTCGAGTGAACGTAGCAAGGTGACGGCCAGTCCGGGAGCACGTACAGATCGCCACACGCTGCCCTCCAGGAATAAAGGTATCAACCCAGACATCCTGAATGGCAGCGTTGCTCACCAAGTTTGTCGAGAACGTGGGGAGGTGGAGACCTGACAGAGAACCGAAGGGGACTGCTGGACACTGGAGGATAGTGGAGGCTCGTGTGACTACTGAGCCCCTAGTAGGGTCAGCCAGTGAGACTGGTACCAGTGCAGCAAGTGGTGTGAGTGTGGTGCATTCACGAAAGTAGCAACGTGACGCGCCTGAGTCAAGTGTAAAAGTGTGCAAGGCCTCAGCTGAGGCAGGACCTATGGCGGGAGACGCACGAGCACCTAAAGCTGCAGCAGACTCACTAGCACCTGGAGCGGCAGCAGACTCACTAGCACCTAGTGCGGCAATAGACTCACTAGAACTTAGAGCAACAGCCGCTACAGAACCAGGGACACATCGCTGAGAAAACAACTCACTAAGCAGCCGCGGGGAGAAGGTCTCCTGTTGACTCTACTGCCGCCATTGTGCAGAACGCAGAAAACCAAAGCCTCCACCACCTGGACGGGCTCGCAAAGTTGCTGCAGGGATTGCGTGTCCGGGAGATGCAGTGGCTGCTGGTGTCCACCCCTAGCCGCTGCGACTACCGTGATAGTGGCCATGACAGGCAGTGGCAGTCAGTAGCAGCGGCGCAAGGGCAGGAGTGGCGACTGCTGTAGTGACTGTGGAGGCCAGTAGAGTGCGTGGGCAGCAAGACACAGGCTAGCGCAGTAACAGCAGTAGTGCCAGCAGTGGCAGCACGCTGGTGCGCTGAGCTGCGGGGCGAGCTGGCGCGCTGGGCTGTGGGGCACGCAGGCGCGCTAGGCTGCGTGGCACGTTGGTGCAGGAGCTGCTCGCGGGCAGCAGGGGCGCTCGGAGCAGGGGCTGCTCGCAGGCAGCAGTGGCGCGCGGGGCAGGGGCTGCTCGCAAGCATGAGGGGCGCGCCGGGCAGGGGCTGCACGCTGGCAGCAGGGGCGCGCGGGGCAGGGGCTGCTCGCGGGCAGCAGGGGCGCGCGTGACAGTTGTGCAGCGTGCTAGGGCAGGCAGTGCGAGTAGCTGCAGGGCAGCGTGACATTGTGCGAGAGGCCCGGACAGCGCAAGGGCGCTTCGGGCAGGAACTAGCGGAACGATCGGTGGGCCCTAAAAACCTAACAAGTTTCCAGCTATGAATACCATGTCAAAATCAACTGTGCAAGAATGAATGAACTATGAATGAGGTGGGTACAAGTACTAACCCTAAAGTATTGTACCCCTTGTAGGCTAACCCACTATAGCCTAGAGAGAACACAAACACATAGTTTGACAGATCCGTCGCCTTCCAACCGTTTGCAGCAGCTGTTTCACGGTAAGTTTTGTCCTTCTTCTGTTTCTCACGCGTGGCTGTTGCAAGACTGCTTTTGGAACATCTCCAACCTTCGAGAATCTGCATAGATGGCACGCTGCCAACTTGGTCTTCGTCAACAAGGCTATGGATGATGAGGTCCCTTTCATGGTCAGTTCACATGTCTCCTGCCTGGTTGTTCCTATCCCCCGCAGGAAAAAACTCGGTGAATCCTTTTTCTGGTGGTATGTCGCCACTGCTGCGCCGCACGATATTACATGCTGGCCTCTCAACCAGTCCTGATTCTTTGGTTTTTTTAACCTAATCAGGTTCGGCACCGCAGCCTGAGTTTTCTTTATCAGCATCTCTCTCATCGAAAGTTCTGTCTCCAAACGGTTCCGCGGACTTGCCTGTCGTCCTCCTGCGCTCAGGACGGTATTGGTCACCTAGCCGCCATGGAAAAGCCTCGTTACACGATTCTTGGATGGCTCAGCCTTGGCTGGAATTGGACTCCGATGGCGTCATTCTGGCCATATGATCCTTCTACTCGTCATTTGTATTCTCTGCCTCACCAGCATTGGTGCTTTGCGGCAGAGCTAACCTCTGCATGCCCTTGGCCCCTCATCATGTGCTGCTACGCCTACTCACGGCAGATTATAGCTCCTTCTCGCGCTTGTTCTCCCTCGAGAGACAGCGTGGCCCCAATGGGGTACTAATGAAAATCTCAGGCCATGGCCTGAAGGCGGTCACCCGCTACGCCATGGCTGCCTCACCTGAGCAACAGCGTAGTGACATGTGCTGGCGCCAGAGACCTCCTATTACGTCAGCTGGGTACCTCACGCCCAGCGCCACGGCCTCCGCCGGTAACGTCATGCCCTGGTCTGACGTAGATTTATGGCGACTCGACTGCATGTATTCCTTCACAAGCTGCAATTGCAAGCACTGTCTCATCACCTTGCCTCTGGTTGTCGCACGCCTGTTCTCCCTCGAGAGACAGCGTGATCCCTTCGGGGAATTTGTCTGCTTGGGCCTCAACTGTGAGAATCTGGTTCAGGAAAGATAATTCTATTGAATGATTCACCTGGGTACAAGGCGAAGCTAATATAGGCTCGACACAAGGCAGGTAACCTAGGTGTTACGCGAATGTTCTGAGGGTCTCGAAGCGTCCCGAACAGAACCTTCCCGAACTCCGTAGAAAGCAATTCGGTGGGAACCGGAAACGCTTGAGTTCGGTACACGTAACCTGGTTCGGTGCTATAACTATAATAACATATAGGAATGCACCTAACCTAGGAAATCAAACATATCTATGCATGATAAATAAAACCTAAGCTAGTAATAGCATAAGCCAGCATAAGCCGTCGTACTCTCACATCAACCCTTGCAACATCGCGCCTCGCGCGCGTTATGACTCTTTTGTTCTAGATCCGAACGTCCGTGCCGTGTTCCCTTCCCGTGCGGCTGACTTTTCCTATTTTTACCCCTTCCTAGATCCATCTCTCTTCGTCGCTCCCGTCATGGCCACTCCTCAGGGCTTCGATGCAGTCATGGCCGACAACAGAGTTAACGTCCCCTCCATGAGCGATCTCCTGCCTGATGAGGGCCAAACGTTGCCGCAGGCCAAGAAAATCTGCACGCGGGAGGCCTCGTCCTCTGCTCGGCCTGTGCCAGAAACTATCACGGACCTGGCCGCCGACCCTGAAGCGGCTTCGGACCTCACCCTCAACGGCATGGAGTCCAGTGCGGCGCCTGCGCCGGTGCTGGCTGGTCCCCTCTTGCATCTGCGTCGCAACCGTGACGTCGTCGGAGAGGTTGTACATAAACTGTTATGCGATACCCGCTCGCTGGTTACTATCATATTCCCCAATAGCTTGGCTAAAGTACATCGAATCAAGATCATTGCACGTGTTTGCTTGGGCTTACGTCCCGTGTTCTTTCCGCACTCTAACCGTGCGCCGAAGTTTGAGTCTGTGTCAAGAGGAGTGCTCCGCCTCCCCCGTCGCTCGTACACACGACTTGTCTTCTAGCTCCCCTTACGTGACGACGCCAGAGGATTCTGCTGAGCCTTTCCGATGACCTACAACCACAACGCTGGCACCCTGGAGCTGAAGCTCTACGACGATCCCGAACCCGACTTCACCGCGGCCAAGGAACGTGGGGAAACACATCTCGTGATCCGCAACGTCCCCCTCGGATACTCACTGAATAAGATCTGTGGAGCTGATATCCTAGTCCCAATTGATACGCATCTGACAAAACAATTCACTAAACTCATCCGTAAATTCCGACCCAAGGCATATGCTCAAACACCTCCTACTATTAGCAGTGGAACTGCGGATCCGGGAGGAATCATGCTAATGATTTTTAACCCTTCCATATCATTGACCGCGCCACATCGGATGATGAGAGTTTCCTTATGGCACACCTACGTTTCTTACAAGAACAGTTCAGATGTTTTTGTGTATATGGCCCCAATTACCAACCTACAAGACGCTGCTCGTTTAAATCCAAGCTTGACTCCGCTCTTGATATTGCATTTGCCACACAAGCAACGGTTGTTATGGGAGATTTCAATGTCGTCAGTGCCCCTATTGACCGTAACAGAGAACTACGCGCCTCTGAGATAAGAGAAGGTGCTTTACTTACATCCATCCTGGATAAACACGAATTACTTGACCCCTTCAGAGTACATCACCAAGATGTGTCGGCGTTCACTTTCGAATCCTCGAGTATGAATGGTACCACGACGGACCCGCCCTCCTCCAGACTGGACAGGATATACCTCTCCAGTGTATGGCTTCCCCGGGTCCTTGCTTTCTCTCACCACTCGGTGGCCCACTCCGTCTCTGACCATTCGCGTTACCCTGAAATGCTGTTAGGTTTCAATAACCCGAACTGCGCCCCCCGAGCCTGCAGACTGCCTCATTTCTTTATACACAAACATTTTGTTCTCAAGCTCGCCAACAAAGCCTGCCAACACCCCCCCCCCCCAATGCTCCGCCCTACGGATTGGGACCCTTGGAAGAAACGACTCTGTCACTTCCTGCGCCAGCACACTCGTGAGGAACGCATCCGTATGCAACACACGCTTACACATCTTCAAAACGAGATCTGCCAGCTCCAACTAACCTTGGTGCGCTCCCCACAAGATAGTGCTGCCCGCACAAAACTGGACAAAACCTCTAAGCAGTTTGATAAATACATTGCAAGCAGAGCGGCCGACATCGCGCTTAAGGCCAAACTCAAGGTCGAATGCGCCAAGGAAATGGGACTACCCTCGCTCCTACTTGGCCTCACGTCACGCATTAAAGCCGCACTCATCCCGCATCTCACCCTCCCGTTCGGTGAGCAAATCCAAGACCTCCAAGCTATGTCGGAACATTGCACCAGCTTTTGCTCCGCTCTGAATAGCGGACAAAACAAGACATCTCCATCCCCCGGCTTTTGGAACCATATCTATCCATCCTCCCTCCCGCAACCAATGCTGTCACGACTCGCGGCTTTGATTTCGATCATGGAAGTCAACCATGCTCTGAAAAGCCTAGCTCGCGGAAAAACACCTGGACGTGACGGTCTAGCAGGAAACTTCTTCCAAACGCACTCGGAACTACTCGCGTCTTCTCTTCACCGGCTTTTCAACGCCATTGAACACTCTCAAAACATGCCTCCCTCCATGTTACGTGGTCACACCGTTCTCATACCCGAGTGCGCTGACGCCGCTTTCGTCAAGAACCTCATGCCTATCACCTTAATGAACTCCGACTACAAAGTACCCGCCCTCTGTTTGGCTCAACGGCTGCAACCTACGCTGCGCAGACTCATCCACACCGCACAGTCGGCGTTTATCAAAGGTCGTCGCATTGGCGACACCATCAACGATACACTAGATCTTATTCGAATGGGCCGAAACTAAGCATCTCCCCCTTGTGCTAGTTACAGTTGACATTAAGAAAGCATAAGAAATGGTAGACCGTGATTTCCTCTACAAATGCCTATCCCACCTTGGGCTACCCAATGAATTCGTAGCATGAGTGCGACTGCTACGCTTCTGCTACACCAGCGCGCAAGTCCCCATGCTTACCAGCGTAACGCAAGGCTGCCCCTTGGTGCCACTGCTTTTCATATGTGTCATAGAAGTCCTACACCACCACCTTTCGGTCTCTCTTCCAGGTTTTGCCTTATCACCAACTCAACGCCGCCTCGCAGCATGTTATGCGGATGACATGTCACTTATTCTCAATTCTGTTAGAAAGAAGAAGTGTGTGACTAGAAAGAAGTGAGAGTACAAATAGAGTTGTGAACCCCCTATAGGCTAACCCACTATAGCCTACACAAATATAACAAGTATAATGTTTGACACACCCCCATAGGCGAAGTGGGGGAGAGCAAGGGGTCACAAGACCAGTCAAAGCAAAGCAAGGCAAAACAAGCTCAGGGTGGATCTCAAGGATACCACACAAATTCCGAGCACAAGCAAGCGGTCACAAGACCAGTTCACATGCAGTTTGATAATATAACAAGAGGTACAGTGATCACAACCTAGCAAGTGTGAGCATGCAGGTATATATGTAGAGATCACAGTACAAGCAGAGTCAAGAAGTGAGCAAGTGAGGGAGAGTAGGCACAAGGCCTAGAACAGTACAGAAACGCTGATGGTCACAAGGCTGAAGTGCCTTGGTGAACACATCAGCAGTGTTGGCCCGAGTGGACACGTAACGCAGATGAAGCTGACCGCGCTGCTGCAGCTCTCGAGAAAGGAAGTAGCGCAGAGCGATATGCTTCGTTCTGTGCTCCAGTCTGTGCTCCTCACACAAGGCAATGGCAGCCTTGTTGTCGACGTACAGCACTGGAGGAGAACGAGGCCGCTCTCCCAAGTCGGTCAGCAGGTAGGTGAGCCAGCGTAGCTCCTGGGCCGCCATAGCTGTGGCGTAGATCTCAGCCTCACAACTGGAGCTGAGAACAGAAGAAGAGCGTGTAGAACGCCAAGAAACTGAACCAGAGCCAAGGCTGAAGGTGTAACCCTGAGACGACCGCTGAGTAGCCTGGTCGTCCGCCCAAGAAGCGTCTGAGTGCCCAGTGAGTACAACTCGGTCTCGCCCTCCAAGCACTAGCCCCATGCCCGACGTACTGCACAAGTAGCGCAACACCCTCTTAGCGGCATCCATGTGCTCCTTCCGGTGACGGCCAGGAGCGACATAGCGTGCAAGGATGCTAAGAGGGTATGCAAGGTCAGGTCGAGTGCAGGTCATCAGGTACATGAGGCAGCCCACAAGCTCTGGATATGGGCCACTCGGCTCTACGGACTCATCCGAAGGCAGAGCTGAGAGCGAGTGACCGGTAGGCAGAGGAGTGGGCTGAGGCGAGGAGTACGTGAAACCGAAGCGCTGAAGGACCTGCTGCACCATGTGTGACTGAGTCAAGGTGATGGTGCGCCGTGCTCTGTCCTAGGTGATCCGCAAGCCAAGATAGCTTGTCAGTTCACCCAGGTCTGTGCACGTGTGTCTCTTCTGCAGCTCCGACTTCACGTGGGCGAGTGCCGCAGTGTCAGCAGTGGCAAAGACCAAGTCGTCGACGTACACGAGGATGTAGAACGGCGGCAGCGAAGTGTCGGTGCGTAGAAACAGCGACGGGTCAGCAGTAGAAGGAGCGAACCCAAGAGCCGCAAGTGTAGTCCTCAGTGTGTCGTGCCACTCACGCGGCGCCTGTCGGAGACCGTAGACTGGCCGCCGGAGGCTCCACTGGGTACCAGGAGGGAACGACCCAGTGAAGCCAGGTGGGCGGCGCAGCCAGATCTCCTCGTGCAGGCTGCCCTGTAGGAAAGCAGTGCCGAAGTCAAGAGAGTGGAGCTCGTAGTCACGCTGAGCAGCGACGTGCAGCAGAACCCGAAGAGTGGTCATCTTCGGGGTCGGGGAGAAGGTCTGGAAGAAGTCAACTCCCTCTCGCTGACTGAAGCCTCTAGCAACGTAACGCGCCTTGAAGACAGGCGGAGAACCCGGCGGCCGCTTCACCCTGAAAATCCACATGCCACTGACGATGTTCGCCCCAGGTGGGGGAACCTCGTCGACGTAGGTGCCTGTGGACTTCCAGGAAGCCATCTCTGCGTCCATGGCTGACTGCCACTGTGAGGAGTAGGGACCCTCGATCGCCTCAGCGTACGATCGAGGAGTCGGGATGTCTGGTGCATCCGGGTCTCCCTCAGGGGCAACTAGCATGGACACGAGATGGGGCAAAGCAGCGGCAAAGCACTCAAACTCCTCCTGCCTGTCCTCAAGGACGTCCGTGCCAAGAGCACACTCACCCCCGACGGACGGAGGACAGACAGACTCAGACTCAGCAACTAGGCTAGCGGCGTAGTCCAGACGACAAGTGGCAGCAAAGTCGACAAGCTCAACAACTAAGGCAGACGCAGCAGTGGACTCAAAGGAAGGGTCAGTGACAACAGTAGCCAGGAGACGCGTGACAGTAGGACTGGTAGCACGAAGGGAGTCAGACTCAGGGTCAGCAAGAGCAGGAAGACAGGACGCAGGAGGAGACGGGAGAGGGACACGCTGGGGAGCAGTGGAAGGACGAAGCGCCATCTGGTGAGTGCCTGGGACAGCAAGAGGACGCTGACGCGGGACACGACGACCAGTGTGAGCAGCACGAACAGGCGATGCTCGACGAGACTCAGGCGACGCAGGACGAGACTCAGGCTCACGACGCTCCGTACGACCTCCAGTCGGACCACTGTAAGGAGCAGGACCAGGGAGAGGGGAGGCAGACGGTAACTGTGACTGCGACTGGACAGACGGAGGACACGCTAAGGAGGGAGGAGGCTGACCAAGAACCTGCTGAAGGAGCGGAACGAAGTACGGCCGCGGCCGCGCAGCGTCTCCAGAACCAGCAGAGACACCAGCGCCAGGGTCCGCAGCACCAGCAGCAGCACCAGCTCCAGAGTCCTCAGCACCAGCAGCAGCTCCAACGCCCGGGTCCGCAGCACCAGCAGCAGCTCCAACGTCAGGGTCCACAGCACCAGCAGCAGCTCCAACTCCAGGGTCCGCAGCACCAGCAGCAGCTCCAACGCTCGGGTCCTCAGCACTAGCAGCAGCTCCAACTCCAGGGTCCGCAGCACCAGCACCACCACCAGCAGCGTCAGCAGCACCAGCACCAGCAGCACCTCCAGCAGCAGCAGCACCTCCAGCACCAGGGTCCACGACACTAGGAGCTCCACTCCGGAGACTGCAGCGCCGCGCGTACCACTCTCGGAGCCCCTGGGGAGAGGGCAGCTCCCGCCGAGGAGGGGAAGCACTAGCACCGGCTCCAGCAACCCTCCTGGCTCCAGAAGCACCTCTCCTGAGGCTGCAGTACTGTAAGTACCACTCACAGGCTCAGCACCTCCAGACGCAGCACCCCCAGACTCAGCACCTCCAGACTCAGCACCCCCAGACTCAGTACCCCCAGGCTCAGCACCCCCAGACTCCGCAACCCCAAGCTCCGCACCCCCAGGCTCCGCACCCCCAGGCTCCGCTCGCTCAGGCTCCGCTCGCTCAGGCTCAGCACCCCTAGCAGGACGAGAGTCGACAGCTACCTCGACAGGCTCAACCGGGTCTACCTGGGACACACCTGAGGAAGCGGCACCCTGAGGGGGGAGGGGGTCTACCACAGCAGCACCTGGCGCGAGGAAGAGAGGCGGGGGGGGGAGCGGGGCAGTGCGGTAGGGGAAGAGGCGGTAGTAGGGCACGGACTCGTCAAAAGTGACGTCCTGAGAGGGCAGGACCCGGCGCGAGGTGGCGTGGTAAAACTGCCAGCCAGACGCATCCGGGACAAAGCCCAGGAAGACACAAGGAACAGCGCGGGAGGAGAGCTTGTCCGCGGACGTATCGCGAACAAAAGCTCGAGATCCCCAGACCCGAAACCGCGACGCATCGCCAACCTCTCCCGTCCAACGCAGTGTCGGGGAAGTCTCCGGCAAGGAGACACGGGGCCAGAGGTTGAGCTGATGCGCAGCGTAGCGGACCGCAAACGGCCACAGAAAGTGGGGGGCAGCCGCATGGATCAAGGAGGTACGAGCGACCTCCATGACCAAGCCAATGCGGCGCTCAGCAACCCCATTCTGCTGTGGAGAGGCCGGAAGCGTGAACGACTGGCGAATGCCGTGCTCCGCACAGTAGGCTGCCAAGAGGTCGGAGGAGAACTCACCACCTCTGTCAGAGTGCAAGCGCAGGACAGGAAAGTCCGAGTGGAAACGCTCGCTGAGCTGGAGACGAGAAGCGCGGATCCAAGGGATCAAAACATCAGGGACCTCACCCTTGGTGCGCAAGGGGAAGACCGTGGTGTAGCGCGAGTAGTCGTCAACAACTATCAGGAAGTACCTCTCCTGACCCTGACCACGGACGCGGGCTGGGCCCCACACGTCCATGTGGAGCGTCTGCAAGGGAGCAGTCGTCGGGGGAAACGAGGAGGAGTGAGGAGCGGCGCGCTGGCGCCCCTCGACACAGGGAAGACAGGGAGGAGCAGGCGAGGGTGGGAGGGGAGGGAGAACCCTGGGAAGACCAGAGACAAGGTACCGTTTGTGCATGGCACGAAGGCGCTGCACGGACGGGTGACCAAGTCGGTGGTGCCAGAGGACGGTCTCGTGTGCCAGAGAGCGACACAAGCAGGGGGCCGACAGCTGTCCTGACGCAGACGCAGACGCAGCTACCTGAGGGGACTCAGTGGTCAGTGTGTACAGGTCCGACCCCAGCTGCCGAGTGAAGGTAGCCAGGTGACGGCCCGTCCGAGCACACGTGCAGTGTGTCACGCGCTCGTAGGCAGGGGTGAACTGGTGAACACCCCCGTCCTGGAGCGCACAACCCCCCACCAAGTTCGTAGAGAACGAGGGGAGGTGGAGACCTGACAGTGTGCCCGACGGGACCGCAGGACAAGGAAGGACAGTGGAGGAGGTCGCAATGACCGGACCCCCAGAGGGGTCAGCGAGGGAGACAGCAACTGGCCGAGCAAGCGGCTCAAGGGCAGTGCGGTCACGAAAGAAACAGCGAGAAGCACCTGAGTCCAGTGTGAAGGTGTGCAGTGCCTCAGTCGACTCAGTACCAGGGGGCGTAGACTCACTAGCACCTAGAGCAGCAGCCTCACCAGTACCTGGGGTAGTAGACATGCGAGTACCTGGAGTGGCAGCCTCACAAGCACCTAGAGCGGCAGCCTCACTGGTCTGAATGCCCGGGTCGGGCGGAACACGCAGGTACTGAGCACCCTCTCCACTAGTAGACATCACATACATGGCAGTGAGTATAGCATCAAAGTCTAGAGCATAGATATCAATGTTCCTCTTCATCAGATCAGCCCAGCGGGGCAGCTCAGTGGCATCAGGGAACTGAGTACGCCAAGCGTCGTCGAGGCGAAAGAAGCAGCGCTGCGTGGTGTGCGCCCTCCCACAAGTCTGACTAGTGCGGTCACCAGTGCGGATGACGTACGTGCAGCTAAGGACACCCCCCCCCCCCGTGCTGAGAGTACCACTCACGGAGCTCCTGGGGCGACGGAGTGTGCTGCTGGCTCTGGCCACTGCCAGCGCCTCCACGACCACCACCGCCGCCGCCACCTCCTCGACCACCCCCTCCCCTGCCGCCGCCGCGTCCACCGCCGCCCCCACCACCGCCCCCGCCCCTGCCACCTCCCCCGCCGCTGCCGCCACCACCCCCACCGCTGCCACTAGTCCCTCCAGCCCCACCACCACCCCCACCGCCGCCACCGCCCCCACCACCGCCTCCCCCGCCATCACCTCCGCCTCCCTTGCCCCCTTTGCCCTTGCCGCTGCGGTGCCAGCTCGAAGCAGACGCAGTCCCGACCTTCTCAGCACCAAGGAGTTCGACAGCAGAAGCAGAGGCTACAGAGGGAAGAAGGGGGGAAGGGGAACACCTCTCAAAGAAAGGGGTGCGGGGGTCGCCACGAGAGGCACCTACAGCGACTATGCTAGCCTCAGCTGCAAGGAGTTCCTTCTCGAGGAGGGCAATGGTGAGCTCAGTGGGGCAGCGAGCTAGGAAGTGATCCCTGACTGCACGCAGAGTGTCAGGGAGGCGGGTGACTAGGTGGTAGAGAGTGAGCCAGAGCGGGGGGGGTTCGTGGCAAGAAACTCATCGGGCATGGCGGCACGGAAGCGGGCCTCACTAGTACGGAGGTGCGTGATGAGGTCAGCGACTGTGTGGAAAGAGGCCAGGTCGGGGAACAGGTAGGGGAGTGAGAGACGGCCTAGCGCGGCAGAGGCAGGTGAGGAGTAGCGGGCAACGACAGCAGTGTACAGTGCCTGCGCAGTCTTGTGCTGGCCAAAGTGCTCGCGCTCATCTATCGGCAGGGAGTTGCGAATAGCAAAGCGAGCGTGGGCGTCACGAGTCTGCCACTGTGAGCGGGCAGTGCTGTCAGCAGTAGCAGCAGGGGCAGTGGCATGGCCTAGGGCATGATCGTACAGTGAGATGTCCTCCTTGGCAGTGAGCTGTAGGAAGAGGTGCAGGTCATCTAGCCAGGTGTCAAACTTCACTGGGCGGCCCTCGGCATCGAAAGCTAGCACAGGAGGGCTAGCCATAGTAGCAGTAGGAGCAGCAGTATAGTAGCCGGAGTAGTAGCAGTAGTAGCAGTAGGTGCACCCTAAAAGCACTAGGCAGCGCGACTCAGGTAGGGCGGCTCGGTCCAGAGAGGCTGCTCAGTACGGGCGGCGCGGCTCGGTTCAGGTAAGGCGGCGCGGCTCGGTTCGGGCGGCGCGGCTCGGCTCGGACTGGGCGGCTCGGTTCGGGCGGCTCGGTTCGGGCGGCCTGGTTCTGGCGGGGCCGTGGCTGTCGCGTGCGGGGCGCTAAGGGGCGGCGCGTGGGGTCGACGGGGCCGCTAAGGGGTGGGTGCGCGCGGGGTCTACGGGGCCGACGGGGCCGCTAAGGGACGGCGCGCGGGGTGGACGGGGCCAGCGGGGCCTCTAGGCGAGGCGCACGTGGGGTCGACAGGGCCAGCGGGGCCTCTAGGCGGGGTGCGCGCGGGGTCGACGGGGCCGACGGGGCCTCTAGGTGGGGCCGACGGGGCCTCTAGGTGGGGCCAACGGGGCCTCTAGGTGGGGCGTGCGCGGGGTCGACGGGCCGACGGGGCCTCTAAGCGGGGCGCGCGCGGGGTCGACGGGGCCAACGGGGCCTCTAAAGGGCGGCGCGCGGGGTCGACGGGGCCTCTAAGGGGCGGCGCGCGGGTCGCTAAGGGGCGGGTCGCGGGTCGCGGGGCCTTAAGGGGCCGTTAAAGAGGGGCGCACTAGGGCGCTGGGGGGAGGCGCTCGAGGGCGCTCCGACAGTAGGGCGCACGAGGGCGCTAGTAGGCAGACAGAAATCGAACGGTGGGCCCTAAGGAGCGATCCTAGGTCTAAACCTACGCTCTTAATACCATGTTAGAAAGAAGAAGTGTGTGACTAGAAAGAAGTGAGAGTACAAATAGAGTTGTGAACCCCCTATAGGCTAACCCACTATAGCCTACACAAATATAACAAGTATAATGTTTGACAAATTCAGGTTGCGAGGTGCAGATTGCAATGCGTCTCCTACAGTCGTTCGCGGAGGTTTCATGTAAACACCCCAATTGGTCCAAGTGCTCCTTGTCACTCTTCCATATTCCCCACCTCCGACATCCCTCCCTCGTGTCTCATACCGTTCCGATAGCCAAATGAGGCCGAGCGTATCCTGAGAATTCACATTCAGCCCGACGCTCCGGGTAAAACCACCTGGGAAATAATCACTGGGAAAATCCGCAATACTGCGGCATTCTTCGCTAAAATACACGCCACTGTTACATGCCGGTCTGCCCTATCCTCCGAACGCCTCGTGCCACTCTTTGCCTTCGGAGGCCGCTTTCAGCCGCCACCCAATGGGGTCACAAAACAGCTAGACACTATAGTAGGAAACCTTCTCTCCACCTCCAAATGTCGAGGTCAAGGCCGAGAGACTCGGCTCGTCCCCAAGAACTTCTTATACAACAAACGCTGCCACTAGGGAGTAGTGGCTACTGAACCTCCCAAACACCTGCAGGTGCTAAATGTGCAACGTGTTGCAAGACGGTTCCTTCCCACCCCCACGGAAGAAATTGCCAGATCTTGCTGCTCCTTACCTTACGGGCTGCACTGCTTCCTTGCACATAAAGACAGACTCAAGTTCTTACTTGACACCACGCCAACGCGCGCCGTTGCAGAACCCACTACTACCTTGAACCTTCCAGCAGCGGTTCATCCACCAAGGCTAGAACCGTGGGTGCTCATGGCCGAGCCCCTGGCTTTCAATCGTGAGATTGTACGGCCTCACAAGCGACCCTTTGGGCACATCAAAGGCGAAATATTCTTACTCGCTAAGGAGCTAAGACTTGGCGACCTCCTCGCTCCCACCCCCGTAGGCGCCCGCAAGCTTCACGAAGAGGAAATCAAAGCCAAGTTCCCACCAAAAGATTTCCCAGGCGCAACCAGGGTCATTCTGGACATATACCACGCGATTCCCAAGACGTGCTGGCCAGTTCTCGACGCCTTCTCGCCGCCCCCAATTTACCTGGAGATCGGGGAGTGGGCCATTTTGGCCTCCCCCGGTCCCGGGATGGCATCACATGTACTACAGGTGAAGGCGGTCTTCCCCAACAAGACGGTGCGGCTCAGCTGCTTCAAATTCACTAGTATGAGAGTCGTTGAGCACTCTACGACGTCACTCATCCTCCCACTCATCGCGGTTATTCCCGTCTTCGTCTGAAAGGGCTGGTTGGCAGGCATTTTATGCTAAGGCGCAGGCCTCGGCAGCAGGCTCGAGTTCCTGCAACATTGTGTAACCATGTCCTCCATTTGACAACTCATTTACACCAAGAAAGCACTGACGCATGTGGAACGATGGGACGAGTTACTGCCGGCACCACTCGAGACCCTTCCGTCGCTGACACAGCCGTTCCTTGCAGAACAACCTAGCCGCCAGAAAGACGTGCTTTATCGGCTATACATTCACTCACTTCCATGCGGGACAAGGGTACCTTTCACTCCCCTTGGTCGTAACTGTGCGCGATGCAACGATGGGACGCCTGAAACACTCACACTCATCTTCACGGACTGCGGCAATGCATCTGCCATCACCGCGACACTCCAACGTACCGCCCGCGACCACCTGGGCATCACAGTGCCGGCTGATCTCGCTTTCTTTCCGCCTCCCACTCCTACCGGCCAAGTCGCGCCATGAAGCCTGCTAGTAGGGGCCGCCGCTAAAGTGCTATGGAATGAACTTCGTGATGCGGTGCATCACCAGATTGAGTCCTCAGCTACGCAATCGCTCCATACGGTTCTCGCCGCATTTCTGCTGGCATACAAGATTTTCTTCATCCGTCGGTCCAAGGCCTCGGCCAAGAAACAGAAGAAGAGCGCCTCGAGGGCCAAGTTCGGCACCAAACGGCGCCTCCTACAGTTTGACTCCGCTTGTATTCCAGCCCTCCACGCAGATCTACGCAACACATTGCTACGCAGGTAAAACTTCCATCCCCCATAATGAGTTCCTCTCGGCTTAAGGAAGTGTTGGACTAGTGTAGCTTTTTGCTGCATCTGCTTGCTAGGCAAGGCAAGACTGTGCCGTCAGGTGCAAACCTTTTAGGTTTGGGATTTCTCATTCTTGCTCCAACACTGTATGCATGGGTTACGACCTATTGTTATGAGTGCAATTGAGTGATCGAACGTGAATTGCACTATCGAAGCAAGAGTACAATGAGCGAAGGCATGAGCGAAAGCATGAGCGAAGAATATATAGCGAAACTACAGTGGTAACGGTAATGTGTGGAAAATGGGGTGCGCAACGGGCCTCGCGCCGAGGTTGGGATTTGTCGAGGCGGAGGTCCGGAGCGCGGGTTACCAACCGAACCGTGAGGTTGGGTCGCGTCGTGAACAGTGGCCGGAACAGTGTCGAGGCGAGTGTCGCGAGTGGTAACGGATTACTGTTGGGTGCTGTTGGCAGGAATAGTGGTGTACACGTTGAGCAGGGACGCGAAGTAAGGAAAAGGAATTTTCCTTACACTACCCCCCCTCCCCCCCCTAAGGAGGCCCTCCTTACGAAAGCGCGTGTACATCCCGGAAATTTCGACTGCGCAGATACTCGGTGAGGATGTGGTGGTTTTCAATTCTGTCCAGGGGAACCCACTTGTCTTCAGTGGGCGTACGGTCTTTCCAGCGGATCAGAAATTCGATCCTTTGAGCTCCCCGTGGGTCACGAACTCGGTGGCTCAGAATCTTTCCGGGTGCTGGAGGCCCTGCTGCTGCTGGAGGTCCTGCTGCTGCTGGAGCTACTGGAGGTGCTCGAGCTGGCTGTGCTGCTGGGGCAGGTGCTGCTCAAGGTACTGGAGCTGGAGCTGCTGGTGCTGATGGGGCTTCTGGTGGACGTGTTGGAGCTGGAGCTGCTGGAGGTGCTGGAGCTGGAGGTGCTGCAGGAGCCGGTGCTCCTGCGGGTGTTGGAGTTGGCGCTTCTGGTGCTGCTGGAGCTGGTGGTACTGCTGGAGTTGGAGCTGCCACTGGGGGTGCTGGTTCTGTCCCTGCTGGTTCTGGAGGCGCTGCGCGGCCGCGGCCGTACTACGTTCCGCTCCTTCAGCAGGTTCTTGGTCTTCCGCCTTCTCCTGGTCCTGCTCCTTCCTTAGGGTGTCCACCGCCTGTCCAGTCGCAGTCACAGTTACAGCCTGCCTCCCCACTGCCTGCTCCTTCTCCTTCCACTGGTCCGACCGGAGGTTCTGCTGAGCGTCGTGAGCCTGCGTCTCGTCCTGCGTCGCCTGTTCGTGCTGCTAGCACTAGTCGTCGTGGTTCGCGTCAGCGTCCTCCTCCGGTCCCTAGCACGCACCGGATGGCTCTGCACCCTTCCACTGCTCCACAGCGTGTCCCTCTGCAGTCTCCTCCTGAGTCCTCTCTTCCTGCCCCTTGTGACCCGGAGTCTGACTCCCTTCGTGCTGCTAGTCCTACTGTCACGCGTCTCCTGGCCACTGTTGTCACTGCCTCTTCCTTTGAGTCCACTGCTGCGTCTGCTTTAGTTGCTGAGCTTGTCGACTTTGCTGCTCACTGTCGTCTCGACTACGCCGCTAGTCTTGTTGCTGAGTCTGCGTCTGTCTGTCCTCCGTCCGTCGGGGGTGAGTGTGCTCTTGGCACGGACGTCCTTGAGGACAGGCAGGAGGACTTTGAGTGCTTTGCAGCTGCTGTACCTCATCTCGTGTCCATGCTGATTGCACCTGAGGGAGACCCGGATGCACCAGACATCCCGACCCCGCGCTCTTATGCAGAGGCGATAGAGGGTCCCTACTCCTCTCAGTGGCGTGATGATTGGTTCTGTCGGCGGTGTCAGAACTATATTGTAGGCTGCAGTGGGGTAGAAAATATGGGGTACAACTCTTTTAGGTTTTCATACTTGTACCCACCTGCTTTTTAGTTCATTCATTCCTCGTTCTTATTCTCACAGGCGGTCAAGTCATGCTGGCTGGGCGGTTGCGAGGTAGTAGGCTGGTGGATTGTACGTAAGGGCGAAGCAGGCTGACGTGGAAGGACGGGCTGACGTACCAGTCAGCAGGGAGGAGGAGGTGGGGGGTGACAGGTGTGATCATGTCGCAAATGCGAAATGGCCCGCAATATAGGGGGCGGACTTTCGGGGTGATGGGCATGCGGAGGTTTTGGGTGTCGAGTAAAACTAAGTCGTCGGGCTGATAGGTGACACGTCTGCGGTGGCGGCCGGCGTTACGTTTAGCGATGACTTTGGCCTTTTTTAATGCATCTGCTGCATGGGTCCGTGCTGCCTATAAGACTTCTGTGAACTATTGCGCACGCGGTACTGGGTTCTCAGGATTTGGGGTCATGGATACTGTAGGGTCTTGTCCGTAGTTCAGGTAAAACGGTGACTGTTGGGTCGTGGATGACGGCGACTTATTGTGCGCGAATTCGAGCAGTTGCTGTTCCCAGGTGGTCGGATCGTCGCATGTGGCTCGGATGAGTTGCTCCATGGTCTGGTTTGTCCGTTCTGTCTGTCCGTCGGTTTCGGTGTGGTACGAAGAACTAAATTGTAGTCGCCTGCCGAACTGCTGCCACAGGTTCCGCCATAAGTTGCTTGTGAATTTCGTTTCGTGGTCGCTGATGATCGCTGCTGGTATCCCGTGTTGTCGAACGATGCTAGAGATGAAGAGGAAGGCTGTTTCTTCGGATATATTGATTTTTTGCAGGCTGCAAAATGTGCCATTTTCGTCAGCCGATCGACGACGACCAGGATCGCGTCGTTCCCACTTGCTCGGCCGGTAGCCCCTTGATGAAGTCCATCGTTACCTGCTGCCAAGCACGCTCTGGGGTTGGTATCGGCTGCAACTGTCCTGTCGGTCGCTTCCTTGATGATTTCATGAGTTGGCAGGTGGGACACGACGCCACGTGTCGCTGCACGTTGGTCAACATTTCTGACCAGTAGTAGTACCGCTACAGCTGCTGCCGTGTTTTTTCTACTCCGAAATGGCCTGAGGTAATTCCGTCGTGTGCCTCCTGTAGTAGTAATTCCCGCAGTAACATGTAACCCGATACCCAGACCCGGCTTTTACGTAATAAACTCCCTTTGCTGCTGCGAACTGCTGCGAATTTCCTCCTGTGAAGAACGGGTCAGTTTTATAGCCGTGGGTGAATAGTCCTGTCAGTAGTGGGCTGGTCTGGGCGAGTAGTATGGCGTCGATTTGGGCAGTGGGGCGAGTCAAGGCGTCGGCGATGTTTGATGCCCCCTTTTTGTAGGTGACCGTGTAGTGAAAATTCGACTCGAGGAAGTCGAGCCAGCGGATCTGTCGTGGGTTGAGGTGGGGCTGTGCGCGAAGGTATTGTATTGATTTATGGTCTATCCATACTGTCACGTCTGCGCCAGTCAAGAAACAGCGCCACACTTTGAATGCGTGCACGATCGCGAGCATTTCGCGGTCGTGTATCGGGTAATTGTTTTCGGGCGGATGCAGTTTTCGTGATTCGTATGCGATGGGCTGTAAACCATTGCCGAAATCCTGTAGCAGTACAGCTCTGATGGCGATGTCGCATGCGTCTGTAACTACTTTGAATAGGCGGTGTGGGTCGGCGATGCGCAGTACGGGCGGTGAACAGAGAATAGTTTTCAGGGCAGAGAAGGCAGCATGCTCTTTCTCCCCCGACGTAAAAGCGCCCCACTTTCTCAGTAAATCCGTCAGTGGTGCCGTTTACCTCGCCATGTCGGGGACGAACCGACGCACATAAACGAACCCTAAAAAACTCTGCACCTCCGTGATATTTGTCGGGAGGTGCCACGCTTTTACCGTGTCCAGCTTCTTTGGGTTGATCTCAACCCCAGCCTTCGAAATAACGTGCCCCGGAAACTCTAGCCTGTCCTGAAAAAACTCGCACTTGGAACCCTTGGTCAGTAGGCTGCTTCCAGATCTGCTAAGTGCTGCTGCTTGTCGCGACTGTAAACGAGGATGTCGTCGAGGTAAACTATCACGAATTTATCTAAGAGTGGCCTAAATGCCTCGTTCATGGTCATCTGAAACGTCGCCAGTGCGTTGGTCAGCCCGAGAGGCATCACTGTGTACTCAAATGACCTGTACCTAGTCTGAAATGCTGTCTTGGGGCAGTCCGATGGTTCGACCCGAATCTGATGGTAACCTCCTCGTAAGTCGATTTTCGAAAACACCCATGTTGTTCGCGGTTGATCTATCAGTTCGTCGGCGCGGGGAATTGGGTATCGCGACTTGACTGTTACCCTGTTCAGTGCTCTGTAGTCGATGCACATGCGAAACCCTCCGTCTTTTTTTGGTGTGAACACTATCGGTGCGGCGAACGGTGACGAACTCGGTCGGATGATTTTTTTCTCTAACAGGTAATATAGTTGCTTCCCCAGTTCGTCGAGCTCGGGCACTGTCAGTCTGAACTGTCGCTGTACGGTTGGCTGTGCCCCGGGTTCTAACTCTATTTAGTGATCGTGTGCCCGCTCAGGTGGCAGTCCCTCCGGTATGTTGTCGGGAAAAATCCCGGGGTACCGTTTCAACAGTTTCTGTAGTTGGGGCGGTACTGCTGCCAGCATTTTCTGAAAATCGCTCGGCTGCTCTGCTTCTTCTACTACGGCGATATCCACCGCGTACTCGTCAGCTCCAGCGGCGACAGCCCATTTCATTCTGATGGCGTTGACGTGGACCGTTGAAGACTCGGGCGACTGCTAGCGAGGTAGTTCAACCCAGTTGCCGCTACTTCGCACAGTGCAGCTACCCGTCGTCCAGTCGATTCGCGGGTTATACCGTCGCAACCAATCACGTCCCACTAAAATGTCGTGCCCATCCAATGTCGTCGCGAGCATTTCCTGTGTAAACCCGAAGTCCCCCCCGCAGCGGACTTTTACTTTCTCCACCTTCTCCCGTATGGATAGCGGCGTGCCGTCAACTAAGCGTACGTCTACCTCCGATAAACACTGACTAAGTGCCAGTTGCAGTTTCCTTGCAGTCGCGGTATTAACTAAGCTGTGCCTTGCGCCTCCGTCTATAAAAATATTCACAACCGCTCCCTGTATTTCCCCGTGGATCAGTACTGGGCAATCCGTCGCTGTATCCTCCTTATTCATCCGAGCCCGATCGATGGCGTGAATCAGTACTATGACTCGGTGAGGGTCGGTGAGGTTGGGCGAGCAGGCGGTCGCGTCAGTAGTTGGCCCAACTTCTACTGATTGCTGGCGTTTCCCTGCCTCTGAGACTCCCTCCCCTGCTCTGCTCCGCGGCGCCTCAGCTCCTCTGGGCATTCGCTCTTGCGATGGCCCGGCCGATTCCAAGTAAAGCAGCGCCCCTTGAACGGCGCGGCAGCTGCATTCGTCGCAACGGCGTGTACGGTGGCGTGCTCGATCAGTCCCCGAGGACGATGTCCGTAGTAGGACCCCGGTCTCGGGCGGCGCAAAATGTCGATTTTCTCGGCGAGAGCGAGGATCTCGTTAAAATTCAAGAGCCCGCGTAGCTTGATTTTGTGCGAGATGTCCGGCTTTAGCCCTCCGACGTAATGGTCCACCCGCTCCGCTTCGTGCATGTAGCCGACTTGCTCGCATAATGCGAGAAAACCGCTCGTATAGTTTTGGACCGACCCAAGCTACCGCCAAGTACGCAGTCTCTGACACGCCGAAATAGAAGCCACGATCGGCTCGAAGCGCGCACGAAGCCCTGCGCACCACGCATCCTACATGTTGTACTGGGCGGTTTCGCAAAATGAACTCCAGGTGACGGCTGGACCCGTGGGCCCTTCCTCTTGCGATGGCAGCCCGTAGGCGTGTGGCGACGTCACGATGACTCGCCACCAGTCCATGGCAGGGCCCCTCAGCAGCGAGACCGCATAGCGAATCTTCACCGCGTCCGAATCGACGTAATTCACGTCCAAGAAGACGCTCATCGTGAAGACCCACGATTGAACCATCGGACCTCCACGTTGGCTCGGGTCGAAACAGGGCGGGCGCTGCGACTTGAGTGGCATTGGTGCCATGATGGCATGGTCGCCACTTGTTGCTGCAAACTCCATGTGCCGACGGGCTTCGCGAGGCTCCCGCAGGCTTGGTGCGGCCCTGTTCCTCTCCATGCCAGGCATTGATTGAGCGGCGCCATCACTGGCTACGCGTGAGCGCTGTCCCGCGCTATCGTTTTGTGTCGGTGTGCCGGATGAGATGACGATCGGCTCCTCCGATTGTGCGGGTGCATTTGCAGATGCGCGTGGTTGTTCTGGAGCATTCACCATGGATTGCTGACGAGCAGAGTCGCGTTCCGCCGTGAGTGTAGCAATTTCGAGCGCCAAATCTTCGACTTGGTGCACGAGACGGTCGAGTTGCTCCTGCGTCAGTGTCGCGAGAGTGAATTCGGCCATGGCGGGGGTGTCGGGCAAGCTCAGCGAGAGCTTCTGTCTTGGGCGTGTGTGCTTATGAGAGAGCACTTCGAACGGCGGTGCTTGTTTCGTTGAGAGACGTCTACCCCCCCCAAAAATTTGATATATTGGGGAAGCGAAGGTGTGGGTGTGGTCCGAGAAGAGATCGTAGGCTCTTAATACCAAGTGTTACGAGTGCAAGTGAGTGATTGAACGAGAACTGCACTATCGAAGCAATAGTACAATGAGCGAAGGCATGAGCGAAGAATATAGAGCGAAAATACAGTGGTAACGGTAATGTGTGGAAAATGGGGTGCGTGACCGGCCTCGCGCCGAGGTTGGGATTTGTCGAGACGGAGGTCTGGAGCGCGGGATACCAACCGAACCGTGAGGTTGGGTCGCGTCGTGAACAGTGGCAGGAACAGTGTCGAGGCGAGTGTCGCGAGTGATAATGGATTACTGTTTGGTGCTGTTGGCGAGAATAGTGGTGTACGCGTTGAGCAGGGACGCAATGTAAGGAAAAGGAATTTTCCTTTCACCTACCAATAAAACTCAAGACTTAAAACCCCCGTTCTCTTTCACTCCGAATATGATTATAGCGGGCGCCATTATAGCGAGAAACATTGTGATACACCGCCCCAAACGCTGCCCTGAAGCGCGCGGCTGAATCGCATAGATGCGCGCCAACGCGTACAGAAGGGAGCGGGTCCACCCGCGTCTGCAACTGGTGCACTGTATTCCCGAAGCATTGCTACTTCTCGAAGAAAACTTGCTGACCGCGTGGAAACTTGCTGTATGCACTTCCAGATCAACACATCAACCATCCCTGAACGGAAATCGGCT
Organism: Closterium sp. Naga37s-1; assembly: GCA_947471745.1. Lineage (NCBI taxonomy): Eukaryota > Viridiplantae > Streptophyta > Zygnematophyceae > Desmidiales > Closteriaceae > Closterium > Closterium sp. Naga37s-1. Next base: position 3,843,219 of record CANJKZ010000056.1, on the reverse strand, counting down.
TTGCTGGAACTGCCATGTCTGCCTTTACTTTCATTGACTCTGCCAGCCGAGCAAAAGAGCTGTATGAGAGCCGTTGACCAGCCCAGCAGCCGTCAGGACACGTCAGCGGCAGCAGCCACTCTGTGTTCGCGGGAAATGGACTGGGCTCATCCGCGCTGGCGATGCAAAATCCGCGACATCACGTGATCTGACACAGCCATCCATCGCGAGCAGAGCTTTCGCAGATCTACACAGCCTCAATACAGAATCGCCGTCGATCTGTAATCTAACGGACAATAAACGTCGTAAATCCATGAAGTTACAAACCGAAAAAGAAACCAATCCATGTTATCCCTACCCGCCCTTACGGCAAGCATGCAAGCAGAAGTAGATACAAAAGGAAGCAGCTTTGAATCATGCAGCATCTTCAACCATCTCTTCTTTCTTCAGCGATTTTCTGTTCACGTTTGTTCTGTGCTCCGTTCTTGCACAACCAAGTAGCTCACATATTCAGACTTTACTGCCTACGCACAGACTCGGTAACCGGCGCTGCTGAACTGCATCGTTGTCTCGCAAGCCGCATTTGCACGATCACTAAACTCCACAAACACGATGCGGACGTCATCGGATTCTCGTTCTGCGCCGCACCGCGCGACCTCAGTCGCGGCGCTACTGCTGCTGGCGTTTTGCTTCCACGACCACCTCGAGCCGCGCCTCGTTGGAGCGGAGAGCGTCACCCTCGACACGTCGCAAAGTGAGCGCTGTGATGCACGCGGCGCGGTGATGCCGCGACCCTACGACCACGCATGTTGCTCAGAGACCTTCGTCACGGGGGTCTCAAGACAATCCTCGTTTGTCAACCTCTCTGCCCGCCGCAGCCCGCCGACAGCCCCGTTCCTTTCCTAGTACCTGCTGCCTCGCGCCGCGGACTTGAACAACATTCTTTTCATTACAGAGGCCGCAGTATAACGATCTCGAAGTCGTCATATGTCTTACGGTTTCACGTGCCAACGAAATACCCCTCTCTTTCTGTCGCTCCACAGTTGCCCCCTTGACGGCCGTGCAGGCGGGGATGAACAAGACGCTGATGAACAGCGACGGCACGTGCCAGACGACCATCACCTTCATGGGCGACGATGACATCCTCTGCGACACTGACGGCTACGTTACTGAATTCAAGTGAGCTTGCTTTCTCACTCCGCGTTGACCTTGAGACGACTCTAAAATCAACTCAGACGATCACGACGACGACAAACTCGGCGACTCTGACGCCTACGGGGTGACCGAATTCAAGCGCGTTCTGTCACAGCCGAAAAAATCCGCTTTCTCACTTCTCCCGAAAAAAAACCTTAGATGTACTACTCTCTCCGCCCTTCGTGGGGATTGCCGCCTCTTCTTATTACCCTACCAGTGATTACTCTCGTTTCATCCGGAACCTTGTGTGTGGTTCCATCTGCCTCATTCCAGCTCTCTTCTTTGTGGTTTGCTCTTGATCGCTCCCTTTCCCGCAGCATTGCACATTCCTACTTCAGCAGCGACATTCCAGCCAGCATCCCGTCCGAGATCTCTCTGCTCACACGCCTCTCCCATATGTAAGAAAGTGGCTTTTGAGTCGAGCCAGAAGTCATCCTGCCCGTTCACACGGACCCACGCTCGCATGCACCCATGTCCGCACACACATGCATGTACACTCGTGCCCTGAGCACCCTTCTTCGGCCTCCCTACGTCGCTCTAGTCTCCATACGAATGCAACCACGAATCCCAACGACGCCCATTCGTTTGCCCAAACATGCATTTACACACCCATGCATTTACACACCCATGCATTTACACACAAGGATTTATACATGCTCGCTCCGCATGCACACTCCTACTTCCACCTTCTCGCCAATGCAAATGCATTCATTCACACTCTGTCCACCCACACATCCGCCCAACCCCTCAGCAAGATGCAGGATATAGAATTTGTGGGATCCTCGCTTCCCGGAAGCTTTGGAAGCGTTCCCAGCCTCGTTTCCCTGTGAGCGACCAGTGCTTCTTCCCTTGTACTCCTGAAGTCCTGCTTTCTATGTCCCATACGCGTCAGTAGCTGCTTCTCCTCCCTAGTTTAGTGCATCTATGAGCACGTCCTACTGTACAGTGGTACATTGCTTTTTTAACACAGGTCACTTTCATCTATACATCTATACTCATATATTTCACATTGATGTTCATCAAAGATCCGAGTATATATGCATATACATATATATATGTATGTATATCTTTCTCTCTCCCCCATCTGCTCCCCACTTTCCACTGACCCCCTTTCCACCTCCGCCATCACAGTGAGGTGACCGGTAGTGGCCTGACCGGGGCGCTTCCCGGCGATCTCGCCACAAGCACCAACCTCAAGCACCTGTGAGTGCACCACCTGACGCACCTGAGAGTGTAACAACCTGTCGCACCTGAGAGTGCACCAGCCTGAAGCACCTGAGAGTGCAACAACCTGACGCACCTGAGAGTGCACCAGCCTGAAGCACCTGAGAGTGTAACAACCTGACGCACCCATGAGTGCCGACAAAAAACCGAACCTGCCTACTTGTTCTGGTAACAGGCACGGCAGGTGGCAGGTGTCAGGTAGTATATTACAGTCATTGATGCTGGCCATGGCATTAATACGCATAAGAATCAACTGTAGAGACCGTTTCTCTGCTAGGGTCTCTGTCAAGCTATCGCGCTCTGCTCCACATGCATACTCCTTTCCCACAAGACTTTCTCACCCCACTCCTGACCCCCCCCCTGAGCGCAACCAGTGACCTCTTTCAAGGAACGTTTTGAGTCGACTCAGATCTCGCCCCACCCCTGCCTCCCTCCCTCCCTCTGCGCAACAGCGATCTCTCAAGGAACTCCTTCAGCTCCCTCTCATCCTCCATCGCCTCTCTCTCTAGCCTCGAATACCTGTAAGCTGCAAAAGCCACCTCAACCTTCGAAGCTCCCTGTGTTTCCCATACCTGTGCCTGTACTTGCTCGTGTGCTTCTTCACACCTTCTCCCTGTCTGTTGCGTTCTTTTGCTTCTCAATCTCCTGATTGCCTTGTCTTTATTCCTTCCTCTTCCTACCGCTTGTTCTCCTGTCCATTCCCCCATCATTACATTGCAGTGACCTCAGTAGCAACGTGTTGGATGGCTCTATTCCTCCGGAGCTCATGACTCTCACCAACCTTGCTCGCATGTGAGTGCTGACGCAAATTATTCGACCTTTGAGGCGCCTCAAACGGCGGCACTAGCCCTCCTGGGCACTACCATTCACATGTGAGTGGCGAGGCTACTGATTTATCCCAGTGGGCCCTGGCATAGCAGCTATCATATGCCTCTCAACCCCTTTCGTTCCTCGCCAATCCCGCTCATTCACTACCACTGATATCAGTTTGTTTCATCTCTCGGTCTCAACAGCCCATCTCATCACTTCATCTCATAACTTCATCTCATCACTCCCTCTCATCACTCCCTCCCTCACTCCGTCTCATCCCGTTACCCATCCTCCCATCCCCTGCGGCACGTGGCAGAGACATGCAGAACAACACCTTCAATGGCTCCATACCTGATGCCATCTCCAACCTCCAAGCCCTCACATATCTGTAAGCCTCGCCTCTCCAGCCCCTCTGAGTCGAGTCGATGGTAACCCCCAACTTGGGGGCCCCAAGTACTCAAACAGCGGGAACCTTCAAGCCCTCTCCAAGCTGCACGCATAGCCGCACAAAGCTGCATGCATGGCCGCACAAAGCTGCGGGCATGGCCTAACAGAGCTGTACCCTGGCCCCTGTAGTTTGTGTGTTGCACTCACTCTACTGAGCGTCCCCCCCGTCACTCCCTCGGAGCATTGATCCCTCTCTCCTCTCGTCAAGCATGTTTTGATATCTTTCTTCCCAACGAACATTTCACACCCAGTGTAGAGTGAACAGTGAGGGTGCCAATACATTTCACGAAGGGAGACTAAATTGGCATCATCTTCGTCCTAATACTCATCCCCTCTCTCTCCTGCCTCGTGCCACCCTGCCTCTTATACCATCTCTCCCCGTCGACTCACACATGCGTGCAGGGACCTGTCTCAAAACTTTCTCTCTGGATCGATCCCGGCAGGCATTGGATCCATCCCCAAGCTCCGTACCTTGTGAGCAGCCTTCGATGCACCACACAGGCATATACACACGCTCTCACATTGTTTTAAACTCACATACGGAGTGACTTTTGAGTTGGCTCAAAAGGCCTCGGATCCATCCCCAAGCTCCATACAATGTGGCAGCCATGGAGCACACAAACATGCACACAGACGGACACACATGCACGGGCACACAGGCAGACGCACGGGCGCGCGCACGCGCGCGCGCACACACACACACGATTCACTTTTACCCTCACCTCTCATCGGCATACCCCTCCTCTTCCCACCTGCCTCCTCCAGGTGGCTGGGAACCGGCCCTGAGTGTCCCAAGGAGTACACCAGCTGTGTGGTGCAGCAGAGCTCCGACAGCAGAGCTCTGTGTCTTCTTAGTATACTAAAACGTTTCCTTCTCTTCTTCCTTCCTCCCTCCCCATTCGCCCTTGCAGGTGGCTTGGAACCGGCCCCGAGTGTCCCAAGGCGTACACGAGCTGCGTGGTGGAGCAGAGCTCAGGCAGCCAGCTGTGCATGTGGTGTTCCTCCTTCTGCTCCACTTGCGACAAGACAGACCGTGAGTTGGATACAACAAAGGCACCGCATTGGATACAGATGCACAAAAACAAAGCTGGAAATGACAGTTCTCAGTCACAAGATCAACAAGCAAACCACTTTCCCACACTCTGTTCGTCTCACCTCGCTGCTCCTGCTTTCTCATTTCACTGTTCCTTTTTTCTCACCTCTCTCCACCGGTTTCATCACCTCGCTGCACCCTCCCGTCGCTCCACATCCTCTATATTCAAACAAGTCAGTCGCGGAGCACCAGGGCCAACATGCATGGCGCCCTTCCTTGGACCATAAGGATGCTCTCGTGTCTCCTCACCGTTCCTCATTCCACATTCCCCTCATTCCACCTTCCCTTCATTCCACCTTTTCTTATTCCACCTCTCTGGTCCTAACTACTTCTTCCATACCCCTCAACAGCTTTGGAAAACCTTGACTGGCCCATTTCAGACCCCACCACCACCATCACCACCACCAACAACAACCACAACAACGCCAGTGCCACTGCGAATTCCTCCAGCTCGGGGTTGTCCACAGGAGCCATTGTGGGCATTGTGGTGGGCGTGCTGCTGCTGGTCGTGGGCGTCGTTGCCGTTGTCTTCATCATCATTCAGTGCGGGAAGAAAACGGAAGGTGAGGTGACAACAGCGGCTCTTACTCTTCTCTTTGTTGTTTTCACTGAAGTTTTCCTTTACACAAGCTCACACATTCACTCAAATATCACATCATCTCCCACGCTAACAACAAACAAACCTAACAACTATACCACCTAACAAGAACGTTCTGTTCTCCTGACCGCAAACCGCAGTCTCGGCCGTCACAAAGCCATCAGCAGTCTGCCCTCTTTCATGTGCAGAGGTGGAAGTGCCTGCATATGCAGGTGGAGGCCAGTACCCTGCTCCAGACGCGGCTCCTCAGGGCACGTCTGCGAAGGGCTACAGCAGCTACCAGCCTGATGCGAGTGCCAAGGTCTAAATGATTGCTTCACGCCCCAATCAATACCTGCTACTCTACGCTACATTGCACCTTCTGCAATCTGCACCTTCTGCAATCTCGTGCTGTATGTACTCAGCATAATGGTACAACCTGCTACTTTGTTTGATTATGCTAGAAAGCGTGTTATGTCATTAGAGATTTGCATCATCTTACGGTACCATTGTTTGCAGAAGTACAGCATTGCCAATCAAACAGGGAATTACAAGTTCACTCTTTACTGACTGGAAGACTGCAGTCGGATATGTCATGTTTTATACTATGTGTTTATTGAGTGTGTTGTAAGAGGTTGACTTGGTTGGTGCTGCGGACCTCGTTTTACCGAACCCCTGAACAGATGCTTTCCAAATAATTTTGCACCAGACACGGCGCCTGGGACGAGCTTCTCTCAACACAACACACCCTTCCCCCACGGGGTCCCCCCACCTGATGGAACAGAAACAAGTTTAGGGTTCCGTCTGGGATGGCTATATTGTGCAGTACGATTATGCACAATCCAGAACGTGTTAAATAAGTTCTAGAACGGTTCAGCGAGGTTCGGCAAATCAGTTCGTTCAAACAGGCTCGCATGGGAACCGCTTCACCGAAATGAACCCTACGGATTTCCTAGATACTACGCTGCAGCCTGCCATGAGGACGGGAAAAGAAGGGAGTAAGCAGCTTTTGCCTAGTCTGCACGCCATATTCTTCCCCATAAACTAGGCAAGCAACAGTTCTCAGATATTTGGGGAGATGTGGTCAGGTCACAACCCACCTGTGACCGCCGTCGCGCTTTGCGGTCCGCGAGTGTCGATGGTATTTGATAAGGCTCATCATGATGTGCCTCGTAGCAGCGACTTCCACGGCAAATTGCTGCATGGTTTTCCCCGTTTCTCCTTCCCTGACTAACCGTAACCTGACCTAGCGCTTGAAGCGACGGGCAACTTTTGGCAGTGTTGGGTTCAGAAGTTTTTTTTTTGAACCAGGCTTGCCAGCGCGAAAGTGCTGGCTGGCGAAAACCAGGATTTCGTGCGGACACTTTCCATCCGCAGTAACAGTTCGCCAGGGTTCTGGGTTTTGGGTGGCAAATGTGCACCGTCGCTTTAAGACGGTGCATACTGGCGCTGCGTCGCAACCACATAGCCCCTCAGAAATTTGCACGTGCAGCTACTTCAAATAGACAGCTCGACTGGCCCTAAAGATCCCGGTTTTTTCGAGTAGACAGCACGTTTTTCCTTCAGCAAAGCATCTCGTTCTTTCACTCCGTCCGGGGCCTCCATTCCTTTTCGTAAAGACATCATTTGCATATCACCCGCAAGTACCATAACTAGTACCTTGCGAAGCAACCATGGCCGACACATCTACCGGTGCGATCTACGATCGTCCTCACGAGTAAGTATGATACTCATTCTTGCCTGATTTGGTGACCCGGTAACTAGACGCTTAAGAGTCAACTCAAAAGCCACCTCAATCCGCGATCGTCTCCACAAGTGTGATACCGACCCTTGCATGACCCGGTCATTCTGATCGCTATCCGTAGCTTCGAATTGAAATTTCTCACCCGCTTTGCGATGTTCCGCGAAATGTCCGTGATTTGCTCCCAAAAATAGGTCGGGAAAATGTCAAACATATATATATGCTATGGTTTTTGGGTAGGCTGTAGTGGGGTAGATACTGTGGGGTACAACCCCTTAGGTTTCTTCCTTGTACCAAAACCTCTCGATAGTCAAAGCATTCCTGCCTAGTCTCTAAGATGGTATCTAGAGCAGTAGGTCTTTAGGACCTAAGATTAGGGCCCACCTGTTACCGCGTTACCTCACCTACGGCCTTGCCTGCCTGCCTGCCTTGCCTGCTGCCCGCGCGCGCCTCGGCTGCACGCGCGCGTATCTTTTTTTTTTTTTAGCGCGCGCTACTGCTGCAGCCGCCTCCGCAGCCCGCTGCAGCGCCGCGCGCCGCGCCCGCAGCCTGCGCCGAGCCCGCGTCGCCCGCGCGCGGCCCGCCGCTGCCCCGCGCACCACTCGCGCAGCCCGCGACGAGCCCGCGGAGCCCGCCGCCGCGCGCAGCCCGCCGCCGCACGCAGCCTGCAGCCGCGCGCAGCCCGCAGCCGCGCGCAGCCCGTCGCCTCGCGCAACCCGCAGCCGCGCGTGCCTTGCCCGTGGTGCGCCCGTGAGCCGCGCGCCTGCCTGCCTTAAGTGCCTGCCTAAAGCGCTCGCCTGCCAAGAGCGCTTGCCTGCCTTGAGTGCCTGCCTGCCAAGAGCGCCTGCCTGCCTTGAGTGCCTGCCTTGAGTGCCTACCTGCCAAGTGCGCCTGCCTGCCTTGGGTGCCTGCCTTGAGTGCCTGCCTGCCAAGTGCGCCTGCTTGCCTTGAGCGCCTTTCCTGCCGCGCGTGCCTCCCAACTGCGCGAGTTTGCTTGCCCCGCGCGCCATCTCCGCTGCCTTGCCTGCACTGCTACTATGGCGACGCTTAATGTTCTCGCGTTTGAGCCTGACGGTCGCCCGATAGAGTTTACCACCTGGCTAGACGATCTCCAACTGTTTCTTCTGACTGATGCCAAAGACGGCGTTGCACTGTTCGATTACGCGTCTGGCACTGCCGTTGCTCCTGCTGACGATGCTACCGCTCTCGAACGCTCACAGTGGCAGACTCGTGATGCTGCTGCACGCCTAGCTATTAGGAACCATATGCCGATCACTGAGCGCACGCATTTCAGCCAGCACAAAACTGCTAAGGCACTGTACGACGCTGTAGTTGCGCGGTACTCCTCCCCGGCCACTGCAGCCCTAGGTCGGCTCATGCTACCCTACCTGTTCCCCGACCTGTCCTCGTTTACCACTGCTGACGACCTCATTTCTCACCTTCGCACTAGTGAGACTCGCTCTCGTGCGGCCCTTCCAGCCGAGTTCTACGCCGCAAACCCCCTCCTCCCCCCCCGATGTACTTCACTCTCTATTTCCTTGTCACCCGCCTCCCTGACACTCTTAGCTCCGTCAAGGACCACTTCCTAGCCCTATACCCTACCACTCTCATTGTCGCCGACTTCGAGAAGCACCTCCTAGCAGCAGAGAAGAACATCCTCGCTATAGGTGCTGCTCGTGGTACTCCTCGCTCTCCCCTCTTTGAGGGGTGCTCCCCCTCCCCTCTTACCCCCTCCTACGCCTCCGCAGCTGCTGCTATCGACCTCCTTGGTGCTGAGAAGGTCGCAGCTGCTTCCGCTCCTAGTGGGAAGCGCAGCGGCTCCAGGGGAGGCAAGGGTGGCAGGGGTGGCGGACGTGGCAGTGGAGGGGGCGGTGGTGGAGGCGGCGGGGGAGGTTGAGGTGGTGGTGGGGTCGGTGGTAGTGCCGGGAGCGGTGGCGGTGGCGCCGGCGGTGGTGGCGGAGGGGGGAGTGGTGGTGGCAGCGGTGGTGGGGGCTTGGGTGACACCAGTGGTGGCCACGGGCAGCAGCAGCAGCAGCAGCAGCAGCAGCAGCCGCAGCAGCGTCAGCGCCACACCCCCACTTCCCAGCAGCTTCTTGACTGGTATGCCGGGCGTGGGGCGTCTAGGGGTCCTGGTCGCTGCCCCTATATCATTCGCGCAGGTCCCCGCGCTGGTCGCCAGTGCACAGGGTTTCACACTGAGTACCGCTGCTTCGCTCGGCTTAGCGATGCCTGGCGCGTCGAGTTTCCTGATGCTACTGAGTTCCCCAACTGAGCAGACCTGCTTAGGCGTGATGTACCTATCTTTGATCTTGACTATGAGGCTATTCTTGCTGCGATGTATGCATTGACTGTTAGTGCTGAGGGTGACTGCTACTTGTGTGTGCCGCCTGACCCCGGTATAGCCCCAGGTATAACGCCTATGGCACTAGGTGCTTGTGAGTCTGCTCCCCCTGGTACTGCGTCCGCACAGGCCTTGCACACCTTCACACTTGACTCTGGTGCTTCCCGCTGTTTCTTTCGCGACAGCACCACAGTCACTCCCCTCCCTGCACCTATTCCTGTCTCACTGGCTGACCCCTCTGGGGGCCCAGTGCTTGCACGGTCTTCCACTGTGCTTCCGTGTCCGGCGGTCCCGTCTGGTGAGCTGTCTGGTCTCCACCTCCCCTCGTTCTCTACGAACTTGGTGAGCAACGCCGTCCTTCAGGATCACTGGGTTGACACCTTTACTCCTGGAGGACAGCGTGTGGCGATCTGCACGTGCTCCCGGACCGGCCGTCACCTGGCCACGTTCACACGTGCGCCTGGGTCCAGTCTGTACACCCTCACCACTGCATCACCCCTTTGTCTCCCCAGCTGTACGCGTCTGCTCAGGTAGCTACCCAGTGTGAGTGTCGCCGACTGTCGCACGACACTCTCCTGTGGCACCACCGCCTTGGTCAGCCCTCCCTGCCTCGCCTTCTTAGCATGCACTCTCGCTTCCTGGTCTCTGGCCTTCCCAGGTCTCTGCCTGCCGTTCCACCCTCGCCTGCGCTGCCCTGCATTCCTTGCGTCGAGGGGCGGCAGCGCGCCGCTCCTCACTCCTCCTCGTTCCCTCCCACAGAGGCTCCACTGCAGAATCTCCACCTGGACGTGTGGGGCCCAGCCCGCGTCCGTGGAAAGGGTCACGAGCGGTACTTCCTGCTGGTCGTCGACGACTACACGCGTTACACCACGGTCTTCCCCTTGCAGCGCAAGGGGGAGGTCCCTGATGTTTTGATCCCTTGGATCCGCGCTGTTCGTCTCCAGCTCCGCGAGCGGTTCCAGTCGGACTTTCCTGTCCTGCGTCTGCACTCTGACAGAGATGGTGAGTTCTCCTCTGACCTCTTGGCAGCCTTCTGTGCGGAGCACGGCATCCGCCAGATTCACGCTTCTGGCCTCTCCGCAGTAGAATGGGGTTGCTGAGCGCCGCATTGGCTTGGTCATGGAGGTCGCTCGTACCTCCATGATCCATGCGGCTGCCCCTCATTTTCTGTGGCCGTTTGCGGTCCGGTACGCCGCACATCAGCTCAACCTCTGGCACTGTGTCTCCTTGCCGGAGACCTCGCCCACACTGCTATGGACGGGGAAGGTTGGCGATGCGTCGCGTTTCCGGGTCTGGGGTGCTCGTGCCTTTGTCCGCGATACCACCGCGGACAAGCTCTCCCTTCGAGCCATTCCCTGCGTCTTTCTTGGCTTTGTCCCTGACGCGCCTGGCTGGCAGTTTTAGGACCCCGCCTCGCGCCGTGTCTTTCCGTCTCAGGACGTCACCTTTGACGAGTCAGTTCCCTTTTACCGTCTCTTTCCCTACCACACTGCCCCTCGCCCCCCCCCGCCGCTCTTTCTCGCCCCAGGTCCTCCCCAGGTAGACCCCCTCCCTGCGCCAGGTTAGCTCCTTCAGGTGTCTCTCAGGTAGACCCTCCCGTACCTGCGCCTGTTGAGGTCACTGGTGACTCAGGTCCTGCTAGGGGTGGTGCTGTCCCTGGGGGTACGGAGTTGGGGGGTGCGGAGCTTGGGGATGCGGAGCGTGGGGATGCTGAGACTGGGGGTGCGGAGTCTGGGGGCACTGCGCCTGAGCGTGAGGAGCCTGAGGGTGCGGATCCTGGAGGTGCTGAGCCTGCGCGTGAGGAGCCTGGAGGTCCTGAGCCTGGGGGTGCTGCATCTGGGGGTGCTGAGCCTGCGTGTGAGGAGCCTGGGGGTGCTGAGTCTGGGGGTGCGACGCCTGAGGGTTCTAAGACTGCTGTTACGCGGTCTCCTTGGAGTCGCCGCCTTCGTCCGCGTGTGCCTCTCACCTCACAGCAGCTGCACGACTGGTACAGTCGCCGTCAGGGTCGCGCTTCTGGAGCTCGGGGCTCTGCTGCTGGAGGTACTTCTGCTGACGTCACTGGAGTTGGGAGTGGTACTGGTCCTTTGTCTACTGGAGGTGCTGGAGTCGCTGGTCCCGGAGGTGCTCGTACTGGAGGTACTAGAGCTGCTGGGGCTGGAGGTGCTGTGTCTGAGGGTGCTACTGCTGGAGACCCTGGGTCTGGGAGTGCTGCTGCTGGAGGCACTGAGGCTGGAGACCCTGGGACTGGAGGTGCCGGTTCTGGGGGTGCTGCAGCTGGTGGAGCTGGTCCAGGAGGAGCTGGCGCTGAGGGTTCTGGAGCTGCTAGAGGTGCTGGAGCTGCTGAGGGTACTGGAGCTGCTGGAGGTGATGGAGCTGCTGGTGCTGGTGGCACTACACAACCGCGCCTGTTCTTCGCTCCGCCGTCTCCGTCGTCTCAGCCACCGCCTGACTCCGTTCTTCGCCAGGTTCTCAGTCTCCCTTCGTCTACTGGTCTTCCGTTACAGCCTGGCTCACCGCTGCCTGCTCCTTCTCCGTACACTGAGCAGACAGGGGGCCTTGCTGAGCGTCGTGAGCCTGCGTCGCGTCCTGTCTTGCCTGTCCGTTCTGGTCGTTCCGGTCATCGTGTTCCTCGTCCGCGTCAGCCGGCTGTCCCCGGCACCCACCTTGTAGTCCTTCGTCCTTCCTCTCCTCCGCCGCGTGTTTCTCTTCCGTCTCCCCCTTCGTCCTCTCTGCCTGACGTAGCGGACCCTGAGTCTGACCAGTTTCGTACTGAGCACCCTACTGTCACGCGTCTGTTAGCCACTGTTGTCATTGACCCGTCGTTTGAGTCCACTGCTGCGTCTGCCCTAGTCGCTGAGCTTGTCGACTTTGCTGCTGCCTGTCGTCTAGACTACGCTGCAAGTCTTGTTGCTGAGTCTGAGTCTGTCTGTCCTCCGTCCGTTAGGGGTGAGTGTGCTCTTAGCACGGACGTCCTTGAGGACAAGCACGAGGACCTTGAGTGTCTTGCGGCCGCTGCGCCTCATCTCGTGGCCATGCTGCTTGCCCCTGAGGGAGACCCGGATGCACCATACATCCCGACCCCGCGCTCTTACGCTGAGGCGATCGCGAGTGAGTACTCCTCTCAGTGGCAGACAGCCATGGACGAAGAGATGGCATCCTGGAAGTCCACAGGCACGTACGTCGATGCTGTTCCCCCTCCCGGGGCGAACATCGTCGACGGCATGTGGATTTTCAGGGTGAAGCGGCCGCCAGGTTCTCCGCCTGTCTTCAAGGCTCATTACGTTGCTCGAGGCTTAAGTCAGCGAGAGGGAGTTAACTTCTTCCAGACCTTCTCCCCCACCCCGAAGATGACCACTCTTCGGGTGCTGCTGCACGTTGCCGCTCAGCGTGACTACGAGCTTCACTCTCTTGACTTCAGCACAGCTTTTTTACAGGGCAGCCTGCACAAGGAGATCTGGCTGCGCCGCCCACCTGGCTTCACTGGGTCGTTCCCTCTTGGTACCCAGTGGAACCTCCGGCGGCCGGGCTACGGTCTCCGCCAGGCGCCACGTGAGTGGCACGACGTACTGAGGACGACACTTGCGGCTCTTGGGTTTACTCCGTCGACTGCTGACCCGTCGCTGTTTCTGCGCACCGACACTTCGCTGCCGCCGTTCTACATCCTCGTATACGTCGACGACTTGGTCTTTGCCACTGCTGACACTGAGGCTCTCGCCCTGGTGAAGTCGGAGCTACAGAAGAGACACACGTGCACAGACCTGGGTGAGCTGCGAAGTTACCTTGGCTTGCAGATCACCCGGGACAGAGCACGCCGCACCATCACCCTGACTCAGTCACACATGGTGCAGCAGGTCCTTCAGCGCCTCGGCTTCACCTGGTCCTCGGCACAGGCCACTCCTTTGGCTACAGGTCACTCGCTCTCAGCTCCACCTTCAGACGAGTCCGTAGAGCTGAGTGGTCCTTACCCAGAGCTAGTGGGCTGCCTCATGTACCTGATGACCTGCACTCGTCCTGACCTTGCGTACCCTCTTGGCCTTCTGGCTTGCTACGTGGCTCCTGGTCGGCACCAAAAGGTGCACATGGATGCTGCTAAGAGGGTACTGCGCTACTTGTGCAGTACATCGGGCATGGGGCTCGTGCTTGGAGGGCGGAGTCCAGTTGTTCTCACTGGGCACTCGGACGCTTCTTGGGTTGACGACCAGGCTACCCAGCGGTCGTCACAGGGTTACTCGTTCAGCCTTGGCTCCGGTTCAGTTTCTTGGCGGTCTACACGCTCGTCTTCTTTTCTCAGCTCCAGTTGTGAGGCTGAGATCTACGCCACAGCCATGGCTGCACAGGAGTTACGCTGGCTCACCTACCTGCTGACCGACCTGGGAGAGCGGCCTCGTTTTCCTCCAGTTCTGTACGTAGACAACAAGGCCGCCATTGCCTTGTGTCAGGAGCACAGACTGGAGCACAGAACGAAGCACATCGCTCTGCGTTACTTCCTGGCTCGAGAGTTGCAGCAGCGGGGTCAGCTTTGCCTTGCTCACATGGCCACTCGGGCCAACACTGCTGATATATTCACCAAGGCACTTCCGTCTGGTGACCATCAGCGCTTTTGTATTTGTTGGGCCTTGTGCCTACGTTTCCACACTTGCTGTAGTTTCTGCTTGTACTGTGTTCTATATAAATATACCTGCATGCTTGCTCTTGCTAGGTAGAGATCACTGTACTGCTCTTGTTGCATATATACCTCTGCATGTGAACTGGCCTTGTGGCCGTTTGCTTGTGCTCACTGTGTGTGGTGACGTTGTGATCCACCCTGAGCTTGTTTTACTTTCCTTGACTGGTCTTGCGACCTCTTGCTCTCCCCCACTTTGCCTATGGGGGTGTGTCAAACATATATATATGATATGGTTTTTGGGTAGGCTGTAGTGGGGTAGATACTGTGGGGTACAACCCCTTAGGTTTCTTCCTTGTACCAAAACCTCTTGATAGTCAAAGCATTCCTGCCTAGTCTCTAAGAGAAAAATGTTGGTGCAACCCTACGGTTTGCACTCGGCTTGTTGTCCGTGTGCGTGTATGCGTGTGTGCATGGAATGGTATGAGGGCATGAGATGATATATATTCCATGCTTACAATAGTGTGTGAATGTTGAGTCATGCTGTCGAATGTGTGTGTCGAGTCAATAGCGAGTCATGCTAGTCGCGTGCCACGTGGTCGTCTTTGTCCCGTGCGCGGTTTCTATTTCCCGTTTGTGTGTCTCGCGCGGTTTCTGTTTTGTCGTCTGTCGAACGTTCGGCGTATCGCAGGTGTGTGCAACAGACCAACCAAGAAGAACCAGAGCCTTGGTTTCAAGATTCAAGTAATCGCAAAGCCCGCGAAAAGGGTGCACTCCAAGATATTGAGAATAGTTACATTACTTTGTGTAGTGTAACATTTCACTTGGTGTAGGCCCTTGTGAAGGGTAGTTTCGAGACCCTTCGTGGTTGGGGATAGCGTGGCATTGTTCCACATTACTGTACCTCGGCTCTTGGAGTTTGTAGGAGCTGGGAGTCATTCCCAACTCGTAACTCTTCCTAATTTGTGTTATAAGACTATAGTGGCTGCCATGGTGCCGTTCGTTCAAACCAACGATGTGTCGTCACTTCGTAATGAAACCGTGCGATCTCAATTGCCTGTTGTAGGCGACGTTAAGACGCTTCAGATCCAATTTGAATCAGGTCACTTGAAGCCGTGGCCTGAACGCTATGAACGTTTGAAGCCGCTGTCCAGAAATCCGACTGTGCACTCTGTCTTTCGTTTTAGGCAAATTTGAGCCTATCGTGACTATAACAAGTGGTATCAGAGCACCTTGAAGCAGCTACAACGATGGCTGGACCTGAAGAAAGGGGTGACAGAGGTGCTGGAGGCAGTGGAGGACCCCAAGCACAAGGTCAGCCCTGTGATTCAGCCATGGCGCCCGTGCAACCTACTCTTGAACCTTCTAGGGATGAACCAAGAGTGTTCGGGCTTGACAAGTTCAATAGCGACAACTTTGCTGAATGGTCATTCAGGATGGAGAACGTATTTGACCACTATGACCTGCTGGAGGTGATGGAAGGAACGGAGAAGCGCCCCGAGAACGACCCGGAGAAGAGCCCGTGGGTGCGGAAGAGCACACAAGGCTATCTCCTACTTGAGCAAGCGTTGAGGAGCAGCCAAATCCGTCACATCAAGCCATTCCTGCGTGAACCAGAGAAGGGACCAAAGGCATGGGCTGATCTCAAGGGTGTACACGGTTCTGCAGCAGCGGCAGTAGCGGTGGTGTTGGAACAGCAAATGGCGACACTACGAATTGAAGAAGATGAACCCGTGGAAGAAGGGGTGCAGAAATTCTTCGACTTATTGACGCGTCTTGAGGGAGCTGATTTGAATTACAGTGAGCTCCAAAAGAAGACCAAGTTGCTGGCCCTACTCCTTGAGTCATGGTCCTCGCTCATCATCAACTTGAATCGTGATCTGCCCCGCCTCTCGCTCGAAGACGTGAAGCGAGCTATCATTCAAGAGGGCTTCCGCCGCCGTGAGTTGGCGGGTTCGGATGGCGCCGGGGCAGCAAGCATCGGCCGTGGATATGGCCATGCAATGGGCAGAGGACGAGGAGGAGGAAGGTTTGGAGGCAGCAACTTCAACGGAATGGCGGGTACGGCAACGACGATAAAAGCTACAGACGCGGTTCCGGCCGATTCGACGGTGAGTGCCACTATTGCCACAAGAGCGAACACATGTGGCGCGATTGCTACAAGCTCCCAGAAGGATGGACCCCTGCTCAAGGCCAAGAGGGTAGAGGAGCCGGAGGAGGGAGAGGAAGAGGCCATGGAGGCCGTGGTGGTCGCGGAGGTGGTGCTGCAAATATGAAGAGCGAAGACAACGAGAGCGAGTCGAGGGACGATCGCTTTCCTGGTCAATTCTTCTTCGTGTCGACGCAAGCATCAGCTGGAGAATGATGAAGGCTTTGAGGAGCCAGCAGCTGTGGGGAAGGTGACCCTACACTCCCTGGACTATTGGGTGATCGATAGCGATGCTACCTATAGCATGACACCTCGTGCGGACTTGCTCATCAAACTCGAACCGTCATTGGTGAAGCATGTCACATCGGCTTTAGGGCAGCGAGCAGAGGTGAAAGGCATGGGCAAGGCCATGTTCAAGGGTGCGGATGGGAAGATGGTGGGCTTTAAGAACGTACTTTGGGTGCCCAACCTTGCTGCGAACCTGATTTCCGTGCGGCGGTTGCAAAAGGCCGGCATGGACACGAGCTCGAAGGGGGCCAAGACCTACACCGCAAGGATTGGTGAGCGGATTCTTCGGGAACTTCACGAGGATAGGGATGTCTACAACGAGATGTGGCAGATCCTTGTGGTCCCCATGCCTAAGGAGAGGCAAGTGGCAGCAAGCGTCAGCACCAAGGGTGAAGCGGTTGGTAGCGGCAATGGCGCGAACGGTCGCGCTAAGGAGAATGAGTTCAAGAAGTACAATCTTGGAGAGACCAGCAAGCTCGGTGAACACAAGGAGAGTGTTGCAGCAGCTAAGAAACAGCACAAGGGTGAGGAGAAGCCCAAGGCAGCAGCGGAGGAGGACCACGGAGACAGCATGTGGGGCACTATTGAGAGTGCTGCATTCTCCAATCCGACTTCGGATACGGAGGAGTGTGATTAGTTGACTTTGCATCGGTGCATGGGGCATGTGGCCCTGCCTATTTCGCAGCAGCTAGTAAAGAGAGAGATGGTTGCTGGCATACGTGTGAAGGGGGAGCCCGATGAGGTACTTGGCTGCCCGACGTGCATGCAAGCGAAGTTCACCCCGTTCTCGAGTTCGGAGGCAATAGCTAAGGCACCACTTGATGAGGTGGTGATGGACGTGGTGGGCCCCTTGAAGCTTGGAGCTGCTGGAGCAGAGTACTTCCTCACCATTGTCAACGTCTATACCCGCATGACTTGGGTGTACATGCTGCTGGCCAAGAAGAGCAGTTGGGATCATCAAGTTGTTCATCAATGCTGGGTTGTTCACGAAGCCTTCGAGCTTCTATTTTAAGGTTCCAGTTAATGGCATCCTGCTGAAGGGGTGGCTCTCAGCAGGTGTGACAACCTTTTGAAAACGTGGTATTTTTTGGGGCATCCGCGTTTTTTGGGTATGGCTAGCATGAAACTACCGAGGACAGACTTGTTTGTCTCGAGCTGCTGCCTACCTACATGAAAGCTTCAGAGTGGTTACTTGGAATGGTAGCTGGATAGAACTAATTTCTCACTAGTGATGCTCTACCGAGCAACCCTCTCTTGTCCAAGGCGTGGTCTTGGTTTATGTTGAGCTGAGCGAAAGGCCATAGAGTCTGATAATTTCCATTGCAATTTCCTAATACCCAAGGTCTTCCCAAGAGGCCCAGCGATGTTCGGGGTTGGCATGTACGATGGGGTCGAGCTCCGGCAGGTCAACATCCGCCTATGCATCGTCATGCAGTGTGGTGAACGAAGCTGGCGGCAGGCAGGCGTGGAAGACCAGCCGCTCCGGCGGCTTCCGAGTTCGTCGCAACTCAGGCTTCTCGACCGGAACCTCCACCACGTCATTGTCGGTGGACTCTGTCAGAATCTAACGAGCATGAATTATTGCATTGAGTAAGAAAGTTATACAAGTACTAACCCTAATTTGGGTTGTACCCCATATAGGCTACCCCACTACAGCATACACAACACACAGAACATGATAGTTTGACACACCCCCATAGGCAGAGTGGGAGAGAACAAGGGGTCACAAGACCAGTCAAGAAAGGCAAAGCAAGCTCAGGGTGGATTACGAAGTCACCACACACTCTGAGCACAAGCAAATGGTCACAAGGCCAGTTCACATGCAGAGTTATATAAATGAGAACAAACAACACAGTGATCACCACCTAGAAAGTGTAAGCATGCAGGTATATGTATGTATATATATATATGTGTGTATATCACAGTACAGGCAAAGTCACGCAGTGAGCAAGTGAGACGAAGCAGGCAGAAGGCCTAAAGCAGTAAAGAAACGCTCATGATCACCAGACTGAAGTGCCTTGGTGAATATATCAGCAGTGTTGGCCCGAGTGGCCACGTAAGCAAGACGAAGCTGACCACGCTGCTGCTACTCTCGAGCAAGGAAGTAACGCAGAGCAATGTGCTTCGTCCTGTGCTCCAGTCTGTGCTCCTGACACAAGGCAATCATGGCCTTGTTTTCTACGTACAGAGTTGGAGGAGAACGAGGCCGCTCTCCCAAGTCGGTCAGCAGGTATGTGAGCCAGCGTGACTCCTGTGCAGCCATGGTCCCTGCATAGATCTCGGCCTCACAACTGGAACTGAGAAAAGAAGACGAGCGGGTAGACCGCCAAGAAACAGAGCCGGAGCCAAGGCTGAAAGTGCAACCCTGTGATGACCGCAGCGTAGCCAAGTCGTAAACCCACGAAGCGTCTGCGTGTCCAGTGAGGACAACTGGGCCCTGTCCTCAAAGCACGAGCCCCATGCCCAATGTACTGCACAAGTAGCGCAACACCCTCTTAGCGGCCTCTCAGTGCTCTGGTCGGTGTCTCCCGAGCGCAACATAGCTTGCCAGGATGCTAGGAGGGTAGGCAAGGTCAGGTCGAGTGCAGGTCATCAGGTACATGAGGTAGCCCACAAGCTCTAGATACGGGCCACTCGGCTCTACGGACTCGTCTGAAGGTGGAGCTGAGCGCGAGTGACCTGTAGGCAGAGGAGTGGACTGTGGCGAGGAGAACCGGAAGCCGAAGCGCTGAAGGACTTGGTGCACCATGTGTGACTGAGTCAAGGTGATGGTGCGCGGTGCTATGTCCCGGGTGATATGCAAGCCAAGATAGCTGCGCAACTCACCCAGGTCTGTGCACGTAAGTCTCTTTTGCAGCTCCGACTTCACAAGGGCCAGTGCCTCAGTGTCAGCAGTGGCAAAAACCAAGTCGTCGACGCACACAAGGATGTAGAAACAGCGACGGGTCAGCGTGTGTTGCTCTACACGTGCACACGGACGGGCCGTCACTTGGCCACGTTCACCAGTCAGCCCGGGTCGAGTCTGTACACACTGACTACTGAGCTCGCGTCAGATCAGCTAGCAGCCCCCTGTTCGTGTCGCCTTTTGTCGCACCAAACTCTCCTTTGGCACCACCGCCTTGGTCACCCCTCCCTGCAAAGCCTCCGTGGCATGCACTCCCGCCTCCTTGTCTCTGGTCTTCCCAGGTCTCTGCCTCCCCTCCCACCCTCTCATGCCCCTCCCTGCCTTCCCTATGTCGGGGGGTGGCAGCGCGCCGCTCCTCACTCCTCCTCGTTTCCCCCGACGACTGCTCCCCTGCAGACTCTCTACATGGACGTGTGGAGCCCAGCCCGCGTCCGTGGACAGGGCCGCAAGCGATACTTTCTGCTGGTTGTTGATGACTACTCGCGTTACACCACGGTCTTCCCCTTGCGCAGCAAGCGGGAGGTCCCTAATGTTTTGATCCCTTGGATCCGCGCTGTCCGTCTCCAGCTCCACGAGCGGTTCGACGCGGACCTTCCTATCCTGCGTCTGCACTCTGACAGAGGTGGTGACTTTGCCTCCGACCTCTTGCGGGACTTTTAACGTGGGGAGGGCATTCTCCAGTCGTTCACGCATTCGGCCTCTCAGCAGCAGAATGGGGTTGCTGAGCACCGCATTGGCTTAGTCGTGGAGGTCGCTCGTACCTCCATGATCCATGCGGCTGCCCCCCATTTTCTGTGGCCGTTTGCGGTCCGGTACGCTACGCATCAGCTCAACCTCTGGCCCCGTGTCTCCTTGCCGGAGACCTCGCCGACACTACGTTGGACGGGAGAGGTTGGCAATGCGTCGGTGTTCCGGGTCTGGGGATCTCGTACCTTTGTCCGCGATACCTCCGCGGACAAGCTCTCCTCCCGCGCCATTCCCTGCATATTCCTTGGCTTTCCCCCTGACCCGCCTGGCTGACAGTTTTACCACCCCACCTCGCGCCGTGTCCTGCCCTCTCAGGACGTCACGTTTGACGAGTTGGTTCCCTTTTACCGTCTTCTTCCCTACCGCACTGCCCCTCTCCCCCCCCCCCGCCGCTCTTCCTAGCACCAGGTCCTCCTCCGATAGACCTCCTCCCCCCTCAGGGTCCTGCTTTCTCACGTGTGTCTCAGGTAGACCCACTCCCCTTGCCTGAGCCTGTCGAGGTAGTTGTCGACTTCGGTGCTGCTGGGGGGGGTGCTGCTAGTGGTGCCGCGTCTGGGGGTGCTGAGCCTGAGCGTGCACAGCCTGGAGGTGTTGAGCCTGGGGTTGCTGAGTCTGAGGGTGCGGAGCCTGGGGGTGCTGAGCCTGAGAATGCGGAGCCTGGGGGTGGTGAGCCTGGGGTTGCTCAGTCTGAGGGCGCAGAGCCTGGGGGTGCTGAGCCTGAGCATGCGGAGCCTGGGGGTGCTGAGCCTGGGGTTGCTCAGTCTGGGGGTGCAAAGCCTGGGGGTGCTGAGCCTGAGCGGGCGGAGCTTGGGGTTCTGAGTCTGGGGGTGCTGAGCCTAGAGGTACTGTGTCTGTTGGAGGTCCTACGGGTGTCTCGTCACGGCGGGAGCCTCTCTCTCCACTGGAGCTGCGCGAGTGGTTTGCTCGGCGCACCCGTCTTCGGAGTGGCGCTGCTGGAGCTGGGGGGGCTGCCGCTGGAGACACGGCTGTTGGAGGCACTAGAGCTGGAGGTGCTGGTGCTGGTGGGGCTGCTGGAGTTGGAGGTACCGGAGGTGCTGGAGCTGCTGGTCCTGGAGGTGCTCGTGCTGGAGGTACTGGAGCTGCCGGAGCTGGTGGTGCTGCTGCTGCTGAAGGTGTTGGAGGTGTTGGAGGTGCTAGAGCTACTGGTCCTGGAGGTGCTCGTACTGGAGGTACTGGAGCTGCTGGAGCTAGTGCTGCTGGTGCTGGCGGTGCTGGCAGTCCTGTTGGAGTTGGAGGTACCGGAGGTGCTGGAGCTGCTGGTTCCGGAGGTGCTCGTCCTGGAGGTACTGGAGCTGTCGGAGCTGGTGGTGGTGCTGCTGCTGGAGGTGCTGGAGGTGCTGGAGGTCCTGGAGCTGTTGGAGCTGGTGGTGTAGCAGGTACTGGAGCTGGAGACCCTGGAGCTGGAGGTGCTGGCGCTGGGGGTGCTGGAGCTGTCGGTACTGCTGCTGGAGGCACTATGCGGCCGCGACCGTACTTTGTTCCACTGCTTCGCTAGGTTCTTGGTCTCCCGTCTTCTACTGACCTTACTCCACATCTACTGTGTCCACCGCCTGACCAGTCGCAGCCACAGTTACAGCCAGCCTCCCCACTGCCTGCTCCTTCTCCTTACACTGAGCAGACGGACTCTCTTACAGAGCGTCGTGAGCCTGCGTCTCGCCCTGCCTCACCTGTTCGCGCTGGTCGCCTACTACAAGTACTAACCCTAATTTTGGGTTGTACCCCATATAAGCTACCCCACTACAGCCTACACATCACACACAACATGATAGTTTGACAGACTCTTCACCTGCCAACCGTTCCTCTTCCTCGGCGACGTCCACGTCGTCGACCAGCTGCTTCGACCCTTCGACTAGTTGCTCACATCGTGCTGACTTCGACAGCTCCCGTGTCGACCGCACCATCTGCTGTCGACTGCACCCCTGCTGCTGCCTCCTGTTCGACCGGCTCACCTGTCTATTGCTCCGCTGTCGTCGACGGCTTCCCGTCTTGATCGACTTGCTTAGCGCCTTGTCGGCCGCCGGCGATGCCACTCACCGGCGCCACAGGCGACGCCTCAAGGCTCCACACATCGACGGTGGCCGACACAGGTGTCGGCGCAGGCCGATCTGCGACGAGAGAGGGAGGAGCAAGAACAGGGGGAGGAGGAAGGACTTCCACGACATCCTCATTAGCAAGCTCCTCGACTTCGGCGAGCAGCAAGACCGTCGCCATCGAGATGTCCGTTGGCGGGTGTGCTTGCGTCTGCCCCGACGCTGGCCCAAACTTCGCCTTCCACACCTCCAGCGACAACGTCTCATAGAAGATCACCTCAACCGACGTGACCACCATGTTGTCGGTCAAGTCCAGCACCTCCCAGCCCTTGCTCTCCAGCGACATGCCCAGATGAAGCCCCCAGCGAGCCTTCGGTGCCAGCTTCCCACCACGCTGCTGCTCGGGAACCATGAACTGCCCATGCGGCCCCACACCCGCGTCAGCATGAGGTCGGGCTTCTTCCCGCTCAGCAGCTGGTACGGAGTTGTCCCCGGCGGCGTCGTCGATTGCTCCAAGCTGTTGCACACCCAGACGGCATGTCGTAGGGCGAGGTGCCACCAGTGGTGTTGCACACCCATGTGCAGCAGCATTGTCCGCACGGACTCGACGACCGTGTGCATCCCCCGCTCGGCCATGCCGTTCTGCTGCGGAGTGTAGGGGCACATCAGATCGTGGACGATGCCCTTCCCGTTGACGAAGTTGGTGAACTCCTTCCCGAGGAACTCCCTTCCTCGGTCAGAGCGGAGCATCAGCACCGTCTTTTTACCAGCACCAGACCCTGTTGGAACTCCCGCGGCACATCGCTCTTCTTAGCGACTGGCATTGCCCACACGAACCGAGTGCGGCGATCCTTCAGCAGCAGGAAGTGCAAGATGTTATCTTTGGTAGCCCCCGAAATGGCCCGCACAAGTCAATGTGAACGACAGCCAGTGCCTCCTCGGCGTCTGAGCCCTTATCGGGGAAGGTGTGACACGCCAGCTTTTCTCCGATGCACGAGACACACGGCGGGTCTGCTCTGGTCGACGGCTTGATGTCGAGCCCAGTAGCAACTTCACCGAGCTCGGGTTTCGCCGAGCTCTTGATCTTGTCGACGCCGACGTGCGCCAGCCTCGTGTGCCACTGGTCGGGGGTCGACTTCGTCGCCGAGACAATTGTCCGCAGTGCCACCACCTCTGTTGACGGCGACCGTGTCGAGCAGGGGCGAAGGTCGGTGCAGAGGACTCGTCCGGTGTAACGTGCTTGACTGAGCACCTCCCTGGTCGTGGCGACAAGCATCATCTCGTTGCCGTCCCCCTGCAGCTGCATTCCGTTCTCCTTCAACTGACCAGCTGACAGCAGGTTCGCCTGTACTCCCGAAACGTAGAGCACGTCTGGGATGAGGACCCGCTTCCCGGCATCCCCTTGCAGATCGACGCTTCCGCGATCCTTGATAGGCTGCAACGCCCCATTTAATCCACGCATGTGCTTCACACCGTCGCTCGGCGCCATGTCGACGAAGACCGCCTTCGTTCCCATCAGGTGGTGGGAGCAACCGCTGTTGAGCAGCACCGCCATCGGGTTTGCCTACACAGCTGCCGCCACCGCTGGAAGTCCTCGCCAGCCTCCGGTGCCAGCGACACTGTCGGCTCTACCACGCCGACCATCGAGCACGACGCCTCCCCGTCGCCTCGGCCCTTGCCGCTGGAGTTGTTGAAGTCCTTCGTCGACGACGTCTTCTTCGACATCTGCTTCTCCTTGCACGGGTTCTCATCTCGATAGGGCGACGACTGGCCGATCGGCCGCGGCCTCCCTCGTTGTCGTCCTCGTCGCTGTCGTCGCGGTCAGGGCACCCGTAGGAAAGATGGTCGGGGTCGCCGCAGATCCAGCACTCCTGCCATCGACCACCACCTCCACGGCCCTTGCCCCTCGTCGACCTCTTCTCGTCGACGTCCTTCGCCGACCGCCCACCTCCGCTACCACCTCCGCCTGGCTTGCCGCGCTGCTCCTGCTGACAATTTTGCTTCGTCAATGCTGCGTAACTTGCCTTCGGAAGGAGCTCCGTGGGCTGCTCTGCCTCCTGCATAGCCTCGTCTTGAAGGATGTAGCTGGTGATGGAGTCCTCGTCGAGGGACTCACGCGTGCCGGGCACCATCATCATCCTCTTCATTAGGTTGTAGCCGCCCGGCAGGCCCTTGACGACGTGGGTGATGTAGGACGCTATCGAGTATTTGACGCCCACCATTCGCATCTCATCCAGGATCCGTCGAGCATGGTTGCAGTAGTCCGAAGCTGACTCCTGCTCGCCCATCCGAATGTGTGTCATCTGCTCCTCCAGCTGTCTGATGTCCAGGTCATCCTTCGCCTGGTACGTCGACAGGATGAAGTGCCATGCTTGATGACCAGCATCCAGTCGCTCTCAACAAGACCTGAGCGCGAGTTGCACCACCGGCGAGCAGCACCTCGAGATGACCATGAAGGTGAGCATGTAAGCAGCGCGGAACTCCCGGCGCATCTCGACATCGTCCTCGAGCGGAATTGGCACAGTCCCGTTGGCAAAGCCCTTCAGCCCGACGACCTCCAGCTAAGGTTATATCGACTCCCTCCAGGTGATGAGGTCCCGTCGACCTTGCAGCGGTGTGACGGTGATCCTGTCCGGCGAAAACTTGAAGTAGCTATACGCCGGTGCAATCCCACCCGACGTCAGATGCGTCGTCGCCGAGAGCCTTCCACCGCTTCGTAGGGGAGAGAGACGTCGACCATCGACGTCGGCACGCGAGCTGCCTGCAGCCGCCGTCAACCGCTGTACTCGTGCATGAATCCTGTCGACGCCACCGTCGACCTTGATCACCCCTCTCTACTTCATGCCATCGTTGCCGCTGACTCGTGCGCCGCCGTCGACCTCGTCGTCGACGCCACCTTCGTTTCGTACCGGTCGAGGAGATACAGGATGGGAAGGGTGCTCCGTTGCCCACTGCGCCCGAATGCCCAACTCAGCGATCGCCTAGGGGATCGATCCGTACTCACCATCCTCATGGCGTTTCCTCGCATCAGCCAATCGTGCCTCCAAGGTGTCTGCTACGCCCGCTTCTACAACGGCGTCGACCATGGCGACTAACGCGGCTACCGGCCTATGAATGACTTAGTAGGTGCAAAAATCGGCTCCTATCTGAAGGTAATTTGTGGGGCCGTCCACGCTCACCGCACCATGCGGAGAGTCACTCAATAAGGTAGTGAGCTAGACTATGGGGACGGGGGGGGGGTTTGCACGAACTACTAGGAGTGATCGTAGCTTTGCTTAGTTCCTTAGCGCTTGCACATTCACTGGATAAAATAGGCACGAGTTTTCACTAGGCAAAAGTTGCATTACAGAATGATGCAACAAGCAAGCACAGAAATGACTACATCAGGCACCTAGCACCTTTGCAGCTAGCCTAATCGACCGCCAGCGCTGCATGCTCGACCGCCTGCCAGCGTTGCGTAGAGGAGCCGCATCAGCACTGCAGAAAAGCGACCTGCCAACACAGCAGGTCGACGGCGTGCCAACGTTGTAGCAGTGTGGCTGTCCAACGTTGCACCCGTAGATGATAGCAGTGCGCACGCTCGCAGGTGCGCGCTGATGATTGGCCCTACTTGCACTGTTGTGCATCCGTCGGCCGTTGTCTGCGCCTGACGAGCCACATCGACTTCAGGATACCAGCCCGAAGTCGCCTTCGTCACTGCGACCTCGACGACGTTCGCGTGCCTCTGCAAAACTCGTCGAGCAGGTTATATGGTCAACATGGTCGACCACTACGTGCTTCGGTTGACCACCACGTGCTCTGGTCAACCACCAAGTCCCTCTGGTCGACCACAACTCCCGTCGAGCAACACCCTGGTTGACGGACCCCTCCGCCAACCAGCACTGTCGACTGCTATCGTCGAGCTCCCCTCGTCGACTGCCGTTCACATGTCAGGTCGACGGACTGCCACATCGACCTCCCTGTCGAACTGCTCCTCCTGGTCGACGGCCCACCCATCGACCAGCCCAGTCAACTGCAATTGTCGAACTCCCTGGTCGACGGCTCCAGCCCCGTGACAGGCCTGTGCAGGTCGACGACTGTTTCGTCGTCCTGCCCCGCAGAAGAAGGCCGTCTTGCAGCCCTGGTCGACCGGAACACCACAGTGATTTCTGCAGCTCGACGAAAGGCGTCGAGCAGCTCGCTCACTGTGAACGGTCGACTGCTTCTCCCGTACATCCGACCAAGTCGTCGGCGTTGCCCAAGCGAGGGCGGGGCCAACATTCCATTCTCGTTAACAACAACTTGTCAAGGAAGCATTGGAATTTCTAGGTCTCAAGACACGGAGGAGAACACAAGGGTTAGTAGACAGAACGAAGTAATGGAGAATCAGCCAAGACTCTTGGAAGGAGTCTTAGCAACACATCGTACATTATTACCGAAAAAATATACAAAAAATCAATGATTGGACCATGGTGTACCGAAAGCAGTAACGGTGTTGGTTAGTAAAATAAGAAAGAGTGGATCGAACGGTTGGTTGGACCATCATCGTACATCGAGTGTTGGACGTTTGGAGAAGATGGCGTCCTGCGATGATCGCGCTGCATGCGAGAGAGAGCAGCACTGCAAGGGGAAACAGCATGTTTGAAGAAATTAGGGGTCCACCATAATGGTACAACCTAGTAGATGTAGTAGTACTAGCAGCCGGAACTTGTGAAACTCGTTCGGAACTTCAACCTCTAAAGGATTGCTCCAAGGTTATTGGTTCTCATTTATTTTCTTCCGGCCTTGGTTAATACTCAATTCAGTTGGTCCCAACAAATCTGTAAGGTCAAGGTAGGCGGGGAGTTTCATGAGCTGCCATAGTGAGGTAATCGGGCCAGATCATCCACATCTATCTTCAATGTTGTTCGTGTGCGACAGATACTGAAGACGTCACAAATCTTCATGGTCTTCCGTAAAGAACTTAAAGCATAGGAGGGGAAAGGAGGCAACACAGCATTTGGAAAAAAGGCAAATCTTATTGCTGAGTGTGTACACTCATAGCAAAATTCTCGTCTTGGGATGAGTTGCCTCCAGGGTTGCTGTCAGAATGAACAAGAGTGATTGAACTAGGAAACAGTTGGGTACAAGTAGGAAACCCTAAACTTACTGTACCCCATAGTAACTACCCTACTACAGCCTAAACAAAGTGTAGCAGATATAACATTTGACACACCCCCATAGGCAAAGTGGGGGAGAGCAAGGGGTCACAAGACCAGTCAAGAAAGGCAAAGCAAGCTCAGGGTGGATCACAACGTCACCACACACTCTGAGCACAAGCAAAGGGCCACAAGGCCAGTTCACATGCAGAGGCATATATGCAACACAAACAACACAGTGATCTCTACCTAGCAAAGCAAGCATGCAGGTATATATATAGATCACAGTACAAGCAAA
This sequence comes from Closterium sp. Naga37s-1, assembly GCA_947471745.1. Classification (NCBI taxonomy): domain Eukaryota; kingdom Viridiplantae; phylum Streptophyta; class Zygnematophyceae; order Desmidiales; family Closteriaceae; genus Closterium; species Closterium sp. Naga37s-1. The sequence goes on along the minus strand of CANJKZ010000056.1, from coordinate 3,815,655 downwards.
GCCTACAGCAAGTGAGGAAAGGTAGGCACAAGCCCTAGCATAGTGCAGAAACGCTGATGATCACCAGACTGAAGTGCCTTGGTGAATATATCAGCAGTGTTGGCCCGAGTGGCCACGTAACGCAGGCGGAGCTGACCACGCTGCTGCAACTCTCGAGCCAGGAAGTAACGCAGAGCGATGTACTTCGTTCTGTGCTCCAGTATGTGCTCCTCACACAAGGCAATGGCAGCCTTGTTGTCGACGTACAGCACTGGAGGAGAACGAGGCTGCTCTCCCAAGTCGGTCAGCAGGTAGGTGAGCCAGCGTAACTCCTGTGCAGCCATGGCTGTGGCGTAGATCTCAGCCTCACAACTGGAGCTGAGAACTGAAGACGAGCGTGTAGAACGCCAAGAAACTGAACCAGAGCCAAGGCTAAAGGTGTAACCCTGTGACGACCGCTGAGTAGCCTGGTCGTCAACCCAAGAAGCGTCTGAGTGCCCAGTGAGAACAACTGAGCTCCTCCCTCCAAGCACGAGCCCCATGCCTGATGTACTGCACAAGTAGCGCAGTACCCTCTTAGCAGCATCCATGTGCACCTTTCGGTGCCGACCAGGAGCCACGTAGCGAGCTAGAAGGCCAAGAGGGTACGCGAGGTCAGGACGAGTGCAAGTCATCAGGTACATAAGGCAGCCAACTAGCTCTGGGTAAGGACCACTCGGCTCTACGGACTCGTCCGAAGGTGGAGCTGAGAGCGAGTGACCTGTAGCCAGAGGAGTGGCCTGTGCCAAGGACCAGGTGAAGCCGAAGCGCTGAAGGACCTGCTGCACCATGTGTGATTGAGTCAGTGTGATGGTGCGGCGTGCTCTGTCCCGGGTGATCTGCAAGCCAAGGTAGCTGCGCAGTTCACCCAGGTCTGTGCACGTGTGTCTCTTCTGCAGCTCCAACTTCACGTGGGCGAGAGCCTCAGTGTCAGCAGTGGCAAAGACCAAGCCGTCGACGTACACGAGGATGTAGAACGGCGGCAGCGAAGTGTCGGTGCGCAGAAACAGCGACGGGTCAGCAGTAGAAGGCGCGAACCCAAGAGCCGCAAGTGTAGTCCTCAGTGTGTCGTGCCACTCACGTGGCGCCTGGCGGAGACCGTAGACTGGCCGCCGGAGGCTCCACTGGGTACCAGGAGGGAACGACCCAGTGAAGCCAGGAGGGCGGCGCAGCCAGATCTCCTCGTGCAGGCTGCCCTGCAAGAAAGCTGTGGTGAAGTCAAGAGAGTGAAGCTCGTAGTCACGCTGAGCGGCAACGTGCAGTAGCACCCGAAGAGTAGTCATCTTCGGGGTGGGGGAGAAGGTCTGGAAGAAGTCTACTCCCTCTCGCTTGTCAAAGTTAGCAGTAGAAACAAGAATGAAGAAAGGAGGAGGTTCACTAGCAAGCAGTTGGATACATATAGCAAACCCTAATTGGGCTGTACTCACTATGGTGTACCCTACTGCAGGCTAGACAATAATAACATTCTGACACACCCCCATAGCCAAAGTGGGGTGTAATCAGCACAATGAGCAAGCATAGCAGTAGTTCACAATTATGAGCAAAGCTAGTGGTAGTCACAGTGGGCAAGTGAGGAGGAGGAGGGACTGTGAGAGGAGAGAAGATGGGAGACGACGGCTGAAGCTGCAGACACACGGGCAACAGGAGCGGCTGGCACAGTGGCTACCGGGACAGCGCCCCGGACTACTGGAGTAACTGGCTCACGGGCTACGAGGAGCTACAGGAGCAACGGACCCACGGGTGACAGGCGCAGCAGGCTCTCTGGGCTACCAGGACAGCGCCCCGGACTACAGGTGCTGCGGACGACAAGACGGCAGCCTCCTCTCAGCCTCCCCAAACAGTCCCACCCCCCCTGACACACAACCCCTGCTTCACCCCTAGCTCCACTCCCCCTTCACCCCCCTAGCACCACTCCTTCGGCTCCCCACACACACACCCCCCTGAGCGGCAGCTGCAGCAGCGGGAGACGGAGGAGGAGGAGGAGGAGTAGGGGACGGCGCACACAACGGGTACCCCCACAACCGCCACCCCCACACTCCTCACCCCCAAACCCTAAAACGGGTTGCAAGGGGTAGGAGCGCGGGGGACGGCGGGGGGGACAGCGCGCGGATCCCAGGGCGCCACCACGGGGGAGCAGGGGGCCGCGCGCGGCTCCCTAGGGCGGCGCCACGGGGCAGCGGGGGGTCGCGCGCGGCTCCCCAGGGCAGCGCGACGGGGAATCGGGGGCCGCGCGCGGCTCCCCAGAGCGTCGCGACGTGACGACGCGAACGGGGGGGGGGGGGGACGCGCGGCCCCCGTGGCGCCACGACGGGCGACAGAAGGAGGGGGACGCGCGGCCCCCTAGGCGCTTCGACGGGCGACGGGATGGGGGGGACGCGCGGCCCCCGCGACGCCACGACGGGCGACGGGAGAGGGCGCCACGAATGGCGACGAGATGGCGGGGGGGGCGCGCGCGGATCCACCGTGTAGAAAACCGCCACGCGCCTCGGGGCGCACGGCGGGCAGAAAACCGCCGCGCGCCCCGAGCGCACGGCAGGAAGAAGACGGCGCGCGCCCGAGGCGCGCGAGAAGCAGAACAGCAGCGGAAGCAGTTAGGTGGTGGGCCCACCCACAGGATCGACCCAAGGGGGTCGACCTGCTCTGAAACCATGTCAAAGTTAGCAGTAGAAACAAGAATGAAGAAAGGAGGAGGTTCACTAGCAAGCAGTTGGATACATATAGCAAACCCTAATTGGGCTGTACTCACTATGGAGTACCCTACTGCAGGCTAGACAATAATAACATTCTGACATCGCTGACTAAAGCCTCGAGCAACGTAACGAGCCTTGAAGACAGGCGGAGAACCTGGCGGCCGCTTCACCCTGAAAATCCACTTGCCACTGACGATGTTCGCCCCAGGAGGGGGAACCTCGTCGACGTAAGTGCCAGTGGACTTCCAGGATGCCATGTCTGCGTCCATGGCTGACTTCCACTGAGAGGAGTACTCACCCGCGATCGCCTCACCGTAAGAGCGCGGGGTCGGGATGTCTGGTGCATCCGGGTCTCCCTCAGGTGCAATCAGCATGGACACGAGATGAGGTACAGCAGCGGCAAAGCACTCAAACTCCTCCTGCCTGTCCTCAAGGACGTCCGTGCCAAGAGCACACTCACCCCCGACGGACGGAGGACAGACAGACTCAGTCTCAGCAACAAGACTGGCAGCGTAGTCTAGACGACAGTGAGCAGCAAAGTCGACAAGCTCAACAACTAAGGCAGACGCATCAGCTGACTCAAAGGAAGGGTCAGTGACAGCAGTGGCCAGGAGACGCGCGACAGTAGAACTAGCAGCACGAAGAGAGTCAGACTCCGGGTCAGTAAGGGCAGGAAGGGAGGACGCAGGAGGAGAAGGCAGAGGGACACGCTGTGGAGCAGTGAAGAGACGAAGCGTCATCTGGTGAGTGCCTGGGACAGGAGGAGGACGCTGACGCGGGACACGACGACCAGTGCGAGCAGCACGAACAGGTGACGCAGAACGAGACTCAGGCGACACAGGACGAGACTCAGGCTCACGACACTCCGTAAGACCTCCTGTCAGACCAGTGTAGGGAGAAGGACTAGGAAGTGGCGAGGCAGGCTGTAACTGTGACTACGACTGGACAGGCGGAGGACACTCTAAGGAGGGAGCAGGACAAGGAGGAGACGGCTGACCAAGAACCTGCTGAAGGAGCGGAACGAAGTACGGCCGCGGTCAGAAAGCGCCTGCAGAACCAGCAGAGACAGCACCAGAACCCCCAGCAGCAGCTCCAACTCCCGTAGCACCACCAGCAGCTCCAGCCGCACCGTCGGCTCCAGCACCTGCACGAGGACGAGCGTCAGCACCTCCAGCTCCAGCCCCTGCAGCACCAACCCCAGGGTCAGCAGCTACACCAACTCCAGTAGGCCCAGCGGCCTCAGCTCCACCGGCAGCTCCAGCAGCTCCAGCACCTCCAGCTCCAACTCCAGCACCAGCAGCACCTCCAGCAGCTCCAGCACCAGCAGTACCTCCAGCAGCTCCAGCACCGGCAGCACCTCCAGTAGCACCAGCTCCAGCAGCTCTAGCTCCAGCTCCAGCAGAACCCCCAGTCCTAGCAGCTCCAGTACCGCCTGTACGAGCACCTCCAGGACCAGAGGCTCCAGTACCTCCAGCAGCACCAGGGCCTCCAGCGGGCGATACCCCAGTGCTAGGAGCGCCGCTCCGGAGGCTGCAGCGTCGAGCGTACCACTCACGCAGCCGCTGTGGGGAGGGAGGCTCCGGCCGCGACACAGCACCCGCAGCACCACCAGCTCCAACTCCGGCACAACCCCCAGCTCCAGCAGCCCCACGCTGGAGGCTGCAACGCTGAGAGTACCACTCACGCAGCTGCTGTGAAGAGGGAGCGCCACCAGGCGCAGCACGGTCAGTCTCAACTCCCCCAGGCTCAGCACCGCCAGTCTCAGCACCCCCAGGCTCAGCACCCCCAGTCTCAGCTCCCCCAGGCTCAGCACCCCCAGTCTCAGCACCCCCAGTCTCAGCACCCCCAGACCCAGTACCTCGCGCAGGACCAAAGTCAACAGCTACCTCGACAGGCTCGACCGGGTCTACCTGGGAAACACCTGAGGGAGCAGGACCCTGGGGAGGTAGGGGGTCTACCGAAGCAGCACCTGGCGTGAGGAAGAGAGGCGGAGGGGGGAGCGGGGCAGTGCGGTAGGGGAACAGACGGTAAAAGGGTACCGACTCGTCAAAAGTGACGACCTGAGAGGGGAAGACACGGCGCGAGGTGGGGTGGTAAAACTGCCAGCCAGGCGCGTCAGGGACAAAGCCAAGGAAGACACAGGGAATGGCACGGGAGGAGAGCTTGTCCGCGGACGTATCGCGGACAAAGGCTCGACATCCCCAGACCCGGAACCTTCCCCGTCCAACACGGTGTGGGCGAGGTCTCCGGAGCAGAGACACGGGGCCAGAGGTTGAGCTGATGCGCAGCGTACTGCACTGCAAACGGCCACAGGAAATGGGGGGTAGCCGCATGGATTATGGAGGTACGAGCGACCTCCATGACTAAGCCAATGCGGCGCTCAGCAACCCCATTCTGCTGTGGAAGTGTGAACGTCTGGCGGATGCCGTGCTCCGCACAGTAGGCGGCCAAGAGGTCGGAGGAAAACTCACCACCCCTGTCAGAGTGCAGACGCAGGACGGGAAAGTCCGACTGGAACCGCTCGCGGAGCTGGAGACGAGCAGCGCGGATCCAAGGGATCAAAACATCAGGGACCTCACCCTTGGTGCGCAAGGAGAAGACCGTGGTGTAGCGCGTGTAGTCGTCGACAACCAACAGGAAGTACCGCTCGTGGCCCTGTCCACGGACGCGGGCTGGGCCCCACACGTCCACGTGGAGAGTCTGCAGGGGAGCCTCTGTGGGAGGGAACGAGGAGGAGTGAGGAGTGGCGCGCTGCCGCCCCTCGACACAGGGAAGACAGGGAGGAGCAGGCGAGGGAGGGAGGGGAGGGAGAACCCTGGGAAGACCAGAGATAAGGTACCGGGAGTGCATACCACGAAGGCGCTGCACTGAGGGGTGACCAAGGCGGTGGTGCCAGAGGACAGTCTAGTGCGACAGGGTGCGACACGAGCAGGGGACGGACAACTGACCTGACGCAGACGCAGACGCCGCTACCTGAGGGGACGTAGTGGTCAGTGTGTACAAGTCCGACCCCGGCTGCCGAGTGAAGGTAGCCAGGTGACGACCCGTCTCGGCACACGTGCAGTGTGTCACACGCTTGTAGGCAGGGGTGAACTGGTGAACACCCGCGTCCTAGAGCGCAGAACCCGCCACCAAGTTCGTAGAGAACGAGGGGAGGTAAAGGCCCGACAGGGTGCCGGACGGGACAGCAGGACAAGGGAGGGCAGTGGTTGAGGTCGGAAGGACCGGACCCCCGGAGGGGTCAGCCAGGGAGACAGCAACCGGTCTAGGGAGCTGCTCTAGGGCAGTGCGGTCGCGAAAGAAATAGCGGGAAGCACCTGAGTCCAGTGTGAAGGTGTGCAGTGCCTCAGTAGACGTAGTACCTGAAAGCGCAGACTCACAAGCACCTGAAGCAGCAAACTCACGAGTGCCTAGAGCAGTAGCCTCACTAGCACCTGGAGCAGCAGACTGGATACCGGGGTCAGGCGGCACACACAGGTGACAGGCTCCCTCGGCACTAGTAGACAATGCATACATTGCAGTGAGAATAGCATCATAGTCAAGAGCAAAGATATCTACCCTCTGCCTAAGCAGCTCCACCCAGTCGGGGAGCTCATCGTCGTCGCCAAACTCTGTACGCCAAGTGTCGCTCAGACGGGCAAAGCAGTGAGACTCTGTGTGACCAGGCGTCCCGCAAGGCTGACCAGTCCGGACACCCGTGCGAATAACGTACAGGCAGCGAGCAGGACGCAGCGACCCTCTACTCTGAGCGTACCACTCACGAAGCTGCTGGGGCAAACGAGTCTCGCGCAGACGACGCTGCTGCGGCACCGGGCCACTACAAGAGACTCCCGAACTACGCACTCCAGGACGACTCCCACTACTGCCACCCCGACAACCCCAACTGGCGTACCACTCACGAAGCTGCTGGGGCGCGAGGGACACACGCGGACGGCCCTGGAGCTGCATCTGGCCACGCCAGGAGCAGTAGTAGAAGCAGTAGCAGCAGGAGCAGCAGTAGCAGTAGCAGCAGCAGTAACAGCAGTAGCTGTACGGGTAGGGACGTGCTCACCAGTGGTGGGAAGGGCAGGCGCTCGACGGAGGCGACTGCGGGGCCGCTACAGTGGCAGGGCGGGGCCGCGACCGCGGCAGGGAGCTCCGCGGCAGTTGCTGTAGGGCGGGACCGGGCCGCGACGGCAGCTGCTGGAGGGGCGGCTGCTCCAGAGGCCAGGGGCGGCTGCTGCAGTGGCGGCTGCTCCAGGGGCGGCTGCTCCAGGGGCGGCTGCTCCAGGGGCCAGGGGCGGCTCCTGCAGTGGCGGCTGCTCCAGTGGCCAGATGGCGACTGCTGCAGTACCACAGTCACACCACTCCCTGCACCTGTTGCTGTCAGACTGGCTGACCCCTCAGGGGGCCCAGTTCTTGCACGTTCCTCCACTGTTCTCCCGTGTCCGGCGGTTCCGTCCGGCTCACTCTCGGGTCTTCAACTCCCCTCGTTTCTCTACGAAATTGGTGAGTACCGCTGCCCTCCAGGATGCGATGGTCACTACCACCACTCCTGGGGGTAATTGTGTGTCGATCTGCACGTGTACACGGACGGGCCGTCACCTGGCCACGTTCACCCGTTGGCCTGGGTCGAGTCTGTACACACTGACTACTGAGCCTCCTCAGGTAGATGCGTCAGCGTCCGCGTCAGGTCAGCTTGCAGCCCCTTGCTCTTGTCGAGACCTGTCGCACCAGACTCTCCTTTGGCACCACCGCCTTGGTAACCCCTCCCTGCCACGCCTCCGTGGCATGCACTCCCGTCTCCTTGTCTCTGGTCTTCCCAGGTCTCTACCTCCCCTCCCACCCTTGCCTGCCCCTCCTTGCCTTCCCTGTGTCGAGGGGCGGCAGCGCGCCGCTCCTCACTCCTCCTCGTTTCCCCCGATGACTGCACCCCTGCAGACTCTCCACATGGACGTGTGGGGCTCAGCCCGCGTCCGTGGACAGGGCCGCGAGCGATACTTTCTGCTGGTTGTTGACGACTACTCGCGTTACACCACGGTCTTCCCCTTGCGCAGCAAGGGGGAGGTCCTTGATGTTTTGATCCCTTGGATCCGCACTGTCCGTCTCCAACTCCGCGAGCGGTTCGACTTGGACCTTCCGGTCCTGCGTCTGCACTCTGACAGAGGTGGTGAGTTCGCCTCCGACTTCTTGCGGGACTTTTGTCGTGGGGAGGGCATCTGCCAGACGTTCACGCTTTCGGCCTCTCCGCAGCAGAATGGGGTTGCTGAGCGCCGCATTGGCTTAGTCATGGAGGTCCCTCGTACCTCGATGATCCATGTGGCTGCCCCCCATTTTCTGTGGCTGTTTGCGGTTCGATACGCTGCGCATCAGCTCAACCTCTGGCCCCGTGTCTCCTTGCCGGTGACCTCGCCGACACTGCGTTGGACGGGAGAGGTTGGCGATGCGTCGGTGTTCCGGGTCTAGGGATCTCGTGCCTTTGTTTGAGATACCTCCGCGGACAACCTCTCCTCCCGCGCCATTCCCTGCGTCTTCCTTGGCTTTCCCCCTGGCTGACAGTTTTACCACCCCACCTCGTGCCGTGTCCTGCCCTCTCAGGACGTCACGTTTGACGAGCCGGTTCCCTTTTACTGTCTCTTCCCCTACTGCACTGCCCCTCTCCCTCTCCTGCCGCTCTTCCTCACACCAGGTCCTCCTCCGGTAGACCCCCTCCCCCTCAGGGTCCTGCTCCCTCAGGTGTGTCCCAGGTAGACCGTGTCGAGCCTGTCGAGGTAGCTGTAGACTCTGGTGCTGCTGGGGGTGGTGCTGCTAGGGGTGCTGCATCTGGGGGTGCTGAGCCGGAGGGTGCGGGGCCTTGGGGTGCTGAGCCTTAGCGTGCGGAGCCTAGGGGTGCTGAGCTTGGGGTTGCTGAGTCTGGGCGTGCGGAGCCTGGGGGTGCTGAGCCTGAACGTGCAGAGCCTGGGGGTGCTGAGCTTGGGGGTGCTGAGCCTGAGCGTCCTGAGCCTGGAGGTACTTTGTCTACTGGAGGTCCTCCGGGTGCCTTGACACGGCGGGAGCCTCTCTCTCAACCGCAGCTGCGCGAGTGGTTTGCTCAGCGCTAGAGCCTTCGGAGTGGTGCTGCTAGAGCCGGAGGGCCTGCCGCTGGAGGCCCTGGAGCTGGAGGTGCTGGAGCCGCTGGTCCCGGAGGTGCTCGTATTGGAGGTACTGGAGCTGCTAGAGCTGGTGGTGCTGCAGGAGCTGGAATTGGAGACCCTGGAGCTGGAGACACCGGAGCTGGAGGCGCTGGCCCTGGGGGTGCTGGTGCTGTTGGTCCTGGTTCTAGAGGCACTGTGCGGCCGCGACCGTACTTCGTTCCACTGCTTCAGCAGGTTCTTGGTCACTCGTCTTCTACTGGCCTTACTCCTCCCTTACTGTGTCCACCACCTGACCAGTCGCAGCCATAGTTACTGCCTGCCTCCCCACTGCCTGCTCTTTCTCCTTATACTGAGCCTACCGCAGATCTTACAGAGCGTCGCGAGCCTGCGTCTCATCCTACCTCGCGTGTTCGCGCTGTTCGCACTGGTCGTCGTGTTCCGCGTCAGCGTCCTCCTTCTGTGCCCGGTACGCACCATATGGCACTTCGTCCTTCCTCTATTCCACAGCGTGTCCCCCTACCGTCTCCTCCTGCGTCCTCTCTTGCTGACGGACCGGACCCTGAGTCTGACTTACTTCGTGCTGCTAGTCCTACTATCACGCGTCTTCTGGCCACTATTGTCACAAACCCTTCGTTTGAGTCCACTGCAGCGTCTGCCCTAGTTGCTGAGCTTGTTGACTTTGCTGCCGCGTGTCGTCTCAACTACGCCGCTAGTCTTGTTACTGAGTCTGAGTCTGTCTGTCCTCCGTCCGTCGGGGGTGAGTGTGCTCTTGGCATGGGCGTCCTTGAGGACAGGCAGGAGGACTTTGAATGTTTTGCAGCTGCTGTACCTCATCTCGTGTCCATGCTGATTGCACCTGAGGGAGACCCGGATGCACCAGACATCCCGACCCCGCGCTCTTACGCAGAGGCGATTACAGGTCCCTACTCCTCTCAGTGGCAGACAGCCATGGACGCAGAGATGGCATCCCGGAAGTCCACAGGCACTTACGTCGACGCATTTCCCACTCCTCGGGCGAACATAGTCGATGGCATGTGGATTTTCAGGGAGAAGCGGCCGCCGGGTTCTCCGCCTGCCTTCAAGGCTTGTTACGTTGCACGAGGCTTCAGTCAGCGACAGGGAGTTGACTTCTTCCATACCTTCTCCCCTACCCCGAAGATGATCACTCTTTGGGTGCTGCTGCACGTCGCCGCTCAGTGTGACTACGAGCTTCACTCTCTTGACTTTAGCACTGCTTTCTTACAGGGCAGCCTGCACGAGGAGATCTGGCTGCGCCGCCCACCTGGCTTCACTGCGTCGTTTCCTGCTGGTACCCAGTGGAGCCTCCGGCGGCCTGTCTACGGTCTCCGCGAGGCGCCTTGCAAGTGGCACGAGACGATGAGGACGACGCTTGTGGCTCTTGGGTTTGCTCCTTCGACTGCAAACCCGTCGCTGTTTCTGCACACCGACACTTCGCTGCCGCCGTTCTACATCCTCGTGTACGTCGACGACTTGGTCTTTGCCACTGCTTACATTGGGGGACTGGCCCTAGTGAAGTCGGAGCTGCAGAAGAGATACACGTGCACAGACCTGGGTGAGCTGCGCAGCTATCTTGGCTTGCAGATCACCCGGGACAGAGCACGGCGCACCATTACCTTCACTCAGTCACACATGGTACACCAGGTCCTTCGGCGCTTCGGCTTCCGATACTCCTCGCCACAGTCCACTCCACTGCCTACCGGTCACTCGCTCTCAGCTCCACCTTCGGACGAGGAGGTCGTAGAGCCGAGTGGCCCGTATCCTGAGCTTGCGGGCTGCCTCATATACCTGATGACCTGCACTCGACCTGACCTTGCCTACCCTCTTAGCATTCTGGCACGCTACGTTGCGCCCGGGAGACACTGACCAGAGCACTGGAAGGCCGCTAAGAGGGTGTTGCGCTACTTGTGCAGTACGTCGGGCATGAGGCTCGTGCTTGGAGGAAAGAGTCCAGTTGTCCTCACTGAACACGCAGACTCTTCTTGGGTTGACGACTTGGCTACGCAGTGGTTGTCACATGGTTACACTTTCAGCCTTGGCTCCGGCTCCGTTTCGTAGCGGTCTACCCGCTTGTCTTCTGTTCTCCGTTCCTGTTGTGAGGCTGGGATCTACGCAGGGGCCATGGCTGCACAGGAGTTACGCTGGCTTACCTACCTGCTGACCGACTTGGGAGAGCGGCCTCGTTCTCCTCCAGTTCTGTATGTAGAAAACAAAGCCATGATTGCCTTGTGTCAGGAGCACAGACTGGAGCACAGGACGAAGCACATCGCTCTGCGTTACTTCCTTGCTCGAGAATAGCAGCAGCGTGGTCAGCTTCGTCTTGCTTACGTGGCCACTCGGGCCAACACTGCTGATAAATTCACTAAGACACTTTAGTCTGGTGATTATGAGCGTTTCTGTACTGCTTTAGGCCTTCTGCCTGGTTCGTCTCACTTGCTCGCTGCGTGACTTTGCTTGTACTGTGATTTATAAATATATATACTTGCATGCGTACACTTGCTAGGTTTTGATCACTGTACTGCTTGTTCTCCATTATATAGCTCTGCATGTAAACTGGCCTTGTGGCCATTTGCTTGTTCTAAGAGTGTGTGGTGACTTCGTGATCCACCCTAAGCTTGCTTTGCTTTTCTTGACTGGTCTTGTGACCTCTTGTTCTCTCCCACTTTGCCTATGAGGGTGTGTCAAACTTATATGTTGCATGTTGTGTAGGCTCTAGTGGGGTAGCCCATATGGGGTACAACCCAAATTATGGTTAGTACTTGTACCCATCCTGCTGCTAGTTCATTCATTCTCGTTTCTTACTTCTGACAACTAGAATCTTCTTGAATATTAGTATTTTCTTACGATTGATCAGCACAAATCGGTATGTGCGGCGGATTTCGTCTCCTTCGGAGGGGGGTAGTGTTTCAGGGTCGTTGACTGTTCCCCATGAATAGTAATATCAGTCCCATCTTCATATCATATTGAAAGATTCCTTTGCGTATTTTTAGTGTTTTCTATTCGTTATTGCATGCTATTCTTGTTAATAGTATCATTCAATTTTCAAATCAGTATCTTCTTCCGAAATAATATTCCGTTGTGTTTCATCCTAGACTTAGACAAACGCAGATTTAGGCCTAACATCCCCAGTGGCTATGTTATAGTTCATTTGTAGCAGCCTAAAATGAGAGAATGACAAACTGCCTTGTTTTTATATTCCTTTTTTTTTGGGCCGGGTTTAGGACGCAATGAAAATATTTGAGATTTCCCCAAACAGAAAACAACCTGTATTTTCTGAATAGAAAAGGAAAATGGAGAAATTATCTGCTCCAAGTAATCTGACCCGAGCGCAAAGTTAGGCGCTGCCAAAACCGTTGCCTAAAGGAACCGGAAACTTGAAAACAGAGAAGTTCATCATTCCCTCGCCGATAATTGATTCAATGCAGGTTCAATCCGCAAGCGGGGACGTGTCACGTGTCACCAAACCGAGATTGACACTGACGACCGAGAGACCGGTGACCCCGGCCCGTCCAGCACGGCAATGGTGACCGGCAGTTCCTGCCACTGCAGCTTGTTCGTCCGCTCAGGTTCACATTTCGATCGAGATCGACGGTTCTCGCAATGCCAAAATTTCAAAGACCAGCGTTGAATCCTTCGTGGCACATACTCATTCAGCGAAAATTCTGTCATGCGCCTTGTTCTGTGGGGATGCAGCTATTTGAGGGTTCATTCCGCTCTGGACATGTCCCAAAAGTACATGTCCCAATCGGGTGTACCGCTTCGAACCGAACTAAACCAGAGACGCGAAATTTTTGACAATTTGAAACTAGAATGTAATTCGGTGTAATAAGATGCAGTGCGGTAGAATCGATTGGGACACTTTCTTTTGGGACATATCCTGAGCGGAATGTACCACATTCAGGTTTCCGTTTCCATGTCATTCTCAATTTCCATTCAGAAAATACAGCTTTCCCAAGAACTCTTTCCTGCTCAGCATAGAACAGCAACACATCCAACTCCAGTACTATCAGACCACTCACAAGCTTTAGAGTCATTGGAGTCGCACGGACTTGTGGTTCATTCCAGAAGCGGCGACGACTATTCGAACCAGCGACAGTTCTTGCTAGAAGTGGTTTTATTGCAAAAGTTATTCCTACTATGACATTTTTGAACCATCGCGAAATCTCCTGCAGAACCAGGACTCCAGCCATGGCGAGAAACGACAGCGCAGTGTCTCCGAGGCTATTCAGAGGCACGGCTATGATTCTCCTCCTCGCCCTCCTCATTCCTGACCCCACCGGGTTGGAGACCGGTGGCACTGGCGGCGGCACTGGACATTTCGCAGAAGCGCTTCCCTTCATCGAACCATCGCAACGTAAGCTGGTCGCAGCTTCGCGTCGCGTAGCATCATGCGGAGGTGCTCCAAAGCCGGAACTTCTGGCAAAGCGATGAAACCAGCCGGATGGCGTGACCAAATACTCTCCTCCCCATCCGGTTTCGTTTGGCTCCTGTAGCATCCCTTTCCTTCCTGTCATATATATTTCTCGCCTGTCTCCTCAACTGCAGCTGCGTGATGCGCACCTCTCTCCTCCCCGCGATCCTCCTCTTCCCCACTCTGTGCTATCTCATCCCACTGTGCTGCTCTTTACTCCCTACACTCAGCCGCCGCGACGTCACGGGCATTCATGCCAAGACCAAAAGGTCGAATTCTCCTCTCTCCCCGTGCATCCGCCTGTCACCCCGCTCTCCGCCTGTTTTCCTCTCTCTCTCTCTCCCCTCCTCAGTCGTCCTTCCCACCTCAGCCGCTCTCCTCCCCGCCGTCTGCTCTGCTACTTGGAAAGCCGCCCTGTTCTTGGATGCGGCATCAATGCCGTGAATGAGATCTGATTCTCCTTTTCTTCATTGAAGGGCCATGCGGCAACTGCTCTCCTCTTCCGCTGTGCTCCCACTTTTCCTCATTCTCCTGCTCTCTCTTCCCTAGATCTCCCTCCCCTTCCCCTCCTCTCTGCATCACTCTCCCTCTCTTCCCCCACCCCTCCCCAGTCCCGCCTCTCAAAGGGGTGTGACAGGTGTCTAACCTTCAAGCGCCACAAAAATAGCATCCACGTCATCATGGAGGGGAACTGTGCGACCCTGTGTACCTTACAGCTCGATCTTTGACGCCCCTAAAACAGTGCTTCGCTCCCCCATTCGCCCTCCTCTTCAGTCCCACCCTGCCTCTCAAGGGGTTGTGAACTGCGTGGATGCGTGACCATTCCCGGGAAATGCGTTACCACGTTAAAGACTTTTTAGGCGCCTACAAAAAAAGGCAATATATAACTTCCAGGTCAATTTCTGAGCGCCTACTAAGGAGATGACAAAGGTGTGGGGCATTGACATCAACAGTGGTGACTGTCTGATCCACGACTAGTTACCAGGTCAAACTGTGGGGCGCCTCAGAAATATCTCCCCTGCCCCCACCGTCCCCCTCCCTCCTTTCACCCCACCCTCCGTCTCTTCTCTCTTTGCAGTCCCGCCTCTTGAGGAGTTGTCAAGGGTGTGGGGAATTGACGTGGTCATCAGCGAGGACTGCGCGGACTCGTATAGCTTCCAGGTCGTGCGCGAGTGCGACGCAGATGGCTTCATCGTTTCCATCTCGTACGTCGCACTGCCCCCCATGTTGGTGGTGCTGCTGCTGATAGTGTCTATGAGATGATGATGGGTGCTTCTGGTGCTGATAATGCTGATGTAATGATGATGATGGGTGTTGGTAATCATGATGCGATGGTGTGTGCTGCTGCTGCTGATGGTCATTCGCGAATGCGCCAAGGAAGGCTTTGTCTCCATCTAGTACGTCGCACTGCCTCCCATGTTGGTGCTGCTGCTGCTGATGCTGCTGGCGCTTGTGGTGGTGATGTGATAATGATGGGTGCTGCTGGTGTTGGTGATGGTGGTGGTGGTGTGCTGCTGCTGCTTCTGCTGCTGGTGGTGCTTGTGGTGGTGATGTGATGATGTTGGTTGACGCTGCTGCTGCTGCTGATGATGATGATGGTGGTGTTGCTGTGTTGCTAGTGCTGCTACTGCTGCTGCTGCTGGTGATGTGATGTTGGTGATGTGATGATGAGGTGGTGATGCTATGATGATGGGTGGTGATGGGATGATGAGGACGCAACACCTCAAGTTCAGTTTGGCAATTTACCGTGCAATAACAATCAGCCACCGCACTGAAATCATGTGTATCACATCCTCAAATTTCAGAAACCTTTTAACCCAGAAAAAAGAAACGATCCTGTGCACTCTTGATCGTAAAAATGAGCTGGAGGTGACGCCTCCTGATAGTTGCTGGTGCTGGTGGTGGTTACCATGATCACTGTTCATCCCTCACGAAGCAAGCTCCTTCACTTCTCCATCCTTCCTCACCCCCCGCCTTGACCCCCACCCTCGCGCCCTGCTCCCACGCCCTGCACCGCACCAGCCCAACGTCCATGAGCAACCAACAGGGCGTCAACACCATTCCAGACGTCATCCCTTTGTGAAGCAAACTCACTCTCTTCCTCCCGCAACCCCTCTCATCCCTTCTTTTCCCTCTCCGCCCGGCCCGCCTCTGCGTCTCACCAGTCTGACGTCCATCAACACGACATTGTTTTCCTTCTGGCCGCCCGCCCCCCCCCCCCCCCCCCCCCCCCTCTCCCTTCCCCGCCTCTGTGTCTCACCAGTCCGACATCCATCAGCACGCAATTCGACATCATTCCAGACGTCATCACCAAACTCACACGACTCACCTCCCTGTGAGCCTCTCACCACCCTGTGAGCCTCTCACCTCCCTGTGAGCCTCTCACCTCCCTGTGAGCCTCTCACCTCCCTGTGATACTCTGTCCCTGCTGTGAGCGTTGAACGTATTTTGAGGCAATTTGTCCAGGTTGCAATTCATTTCTTTGTGCAGAGATGGAGGCTCATACTCTCACGTACGTGTGCATGGGTGCGCACCCATGCATGATGTATGTGTGTGCATGTGTGCATGTATGCGTGTGTACGTGTGCATGCACGCGTGTGTATGTGTGCATGCATGGGTGTGTATGTGCGCATTCATGCATGTAAATATGTGCATGCTTGCGTGTCTGTTTGCTCATGTGCGTGTGAGCATGGCAGGAACCTAGAGTTCGTCGACATTAGAGGCACCCTGCCCGCCAGCATGGGCAACATGACCAACCTGCAAGAGCTGTGAGCCGCTCCCCTCCATACACTGTGCTGCCCTCCACACACCGTGCTGCCCTCCGCACACCGTGCTGCCCTCCGCACACCGTGCTGCCCTCCGCACACCGTGCTGCCCTCCGCACACCGTGCTGCCCTCCGCACACCGTGCTGGCCAGAGCCCAACACACAATCATGCTTTGTCTCTCTACTATTGTGCCACCCCCCTCTACCATTGTCACCCCATTCTATCATTGTCACCCCATTCTTTCATTGTCACCCCATTCTATCATTGTCACACCCCTCGTTCTGGTCAAGAAGGGTGGTTAACCAGGGTGATTGGCAATGCCCCACCATGCCCACCTCCCACCTCTCTCCTCATCACCCTCTCCCTCCTTCCGACCGTGCAGGACAATCAGCCGGGTGGAATCGGGCAGCATCCCGGCCTCCTTTGGTAACATGGCCAGCCTGCAATCACTGTGAGCACCGCTTCCTCATTACAGCCACTCCCTGTGAGCACCACCTTCTCGATATAGTCACTCCAGGCAAGCACCGCTTTCTTAATTCAGGCACTGCGCACTATGCAAAGAGTTGAGTATCCATACTAGGCAGGTTTACAAGCTTCTTCTGTCCAACTGCGTTCTCTTGACGGACGAGTCAGCGAGAGTGATTGAATTGGCCTTGCGGTATCCCTTTCTTGTACATCTCTCCCTAAACCCTGCTCTCTCTCTCTTTTACATCTCCCCCCCTTGTGTGAGTGTTGAAGCAACAGCGTGAGTGATTGGCATGGCCTCACGATATCCCACCCCCCACCCTCTCCCTCTTTCATCCATCTCTCTCCTTTGTGTGTGTGCAGGATCATCAGCGTGAGTGACAACGACACCACAGGAGCTGCCCTCACAGGGGCCCATCCCTGAATCGTTCTCCAACCTCAAGAGCCTCACCTCGCTGTAAGCACACTCATACATCGCAATCATCACACCCTCACCTCCCTGTAAGCACACCCTCACCTCGTTGTAAGCACACCGTCACCTCGCTGTAAGCACGCCCTCACCTCGCTGTAAGCACACCCTCACCTCGCTGTAAGCACACCCTCACCTCGTTGTAAGGACACCCTCACCTCACTGTAACCACACCCACTCAAGAGCCTTTTCCTTCTTCCTTTCCTTTCCAAGCACATCCAGTCTTTCTATGATAAAAAACCCGTGTTTGTTGATTTGAAACTTCTCTAAGGAGGAATGGCACCCATGCCCTCCCACATGCATCCCATGCCCACTCACGTGTCTCTCCCTCCCACATGCACCCTATGCCCCACTCACATGCCTCATCCTCCCATTCCTCTATCCCTCCAACACCACTCTCCTACCCACACCACTCTCCCTCCCACATCACTCTCCCTCTCACACATCCCCCCCTCCCACACGTCGCAGTGATCTCACCAACAACAATATCGGGCCACTAACTGACAGCATCGGCACCATCCCCAACCTGGAGTACCTGTGAGTCAGGGGAGGAGGTGCTCGTTGGAGGGGAGGGTGGGGTATGAGGAGGAGGAGGCGGGTGAGGAGATGGTGGGTTGTGAGTGGTGGAGGAGCATTTTTAAAGAGGAAATTGCTGTAAGGAAACGTGCATGCATCCAGTTACCCATTTGTTAGGTCTTAAAGAGATAGAATATTAACAGTCTCAGAGCCTCACGGCAACAGCATTTGTGAACGCTTGTCACTTTGTCCCTTGCAGCAAGGTCAAGGGCAACAACTTCACAGGCAGCACCATTCCTGAGACGCCTCTAATTCCTCCACCCTGTCCCTCCTTGCAGCAAGCTCAAGGGCAACAACTTCACTGGCAGCACCATCCCCAGCACCATCACCGCCCTTACAAACCTCGTTGAGCTGTAAGCCTTCACAATGATCCAGCACTTCACCTCACCGTGCCTCACCGTCACCTCATCTCACCTCACCGCACCTCACCTCACCTCACCTCACCATGCCTCACTTCACCGCACCCCACCCCATCTTAACCCCTTCAGAGAGTTGAGCTATCCACTTACGACAAGAAGTAAGGCATAGAAGTCAGTAGAGTATGAAATACAATCCTATGTCTGCTGGAATTCTGCATTACCACAATTTCATGTCTGCTGGGTTTCTGCCCTGCCACCATAAGAGCCCGGGCTACATGGGATTCAACTTCCAGCTACAGCCTCTTCCCGACTCTTCCCATCCTCTCCATCATACCATGCCCATTCTCCCACCCCCGCCATGCATCCCTCCCTCAACCCCTTCCCCCCATCCCTTTCATGCCAATTCTGCCCATTCTCTGCCCCTACCTTTCCCCCAATAGGAGCCTCGACTACACGGGTGTGGGCGGCTCCATTCCATCCGGCCTTGGCTTGCTGTCTGATCTTCAAATCCTGTGAGTGCTGGTGCCCGCTGTGAGTGCTGGTGCTTGATGTGAGTGTTGTTGCCTGCTGAGTACTGCTGCATTTATTAAGTTCTGCTGCTTTGTTTAGTACTGCCTGCTGTAAATACTGCCCTTATCCAATACTTCACTTTTCTTGCCATACTTCTCCGCTTCTCTTGGCCTCGTGTCCTCAGCTCACCACACATCATAGCCTTGCAAGTCCTCACCACTGAACACACTCCTGAATCTCAAGTGCAAGTATTATTCTTTGCCCACCCACACAGGAGGCTCGAGGGCAACAATCTAACTGGCACGCTTCCACCCACTCTGGGCGCACCATATCTTGACACCCTGTAAGATGAAGCGCCAGAGTACAAAGTTGTGAGGCCACTTTGTGTTTGAAGAAGTGTTTTGAGATGTCTCAAAACACCATATCTTGACACCCTGTAAGATAAATTGCCAGAGAACAAGCTTTTGAGGCAATTTTTCAACTCCCCAGTGCTTTTCATTCCCCTGCCCACTCACTGACCCTCTCATCTCACCGCCCCAGCCTGCAGCAACTACAATTTTACTGTGGCCTGCCGTGCCAGCAGCTCCTAGCCCTCTCACTGCCCCTGCCCTCCCTCTGCCCTTGATCTCTCACTCCCTTGCGCTCCCTCTCGCTGCCCTTGCATGCAGCAACTTTGACTCTACCGTAATCTGCGCTGCCAGTGGCACCCCGTGTGTGGTGGAGCAGAGAGAGTTCAGCAAGTTTTGCACCGCCTGTGCTGCCTTCTGCGCCTCCTGCAGCCCGCCTACACCTGGTGGGTGATTGCTACTTCATCCCTCCTGACAAAGGATCTGAACTCCCTCTCTGGTCGAACTTCAAGGGGTAAAGTTGTTAGTTGTTTCTCCTTGTGTCCATCCTTCCCCTTTCCCTTGTTTGTGTGCAGCCCCAGCATCCCAAGCCCCACCAACAGAAGCCCCGGCATCCCAAGCCCCGGCATCCCAAGCCCCGGCATCAGAAGCACCCCCATCCGAAGCATCCCCATCAGGGCGTCCAATCTCTCCTCCCATCCCTGCATCGCCCTCGGTGTCTTCTCCTTCCCCTCTTCCTCTTCCTCCTTCTCCTGTTAAGCCCCCTCCATCCAACAACAACACCACCAACACCAACACCAACACCAACAACACCAACAACACCAGCACCAACAACACCAGCACCAACAACACCAATACCAACACCAACAATACCAACAACACCAGCACCAGCACCAACAACACCAGCACCAACAACACCAACACCAACAACACCAGCACCAACAACAACAACACCAACAACACCAGCACCAACAACACCAATACCAACACCAACAATACCAACAACACCAGCACCAGCACCAACAACACCAGCACCAACAACACCAACACCAACAACACCAGCACCAACAACAACAACACCAACAACACCAGCCACAACACCAACAACACCAGCGCCAACAAAACCAACAATGCCAGCGCCAATGAGCCATCCTCCAGCACGGGGCCGACCGCAGGAGCCATCGTGGGCATTGTGGTGGGCGTGATGCTGCTGGTCGTCAGCGTCGTTGCCACCGTCTTCGTCGTCATTCGTTGCAGGAAGAAAATCGAAGGTGACCAAAGTTCCTCATCTTTCTTCACTGAAGCTTTTCTTTGACATAAAACGGCACTCCCGTGCATCATCACGGCATGTCCCACAGCACAAACACCATGACAGTATCACCATCTTCACTAGAATGTTTTACCAACCTAAAAATATTCACCACAAAGGATCTGTCGTACTGAGATGTGCGCCTTGACTCGAATTCTGCCCTACCTGTGCAGTGGTTGAAGTGCCTAATGAATGCCAGTACTCTGCTTCAGCCGCAGCCCCTCTGGGCACCTATGCCAAGGACTACGTCAGTTACCAGCCAGATGCCACTGCAAAGGTCTAAGTATACTATAGGGTAGCGACTTGTTGCTAGTAGCAACTTGACGTCCCACCTGCACCTGCTACTCTTCGCCACACCTGCACCTGCTAATAATGCCACAGCACTTGCGTGCTACAACTTCTTGTGCTGATGCAAGATAATGGTACAATCTGCTACCGTGGTGCTTGAATCCTGCCCTTTCTGATACTGTGAAGGAACCGGGTAGCGAGAATCTAGTCACCAATGCCCATTGCAGATGCTGGTTTTTATTTTCATGACTAGGAACTACTTGGTCTAGTACAGATGCTATTTTCTATGGGAGGGCTGTTCATATCAGAGTATACAGTCTGATTGTCTGGGTTTTCTAACCACAATTTCTACCAAACTGAAATTCCCTGTACCGTATTTTCCAAGACAAAATGCTTGGGGGTTTTTTTATCTGGGGACCAAATGCTTATTTTGTCCTACCTGATGAGGACCCGCATTTTGATGCAAATACCCTGGTCAACGCGTTAGACGCAGAATCTGATATGTTGACCACGCCAGGTCGAAGAGATATCAGTTACAACATCTGATTACATAGTTGGAATCTAGACGGCAAGCTCAGGACATCGACGCCCACTATGTGTTATCAAGCAGACATCAGGTTGTCATTGCCACTCCTCCCATATTCCGTCTCTCGTATTATCAACTGCACCTTGAAGTACAGATGCAGGCCAATGCTTGATGTATGAGTACAAGTGAGTTAGACAGTGAGCATTTACGTACTATTAACCATTACTGCCGTCCTACCACAATCAAGACTAGAAACGAATCAGTGGAGTCAAATCTATCTTCTCTGCAATACTATTTTCCTCTTACCGAAAGTATCTTGGCTACTGAGCGTTTTGCTCTTCAATTCAGGCCATGAAAGAAGAATGACTACAAATCAAGCGAAGTTTCGATCAACAATTACCCGTTTTCCTCCACGGCTCCTGGAATTACCGGGGATGGTGTCATTTATATGTTTCTGGACAACAGAGAAGGATGACATTAAAATTACTAGATTGAGTGGATGGAATAATATGGTGGATCCAATATCTGAAGCTATTCAAGGTGTGTTTATTCTGCTAGGGTAAAAAGAGCTGTGGCACTGTTCAGTCACACACGAATCTATGCAATTTGCTGAAGGCACTTCTTCTTGATTTGTTGGAGCGAGTGGAGCAGCTTCTTCTCGGCTCCTCAAATCAACGAAATGTAGGCGTTTCTACCCCGGTTGAAGTGTACCAACTGGTCAACGAAATATTCCAGTGGGCAAGCTGCAACTTTTAAGCGTTTAATGTATGAACCATCTTAGGGTGGCCGAGAGAGTACAGTAAAATATACCTAGGCCAGTTACAACCGATGGGGCAATAATACTGTGATACTTTAGGCCCTTGAACGCGAGAGAATGCAATTGTCTGAAAGAGTGTGCAGGTGTCCCACACGTTAGACTACACCTGGCCGGCAGCACCAGGCTGGTAACCAGCATAAGCACCCTGGGGCGGCTTGTACTGGTTATCCCCTGCGTATGCTCCTGTAGCTTGAGTCGTGTATTCCACCTCCACCTCTGCAGAGAGGGAAGCACACACGAGGGTACAAGGACAAGTGAGGTGTTAAGGAACGCAAGGGGGGATAACATAGAGGAATAACGGAGGGGGGTTTCATGATCTAGACCCTCAGTTGATGAGTGCAAGCAGCAGAAACTACACAGAGCTAGGAAAAGAAGTGAGGTGTTGCCGCACTGAATGACGATAGAGACCCTGACAATTGAGAGGCGTCTCACAAATGGAGAGGAAAAGCATGTGCTCGAGCCGGTGCCTTTCAGGGGGCTTACCTTTGGACCTCTTGCCACACTGAATGACAATGAAGACAACAGCAATGGTGCCAACAGTGAAGAGCAGCACGCCCACCACGATGCCCACGATGGCTCCTGTCGACAACCCCGAGCTGGAGGAGGAAGCATTGGCGCTGGCGTTGGCGTTGTTGTTGTTTGTGATGGTGGTGGTGGTGCTGCTGCTGCCGTCGAGGTTGGATGGAAGAGGCTCAAAAGGAGGAGGAGGTGGGGGAGGAGGAAGGGAAGGAGAAGACTCGGAGGGAGGTGCAGGGATGGGGGGAGAGATTGGAGGCTCCGATGGGGATGCCTCGGATGGTTCGGCAATGGATGGTTCGGCAATGGATGGTTCGGCAATGGATGGTTCGGCAATGGATGGTGGAGCATCGGACGCTGGGGCTGCACACAAAAAACAAGAGTATCAGAAACGAAAAGATTAGCTTTCTCCAACAAGTGTTATTCGCCAGGTAGGCATGATGCAACAGATGGTACCCACCAGGGGCAGGCTGGATGCAACAGATGGTACCCACCAGGGGCAGGCTGGATGCACGAGGAGCAGAAGGCGGCACAGGCGGTGCAGAACTCGCTGCCGTCTCTCTGCTCCACCACACACGAGGTGTTCTTGGCAGGGCACGCCACGGTAATATCATAGTCGCTGCATGCAGGGGAGAGAGGGCAGGGGAGAGGGCCAGAGAGAGGGAGGAGAGGGGGGTGAGAGGGGGTTCGGGGCATCTCAAACCACAGGCGGTGCAGAAGGGGCTGTTGTCGCTCTGCTCCACCACACATGGGGTGCCACTGGCTGGGCAGGCCACAGTGGGATTGTCGTTACTGCACGGCGGGGTGGTGAGGGGGAGTGCCAGGGGAGTGAGAGGTCAGGGCAGTGGGAGGGAGGGGAAGGAGAGTGAGAGGTCAGGGCAGTGGGAGGGAGGGGAAGGAGAGTGAGAGGTCAGGGCAGTGGGAGGGAGGGGAAGGAGAGTGAGAGGTCAGGGCAGTGGGAGGGAGGGGAAGGAGAGTGAGAGGTCAGGGCAGTGGGAGGGAGGGGAAGGAGAGTGAGAGGTCAGGGCAGTGGGAGGGAGGGGAAGGAGAGTGAGAGGTCAGGGCAGTGGGAGGGAGGGGAAGGAGAGTGAGAGATCAGGGCAGTGGGAGGGAGGGGAAGGAGAGTGAGAGGTCAGGGCAGTGGGAGGGAGGGGAAGGAGAGTGAGAGGTCAGGGCAGTGGGAGGGAGGGGAAGGAGAGTGAGAGGTCAGGGCAGTGGGAGGGAGGGGAAGGAGAGTGAGAGGTCAGGGCAGTGGGAGGGAGGGGAAGGAGAGTGAGAGGTCAGGGCAGTGGGAGGGAGGGGAAGGAGAGTGAGAGATCAGGGCAGTGGGAGGGAGGGGAAGGAGAGTGAGAGGTCAGGGCAGTGGGAGGGAGGGGAAGGAGAGTGAGAGATTAGGGCAGTGGGAGGGAGGGGAAGGAGAGTGAGAGATCAGGGCAGTGGGAGGGAGGGGAAGGAGAGTGAGAGGTCAGGGCAGTGGGTGGGAGGGGAAGGAGAGTGAGAGATTAGGGCAGTGGGAGGGAGGGGAAGGAGAGTGAGAGATCAGGGCAGTGGGAGGGAGGGAAAGGAGAGTGAGAGGTCAGAGCAGTGGGAGGGAGGGCAAGGGGAGTGAGAGATCAGGGGCAGTGGGAGGGCAGGGGCAGTGAAAGGACTGGGATCTGCTGGCAGGGCAGGCCACAGAAGAATCGTTGTTGCTGCAGGCTGTGGCGGTGAGAGGGGAGCGTCCGTGAGAGGGCAGGGGAATGGAAAGCACTAGGGGGATGCAGCAAGGAAGGGGGGTTGAATCAAGAAAGGGGGGATGAAGCGAGGAAGAGGGGCTGAAGCGATGAAGAGGGATGAAAGAGAGGAAGAGCGGATGATGCAAGGAAGAGGGGGTGAATCGAGGATAAAGAAGCAGATAGACAAGGTATTGGCACTGCAGCTGGTGCCTTGGTCTGCCATTTCCCCATAAGTTGCTCTCGTCTGTTGTGTGGCACGTCATCTTACATCCATACACAAATGTTGTGAGGAGAACAGATCTGGCAATGTGCTGTGCTGTGGCGCGCCATCTTACAAGGGGAGGAGACATGGGGCGCCCAGAGCGGCTGGCTTGTGAGGCGCCTCACAAGTCACCTGAAAATGCGACTCAAAAGTGGCCTCAAAGGACTGTTCTCTGGCGACTCAAAAGTGGCCATCTTACAGGGTGCGGAGACGTGGTGCGCCCAGAGTGGCGGGAAGCGTGCCGGTGAGCTTGTTGCCATCGAGCCTCCTGTGTGGGTGGTTGGGTGGGACGAAGTCAGAAGTACATCCCACATCGAAGTGAGCAGTGTGTCTTGTAAACATGAGGGCATGTAAGGCAATGACTTGTGGTGAGGTGAGCTGGTTGCCGTCGGGCCTCCTGTGTGGGTGGGGCCGCCGGATTCGTAAGTGAAGATTATGTCCCGAGGATATGAGGGCATGCAAGGCAGTGACGTGTGGTAGGGTGAGGAGATGCGGTGCACTCAGAGTGGCTGGAAGCGTGCCAGTCAACTTTTTGCCCGTGAGCCTTCTGTATGGGTGGGCAGAGAAGTAAACTTGAACTCTCTGTGTGGGTGGGCAGTACTTTACAGAAAGCAGCAGCACTCACAGCAGGCAGCAGGCAGCAGCAGCACTCACAAGGTCCGAAGATTAGTTAGCAAGCCGAGGACGGATGGGATTGAGCCGCCCACACCTGTGTATTCGAGGCCCCTGGCGTGGGAAAGATAGGGAGGGGATGATGGGAAAGGTAGGGAGGGGAGGATGGGAAAGGTACGGAGGGGAGGATGGGAAAGGTACGGAGGGGAGGATGGGAAAGGTAGGGAGGGGATGATGGGAAAGTTACGGAGGGGAGGATGGGAAAGGTAGGGAGGGGATGATGGGAAAGGTACGGAGGGGAGGATGGGAAAGGTAGGGAGGGGAGGATGGGAAAGGTAGGGAGGGATGATGGGAAAGGTAGGGAGGGGAGGATGGGAAAGGTAGGGAGGGGATGATGGGAAAGGTACGGAGGGGAGGATGGGAGAGGTAGGGAGGGGAGGATGGGAAAGGTAGGGAAGGGATGATGGGAAAGGTAGGGAGGGGAGGATGGGAAAGGTAGGGAGGGGAGGATGGGAAAGGTACGGAGGGGAGGATGGGAAAGGTAGGGAGGGGAGGATTTCCAGCAGACATGGGATTGTTGCAGGGATGATTTCCAGCAGATTCACATCATCCCTGAAGGTACTGACTTCCGTTCCTTGCGTGAGGTGATGATAGAAAAATGGTTCAAGTGGGGTGACGTGCGATGAGGTGCGGTGCAGTGCGACACGGTGAGGTGAAGTGCTGGTTCATCGTGAAGGCTTACAGCACAACGAGGTTTGTAAGGGCGGTGATGGTGCTGGGGATGGTGCTGCCTGTGAAGTTGTTGCCACCGAGATAGCTGCAGGGGTCAAAGTGAAGAGGGTTCACAAATGCTGTTGCAATGAGGCTC